>CM064335.1:3405000-4605000 GCA_032595735.1 Pelochelys cantorii | reverse complement strand
GGAAAACAAGGGGCACTGTCCCTGGCTACTGTTTTATTTTAAAACTGTTTATTTAAATTAAAAAAAAAACACAAGTCTACAGGAAGAGGGCAGCCCGTGTCTCCTGGCATTGCAATCCGGAGCCATGCGCGGTTTATGTTTACATTCCGCAACAGCAAGCGGCGGTGGGACTTTAATTACACTCCTCAACTAATTGCAAAGCCATTCGAGATTGCCCGGGTTTCCTTTAGGCCGAGTGTGGAGGGCAGAAATTATTTCGCCGGGTGGATGCCCCCCCCACCCCCCGGCTGGTGATAATCCAAATCTTTTATGGCTCTAGAGTAAATCAGTAGCCAGATTTTTGTTTTTAAGTCTCCTTAAAGCACTTACGTCTGGGTCAAAAATGCTTTTATTTCCCTGTCTTCGGGCAAAAATCCAACTCAGGATAGGGCAGTTATTCTAGGAAACACACACACGTTTCCTAAAGAACTACTCTTTTTTTTTAAAGCAGAATAATGGACGTTGTCCATTCAGGTATAAGTAAGCGTCGATCCAAGAACCAGACAGACACCTTGCACAATTACTTTTGGATCCCCCTGAAAAAATCTCCCGCCAGGCATATCCAGTCATCCTCCTTGGGTTAGCAGGACCGGGCAGCCACAAGTGGCCAAATTCGCTAACCCTTTTGCAGTCATCTAGGTGCATTGGATTAGGAAGCGGGGGACCGAACACACACGCACAACCGAGTTACGGTGTCAACGCCTCCCCTAGCAGAGTCTGGAAATAAAATTCGAACTGTTTTGGCCTCCCCCCCCCCCCACCCTGTGCTTTGCAATCAGACTGTCTAGTCAGGGAGTCCTAGTGCGTGTGCATCTGATCATCAGCTTCCCCTCTCGGAGATGTTGCAACGTGGAGGAAAAAAACCCAAACAAACAAAATCCACAGAAGCCACCCAGCCTTTGGGGGACAACCTTAAGTCACGCAAAACCCCAAACACCGCAACATTTACTGCAACACCTCTCTCCCCCAAAAAACCGATCTCTCGCCCACCGCCCCTCTGACACTGTCCTGTCAACATAGTCGCCGTCATCCCGAGAGCTGCCCGGCCCCGCAGCCAGGCGGCTGCAGGTGCAAAGCCGCGGGAGGCAGGTTCTTCCCCAAGCAGGGACAGCTAAAAGGTTCCCAATGCAAAAAAACAAAATCTCTGTTAAAAATCGCCTTTCCACAACCGCACCAAGCCACAAGCCCAAGAGGGTGTTCAAACAGCAAAGGGGGGGGGGGCGGGCAGCGGGGCCACGGCAAAGCGGCCGAGTTTGCGCGGAACATTTGTTGTTGCAAATCTCTGCTCCCTGCCCGCTGTCACGGACTCGGCTCCGCTGGCGGTGGAGCAGCGCCAGGCGAGGGAAGCCTCCGCCGAGGCGGGCGAGCAAAGCAGCAACGCGGAGCCTCCGCTCTCGGGCTGGAGGGGGAAGCAGCCCGGGAGAGGGGAGGAGGAAGGGCAGGCGGCCCCGAGCGAGCCTCCGAAGAGTAAGCGCAACACCACCACACACGGCTCGGTACAACAGAGAGGGGAAAAAAACAGCCCGACGTGCAGCCAGGGCGTCGCAACCCAGCCTGCGTGCTCCGCCTGTCACCCTCAGGCGAGCATTCCGGCTCGCTCCCCGCCAGCCATGCCTCTGCCCTATTCCCCCCCCCCCCCCCAAACACACACGCACGCACCCCTTCCCTCCCCCCAAAAATAAAGCCACGCGCGGCCCCTCTGCCAGCCCCCCTCTCCGAACACCTGCCACGCGAGAGAGGGAGGCGAACACGGGGACAGACAGAGGCGCCTGGGAGCCAAGGCCACTGGCAACCTCCAGCCCCGGCAGCATGAAAGGGTAAAAAAAATCAGCAGCAGCAGCAGCAGCGGCGGCGGCAATAGAAGCAGCAGCAGCGGCGGCGGCGGCGGCAGCAGCAATCACCTGGTCTCCGGGCTTTCCTAGAAACTCCTTGCATCACCACTTCTAAGAACCCCAGTTCTAAGAATCAACAGAGCTCAATTCTCGGAATTTGAGCGGCCGACTCTACCACTGCGCCCAGCCCAGGGGAGGCCACAGGGCACCTTGCCTCCTTCGCTCCCCTCCCCTCCCGAATCCCCCCTCCTTGCCCCTTGTCCACGGCCGTCGCGACCCTCCGGAGCGTTCCCCGCCGGGACCTCCACTCAGCAGCGGGGCGACGAGGGGGGCTTGCAGCAAGGAGCCAGGGGCTCCCCCCGCGGCCAGTGGTAGGCGCCTGTGCCTGGCGTCACGTGGGCCCCTGCCTTCTGTGACGTCTGGGCGGCTTCACTGTTGCAGAGTTCGGCCCCTGGAATTCTGAGAACTAATTTGCTATTCGGTGACATAAGAGACATCCAGCGTTGAGGCCACCCCGCTCTCGGTCGTGAAAGCCCCACAAGCACCGCCGGCCTCCTCGCAACACACCACAGCCCCCCAGCCCCAGCAAAAAAGCCTTTCAAATGTAGGGACCTAGGCTAGAGGGTTGGGGGAGGGGTGGGGAGAGGATTTCATAACGCAGGAGGAGAGCGAAACAAAACAAAATCCCCAATAAAATGCAGGAGGAGGAGGAGGCAGATCAAATCTCAGGGCAGAGTCAGTAAGGAGGCAAGACACAGACTCGCTTAATGTTATTTTTGCATCTGCTTTGGCAAGCTTCTCCTTTAAAAAGATCCCGGGATCCTGCCGCCTTGGAATCTTTAACAAAATATGTCCAGCCTTTTTTTTTATCCACCTCTCTGTGGCTCTCAGGATCGTACAAGGGATTTACTGTTGATGAAAGAAGCTTATTTTTCCCCCATGCAGACCTTTGGGGGAGGGGGTTTTCCCCATTTTTTAAAATATATATATTTTTTTGGCGTTGCGTTTTCAGTGTGAGGAATATCCTTGCTCTTGAAAAGAAAAATACTCGAAGGATTATGTTTTCTTTTGGTCCTTTTTTTTTTTTTTAACTTCCCTTTCCAGGACTCTGAAGTGGTGGGTTTATTCTTTGCCGTGGTTGTCATTGTTGCCGATTCGTGCAAAACAGATTGTAAACAGTGTGTCAATACAGAGCTGCCTCTGTGTAGGTGCCAATGTCTAGCTATGGTGGTGTGCAATTTTTTGTTATGCTGTGTTTTTTTTAAAGTAGCTGTGGACTGTGTGTTTCCGGGGGGAACTGTAAAGGCCCATTTTTATCAGTGGAGACTTCAGCCAGCAGTGAAAATGTAAAACCTTCCAATCTATGTTACTGAGAGAGTTGCTGGTGTGTGTAGTGGGCATTGAAGCGGGGGAGGGCACATTGCAAACACATTATTATAAGGAAGCTACAGCCTATTTATTTTTGCTGTGAGTTCACTCAGGCCTGGTCTGAGTGAGTACCTGTCAGCTGATTACTACTGCAATTATTTATTTTCCCCTGATCCTTTTGGGATAAGAGGATCCAGTATTTCTTGTGGCTACTTACACATAACCTAGAGGAAGGGGGTGGAGAGCCCTGTGTGTGGTGGAGTGATGGTTTATCATGTTTATAACAATTAATGGAAATTTGTTCACCGGAATAACCATCACAGGGTCACAGTGCCCTAGCTCCAGCTAATGCAATTGCTTAGAGCTACCTTATTAAATTACAAATGAATTCCACCCTAACACTAAGATATTGGCCATTCTATGTTGCATTTTTTTTTATTTTGCAGCAAAATTCCTGAATTAAAATGCTCAGAACTGCTAAAGAGCAGGGGGGAAAAAAGGAGACCTTTGCTACTAACACTGCATGTCAATGATTTAAAATAGCCCAATAGCAAGGCAGGTTTTGAAATGATACAGATAATGCTTTAGAGATGCTTTCCCTGTAGTTAAAAAGTAATACATAATTCAACGTGAATGAGCATAGCTTTACTTAGATTGTAAGATCTCGGGGACAGGGAAGATGTGTTAATCTGTGTTTGTCCTGTTTATCTGTGTTTGCAAAGAGCAGTGTAAACAAATGGGGCTATATAAATTGACTTAATAACAAATAATAGAGAGATGATAATAACGGGGCATTTGTTTCCCTAGGAGATGGAATTTATGAAGAAAATCTTTATTCTGTTTGTCCTGCTCTGTCATCTGAATCTTTTGTTTTGCATGTATTGATCAGCTGGCTGAATGCAATGTTTGCAGAAAGTTAGGAAGGAACTAAAAAAAACCCCAAGATTGAAGATTTATCATGATTACTGTTCCAACTGGCATTTTTGCAGAGTTGAAATCTTGTCATGCATTGATGCTGCCAAATGTATGGTTGCATCAGAGTTTCCATTATCAGCCCCCTGTTTACAAGGAGTTATAAATCAGATAGGAGCATTCCCTTTGGGCTGGGAACTTGGTATATAGGTTCTCAGCCTGGAAGCAAAAAATAGATTTTATTCAGTTTTCCTGGGCGTCCCATATTCTTTTCTTCCTCTCCATTTTGCCCTTGATTTCTCATGCTTTCCTTTCACTCCCCTCCCTCCCTAGCTAGTGCACATTGAGGATGCAGTCCTTGTACACCTAAACTCCACATTAACTTTCCATGAAGTTTCTTCCCCATACTCTGAAATGAGAGTTCTGACTGTGTAGGATGTGAGATATTCAGTGCAGAAAGGCAAAGCAGAATATCCTTTGGATCCCATCTCTGCCACTGCAGACATTGGCCAGAGGGGTCACTGCAGAGCAAGTTCCTCCTTGCTGTAGTAGAAGTTTTGCTTTCTTCACAACACATCCAGGCCAGACTTTTAGTCACATCTTGTAAAAAGACGGGGAAGGTTACTAAGGTTGACTATATTATGTCATTCGTTTGGTGCAAAAACTGGCTGCATTTCAAGCTGAAACTGGCCCGTGAAGTGGGGAGTTCACTTAGGAAATTGATCTAAACATGCATAAACAACCAAGTTATTAGCCTTGATCTGCTATGCACATACATTAATTTCATTCATACTCTGGATCCAGTCCTTCAGATCTGATACATGAAAACCTCCATTCCCCTCCCCCTGCCATATTTCCTCTTTGGTCCTTGCACACATATAAGGACTGGAGGAGCAAGCCTCATGATGGTGACCTATATATTTTGTCCATATTCCACGTTAGTG
Organism: Pelochelys cantorii; assembly: GCA_032595735.1. Classification (NCBI taxonomy): domain Eukaryota; kingdom Metazoa; phylum Chordata; order Testudines; family Trionychidae; genus Pelochelys; species Pelochelys cantorii. Next base: position 4,599,905 of record CM064335.1, on the reverse strand, counting down.
CAATGCAGGTTGAACCTCTTTCGTCTGGCACTTTCAGGACCTGCCCAGTGCCAAATCAGAGAATTTTCCAAACCACGGGTGGTCAACATTGTCTAGCAGCATTACCAACACTTCCACTGCTTACTGGGCCCTTAGGAGACATTGAGGGGTAAATTAGAGCTAAATAACAGCAAAGAACACTGAGCCAGGATGGGTGGCTGTAAACAAACTTTAAGGGACCGTGGGAAACTTGGACACACCCATGATAAGCGGACATCTGGCTAACTCAAATCATGCTGGACCACGGCTGTTGCTGGACTAGAGACGTTCACCCTGTAGTAAAGATTAGATTTTCATGAAGGATCAGGACAGCTCCTTTTGCAGTGTGTCAGATTAATAATAGTTTGGTTTCAAACCAGTGAGGACAATATGGTCACATATCAGGTTTGTACCATTGCTTCTGCTACAGGCGATATTGTATGATATTAACTGAAAGTTCGAGTCAAAATTGGAATGGAGGTAATTCTGCCTACTTAAAAATCCTCCTCTGGCTTGGAAAAGTTTATTCTTCACTTTTGCCTCCTGCAAAATTACGCTGCAGTTCTGCAGGTGCAACATAACTGCTGAGTTGCTACACACCTGAGATGAAAAGCGACATATAGATGTAAATTATCAATAATACCCCTCTCCAATTACAATTCTATATTTAAGGCCATAGGAGTTGAGTAAAATGATTGAGGTTGGCAGATAGCCCTTAGTACAGAATTAGTAATATGTTTTTATAGGCGAGTATTTAATGTTCTAAGATAAGCAACGCATTTAAGGATGGCCCAATCTTTCGATAAAGATATATTTTAAATAAATCTCAATTTAAAATTATTTTCAATTAAAAAACAACAACTAACCCCTTCACGAAATAAATCCTGCCTACCCAATTATAGACAGAACCACCAGATCTATAAAAAAAGTCCCTGAGACAGAAAAGTGGCCCTTAAGAAAGGACATTCCATCTTCGCTACCTTTCCTATGGCAGTGACAGTCAGATTGTCAGCTGAGCTATGGGAGCTGAGCCTTTTGTATCAGCTTTGTGTTATATTGCTCGCATTCTTTAAAGGCTCGGTTGTGCGTGCAATGGTATAAAATAAAGGTGGATTACACACTGCATTCCCTGTTTCAACGACATTATCTGGTTTTCTGATCTAACCTACTTTTCTGTCAGAGGTTGGTGCTTTGCAAGAGCCTGTCTTACAGTGCAATCTCTGAGCCCTGTTGTGGGTGTCTGATTTCTGTAACACATTTTGGTTTCCAGTCTGAATGTAACATTCAAAGCATATCATGATAGTACTCTAGGTGTATGCGATCTTATCTACCTGACATTTAGTGTTTTAACCGTCCATTCCCTTGATTTGCATAAAATCACCCAGTCATAATTTTTTTGGCATCATCATAACAAACTAGCCAAGATGAGCAGCTTGCTTTTGCTTGCTGCTTGTCAGCATGAATGCATGTTTCCCCCTTTTCTCTGCATCTGGACTAGCAGCTTTCTGGATCTATTCACGTATCACTTTCGAAAGGGTGACTGCTTCTATCGTTATATCCGCGACAACAGCAAAGCTCCTTAATAAGTGTCACAGTTTAACTTCCAAATCAAACAGCCCCACATGCCAGGGGCTTGCATCTCCTTCTGGTTTTGCTTATTGTTTCAAATATAGATCTCTCTGTTTTTATTTACAGGGCAAATCCGCAGAACACTGGGTCTGATCCCAGAAGACTTGCCCTGCAACTGCTGTGTTCATTACAAAACAACCCTGCAATTAAAGAGCTAAACAAACTGCCCCTGTTGCTGCTGATCATTTGTTAATTTCAGCTTCTTATGCCTACAATGATTTTTTCCCCCAGCACTGGTATTCCAGAAGGCACTAGCTGGAATTGTGGATGGATGTGGGGAAAACATGCCAATGTTTGTAAATTACAGGAGGGGGAGCAGGAGGGGAATATTGTTATGTTAAATAGTGTTGTTGGTTTTTTTACTGGAGAATTCATGATCTGGCAGGATCCTTCCTTCTGGGGAAAGGACTGGAAGTAGAAAAACTTGATTTGCATGGTAGGGCCTGGTTTTTGTACACACCCTCCGTACACCAGACCATACTAACCCAGCTCCGAAGACTGCTGCAGCTCACTCACAGTCCAAGAATGTGCATGGGGACTACACTTGTACTTTTCCATTCACATGCCCACTGTGGAGTGTCTTGTTTATTTCATCCTTCATGCAGAAACCTTTTGACATAGATACCAGTCATCATCTCACTCTTTCCTGGAGTCAGTAAAGGGGCACACACTGCAGAGGGGAAGGGAGAGAGATTTTCAGTCTGTCTGCCTAAAAAAAATCTCCCTGTATTTTCAGGTGGAGAAGTTATTATTCACTCATCTACCTAAAAAGAAACCACACAGCAGTTGTGTTACTGGTTTCACACATGCTATCACACACAAACACACACCTCGCTCTCTCCCTCCCTCTCTCTTTCTCTCTTTCTAAGTACAACCTCCATTTTCAGATGTCCTGGAGTCTAAATTTAGATTATCAAGGGTCTGAATAATCAAGGCAATTGTCAAAGTAATTACAAGAAAATGAAGGCACATGACTCAGTGTCCTACAACAGGACAATTCAGATAATGAATCTTGAAGAACTGGATAACCATATTTTATCTGAAAAAATGGCATTCATATATTATTGAGAAATTGTCCTGATAACTGACAGATCTACTTTCCCATCGCTACTGTGAGATTCTTAGTGAAACTTGTCTTTAAAAAATTATTTTTTTCAGGTAAGTGTAAGAGCAGAATGTTTGCAATTTTTATCTATCTATCTATCTATCTACCCCTTATGTGTAAGGGTAACTGTTGTTCCCATCATGGTGTAACTAGGCATCACAATGCTACACCATAAGTACATGATCTGTAGCTTAAACGGTAAATTTCAAACTCTGATCCACAGTCCTAATGAGCCTCCAGCCAATCACAGAAAATTATTCTTCCTCCTCTCTGCCCCCAATCAATTTTTAACCAATTACAGACCAAAGTCTATGGGGCTTGGTTTGGTTTTTTTTCCTTTTCTGCTGAGTTGGTCAGTGATCAAGTAGAGCAAAATTAAGTGACTGACATGTATTAAGGGAAATTTATGAAGACCTTGTACTACTGAGCTATAACATTTTCAGACACAAAAAAATAATACATTCCATATCCCTTCCTCTTGCCCTCTACAACTTCTTGTGAGAATTTATCTCATCATATATATAGTAGCCCAATGTCTGAGAGTCTGTAACGCTGTAGCGTTACAGTCTTGCCTCTGGGGGGCGCTCTTGCCTCCTGCCGTGGCACTCAGCCGGGCCGCAGCGGGGGAGCAAGCGACGGCAAGCGGCCATTTGGGGTCCACGGTCCCCATGCAGCACCCGCATGAGAGAGACGGAGCGGAGAGAGAGTGAGAGGCAGGAGGAGGAAGAGAAGAGAAAGGGAGAGTGAGAGGCAGGAGGGGGAGAAGAGAAAGAAAGAGACGGAGAGAGAGGCAGAAGGCGGAGGAGAGCTGAGAGAGAGAAGAGAAGGCAATAGGAGGAGGAGGAGGAGAGAGAGAGAGAAGAGCAAGAGCAAGAGCAAGAGCAAGAGCAAGAGACTGGAGGCTCAGGAGAGAAGACCGACGTGGAGGAGAGACCTGAAAATCCCATCTTACGACGGCTAATTGGCTAGTTTGAAAATATTAAGCAAGAGATGCCTGGACATTTAAAACTCGTCACATATTTTAAGCTGTGCTAGAAAGGGCTTTTTAAAGCACCCCTCTTAATATTCAAACTACAGCTGGTCCCTGGCTTAACAAACGGGTTTTGTTCCCAACACCTGGTCGTAACTCAATTTGTTCGTAAGTCGGAAATACATGCTTTTACATACAGCTGCACTGTTCGTAAGTGCGGATGGTGCTTTTGTAAGTCCGGGACCAGCTGTAATGGGGTTAAAGTGAGGTTGGTCATAAGTGCGGATGGTCGTAAGTCGATGCATTTATAAGTCGGGGACCGGCTGTAATGAGGTTCAGAACAAAACAAACAAAAAGAAGGAAATATAACCTTAGAGATACATTCCTACAAACAAAACCCTGAGCAGATTCAAGCTTCAGTTACATAACAAGGGCAGTCTTTGAATCAGAGTCTTCTTATTACTATCTATTTCTATTATAATATTGTCTAGAAGGCCCAGGCAAATCCATGGTATTAAAAGTCAGATGTGGAAAACATTTTGATCTCATAAGGAAAAACTTAGTGAGCTAGGAAGTCTATCCAACAATATTTCCTATAGTGACAAAGGGCCTGATCCAAAAATTGAAAGACTCCCAGGCGACATCTGCACTACAGCACTATTTTGGGATACAGGAGGTATCCTGAAATAGCTATTCCGTGCCTTTTGAGCACACCCGTTATTTCGAAATATCACGGGCTCGCTATTCTGACGTCCCTGTAAACCTCATTCCATGAGGAGTAAGGGATATTTCAGAATAGTGATTTATTTTGAAATAAGTGCTGTGTAGCCAGTGCCAAATTTCGAAATAACATCGCAATAAGCTATGCAATTTGCATAGCTCAAATTACGTATCTTATTTCAGCCTATGGTGCAGTGTAGCTGCACCCCCTCTGATTTCAATGGATTTGCATACGGCCTTTAATTCTTATTATAAACCAATTCTATTTTGATAGTTACTGTTTTATCGATACCTTCTTAGGCACCTATGCAGTTAATAATATCGGTTTTTAACTTTCTTTGAGAAAGTGTCATTTGTATCTATATATTTACAAAGTATTTTATAAGTATTCTATTAGTAGATATGGAGTTAAATTATGCCAGGTAGACTACATTATAGACTAGATTTAGATACATTAAATGGATAGTAACATTATATGTCAGGATATTAATAATTGGGGAGAGATTTGTTTTATTTTATTCGGAAGGGCTTTTTTTTAAGTGCTTGATAAAGATCTGAATTTTCTCTCCTTTTTTTGTGATAGAATGTAAAATGGCTGGAGTACTATAAGCTAATTTTGAGATAAATAATTCCAGTGGAGTTTGTCTTGATGATAGCTAGATAGATAGATAGATATAAATAGATAAAAGCAGGAACAACCAAATGTTAGTTGGCTCTTCCTGTTGAGGAAGAATTCTATGGGATATTTATCTGTGTCAGTATATGGCAAATAAATTCTTCCCTATCTCTGAGCTGCACTGAGTAATCTATAACTCCAGGGTATGGTTACATAGATTGTTATCAGTCATATTTTAACTCCATATGTCCAAAAATATTTCCCTGTAAGATTATTTTTAATTAATAATTCCTCTAAAACCCAATAAAAAAATCCATCTGTCTCCAAAGTAAAACCCAAGTACTTTTCCTTCCCTTTCCTTGGTTTAAATTTTACTCCCTTTTCTTCCTTCGCTTTCCAAACCTTCCATCTGTTCCCTCCGCTCCCAAGAGTCGAATAAAGTGACTTGTGCCAGGAAATGTGCCACACTGGCTTCCAAACTTTTCTGAAAAGTTTCTGCCTCTTGCAAGTTACTAGGGCTGGCTCAACAAGTTAACCTTCAAAAAGATTACCAAGGTGCAAGTGGCCTGGTTGGGAGGTGAATCATTAAACAAGAGCCGAAGTATATGACTACAGATTCAGTTAAAGAGACAGCTCACACACACTCTCTCTTGGGCAAGGAAAGTCATCTCTGGCCAACTTCCAGTGGCGTCGTGGTAAAAAGAGAAGTGGAGAAATAAACCCATCTCAACTCCATATTACCCAAAAGAGAAGTAGGTAAACTCTTAACCCTGAACTAGACCATTGCTGGGTTCCCTGGGATCGAAGTGGTATTCACTCTGAATTGAAACAGTCTGTCTACAAAACAAAAAAGTTTAATTTTGGTACCATGGTGAACACAAACAGTTCCATTGGCTTTAGTGTCCACTCCACGGGGTCGGGGCCGCTTGCATGAATAAGGGTGATATATGTATAATGTAAGGTTGCAGAATCAACACATTATGTACAGAAAAAAACCAGTAGAATGGCATGAAATACCGCTCTAGTCTTCAGACTCATTTTGACCTGGCCATCCCGGAATAGAGAGACCTGCTTCTGATCTCCCTTAAACCACTGTGCTCCACAGACATCACATGAGTTATTCCCGATTTGCATCAAGGCGAGAGAGGGGAGAACTAGGCCCGGTTCTTTTAATAAATGGCCTCTTGTATCGCCGAGGCATGGGAAGTAGCTCAAGCGAAGTGCCTCGGTTTGCCTGCTTTCTCCCTGCTTTTTTCAGGTTCTGCCTGGGTGTACATCACAGCCCCCTCCTTTTCTGTCTGTGGGTGTCTCTCCAGTGTTCCCCACAGAATGCTGCACAAGGAAAGCAACACATGCATTGGAGTTGCCCACCTGAGAGGCTCAAACCAGCAGCTTCGTCTCTGAAACCGCCCCCTCTTGGGGTCCGAATGATGTTGGAGGGGGTGCCAGCAGCGCCCTGCGTTGGCCTGCATGACAAAGTGGGACTGTAGTTGCGCTATTCACCTTGTTATGTTTCATGTGATTTCTACTGTCTTGTAGTAACCTTGTGTGTGTGCCTCAGTTTCCCTGAGCACTGAACCAATAGTGAGATGGGGGTGGGAATTTTAGTGTGATAGCCCCCCCACACACACAATAGCTGATGCTTTCTGTCACCTGAGCCGGGGGTGGGGGTGATCAGGCGACACCTTTTGCCTGGGGTGCTGGATAAAGCCCAAAAATGGGGCGGGCTGCTGGGCTGCTGGGTGTGTGAGTGAGTGTCGCTGGCTCGGGGGCAAGGCTCTGGGCTCCCCTCTCCCCACAATGGATGGTACTGGCCGCTTCTGGTTCCTGTGCTAACAAGTCTGTGCTACTTTGTGTCCCTGTGGCAGAATAAACCTTCTGTTCTCCCTGCTGCCTGAGAGTCATGTCTGCCTGCGGATGGGGGCGCAGGGCCGTGTCTCCCCACCCCTCAGTGACAGCCTGTCACTGGCTTCAGGGAACAAAAGTGATAACATAACAGAATGCTGGAGGTTAGAGATGGGTCATGTCATCTGGTGTATCCAGGGCTGCCAAAGCAGGAAGGTTCCTGACATGATGGTTTCCGGTCTTTCTCTCAGTCTAGTTTCAAATATCCCTGAGCTGTCCAGACACAACCGAGGGGAATGGTCCAGTGGTTAGGATGTTTAGGAGCCGGATGTACTTGTTCAAGCAAGGGCCCAGGTGGACCGGTCCAGTCGGCGGGGCCCGGCAAGGGTCCTGGGGGTCTTGGCAAGTCTCTGGGCCGTGGCAGCGGTCTCAGCAGCCCGGGCCAGTCGTCAGGGACCAGCAGGGGTCCTGGCAGACCAATCCAGTCCTCCCAGCAGGTGCAGCACGTCTGGGCCCTTCATTGGGGGAGCCGGGGCCCAACGTCTGGCCTGTTCGGCCGCCAGGCTCCAACTGAGCTCTGAGCTCTTATATGCCTGTGGGTGGGGCTAGGTGAGCCTGGTCCCGCCCACCAAGGGCTTCTTAGAGGGCCCTTCCTCTTCCGGGTCAGAGGGAGGCCATGTTGCTGTCCTAGACTCATTACACAAGAATTGTGGGTTTAATTCCTTGCTGCGCTACACGCTCTCTAGGGACCCGTCCACACTAGGATATTATTTCAAAATAACTAAATCTGAAATAACAACTCCCAAAATAACAAAATCCAACTGGCATTATTCCCCGAGGAAAGCAGGCATACCAATTTCGAAATAAGCAGCCCGTTATTTTGAAAGAACGGTCATGGCAGTGTGGACGTGCCGCTTATTATTTCAAAATAAGGGGGGGTTATTTTGAAAAAGCTCCCTAGCGTAGACCAGGGCTAGGTGACCTCAGGCAAGTCATTTTGGTCTAGATCAGGGGAAGGGAACCCTTTTTGGGTAGGGGGATGCTGACCCACAGAAACATCTGTTGGGGGCCGCACACAAGTGAGAAGAAAAATAAATGGCCACCGACTGAGAAGGAGAAAGACACTCTCCCTAGTTCTCTGAGCCTTGGGGGGCAAAATCCAGGCAAGCTGGGGTCACATCTGGCCTCTGGGCCTTAGGTTCCCCACCCCGGTCTAGATCCTCAAAAGTATTTAGGTGCCTAACACCATGGGAGTTAATCACCTAAGTACCTTTAGCCAGGCCTTCATCTCTCTGTGCCTCAGTTCCACATCTGTAAAATGGGCCCAGAAGCACTGTCCTACCTCCCGGGGGGAAGGGGACAGAGAAAGGCTACATTAAAGGTTCCAAGATGCTCAGACAGTTCACAGTGTGAGTCAGAGATGTAAGTTAGATGCCCCCGACTCCAAGTCAAATTATTCCATTGATTAATTTCACTCCTACATATGCCCCCAGACACCCCTCTAAGTAATCCCTTCTGCTCCGGGGTTGGAAGGGATCTAAATACAATGGAATACACCCTCCAGGAAGGGATCTAAATACAATGGAACTGAGGTGTGTTGCACTTTCTGCTGGCATCTGTTGAAATCAGCTACCAAACCTCTCGGCCAGCCAACGGTCCCTTGCCTGGTGTATTTCCCGTTGCTGGGCAGTGTTGTGGTCAGAGGGAGGAGAGGTTAGACCCAGCCCTGCGAGACATTCTCATGGACTGGCAGATTAAATTGCTGCGAGGTCGGTGCTCACCACGCAGAAAGACTGTCCTCACAGAGCAATTTGCAAGGGTCCACTCTCAAGCTGGGAGATTCCCGTGGATCCCTGCAGGAGTCGGGCCTGGACAAGGACGTCCTTAGGCTTACACAATATACACAGCTGTGCAAGACACCCCTACATTCGGGGCATCTGGCTAAGGTCACCACCGGCCGCAGGCAGCACCGGCTCCGGCAGCCCCAAAGCCCCCAGACTCCTGCCCCCTACTCGGCCTTCCAGCCTCGTCAGCCCCAGTGCCCCAGCCTCTGCTGTGCCTCTGTCAGCTGGTGGTCAGGGCAGTGAGTGGTGCGTGTGTATTATACACCCGAGACTTCAACTGCTAGGACTGGGGTCTCTTAGCAGCAGGCAACCTGGAGGAGGTTGCCGGGCGCCCCAAGAAGTTTACAGGGAGAGCTTATTACACCTCAGATTTTGACTGCTAGGATACACGATCCCTTCGCAGCGGGCAGCCTGGGGAGGCTGAGAGATGCCCCAATGGATCTGTCCCCTGGAAGTGACATGATCCAACGCTCAAGCTCTCCCTATATCTGTCCCTTATGACCGGCTGGAATTCTTTTTAAAATTGTGCTTGGTTCTGTTACAGCAACTGAAGGAGTCAGGTCACAGCTTAAACAGTTACTATTTTATTGTTACAGGGTAAACTTAGCTGTTAAATGCTACTACTGTGTTACAGATAACACAGCCACTACAAAGGACAGGACAGAAATTACACTAAGAAGTCACTTACAGGTACCATGAAACCCTTTTGGTTCTCTGAGCTCTTATTAAATGCATGCAAAATAGACACCTAGCAGGTATATATTCTCACCCCTGCGTTCCAGACTTGGCGTGGCCACCGTCTTTCTCTCAATCCCTCGGGAAGAAGTAGGGTGAGGCTGGGTGTCCCACAGACCTCGGGAGACAACCAATACCTGCCAGCAGGTGTAGATGATTGGAGCTCAAATGGGGTGGGCTACTAAACCCCTCTTTATACCCCTTGGGTCACGTAGGCTTCTTCCTGGTCTCAAGTGGCCAATTAGGAAAAATGGCTTTGAATGCCAAGTTTCCCACGAAGGGTGCAAAGCATAATTCACACCTGGGAAAATGCAGACAATGGGCACCTCTGGTATGTGATGGGCAAAGATTCCTCTCCTGGGACAGTGCAGGCGTGTCAATTATGGTACTAGCCATCAGGGCGGCGGGAGGCCCCCGGGTCGTCAGCTAGCCCATTTACTGTCTGGTTTCTGTTTATGGTAGAGTCAGGGACAGGCAGCACACCTGTGTTCCCAGGGCATCAAAGGCTGACTGCCTTTCTCTTGCTCTCTGGGGGGGAAAACAAGATGGGGTTCATGTCTGGCTACAGCCTCCCAATCCAATCGGCCTCCATCTCCCAGCCCCCAGCCCCAATCTCTCAGCCCCCCCTCCCTGACCCATCAGACCCAATCCCCCGGGCTCCCCAACCCCCCACTGCCCGCTCCACCTCCCAGCCCACAGCTCCAGCTGTCTGTGCCACTCAGCCTGCCTCCTCCCCTACCAACCTCCCTGCCCTCCTCCCGCCCACCCCCCACCGCTCCTACCCCCATGGCCCTCAGCACAGCCTCGCCCCCCCCCCCCGGACTGGCTGTCCCTCCCCCCATGGGGGATGAAGGGTGCAGGTGTTCGGACTGCATGGGGCAGCAAAAATCTTAAGGACGGCCCTGGGCCCGGATCCAGTACTACGCAATATTTTCATTGATAACTTGGATCATGGCGTTAAGATAATGCTTATAAAAGATACAGAGGCCACCAAATAGGACAAGAGTGCAAGCATGCCGGAAGCCAGGGTGAGAACTCAAAAGAACCGTGACAGACAGGAGACTGGCCTGAAAGCAGCACCCTAAAATTCAGCAAAGACCAGTGCAAACTTCCAAGCTTAGGAAGGAAAAATCAAACTCACAGCTGCAAAACAGGGAACGACTGGCTTTGGAAAAGGGTCTGGGGGTCATCCCAGATTGTACATTGAATATGAGTCAACAATCTGACTTGCTTGTAAAGAAGCTAATGTCATTTTGGGGCATAGTAACAAGAGTGTTGCATGTAAGACATGGGAGATGGTTGTCTAGCTTTACATAAGAACGGCCACACCGGGTCAGACCAAAGGTCCATCTAGCCCAGTATTCAACAGTGGCCAATCCCAGGTTCTCCAGAGGGAGGGAACAGACCAGGGAATCATCAAGTGATCCCTCCTGTCACCCATTTCCAGCCTCTGAGAGAGGCTAAGGACACCATTCCTACCCCTCCTGACTAATAAGTATTGATGGACCCAACCTCCATGAATGTATCTAGTTCTTTTTTGAACCCTGTTAAAGTCCGGTCTTCACACCATCCCCTAGCAAGGAGTTCCACAGGTTGACTATGCGCTGTGCGAAGAAAAACTTCCTTTTGTTGTTTTAAACCTGCTGCCTGTTCATTTCATTGGGCGACCCCTAGTTCTTACATTACGGGAACAAGTCAATAACTTTTCCCTGTTCACTTTTTCCACACCAGTTATGATTGTGTAGACCCTCTCTCCAATCCCCCCCTTAAATCTCCTCTTTTCTAAGATGAAAAGTCTCCGTCTTTTTAATCTCTCTTCTTATGGGACCCGCTCCAAACCCCTCGTCACTTTTGCTGCCCTTTTCTGAACCTTTTCCAATGCCGAGAGATCTTTTTTTTTTTTTTTTTGAGATGAGGCGACCACATCTGTCTGCAGAATTCAAGAGGTGGGCATGCCGTGGATTCTCAGCACCGGGGAGGTGCCAGCTGGTGTACTGTGTCCTGTTTTGGGTGCTGTGACTAATTAGAGAGGCCAGAGGGGAGCTACCAACATGACCGGAAGTCTAGAAAACCTGACCTAGGAGGAAAGGATAAAAGAAGGAGGCATGTTTAGTGCTGAGAAAAGAAGACTGAGGGGGGACTGGATAACCTTCTTCACATGCGTTTAGGGCTGTTATAAAAAGGGCTGTGATCAACGATTCTCCATGACCACTGAAGGTAGGCCCAGAAGTAAGGGACTTAATCTGCAGCGAGGGAGATTTAGGTTAGGTAATAGGAAAAACTTTCTAACTATAGTCGTTAGTTAAGCAGTTAAGCTCTGGAAGAGGCTTGCAGAGGAGACTGTGGAATCCCCATCATCGGAGGGTTGGAAGAATGGGTCAGACAAACAGCTGTCAGGGATGGGCTAGGGTTACTTGGCCCTGACTCAGCAGTGAGGGATGGATTTAGTGCCCTCTTGAGCTCTGTCCAAGCTCCCACATTGCTGTGATTCCAAGGGAGAAGAGGGAGCGTTGATTTGGCCATTAAGGGGTGGGGGAGGCAAAATAGAGATGTTTAAACTTCCCCAAGTACAAACAAATGAAATATGGGCCCTGCTGCTAGGAGGGCCGTGGGAGATTACTCCGGGAACCCTTTATAATTTTGGCCCAGAGACTGCAGCAACAGGCACCTTAGGATGGGAGTTTTCAAACCTTTTTTCTCAGGACCCAGTTGAAGAAAATTGTTGATGCCGTGACCCAATATACTTTGGCTAGAGTGGGGGCTCCGGGGTGGGGCTGAGGGTGAGAGCTTGGGACTGTATGAGGGGGCTCTGGCTTTGGGGGGGGGGTGGGCTGGGGTGGGAAGGGCTTACCTTGAATAGCTCCCCGTCAGTGGTGCAGCGGGGGGGCTAAGGCAGCTTCCTTAATCTATTAATCTATAATCTATTAGAGTTCTTTGAAGGGGTTAACAAACATGCGGACAAGGGGGATCCAGTAGATATAGTATACTTAGATTTTCAGAAAGCCTTTGACAAGGTCCCTCATCAAAGGCTCTTGTGTAAATTACATGGCCATGGGATAAGAGGGAAGGTCCTTTCTTGGATTGAGAACTGGTTAAAAGACAGGAAACAAAGGGTAGGAATAAATGGTAAATTTTCAGAATGGAGAGGGGTAACTAGTGGTGTCCCTCAAGGATCGGTCCTAGGACCAATCCTGCTCAACTTATTCATAAATGATCTGGAGAAAGGGGTAAGCAGTGAGGTGGTAAAGTTTGCAGATGATACCAAACTGTTTAGGATAGTCAAGACAGAAGCAGACTGTGAGGGACTCCAAGAAGATCTCACCAAACTGAGTGATCGGGCAACAAAATGGCAAATGCAATTTAATGTGGATAAGTGTAAAGTAATGCACATCGGGAAAAATAACCCCAACTATACGTACAGTATGATGGGGGCTAATTTGGCTACGACAAATCAGGAAAGAGATCTTGGAGTTATCGTGGACAGTTCTCTGAAAACTTCCACACAGTGTGCAGCGGCAGTCAAAAAGGCCAATAGGATGCTAGGAATTATTAAGAAAGGGATAGAAAATAAGACCCAGAATATCTTACTGCCCCTGTATAAAACTATGGTACGCCCACATCTTGAATACTGTGTACAGATGTGGTCTCCTCACCTCAAAAAAGATATTTTGGCCTTGGAAAGGGTTCAGAAAAGGGCAACCAAAATGATTAGGGGTTTGGAATGGGTCCCATATGAGGAGAGGTTAAAGCGACTGGGACTTTTCAGTTTAGAAAAGAGGAGACTGAGGGGGGATATGATAGAGGTCTATAAAATCATGAGTGGTGTGGAGAGGGCCGATAAAGAGAAGTTATTTATTAGTTCCCTAAATAGAAGAACTAGAGGACACCAAATGAAATTAATGGGTAGCAGGTTTAAAACTAATAAAAGAAAGTTCTTCTTCACAAAGCGTGTAGTCAGCCTGTGGAACTCCTTGCCAAAGGAGGCTGTGAAGGCTAGGACTATAACAGAGTTTAAAGAGAAGCTAGATAATTTCATGGAGGTTAGGTCCATAAAAGGCTATTAGCCAGGGGATAAAATGGTGTCCTTGGCCTCTGTTTGTCAGAGGCTGGAGAGGGATGGCAGGAGACAAATCGCTTGATCATTGTCTTCGGTCCACCCTCTCTGGGGCACCTGGTGCTGGCCACTGTCGGCAGACAGGCTACTGGGCTAGATGGACTTTTGGTCTGACCCAGTACGGCCATTCTTATGTTCTTATGTTCCTGCCTCTCCTGGCACCGCAGCCCAGACTGCGCCCAGAAGCAGGCTCCCAGCCAATGGGAGCGTGGAGCTAGTGTTTGGGGCAAGGGCAGTGCATGGAGCCCTGTGTGGTCCTCTCCCCCAGGAGTTGGGCCTGCTGCTGGCTACTTCTGGGGTGCAGCACAGTCTGTGGTGCCAGGCAAGACAGGGAGCTGCCTTATCCCCCCCCCCCCACTGCTCACCTGAACCCCCTGCAGCCACAAGACCCGGCACCTGACTTTCCACAGCCCAGTGCTGGGTTTGAAGACCACTGGCCTATGAGAACCCAGCTAGATTGTGACAAGCGGCTGCTAATGTCAGGCAAGAAAGAACCCAGCTCGGAGACCCTCTGTGAAGCTACTAGACCAGCATTTAATTCGCCAACTTACACCCATCAGGCTCTGTGTAGGTTTGCTGGTGGTGATTTGGAACTACATGATACCTGGGCTATTTTTAAGCCCATTACATTACCGGCTGGATTAGACGTCCCTCTTTAGACCCAAGTCTCTTTTTTCATTAGGTAGATTTAGCCATGTCATTGCAGGCCAGAGCCTTGCTCACCGGTATGAGGTCTTTATTGCCTCAGGTTGGTAGGTTTCTGCCCAGTTTTAGCTCCTTCGAAAATACTCCTGGCCACACACTCTACCTGAGCTCCCTTGTCCCCAGAACAAAACCCTCAGGCATCGCTTTCCCATGCGGACCTCGAGGAGAAACAACACGGACCTCTGGGACAGTAGAGTCTATTTTCTGTCAAAGCATCTGAAATGAAAAACATCCTGGTGGCCTTATCTGAAAAAAAGATCTCTTGGCACTGGGAAAGGTTCTGAAAAGGGCAACAAAAATGATGAGGGATTTGGAAGGGGTGCCACAGGAGGAGAGATTAAAAAGACTTGGACTTGTCATCTTAGAAAAGAGGAGACGAAGGGGGGATAGGGTAGAGGTCTATAACATCATGACAGGTGTGGAAAAAGTGAATAAGGAAAAGTTATTTGCTTATTCTCACAATATAAGAACTAGTGGTCACCAAATGAAATGAATAGGCAGCAGGTTTAAAACAAACAAACAAACAAACGCAAGTTTTCTTCACTCAACACACAGTCAACCTGTGGAACTCCTTGCCAGAGGATGTTGTGGAGACTAGGACTTTAACAGGGTTCAAAAAAGAGCTAGATAGATTCTTGGAGGGTTGGTCCATCAATGGCTATTAGCCAGGATGGGTAGGAATGGTGTCCCCAGCCTCTGTTTGTCTGGGAATGGGTGACAGGAGAGGGATCATGTGAGAATTACTTGTTGTGTTCCCTCCCTCTGGGGCATCTGGTATTGGCCTGTGTCGGCAGACAGGACACTGGGTTAGATGGACCTTTGGTCTGACCCAATATGGCCGTTCTGATGTGCTATATTTCTCAATAAACTACAGGAAGAGGCAAGGAAAGACGTTCAAATCAATCGTACTCAGTGGGACAATTTGCCAGAGTAAAATGACTCACATGAGCTACAGGACCTAAGTTTTCAATGTTAACAGCCTTCAGTATTTAACCTGCCCAGTCCTAACTCATTAAGTATTGCTAATTATTGTTTTTATGGTAGGATGACCAAACCAGTGAGACTCCTCAACTTGTGCAGAAGTGGAGATGTGGTATTATAGAATAGCCCAAAGTAGAAACAGTAAGTTAATGTAAGTTCCAATGAGGTGGGACTTATTCTGGCTTCCCTTCCAGGCCTAGCCTACGCTGGAAGGAAGGCTGACCTAAAATGCACAACTCCAGCTATGTTAATTGCATAGCTGGTGTCTATGTATTTTAAATCTCTGTCCACACATCAGGAGACCGATGGGAGTGAACGCTTCCCTTACTCCTCACAAGGAGCAGGAGTACTGGTGCAGATGGGGGCACTCTCTAAGTTCAATTTAGTGAGTCTTAACTAGACCCGCTAAATCAAATCCCGGAAGAGCGATCGCGGCAGCATCAATCTTCTCTGCAATGTAAATGTGCCCGTGCGGAGGGGCACCACATCTGGCTGCTTTTTCAACTGGAGTGATACAGAAATTAGGGGCTTGATCTAGCATTCTTGACTCATAAGTGAGTGTATGGAGGCGGATGAGCCAGCCCCAGCTATGACTGATCAGTTACTTCCCAGCAGAGGCTCTGGAGTTAGGGTTCAGAAGAGCATCTCATCTTTGCAAAGGGCATCTAGAGCTGAGCTGGGCTGGAGATCTGTAGGGTGTAGGACAGTTTGGGGCTTAAGGAAGGAATGGGGAAAGGCTAAGAAGCCAGGGAGAAAGTCTCTGAAGATGAAGCCTGCTTTTCAGGGCAATTGCTTTGTTTCGTTTTACTGCATTTGGGGTGAAGGATATATGAGCCAAAAATGGGCATCCTGAGACAAGGGCATCATTTCTCCCTGGGCTGGACAGACAGCCGGGGGGCATATGGTTATCAGGGTGAATGCCAGATAAATCAACTAACAAACTGGGCCAGATCCTTTGCTGGTGTAAACTGGCCCTCCTCTGATTTTGGTGGAATTACACCACTTTCTACCAGCTGAGACTCTTGACCTGTGGCCAGGCGGAAGAGAAACACCCCCATGAATGATTTTCAAAAGAAGAAAACAGAACTGGTATTAGAGGAAGATGATTCCGCAGTGTCTGACACAGCCAGGTTGTAAGTCTGGATTTAGATGCTTTCCTTCACAATTGATTTTCTGGCTGGCATCAGCATTGTTGCAACCCTTTCCATCACCAAAGGCTCGACCTCCAATCCAAGGATTCAATCTCCTACATCAGGGCTTCTCAAACTGGGGGGGTTGCGAGCAGTGTTCCCTGTAAGCAGGGTGCTGGGCAGCCCCACGAGAGATTAAAAGGCCACCCAGCTGATTAGAAGAGCACCACAGCCAGTAGCATGTGTGTCTACTGGTGGTGCACATCCACACATGCCTTGGTGCACAGAACAAAATTTCTTCTGCACATGGATGGAAACAATTAGAGGGCACATTGGTTGTGAGGCTATTACATGGGATCATAAACTCTCGGGCCCTCCTGCCCAACTCCATCTCTAACCCCATGCCACCTCCAAAGCAAGGGTGCCAAAATAGTTCACCCCGGGTGCTATTTTCCCTAACGCTGGCCTTGGGTCTATGCAGCATTAAAGGTCCTGATTGTTCAGCAGCTGAAGAGCTGAATTAAACCACAGACCAATCTGAACACCGAGACTGGCAAGAAAACAAACAGTAATTTATAATGTAACAAGCAGACCCACAGGATGGGGTGGGGGGAGGCAGAGCTTGTTGGAGCTCTAGCCACCCTAAAATTTGCTTTAGCCCCCGCCTCCTCATATCCACCTCTCCCAGAATACAGGTCAAAAGTGACACTGTCATGATCATGGGGGTTGGCCAGCAGCCTGGGAACAAGGGGGTTAACCTTACCTAAGTCAGGTAGATTCAGCCAATAGGAATGTCGGTAGGAATTTCAAACTGGGACAAAGGAATTTTTGGTGGTTCCCTCTCCTTTGTCTCTGAGGCAGTTCCCTCCAGCTACTGAAGGAGACAGACAATTCTCTCTCTCCAAAAAACAATTCTTCACTAGCTGTAAATAGGATAAAGTTTAGATAAATCCGTTAGGTTTTATTGTTTTATGGTTTGGGAAATGGGATCGGAGGTCTGTGCATTTAAAAATCGGTTTTGCTCTCCTTTGTAACTAGCCCTGGCCCATGGTGGGTTTCCCCTTCATGCGTATATTATTTTGTTACTTTTCCATCTAGTCATGATGCTTGCAACAGGGATATTGTGGTGATAATAAAAGTTCCTTCGCTTTTATTTTTATTAACCTGGTAGTGGTTAATTTTTGTGTCCTGGTTTGTACTTTAGGGATGAGATTTCCCAAGTGATCTCTCTCCTGATTTTTGTATCAATACTTGGGTGGTGGCAGCGGAGTTTTTATCCCCAAAATCTAGGTTGTTAAGATCTGGGGGGGAGGGAGTTTTTTTCAAAGCCTGGAAGATAAGGGTTTGAGGTACTTTTGCCGGCCCCCACTTCTACATTTATCGTGCCAGAGTGGGGAAGGAGCCGTGACAGAGACAGAAATAAATGTGACATGATATGGCATGGCCACACTTACTTCTGCAATTCTGCTCTGCTGCTGGCGGTGAGGCTGCCTTCAGAGCTGGGCACCCAGCCAGCAGCCAGTGCTCGCTGGCCACCCACTCTGAAGTCAGCCACTGCCACCAGCAGCAGCACAGAAATAAGGGTGGCCAGCCCTGCTGATGGAGGGGGCGAGAGGGCAACTGCCCCAAGGCCCGGAGCGGTCGGCTGTCACTGCTGCTACTCCAGCAATGTCAAAAGCTGGAGTCTCAGGCCTTTTAAATTGCCACCACAGCGCCACGGTGTGCCTCAGAGCCCTGCACAGTGCAGTGCCTGGGAGGGGCTAGCCCCAGCCCTGCCCCTTCCATCTGAGGCCCCGCCCCTTCCACCTGAGGCCACACCCCTTTCGAGGGTGCAGAGCTGGGAATAGCAATCTTGACAAACTTTCTTTGCAGCCTCTCCCCAGCACTGAACAATCGCGATTTAAAAATGACTTTTCTGTTTATAAGGATAATTTGAAAAAGATGTGTTTTAGTCTTAACTTCAAAGTGATGAGGAAAAGGTTAGTTCATTTTAAGCCACAGGGTTATACATTTAGCCTTCAAAGCCGTGGTAAATAACAAAATGTGGTTTTACTTTGTAAAGAGGGGGTCGCACTGGGAGGCTTGTTGTGTGAAAGTGGTCGCCAAGTTTGAGAACCCTTGACCTAGGTATATTTCAGGCTAGCAATCCACCAGATACTCATCTGTTTATTATCTGCCAGCAAATCTCCCCTAGTGTGCCAAGACCTCTGTGTTTTACTTCATTTCTGTCTCCAGTGCCCCAACGTCAAATGAACACCTCCAACGGAAGCTCAGTAATCAAATAGATTTCCTTCTCCCTGCCACGAAGAGAAAGAAGTGTAATCGCTTCTTTGATCCACTGTGGACTGGTGAAGGCCTCACTTCTCATCATCAAGCACAGCTAATAAAAGAGTAAAAGGGATTTGGCAGTTTAATACAGTAGCTAATTTTGTGCCTGTCTCCTCTGCCAAAAGAATATTTTCACTTTTGGGTGATGCCAGGATTTTAAGAGCTGAGTAATTAGCCATCTCTCGGGTGGGAGGGATTCAGCTAAGGAAGTACATGCGGTTCCCACTTTCCCATGCGCTGCCTAATCCTAATATCGGGCCATGCTTTGGATAGCTCCATGGGTGGCTCGGGTAGGGAATCCCCCTCCAGCAAGATGAAGGTCTACTCCAGGGCACGGCCGCCAACTGAGAAGGAGAAGGACACCCCCCACATTCCCCTTGCACACCAGAGCCTAGCGGGGCCCTGGCTAGTTGATTTTATGAGCTCCCCTAGGCTCTGGGGTGGAGTCAAAATTAGGGGTTCAGTGTGTGGGAGGGGACTGCCAGGAAACAGGCTTGGGGTGCAGGGGGCAGGGAGGGTGCAGGAGCTTCGGGGGCCAGATCCAGGCAAACCATGAGCTGGCCCTGGTCCTTGGGTCATATGTTCCACCCCAGTCTACTCCACAGAGTCTACTGCAGATGTATCCTGCCCTTGCCATCAGGAGAATGGTCAAGAGAAAAAAATAGAGCAATGGCGTCTTTCCCTGAGCCAACCCGACCTGATGGGTTGTCTGGGCTTCACACCATGCTTCCCCCAGCCACCCCTGCAAATCCTGCCTCTGTGACCAGCACAGTGACACCATCACACTTATGCTGCCCAGGGCACTGCCAGCTGGAGGATGAGACCGAATTTGCCAGGGTGCAGGCGGGGTGGAGGGGTCATCAGGCTGACATGGAAAGTTCAGGCTGCATGATTCAGAGGCCATCTTCAGACGACAGTCAGTTCTGTATCGATTAGGACCCTGATTCAAATCCAGCTCGGGTAGGTGGTGACGGGGAGACTTTGAAAATACTTGGCAGCCATCAGGTTGCTCATTCAGTGAGTTTGGCAGTTCTCCACCCGTTTCTGGGGGCAAGTGCATCTCTTTCTAACCAACCAGGGTCTAAATTCACATCAGGGTCAGGAAGCTGAGACTACAGCCTCCATGAATCCATCTAGCTCTTTTTTGAACCCTGTTGAAGTTCTGGTCTTCCCAACATCCTCTGGCAAGGAGTTCCACCGGTTGACTGTGTGCTGACAGCTGCCACGGGGTGCTGGGAGGCAAAATGGCTATGTCAGCAGGCCCCTACCCTGCCTGTGTCCTGCAGAATCAGGGACAGATGGGGTATGTGTGTTGCCCAATGGCCTGATGAGGGCAAAACATGGATCTGAACTAGCACAGCAGCTCTACATCCTATGTGTGGGTCTAACAGGCTTCAGAGTTGCTGATACATCTGTGTAAGACAGAAAGTAGGCCCAGGAGAGGAAATGTGCACGGCTGTACAACTTGGAGCAGACAAGGGCTTTATCTTGCTGCCTTTGATGATATTGTGAAGAAGATGAATCACTCCGTGTGTAGCAGGGTTTGATTGGGAATCGTTTGGCTGCAAGGACCAGTTCTTCTACTGGTGGTTGTTGTTAGCGAGAGACCTGGTGGTAGTTTTGAAGAGGTAGCAACAGATTTCAAAAGCAGCAGTTGGGGTCTCCGTTACTCAGCGCACCTGCGATGGTTGGAATGGAAAGAACATTTGCATTTTGGAAATTAATATTCATTGTAAATGCTGTATGCAGGGGCAGAGCAGGGCAGGGGACTGGACCTGATGACCTCTCGAGGTCCCTTCCAGCTCTAGTGCTCGACAAGTCTATGATTCTATGGTGTTGCCATCTATCAAGTGACCTACATGGGATTCTGTTCCATCCACTTACATGGAGCTCACCATTGCATATTTGAAGGTCTAACCTTCCACTGCATCCTGAGATGCTCCTTAGAGCAGTGTTTCTTAAACTTTTTAAGACTGAGGAACACCAAACAATACTTTTTTTTATGAGGAACACCAAGGATTTTTTTGTTGAGGGGGAAAAAAAAAAGGTCAGGGTGGGGGGAAGGGTCGGGGAGAAAGTTATTGAGCAAAAAATTAAAAAAAAGTTGCCTGTGCCTTTAAAGGAGGCCATTTTGAATTCTGTTGTTCGACTGCCTCGTGGCACACCAGTGTGTCACAGAACACAGTTTAAGAAACACTGCCTTAAAGTCAGGGGCGGCCTGTGAGTATAGGCAGACTCGGCGGTCGCCTAGGGCGCTGCCTTCAATGGGACGCCCAGGGCGCCCGATGATGACATCACGGGGCGCCTGGGGTGCCCAATGATTACTTCACGCTATTGACAGCCGTGCAAGCAGGGGCACCGATCGCGCATTCTGCCTGGGGCGCCAGCTGCCACAGCCAGCCTCGTGCCACTCCTGCTTAAAGTGTAGCCTTAAAACGCCCTATTCCATCATGCTCTCTAGCTTCTGCCATCACTCTTCCATGGTGCTGCATCGACAGAGAATCAGAACAACTGGCCGCAGAGTTAATAGGAGGGTTTTCACACGCTTTTGCACCAGACGAAAGGCCCTGAGTCGGCAAGGACTCGGGCACTTGCTTGGCGCAGTGGTGTAGCGAGGGTGTTATGCGCCCAGGGGCAAAGGAAAAATTTGTGCCCCCCCGCCGCCATGTGGCCCGGCCCCGAACCTGGTGCACAGCTGAGGGGAATTTGTACCGCATCTTCCCCCACCCTCTACAGTTTGGGGCCGGGCTCCCGCATGCACTAACCTGCTAGTGGAGATGGAGCAGGGTCGGGCTTGGAGCAGGGCCGGGCTTGGAGCAGAGAGGCAGGGAGGAGGCTCCAGCTGCCGGTGGCAGGCAGAGTAGGAGCACAGGAGCTGAGGGATGACGGGGGGAACAGAATGGGATTAAACTGGAGCCCCCCTAGCATGGTGCCCAGGGGCAACTGACCCCTCCGGCCCCCTCACTACGCCACTGCCCCCCCCCTGCAGATCTATCATCTTATGCATGTGCAAGATCTCTGAGAGCCGTCCCATGAATCTGCAGTTAGTGTCTGTGGCGCCGGCTTCTGGGGGGTGTCTCAGTGCTGCCACATTCACCTCCAAAGAGGGGGCTTCCCAAAGCAGGCCCTTGCTGCTGACCCCCAAGGCATCCACAGGTCCAGTCTCCTTTCAATGGGCCCACTTCCCAGGGCTCGTTGATCTTGGATCTGGCTTCCATCCCCTCTCCAACCTTTGCAACTGCCCAGAGGTGCTGACCTTCCGCCTTATCCATCCCCACCTCATTCACCCCACAGGGACAGTCTCTGCCTCACTTGTCCTAGGGACTATTCTACCAAGACGTAATACAAAGTTCCCATGTAAAGAGACTCAATGGAAAGCTAAAAACTTCAATGAAAGAATGATTAATACAGAGACGTGTCTACATCTGCTGCAGGCAGACACCTCTGCCTGCCTCCCCCCCTCTCCCCCCAGAGTCTACAGCCCCATTGCAAAGCGGGGGAGGGGAAGGAAAGAGGCTGAGGCCCATCCAATGGGACTGAAGCAGTCATGAGCAAGTCATGCCCGGGAGCCATTCTCCTGTCCATTGCTGGTGCTGTGTTGCTTCAGGCACCTGTAGGGTGGGCTGGACAGCTATTTAACACCTGCACAAGGTTTCAGGCAAGGGGCAATGCGGGCTGCCTTCCTGCAAAGCCCCCATCAGAACTACTGTGCCCTCCTGGCTTAGGAAAAGAATAAACAGGAGGACTGGAAATGAACCCACCCAATCTCACGTCCCCTAGGCAGGGAATGAGCCATCTACATTAGGCCCCAGCTGGAGAATCATGTCCAGTTCTGGGCACCACATTTCAGGAAACGTGGAGAAACTGGAGAAAGTCCAGAGAAGATCAACCACAAATGATGAAAGGTCTAGAGAACATGAGATATGAGGCAAGGCTGAAGAAATTGGCCTTGTTTACCTTGGAAAAGAGAAGACCGAAAAGGGACATGAGAGCAGCTTTCAAGTATCTAAGGGTATGTCTACACTACAAAGTTAATTCGAACTAACAGCTGTTAGTTCGAATTAACTTTCATAGGCGCTACACATGCAAACCGCTAGTTCGAACTTAATTCGAACTAGCGGAGCGCTTAATTCGAACTAGGTAAACCTCATTCTACGAGGACTAACGCCTAGTTCGAATTAAGTAGTTCGAATTAAGGGCTGTGTAGCCACTTAATTCGAACTAGTTGGAGGCTAGCCCTTCCCAGGTTGCCCTGGTGGCCACTCTAGGCCAAGCCAGGGAAACTCTTCTGCTCCCCTCCCGGCCCCGGAGCCCTTAGAGGGCCATGGTCTGGCTACAGTGCCCATACCAGGTGCAAGCCTGCCAGCACCCAGCCAGCAGACCCTGCACCTGGCACGGCATGAGCCAGCCACCCGCTGCCACCCAGCCCTCCCCCTCTTCCCAGGACCAGGCTGGCAGCTCCCAGGAGCCTGCCCGGGGCCGCAAGAGGCGGGCGCCCGCCTGGTCTAGTGTGAAGATCGTGGACCTCATCAAGGTTTGGGGGGAGACCTCCAACGTCCACGACCTCTGCACTAGGCACAGGAATGAGGCCGTCTAGGGCAGGATAGCTGCCAGCCTGGCCACCAAAGGCCACATGCGAACCCATGAGCAGGTTTTCATGAAAATCGAGTTGGTCCAGTGAGATCCCCGACCCTGAGCCCTGAGCTTAGAACATAAGAATGGCCGTACTGGGTCAGACCAAAGGTCCATCTAGCCCAGTATCCTGTCTGCCGACAGCGGCCAACACCAGGTACCCCGGAGGGGATGGACCGAAGACAATGACCAAGCCATTTGTCTCGTGCCATCCATCTCCAGCCTTCCACAAACAGAGGCCAGGGACACCGTTCCTACCCCCTGGCTAATAGCACTCCATGGACCCAATCTCCATGACTTTATCTAACTTCTCTTTAAACTCTGTTCTAGTTCTCACCTTCACAGCCTCCTGTGGCAAGGAGTTCCACAGGTTGACTATTTGCTTTGTGAAGAAGAACTTTCTTTTATTAGTTTGAAGCCTGCTACCCATTCATTTCATTTGGTGTCCTCTAGTCCTTATATTATGGGAACTAATGAAGAACTTTTCTTTATTCACCCTCTCCACACCACTCATGATTTTATAGACCTCTATCATATCCCCCCTCAGTCTCCTCTTTTCTAAGCTGAAAAGTCCCAGTCTCTTTAACCTCTCTTCATATGGGACCTGTTCCAAACCCCTAATCATTGTAGTTGCCCTTTTCTGAACCCTTTCCAAGGCCAAAATATCTTTTTTAAGGTGAGGAGACCACATCTCTACACAATAGTGAAGATATGGCGTACCATAGTTTTAGACTTCCCCTCCTCCTTCTTCCCCTGGCTTCCCCCTTCCAGCTCCTTCCTCCCAGGTTTCCACCTCCCCTCTCCCACCCTCTCTCTTCCCCTCTCCCACCTCCTTTTCCCAGTCTCCCCAGAGGTTAATTCCCCCCCCCCCCCAGTTTTGTTAAATAAAGAGAGTTTCTATTTTTGAACATGTGTCCTTTATTTTTTACATCAGGAAGGGGGGCTAGGGAGGGGTAAGTGGAAGGAGGTGAGGGAGGAATGGGGCACGAACCCCCGATGGGGAGGACTGGAGTGGCTCTGCGGGCTCCTTGGGGTGGAAGCTCTCCTGCAGGGCCTCCTGGATCCTGACAGCCCCCCTGAATGACCCCCCCGGATGGCAGCCTGCGGCAAGTGCAGCCGGGCTGATGGCCGAGTGCTCTGATGTGCCGAGTGTGGGCACTCAGGGCACTCCAAGACAGGACTGCTTTGCTGTCCCTCATCGAGGCAGACAAGCAAGCGGGGAACCCTGAGAACTGTCTCTCTGGGGTGGGGGTCGGGGCCCTTTAAGCACGGAGCTCAGTTATCCTCAGGCAGGAGCTCCACACTTTAAGTCCTAACCTGGTGCCCTGCCGGCACTGGTTCTGGCCAGCCTTAACTTCGGTTCAGGGTCCACTCAATGTGGACATGCTAGTTCGAATTAGCAAAATGCTAATTCGAATTAGTTTTTAGGTCTAGATGCACTAGTTCGAATTAGCTTAGTTCGAATTAACTAATTCGAATTAAGTTAGTTCGAATTAGTGCTGTAGTGTAGACATACCCTAAAAGAGTATCATAAGGAGGAGGAAGAAAAATTGTTCTGCTTGGCCTCTGAGGTTAGGATGAAAAACAATGGGCTTAAATTGCAGCAAGGGAGGTTTAGGTTGGACATTAGGAAAAATTTCCTGCCTGTCAGGGTGGTTAAACACTGGAATAAATTGCCTAGGGAGGTTGCGGAATCTCCATCACTGGAGATATTTAAGACCAGGTTAGACAGACACCTGTCAGGGATGAGCTAGGGCAACTCAACTTTGGAAGCCCCAGGGACCACACTGACACTTACAGAACATGCTGAGGGCCTCAACTTAAGTGTGGTTGTATATGCAAGCAAATATATACAAATAGCTTCTCTCACACTGACAGGCATGAATACAAAGATTAAGGCAAGACTACACAACACAGAGGCCCCATTTAAGTCAGTTCTGCTGATATTAATAAAATGCAATATTTCCCCGATTTCTACCCATGTGACAGCACTTTTCGTGAGCAATGACAATCCAAGAATTTAACTACTAAAATGCATATCAACAGAAGATCATTACACTGACTACTTTTTTGTTTTGGCTCCCACTCGCCGGCCACATGTTGATCCCCACATAAACCCAAAGTGCACCGCGGGATGCAAACAAACTGGCCGTGGGCAGCATACCAAGTTATTAATAAATATTTTATAAACCTTTACCTTTTTTCTCTGCTGCCATGTCTCCTCTCCTTGCTCCATCATCTCCCCTGGTGCCTGCTGCCCCCCAACTCCTCACCCTCCTCTGCTGTCCTGACTCCTGCCCTTCTCACTGCCCTCAGCCCTCCTGCGACCTGCCCCCCTCCAACAGCCCTTCTCTCCCCCCTGTGCCTACTCCTCCAGTAGCCCCACTCTGATCATGTGAGCTACCCCTCCTCATCCCCTCTTCTAACACCTCCCTCTACACACCTGCCCTGCCTCTCTCCTCTGGTGCTGGTCCCTCCCCTGCAGTGTCTGCCCTTCTGCTTCACCCCCAGAATCCCCTGGCACCTGCACCTTCCCTTAGCCCTGCACCCTCCCCTTACTGCCCCTGCACCCTTTGCCCTCTTTTTCCCTGATGCCCACCCCCTCACCACCCTCTGCCCCTGTTCCCCTCATGCCCCTCTGTGCCCTCACACATGACTTGCTCCATCCCGCCTTTCTCATGCCCACCCCTTCTTTCAAGCCTTCTCCCAGCACCTCCCCCTCCCCCTCTAGCCCCCAATGCCTTTCCCCTCTCCTCTCCTCTCGCAGCATCACCGTGTCCCCACTCCCACTGACACCTCCCCTCCTGCCCTTTCCCTCATTGTCTGCACTTGGCCCCCTGCTATTTGTCTCTCCTCCACCCTGTTTCTTGGGGTATGTCTAGTTCGAACTAGGGTGGCTAATGTAGGCATTCGAACTTGAAAATGAAGCCCGCGATTTAAATATCCCGGGCTTCATTTGCATGTTCCCGGGCGCCGCCATTTTTAAATGCCCCGTAGTTCGAACTACCTGCCCGCTGCTACATGCGGCACGGACTAGGTAGTTCGAATTAAAGCTCCTAATTCCAACTACCGTTATTCCTCCTGCACGGTAGTTGGAATTAGGAGCTTTAATGCAAACTACCTAGTCCGTGCCGCGTGTAGCTGCGGGCAGGTAGTTCGAACTACGGGGCATTTAAAAATGGCAGCACCCGGGAACATGCAAATGAAGCCCAGGATATTTAAATCCCGGGCTTCATTTGCAAGTTTGAATGCCTACATTAGCCACCCTAATTCAAACTAGGGTGGCAGTGTAGACATACCCTTGGTGCCTTCCCCTTCCCCCTCTGCACAAGCCCCTTTCTCTCCCACCCCTCCACCCAAGCCCCTTCCTTCCCCCTCTCCCCCCTGCCCTCCGCACAAGCCCCTTCCTCTCCCCCCCCGCACATACCCCTTCCTCTCCTCCCTTACCTTATGCCTTCTACTTTGCAGGGCCGGAGTCTGCGCTCGGGCCCCAGAAGTCCCCGAACTCCAAACCCGGAGCTAGGCCGCACGGCGGAACGCAGCTCCTAACAGTTTTAAAGTCCGGGGCCATGAAGTCATGTCACGCCTGGGCGTCCTCCCCGCTCACCTGCAAACGCTGCGCATGGCAGCAGCAGCAGCTGGCAGTGTGCGCGGGCAAGGGGGAGCCGACTGAACGCTGTGCAGGCAGGGACGGGCCAGGGCCAGGGGGGACGCCCATATAACTCGCCGCCCATGCCTGCGCAGCGTGAGGTTGCTCACTCTCACCCTGGCCCGGCACCCCCCTAGTGTGGCTCCTGGGGGCAACTGCCCCACCCGTCCCCCCTTCGCTACACCTCTGGCTTGGCGTTTGGACCATGAGTAATCCCATTGAACAGAAAGTGTTGTTTGTTTTTATTCATTCACGCTCCTTTCTCTGGTGCGCATGACTGTCTTACCCAAGTGCCTCATAAATATTCACAAACAGTTCTCAGGCACTAGCCCAGGGCATCAGTGTTTGTCTCGCAAATAGTTCACGTCAAAGAAAAAGCCGGGTTTTGTTGATTTTTTAAAAAAATTTCTATTGTTTCTTGTTATTAGTGTGTTAAAAAATTTGGCCAATGCAAAGAGGTGTCAATACTACCAACGGCACGCCTGCTAAGCCTCCATAGTGTAGACACTTGTTACTGCCACAGATGGGATTTTTCTGTCACTGAATGGTGGTAGCTAGGTCAATGGAAGAAACCAAGCAGAATCGATAGCTGGGCTTAGGTTGGCTTAACTATGCTCTCGGGGCATAAGTCATTCACTCTCCCCGAGTGATGTAAAAATCAACCCAAACTTTCAGCGTAGATCAGGCCTGAACTACCTTCATGTTGCCTCATTAACTCAGGTATAAAAATATGTGCCACTTCCAAAGATGAACTCTTCCCTCCTCCAAAGGATTAATAGAAACCATCAACGGTATCCTAAAACCATTCCACTCCTACAGCGTTAACACAAGCAGCTGTTGAATTGGCTTTGAAGTTATTCCGAATGTGATACTACGTCCTCTTGCTGAAACCACTGAACTCCAGAGAACAATCGTGTTCCTAACCTTGGCCTTCTGGCTTCATAAGCCATCGGTGGCTCCTTTGTTTCGCCTTCAAGGCACTTCATTTTGACTGAAACCACAAGAGGCGGTCCATATTTGTATAAGACACGCCACAGCCAGAGTCCACATGGGATATTTCTATCCTGACCAGCGACCATCTCCAGTTAATATTCCAGTCTTCACTTCTTTCTGCATAGCTGTGCAGCACCTTGCACAATGCGGCCCCGATTTGGACTGGCGTCTCTGCAGGCTACCAAAATGCTAGCAAGAAATAATCATGTCTAACATCCACACTGGAAGCCCATCGGGGCAAAGAGCATGGGACAGGTTTCTACATGGTGTAAGTCAGGGCTGCTCCCTGCGGCGTGGCCAATGAGGGCCACGGTTTGAAGGATTGAGCACCTATTTGAGAACTAGCTGGCTTGTATTCTACACTGGAGTGTGCCCCTGGCCCATGGGGTGACCCTGTAAGATGGGGAGAGGAATGTTTTACCCTTGAGAGCTACCGGGAGAAAGCTCTGCTGAGCTGCTATTGGATTAGCATTGCCAGTGCCGGAGCAGACCCCAAAGAGAGGGTTTTAGACACCTGGGAATGCCAACAGGTAAAGAGAGCAGATGTCAGTTGTCCGGATGGGTGCGGGCATTTTTCTTCACTCCACGGACCCTCACAAGAGTCATGCACCATCTTCCCTGCCAGTGAAGCGTTCAGCCCTGCCGTCCTCCAGCAGGAATCAAAGGGGGGATTGCCTCCTGACCAGAAGGCCCACGCCCGAATGACTCCCAAAGCTGTGCGTGCACCCCGCAAGCTGGCCTCCAGCATGAGGCGTAGCTAGCTACCTGGGCCAGCTGTACCGAGATGGAACAAAGACAAAACGTATAGATAAATAGATAAAGGGGAGAGTCTGATGTAACGCTGGCAGCATCTGGGACACAGCCTCATGTGCACCTGGCGGGGAGGCATCTGAGTTCAGGAATCAAAATATGCTGACTCCTGTCCAAGAAGCAGCCCGTGGAGAGGAACAGAGTAGTTAATAAGGGCCTTCCGATGGAGACCCAGTGCTGGGCCAGTCATCGGAACCCTGCTCTGCAAACACAACGCGCTTTCGTTTTTCTGCCACCAAAGGGCGTTACTGCAGGGGGTGGACTCACCCGGCTTCCAGCGGGTCAACCTTCGGTTGCCTTCCCAGCTCAGTCCCCATTTCCACCGCAGGGGATGCCAGTCCCCTACTGAGTCGGAGCTAATATCTGCCCTCCACTTGGAAGGGTTCTTTCAGGCCGGGAAGTCGTGAAGGGAAAATCAAGCAACCTTTGGAGCAGGATACAAGGTTTGAGAAGTTTCTTTGTGGCTTGTTTTCTTTCCCAACCTTGGAGACACAAGGAACATCAAGTCTCCTGTAGGGATGTGAACAACTAGTCGACTTGTTGACTATCCAATAAGCAAATGCTATCAGAAAGAGGCAGCAAGGGGGGCAGAAGGAGGGGGTGCTGCAAAGCGGCAGGGCCGCATGGAGCCTGGGGTCAGCTGGGGACTGATCCCAGGCTCCATGAGGCACTGCTGCTTTGAAATGCCACGGGGAGCATGGGGACAGCTTGAGTCCCCCGCTGGCCCCGGGCTCCCTGAAGCTTTTTCGCCTTTGAAGCGTATCAACAGCCCTGGGGCTGTTGCTACACTTCAAAGGCAGAAGCGCCCTTATCAACTAATCGAATAGTCGATGCAAATTGCATCGACTATTCGATTAGCCAAATAATCAAAATTTGACATCCCTTGTCTCCTGTTCCTGTTTCGGCTGGAGAACTTCTTAACTCAGAGGCATGAATACTGACTGGAGCAGAAAGTGGACAGAGAGGGGAATAGCATGTGCGTGAATCCAGCAGGCCTACTTCACCTACAAAAGCAACCCCAAAGTTTGAAATCATCTGAATAAAAATTACATCCCCTTTCAGTTAAATCTGGTTCCATCGCCTTGGCGTCACTGGTGGCATGAAGCTGCAAGTTCTCCAGTTGACCCTGGATGCTTTCAGGGTGGAAAAAGCTGGCATCTCCTTAATATTGCAAAGCCAGCTGCCATCTGAAGTTTGAAATCCAGAGGCCGTATCAGCTGGATGTTTCTGCTAAAATGAGGAGCAGTGAAATCATTAACTGCCTTGCCATTTTGACTATCGTTATGGTGTCTCCAGTATGCTGGCTTCTACCCCTACAGCAATTGCTATTTTTGTCTGGGGTTCTCTCCTTCAACCTTTATAAAAGCAAGCTCCCTGGGAAAACCTTGATGGTATTGATCTGGGATGGACTGGACCAGCCATAAAAAGACAGGTGGGGATGCTATCGAACCAATTCTAAATGATGATGAAGCATGAAACTTTGACAGCATCGTTGCTTTTTCAGTCTTGCGTATTTTAATGTTTTATAGGGTTGTATTTCATAGATTTACACATTGGAAGGCCAGAAGGGACCATCGTGATCATCTAGCCTGACCCCCTTGCAGCAGAGAGTCCACTGAATTTCAGCCAGCAAGTCATGCACCAAGCAGCTCTAGCTCAACCCCTCACAAAGGAGTTTTAGAAAATGGTTTCTGTTCCCAATCTGGGAGATCAGACTGATTTTCTAGAAGATATGGCCATGGTGTGGGTGGGTGTATGGCGGGGGGAAATGGTCCTCAGCATCTTACATGAGTGGCCTCTGCATCCCCAAGTTTTCGTGTTTGGGTTACAAAGGGTGTGTCTAGACTACAGGGTTTTTCCGAAAAAAGTCGCCTTTTTTCAAAAAAAACTTCTCCTGTGTCTAGACTGCTGCCATGTTCTTTTGAAAGTAAATTGAAAGAACGTGGCAGTTTTTTCAACCATGGAAAACTTCATTTTACGAGGAAGAATGCTTTTTTTCAAAAGTGCTCTTTCGAAAAAAGGCGCGATATAATGCAAACTGTGCTTTTTCGAAAGAGAGCATCCAGACTGCCTGGGTGCTCGCTTTCAAAAAAGTGGTTTGCTTTTTCGAAAGTACTGATTGTAGTCTGGACGCTCCTTCGAAAGAGGCCTGCCGTCTAGACGTAGCCAAAGAGGCAAAGGAGATATTTTGAAGCCATCTAATTCAGTAGTGTAGCTAGAAGGGCCCACTAGAGTGGGCCCCAACTTTGGGTGAGTGGGAAAAAATGTGGGAGGGAGCAGGGCAGGAGGAATAGGGGGGCCCTGACCCCGATCCCTGGCCAAAGCACCAGGGTAGGGGTAAGTCCCAGCAACCCAGCCCTGCTCCCTGGCTAGATACAAAGTGGGTGGGCCAAGACCCACTCAAGTCTACCCATGGCTATACCCCTGGTCTAGCTGTGAGATGCCCATGGTCCCCACTAATGTCAGAGGAATAATGAAAACCCAGCTCAAAATAGCAGGTTCTCTGATTTCATCGCTCTAATAAATGTTAACCCTAATCCCATCTTTATGGCATCATGGTATTTTTTAAAGACTCATCTGAATTTTCTATCATGAATAAGTTGGGTTTAAAAATCTCTCCTAGTTCTGTTAATTCCCCTCCGTCCCCCTCCCTGTCTTTCAAAAAAAAGGTATAAAGTTCGGAAGAACAGATGGCATGGGAAGGAGGCCTGGAGATCCCCCGCTAAGCAATGCTGTCTGGCAGCAGGAGGGTTTGGATTTCAGGCGGAGGACGTGGTGACATCCAATGACGCAGTGTCACGGCTGGCACTAAGTGGGTACGAAGTGCTCCAGATGACAGCTCAACTCCACACTCACCGTTTTTGTGCACGGTGTTGAAAAGACACCGCTTGTCGCATCAGCCGCGTGGGTCCTTTAGATGACCCTGCAGGCGCAGCTGTCAGTCCTGCTGGAGGACGTGCTGCATCTGGACTGGCTTCTGGCAGGACCAATGCAAGGCGGGACTGAGGAGTGCCTTTGGTCCTTGGCTAGAGAGAAACACACATGAGTCAGGTCTGGTCCACTCAGGAGTCACACTGCCAAGAGTTGGAGCACCCAGATGATGTCGTCCTCCTGTCCTTTAGAGGGCACAATGGGAATCGCACGCCATTCTTATTTATTCACTCGCTAGGGCTGTATCAAGTCCGCCTAGCATTGCCAGCAGTCCTGTATTACAACATAAGAACATCAGAATGGCCACAGGGGGTCAGACCAAAGGTCCATCTAGCCCAGTGTCCTGTCTGCCAACAGTAGCCAATGCCAGATGCCCTGAGGGAGCGAACACAACAAGGAATCATCACATGATCCCTCCCCTGTCATCAATTTCCAGCCTCTGACAGAGGCTAGGGACACCATTCCTACCCATCCTAACTAATAAGTATTGATGGGCCTCTCCTCCATGAATGTATCTATTCTTTTTTGAACTCTTGTTAAAGTCCTGGCCTTCCCATCATCCTCTGGCAAGGAGTTCCACAGGTTAACTGTGTGCTGTGTAAAGAAAAAACTTCCTTTTGTTTGTTTTAAACAAGGGTATGTCTAGACTGTGAGGATCTATTGGAAAAAGATACGCAAAATGTGCTCTGCTTTTTGCGTATCTTTTTCCGATACTTTTGTCGGAAAAGGCTTTTCCGAAATTTGGCCCATCTAGAATGGGCCAAATTTTGGAAAAACCTCCTCTTTTGAAAGCCCTTTCCTTGCGGAACAAGGAATACAGGGGCTTCCGAAAGAGCGCATTTGCTCTTCCGCAAAAAAAAAGCGGAAGAGCAAATACATTCCCTGGACGTGGTGGAGTTTTTTCAGGTTACCCCACAGTCTAGCTGTACCCCAAGGGACATCCACGATTTCAGTAGAAATTTCCCTGTCTTGTACTTCATCTCAGTACAATAAGACTGGGAGCTGTCGAGTGCTGCAAAAAGCAGCAAGAAATTCCCCCTGGCGATTAAGAAAGCAGTCCCTTATGTCTGCAGTACAGTGTTGGCCACCCTAAGTCTGTCCCACATAAAACCTTCCCAGGAAATGAGGTGTTACCTGCGCATAAGCATGGGTCCTATCAATGGGAGCTGTGTGCAGCTTTGGAGGAGTTGTCATGGTAACACCGTGTCCCCCTCAAGATATGGGATTGGCCGACTGGGCATGAGCTAAGGACACGACCAGGAGAACAGGGCTGTGGCCCATGGAACGAGGTACCCCCAGTATGTCAGTGCACTTCTTCCAGTCCTCCTGTGGCACTAGCAGCATGGGTTAGCGGGAGTGTTCACATCGGCATGGAGGAGGGGGGCCTGTGAGAGGGGGTGCCTGAGGGTACCTAGAGCAGCATATGTTACACCACTTGGAGAGGGCTATCCCTGGAGAAAGGCCTTCCCTCCTCCTGTAGCATCCACACTCCCTTTAGATTGCTCATCTCCTCCGTGGAGAGACCGTGTGAGGAGAGACGAACACCGCCGAGCGGTGCGTCCCCTCCACAAGGCCTCCCACACCCGGCGCTCTCCCGTGGTGAGGTTCTCCTCAGCACACCCAGAACCATCAGACCCAAAGAGCGGAGTCAATTGCTTATTTCTCCAGGGCGCAGAGCCCCTGTTCTCCTCAGCTGTGTCTGGACCCCGACGGCCACTCTCATAGAAACCCCTTCCTCAAGTGACCACAGCTACTTCTGACCCATCTGCCAGGCTTCCTGGGGGAGGTCTCATTTGCTGCCTCCACCATTCTACTCCAGGGAGACCTTGCAGCCATCTTCCTGCCCTGCCCCCTCACAGTAGGTCCGCTACCCCTGCCCACCGTCTGGGAGTCCGTGGCTGGTGTCTGTGCCCAAATTCACCTTCGGCAGTGGCTGTCTCCGAGTAAGAGCCAGAAACGGCACCAGAAGAGCTGGGTTGGCCCGGCTTTTGCCAGTTCCACGTCCCAACCAGGAATGGGGTGGGGTGGGCTGTGGGGAGGGGGGGGGGGAGAAAACCACCATTTGTTTCAAGACTTCAGAAGCTTAAACAGGGATGCCCTTCAAGCCTGGTTCTTACAGTGTGTGATGGGTCAGGCAGGGCTCCACTGGTCACGAAAAAGCTGCCAGGCCATAAGCAATTAGGTGCTGGGGCTTGGGCATTTTTTTATTACTTTTCTAACTAACACAATAAGTCCAGAGGTGCCGGGCGCTGAACTGCCAGGCCCAGAGGGACTAAGGCTCAGCCCTGGCAAGCCCTGGACAAACTGAGCTCTGGGCTCGGGGCTGGGAAGATCCTTATTTGGTCAGAAGCCATTTGCCAGTTCCCTGCTCCTTCAGGGATTGCTCTGGTTATTGTATATTTACTCATTGCATTTCTTCAGATTGGCTAAAAGTGATAAGGAGACGGCATCCGTCCAAGAGCGCTGGCGCCCAGCCATTGGCTAGAGGTACAGCGTGTGCTTGTTCTTGGAGCGGGGGATAAATGAGCTACTGCACCAGCCCTCAGTCCCATTTGGCTCATGTGGGCGATGCGGATCTATCCGAAACCCTTGTGTGCCATAAAGTCACGCGCTCCTCCCCAAGGCTCTGCCACATCAGAGCTGCCCCCGGCTGCATTCTGACTCCAGACGTGTCTCAATCCACCCCCTTTTCCTGGTGTTCAGGACTTCTGAAAATCAGGCCTCAAGTGTAGGCCCTTCATTTTAGGCACCCGTCTTGGGCAGCGACCTTCCCAGGCGATCTATTGGACAATCTGCAATTCAGCAACGCGGCCGTTCCGCGATGTGATTCCTCCTTTGCATCTTTCAAAACAAGCCCGCGATGGTTTGATCACACGACTTTGAAAAGCCGCATCACTGAATTGTCCAATAGATCATTTGGCCATGCCACCGCTCTGTGACTGGATCAGCACCCCGTACAAAGACTTCCGCACATCTGTCCCTTTCCTGTCGAGACTCCATTCATAGAGGTACCCATTCCCGGGTGAGAAGGGAACTCTGTGATCTTCTAGTTCTGCCTTGTGTATAACATAGGACAGGGGCAGGGCACCTTTTTTGGGCTGGGGGCCGCTGACCCACTGAAAAATCAGTCGGGGGCTGCCCAAAAGAGAGAAGCAACCCCCCCTCCCCAAAAGAAAACCCCCTCACTGATATGGCCCCCAACTGAGAAGGAGAAAGACATTCCACACATTCCCCTTGCACAGCAGAGCCTAGGGGGACCGGGGCTAGTAGATTTTGTGGGTCCCCCCAGGCTCTGGGGTGGGGCCAAAAAGGGTTCACGGTATGGGAAGGGACTGCCGGGAAGCAGGCTTAGAGTGTGGGTGGTCAGTGGACCTGGAAGGGTGGGAGGGTCCAGGAGCAGGCCAGGGGTGGGAGGGCTGGGTGGGAGGTAGGGTGCAGGAGCGGGGTGGGGGGTGCATCAGCGAGGTGGGGGTGCTGCAGTGCCTCCAAATAATTCCGTTTGAACCCACTGGAGTAATGGGCTCTCTAAACATGGGGAGAGAGTCAGATAAGGTTGCCAAGTGTCCGGTTTTGAACCGGACAGTCCGGTATTTGAGCTTTCTGTCGGGGAAACAAAAGTTGAGAAAATACCAGACACAGAAATGTCGGGTATTTTCTAATTAAGTAAGTTTTATTATTAGCAGGAGTATCAGTGGGTAGTTGCGTACTGCCTGGCTGGTAGACACACTCACACTGCATGAGTCACACTGCGCGAGCGTGTCTACCAGCCAGGCAGTACGCAGCTACGCAGTAGAGAGGAGGGGGGCGGGGCCGGGGCGGGATGGAATCCCTGGGGCCAGACTCGCTCACGCACCCTGCCGGGACCGTGTGGGGACGGGCAGCACCCCAGGATCTGCGTGTGCCCGGGTCAGCTCTGCTCCCCGCTGGCTGGTTCCTCCCCAGCCAGCCCCGCTCTCCCCTCCCCGCTCCCGGCCAGCCCTGCTTCCTCCCGCCCCATTCCTTCCCCCCACCCCAATCTCCCCCCCCGATCTCTCCCGGCCTCCCCCAGCCAGCCCCGCTCCCCCCGACCCCCTCCCGGCCAGCCCTGCTTCCCACCGGCTGGTTCCTTCCCCCCACCCCCGATCTTCCCCAGCCAGCCCTGTTCCACCTGACCCCCTTCCGGCCAGCCCTGCTTCCCACCAGCCGGTTCCTTCCCCCCGCCCCCGATCCCGGTCGTATGTGATCCCGGACCGTTTTACCTGGGGCTGTCGCGATATGATGACTCAGAGTAGTCTTACCCGGTTGTGTAGTTAGGACCTGTTTGAATTCCCAAAGGAGGGAGCTCATCTCTCTGTTGTTCCTCCGTCAACTCTGCCCCGATGTGCGTTGCCCCTTCTGCCTTCAAGTCACCTCCCCAGGGTCCCAACTCCGGTTCTGATGGCTGTAAGGTGATAAGCATACCCTCTCGGGCGTTCCACTTCTTTAATAGATTGACATGGTAAATCTGTTTGTCTTTCCGTTTTCCTGATAATTTTATTTCATAATCAACGGGTCCTACCTGTCGTATGACCTCGAAGGGTCCTTGCCATTTGGCCAATAATTTTGAATCTGGTGCTGGTAAAAGCAGGAGTACCCTGTCGCCTGGTTGGAACGTTCTGGATTTGGCCCCTCAGTTATAATATTGGGCCTGTTTATTTTGGGCCTGGAGGAGGTTCTCTTTAGCTAACTCCCCTATGGTACGGAGTCTCTGTTGTAAGTCCAAAAATATAAGGTACTGTACCCTTCACCCTTGAGTCCTGCTCCTCCCATGTCTCCCGCAATAAGTCCAGTATTCCCCGGGGTTGTCTGCCGTAAAGTAACTCGAACGGGGAAAATCCCGTGGAGGCCTGGGGCACCTCTCGCACCGCAAATAACAGTGCTGGTAGTAACTGGTCCCAGTCCTTTGGGTCTAGCTCGACAAACCGCCGCAACATCCCCTTTAAGGTCCTATTAAAGCGTTCGACAAGTCCATCTGTTTGTGGATGGTAAACTGAGGTACGTAACAACTTAATGTTCAAGAGGCGGCAGAGTTCTGCCATCAGTTTAGAAGTCACATTGGTCCCTTGATCTGTTAATATCTCCTTCGGGATCCCCACCCGAGAAAATACTTGCACCAACTCATTTGCCAGTGTTGAAGCCGTCGTGTTTTTGAGTGGGACGGCCTCGGGATACCGGGTGGCATAATCAATTATAACTAAAATATACTGGTGTCCCCGTCGGGACCTCTCCAGGGGTCCCACTAAATCCAGAGCCACCCTGTCGAATGGAACATCCACTACAGGAAGAGGGACTAAGGGGGCTTTTGGCACCACCCCCTGCCCCGTCCTCTGGCACTCAGGGCAGGACTCACAAAAGTCTCTAACCTCCTTATAAATCCCTGGCCAAAAGAATCTTTGGGTTATGCGCTGGAGAGTTTTTTCCCGCCCCAAATGTCCTGCCCACGGATTAGCGTGTGCAAGGTCTAATACCTGCCTCCGGTATCGTACGGGGACCAACAACTGGCTAACTTCAGTCTGCCCATCGGCCGTCCGCGCAATCCGATACAATCAGTCTGTTCTTACCTCGAATCGTGGGAGTGGGTGGGTAGCGGCTCCCTCGCCGGGGTCCCCTGTCCCTTCCGCCGCCTGTTCCCAGGCATGGGTCAAGGAGGGATCTTCTCGTTGTTCTCATTGGAAGTCCTCCTCCTCTCCTACTTCCTCCGAAGTGAGGGTTTTCTCAGGGTCATAATCCTTCTCTGGGCCTCGGGGTGTTCCCCTTTTCGAATCCTCAATCCTTGCTGGTGGCGGCTGCGCCGGCCCGTCCCAGCTATGCAGGATGCGTCTGAAACCCGGCCAGTCTCACCCCAGGAGTACCGGGTATACAAGTTTTGGGGCCAGTGCTACCCGGCAGATCACCTCCTCTGTCCCATCGGACAGACGGACCCACCCTGTGGGGTAGGCCTTGACATCTCCATGTATGCCTTGCATCAAGACGTTACCGCCTGCCGCCTCCCACTCTGGGACCAGCCCCGTTCGAACCATTGTCTGGCTGCACCCGGAATCCACCAGGGCAGTCACTGGCTTTCCCTCTAACTTTACCTGAATGGTAATCTTTGTCCGGTCCTGTGGTCTTGCACGGAGGTCCGCAGCCATCACCTGGCCGTATGCCACGTCTGTGCGGGTGTTGCCTGGTTGCTGGCATCCTGCTTGCCCCCACCTGTAAGACCCTTTGGGGGGACGCCGCTCCGAGCTCCCTTGCTCGTCGACCTCGTCAGTATCCCAACCACCATCTATTCGCCCTCTAGTTTCCCCTATCATCGAGGGCCGGTGGTCCCACATCATCTTCCAGGCGCTTTGTAGCTTCACTCTTCTCCCCGTGCTAGCCGGGGCTCCCCAGGTCCTCCTAGGGCACCCCCTCCTTATGTGGCCAGGCTCCCCACAGAGCCAACATGTTCATGCCTCCCCTGTTGCCTTCACAGAGGATGCTCTCCCTTCATCCCTCTTAGCTGGGTGGGGCCTCCGGCTCCCACCCCGTAGGGGCACTCCCTCTTCAGGTGTCCCCTCTGCCCACAGGCAAAACAAGTTTTCAGTCTCGGCCCTTGCTCCCAGCTCTTGGGGCCTGGTTTACTATGGAGTCCAGGGTCACGCCTTTGTAGTGGCTGGCTCCCCCTTTTCCACGGCCTAGCCCATAGGGCCTCCCAGGCCCTCCAATACTTATTCATATTTTTTTTCCCCAGTTCCCCCACAACAGGCCAAGGCTACTTTGCACACAGTAGCCCCCTTTCGCCTCAGGGTGGGGTTACCCTATCCACATTCTCCACCATCTGTCAGGGTGCACACTCCCCCCCCGTGCCTCAGTGCCCCCTGACTGTCCTCATCTAGCCCCTCTCAGGGCAAGTTACAGTCTGTACGGGTTGCTCATCATTGGCATCGGGGTTATCTCTACCCCTTGGTTCGAACTAACGTTACTCCTCATTTTTTGGGCAAGGGGCAATATGAGGGTGGGACGGGAAGCCAGCAGCACGAGTGGGATGCATTGATCAGCCACTCAGCTGCATTTGATGCTTAGCCCTTTGAGATAATGTCTCATAGGAGTTAATAAGCTAAGGGGGGCAGTGGCTGAATGGGAGCTAGCTAAGGAAAATCCAAGGTGTGACGTGAAGTCAGCTATTCAAACGATCAAACTCTTCTCTCTGAAAGCACCCAACCCAACGCTTTGGCACGGGGGCAGTGCTGGTTGCAAGGATGTGCCATCTTTGGGTGAAGTTCTTCATGTCTCAAAAAAATCAAATGGCACTTTTCTCTCTAGCTCAGATGTTACCCCACCTGTCCAGGCCTGATTACCAGTGGGTTGAAATCGAAGGGCCTCTACTTGGGTTGCAATGGATGGGAAAACATTCGTATTGTTTTGTGTTTTATCCAAAGCGGGTCTGCTCTCTGTAAACGCTGCCATCGGGAGTTTACTCTATATACCATCACAGCATGACACCTGGGCCTGGTGCACGCTAGACCAGGCAGGTTGGGTTAAGATATGCAACTCCAGCTGTGTAAAAGACGTAGCTAGAGTCAGCTTCCCTTAAGCCGAGCCATAGCGGTATCCACACAGCAGAAAGCCAAGGGGAGCACACGCTCCCATCGGCTTCCCTTCCTCCTTGCAGAACGAGGAGTATCAGCCGCCGACGGGGCTCTCTTCAGTGTTTGATTTAGCGTGTCTACGTTAGACCCGCTAAATCAAATGCTAGAAGACGGATCTCCAGAGGGTCGATCTTCTTGCTCGTGTAGACGTGCCCCGGGAGGAAACGGTGAGGAGTAAGACACCGGAACACTAGCTTGTTATCAGACGTACTGCAGGCGAACCCAGTTGTTAATGTTACTTAATGCAGGTAGCCGGGTGGGACAATTTGTGAGGGGAGGCAAAGTGAGCGTTTTGGTGAAGAATTGAACACAGGAGAAGCGTTTGCCTAAACAGAGTTGTCAAGCAGGCCAGGAGGACCGACCACCCACCTGGGATCCTGCACCAGCGTCTACACAGCAAAGCTAATGGCAAATGCAGTATATATTGGGGGGGAGGAAAGGCCTGGGCTTCAGAGAATACAGGTAGGAGTACAGGAGCTAGATTTGGGGTGCACCATGGTTTTGTGGGGTTCCTAATTTGTTTCCCAGGCGGCTCATTCCACTGGAACAACAGCTGCATTCCTCCGGGAGTGTTTACAGAGGTTGTGGGGGGTTTGTCTCCCTCCCCCGGCTCAGGAGCAGTCCAGGCAGGGCACGTACAGTGGAGGATGGGGCGTACATACCATCCTGCTGAGGCGGGGCACAACACAAATATGCCTTTTCAGAATAGCTTTTACACCTGGAAGAGGAGACTGGTTTATTACCTTAGTAAACAAAAGTTCGAATTCAGGCAAAGTACAAACTTTGCCCAGGGCTGTTCTGAGTGCGTACCTTGTTTGTGTGCACTCGGCAGCTCGGCGAGAACATGAGGCAATGGAGCAATTTGCAACGCCCTCTCTTTCCCTTTGTCAGAGTCCTGGCGTTTTTCTTGTTTGGGGGGAGGGGAGGGGTGGGAAAAGGTGCGGGGGAGGGAGGGGCATTATGTCATATAATCGGACCCGGCTCTGGCTTTTTTTGAAACCCCATTCGACAGAATTCCCTGTCATGGGCAGAAAAACGTGTGGCCAGTTCTCTTTGTGCTTGGGGGGGGGGGCGTTGTTGTTGGTTTTTTATGTAAAAAATCAAATATAGAATATAAGAACATACGAACAGCCATACTAGGTCAGACCAAGGGTCCATCCAGCCCAGTACCCTGTCTGCTGACAGTGACCAATGCCAGGTGTCCCAGAGGGAGTGAACTGAACAGGTAATGATCAAGCGATCTCTGTCTCCTGCCATCTATCTCCACCCTCTGCCAAACAGAGGCTAGGGACACCATTCCTTACCCATACTGGCTAATAGCCATTTAAGGACTTAACCTCCATGAATTTATCTAGTTCTTTTATAAACCCTGTTATAGTCCTAGCCTTCACAACCTCCTCAGGCAAGGAGTTCCACAGATTGACAATGCACTGTGTGAAGAAGAACTTCCTTTTATTTGTTTTAAACCTGCTGCCCATTAGTTTCATTTGGTGGCCCCTAGTTCTTATATTATGGGAACAAGTAAATAACTTTTCCTTATTCACTTTCTCCACACCACTCATGATTTTATAGACCTCTATCCTATCTCCCCTTGTCTCCTCTTTTCCAAGCTGAAAAGTCCCAGTCTCTTTAATCTCTCCTCATATGGGACCTGTTCCAAACCCCTCATCATTTTAGTTGCCCTTCTCTGAACCTTTTCTAATGCCAGTATATCTTTTTTGATATGAGGAAACCACATCTATACGCAGTATTCAAGATGTGGGCGTACCATGGATTTATATAAGGGCAATAAGATACTCTCCGTCGTATTCTCTATCCCTTTTTTAATGATTCCTAACTTCCAGTTTGCTTTTTTGACTGCTGCTGCACACTGTGTGGACATCTTCAGTGTTACCAGATTTGCCCAGTACTCTGGGGTATGCTTATTTATTAGGGTTACTCTTATGGGACTGGGGGGAGGTAACAATTCTATCAGTGTGCTGCTTTTGCTTATTTGTGCTCTCATATGGAGCTGAATTCTCTCTGCTGCCAATTTCCCCTCCCACTGGAGCTCACCTGCAGGAACTAGGTTCCTCAGGACGGGGTTCTTCCCACCGTAGCAACACCCAGACACTCATACCCACTAATAGAGCACGCCTGAGAGGACTGGGGAATCAGCACTCACAAGCTGACCCCTCATATGTCCCTGGACTCAGCAGGCTGGTTTAACAGCAATGCCACACTGCACCCTCACACTGCGTTACTCCGCTCAACAGCTGATTCGAAAGTGAAAGTGCGTGCTGGGACGCGTTAGTTCGAACCAAACTCCTTGGTTCGAACTAATGTTACTCCTCAAAAAAATGAGGAGTATGGTTCGAACTAATGTGTCCCGGCGCGCACTTTGACTTTCGAATCAGCTGTTGAGCGGAGTAACGCGCCGGCGAGATCATGCTAATGAAGCGCGGGATATTGAAATCCCCACTTCATTAGCAATTTCAGTCGCCTACATTTGCATCCCTAGCTCGAACTGGGGAGCAAGTGTAGATGTACCTTAGTGGGGAGAGAGGGGTGCAGATCCCTCACTGACTGTAGGCGAGGGGTGGGGAACCTAGGGCCCCTGACTTGCCTGGATCGGGCCCCCAAGGCTCAGGGCTCCCCCGCAGCATTGCAGAGCCTGCACTGGTGTTCTAGCCCCCCCACTATCTCACTGTGGAGCTGGAGCACACAAAATCTACTTGCCTGGGGCTCAGCAGCTCCCCATCCCTGCTGTAAAGGCTGGAACAAGGGGGGGATGCTGCACCCCTGAATCAAAGTGGTTTCCATGGTATCCAGGATTAACAGTTTGGCTCTCGGCACCCCTGCCATAGATGACTCATGGTAGCATTCGGGGGTACACCCCCTTTTCCCTCCCCCCCACCCTGGTGCCACTGCCTACATTCTAATGGCTTCCCTGCGCCTCCTCCCCTGCAGGCACTAGTCCTCCGTGACCCCGCTATACACGGATCCAGTGCATTCAGCAACCATGCTGAATTCCAGCCTCATGCTCCAGAGAGCCCCTGGCAAGGGGTTGGGCTGAATCATAGAACATGAGACTGGAAGGGACCTCGCAAGGTCATCAAGTCCAATCCCCTGCCCTCATGGCAGGACCCAGCACCATCTAGATCATCCTTGATAGTTGCTT
This sequence comes from Pelochelys cantorii, assembly GCA_032595735.1. Taxonomy (NCBI): domain Eukaryota; kingdom Metazoa; phylum Chordata; order Testudines; family Trionychidae; genus Pelochelys; species Pelochelys cantorii. Next base: position 4,557,359 of record CM064335.1, on the reverse strand, counting down.
GTCCAACCTGCTCTTAACTATCTCCAGGGATGGAGATTCCACAACCTCCCCAGGCAATTTATTCCAGTGTTTAACCACCCTGACAGGTAGGAAGTTTTTCCTATTGTCCAACCTCAACCTCCCTTGCTGCAGTTTAAGCCCATTGCTCCTTGTCTTGTCATCAGAGGCCAAGGAGAACAATTTTCCCCCCTTCTCCCTGTGACACCCTTTTAGATACCTGAAACTCGCTATCATGTCCCCTCTCAGTCTTCTATTTTCCAAACGAAACAAACCCAATTCCTTCAGCCTTCCCCCATAGCTCATGTTTTCTAGACCTTTCATCATTCTTATTGCTCTTCTCCGGACCTTCTCCAATTTCTCCACATCTTTCTTGAAATGTGGCACCCAGAACTGGACACAATACTCTGACTGAGGCCTAACCAGCGCAGAGCAGAGTGGAAGAATGACTTGTTGGGTCTTGCTCACCACACTCCTGTTAATGCCTCCCAGAATCACGTTTTCTTTTTTTGCAACAGCGTCACAGTGTTGACCCATATTTAGCTTGTGGTCCACTCTGGCCCCTAGATCCCTTTCTGTAGGGCTCCTTCCTAGATAGTCGCTTCCCATTCTTCGTGTGTGAAATGGATTGTTCCTTTCTAAGTGGAGCACTTTGCATTTGCTCTTATTAAACTTCATCCTATTTTCCTCAGACCATTTCTCCAGTTTATCCGGATCATTTTGAATTTTGACCGTTCCTCCAAAGCACTTGCAACCCCTCCCAGCTTGGTATCATCTGCAAGCGCTGAGGACAGAAGTCAGGCCACAGAAACCCTCCTGCATGCCTGGAGGAACCAGCCAAAGACAATGGCAACCCATCATCGTAAGTGGGCCTGGTGCTGGTCATTTGCAAAGCATTGAGTTTTACTCTAAATAGCAGGGAGATCAGCACCCATGTTGGTCAATGAGCCCTAGTCCATAAGGGGTGTGGCCTGCATGCGAGGGGTGTGGTCTGCATGCGAGGGGTGTGGCCAGTCCTTGAGTCCTGCCTGTTTATTTGCAGTCAAGTAGATTGTGCCAGTGGGGTGGGTGGGAGATACAACTTGAATTTAAAGGAGCAGTAAAGTTCACAGCCCGTCCGCCCTGTGCCCTTTCCCTCTGTGACACAGGGGTGGTTCCTGGACCACAGGTATAGCTGGCCCCATTGTTCAGAATTTTTCTGACTATCTCTCCTTGTGAGGGATGAATCTAAGTTTGGATAAAACTTAAAACTGACCCAAACCTCAGCCCCAGTCCGAAAGAGTGGCAGCTGAAAATCTGTCCAAAGGGCTGCATTTCCTGAGATTTCCAAGCCACTCAACTCCTGGAGAGATGCAGACGTGCTGTGGAGTATTCTTCTGAACAGCTGGGAGGTTTGGCCCTTACATCTGGTTTCGCTGGGCCAGGCACAGCTCTAAGGTAACTGTGCGGGAGTTGCCGCAGAGATGGGTGCATTTTGGTGTATGAAAATTCTGGCAGTGATGTAAGGTGTCCATGTGTGGGCTGAGACCTGAGACACTCTCTAGTGATCACAGTGTGGACACGTAGGGATGTTTATTCACAAGACCTGGTGTATTGGCCTAGGTCAAGTATCTCTGACTATTTAGAATCATGTGGGGGGAGATTTTAAAAATCATATGTGGGAGTTGGACCCCCCCCAGACCTCGCTGACTTTCAATGTCTCTAACTGCTCTTTATGCCTTTGGAAATCTTCCTCTCACACATAAGAACATAAGAACGGCCAGACTGGATTAGACCAAAGGTCCATCTAGCCTCGTCTCCTGTCTTCAAACAGTGGCCAATGCCAGGTGCCCCAGAGGGAGTGAACAGAACAGGGAATCATCCAGTGATCCCTCCCCTGTCACCCATTCCCAACCTCTGACACACAGAGGCTAAGGACACCATCCCTACCCATCCTGGCTAATAGCCATTCATGGACCTATCCTCCATTAATTTATCTAGCTCTTTTTTGAATCCTTTTAAAGACTTGGTCATCACAACATCCTCTGGCACGGAGTTCTACAGATTGACTGTGCGTTACATCAAGTAGTACTTCCTTTTGTCTGTTTTAAACCTGCTACCTTTTCATATACTAGGAGCTTTGTCTATTTAGCTCAAGTTCCCTGAGCAGCCTAGATGGTCAGTATAAGGAAACCCATGTGCTGATCACAGAGCCAACTGCTCAATAAAGATCCATCCCTTATAAGCTTGGCCTTTCAGTTCAAACCTACAGGACTCTGCCAAATAGGCCCCTTAGGCCCTCCATGGACCCAGCCACTGGAGGGAGTTATCCCACTCACTTTCCCATCCATCTGTCGCAACAGTGCAGAGGCAGATCCTTGCTTTCTGCCTTTGGCAGCAGGCATGAGAGCAGAAAGAGAGACAATCTGGTACCTCTCTGGTGCTCACACCTGGCCCTGCAGCCCTTCGTTCGCATGAGGTACAATATTAACCCTTTTCAAAGCAGCCATTGCAGCAAAAGAGGGGATTAATAAGCAAACCCTAGAAAATCACATTGAATTCATCAGGCATATTAAGCCCAGAATACACTGACGAGCCAGGGAGGGTCAGGGGAAAGCTACAGCAACATGTGAGGTTGTGGGTGTTTGGCCAGATGAGGCGTTAACGAAGGACAAACATTAAATCAAGAGACCAGCGGGGCTGCTGTCACCGGAGAAATGTCCACTCAACTCTCTGAGCATAACTTCTGTTGACCCATTCGCTTTGCCGGATTAGAAGAGAAAGCCATTAGGGTTAAATTTCCTCCAAATATAGTAACCCTGTTAGCACAGCTGTGATTTCAATTTGTTGAGTGATCGCTTTGGCTGCGTTCAGTATGATCTCTTAAAATTCTTGGAGGAAAAAAGAAACTCATTCAAACACTAAATACCTTTTGCTGTAGGCTTCCTTTCACCACCCTGAACATGTCTAAATACAACTCTTGGGCTCAGGTCTGCTCTGAGGTACACAGGTGCTGATTGCTCCCTGCACGCAAGTCCTGTCGCTTGAGTTATACACCAGAGGACCGGACTGAACGCTGAACAAATATAGCCCAGAGAAGAATTTGGCCTGGCACCTGAGGGACTGCAAAAGGACCCAAGAGATCAGGAGCTCTTTTAGTTCTGTGTTTGTACAGTGCCAAATGCGGGTACTGGACCAAGACTGGGGCTCCTAAGCACCACTGAAAAACACCTAATAAATAATAATAATCTCCTTTTCTAATTAGCTTGCCTCCTTGGAGCATTAAAAAATCTTTCCTAAAATCCCACCTAAATCAGCCCTGCTGAAGACTAAACCCATTTCTGCATGGTCCTTCCTCCAGCAGAGACAGAATAATGAAGCACGGTCCTCTTCAGAACAGTCTTTAGCGTATCTGGAGATTGTTATTGGGTCCCCCTTGGTCTGCTTTTCTCAAAACTGAACGTTTTGAGGTGTTTTAGCCTCTCCTCAGTGCTCAGGTTTTTCTGAACTTTTGATTATTTTTGTTGCTCTCCTTCGGATTCATTCCAATGTATCCACATCTTTCCTCAAGTGTAGTGCCCAGAACTGGACACAGCCCCTCCAGCTAACACTTTGCCAATGTCAACAAGAGTGGGACAGTTCCCTCCCACGTTTTACACATAATAGTCCCGTTAATACACCCAGACCGTAATTTACCTTTCCGACCGCCTCACCTTGTGATTTCAATTTGTGATCCACGGTAACCCCCCAATCATTTTTCAGCAGTTCTACTGCCTAACCGAGACGTTCGCCATTTTGCAGTTGTACAACTGAGTTTTCCTTCAGAAATGAAGTACTTTGCATTTGTCTTTATTGAATTTAATCTTCCTTTTGGACTTAAAGGGTATGTCTAGACTGCATCCCTCTGTCGGCAGAGGGATGCAGATTAGGCAGGTCGACATTGCAAATGAGGCAGGGATTTAAATATCCCATCCCTAATTTGCATAAAAATGGCCACCACGTTTTGCCGACTCAGCACTTTGTCAGCAAAAAGCGGCAGTCTAGAGGGGGATCTGTCGAGAAAGAAAGCCTTTTTCCCATCTGTTGAAAAAGGCTTTCTTTCTCAACAGATCCCCCTCTAGAGTGCCGCTTTTTGCCGACAAAGTGCTGAGTCGGCAAAATGCGACGGCCATTTTTATGCAAATTAGGCGTGGGATATTTAAATCCCTGCCTCATTTGCAATGTCGACCTGCCTAATCTGCATCCCTCTGCCGACAGAGGGATACAGTCTAAACATACCCAGTGGGTGCATCTACACAGCACCCTAAATGCAGAATAAAATACCCAATTTTGAATCTATTTCTAAATCTATTTTGAAATAGCTTATTTTAGAATCATAGAATCATAGGATTCTAGGGCTGGAAGAGACCTCAAGAGTCATCGAGTCCAGCCCCCGCCCAAAGCAGGACTAACCCCAACTAAATTATCCCAGCCAGGGCTTTGTCAAGCTGGGACTTCAGAACCTCTAGGGATGGAGATTCCACCCCCTTCCTAGGGAACCCATCCAGTGCTTCCCCACCCTCCCAGGAAAATAGTTTTTCCTAATATCCAACCTAGACCTCCCGCACTGCAACTTGAGACCATTGTTCCTTGTTCTGCCATCCATCTACACAGTGCCAAATTGTGTCTATACAGCACCAAATTTTGAAATAACACGCTATTTCAAGCCATTTCTTAACCCTCATGCAATGAGGTTTACCATGATGGCAAAATTGCATGCCTGTTATTTCAAAAAATATTTTAAAAAATATTTTGAAATAACGGGCAGCTAGTGTAGACATGGGGTAGCTATTTCTGGTATCCCAAAATAGCCGTGCAGTGTAAACATACCCTAATTGTTCAAGCTTCTTTTTAATTCAAAGTGTTTGCAACCCCTCCCACTTTGGTATCATCTGCAAATTTGATGCGTACAATCTCCACGCTATTATCTGTCATTACTGAATAATTCTGAACCCAGGAGAGACCCTTGCAGGATCTCACTGCAGAGGTCTCAGTTTGACAGTGAACTATTGAGAACTATTCTTTGAGTACAATCTTTCAACCAGTTGTGAACTCACCTTATAATAATTTCATCCAGGCCATATGTCACTGGTTCATCTATCAGAATGTCACATTGAACTATATCAAATGCCCAAGTAAAATCAAAGTATATTATATTTATAGTGTCTTCCCTACCCACTAGGCCAGTAACTCTGTTAAAGAAAAAATGTGGTTGTTTTGGCTTGATTTGTTTTTTAGCAAATTCATGCTGGCTATTACTTATCAGTTTGTTATCCTCTAAATGCTTAGGTCACATCTGTACTTATCCACAAATCGACACACTGAAGGTCAATCTTCCGGCATTCGATTTAGCTGGTCTAGTAAGGACCCGCTAAATCGAATGCTGAAAATGCCCCCATCAACACCGGTATTCCTATTCCTTGTGAGGAATAAGAGAAGTCGACGGGAGTGTTTCTCCCATTGACTTCCCGCTGTGGGGACAGCATCAAAGTTGAAATTAAGGTACATTGACTCTAGCCATGCAATTAATGTAACTGGAGTTACATATCTTAATTCCAATTTATCCCCTAGTGTAGACCTAGCCCTACATATTGGTTATTAAACAATGTGTTCCAACATTTTCTCAGGTTTCCAAGTTAGATTGACAGGTCTATAATGCCGACGGTCCTCTTTGGTAACCTTTTTAAGGATAATTACTGTGTTCGCCCATCTCCAGTATTCTGACACTTTGCCCATCCTCTGTGACTTCTTGCAGATAATTGCTAATGGTTTCAAGAATGCTTCATCTAGTGCTTTTAAGTACCCTAGAACAAATTTCATCAAGTTCTGCTGACTTAGATATACTGTATCTAAATATTTTTAGCCTATTCTTTCCCTATTCTGACTTGTGTTCCTTCCCACTTTGTTTCTAATATTAATTGTGTAAAGTCACAGTTACATTAATTGTGTAAAGGGTGGCCTAGCTTAACTAAGTCATTGGGCAACAAAATGGCAAATGAAATGTAATGTTGATAAATGTAAAGTAATGCACATTAGAAAAAATAATCCCAACTATACATACAATGTCATAGGAACTAATTTAACTACAACAACTCAAGAGAGAGATCTTGGAGTCATTGTGGATAGTTCTCTGAAAACATCCACTCGGTGGGCAGCGGCAGTCAAAAAAGCAAATAGAATGTTAGGAATCATTAAAAAAGGGATAGCGAATAAGACAGAAAATATCTTATTGCCTCTGTATAAATCCATGGTACACCCACTTCTTGAATACTGCATACAGATATGGTCACCTCATCTCAAAAAAGATCTCTTGGCATTGGAAAAGGTTCAGAAAAGGGCAACAAAAATGATTAGAGGTTTGGAATGGATCCCATATGAAGAGAGATTAAAAGGACTTGGACTTTTCAGCTTAGAAAAGAAGAGATCAAGGGGGGATAAGATAGAGGTTTATAAAATCATGACTGGTGTGGAAAAAGTGGATAAGGAAAAGTTATTTACTTATTTCCACAATATAAGAACTAGGGATCACCAAATGAAATGAATAGGCAGCAGGTTTTAAACAAACAAAAGGAAGTTTTTCTTCACTCAGCTCACAGTCTACCTGTGGAACTCCTTGCCAGAGGATGTAGTGAAGGCTAGGATTTTAACAGAGTTCAAAAAAGAGCTAGATTCATGGAGGTTAGATCCATCAATGGTTATTAGCCAGGATGGGTAGGAATGGTGACCCTAGCCTCTGTTTGTCTGGAAGTGGGTGACAGGGGAGGGATCACATGACGATTACCTGTTGTGTTCCCTCCCTCTGGGGCATCTGGTATTGGCCACTGTCAGCAGACAGGGTACTGGGCTAGATGTACCTTTGGTCTGACCCAGCATGGCCATTCTTATGTTCTTTCAGTGAAGACGGAAGCAAAATAGGCATTAAACACTTCAGCTTTTTTTATATCATCCTATTAGCTCTCTTTCCCCCCTAAACAGTGGGTGTACATTTTCCTTCATCTTTCTCTTGCTTCTAATATATTTATAGAAAGTCTTATTGCCTTCTATGTCTCTTGCTAGATATAATTTATTTTGTCTTTGCATTTCTGATATTATCTATATATGCTTGTGCCGTGCTTTTATATCCACCCTTAGCAAAATGTTGTTCTCATAAATAATGCCTAGTAGAAGATTTTCTTTCTTTCTTTCTTTCTTTCTTTCTTCATGGCAATAAAAATGGCTAAATTGATGCCATGACATGTCCCATATATTTTATTCTGAAAATGGTAAGATCGGTTGCAATTCTGATCTCTGATGAAGAATTCCATAGCCATTAAGAATGCTCAGTCCCCTGAACTTGTGAACTGATCCCGGTTCAGTCAACTTCTGCTCCTAGCTTAGACCAACTCCCACAAGTTGTCCAACACTTTGGCAGTGTGAACTGACTCTGCCAGTCTAGCTAGGTCTGATGGGTCTAGTGGGGACTGATGACTTACAAAGTAAAAGTGTTTTTATTTTAAATGGACACTCAAGTTAAAAAAAACTAGAGATGGATAGATAGAGTGTGTGGGAATAGATAGATAGATAGATAGAGGGGGTGGATGGGGATAGATAGATAGATCTTTCTCCCCGCTCTCAGAATAAGACTGAGATGATTAAATGCATAAACTTTGAAGATCTAATATATCTTTGCTCGTGTTGGTCAATGAGATTGTCCCACATAGTTTCACTTTTACATAAAGTTACTTTCTGGATCTCCATATTAGCCCAAGGCTCTTGTGTCTGTGTTCACAACAGGACCTGAGGGGACAGAGTTGGCTTCTGTGCATTTTTGCTTTTAACCTGGGAGCGACTGACTAGTCGACGCCGGGAAGGAACACCCTACATTTTGGAGGCTCCTGTTGAGCGGGCAGCATCTCTGTGAAGCCGCATTGTAGTCCGTTACAGTCACAACGCTACGGGCTAATCCTTCCAGAATCTGCAGAGCCTTGTGGGTGTGAGATTCATAACAGCAGCTGTGGTCAGCTTTCTCTTTGTGATTTCTCCTTTTTCATTATGACTTTCTGGTCGTGCACCGTTCCAGCCTTGCTAGCTTTGGGGAGCAGGCTGAACCAAATGACACATACAAATAGGCTCTTACCAGCTTTGGTTTTCAAAAGGCCAAACCCACGGGGCTGCAAAAGAGCCTCTACCAAAAGGGGAAGGGAAGTCACGTCTGTTTTAGAAAGGGTCCAGAAGCAGAATTGGGCTCCTGGGGTTCAGCAGGAAAGCACTGGGAGGGAAGAAATCAAACAAGGTAACCATGGATGTACCACCAGGCTCAGATCTGGGCTGATTTTTAAAAAAAAGTAAGTACCATAGGAATGGCCTACCACAGACCTAGCTATTATGTGCCCAGAGACGTACTGCCGGACAGAAATACCTAATGCAGCATTTGCCAGGCACAGAACTGAAAATACACCTCAAGAGAGGCTAGGTTCCGAAATCAAGTTCAACATCTCAGACCTTCATCTTCGAGGAACCCAGTGGTCTGTGCTTGGGATATTTAAAATAGCCTAAAGCTCAAGGATGAGGACCATGTTTGGCAACACGGCTCCTCCAGCAACAGGAGTCTTCTACAGCCATAGTAAAGCTCGTGTGTGTGTTGGGGGGGAGAGAATTTTCTTGGAGGCCAGTCCCAGACAGCGTAATCAATCATCATCAAGGCTGTTTGGAACGGGATGCAGCCCTTGGCAGATCCAGGTCACCTGTTTCAGCCTGTAGCTCCATCAAGAGGAGACAGTGGAAAAGAGCTCCCACTTCTCCAACCTGCCTCCACTCATATAAACACAGAGCCACACGTCCATAAGAAATCAACAGCCGAAACGAACCAAAATAAATGCTCCCCTGCCTGCATAACCCTCGGGAGAGGGTGAGAAGAAGGACCGAGTCATGGATGGCAGGTGTGAGTCATGTTGCGTAAGGCCTGGCTGGAAGGGGCCCAGATACTACAGTGATGAGCACACGGCAAGAAACTATGGAGAGCGGAGTCCCCCATCTACTAGATATCTGAAATAGTTTGTCTGTCTGTGAGTCTGCCTGTCTGTCTCTGTTCAAGAACTCCTCCCAAATGGCAAGACTTAGGGTTGCCAAATGCGGTAGGCAGCTTCCTCTTACGATAACTTAAACCAAGGCCAGTGTTTGGTTGTGCTAGTGCAATGGGAGGTGCCTGGAATGGGATTGGTTCTTATAAAACCAGACAGAAAAGAAACAGGCAGGTGAAAGGGGCTGGCTAGGCCTGCCCCCCATCAGGACTGCTCCAGCCTCGAGGCTCCCAGCCCCCAGGTGCCATTTATGGAGGACATGGAGAGGTTGAAGCCCCCCTGCCCCGCACTTTCGTACAGGGACATTGCTGGTTGTTCCCTTTCATCAGGGAGCCAGGGGAAAGTGCCCAGTTTGCTGCATTCCTCACTCTGGCTGGGGAGCAAAGGGGACAGATAAACGTGGACCTGTCCCAGCTGGCAGACATGCACCTCTCCCCAGGCTGTGCCCGCTGGAGCTGCAGTGGCCAGGGAGAGATGTTTCTCACCTGGCCCCAGGCTGCTGCAGTGAGAGAGGGCCGGGGTTGTCCTCTCTCCCCAGGGCAGCCTGCAGCCTGAACCCCTCCTCCCCAACCCACTCCAGAGCAGTGATTGAAGTGAAGCCTGGACACTTTCATTTTATTTCCCCCAAACCAAAAATGAATGGAGTGAAGGACCTGAGCACCACCAGGTAAATCTTCTAGCTTTGCCTATAGAGAAGTGATTTTCTGAAGGTCACCTACCAGGCCAGCAGCAGGACTCAGAACTCCCGAGCCCCACTCTAATGCTCTAGTCCCGGGGCTGTACTGTCACATATTGTCCGGGGCTTATAAAGGGGTGAAGAGCCTGTTGAGGGGCCGGGGCTTATAAAGGGGTGAAGAGCCTGGTGGCCCACTATTACCCTGGTCCAACTTTGCTAATAAGAACACCTCCGGGCCAGGAGGCATTGCCCTGGTGGGGCGCGGGTGAGCTGTGGGGGCCGCGTTCTGGAATTCATACACAAGTCCATTCTGCTGACCCTGCTTGCAGACGCAAGGCCAGATGTCGCAATCAAGATGTTGCAACCCCAAGGCCATGGCATTGTGATGCCTGCACCATGCAACGAGGGTAGTTTCAGTTCGCCGTGGTTTGCGCAGTCTTTTCTGCTCACTCACTTTTGTGCCCCCGGAGGTTTTGCTTTCAGCTTAGGCGTCCGACAAATCCAAGTGGAATCAACTCAGCAACACTGCCACACACGTGGAGATGGCCCGGATGGCCTTCACGCTGGGCCCACATGCTCTAGGAAACCCTCACAAAGCTTTGAAATGTAAGGCTGTGTCTCCTGCCTTTGTCAATGCCCTAAAGCAGGTGAGAGAGGGATTTGCTCCCCTCCAGCCCTTTGATAGTTTAATGCAGTGTTTCCAAATGGTGTTTCGTGGAAGTGAAAATAAGGGTTCAGCGAGAAAATTCCGTTACAATAACATATTATTTTAAAAAAAATAATAAATGTTTAAGCATTTATGAATTTTATTGACAACAATGTTCATTTGTGTTTGCCACAATAAGTGTCCCTGTGTAATGCCAGCTTAGTCAGTGGTGCGACTGCCTGTTATATACCACCGTAGATCTCCATACTCATTCTCAGGAAGCGTGGATCACGTGGGTGACTGAACACAAATATACTAGCGCCGTGTCGGACAAAAGTTGAAGCTTCAGCTGTCAAACCAGTTGCTTTATTTTTTGTACACATTGAATGTGATTTTTGTTTTTAAATACGTGCAAGTAAACTAAATGGTGATCTCATGACCTTGTTTAGCATTTGTTTATTGTTATCCTTACTTATTTGTGGTCTTTTTCAGCTCCATATATAAGACTGTTATTAGGGGTTCCGCAAAATTCTTTCAAGTTTAAAAGGGTTCCATGGCCACATAAAATTGGGAAACACTGGTTTAATGAGAGATTGCATATTTTAACGCATCTCAGCTACTTCATTCTTAAATCGCTTCTGAATTCCTGCACATGCCATCTGGCCCTGGGGACTTATAGCTCCTCAGGTTATCAGGCTGTTCCCAACATTTCTCCTTTTACTTTTAATCTGACAGCACCTCATCGTTTGACCTGTTAAAGGCAGGTATCTCCTCTGTAGTGTCCCTGGTGACAATTGAAGTGAATAATTTAGCTTCTATTGTTGTTTGGTTGGTTTGTTTTTATCTCCAACTGACCTATCGCTCTTCTCACAGATTGCCTACTTCTGAGAGTGATTCTCCAACACTCTAGTGTGGAAAATGGTGGAAATAAATTGTTTGAACCCAATTGTAAAGTATAACAATTAACAGGCCCTTTTGTTAGCATGGGAACTGCAACAGAACAAAACATGAATGGGAGCTTAGGTCCAAGTGATCATTTCTGAGTCACATTTATTGTGTATCAACAGAGTAAAGACTAGATCAGATGCATATATTTGGTACTATAACAGGGCTAATTACATAAATTTAAAAACACTTATGAGCCAAATCATCTGGGAGGAAGAATGGAATCATAAACATGTACATGAAAACTGGGAATTGTTTAAGGATAGTTTACTAGAGGCCCTAAAAGCCACAATCCCACAACTGAGGAAGAACCCTGTACTGGTAGCACAACAAACTGCTTGAAAGGGGAAGGGAACGTACCAATCATAAATAAATAAAGAAAGAAAGAAAGAAAAGGGAAATTGGCAGCAATGAATATAAATCCAGAGCTGGGAATTGTAGAAATTTGATAAGGGAAGCAAAGAGACACTAGGAGAAATCTATGGACTGCAGAGTTTGGGATAATAATAATAATTTTTTAAACTGTCTTAGGGATAAAAATAACCTTGATAATAGTATTGGTCTATTAGTCTATTAGTAGAGGGAAATGTTAGAATAGTCAATAATAATATAGAAAAGACAGATGAGTTCAATAAATGTTTCTGTTATCTATTTTGGGGGGAAATCATAGCATATGATGGTAACACGCTTTGCATTCCACTAGTTTCTCAGAAGGATGTTAAACAGCAGCTAATAAAGTCTGACATCTTTCATTCTGCAGGTCCCGATAACTTGCTTTCAAGAGTTTTAAAAGAACTGGCTGAGGAACTCACTTAACTGTTAATGTTGATTTTCAACAAGTCTTTGAACCCTGGGGAAGTCTCAGAAGAGTGTATGAAAGTTAATGTCTTGACAGTATTTAAAAGGGTAAACAGGATTATCTGAGCAATTATAGGCAGTTTGCCATAGTTTCTGATCAAAATGATGGAGTGACTGAATGAAAGAAGGGTAATATAAATGGATGCCATTCAACACAGGTTTATGGAAATCAGATCCTATCACACTAACTTGGTATCTTTTTTCTGGATGTAATAACAAGCTTGGATGATAACGGCAATAGTGCTGGTGTAACATATGTAGACTTTTATAAGACACTTGACTTAGTACTACATAACATTTTGATCAACAATGAGAACTATGTAAAATTAAATGGTACATATGAAATGGATAAAAATGGGCTAACGACTAGGTCTCAAAATGGAACTGTAAATAGGGAGCACATATGTTTGTAGTGCAGCCCCGCAAGGATCTGTTCTTGGCCCTGTGCTAGTTAACCTTTTAGTCAAAGGCCTGGCAGAAAACAAAGTCATCTCTAATACAGTTTGCAGATAACACAAAAGGTGGGGAGTGATAAATAATGAAGAGGATGGGTCACTGATGTAGCGAGATCTGGATCGCTTGGTAAACCAGGCACAAGCAAACAATATGGGCTTTCATATGACGAACTATAAATGCAACCAGCCCCGGTGTCAACACAAGCAACATCTACACAAGCAATTTCATCACTGGACCCAACCACATCAGGGGCTCATTTCATTGCACATCCACTAATGTGATCTATGCCAGCAAAGGCCAGCAATGCCCCTCTGCCGTGTATATTGGCCAAACTGGACAGTCTCTGTGGGAAAGAATTAATGGACACAAACAAGATATCTGTAAAGGCAACACACAGAAACCTGTTGGAGAACACTTTAACCTGCCAGGGCACTCATTAACGGATCTCCAAGTCATTGTGTTGTTTCAGGCCAATTCCACAAGCCAAATATACAGGGAAGGGTTGGAACTTAACTTCATTTACAGGTTTAATTCTTATGCGAATGGAATGAACAGGGACATCGGCTGGCTGGCGCACTGCCTTCCACTTCCTAACGACTTAACCAACCAAGCAATGGAGGTGCTAATTGTTCTTATCAGCCTCTTGTAACTACTTGAAAAATCTTACTCACTGTCTCCTTTCCCCCTCCTCCCTCCTTCCCTTATTTATTCTTGGATCTGGGCTTCTAATATTCTAGTCATCGGAAGAAGTGGGTTGTGCCCACGAAAGCTCATGACACCACCTACATGTTTTGTTAATCTTTAAGACAGTGTAAAAATGATCTGGGGTTGTGGTGGATACGCAGCTGAATGTGAGCTCCTCGTGTGACGCGGTGGCCTAAAGAGCTCATGCAACACTTGGGTGCATAAAGAAGGAACCTAACGGAAGAGGAAAGAGGTTATCTTACCTCTGTCTTTAGCACTGGTGCCATCAACATTGTGTACAGATCTGGAGACTGTAACAATATGATTTTTCGGTAGCCATGTTGGAAGGCCTGTGCTAGGCCTGAACCAAAGCCGCCTTCTGCATCCAAACTGAAGAGCAGCAGACATTACCGTAAGGCCTGGAGTCACATACTCACAGTTCCATCTAAATTGTATTAAAAAGTGTCACACCAGGCTGTGAGGAGGGACGTTGCCCTGATAGCTCCCCCACTGTCACCAGATAAAGAAACAGATCTCAAGATGGATAAAGAAAACTTAAGTCACACCATTCTGTCTGGCAAGAAACTGCTTATCAATAGAGGATGTTGTGGAATCCTCATTCTATGATCATTGTCACGACACTTTCCTATTGTTTGTCTGTGTGATCTCTGTCTGGTTTGTAACTGTTTCTGTCTGTTGTATAATTAATTTTGCTAGGTGTAAATCAATTAAGGTGGTGGGGTACGATTGCTTCGGTAATTTTGTTATGATTGGTTAGTAAAATTATACTAAAATAATTGGTTAAGGTATAGCTAAGCAAGATTCAGGTTTCATCATATAAACTGGGGTCCAAGAAGGAGATCAGGAAGAAGAAGATCGGAACTAACAGAAGCAGAAGGAAGGAAGCAAAAGGCTGGAAGAAGACCAAAGGGAGACAAGGAACCCCAAGAAGAAGAATTCGCCTCCAAGACCCAGCCTAAGATAAGAGCTGCCAGGACTCTCCTGCACAACCAAGACGTGCAGCAGCTAAGATCCAGCGAGACTGACCTTGCCTGGCCAACAGGGGAAGTTTGCCTGCCTTTATCAAGACTGGTGAGCATGACACTGTGTGCTTAGCATGTGTATTCTGCTTGTTTGGCAATTGTCAATAAATAGAGAATAAGGATATTACTGTGTGAGGCTCTTTCAGTGGCTAAAGATCCTGCAAAACCCACAGGAAGATGCGCCCTGAGCCCTAGGAATTGGGCAAGGGTGGGTGTGTAAATTCACAGGGTTGCACTTTGAGCCCTGAAACTGGGTAAAGGTGTGTGTGTCCCTACAGCGTGGAAGAGATAGAAAAATTTGTGCAGGTAACAGAGACTACCACGCAAGGAGGATGTTGATTAAATGCAGAAGGTTCAGAGAAGAGCCATGAGAATGATGAAAGGGTTACAAAGATGAAGGGTTGACTGGATTAGGGCACCTGCATAAGGAACAAATACTTGATAATGCGCTTATCAGCCTAGCAGACAAAGATATGACATGATAGGTGTCAGAACGAAGGGTGTGGGGGATGCTGCTGTACCCCTGGCCTCTTGGCCTTGCACCTGGGGTCCTGGCTGCTGCCCCATGCACCAGCTTTTCAGCTGCTAGCCCCACATACTGGGTTCTTGGTTGCTGCCCCATGCACTAGGGGCTCTGCTGCCAGTCCCATGTGCTGGGGCCCAATGGCCACAGTCTGTAACACAGTCTTAGATTTAAGGCAGCACAGCCTAATGGATTGAGTCAATAACACAGACGTGAGATTCAGGGCAGCACAGCCTAATAGATAGAGTCAATAACACAGACGTGAGGTTCAGGGCAGCACAGCCTAATGGATAGAGTCAGTAACACAGATGTGAGATTCAGGGTGGCATAGCCTAATGGATAGAGTCAGTGCCTGAGGTCTCAGCCACTGGCTCTGTGTGTCAGGGCTTTGCTCTTGGCTTCAGCTGGGGATGGGGGTAGATAGTTGGGGGTGCTGATCGCCTCTACCCCTTTTTGAAATGTTCTCCCGCCACTGGCTGACACAATCCAGTGGCTAGAAGCTGAAGCTAGAAACGTTCAGGCTGGAAATAAGGCATGCATGATTCACCATGAGTCTAATTAAGCACAGGGACGTGGGTCATGATGAATTGTCTGTCGCTGGCAATTTACGAGTCAAGACTGGGTGGTTTTCTAGCAGACCTGTTCGAGGGGCGAGTTACCACAGCTGAGACTCTGTGGCTGAGACTCAGCACTGCCAGAAGCTTTGGGCGACATGCTCTTCAAATTTCTTCCCCGCCCTCCTCACTTCCGTCTCACATTTCACAGGCCACCGTGTCACTGAATTGCTCCTGACTTCGGGCTGGATTTCCTTCCTCAGAGGGACACCAGATGGATCGAGTCACCTCTCGAACCTGCCATTGAACAATAGCGTGTCTGGCTTCCCTTTGCATTCTAGGAACAGGCATGTCTCTGACGCTTCTTTCTGTGTGCTCGGACACCGCAATGCCAGGGCCACACAAGACCTAGTGAGATTGGTATCTTCCTGCGCTGAGTCTCTGGGGGTATGTCTAGACTGCATCCCTCTGCCGACAGAGGGATGCAGATTAGGCAGGTCGACATTGCAAATGAGGCAGGGATTTAAATATCCCGTGCCTAATTTGCATAAAAATGGCCACCGCGTTTTGCCGACTCAGCACTTTGTCGGCAAAAAGCGGCAGTCTAAAGGGGGATCCGTCGAGAAAGAAAGCCTTTTTCAACAGATCCTGTAAATCTCCTTGCAGGACGTGGCGCAATCCATATTGAGCAACAGTTCCACATAGGTGGGGCAGTAAGATGAAAGCACAGCCACCACTTTTCAGACTCCTTCCCCCAACACCCCTGCCTAGGCCACATCCCTGCTCTAGCCACATAAAGAGGCATTGTTCAGAAGGAAAACAACATGCTGCTGAGTAAGTAACGCCACTTCCTGCAGCACCTGAGTCTTCCTGGAAGGTTTCCCCATCCCCATACCGGCTATGCCTTGCCCTAATTATCTGGAGAAAGTTGATAACTCATGATGACGAGGCTGCGGGTGGAGAAAGCCCGAATCTTTCATTAAGACGAATCTTTAATTCCTGGAGACTCCAGGACTATCCTGGAAGGCTGGTAACCCTCGGAGAAAGAAGAAATGGAAAAGGAGATGGTCATCAAAGGGAGTCGCAATTGGGCATCAAATAATACAGTGGTTCCCGACCTTTTTTATACCGCCGACCAGCAAACCCATTCATAAACTTTTGGTGGACCGGTAACATCTTATTTGCATATTCATTATGCAAATTAAGTTGCATATTTGCATAAAGTCAAAGACCCAGCCCCCAGAGCTGCCACAAACAGCTGGCTTCAGCTCTGGCAGTTGCCGGCCATGCGCCCGGGGTATGCCCCAGCCCCAGTTCTAGAGCAGCTAGCATGGGCATGACCTGACAGCGTGCCGCAGCCCAGCAGCCAGTGGTGCACGGCCCAGCACCAGTCCACAGAGCAGCAGTTGGGAACCACTGAAATAATAAACTCAGCCTGCAGCTGGCACAAAGAATCCCTGTGCGGCGCATGGGCTGGGAAGCCCCATACATCACTGAATGTAGCCTCCTCTTAAGGAATAATCCAGCCCATCTTCACAGCTCATGCAGTACCAGCAGCGCTGGATGAAGGAGAAAGGGCTTTGATGCCATGGGACAGGACCAGCTGTGCTCACGATGGCAAGCAAACATATAACTCTGCACCTGGTACAACCACCTCGGGAAACTTGTTGTGCCAACCTCAATCAGTTGAGCCAACCTCAATCAACCTCAATAATGTATTCTTCTCCCTGCCAACACGATCGCCCCGTGGGGCAGATGGAGGCCATCCAGCCACTCAGTCCTCATACTGTAAAGAGCTTTGTAAATTTGGGACTGGGAATAATATTTTATTTTGCTTTGCCCTCAGAAGAGCGGGGCCTGTAAAACCGCCCACAACAGACCCTACGTGGATTGCCTGCTGGAAATGGAACTAGTTCCCCCAGGATGGTAGGGCACACTGGGTGCATTGTGGTAGGTGAGGGCTAAGCCTCAGCCAGCGGGCACTCTGAGCAGAGGAAGACGCCAATAGATAAACAAATGACTTTAATCAATATGGAAACATGTTTTACTTGCTCCCATAACTTAAGAATGAAGGGTCACCAGATGAAATGATTAGGCAGCAGGTTTAGCAGAAACAAAAGGAAGAACTTCTTCAAGCAGCGCATCGTCAACCTGTGGAACTCCTTGCCGGAGGATGTGGTGAAGACCAGGACTTGAGCAGGGTTCAAAAAAGAACTAGATCAATTCATGGAGGATCAGTCCATCGATGGCTATTAGCCAGGATGGGTAGGAATGGTGTCCCTAGCTTCTGTATGTCAGAGGCTGGGAATGGGTGACAGGGGTGGGATCGCTTGAGGAATCCCTGTTCTGTTCACACCCTCTGAGGGGTCTGGCATTGGCCACTGTGGGCAGACAGGATACTGGGCCAGATGGACCTTTGGTCTGACCCAGTGTGACCGTTCTGATGTTCTAACAAGACTCACGGTGTAGAGTGAGACAAGATGGTACCAGACATAGTGACAAGACTTCGCAATGGCTCCAAGTTGTATTCTTTGGAACGCTGCTATTTACCCACATTTTTAGTTACATTAGTGAGGGTGAAAGGTGATGGATTCCTAGGGTCTGGTGTCCCTTGTAGTTCAGGAAACTTCTCCACACAGTGCCTCAACCCAAGCCAATTCTGCGGTCAAGAAGGTTCATCAGCAGCCATGACACATAGAGTTCCTCACCTCTCGGAGACTTTCAGGGCTGGGGGAGAGGGGAAGGTAGTTTTAGTGATGCTGTGACCTGTCCGCGAGGAAGTGGGCTGAGAGCACCGGCCCATTGCACGTAACCCATCCTCAACTTATGGTCTCCTCTAACCCTGTCTGACCTGAACCGGCACAAAAGCCTCCAGATACCATTAAGAATCCCCTGGAGAAGCCAGCTGATTCAATGTAGTTGCCCGGTTCTGTGGGGAAATGAATGCCCAAGTGGCTTTTGGGGAGGATGCTTTCACAGAATCATAGAATACTAGGACTGGAAGGGACCTAGGGGGAATTACACTAAAATGAGGAAGCTAGTTAAACAGAAACTAAAAGGGAGAGTAATTAAACTAAAATCCCTGGAAGCTGCATGGGAACTGTTTAAAGACACCATACTAGAGGCCCAACTTAAATGTATACCCCAAATAAAAAAACACAGTAAGAGACCTAACAAAGAACCACCATGGCTAAACAGCCATGTTAAAAAGGCAGTGAGAGAGAAAAGGGCAGCTTTTAAAAAGTGGAAGTCAAATCCTAGTGAGGAAAATAGAAAGGAACATAAACACTCCCAAATTAAGTGTCATAATGTAGTAAGAAAAGCCAAAAAAGAATTTGAGGAACAGCTAGCCAAAAATTCAAAAAATGATAGTAAAATGTTTTTTAAATACATTAGAAGCAGGAAGCCCGCTAAAAAAGCAGTGGGGCCCTTGGATGATAAAGATATAAAAGGAGCGATCAAAGAAGACAGTGCCATTGCGGAGCGATTAAATGATTTCTTTGCTTCAGTCTTCATGGCTGAGGATGTTACAGAGGTTCCTAAATCTGAGCCAGCCTTTTTAGGTGACAAATCTGAGGAACTCACTCAGATTGAAGTGACATTAGAGGAGGTTATGGAATTAATTGATAAGCTGAATAGTAACAAGTCTCCGGGACCAGATGGCATTCACCCAAGGGTTCTGAAAGAACTCAAATGTGAAATTGCGGAGTTATTAACAGTGGTTTGTAACCTATCCTTTAAATCCACTTTGGTACCAAATGACTGGAAGATGGCCAATATAACACCAATATTTAAAAAAGGCTCTAGAGGAGATCCTGGCAATTATAGACCGATAAGTTTAACATCAGTACCAGGCAAATTAGTAGAAACACTAGTAAAGAGTAAAATTGCAAGGCACATAGAAGAGCACGAATTGTTGGGCAAAAGTCAGCATGGTTTCTGCAGAGGGAAGTCGTGTCTAACTAATCTGTTAGAATTCTTTGAAGGGGTTAATAAACATGCGGACAAGGGGCACCCAGTGGATATAATATACCTAGATTTCCAGAAAGCCTTTGACACGGTCCCACACCAAAGGCTTTTACGTAAATTAGGTGGTCATGGGATAGGAGGAAAGGTCCTTTCATGGATCAAGAATTGGTTAAAAGACAGAAAACAAAGGGTGGGAATAAATGGTAAATTTTCACAATGGAGGAGGGTAACTAGTGGTGTTCCCCAGGGGTCAGTACTGGGACCAATCCTGTTCAACTTGTTCATCAATGATCTAGAAAATGAGGTAAGCAGTGAGGTGGCCAAGTTTGCAGATGACACAAAGTTGTTCAGGACAGTCAAAAGCAAAAGGGATTGTGAAGAACTACAAAAAGATCTCAGCAAACTGAGTGATTGGGCAGCAAAATGGCAAATGAAATTTAATGTGGGTAAGTGTAAGGTAATGCATGTTGGAAAAAATAACCCAAATTACACGTACTACATGATGGGGTCAAATTTAGCTACGACAGATCAGGAAAGGGATCTTGGAGTTATAGTGGATAGTTCTATGAAGACATCCACACAGTGTGCAGCGGCAGTTAGTAAGGCAAATAGGATGTTAGGAATTATTAAAAAAGGGATAGATAATAAGACAAAAGATATCATACTTCCCCTATATAAAACTATGGTACGCCCACATCTCGAGTACTGCGTGCAGATGTGGTCTCCTCACCTCAAAAAAGATATATTGGCATTAGAAAAGGTTCAGAAAAGGGCGACTAAGATGATTAGGGGCTTGGAAAGGGTCCCATATGGGGAGAGGCTAGAGAGACTGGGACTTTTCAGTTTGGAAAAAAGGCGATTGAGGGGCGATATGATAGAGGTATATAAAATCATGAATGGTGTGGAGAAAGTGATTATAGAAAAATTATTTACCTTTTCCCATAATACAAGAACTAGGGGACACCAAATGAAATTGATGGGTAGTAGGTTCAAAACTAATAAAAGGAAATTTTTCTTCACACAGCGCACAGTCAACCTGTGGAACTCCTTGCCCGAGGAGGCTGTGAAGGCCAGGACTCTATTAGGGTTTAAAAAAGAGCTTGATAAATTTTTGCAGGTTAGGTCCATAAATGGCTATCAGCCAGGGATAAAGTATGGTGCCCTAGCCTTCATAACAAGGGCAGGAGATGGATGGCAGGAGATAAATCACTTGATCATTGTCTTCTGTTCTCCTTCTCTGGGGCACCTGGCATTGGCCACCGTCGGCAGATGGGATGCTGGGCTCGATGGACCTTTGGTCTGACCCAGTATGGCCATTCTTATGTTCTTATGTTCTTATGACCTCGAGAGGTCATCGAGTCCAGTCCCCTGCCCTCATGGCAGGACCAAATACTGTCTAGACCATCCCTGACAGGTGTCTGTCCAACCTGCTCTTACATACCTCCAGTGATGGAGATTCCACAACCTCCCTGGGCAATTTATTCCAGTGTTTGACTACCCTGACAATTAGGAACTTTTTCCTAACGTCCAACCTAAACCTCCCTTGATGCAGTTTAAGCCCATTGCTGCTTGTTCTATCCTCAGAGGCCAAGATGAACAAGTTTTCTCCCTCCTCCTTATGACACCCTTTTAGATACCTGAAAACTGCTATCGTGTCCCCACTCAATCATCTCTTTTCTAAACTAAACAAACCCAATTCTTTCAGCCTTCCTTCATAGGTCATGTTCTCTAGACCTTTCATTATTTGTGTTGCTCTTCTCTGGACCCTCTCCAATTTCTCCAATTTCATTTCGCTTTGGAAAGGCAGTGACAGCCCTGAATTTTAACTTTTGCTGCTTTTTGGGGGGGGGGGGGGCAAAATTTGGCACCGTTCCGATTTCTCTCAGTCACTTTTTCATGAAGTTTGCCGGATTGTGTGAAGCAGAGCTGAGAACTCTGCTAAAAGTCTAATCTATGCCCACAAAGAGCGAGTGCATGAGTCATTTTAATTCTTGCTCATGTTATTTCCTGGAGGGGGATGGGAGATGGTTTAATTCACGGCAGAAGAATGTAAAGACCCCACCGCACGGAGGAAGAAGAGGGGTGGATCAGTCGATTCCCCACTGTGAGGGGCGGTGAGTAGGAAGAGACACAAAAGGCTCCTCCTCCTTTGCTGGGTGCACAACCCTGGTAAAATCGTGCGAGTGTGCATGGAGGTGCTTGGTGTCTGAGTTCCCAAGGCTGCAGCCATGTCTCATCTCAGTACCATTGCTTTCTGTGTGTCTCTGTGGGCAGAGGTGAGATGAGGAGAGGAAACCACAAGTGGTCTGGGCTGCAGTAGGTCACAATTGCAATACACAGGGGTCCAGGTGCAGCCTTTCTCACACACACACATACGGCTGGAGGAAGAAGAACCAGGGTTGACGGGGTTGTCGATTTCTCTCCCTCCCCTTTGTTGTGATGTCTCTTTCTCTCATGTCCTGTCTCGGTTTGTCTCATAGCTCCCTGGCTTGTCTTATTTTCTCTGCAGGTTGTTCCCTTTGGTTAGTACCTCTTATTAGAACCACTCATTTAGTTCTGGTGCAGACCAAGCAAAAGTTGATGCAGATTTTCCCCTGAACCCAAATGGGACCATTCCCAAGGTCCCGAATTGTTTGATTAACTTTAAGGTGATTTATTATTCAGTAACTTAGCAGTTCAGGGTTCTGGCTAGGATGAGAACCATTTAAATTGACATCCTCAAGTGCCTTGAGATAGCGTTAAGGTTGAGAGCACCTACCAGTAAAACCAGGCTGTTCTTGGGGTAACAGCTCTTTGGCCATGTCTACACAAGAGCTTGAGTTTCTGGTGTTTGATTTCATGGGTCTACTTAAGACCCTCTAAATCAAATGCTGAGGGCAGCTCCAGTCAGCGCTGGTACTCCTGGCAGTCGCGAGGAGTAAGGGAAACCGACGGGAGTGTTTACTCCCATTGGCCTCCCCCTTTGAAGATGGCGCCAAGAGAAGCCGACTCTAGCTACATATTTTACATAACCGGAGTTGCGTACCTTACCCAACCTGCCACATCTAGTGTAGGCCTGGCCTCTGTCTCATCCCGGGGCAGAAGCCATTCAGATTTTCATGAGAAAAGATGTTCTAGGCAAGTTCCTACATGATTTTGCAGGATCAAAGAGTTCAGAGGAAGTGCAGATAAAAAAGCTGGGCCAACTTTCTCCTTGATCTATGTTTAACTGAACTCAGTGGCGCTAAACTAGAGAAGAATTTGAGCCAAGAACCTTTGGTTATCGCCTGTTACCGCTTGGTGACTGATATCGCCACCGTTGTCACGGTCTTTGGATGGGGGAAGAGGATCTCAGTATAAATCTGGGCATTGCGAGATTGGCTTTATTCCTATTTCTGCCACTGCGTCTCTCTGGGCTTGTCACGCAACCGCTCTATGATTGAGTTTCCCCATCTTTAAAATGGGGATAATAATTAGAGGTGGAGGGGGAAACATATTTCCCATCAAAAATGGTGGGGAAAACCAACATGTTCAGGGTTGGGAGAGGTTTTTTTTAAATGAGAAATAAAAAGCCATGTTGTCAGCACGGCCATTTCCATTTGGCTGATTTGCTTTTGGTGCTTTATCCCCAGCATTTTATGACTGAAAAATCTGATCAGGTTGATTGGAAACTCCGGTGACAGAAGGGTTAGTTGAGTGAGGGGAGCAAAGACAATGTAGAGTGGGGTGGGGACCTTCGTTCTGGGTTGGAGGCCGCTGACCCACAGAAAAATCAGTCGGGGGCCACACACAAGTGAGAAGCAAAAAAAAAAAAAAATAAAAAATAAATCCTCACTGATATGGCCCCCGTCTGAGAAGGAGAAAAATACCCCCCACATTCCCTTCCCACACCAGAGCCTAGGGGGGCCCAGGCTAGCAAATTTGGTGGGCTCCAGCCCCATGGGGGGGGCTGCGGGGGGGCTGGAGCACCAACACATACTCCCCAATGCAGGGGGGGAGCCCTGAGGCTTGGGGGCCGGATCCAGGCAATCTGCCTTAGGTTTCCCACCCCTATTTAGACACGCGAGGCAGAGGAGACTTGACTATCAGGGCCCCGTGGATTGAATATTGGATTTCTGACCAAGGAGCTGGTCCTCTGTTTAACCTCTCTGGACACACCCACCCTCGCTAGTAGGAACATTTGGGGCTTGGTTTTTAAACAGGCGTGCAATTGCTCGCATCTCTTTAACGTGCCCGGCTTCCCCGTGCAACTGCCCCCAGCCAGGGAACTGTGTGTGCACATGGCTACGTGTGCCCTTCCCAGGATGCAACAGTCACCGTGTCCCATGGCGCACACAATCCTGCCCCTGCCTTGTTCAAAGATCAGGCCGCTAGACTGTCTGTGCTTGGGGGGGCAGGAACATTGTGAACGATATATTTGTGCAGCGCCTTGCGCAATGCGGCCTGCGTTGCTTTGCTCTTTGAGGATGTAAATGGTAAACAGGAACAGTGCCAATGCTGATTACACGTACTGTGTCCGACTCCGTGGTAAAAGTAGGGTCCCTTCTCTGTGGGATCAGCCTACAAACCATAATCTTCCCTCCCTCCCACTCCCAAACGATCACTATCTCTTCCGCCCTCCTATTTGGACAGCTGGAATGGTCCAGGGTGCGTCTAGACTGCAGGGTTTTTTCAGAAAAATGGCCGTTTTTCTGAAAACACTTCACTTACGCCCAAGCTGCTATTGCGTTCTTTCAAAAGAAAATCGAAAGAATGCAGGGGTTTTCCAACACTGGTAAACCTCATTCTATGAAGAAGAACTCCTTTTCCGAAAGAGCTCTTTCGGAAAAAGGCGTGTGTGGATGCAGAAGAGGGAGATTTTTCGAAAGAAGCGGCCTCCAGGAAAAAGCACAGGTGCCCTGGTGGCCACTCCATCCATAGTAATCACAGCTGAAATGCGAGAGAGCATCCATTCAGTGTAGGTTCTCTCTTTCAAAAAAGCAGGTCGCTTTTTCCATGCGCTTTAGCAGTGTGGACGCTCTCTTTCAGAAGACTTTTTTTGGAAGATCGCTTCCAAAAAAGCTTCTTTCGAAAGAAGCTTGCAGGCTAGATGTACCCCCAAAGTGAACAAATTGCTCCCATCCTTTTTCCGCCCCCCCACTTTGTCTGGTGGTCTGTACAGACAGATTCTCTCTTGGCCTCCAGTCTAGGCTACAGTTGATGGTCTGGTTTTAGGCATCCTTTTTGCAGGAGTAGATGCGGGAGTCACCGATCAGTCCTACAATGATACGTTCATGGCACACAGCGTCCATTGGTGGATGCTAGCCATGGTAGCTGGGGACTCAGTGTCTATGTGTCTACAAACCTCTGGTGGTCGAGAGCTGGGACAGGCCAACAGGGGATGGATGGCTCAGTAACTGCCCTGTTCTGTTACCCCCTCTAAAGCATCTGGCCTCGGTCACTGCTGGAAACAGGGTACGAGGCTAGAAGGAATGTCGGTCTGACCTGGTATGGCCATTCTCTTTATCACATGACTGATGGAAGAAAGAAATCCAGAGCCAGGAGAAGCCAGGCATTTCCGAGCTCAGGCAGTGGTCGGACCGGATTGTGAGATCATACTGCACCGGGCGTGCCAGCTGCCCGCAGGACGGCCTGGCTGTGTGAGCCGAAGGCAGCCTGCCAACCCTCCCTTCCCCTTGCATGCCCTTCACTTTCCCCAGCCTGCTTCCAAACCATTTGCATGCCTTTTCAGGGACAGTGATGTGGGTTTAATTCCTGGCGAAGAAGGGGCAAAACTAAACATTTGGTCTCAGGTGCAGGCACCGGAAGGCCAGGAGGCCTGAATCCAGCAGGAGCTGAATGCTGCATCACCTGTGCCTCAGTTTCCCTCTCCCTCGATGGGGATAATGGTACTTTACCCACCTTCAGGAAGGGTCTTGATTACGCTCAGCAACCACGGAGATGCGACGTATTATTATTAAACTCAGCGTGCTGACAAATCTGTGATCATCCCGAGGAACAGGCACCGCGTTGTGACAGGAACGGGGCAAACACAACAGTGCCAACCCCACCGCGCACAACGTGCAATCTAAAGAGAAAAGAAGGCCTGTTGCCCCCAATGGTTTCTCTGTGCTCTCAGAGAAGGTGGGCGCCTCCACCGCCATATCGCCTTGCCTCTCCAAGAGCATGAGGGTAAAGCAGGAAGAGGTGGATAGATCAGGTGTTGATTATCAACGTTCCCTGCTGCAGAAAGACCAGGGGTGAAACGTTCCAGATCAGAATGTTATAAACCAGCCAATGCGCAGGGGAGTTTGGATGTGTCATGACATTGGCAATGGGATACTTTTGCTTTGTGGAGAGCGATGAAAACCTAGCTCCCAGCAGCAGCTACACCTTGTCTCTATCTGCTGGCTTCTGGGTGGCCCAGGTGAAGCCAGCTATCTTAGTCGCATGCCCAATATCGACATTGCAATCAGCCTTCTGGCAGGCAGGCCAACAGAAAGGCCATGGATTGACGGGACCAAGGATGGGTTGTGGTTCCTCTTCCTGGTCACAACTGAGACACATTGTTATCATAAGTGGCTCCAGAAAGCCAGAGCCACTGGTGTGGGTGGGCTAATTAGTGAATGCAATGGCCCGTCCCCTCTGGGGAGCTGGGATCAAATTCTGGCTTGAAGTGGGAGATGAAGACTTGGAGGTTGCGAAAAGTACCAGCAGGCACTAATGCACCCCTGGTGTTGGCCATCGCTGGACTTCTGAAACTCAGGAGATACCCAGGACTTGAGTGGCAGGGCATGTGGACAGGCTGGAGGTGTATTCCTAGAACCCAGTGTAGGGGGGAGGGATAACTCAGTGGTTTGAGCATGGGCCTCCTAAAGCCAAGGTTATGAGTTCAATCCTTGATGAGGCCATTCAGGGATCTGGGGTAAATCTGTCAGGGATGGTACTTGGTCCTGCCATGAGGGCAGGGGCATAGACTCCAGGGCCCTTCCCATTCTATGAGATAGGTGTAAATTATATTATATTTGAAATTTACTCGGTGCTTCCTGCCACTAAGCCTGAGTCTAACCAGAGTTGTCAGCTGCTTAACTTCATGAACTTTAGAACAATGGCTCTTTTAAAGGTGGGAGCTCATTCATGCAAACCAGAGAGAAGAAATGGCAGGAGGCAGGGGCAGGTGAGAGTTCTGCGGGGCCCGGGGCAGCACAATTTCACGCATGCGCCATGGCCACAGCCGACGGGGAGTAGCGCATGCGCGGGGCCTATTGAAGCGCGGGGCCCGGGGCAGCCGCCCTGCTCGCCCTGCCCTATATCCGCCACTGGCAGGAGGGAACAAAGCCAACGGGGAAAAAGCTGCTCAAGTCAGTGACTTGAGCAACAAGTCACATGAAATAGACCCGGTGGCCCAGCCCAAGCCTGGCTCAAGCCCAGTATAAACTGGGCTCCGGGCCTCTGCGAGCTGAGTTTGCCTGACCCAGAATGCACAGGTCCCAAATCCTCACCACGCCCTTTCCAGAAATGGGGTTCCGACCTAAGGTGGGCTATGGTTTGAAGGCTAGAACCTTGCTAGAATGTTTTCTGTACAGGGCCAGGCACACTCATTGTAGAATCATTGAGTCAGAGGGTTGGAAGAGACCTCAGGAGTCATCGGGTCCCACCTAGGGTTGCCAGATGGTTTCAACAAAAATACCGGACACACTTGACATAACATTACAATCTACATTCCATCTTATCTAGAAAATACCGGACAGTTCTATTTTCTCATTTACATTTTCTCAATTTGTTTCCCGAACAGAAAGCTCAAATACTGGACTGTCCGGTTCAAAACCGGACACCTGGCAACCCTAGTCCCACCCCTGCCCAAAGCAGGACCGACCCCAGCTGAAGGCACTCAACAATAAAGGCAGGCGTAGAAAGCAGCAAGACTCACCATAGAAGTCCAGCCTCGGTGCTGACAGAGTTCTTTTAATGTAATTTGGTCTCCTCTATGTCAGCACGCTAAGCTACAGGCCAGGTTGTGAATTCCTTGCTCACACAGATGAGCAGCAACCCACGCGAGGAGGTCTGTGGAAGTCAGTGGGGTCTGGAGGTGCTCAGCTACTCCCTGGATCCAAGCCATAGTTCTGACCAGGCAGTCCTCCTCCGGCGCCGTCTGTGAAATAAAAATAGGCTGGAGAACAGGTGCTGGAAATACCAGGCTGGATCAAGGCCTGGCTGGAAGCTGCAGCTAGACAAATTCCGACTCGGAATAAGGTGCACGGTTTTCACAATTATGTAATTAATCTTTGGGACAATGTGCCAAGTGTCACGGTGCACTTTCCAGCACTGCTAGTTTTTCAAATCAAGACAGGATGGTTTCTAAGACATCTGCTCTAGTTTCACCAACGTGATGAATGGGAAGCGACTGTCTAGAAAGGAGGACAGCAGAGAGGGATCTAGGGGTATAATGCACCACAAGCTGAATATGAGTCAGCAGTGTGACGCTGTTGCAAAAAAAGCCAACATGATTCTGGGAGGGGTTAACAGGTGTGTTGTGAGCAAGACACGAGAAGTCATTCTTCCGCTCTACTCTGTGCTAGTTAGGCCTCAGAGTATTGTGTCTAGTTCTGGGCACCACATTTCAAGAAAGATGTGGAGGAATTGGAGAGGGTCCAGAGAAGAGCAACAAGAATGATGAAAGGTCTAGAGAACATGAGCTATGAAGGAAGACTGAAAGAACTGGGCTTGTTTAGTTTAGAAAAGAGAAGATTGAGGGGGGACATGATAGCGGTTTTCACGTATCTAAACGGGTGTCACAAGGAGGAGGGAAAAAACTTGTTCATCTTGGCCTCTGAGGATAGAACAAGCAGCAATGGGCTTAAACTGCAGCAAGGGAGGGTTAGGTTGGACATTAGGAAAAAGTTCCTACCTGTCAGGGTGGTCAAACACTGGAATAAATTGCCCAGGGAGGTTGTGGAATCTCCATCTCTGGAGATATTTAAGAGCAGGTTAGATAAATGTCTATCAGGGATGGTCTAAACAGTATTTGGTCCTGCCATGGGGGCAGGGGACTGGACTTGATGACCTCTCGAGGTCCCTTCCAGTCCTAGTATTCTATGATTCTATGATGGGCTTGGAAGCTGGAATTAAGTTCTAGGCCCTGTGTTATACAGGAGCACAAACTAGGGGATCACAGTCGTCCCTTGTGGCCTTAAAAATCTGTGCATTTCTGAAAGCACCCAGCACCCATTCTTGGCCTCCTGCCAAAAGCCAGATCACATGGACACAGGAGGAGGATTCTCCAGGGAGGACGGGCCTGGCCAATCTCCAGGTGTTGAAACTGGATGGAAACATAGCAAACTTTCCCCTGCAATCTAGAGCAACAGTCACATCATCCAGGGGCACTTCCCATCCCTGCCATTTCCAGGAACGGAGCTGAATCATCCCCTCCAACAGGCAGCTGCCAGAATCTTTAACAACAGACCAGAATCAGCCTGATTGGGAGGCCTCCTGGCCACACTTGCATGGCTCGAGTTTTTGGGGTTTTTTTTAAGCTTTCTCAGTAGATTGAAAAGTAAATGCAGACAACACACTTTTCAGATATTAAGATCATGGCTAAGTAGGGTTGCCAGGTGTCTGGTTTTGAACTGGACAGTCCGGTATTTCAGCTTTCTGTCCAGGAAACAAATTGAGAAAATACCGGACATAGAAATGTCTGGTATTTTCTAATTAAGTTTTTATTATTATCAGGAGTATCAGTACGTAGCTGCCTATTGCCTGGCTGGTAGACATGCTCACGCTGCCAGGCAGTACGCAACTACGCAGTAGAGGAGGGGAAGGGGCTGGGGCGGGATGGAATCCCCGGGGCCGAACTCACCTGTGAGCTCCGCCTGGACCGTGTGCAGGACGGGCAGCACCCCGGGATCTGTGTGCACCTGGGCCAGCCCTGCTCCTCCTGACCCACTCCTGGCCAGCCCTGCTTCCTGCTGACCGGTTCCCCCCCCCCCCGATATTCCCCGGCTAGCCCAGCTCTCCCCAACACCCTCCCAGCCAGCCCTGCTTACCGCTGGCCATTTCCCGCCCCCCTCGATGTCCCCTGGCCAGCCCCGCTCCCCCGACTCCCTCCCGGCCAACCCCGCTCCCCACTGGCCAGTTCCCCACCAGCCAGCCCCACTCCCTGCAATCCCCTCCCAGCCAGCCCCGCTCCCTTCCCGGGCGGTCCCCCCCCCCCATCCCCGATCTGAGATCAAGTGTGTCTGGTATTTTTTTCAAACCATCTGGTAACCCTATGGCTAAGCCTCACTGCATCAATGGAGGGAGGTGACATTTTACCTCTTTTCCAGATGGGTAAATAAAGAGAGAAGTTAAGAGCCACATTTTCCAATGTGTCTGCCCCGCACTGGCCCTTGAAGGGTCAAAACCCAACCTGGGAGAGGGCTGGAGCGGTGGAGGCAGGTAGCAGCCAATTAGGGCCCAGCTGGGGCTCCTGGAGGGGAGGGAAGTCACTGACTCACTCTCACGCTAGGTGGGGAGCAGGAGGGACCTGGCTGCCAGGGAAGCTGGAGGCCTCCTGCCTTAGAGCAGGGCTGGGGGAAGGCAGGCAGGGCTGGGGAGCTCTGGCCAGGCAAGCTCCCAGGCTGCAGGGCCGGAGGCAAGGCCTGAGGGGACTAGGGCTTTGGGGAGGCAGCCAGGGCAGGCGACGGCAGCAGGTCCACACCCCTTGCCAGTGAGGCGGGTCCATGTCAGGCTGCAGTCTGCCCCTGAGGCGGGGCTCGATGGTGACTGGCCGTGGGTCACTGAGGCGAGGTGGGCCTAGGGGCTGGGGGGTCCCTGAGGGGGAGGACCCAGAGTGGGGGAGCCCTGTGGCAGGGTGGTCCCCAGAGGGGAACACGCCAGGGTCCAGGAGGGACGTGGGTCCTAACACAGAGGTGGAGGAAAAGAGGTAACAGCGGGGGAGAAGCCAGCCCAAAGGGGGCACCCCACTCCATTTGGGTTGTCCACCTGAGAGACTGAGGGCCTGGCTTTCGGAGGCAGTCAGTGGGTCTTCTGGAGCTCTGAGAAGTAGGCCCAGGTGTCCCAAACGGGCACCCAAAATTAGCAGGCACTTGGGCATGAGTGATTTGTTGAAGGGGGTTTGTGGAGGAACCCGGGCTGAGACCTGAAGTCTTGACTCCCAATCTGCTGCTTCATCTATGTTGAATGTCCAGCTTAAGCAAAGGCACATCCATCTTTTCATGTGGCTAATAGCCATCGATGGACCTAACCTCCATGAATGTATCTGGTTCTTTTTCGAGCCCTTTGAAGTCCTGGCCTTCACAACATCCTCTGGCAAGGAGTTCCACAGGTTGATTGTGAACTGCAGGAACAAAAACTTTCTTTTGTTTGTTTTCCCTCCCTCTGGGGCACCTGGCATTGGCCACTTTCAGCAGAGAGGACACTGGGCTAGATGGACCTTTGGTCTGACCCAGTGTGGCCCTTCTTATGTTGGCTGTTTGAAAGATGGAAGGGAGAGACGGCAGGGGGCTGCCAGCCAATGTACTTCTCGGGGACCATCAGAGTATTCCTCAGTACGCAGAAGGCCTTTGATCTCTGCAAAGACGACCATGCAGGGCAGTCAGGCGAGTCGGACAGCAAAACTCACGTAAACTAATATTTGCCCTTGCTAAGGTTGCAACACAAAGGCAAAGGCAGATAGATCATTTCAGGACTTGGTGTCCTAATCTTCCCCTACTCCAGCCTGAGAAATCACACGAAGAACCAGGCTCTGGGAGGCGAAAGTTTGGGGTGGAAACGTGGAAGGAGATGGAGCAGCTCTGTCCATGTGGAGCTGTGCAAAGCTCTCAAAGAAGGGTTTTGAGGTCACAGGAGCGAAGCTCGAGGCATATAAAACCACCCGCATACTGGGCTCTGAGTTCAGGTTCCACCAGACCAACAGTGGAGTTCACGCTCTGCTTTGGCATCAGTGTACCCCAAGGATCTGAGCTCACCACTCCGTGGCAGTCCATCTCTAAAGGAAGCATTACATTCAAGTCCCATTGCACTTGGCAGAAGAAGGTCAGAGGCACTGCAGAGACACTGAGAAAGCACGTTGCATCTGCCATGGCAGACCCAGGGTGGGAGGTCTCAGAGACCAAAGATGGGAAAGCTGTGCAGAAATGTTGATTCTCCCCACCAAATATTCCTTGGTGTATACTGGCTGTACCCAGGTGCGTGGCTCCCTTGTTTGTTTGCCTGTCCCTCCAGCATGCAAACTCTTACCGAACAAAAGAAAAGCTGAAGAATCCATGTGTTGTTTTCAGTAACCAAAGATCCGAGTATCTTAACACACACACACACGCACACACTTGCACAGGGACGAAGGCTCCGCTGAAATCCATATGAATGGCTGTGTTTTTACCGGCAGGAAGAGTCTGAGCACAGTGAAAAATGTAGCTGACAGTCTAGGCTTCACCTGCATTTAACTGACTATTCAGGAAACAGAGCAGTGTGGAAAACCTTCTGTGGCACAGAAAGGATTGCTCGCTTTCAAGCTTTTTTAATCTCTATCCTTCCTTGGAAACTTTGGCTTTATTCAATAAAACTGAAGCATGTTTGGGAGGCAGATTTAATAGGTGATTTATCGGTCCACAGAAGGAGACAATCAGGGTACATCTACACAGCAGCGTTATTTCGGAATCACTGACGTGATTCCGAAATAACATAGTGCGCGTCTACACTACAAGCCTTTATTTTGAAAAAATGTCGAGCTGGAGGACTTCTTACTTCGACTCCTGTAATCCTCATTTCATGAGGAATAAGGGAAGTCAAAGGAAAGGTATTTTTCCTTTGACTTCCTGCTGTGCAGACAGCGCCAAAAGCCGAATTAAGCTATTTCGACTTCAGCTACGCAATTGATATAGGTTAAGTTGCGTATCTTAATTTGACTTTAGCCCTTCTGTGTGAACATACCCCCACAGAGCTTGGTAATAGGCTGGGAAAACGGCATGTAACATCAGGTCAGTGCAAAAGGTGTTTCTTGGGCACACTCTATCAAGTAAGGGTCACTTCTGCAATACAACATGTGTGAGGTTGAAATCCCTTTTGATTAAGAAAAGCAAATGCAAAGCCAGTTAAGCAAAAAGTCTTGAGACACCCATGAGCAGCCTTGAGCCTCAGTTGCAGCTACGAACCTTTCGATTCCTTTGTCGGTCACATTAAAGTGACATCGGGGGATGAAACGTTTTGCGGAGCCAGCTTGGTTCCTAGCACAAAATCCGTTAGGTTACCTCAGGGATGAATTTGATCGGGGGCTCCCCAGAGTGTTAGTTGTGTGTAACCCTCTGTCGGTTCCATGTGCGTTGCATGTCCCATGCTGTGTCCGAGCCACAAATGGCAGAAATGTGTTCTAGTGCTCAGCTCCGGGAATTAGCTCTTTAGTTCAAACTTCAATGGGCTTTGGCATGGGTGAAGGCTCAGCTGGGGAAGGCAAGCCCCAGCTCTGCCCCCTTCCACCTGAGGCTCCACCCCTGGAGCCAAGCCCCGCCCACCCCAGCCCAATCCTTCCTGGTCACCCAGAGGGCCAGCCTGCTGCGCTGCCATCTTGGTCTTGGCCCCAGCTCCAGCCCTTCCTGGTGGGCAGGGAGCAGGACTGCTGCACCGCAGCCCGAGCCTTCCCGAGGGCTGGGGCGTGTAGGCAATTTTGGGAAGGCTGTGCCTTCCCTTGCCTGCATTACCTGCTGTCCATGGGCTTTGGATCCAGCCCATATTCAGTAAATCATTTCAATGATCATTGAAATGTAGCCTTCTCGGTGGCAAAACGTGGCATGGCATGCAGCAGTCAAATCTGAGGTCATAATAAAAAACGGCTTAGACTAATGACTCCAAGGAAACTAAAACTGCATCAGCTTTTTCATTAACACACTGCTTTGTTTACTGTATGCTGGGAGATGGGATACTGGGAAATTATATTTTGTCAGATCCCGGCCAGGTTTGCTTCCTTTGCAAAGTTATATATTGCGTAGACAGAGGCGCCATGAAGAAAAGGTCTAAGATTAATAGCAGTGTGGAATTCCTTTACAAGTTTGACACTGTCAACCTGGGCTTGAATAAGGATATTAACTGGTTAATACACTACAAAGCCAATTCCCCCTGCCTTTGACATTTGCATTTTCACATCAATAGCTATGAATGGGACATATCCAGCCTACTTGATTAGCTTCATTAACACGGGCCCTACAATTGACAGGTAACTGCTTTTGCAGTTTTATATATCTTGGATTCTGCTATTTCCACTCTAACTCATCTGCTGAAGTGGGTTTTACTCAGGAAAGCTCATAATTCTATATGTTTTTGTTAGTCTCTAAGGCCATGTCTACACTAGGAAATTATTTTGAAATTACTAAATTCGACTTAATAATTCCTGATTTAATAAAATCAAACTAGGGTGTCCATACTACGGGGAAACCTCGAAATTAGTCGGAGGCAGGCTCCGTGAATATGGACACGCTACCTCAACTTAGAGCCCCACTGGGGAGTCATTAGTTCGAATGACTCTGGGGAGTCGTTATTTCAAAATAGCGGCACCAGAGTGTCCACACGACTGCTATTTCGAAATAACTATTTCAGAATTAGCATTACTCCTGCTGAAAAGCAGGAGAACAGATTTTTAATTAAATGGCCCATTATTTCAAAATAACGGGATTGGTTGCGTGGACGCTCTGCTTATAAATTCGACCTAAGGGGGGTTATTTCAAAATAAACTCGTAGTGTACGCCAGGGCGAAGGAGCTCCAGGACTACTCGTTGTTTTTAAAGTTGCAGATTGCCACGGCAGCCCCTCTGAACGTTTTTGCATTATGATGTTCATTTTGCAATGCAGTTTCAACCCCTTCTAAATCCTGATCAAAAGTTTTCAGACGGGGCATTTTTCCTGCCTCCAGGTTTGTGACTCTTCTTCTGAAGGATAACTGACTGACAATGCTGAAGACGGAAGCCCCTCTTTTTGTGTGCAGAACAGGTACGGCAAGTGCACAAGCACGTGAAAACACGCGCCTGCACACATTAGAAACTGGATGAAAAGTCGCCATGTCATCCACTGCCACAGATGGTTTCTTCAGCATGGAAACTACCAAAGCTTCCTTAAAATATGCAGGAATGTTTCCAGGTTGCAAAACCAGAATCACTCTGCCCAGACTCATTACATTCAAAGTAGGAAAATATCCCTTTGGCATAGGCTTCGAGGCCTAAAAACCAAGCTGATCTCTAGCATAACTCCTCCAAAGTTAGGGGAAATACACCAAGGCATTAATTTTGGCCCAGTACTGAAAACCACAGGCAAATAAGGCCGATCCCTGGGATTGAATTGATCCAATATACACAATTTGCCCTTAAAACGATCAGCTCCTTATTAAATTAGATACATTAAATATTCACCTACATCATTTTAAGAGCAGGTTGGACAGACATCTATCAGGGATGATCTAGACAGTGCTTGGTCCTGCCCTGAGGGCGGGGGACTGGACTTGATGACCTCTCGAGGTCCCATCCAGTTCTAGGATTCTATGGTTCTATGACTCAAAGTTTATGGAGAGGAAAGCAACGATGATTTTCTGATATGTTGGGATTAAGAGGCCCCCTATACTATATAACTGCCTAGATCCTTCAGCTTCAAACTTATTCATTCCTAGAGTGTTTTCCCACTCACATTTGACTTCTCACTGGAACCTGGCTTTTCTAGATGCTCTTTGTACTGTTGCCTAGTGGTTAGGGTCACAGATAAGGATTCAGGAATACACACACACACACACAGCTCTGTTACTCAGTGTTTCACCCTTGCTCCCATTCTAAGAGGCAGCAAGACTTTTCCTTGTGACTTCTCCCCCCATAAGAGACTAGGGGTTTGTTCCTCCGTTTCCAGTTCCCGTTTCACCCCTTTACACAGTGCCTTTTTTGTTACAAATCTAGGCCAATCTTTCCTAAAGGGCCTTGTGATTTCCACACCTTTCACACCCGACCGAGCCTGTGTCTGCGTAGGCAAGCCGTCCGGCACCTTCTGGAGACCAGCACAGGCCTCAAGTGTGGCCTGTCAAATCACGAGCCACTTCTGAAAACGCAGGCCACATCTGTTACAGCTGCTAGCCGAAAAACACAAAAACGATGAGGCTGCTGCTCCCAGGCAGATGCGGGAGTAGCATGGGAATTTTGCTTTTTCCTTTTACCACTTTCCGCCCAGGCAGAGACTTTGAAACCCAGCCTCGAGCCTGATCTTCAAAAGGTCAATTTTAGCCACTGTGTCTAAAAAAGGGGCCAGTGTGCTTTGTGTTATAAAAAGAAGCCACACACGCAAACGCACACACAGATTCACTGTTCTGTTGATGTCTGGGCCAGCCACAAAAGGCCTCCTCAAAGGGATGTCCCCATGTCACGTGACTCGTGTTGCGTACGGTTCTATAAATCAATCACAGCCGCTGGCTGCTCCAGCTCAGACAGTTAAACTCCAAAGCAACAACTTTCTCACCCAATTTGAGTGTCAGGGAACGGCTGCCCCCAGCCTATCGAGGGTCAGCGCGGCTGTAGGAAAGGCGAATGACCAGAAGTATATTGCATTTGCTGGTCCTTTCAGTCGAGGGTCCACGTAATGATCGCTGGAGTGCGGGTTCGTCATCAGCCCTCGCTGGGTAGGACTCGAACGCCCGGCAGGTTTGGCTGAGAAGGGTTGGTTCTGACTTGGACGTCTTGGCTTTTCCAGCCGGGTTGGGGACAGGCCACGAGGAGAAGAGCTGTAGCTGCTTGTTCCTATCCACTAGTGAGTTTCTGTTTCCTCGGCGGCAGAGCCGACGGCCTCCACGGCCTCCAGCTCCGTGCTGCTGGAAGGGGTGTGGCCTCAGGCGGAAGGGGCAGGGCCAGATCAACCCAGCCCTCTGCACCGCCCACAGTGTGGCACCTTCCCCTTAGCCCCCGGAGCTGTGCAGCACCGCGCTCCGGTGGTGATTTAAAGGGTCTGGGGCTCCAGCTGCCGCCGCCGCTGCTACTGCCACAGCAGCAATGCAGGCAGCTGAGCTCCCCGGGCCTTCAAGTCCCAAAAGAGTTGTCCCCTGCCCCCCACCGACAAGCCTGTTCATAGGCACCAACTCCATTGTTGCTCTGGGGCTCAACCACCCACCAAAAAAAAATAGGGGGTGCTCAGCACCCATAGGGCCAAATGAATCTTTTGTAGGCACCGAGACCGTGCCCTGAACCCCACTCAGCCTGCAGTCTGCCCTGAGACCCTGTTCTCTTTCCGCATCTTCCTCCTAAATCCACGCCAGCCGCTCGCACAGGCGGGGGGGGGGGGGATATGCAGAGGAGCACCCCTGGCAAAACCAAAAGTCAGCACCTGTGTTCTGCTGAATGAAAGGGCCGGAGCGACAGGCCTGCAGAACAAAGGAGAAGGCACCAAACACTGGATGAAAAGGACAGGGCTGTATTCTTGATTCCGGCATGTGCACACAGAGCTGCCTGAGAAATACCTTCCCCATCCTGTGGACATTTTTGAGATTTCTGGGAGGTTATTCCTGTCCCGAATCAGGCTGAAAACTCAACCATTCAAAAACTTTTGTGAGATGGAAAATCTGTGGGGGTTTTTCTTCTAGTTTCAACTATTTTTTAAAAATAGGGGCATGATCAGTAAATAAAAAGTCATTTTCAGCCTGAATACTTTTGTTTTAAAATGTCAACATGGTTTGGACAATGCGTTGGACAATGCTGAAACTATTCCCAAGCTGTTGCAAAATGACTCAAACCCACCCTTACCTCCGGAAAGTGGCCGGTTAGAGGAGCGGAGACACAAGGAGGGCGAGATCATATTTTTTATTGCACCTGCTTCTGTTGGTGAAAGTGACACGTTTCTCAAGCTTACACAGAGCTCTTCTTCAAGTCAGGGAGAGGCAATCAGACTGTCAAACAGCGAAATACAAGGAACAGATTGTTAAGCAAAGCAACTAATACATGTTGCAAGAGACCAATCAAGGTGAAGTGGGCAGATAATTCCTCTAGTGTCAAAGGAAGGTTAGTAGGTTGTAGATCATTTGTCATGTCATAAATACAGTTTCTCTGCTCAATCCCTGATTTTTTGCGTCTAGCAAAGGTATGAATTTAAGCTCCCCAATTCATCTTTTGAAGGGGTGGTGCACATTTCCTGTGAGGGCAAGAACTGAGAGATCACTTAGGGGGTGATCGTTTTATGAAAAGTGTTTGCTGATGGGCAACGGGGTGTGTTTGCCTCATATCATTTTTGTGTGAGTGCATTCAAGACCCTGACAACCGTTTCTTTTTACCCCTTGGCATTACAGATGCGGGGCGGGGGAAGGGAACTTTCCATCATGGGAGATGGCTAGTAATAAGGCCCAGGAGCACTAGTCACTTCTGATCACTGATAAATGATCCTTTTAGCCCCCGTTCCTTCTTACTTCTAGCATGGTGGCCAGCCGGAAACTGTCTTCATTCTGTCTGTGTCAAGTGGACCAAAAGTGACGTCAGTGGTGGAACACTGCTGAACTCATCCGGAGACCCCCTGGGGATATATTTGCCCCACTGTTGCTGGGTGATCAGCTATTCAAGAGAAATTAACCCACTAAAATAGCTCTTAGCCAATGGCTGCAGATTCATTCTATGTGCGTCCCCAGGGGTATCATGCAAGAAGTGCCAACTGGAGCCACCCAGACCCCAGTTTTGATCCCATAAATACCCTCGCACACCCAATCAGTCAGTGGTGCTACGTTAGTAGCAAAGGAATGAGGCCCGCACAGGGAGAGCGCTCTCATGTTCCACGAGCGATGGTCCACCACGGTTCGGTGTTCAACTCAGCTGCAACGGACAGCTCTTCCAAAGTCCTGCAGCCCACAATGCTCCCTGGCAGGAACCGCCCACAAATCCTAGCGGTCAGGAAGTTCCGTCCTCCACGTGGACCGTGCGCCTGGTTCTCTTCTTGCTTATGCTGGCGTAAATGGGGTGTAACACCACCCGAAGTCCATGAAGTGGAACCAGGCCAGCTCATACCAGCTGAGGAACAACTGGCTTGTGTTCTCCAGCATCCTTCAAGGTGGTACCATCCCACTCTCAGCTAAGTGTAGCACAGACCCCAGCTCTTCTTGGAGCCATCCCACCCCACCCGGTACAATGGATGTGACACTGCAATGCCCTTATTTAAGGCAGAGCTCTGTTTATAGCTCCCTTCCCCTACACCTGGCCCCAGGGCCCACGGTGGCCGTTGGCAGGGGTGCCATTTGAGATTTTGGTAGGGCTGACCTGTGCATACCATGATGGGGGAGAAGGGGAAGAGTGAGAGCATGGGGGGGAGCAGACTGAGGACAGCGGTTTCAGCAGTGTTACTGAGCATGCTCAGTACAAGCCAAGAAGCAAACTGGAGGAGGACCAATTTTATTCGCCCTTCCCCCCCTACACACACATATCATAAGAACATAGAAATGGCCACACTGGGTCAGAGCAAAGGTCCATCTAGCCCAGAGTCCTGTCTGCCAACAGTGGCCAATACCAGATGCCCCAGAAGGAGGGAACACACCAGGTAATCCTCACGTGATCCCTCCACTGTCACCCACCTCCAGACAAACAGAGGCTTGGGATACCATTCCTACCCATCCTGGCTAATAGCCATTGATGGACCTAACCTCCATGAATTTATCTAGCTCTTTTTTGAATCCTGTTAAAGTCCTGGTCTTCACCACATCCTCTGTCAAGGAGTTCCACAGGTTAACTATGCGCTGAGTGAAGCAAAACTTCCTTTTGTTTGTTTTAAACCTGTTGCCTATTAATTTCATTTGGTGACCCCTAGTTCTTATATTGTGGGAATAAGTAAATAACTTTTCCTTATTCACTTTTTCCACACCAGTCATGATTTTATAGACCTCTATCATATCCCCCCTTAGTCTCCTCTCTTCTAAGCTGAAAAGTCCCAGTCTTTTTAATCTCTCTTTGAATGGTGTCCGTTCCAAACCCCTCATCATTTTTGTCGCCCTTTTCTGAATCTTTTCCAATGCCAGGATATCTTTTTTGAGATGAGGTGACCACATCTGTACGCCGTATTCAAAATGTGGGTGCACCATGGTTTTATATAGAGGCACCTGTATATATCACCTCTTTCTAGAGCTACTAAGGCACTGAAAAACTCCAGGGTTTTTTTTTGGCAAAGAAGTTAGCTATTAGCTGACAGGAGCACTGTATCTAATTCCTATATAAAAGAAAGAAAATTTAAATAAATATTAGATCCACTTAGCTCTAATATTAACATTCTGGCATCCTGTGGCAAGTCATTTAAGGGACACTGGTTAGCCTTAAAATTTGAATATATATTGGAACCCTGTTACAGTCTGGGCCTTTCCACCATCCCCTGGCAAAGAGTTCTGCAGGTTGACTGTGAAGAAATAATTTTTTAAAAATCTGCCACCTATACATGTAATTGGGTGAGCTTCTTGTG
Organism: Pelochelys cantorii; assembly: GCA_032595735.1. Lineage (NCBI taxonomy): Eukaryota > Metazoa > Chordata > Testudines > Trionychidae > Pelochelys > Pelochelys cantorii. Next base: position 4,517,546 of record CM064335.1, on the reverse strand, counting down.
TTGTTAGTGAAGGAGTAAATAGCATTTCTTTATTCTATTTTTCCACACCATTCATGATTTTCTAGACCACTGACATATCCCCCCTCCCGTTAGTCATTTCTTTTCCAAGCTGAAAAGTCCCCGTCTTGTTAATCTTTCCTTATATGGAAGCTCTTCCTTACCCCTCGTCATTTCTGTTGCCCTTTCTGTACCTTTTCCAAATCCAATATACATTTTTTAGATGGGGTGACCAGATCTGCATGCAGTATTCAAGATGTGGGCATACCATGACATTATATATAGGCAATATGGTATTTTCCTTGTTATTAACTATTCATTTCCTAATGATTCCCAATATTCTGTTAGTTTTCTAGTTTTTAAACTGCCGCTGCACACTGAGCAGATGTTTTCAGGGAGCTATCCACAATGATTCCAAGATCTCTTTCTGGAGTGGTAAGAGCTAATTTAGACCCCATCTTTTTTGTATGTATAGTTGGGATTCTATTTTGCCATGTTCATTACTTTTTATTTATCAACACTGAATTCCATCTGCCCTTGTGTTGCTCAGTTTTGTGAGATTCCTTTGTGACTCTTTGCGGGCAGCTTTGGACTTAACTATTTTGAGTCGTTTTGTATCATGTTGTCACCTCACTGTTGGTCTGTTTTTCAAGCACATTTATGAGAAGTTTAACAGAAGTTGTCCAAATGCAAATTCCAGCAGCACAACCTTCATTGCTAGTCCCTTCTCCTCCTCTCCCACCTTCTCCCCCACCGAGTACCTGGCCATGTTTTCATGATGATCTAATGATCCTTCAGTGGCTGGAATGCCCAGCCTTTTGTTATTCTTAATCACCTGCCTCCCTCTGTTTATAAACAAACTCCCTGCCCCAAAGGCAAAGCTGCAAGCAGCTCAAACTCTGTTGCATTTAAGAGCAGCGCCCGGAGCCAGGGCCTGCAGCTTTAAGCAGACCTCAAGTATAAAATCCAGAGGTTCCAATTTCGGGGGCGGGGGCTACTGTCCCCTCTAGCCCACCCATAAATGCTGCCCTTGGCTGTTGGTAGCACTGCTCTTTGCTATGGGGCTAAAACTAGTAGCAGGCCCGTACGCAGGAATTTTTGGGGCAGGTGCTTTTTTTTTTGTAAATGTGGACTGCAATTTTTTTAAATATAAAGAGTTCAAAATAGTCATGCAATGACTGTGCATAATGAAAAATTGGAGTGGAAACAATGATTGGTAAAATGGTTTTGTTATAACATACGAATATCACCCCCCCCCACGCTTACTTGGGAGACCATGGGGGGTACATTCACACCCTTCGTACACACACCCCTGCGTATGGGCATGAGTCCTGCAGGCATCCTGTCTGGGCTGGAGCTTGTGCTCTGGGACCCAGCCAGATAGTGTGAGCCCCTCAAGGCCCAGGCTCAGAGACTTGCTGCGAAGTCTAGTGCAGATGTATCCTAAGACACTTTTGAAAATTTCACCCAGTGTTGAATTCCTCTATGTTTTGCTGAGCAGACTGGGGGTTATGTGTCTGCTGAGGCTGCTTGGATGACTGACTTCTGACACACAAAATGGGAAGTGACTGTCTAGGAAGGAGCCCTGCAGAAAGGGATCTAGGGGTCAGAGTGGACCACAAGCTAAATAGGAGTCAACAGTGTGACACTGTTGCAAAGAAAGCAAACAAGATTCTGGGAGGCATGAACAGGAGTGCTGTGAGCAAGACACGAGAAGTCATTCTTCCGCTCTACTCTGTGCTGATTAGGCCTCAACTGGAGTATTGTGTCCAGTTCAGGAAAGAGGTGGACAAATTGGAGGATGTATAGAAAGAACAACAAAAATGATTAAAAGTCTAAAAAAGACTGGTGAGAGGAGACTGAAAGAATTGGGTTTGTTTAGTTTACAAAGGGGAAGACTAAGAGGGGACATGATTACAGCTTTCAAGTACGTAAGGAGATCCTTGTCGCAAGGAAGAGGGAGAAAAATTGTTCTCCTTGACCTCTGATGGTAGGACAAGAAGCAATGGGCTTAATTTGCAGCAAGGGACATTGGGGTTGGACATTAGGAAAAACTTCCTACCTGTCAGGATGGTTAAACACTGAATAAATCGCCTAGGGAGGTTGTGGAATCTCTGTCACTGGAGATATTTAAGAGCAGACACCTATCAGGGATGATCTAGATGGTACTTAGTCCTGCCGTGAGGGCAGAGGACTGGACTTGATGACCTCACAAGGTCCCTTCCAGTTCTAGCGTTCTGTGAGTCTGTGATTCTGTACAAACTTATGTGAGTTTACTGTTGCGGCGGCGTGTTGGGGACCCCCCCCCCCGATCCTGCACCCCTGTAGCAGCAAGAACAGACTCCGCCAGCCAGTAGAATAGAGAGGGTTTATTTCTTCTCCAGTATACAGCACAGCATAGATGTGATGTGGTTACAGGAGTCAGGGCCAGGATGCCTCAGACCCCTTCGGTTAGGGGGTCCATCACCCCTTCAGCACTCAGCTTAGTCTGTTCCCTTCATGTTTCCCAGCCAGAAACTGCCTTGCTCCCAGACCCTGCCCCCCAGCCAGGTGTTTGTCTCTGCCTCCCTTCCTTTGTCTCTCCCCCTGGGAAGAGCTTTGCTAACTGCTCAGGTTGGGACAAAGGGTACGTCTAGACTACAGGCTTTTGTCGACAGAAGTTTTGTCGACAGATACTGTTGACAAAGTTTCTGTTGACAAAGACCATCTCGACTACATCCAGTTCTGTCGACAAAGCAAGCCACTTTGTCGACATGACAGTGTAGACGCAAAGGACAGTGTAGATGCAATAACGCCTTCTGTCTACAGAACTCTGTCGACAAAAGGCGTTATTCCTCATAGAATGAGGTTTGCTGCTGTCGACAAAACTGCCGAGTTCTGTCGATGTTATGTCGACAGAACTCAGCGGCAGTGTAGACGCAGGTATAGTTTTGTCGACAAAACCCTGTAGTCTAGACACACCCTAGGTGTCTGGATCAATACACATGTGGGTGAGTCAGTGGGAATCACACATCACAGCGCAGGGGAACCCCAGGTTACAGAGCAGACAGCCCCCCACTACATCACAACTGTTCTCTTGTTCGTTCCTTCTACCTTCCTATGTGGCCGTTTATTCCCCTGTTGCATGTTGCGCACACCCGAGAGCGTGAGCTTCTGCCATGCTTGATCCTTAATTAGAGCCCTCAAATGTCATAACAATGATACCAATAGCCACAACCGTACCGAGAATCTCTTGTTGTCTTGCACGCTGCTCAGAGGCTGTTGATTTGGCTGAATATGCATTTTTAAGGGTACTTGTGAGGTGGAGCAGTGTGCCCCACCAGGCCCTGAAGGGGATAATATAGGTGTGAGGGGCCAATTAGAGCACCTGGCTGTATCCAGAGGGAGAGCCGGGCCTAACTGAACAAGGAGCAGGAGGACGCTGGATTATAAGGCCAGGAAGCTTGCAGCAGAAGGGGTTTGGCAGCCAGGGAAAGAGTCTGCAATCACCGTCTGGGACGTAAACACCTCTAGGGATGGAGATTCCACCCCCTCCCTAGGGAACCCATCCCAGTGCTTCCCCCCCCCCAGGGAAATCATTTTTCCTAATATCCAACCTAACTCCCCCACTGCAACTTGAGACCATTGCTCCCCATTCTGCCATCTGCCCCCACTGAGAACAGCCTCTCTCCATCCTCTTTGGAACCCCCCTTCAGGGAGCTGAAGGCTGCCCTCAAATCCCCCCTCACTCTTCTCTTCTGCAGACTAAACAAGCCCAAATCCCTCAGCCTCTCCTCATAGGTCATGCGCTCCAGCCCCCTCATCATTTTGGTTGCCCTCCGCTGGATCCTCTCCAATGCGTCCACATCCTTTCTGTAGTGGGGGGCCCCATTCACAAATTGGGTAATTATATTCTGCTGACTTGAAAAAAAACCACCCTTTTCTAACATCACATAGCCAGATAGGGTATGTCTACACTACAAAGTTAATTCGAACTAACAGCCGTTAGTTCGAATTAACTTTCATAGGCGCTACACACGCAAACCGCTAGTTTGAACTTAATTCGAACTAGGTAAACCTCATTCTACGAGGACTAACGACTAGTTCGAATTAAGTAGTTCGAATTAAGGGCTGTGTAGCCACTTAATTCAAACTAGTGGGAGGCTAGCCCTTCCCAGGTTGCCCTGGTGGCCACTCTGGGCCAAGCCAGGGAAACTCATCTGCCCCCCTCCCAGCCCCGGAGCCCTTAAAGGGCCACGGTCTGGCTACGGTGCCCGTGCCAGGTGCAAGCCTGCCAGCACCCAGCCAGCAGACCCTGCACGTGGCACAGCACGAGCCAGCCACCCGCTGCCACCCAGCCCTCCCCCTCTTCCCAGGACCAGGCTGGCAGCTCCCAGGAGCCTGCCCGGGGCCACAAGAGGCGGACGCCCACCTGGTCTAGTGCGGAGATCGTGGACCTCATCGAGGTTTGGGGGGAGGCCTCCAACGTCCACAATCTCCGCACTAGGCACAGGAAAGCGGCCGTCTAGGGCAGGATAGCTGCCAGCCTGGCCACCAAAGGCCACATGCGAACCCAGGAGCAGGGTTGCATGAAAATCAAGTTGGTCCAGTGAGACCCCCGACCCTGAGCTTAGAACATAAGAACATAAGAACGGCCGTACTGAGTCAGACCAAAGGTCCATCTCGCCCAGTAGCCTGTCTGCCGACAGCGGCCAGCACCAGGTACCCTGGAGGGGATGGACCAAAGACAATGGCCAAGCCATTTGTCTCGTGCCATCCATCTCCAGCCTTCCACAAACAGAGGCCAGGGACACCGTTCCTACCCCCTGGCTCATAGCACTCCATGGACCCAACCTCCATGACTTTATCTAACTTCTCTTTAAACTCTGTTCTAGTTCTCACCTTCACAGCCTCCTGTGGCAAGGAGTTCCACAGGTTGACTATTTGCTTTGTGAAGAAGAACTTTCTTTTATTAGTTTGAAGCCTGCTACCCATTCATTTCATTTGGTGTCCTCTAGTCCTTCTATTATGGGAACTAATGAAGAACTTTTCTTTATTCACCCTCTCCACACCACTCATGATTTTATAGACCACTATCATATCCCCCCTCAGTCTCCTTTTTTCTAAGCTGAAAAGTCCCAGTCTCTTTAGCCTCTCTTCATATGGGACCAGTTCCAAACCCCTAATCATTTTAGTTGCCCTTTTCTGAACCCTTTCCAAGGCCAAAATATCTTTTTTGAGGTGAGGAGACCACATCTCTACACAATACTGAAGATATGGTGTACCATAGTTTTAGACTTCCCCTCCTCCTTCTTCCCCTGGCTTCCTCCTTCCAGCTCCCTCCTCCCAGGTTTCCACCTCCCCTCTCCCACCCTCTCTCTTCCCCTCTCCCACCTCCTTTTCCCAGTCTCCCCAGAGGTTAATCCCCCCCCCCCCACCCTCAGTTTTGTTAAATAAAGAGAGTTTCCATTTTTGAACACACGTGTCCTTTATTTTTTACATCAAGAAGGGGGGCTAGGGAAGGGTAAGTGGAAGGAGGTGAGGGAGGAATGGGGCATGAACCCCGGATGGGGAGGACTGGGGTGGCTCTGTGGGCTCCTCGGGGTGGAAGCTCTCCTGCAGGGCCTCCTGGATCCTGACAGCCCCCTGAATGACCCCCCCGGATGGCAGCCTGCGGCAAGTGCAGCCGGGCTGATGGCCGAGTGCTGTGATGTGCCGAGTGCGGGCACTCAGGGCACTCCAAGACAGGACTGCTTTGCTGTCCCTTATCGAGGTAGACAAGCAAGCGGGGAACCCTGAGAACTGTCTGTCCGGGGTGGGGGTCGGGTCCCTTTAAGCACAGCCCTCGGCCAGCCTGAGGCAGCAGCTCCACGCTCTAAGTCCTAAGCTGATGCCCTGCCGGCACTGGTTCCGGCCAGCCTTAACTTCGGTTCAGGGTCCACTCAGTGTGGACATGCTAGTTCGAATTAGCAAAACACTAATTAGAACTAGTTTTTAAGTCTAGATGCGCTAATTCGAATTAGCTTAGTTCGAATTAGTGCTGTAGTGTAGACATACCCATAGTCTTTGCTTCCCATCTACACGACTGACCCATGTTTTCCCTGGCACATCATACCCCCCAGAGGTGGCTGAATTACAGTAATGGGCCGGTGACTGGTGTAGTCAGTCCCATGCACTGCAAAAACTCCCCAGGAAGGCCCCTAAATCCATGAACCTGTCTTTAAAATCGTGAGACGTTTGAAACATCAGAAGTGGTGGGTTCTTTCTGTTTGTCTTCTGTTTCTCGGGCGCCTTTAGATGGCAGTCGGGCGGCGTTTCCAAGCTTCCCCCCCACCCCGGGCTAGAGACACACACGTTAAAAAAAATTAAAATGGAAGCCGAGGGGACTCCCACAAACAACCCTTCCCTGAGGAGGCCCCTGACTGAGAAGGAGACAGACCCTCCCCACATTCCCCTCGCACGCCAGAGCCTGGGGGGGCCGGGCTAGTTGATTCTGTGAGGGAAAAACCTCCCGGCTGTGCTTTCCTGCCCCGCCGAGGGGAGGGGGAGCAGCCGCATGTGAAGGCACTTCCTCCCCCCGCCAGGCAGAGCCAGTGGGTCGGAGCTGGCTCTGGCCTTCCGGACTCCAGCCCACAAAGCTCGGGGCTCCTACGACAGGCAGCCAGTGTTGGTGCTCCAGCCCCGCGGGGAGAGCTGCGGGGGTGGGGGAGGCATGGAGCTGCAGCACCAATGTGGGGTCCCCAATGCTGGGGGGGGAATCCCAGAGCTTCGGGGGCCTGATCCAGGAAAGCCAGAGGCTGCATTCAGCCCCCAGGCCTTAGATTCTCCACTCCGGCTCTCCAATGTCCCCAGAAAGGTCTTGCCTGCTTGTTGTCGGGCAGTGGCTAAGTACCGAGTCGAAGCAGGATGCTCTCCCACAGATAAAAACAACAGCGTGGGGGCCATCCAGGCTGGCTGCCCACGTATGTACCCAGAGGGGCGTGAGGGATTATACTGGCACTGTGCTGCCATGGCCAGGCTGCGATTTGTAGGCACAGTTTAGGGCAGAGCTAGCGGGTGGATGTCTCCCCGAGTGGGGCATGACACCTCCCATCCGCCGTGTAGGCCCAGCGCCCACAGTCCCTCCTCTGCCGTGTGCGACCCACCACCACAATCACCGCTGTGTGCGAGCCGAGCCTGGAACACACTGTGTCAGCGCACCTCTGGGGCTGCTGTAGGCATCGATCATTTCTCATAGACGGGGCAACAGGAGGGGCAGCTTCTTGTAAGGGACAGAGGATGGAGCCAGGTGCTCTGTTCATGGCTCTGCACAGACCCACGTCCCTTTCCCATCTCTGGTTTCCCAGCTATAAACTGGGGGTGCTCGTGCCCCGCACAGATATGCAAGTTAACACTGGACAAGCGCTGTGCACTTTCTCGCTTCGGCCACGTTCGTCTGTTTCAGCAAAAACAACGAGGAGTCCTTGTGGCACCTTAAAGACTGACAGTCGCCCTTCTTTTTTTCGTTTTGCTCGAAGTGTAGGCACAACTGTACCATTTGTAGTTCGGTACAAATCTAAAGGCAGGAACAACAAAATGAACAACAAATAAACTACAAATCAAGGATGAGCGTCCCTCGAGACCGGAAGCGAATCTTTGACAGGTTTGGAAAATTCAGGACAACCCTTAGATGTGTTCCTATTCTCCAGCCCCTCCATTTCCAGACACGGAAGTGGGTTAATTTATTTCAAACCGGAGGTGAGAGGGAGACAGGGAGATTTATATCTGCATCTGGGTCAGCATTTGGAACCAGGTTTCTAGATCAGCCCATGGTAGATATAAAGGGCCCTCTGGCAACATTTAGATCCAGATGCACATTGCTAACTCTTCCAATGGGGAGCGTTTAGGGTCAGAACTGCTGTGCCAAAGGGCTTCCTTTTCCATATGTACAGAGGATCCCGGGGTTCATGTGATTCTAGCTGCCTGCCCAGTGCTAGGACTGGATTGCTGGGGGGATAACAACTTCCCGTTTATTGGTAGAACTGACGTACTAGGAAGTGCTCACCTCAGTCCATCATGCATACAAAGGGAAGGGCCCCGAGCAAAGCGGGTTTGCAGCCGGCTTAGCCACACTGCAATGCATTCCTGTACATTTCCAAGTTCAAGTGCAGTTTATTTGCATTTGTTGCATGGTCAGCTGAACGTCTTGGGCCTCACTGATGGCACCGTCTTGCCTTCCTGTGGCTGCTCTGAGAACTGGAATCTGAGCATGGGAACAGGCACAGCTCCCAAACAGAGAAGCTGGGGCATTGAGGGGAACGTGTTGCTTCATCCCCCCAGAATGAACTTCCAAAGCAAAATGGGAAGTTCTAGCCAGAGTTATAGTCTGAGCTGGGATGGGAAAACTGATGTTCCTGCAATCTCTTCCAATTTTCCCCAGTGTCCCGAGGAAGTTACTGAAAGGTTAGTCTTAAAAAACAACAAATGGTACCAGACTAACTCGGCTACCCCCTGAAGCTTCTGAAAGGTTAGTGTCTCTCCAGAAAAGAAGAAAGGGAATTCAGGTGCAGGTAGATCCAGTCCAGCTAAAGAGCTACCCTGATTCACAGCTGCAGAATTTCTGACCCAGATATTCCCACTGGACTTGTTAAGATGGAGATTGTTTTGTTTTCAGTGCACGACTCAAGTTACTTTGCCATTGACTTTGAGGGAAAGAGGATCTAACAGACAAAGGGCCTAGCTGATATGGACATCGAGCTGATCAGAAGCTTTTCCTTGTGTCGTTAGGGTGTGACCCATGCCACTAGGGAAACCAAGGCAGGGCAGTTGTGGGTACTCACCTGAAATGTGTCTGGACCCTTGAGCTGACAATGAAGCACAAAGGATGTGGCATCACCCAGGGAGTGGCAGCAGAGGGACTTTATCCATGGTTCCACGGAATTCTTTCCCAGGTGTCTGGCTGGTAGGTCTTACCCACTTGTTCAAGGTCTAACTGATTGCAATATTTGGGGTCAGGAAGAAATTTTCCCTGGGTCAGATTGGCAAGAAACCCTGTGTTGTTTTTTCCCCCCCTTCCTCTGCAGCATGGGGAAAAGGTCACTTGCAGGCTTATACTAGTGCGAATATTGGATTCTCAGCCACAGGAAAACTTTAAACCCTGATTTGAGGACATCAGTGACTCAGCCAGAGGTTCAGGGTCCATTCCAGGACCCAGTGAGGTTCTGTGGCTAGCAATGTGCTAGAGGCCAGATTAGGTGATCACAGTGGTCCCTTTGGACCTAAGTCTGAGTCTAGTCTGTGATTGTCACCCAAACATGTGTTAAAGATCCCAAGATTCATCCTGGAAACCTGGAGTAGAGCAAATGTTGGGTTTGGCCCTGCAGACAAAGGTGCGTGTCTATTTTGGGGCCACACTTCCACATTTGGATCTTCTTGGGCAGATCCTGGCTCCCACTGAAGTCTATGGAGCCTTGATGGCACCAGGATCTTCTCATGTATCTCCAGTGACAAGATTGGGGACTGGATGGGGTGACAGAACACTTGGTGGAACACCGTAGGCCTAAAAAATGACAAGAAAACACTCGGCGGCTAATCTGCAGGGCACTGTCTCTTTTGACTTGAACTCAGCAGACAGCTTTGCACATGTGTAACACCGACAGGTAGGACTGAACTTGGGACTTTTGGAGCTGAGTGCATGCGTTCTACTGCTTGAGCTAAAAGCCAGCTGCCTCTGTGCTAAGACCGTAGAGCAAACTCATTGATCTCGCTGTAAGGCCACGCTGCACTAGGAAACGATTTGGAAATTATTAAATTCGACTTAATAATTCCTGATTTAACAAAATCGAAATGGCATGTCCACACTATGGGGAAGCCTCGAAATGAGTCCATGAATGTGGACACACAACCTTGGACTTAGAGCCCCAGGAAGCTCTGGGGAGTCGTTTTTTCGAACTAGCAGTACCAGTGCATCCACACGACCGCTATTTCGAAATGACTATTTCAAAATTAGTATTCTTCCTCAAGGAAAGCAGAAGTCCTGATTTCAACCTAAGCGGCCCGTTATTTCGAAATAACGGGCTTGGGAGTGTGGACGTTCCGCTTATACATTCAACCTATGGCGTTATTGAGAAATAAAGCCCTAGAGTAGACCAGGGCCTAGGGGCTGCCCCATGGGACAGTGACACACACCCAGTTGGTGTGAGGCTTACACATGCATCTTGTCTTTTGTGTTTTCCCCCCCGCTAGTCCCCAACTAAATAATGCGATAATGGCGCCCGCACACAGTTGTTTCCATTGTATTGCTTAGCTCAGTGCCACCTGCTGTATTTTCAAGGTAACCTCTTAGAACAGGGGATTAAGCGTCAAGTGAATCCCTGGATTCTCTCCAAAGCTCTGCCCCTCAGTCATGCTTTGCTGTGCCATGCTTCCTTTTCCTGCCAGTAAAATGCAGATAATTGTTCTCTCTCTCGCAGAGATATGATGATGACTCATTAACCGCTTGTAAAGTGCTTAGAATTCCTCTGTTTGTAGGGAATAGAGAAGTGTAAAGCGTTGGTAATGATCAACCGTAAATGCTCCATGCCTTAGTTTACCCAACTGTGCAATGAGGATGGACTCGGCTTCTACTTCCTGGAGTGTGGAAAGGCTTAGTTAATGTCGGATGTTTTGCTATGCTTGGAAGAATGTGCCAGAAAACTGCAGAGTAAGATTAATCATTTTTAAAAGGTCTCCCGGTGGATGGAATTTGCAGGAATCGGAGTTTCCCTATTTTTGCTGCACTTTTCATCTTGTTCCCAGTTGGCTTTTTCCTGGCAAGGGCAGGCCAGAGAGTCATGAAATCCCCAGGGAGGCTGATTCTCGCTGCTCTCCAGGTATGGCACACACAGCTGCAACCAAGTTTTGCCATCCTGTCGTCTACATTGTGGGGCCAGGGAAATTAATCTCGAAGAGTGAGAGAAATGAGTCAGTTTCCAAGCTCAGCTTCAGTGACATGCAGCTCCCTGCAAGCCAGCCTCGCATTAAAAAAGCCCGGTTTTTATTTGTAGTTGTCTTTAAATTTGCCCACCAGATCTGGAACTGAAACCGTCAATTCATTTCACGTCAGATCTCGTAACAGCAATAGGGCCCCTGGGATAAGACAAAGGTTTCACTCCCTGAGTCACTGGGCTTCTCAACATTTGGCCTGGTTAATAGGCAATTAAACACTACCTGTTTATTCAGGAAATGAAGTGAGACACTTTCTAATGGCTTATCACATCCTTCATTCCTTGTCTTTTCTGGAGAGACACTAAACTTCCAGTAACTTCCCTGGGACACTGGAGAAAATTGGAAGAGTTTTCAGGAACATCGGTTTTCCCATCTGGCTAGACCCTCCCATTTTTCAACTCTTTCCATTTTGAGAGTAGAGAGATGCTCTCATGACTCCAGTTCCTTGGCCTACAACCCGCAAACCCGGATCTCAAATGATTTCATTCTTGTGGCCACCAGAGTGGTTTTCATAAACCACAAGGTTGGTAAATTCCATCTTAGGCCCAGAAGAAAGAGAGTCCACCATGCACCTGTGCAGTGTTACACATGGAAGGGTAGATAGTTCATCCATGGCTTATCTCCTGCAATCAACTTATTCTTCTGCTTAGGTTATTCCATGCTCTGAGGGTCTGCTCTGAAGCCCATTGGAATCAATTGGAATCTTTCCACTGGCTTCAATGAGTTTTAGGCCTTGGATTAATATAGCTGGAAGTGTCAAAATGGCCCTAAACGACCCATTTAGTGTTTGTTCCAACCATCTTTTTGATGAAAGATTCATCAGGTTGATATAAATATCTGTGAAGAAATATAGCCATTGGAATTTACCAAGCCTCCTTCTAAGTTACGCTAAAGCTACATTACGCGGCTCCAGCCATGGAAACTGGTTTGAAAGCAAGGACAAATGTAATGCGAGTCCAGTTTCAGATCACTGTAGCCTGCCAAAGTCATGTAAAGCAGCTGTACGCCTGACTTACTCATAGGTTTTGTACTGGTTTTCCTGTTAGATAACTGTGTGATATATAAACACACACAGCAGTAGTTACAATACAGAGAGAGAGGATGTATGGGGATAGATAGATAGATAGATTATGTGGGGATGGATGGATATATAGATAAACAGACAGAGGGTGTGTGGGGAAAGAAAGAAAGACGTCCCTGTAAACCTCATTCCACGAGGAGTAAGGGATGTTTCAGAATAGCGGGTTATTTTGAAATAAGATCAAAATAAGATACGCAATTTGCGTCGCTCAAATCACGTAGCTTAGTTCGACCTACGGTGCAGTGTCGACACCACCCCTTGTGCCCGTGTTCTGGGCCGAGGTCCAAAGAAAGGGACTGATCTGCAGAGTTTATTTCCTCCTCTGAATATTGAATCCCTCCCCAATTCCTGCTCCATTCCAGCCCTGGCAAGCTCATCTTAGTTTGATGATTGAAGGGCGCAGTAGGCAATGGAAGCCTTCCAGTGGTCTCGGAGGTCTCGGGGCGAGCCCCTTGCTGGCTCTGGGCATGCACCATGACAAAGATGACGCTCCTCTGTACCACCAAACTCTAGCTTGGGGAGTGGCGTGTGGGCTTGAAGGTATCTGTGAATACAGCCATCGACACCCACCAGACCAAAGCCCGCTGAAACGTGTTCCTTCTGCCAGATCTTCATGCGCCCGCCTGCCGACAGCTCACTTTTTAGTACCCGTCTCTGGTCTGGATGTCGGTCGGGCTTTTGTTTTTTATGGGCTGCCCTGCATGGCGCAGCCCTTGGGACATGAAATCTTCTCTCCTTCTACAGCAAAGTCCCTGCAATGTTGTTTGCGCAGAATAAATAATAAAGCCAGAACAGCTGTGCTCTGGGCTGCAGGGTATGCTGTCTTTAGATGACCCACACCACAGGTCTCCTGGTTAAAGGAAGGGCCAGTCTCCAAGGAGGGATCTGAAGAGGTTCTATTTCACAGCACGCACACAGAGAGAATTTCGATAAAACCATAGGATCAGGCCTGGCCTTTGGGCAAGGTGAGCGAGGCAGTTGCCACGGGCCCTGTGCATTCAGGGCCCTGTGCGGCCCAGCTCCCGGCCCCACCCACCCAGCCGCTCACTCGCTGCCCTGATTGGAAGCTGCGCGGCCGTGGGCCCTGCAAACTCTTTGGCCAGGCCTGCATAGGATACCGTTGCAACGCGGCTGCAGTGTAACACAACTTCCTTTCTTAGACTCCACACCACACAAGAACCCGACCAGAAAAAAGGGACGAAGCAGGCTGCTCCACCTCCTAGCCAGCAAGCAGGGCCTGGACATCAGTCACTCTTAAAACAAGAACTTGTCGTGTTAACATCCTTTTCAATACACCACAGAATGTAGGGCGAGGAGTCCAGCTGGAGCTAGCAACGGGGAGACAGCAGGAGCATTGTGAGCAAGACATGAGAAGTCATTCTTCCGCTCTGCTCTGCGCTGATTAGGCCTCAGCTGGAGTATTGGGTCCAGTTCTGGGCACCACATTTCAAGAAAGACGTGGAGAAATTGGAGGTCCAGAGAAGAGTAAGAAAAATGATGAAAGGGCTAGAAAACATGAGCTATGAGGGAAGCCTGAAAGAACTGGGCTTGTTTAGTTTGGAAAAGAGAAGACTGAGAGGGGACATGATAGCAGCTTTCACGTACCTAAAAGGGTGTTAGAAGGAGAAGTGGGAAAAATTGTTCTCCTTGGCCTCTGAGACTAGGACAAGAAGCAAGGGGCTTAAACTGCAGCAAGGGAGGTTGAGGTTGGACATTAGGAAAAACTTCATACCTGTCAGGGTGGTTAAACACTTGAATAAATTGGCTAGGGGGGTTGTGGAATCTCCATCACTGGAGATATTTAAGAGCAGGGTAGATAGACATCTATCAGGGATGATCTATGTGCTTGGTCCTGCAGTGAGGGCAGGGGGCTGGATTTGATGACTAAATCGAGATCCCCCTCAGGAGACAGAAATGTGCCACGCGAGCCAACCCAAACAGCTCCAGGTTAGAACCCACAGTGACAAAAACTTATTCGCATCAATTATGTGTCAAATAATGTTGAACTCTAGAAACATTTAGGAAAATCTCAACCTGTTCCTGGGTGCTTGATCAAACCAACACGCGGTAAAAATTCCTCAAATGACTGATTTGTTATGAATGATTTATCTGGAGCTTTCTGATTAGTCTTATTGGAACTTGCCTTGCCCACCTTAAGATATTCTGAGACAAGATGAAAGTACTGAAACTTCTATTGCCTTCCTGCTGAGGTGCCACTGTGGGAGTGGAAGAGAGAAAGATGGCTCAGTTTTTAGTAAAATCTATGGTTTATGTAAAGCATCTGATTCAAAACCAATTCTCACAGTAGCCCTTTTACAGACTGAAATAGTAGGCTGCATTCAAAATAGACTCCAAGCTCAGTGAAAAGGAAACGCTGATGAAAATCACGACTCAAACACCCTGGTATCATTTAATTGCATGTATTTTATTTGTTAGATTTAAATGGTGCCTCTCAAGCAGGAAATTCACCAGAGAGCAGAGAGCCCCTGTATTTCTTACGTCCAATGCAAAGCCTATGGGTGAAATCCAGGATGCGCTGAAGTCCGTGGACGTTTTGCCACTTTTCTCCACGGGGCCAGGATTTCATCCTGTGTATTGTGGCACAAGCATTAAAAGTGCAAACCTGAGTAAATAAATGTGTATTACTTAATCCAATGTGGAGTATCTGCACAGAATGCAAGGCGGGGAAAGACATTTCTCCACATGGATAGCACTCACTTACGTGCCCACTTCAAACACCTTCTTCCCCACCTGCTGAAACAAAAGACAGGACTATGCAGCACTTTAAAGACTAACAGGATGGTTTATTAGGTGATGAGCTTTCGTGGGCCAGACCCACTTCCTCAGATCAAATTGTGGAAGAAAATTGGCACGATCATATATACCAAAGGGATACAATCAAAAAAAGTGAACACATATAAAATTGACAAATCAGATTTTAGAACGGGGTGGGGGGGTGGGGGGAGGTTAGTGTCTATGAGATAATGATATTAGGGGTAATAATTGGGGAAGCTGTCTTTGTAATGGGTAAGATAATTAGCATCTTTGTTAAGGCCCATTCGTAAAGTGTCAAATTTAAGCATGACTGACAGTTCTGAGGCTTCATTCATGCCAATTTTCTTCCACAATTTGATCTGAGGAAGTGGGTCTGGCCCACGAAAGCTCATCACCTAATAAACCATTCTGTTAGTCTTTAAAGTGCTGCATAATCCTGTCTTTTGTTTCAGCAAGACCAGACTAACACGGCTACATCTCTATTACTATTCGTCCCCACCTGTGAGGCCTGGGAATAGAAACTGGGTCTACTGCACGGCTTAAAGACCATAAACTTCACATTTATCAGGTGAGGAGGGTAGGGGTCCCCTCACCCCGAGTTCGCAGGCCACTAATGCTGAATGAAAGACGTCTCTATAAACTGCCCCCCTTTATTTGGGTTTCGCACTCGTATCTTTCCAGTCTGGTATCTCAGCAGCCATTTCAGTTTCTGAAAACCATTTCAAACAGCAGGCGTTAGACACACTGGCCAACAGCGAGGAGCCGCGAAGGGCATTGTCGCTGTGTGTGTCTGCATGAGAGTTGTCTGTGTGCGCGTGAGCAAGCACACTGCTGTGTCGTTCGACTCCCTCGTGGCCTCTGAGGGTACGTCTACACTGCACACTTATTTCAAAATAAGTTATTCTCGAATAGCGACGAAAAGTCCTGGGGCACCTTATAGAGTAACAGATTTATTGGCGCATAAGCTTTATTTATTGGCAAAGACCCACTTTGTCACATGCATCTGACAAAGTGGATCTTTGCCCACGAAAGCTTATGCTCCAATAAATCTGTTAGTCTGTAAGGTGCCACAGGACTTTTGTTGCTTTTGCAGATTCAGACTAACACGGCTAGTTATTCCCTCTAATACTATTCTGGAATAGTTATTCGGAAATAGCTTATTTCAAAATAGCACATCTACACTGCAGAGAAGCCTCAAATTTAGTCTGAGACAGGCTCCCCTCATGTAAAAATGTTCTCTCGATTTAGAGCCCCAGGAGGCACTGGGGAGGAATAACTTAGAATGGTCCTGGGGAGGGGCTATTTTGAAATAGCAGCAGTGGAGCGTCTACACACACTAGTTATCTCGAAATAACGGTGCAGTGTAGACGCACCCTTAGCAGCTCTGCAGTTGCTGAGAAAGAAGGAAACATTCAGGGGTGTTTATAAACATTTATACTTCCTCTCTAGTGTCCCCACATAGGCGATCCTGGTCTGGATTTGGCTGTCAGGCAAGGGATTGCTGGCTTCACAGCTGTATTTTGCTCTCTCTCTGCTGGGGAGTCAGATCTCAGATGGAAGGGGTCCTGTTACACTGGAGTTACAGAACAGAGAAGTCACTTTGAAGGTACAAAAATCATTAGGGGGCTGGAGCACATGACCTACAAGGAGAGGCTGAGGGATTTGGGCTTATTTAGTCTGCAGAAGAGAAGAGTGAGGGGGGATTTGAGAGCAGCCTTCAACTCCCAAAGAGGATGGAGAGAGGCTGTTCTCAGTGGGGGCAGGTGGCAGAAGGAGGAGCAATGGGCTCAAGTTGCAGTGGGGAAGGTCTAGGTTGGATATTAGGACAAACTATTTCCCGAGGAGGGTGGGGAAGCACTGGGATGGGTTCCCTAAGGAGGGAGTGGAATCTCCATCCCTAGAGGTGTTTAAGTCCTGGCTTGACACAGCCCTGGCTGGGATGATTGAGTTGGGGCTGGTCCTGCTTTGGGCAGGGGGCTGGACTCGATGACTCCTGAGGTCTCTGCCAGCCCTGGGATTCTATGTTTCTACTCTAGCCCAGAGGTTTTCAAACAACAGGTCACGACCCAGCACTGGGGGGCTGGGATGCTGGACGCGGGGTCACGGTGCTGCAGGGGGATCAAGTGAGTAGTGGGGGGCTAAGGCAGCTCCCTGCCTGGCCTGGCACCACAGACTGTGCTGCGCCCCAGAAGCGGCCGCAGCAGGCTCAGCTCCTAGGTGGGCGGGGGAGCACATAGGGCTCCGTGCACTGCCCCTGCCCCTCACACTAGCTTCGCACTCCCATTGGCTGGAACCTGCTGCTGGCTGCTTCTGGGGCAGCCTGGTCTGCGGTGCCGGGAGAGGCAGGAAGCTGCCTTAGCCCCCCGCTGCACAGCTGACTGGGAGCCGCTCGAAATAAGCCCTTCCTGCCCCCCCAAAGCCAGAGCCCCTTCCTACACCCCAAAGCTCCCATTCTGAGCCCCACCCTGGAGCCCACACTCCAGTCACATGATGCTGGGTCGTGGCATCAACCATTTTCTTCAACTGAGTCATGGGAAAAAAAGTTTGAAAACCGCTGGGCTAGCCCAACAGCTGAGAACCATCACACAGCTGTAAAAAGTGCTCAGCCTGTCCTAAGTGCCATAAACTGATCAAATACGCTAGGGTATCTGAGTAACAGTCTCCTATTCCAATGAAGTGCATGAAGAAGTACTTGGCTGGAGGTCTGACTACTGTATTACAGCATCCTCCTTGTGTTCAGTTAGCCAAGGGCCTGTCTTGATTTCCATGCACTGATCAAACTGAGTTTTAAAATATCGTTTTACTTACAGGAAGGGGATCTGAGACATGGGACTCAACAGCACTTCACCACGTGCTTAGCTTTAAGGATGTGCTTCTTCTTGACTTCAGAGGGACTTAAAGGGGTGCTTGTGTTGAGCCCGTGAGATTTGCTGAATAGGGCTCAAGTTAAGTGCTGCATAAAGTGATGCATGTGACTAAGTGTTTTGCTGATTAGGGGCTCACATAAGCCACAGGAACATGGATCCAGTCTTCATTTATTCCCATCCTCATAGTGCCATTCGAATGAAATCAACACGTCTAGGGCCCAGTCCCAGAATAATGCCCACGATCAACTCCGGCCCTTCCAAAATCATGTGATGGGCTTAAAAATCATGTTGATTTAAAAGTAATACATCTGGGGGGGTGTCCTTTTGTAATTTGCCTTTGGGCCTTTGCCCATCCTGTTTGCCAGTTTTTCTCTACAGCCGCAAGGCCTAGCCATTTTTTTTTCTAATGAATGCTGAGTTCCTCATATAATCTGCTGGCTCAAAGAGCTGGAAGATTAAGGAAAAAGCCAATGTGGTGAGAATTGTCAACTCTGCCTGAGTCACTTGTCTTACATGGGTTGTCCCCCAAAACCTAAGAGACCTATTCACACGAGCAAAGTTATTCATGTACCTCAGGCCATGTCTTCCCTTACCAGAGGATTGACGGTCTTGCAATTGATCTTGCAGGGTTTGATTTAGTGGGTCTAGTAAAGACCCACTAAATCGAGTGCTGAGGGTGCCCCCATCAACCACAATACTCCTTGCTGCCACAAGGAGTATGGGAAGTCAATAGGAGAGTTTCTCCCATCAAACTCCCCCAATGGGGCTGCCCCAGAATATCGATACAAGGTACATCTACTCCAACGACACAATTCAGTTGAGTATCTTTCATCGATTTTCTCCGCCCATGCACACCTGTCCTAAGGGTTGTATTGCCAGGGCCTAACAAATAGAAAGTTGTAGTAATCCCAGGAATAAACAACTTCATAAACTTTTGCATTTCACAGGAGCAGAGGGGAGGAAATATCCTTTCACTAAACTAAATCTCAGAGGGGCAGCCTTGCAAGTCAGTATCTGCAAAAACAACAAGTCCGGTGACACCTTAAAGACTAACAGATTTATTTGGGCATAAACTTTCATGGGTCAATGCATTTGATGCAGCTGATGAAGTGGGTTTGTCCCTCGAAAGCTAATGCCCAAATAAATGCGTTAGTTTTTAAGAGTGCGTCTAGCCTGCACCGTTATTGCGAGATAACCACCGTTATTTCGAAATAACAATGTGAGATCACACAGCCATTCCGTTATTTCGAAATAATTTCGAAATAACGGGCAGCTTATTCTGAAATCTGTAAACCTCCTTCCATGAGGAATAACGCCTGTTCTGAAATAGCTATTTTGAAATAACATGTGTGTTGATGCTCCACTGCTGCTATTTTGAAATAGCTCCTCACCAGGGCCGTTCTAAGTTATTCCTCCCCAGTGCATCCTGGGGCTCTAAATCGAGATAGCACATCGAGATAAGGGAGCCTGCCTCAGCCTAATTTTGAGGCTTCCCGGCAGTGTGGATGTGCTATTTCAAAATAAGCTATTTCAGAATAACTATTCCGGAGTTGCTTATTTCGAAATAGCCATGCCATGTAGACGTACCCTAGAGTGCCATAGGCCTCCAAGTTACCTGAATGTATTTCTTCTGATCCCTTTCTCTTTCCATGTATAAAAAGTACCTGTCTAGACATATGTGTTTGTCTTGTAAGCCCTACTCTTTTAAGTCATTCCTGAAGTGCTTGAGTAAATATTCAGAAGGCTCAAGGCAATAAAAGAACGTCATGACTTTTTTTCAAACAGCCTGCTCCTTTCACTCCCACATTAGGCTTTCAAAAACAACAAAAAAAAGTCATATGACCTACATCTTTATCTGCTCCAGTCTGAAGGCTGCTATATATAGGTTTTGGTTATGAATGTTTTTTCCTATGAAAAGGTCAGTGACTGTACATGTACACTTGTGTGAAGCCTGGCTTATTAAAAAGCAAGCAGATGGATCTGTAAAAAAAAAAAGTCATTTAATAATGAGGCGGCTGCGAAAGGCCTCCTCACCTCGCTTTCTGTGAAAAAGGAGAAGAGGTTTGCCTTGTAGTTAAATCATTTTTCCTTTGCCCCAGCCACCCCCTCTGACTCCACCACATGCATTATTTCTCTTCATACCCAGCACCCCTCTACTTAGAGAGTCCACCACAGACACCTCCTTTCCAACACCCACTGCCCTGGAAAATCTGGAGGTGGTGGGAAGAATCGAAGTCTGATATTCCACACCAATCCCAGCATGCGCTCAGCACGCCTGGTCCAGCCGAGCACTGAGCGCCCTCAACTCCTGGTGACTTCAAGAGAGGGTCGGGGTGCCCTGCGCCTTCCAGAGACTGCTCAGCCCATCACGGGCTCAGGCCAGGACTTTCTGCTCTTGGGGTTCCCCCAGCGTGAGCTCCGTCGTCAGGAACAGAAATCCCATTCGGTTTAGGCCGGTGGTTTTCAAACTTTTTGTCTCCTGACCCAGTTGAAGAAAATGGTTGATGCCACGACCCCACATCATGTGACCGGAGTGTGGGTTCCAGGGTGGGGCTGAGGGTGGAGCTTTGGGCTGTCGGAGCGGGCTCCAGCTTTGGGGGGATCACAGCTGGGTCAGTGGTGCAGCAGGGGGGTTAAGGCAGCTTCCTGCCTCTCCTGGCACCACAGAACAGGCTGCCCCTAGAAGCAGGCTCCCAGCCAATGGGAGGGCAGGGGCAGTGCACGGAGGCCTGTGTGGTCCCCCTCCCCCAGGAGCTGGGCCTGCTGCTGGCTGTTTCTGGGGCACAGCGCAGGCTGCGGTGCCAGGCCAGGCAGGGAGCTGCCTTAGCCCCCCCACTGCTCACCTGATCCCCCTGCAGCAACGAGACCCAGTGCCCGGCATCCCATGACCCAGTGTTGGGACGCCACCCAGGGTTGGAAAACCACTGGCTTAGGAAGTGCCATTCTTAGCACTCGGCTGTGGGTTCTAATCCCCCAACAGAACTCAAGTTCCTACCCTAACCTGGGGCTGCACTGAAGTAGGATTTGAATGACCCCCCCAGATGCAAAGGGAGGCTGCCCCATGACAGTGACACAGGGAGGTGTGGTGGTGCTCATTACATGTGTAGAGCAGCGGGCAAAGGTTGTAAGGGGACTGATCCAAGCAGCAGAGGAAACTCTCCCTGCCTGCCTTGCAACGGTGCAATTACTTCAGATGAGACCTAAAACCCAGGGCCCTTCCAATGCGCCCTGTAATCTTTTCCATCCATGTGTGGAATAAATTTTGGTATGTGCACCGAGGCATGTGTGAATGTGTACCACCCATAGAAATACAAACCTAGCTGTGGGCATTCTGCAAATCAGCTGGGCAGCTTCTCACTCTCTCCTGAGTGGCTGCACAAGCACCCAGCGTACGAGGAACACTGCTCCTGTCTGTCCCACGACCAAGGGAAAGAATGCCAGGAGCTGCCCTCTTCTAGCACTGGACAAGGAGTTCTCTTGGCTGAAGGAAACAGGATTCTCTCTGAAGCTGCCCTGCCTCCCTCTCTGTTACTAAACACTTCTTCCACCCGGTCCCCGCCCTGTTGCTTGGGCATCCTGGCTTCCTACAGCGGACTTAAAGAGCCTTGTCCTATGTGAGCCTTACCCTCAGACGTCCTACATGTCTGTTGCTCTTGACGAGTGCTGCTAGGGTTACGACATTACGGTGTATGCTGAATGTTCCTCCCCTCCCCCCATTTTGGGGTGAAATTCTGAAATGTTCCCATCGGCCCTAAGCCCAGGGTATTTTAGGGGGTGGGAGATAACACCAGGTCTTGACTATGGGCGAAAAGGTTCTGCACCAGGAGTGGGGAATATCAGACCCCCGCCCCCCGGCTTGCCTGGATCAGGCCCCTGAGACTCAGGGGGCCTCCCCACTTTGGAGAGCCCACACTGGTGCTACAGCCCGCCCCCCGCCCCCCAGCTGCTGCCCTGGGGGCTGGAGCACACAAAATCTACGAGGCCGGGCCCTCCTAAGCTCTGGCATATGAGGGGAATGTGGGGAGTGTATTTATCCTTCTCCGTCGGGGGCCACAGAGACGGGTTTTTCCCCTCTTCTCACTTGGGTGCGGCCCCCGACTGATTTTTCTGCGGGTGAGTGGCCCCCGACCCAAAAAAGGTTCCCCGCCCCTGTTCTGCACCCACGACTGCACACGTGGAGGCCTGCTGGATGCAGAAAGGGCCCTCCCTTTGCCTCCCCAGATATTCCGTGGTACGTATTTAGTTGACTGTGAAGCAGCCGAGACACGTTCACCATGAAAGACTTCGAGAGGAGCCTTTAGTTTTACAATTCCTCCCCAGCCATGTGATGGAATTTTAACCGCCTAGGCCTGTCCTGGGCAGGGACAGATAACCCGAGGGACAAAACCCTGCCTCTGCTACTGCTCTTGCCATTCACCAGAGGAAAGAAAAAAAAAAAGGGTTGAGTTTGCAAGTTCTTCCAGCCTGAAAACGAAACCCCTCCTCCGCTCCCCCGACGCCTTTGATCTCAACACCCCCACGCGTAACCTCCACAGTTTCTTTTCCCAGCGTGCAGCCTCTAGGTAGGGGAAAACAAAGCCCCAAGCTGCCCTGATTGCAGGGCTCAGCTTTCCAGACCCCCCTCACACAAGTACCACCATGGTCCTGCAGAAGCTGGGACAGATGTCCTGGGCCATGCAGCCAACCACCCATCTGCCTGTAGAGGACTTCTACAGTGTGCTCTCCTGGCCCACGGCAGACAGCTCGGGGCTGTCCTAGATCTCACCAGGAAACGCTGGTTGATATTCATAGGGGTCTTTCTGCGTAGCTACCCTCCTCTTCTCATGTGCCTCTCCTACCATCTTGCTTTGGGGGTGGACTTCTGGGTCCCGGCCCTGGGGCTTGTGGAACCAAGTCGTACAAGCCAGAAGTCGGCAGGGTACAAGAAACTTAACCTTGCAAATGGGTGCACTCCACTAACATCCCGCCCTGTGTCCAAAGGTGGCCAAAGTTATCTGCCCACAGGAGCCTTCCAAACATGTAAAGCTAGCGCATCACTTAAATCCTGGCGGGGCTTCAAGGAGATGCAAATGGGGGTGACAGCCTCTGTTAGGGGTGGATTTCTTCCCCCCCCACCAATGAATTTGATTCAGTATCCGATGGGTTCTTTAGACGCAGGCTGCATGGCATCATTTTGACGCAGGAAGGAAAGGGAGTGAAATAAAGAGAAGAATAATACTTAAAAAACCCAAATCCAACCCACAACCCCATGATCTTTAAAAAACCGATACAGAACCAGGAGTCCAGCCTGAAACATGGAGCCGGGGTGTGCGTGTGAAAGGCCAGTGGCTTTCTTGGATTGTTTTTTTATTGTTGGCAGTGAAATCAACAAAAGAGTTAGGAAGGCAAGAAAACAAGGTCTGCCCCACTGACATGTTGTGTCACTTGGCTGACTGCTCTTATTGTGTGTGAGCTACTGATGGGAGCGAACCACTCCAGCCAGGTCTACACTGGCCGAGAAAATTGATGCAAGATACGCAACTCCAGCTCCATGTGTTGTGTAGCTGGAATTGCCGTACCTTGCACTGAGTTCCTGGGGTAACCCCACAGCAGGAGGTCAATGAGAGAACTGCTCTCATCGACTTCCCTTACTACTTGTGATAACCAGGAGTACCAGCACCAACGGGGGCACCCTCAGCATTTGATTTAGCGGGTCTTTACTAGACCCACTAAATCAAACCCTGAAAGATCAATCACTAGATCATGATCCTCCAGCAAGTGGAGACATGGCCTCAGCAATCCTTTGTGATCTGGGCTGGGCTGACCCCATATGCCCTGCCCCACTCCCACTGTCCAGACTATTGGAGAAGCATTGAAAGAGAGAGCATCTAATTGCACCTCAGGGCTCGATGGGTCTAAATGGCATCCATTAGATTCTAAACCACCTTCCGCTGGCACTCAGTATGTGTCTGAGCTGCACTGTGTCTGAATGAGACTGGAAGCACCTCAGGGCACAAATCCTGCTTCCTCAGTCAGCATTAGCATTAAAACCCTGCACCCCAGCATGTCAGAGCTACAGACAGCAGACTGAAAGGTTTCTTTTTTTCTGTGGAGGGTAATTGACATGTGGGCGGGGAGGTTCAAACTTTGTTGTGATACACAGAGATTACTACACAACCCCAAAAGGGGGGGGGCAGAACCCTGAGCCCCACTGCCCCAGGAAAAGCCAAAGCCCAAAGGGGCTTGTAACCTAGCCCTGCTGCCCACGGTTGAAACCCAGGGGCTTCAGCCCTGAGCAGTGGGGCTTGGGCTTTGGCTCCAGGCCCTAGCAACCCTAATCCAGCCCTGGTGGCCCCATTAAACCGGGGTCACAACCAGTGTTCCCTCTAATCTTTTCCATCCATGTGCGGAATAATTGTATGTGCACTGAGGCATGTGAGAATGTGCACCACCGCTCAAACCAAGACACTGAGCAGTGGGCGCTCTGCTAATCAGCTGGGCACGATTTGAGTCTCTCCTGAGTAGTCACACAAGCGCCCTGTTTACAGGGAGCACAGGTCGCCACTCACAGCAGCCCATGATTTGAGACCTGCTGTGGTCGAGGAAAAAGCCGCGGGAAGGGTTCTGCATGTGGACTAAGGGTCGGATGTTTGTGCTAAAAGACGCAGCCTGTGTTGTGCCAGAGGCTGGAGGAGACAATCCCAGTGGTCCCTTTTAGCTTTGGAATCGATGGCACCGGATACAGCTGGGACCCACCGGTGAATCCTTAGCCTCTGTGTTTGAGCAGCATCAGAGGCTGTGTGTAGAATCCTTTGTGTCAGATCCCTGCTAGTGTAAATCAGCAGCAAGGGGGTAACCCAAGCTAGGGGTCTGGCCCATGAGTTGAGGAGTAAGGGTCAGTAATTTACTCCCCTGCCCACACCAGGATGACAGACAGTGGCCCTTGGAACGGTGCCTCTCGGAGCCAAGATCCTACAGTCGGTCGCTCCTTGGAGGGTGAGGATCTGAAGCACAATTCACCCCAGTGCCTGCTGGCCTGAGCTCCAGCCCCATGTGAATGGGGGAAAGTGAACCCGTTCCGGCCATGGCTGCGTTGTTGCAGGAGGGCGGATGGGGGTGGAATGGCTGTACTAATACCAAGAAAAAAGAAGAGTGCAGCAGCTGCCTGAGTCAGATATTTATAATGATCTCTCCCCACACGCGGCAGGAAGTGAAACCGAGGTCCCCGCCAAGCCGCCTTCTCCCTCCCCCCCCTCTCGGCAGCCCCCAAGCTAAGCACAGCACAGGCTGAGTGTGTGGTTCCACCACCCCGTCCCTGCAGCCAGAAGTGAGACATCTTGTCTTCGGCCAGCGCTGTGACGATGCTGCGAGTCCGTCCGGTCCCTCCCCGGCTTCCCATGCCTTCCTGTCCTGCGAAGGCCTGGCCGGCAAAACTGGTAGAGGTTGCTGGCCCCCTACAGCCCCATTCTGCTGAGAGAAGACCCTGCCTGGGGCCAGTAGGGCTGAGGGAAAACATTCCCAACCACCTTCATGTGATCTGCCAGAAACTATTTGCTTACGTGTTTGCCCCCTGCCCCCAGGGCTTGAGAAACTCAAGGCCAACAGCCACCCCATCCCTGGGGCCTGTCTCCCTAGCACATGACAACCTTCCATCGAAGCATAGGGCCACACACAAGCCAGGGCCAAAGCACAGAGCCCTCCCAATGCAGCATGGCTCCAGTCACCCAGTGTCTCCAATGCCAGCTCTCCCATTCCTTCCATCCCTTTGGCGTCAATTTGCCTCCCCTCCCCAACAGCTGGCCACAGTGCCAGGACAGCCAGGACCAAAAGGATTATTTCGCCCATCCACCCAGTCCATTCTGGCCTCCTTCCCCAAGCCCCACCTCCACTACATACAGAATGGGAAGTGACTGTCTAGGAAGGAGCCCTGCAGAAAGGGATCTAGGGGTCAGAATGGACCATAAGCTAAATATGAGTCAGCAGTGTGACACTGTTGCAAAAAAAAAAAAAAAAAGCAAATATCATTCCAGGATGCATTAGCAGAAGTGTCGTAAGCAGGACCCAAGAAGTCATTCTTCCTCTCTGCTCTGTGCTGATTAGGCCTCAGTTGGAGTATTGGGTTCAGTTCTGGGCCCCACATTTCAAGAAAGACTTGGAGAAGGTCCAGAGAAGAGCAATAAAAATGATGACAGGTCTAGAGAACATGAGCTGGGAGGGAAGCCTGAAAGAACCAGGCTTGTTTAGTTTGGAAAAGAGGAGACTGAGAGGGGACATGAGAGCGGTTTTCAGGTACCTAAAAGGGTGTCACAAGGATGAGGGAGAAAAATTGTTCTCAATATCTGAGGACAGGACAAGACGCAATGAGCTTAAACTGCAGCAAGGGAGGCTTAGGTTGGACATTAGAAAAAACTTTGTGTCTGAGTGGTTAAACATTGGAATAAATTGCCAGGGAGGTTGTGGAATCTCCATCACTGGAGATATTTCAGAGCAGGCTGGACAGACACCTGTCAGGGATGATCTAGATGGTGCTTGGTCCTGCCATGAGGGCAGGGGACTGGACTCGATGACCTCGCGAGGTCCTTTCCAGTTCTGGTGTTCTAGGATTCCATGATTGTAGCAGTGAGACTGGAGCGGGGAAAGCTGCCCACAACCTCCCTGCCATCCCTGACTCACTGGGCCTCTTGGTGGCAGCCATTCTCCTTCCCAGTGAATTAGCATGGAGATGGCAACCAATCTCTCCTAGATACCCGCCCGCCATTTCCATGACACCCAGACAGAACCAGGAATCCCCCAAGCCTGCTGCTGAAGTTGATTCTCTCCCAATAGTAGGTCGGCACAGCCGGCCGATGTGCCCCCTGGAAGCCGCTGCCAAGTTCCCTTTTAGTTGAGTAATATTAAAGCCCGGCATTCATTCAACACCCCTTGTCCAGGTGATTTCCACACACGTAGGAAGCCAGTTAGAGGATGACACAAGGCAAGCAGTCCCTTCTGGCACTGGTCACAGCCTCTGTTTAACGGGACACGACAATGCAGACCGTGGAAACGAAGGTGCCTGACGAATTCCTGGCCATGAGATCGATTCGGAGGTGGAATTTCCTCGTTGAGGGAAATTGTCTGACGCTGGATAACCAAAGTGCTCGAGTCACCACAGTAATTCAGGGAAACTACTCTACACCAGGGAAGTTAGGAAACGAGTAAACAGATAATCGTGTAGTCGATAGAATTTCTATCGACTGCACGATTAGTCGATAAGGGAGGAAACCTCCGGGAGTTATCCCCGACTGTGACTCTGCAGTTTAAATGTAGTAAGAGCCGGGCAGGCAGGCAGCCTGGCTCCTACTGCATTTAAACTGCAGAGCAGCAGCGAGGGTAAGTCCTGGACCAGGCGTGAGACGGGACTGAGCTGGGAGTGCTCAGTCCCACCACACCTTGGGTCCAGCAGCCACTGTCTGCAGGAGGTCCCAGCAGGGAGCTGGGATCCGGTGGGGAGTTGATAGAGGCAGCAGCATGGGGAAGGGGGCGGAATGCAAGTAGTCAAAGCCTAGGGTTATCAGGTACTCGACTACTCATATATACCCCTGCTGAGGACTATTGTGGCAGCCAGAGAGCCTCAGGCTGATGGTGTCCCACCAGGAATTGTACAATGAACTTCCCAGATCTGGCTCAAGCCTCTGAACCCACTAGTCAGTGGGGTGACCCCATGGGTTAAGCATGCGCCCTTCAAGTGTCAGTGGGGAGTCTGAAAGCACCGTGTGCCGCAGAGTTTTTGTCCACCCTGGAGACGGGGTTCCCTGTAAGCTGTGTGCTTCTGCGGCCACTCAGGAGCAATTACAATGCCACCCAGCTGATTAGCAGACCGCCCATCACTAGGTTTTTGTTTCTACTGGTGGTGCACATCCATACAAGCCTCCATGCACATAACATTTATTCTGCACGTGGATGGGAAAGATTAGCGGGAAGCTTGCTGTGACTTTGTGCAGTGTCACAGTCTTGCAAAATTCTGGCCTGGCGGGACAGACCACACTCCTGTCTAGCTCCATTTCCTCTGCTCCAGAGTGACACCACCAGAGGAGTGCACAGCAGACACTGCAGAATGTAAGGAACAGAGGCGAGGACACATTTTGTAGGCCAGGATTCCCTGTGGAACTGGAAACCCAAGGCAATGTCACTGGTGGTGCATCCCCGCTGTGTATTACAGGAGGGTGCCCCCTCCTTCTGTTTTAGTTGGTCCACTGCATCCCTTTCCACAGCTCCAGAACATGTGGACCGCACAGAATGGAGCCAGCCCCCAGAGAGACACCATGACTGAGCCAACAGAAACGATTTAGCATGTTGCTGCCTAGGACAATCACAATCAAGGACCCAAGGACAGAGTCTGATCTCCGATCTCTTGGCTACAGTGGGGCTACTCCAAATTTACACCGTGGGCGTCTTCAGTGCAGAAACCCATGTTAACCGCCTCGGGTTCAAATAGCTGTGAAGACAGGGCAGGTCAGCTCAAGTTAAAACCTGTGGGGGAGCCTTGTCTTGCTCACCTGAGTTGAACATGGCGGTGCCCTATCTTTCTTGCTATTTTAACCCGAGTTACCTACCCCGAGTTAAGAACTCTAGACATGCCTTGTGTAACTGGGATCAGAGCTTGGAGCCAGATGTTGGACACTGCATTCCGTGGGGACGGGGAGGAATCCTCCTTTTCTATATTTGTTCTATGTTGGCTCCTTAAGTCAGCCCCCAAGTAATGTTCCTGCTCATTTTATTTCCAGTCATGTGCAGAATAAATTTTGTGCTGTGCACTGAGGCATGTGCAGAAGTGCACCACCAATAAAAACACATGCTGCCAGCTTTGGGTGCTCTTCTAATCAGCTAGGCAGCATTTGAATCTCTCCTGGGTGGCCACCCAACTTCTAGCTTACAGGGAAGACAGCTCTCAAGTAGTTAGAGGCGGTGGGTGGGTGTTAGCTCTGTCTCCCACCCCTACATTGTAGCGCCCTTTATGGATATTTAAAACTGCCCCTCTGAGACCCCAACAAGACTGCAAATGCATCTTCTCCTTGGGGGATCTAATTGCTCGCTGAGTGTTATTTTTGTATCAGCCTATTTGGGATGGTCACAGTAAATCTATACCATTGGCAAACAGGCAGGATGGCAGGGGCGGAGGATGGTCTGGATTCAGATCTTGGGCCGGTTCCTTGGCATGAGGACAGCCTGGGAGATGTGTTTATAGGGCTTGGACCGTGGCAGGATGACCCTGCATCTCATTAGCTTGATCTGCACGGCCTCGACTGAAGCATTTTTACTACCACTCATCACGCCAATAAAAATGTCCGCTAGATTGTACTTGGCAGCCACATACGCCTGTCCAGAACCAGAGGGCAAAAGCCTTGTTCAAGGACACGCTCTGCGTGGGTGAGGACCTAGGCTGAGCTGGAAGGGCCAGGGGAGAATTTGCCAGCCCCTCAATTCTTCTTACTCCGCATATGTAACGCATGGGATCGGGATGTCATTGTATTACACACAGGCCCTCTCGGGGGTCCGCAGAGCCCCAGGCCACTTCCTGATTTGGAGGCCCCTCGCCATAGTCAATATGAAAAATGACAATGCATGAACACAAAACAAGGCACCAGAAAGAGTGAGACAGGATTTGAACATTTGTTTTTTTCGCAAATGCTTTTCTAGAATCATAGAATCATAGAACACTAGGACTGGAAGGGACCTCGAGAGGTTGAGTCCAGTCCCCGGCCTAATGGCAGGACCAAATACTGTCTAGACCATCCCTGACAGGTGTCTGTCCAACCTGCTCTTACATACCTCCAGAGATGGAGATTCCACAACCTCCCTGGGCAATTTATTCCAGTTTTTGACCACCCTGATAGTTAGGAAGTTTTTCCTAATGTCCAACCTAAACCTCCCTTGCTGCAGCTTAAGCCCATTGCTTCTTGTTCTATCCTCAGAGGCCAAGATGAACAAGTTTTCTCCCTCCTCCTTATGACACCTTTTTAGATATCTGAAAACGGCTATCATGTCTCCCCTTAGTCTTCTCTTTTCTAAACTAAACAAACCCAATTCTTTCAGCCTTCCTTCATAGCTCATGTTCTCTAGACCTTTAATCATTCTTGTTGCTCTTCTCTGGACCCTCTCCAATTTCTCCACATCTTTCTTGAAATGCGGTACCCAGAACTGGACACAATACTCCAACTGAGGCCTAACCAAAAAATTAGCAAAAAATTAGCAAGTATCTAAATGTGAGGCCTAGGCCAAATGGTTCCTCCCCTGACTACTCATAGCCCAGGGCCTTAAGGAGGGGGTGGGCAATAATTTTTGTGGCGGGGGGGGCACTTAATGAATTTTGCTATTGAATCGTGGTCAGGCTGCAGCCCCTGGAAGGGGTGGAGCCTGGGGCAGATAGGGGTTGCCAGGTGTCCGGTTTTGGCCCAGACAGTCTGGTATTTGCGGCCTCTGTAAAATGTCTGGTATTTTCTGTTCTTCTTGGATGGAAGGCTGCTTGGGACAGTCCCCCCTGCTGTGTCTGGTGGGGGTGGGGGGAGCGGTGAACATGGGGATTTAAAGTCGCAGTGCCTTTTTTTTTTTTTTTTTGCTCAACAAGTTTGGTCCCTGTTTTTTTTTTGCTCAATTAATTTTTTTCCCGCCATGTTCAGTATTTTTTTCTAACATATCTGGCAACCCTAGGGTGGAAGGGGTGGGGCTGGGGACTAGCCTCCCCCCAGAGTTGTCTGAGGCTAGAGGCTTTGAAGTAAAAACACAACAAAGGGCTCATGGCTTCCGGCCCTGCCGCTACTGTGTTGCCTGGCAGTTGCCTGGGATTGCTGCAGCTATTGAAAAGGCCAGGGTAGCGCCGCAACCATGAGCCATGATCTATTTAAATAGGATCCTGCTGTCTGAGCCACCACCTGGAAATTTGGTGGCATGCGCAGCAGGATATAAATAGAAAGTGGCCAGATGAAGTCTGCGGGCCGGATTCGGCCCCCGGGCCGTATCGTCCCTAGTCCTGCCCTAATAGCTTCCAACCTGACTAGTCAAGGCAGGTCCAGGAAGGGTAAATGAGTTGTCCCATTTCACACTGGAAATCTATAGTAGAACCAGGACTCACACGCGGACCGCCTGAGTTTCCCTCCCATGCCATGCCCATGGACTCGCACTTCCTGGCTTGAGTCGGCAGGCTCCGGCCTACTGCAGAGACTTCAGTGGCTTGGGACTGACGTGGCTACAACACGGCAAACACCCTCCATCAAGCACGTTTGTTTCAACGTCACTCTTCCGCTGCAGCACTAGTGTCAGGAGTCAGGGCTGTGGCGGAGCCAGGCACCGGGCACCCTAATGAGCCAGGCTGGCCTGTCAGGCACCCTAACGAGAGCCCTAAAAAGCACCCTAACGAGCGCGTCCGGCCTGTCGCAGGTTGCCTGACTGGCTTCCAAGCCAATTTGCTGCGAAGAGGCTGCAGTTTAGAAGCTGCTTCTGGGCCTGCCAGTTCCCAGCCTCTGGTCTGAACCCACCCCTACTGCTTTGCGCGCGCCACGTAACCCAGCCTGGGTCTTCAGCTCCAACGCCTGGCTTCTCACGTTATCTGCGCACCTCTCCGGTTCTGACTTGGGCTCCTAGTCCTCACTATTGACTCCTGCTCTAACCACCAGGCCTGACTCCTGCTTTAACCACGGCCTGGTCTCTTACAGTTAGGGTACCAAACACAAAGGCAACTGCATGAGGGCAGTAGATCCAGAAAAGGAAACTGGCCATCAAGGGTAGGTCTAGACTACAAAAACACCCTGCAGTGGTGCATGTCAGACCCTGTGACTCAGACTTGTGGCGTGCGCACTACAACGCTAAAAACAGCAGTGTAGATGTCCTTGCTTGGGCTCTTAGATCCACTTTCTTCCCTGGGTTTCAAAGCCCTACCTTCAGCCAGAGTGAGTACATCTGTGCTGCTGTTTTTAGCCCTTGGGGGCCAGTCTGAGCCAGTTGACAAAGTGCCTGAAACTAACTGCTGCTTTTTTTTTTTTGCAGTATAGATGTAACCCACACAGCTCATGTGGGTCACTGCCCCATGAAGTAGCACTTAGACCACTTACAGCGAGCGCTAACAAGGGAGTTCTACAGCCTAAGCTGAGAGCCAGTTGATTTTATAGCTCAAGCTGTAGAGGCTCCTACACTGAGGTCCCAGGTTCAAATCTGTCCTGTGGCAGTTATATAGCCATCCCTAAAGATACTTGTATGAGCCCAATTTCAGAGGACAATTAACTAATTAGCTTGGAAAAAAGGGGACATGATAGCAGTTTTCAAGTACCTAAAAGGGTGTTACAAGAAGGAGGGAGAAAAATTGTTCTCTTTGGCCTCTAATGACAGAACAAGGAGCAAGGGGCTTAAATTGCAGCAAGGGAGGTTTAGGTTGGTCATTAGGAAAAACTTCCTACCTGTCAGGGTGGTTAAACACTGGAATAAATTGCCTAGAGAGGTTGTGGAATCTCCATCGCTGGAGATACTGAAGAGCAGATTAGACAGACACCTGTCAGGGATGGTCTAGATCAGTGGTTCCCAAACTTTTCAGCATCACTCCCCCTTTTTGATTTTTGAGAAACCCTCACACACACACACACACACACACACACAAATAGCAGCAAACCTTGTTGAGCAAGAAAAAAGGTTGCCCTTTTAAGAGCAGAGCAGGCATTGCCCTTTTAAGGCAGCCATTTTGAAGTCTGCCCCAGCCGGCCTGAGCTGGGAAAAACAGAAAATATTGGATGGACTGGGCTCTTTCTTGGGCGGGGAGGGATTGATGGGGGAGGCTGGGTCACCTCGTGCCACCCCTGGAATTTCTTCACACACCCCTAGGGGGGCACGCCCCCCAGTTTGGGAACCCACAGTCTAGATGGTGCTTAGTCCTGCTGTGAGTACAAGGGATTGGACTCGATGACCTTGCAAGGTCCCTTTCATGATCTTTGGGTTTCATTCTAGTCCTGCTCAAATGGAAAGCAAATTGATTCATTCAGTTGTAATGACCTACAGTGCAATAGTGACTAAGCTAAGCACTTATGTTTGGGGTTGCTGAGTTTCACATTGACAGTGTCGCTTTAATTCCCTACTTTTTTATCTCTGATGATATTGCCTTTCTTGACTGTTTCCAACACCAGTCAGCAAAAAGCATGGGTGTTTTCACCTTCCCTGAGCAGCACTCGGGCAATGTGCCTCTGGCAAACTCACCCAATTGTCCCAAAGTGCCAGACCTTGGCATGTTTCGGCCTCTAACAGGAATGAAGCAAAACCACCATGTGTATATACTGGGGATTCTCCCCTCATACACAGCTGGCCTTGACCTCAGCTAGACCAATAGGAGTCAAAGGAAGCCATATGCATTATGTGAATGGTCGCTCTTCATTGATTTGCGGGAAGATCTCTGGTATCAATTCTGACCTCAGTACTACAAGGAAATAAAGGTCTCCACAGAGGTAATGTCTAGGCCACTGCTGCTCAGATCTCAGTGATTCGGGAGCCAGATTAGAGGGCACGGATTCATCGTTTCCTTTCCCGTTATACTCTGCATTCCAGTGGTGAGCAACCTATGGCCTCTGGGCTGCATGTGGCCCATCAGTGTAATCTGACTACGGCTGTGAGACATTTTGCTGATGTTGACTATCCACAGGCACTGCCCCCTGCAGCTTCCAGTGGCTGTGCTTCACCATTTCCAGCCAATGGGAGCTGGGGGGCGGTGCCTGCAGGCATAGGGGCCACAGGAACATGCTGGCTGCCACTTCCCACAGGTCCCATTGGCTGGGAACAGAGAATCATGGCCACTGGGAGCCATGGGGGCGGGGCCTGCCACCAGTCAATATCAACACGTTGTCTTCCGGCCTGCAATCAGATTACCCTGATGAACAACATGCAGCCTGTGGGCCGCAGATTGCCCACCACTGATCTGTTCAATCACACAGTGTTTTAATATCACGTGCTGCAAAGAACCACTCCCGTTGGCTTTCCTTGCTCCATGCAAAGAGAGGAGTATTGCACGCCAATGGGGGGCACCCTCTGAGTTCGATTTAGGGAGTCTTAAGTTGACTCACTAAATCAAACTCCGAAAGATTGATTGAGGCAGTGGCGATCTTCCGTGTAGTGAAGACAAGCCCTCAGAGTATTACTGAGCTAGGCAGGCAAGTGTAGGATTTCCTTTGGCAGTCCCTCGATAGGATGTGCAGACCCAGACATCACATATCCATCCCCATCAACTAAGGAATGCAGCATTCCTAGGGAAAGCTGTATTTTGCACTTAAATATTTGGGAAACAAAATTCCCACCCTGGTAAAAACTGTTGGTATAATTAAAATACACATTCTACCATAGATGTCTACAGATTTCTAATTAGGTAGTAATTGTCATATTAATCGCTGTATAAATGACTAATGAGGGATGTAAGTTTGGGTCCTCTGAAAGGTTTAATTCAGCTGCCATTGTACATGATTCACGGTGTATAGTGGTGTAGCTGCACTGACGACTGTTCATAGACTACAAGGTCCCAAGGAACCACTGTGACCATCTGTATAATACAGGCCATACAATGTTCCCAAAGTAATTCTTAGAGAAGATCTTTTGGAAAAACAGCTAGTCTTGATGTAAAAATTGCCAGTGATGGAAAATCCACTGTCATTATTTTTGCTGCTAAACATTTGCGGCTCTGAGTCTGAATTTGTCTAGCTTCCGCTTCCAGCAATTGGATCATATTATTTCTTTCTTTGCTGGATTGAAGAGCTCATGGTTAAATATTTGTTCCCCATGTTGGTACCGATTTTAATCAAGTTACCCCTTAGCCCTCTTTTTGTTAACTGAAGAGATTGCTCATTTTTGTGCCTCTACTCTCTGAACCCACTCCAAAGCGATTTACCGACTTCCTTTTAGACGTGCGGGCATCAGACGTGGACAAAGTATTCCAGCAGCAGTTGCAGCAGTAGAGGTAAAATAACCTCTCTGCTTCTGCTCCAGATTCTCTGCGTGTGCAGCCCAGGACCTCATGTTCAGCTGATCATCCACCACAACCCTCACATTTTTTCAAGGCCACTTTGTCCCAGAATAGAACCGCCCTCATCAGAAAAGTGTGGCCTATATACTTTCTTCCTAGATATATACATTTACTCTTAGCTGTATTAAAACATCTAGTATTTGCTTACATCCAGTTTTCCAAGAGATCCACATCGCCGTTGAATCAGCAATGCATGCTCTTCGTTATTTACTACTCCCCAAATGTTTGTGTCACTGCACACTTTTATCTGTGATACTTTTATATTTTCTTCCAAGTTACTGATACAAATGTTAAATACTGCCAAGCCATGAAGCAATCCCAGCAGGACCCCACTAGAAATATATCAAAGGGGGAGCCGTGTTAGTCTGAATCTGCAAGAACAACGAGAAGTCCTGTGGCACTTTATAGAATAACAGATGTATTGGAGCATAAGCTTTCGTGGACAAAGACCCACTTGTCAGATGCATGTAGTGGAAATTCCAGAGGCAGGTATAAATACACAGGCACATGAAAAGAAAGGAGTACCAGTCAAGAGGAAGACCGGAGATAACGAGGTCAATTCAATCAGGGAGGATGTGGCCCACTTCTAGCAGCTGATGTGGAAGTGTGAACACCAAGAGAGGAGAAACTAGAAATATATCCACTCTATGACAATTACCTATGTACTCTTATATTTTGACACCTATCAGTTAGCCAGTTTTAAATCCCTTTAAATGTTGCCATGTTAATATATCATTCTGGTTTTAATTAAAATGCCATGTGGCACCAGTTCCAAGTGTAAGAGGTCTATTACATCACCTTTATCTACCAAGCTTGTAATCGCCTCAAAAAAATTAGTTTGACAGCATCTCTTTTTCAGAGCCCTATGTTGATTTGCATTAATTACTTTGCCCTCCTTCAGTTCTTTATTAATCAAATCATGGATCAGCAGCTCCCTTTATCTCACCTGGGATCAAGGTCAGGCTGACACATCTACAATAACCCAGGTCACCCTGTTCACCCTTTTCAAAAATTGGCACCCCGTTAGCTTTCTTCAAGCTTCCCAGAATGATTAAAAATCAACCGGAGGCCCTTGGACTTGATCCTGGGCAAAATTCGACACTGGTTGATGTGGGACTCTAGCAATACAAAATTAGAGGCTAGGAGTATAATTAAGGGCAATCAACATGGTTTCAGGGAAGGTCGGTCTTGTCAAACGAACCTGTCATCTTTTTTTGACAAGCTCACTGCGATGCTCTGTTTCCCACCTACCCCTCTATCAGGGTGCTAGGACTGCATCCCGAGAGCTGGCTGACCAGAGTCACATTGGTTCATGTGTGGACAGAACGGGGGACTGGGCTCGCTTCTGAGTCAGAGCCTGGCTTTTGTGTGCAGTGTGAACATATCCCAGGAGCAGAGCTGTCCCTACCAGGCTGCAAAGCCTGGGACAATCCCCCGTTTCCCCCCAGGCTCCACCCCCACCCTGCTGCTTCCCACCCTTGCTCTGCCCCCTTCCATCCCTCTCCACCCCTTCTGCCAAGCCCCTTCCCCCAAGTGACACTGGGAGCTGGTGAAATGGATCAGCCTGGAGCTGGGTTGCCTGACCCCTGCTGCCAGCACCTGTTCCCCCCCAGAGCACCCTGGGCCTCACGCTTCTGTGTCCCCCTGGGCACAAGGGCCCCTCCCAAGTACAGGGCCCAGGGTGGTTGCACTGAACTGTCCTATGGATAGGACAACTCTGCCCCTGAGGCCCCTCCCCGGGGGGGTGTTCCCGCCCTTCACAGCTGCCCTGCAAAGTGATAGAGAGGTGCTTCTGCTCGGTGAAACACCCTACTCTGCTGCTGGGTGGTCAGCGGCCCAGACTTCACAGCGGCCCAGGCCAACCTGGGCCGGCTCTGGGTTTATCTGGGCATGTTCATTTGATCCCGGCCGTAACCTTTGTCAGTGCACAATGTTCTTCCCGGGACAAAGCTCTGACACTCGCTAGCTATGAGCCAAGGGACAAGCATGCTGCTCTTTACTAATAACTTTCAGGATCCCAAACCATCTGTCTCACTTTAACTACAACTCTGAGTGCTAGCGGGAGTGGATTGGCTGGAGCCCCCCACGCCTGGCACTTGACTGCCTGTGAAATCTCCTCCACCTCTTTTATTTTTTTGCTAATTCATAGTCATTCTTGGGGTTACTGTGCCTGCAACGATAGCTGCAGGCTAAAGGCAGGTCCTTTGGCTAAGGCCATGGCTTCACTCCAGGGAAGAACGACGCTGCTGCGATCGGTCTTCAGGAGTTTGATTTAGCGGGTCTACTACAGACCCACTACATCAAACTCAGAGGGCACCCCTGTTGGCAGCCAGTACTTCTGCTCCTGTGAGGAGTACCATCAGCCTCTTGCTGTGGGGATGGTGGGAAAATGTGAATCAAGGCTCATCAACGCCAGCTACATAATTAATGAGGCTGGAGTTGCTTATCTTGATTTGACCTTCCCCTTTAGTGTAGACCAGGCCTAAGAAGGCCTTACCTTGTTAATGACAAATGCGGAAGGTGAAGTCCACAGCCCATTTCTCTCTGCCTGGAGTCCCATGAGGGTGCTCAGCACCCAGGCAGAAAAACATGAGCTGTAATTAGTGTGAAATAATTTTAGCCACTGTGCTGGGCACCCAGCACCTCACAAAGGCTTACAACTCATGGGCCTTTCATTGGCCACAATCTGTCTCTTCATTCTGCATTTCATTGGCGCTCTTTAAACTCCAAACAGCCAAACCAGATGCTGGTTTCCCACCAGGAACATTTGGATAGTCATTATTTCCTTCTCAGCACAGCACAGGTACTTAGCTAAGGCTGGGGTGTTGTCCTATCCATGCTTGGGCAAATCCCTTTTGTCAAGGCAGGCTGTGTAGCCTAGTGGTCAGAGCATTGGACAGGGGCTCAGGAGATGTGAGGTCTATACTGGGCTGTGACCTTGGGCAAGTCCCTTCATTGTGCTGTGCCTCAGTTTCCCCATCTGTAAAAGGGGGATAATGAGACTGACCACCTCTTGTAAAGAGTTTTAAGACCTACTGATCAAAACAGCTCCCCATGTCAGAGTGGCTTGGCTTCTTATTGAGGCAATAGGGATTGGGACGCATGCTGCATCTCTGGAAATCAGCTGCCTAAATATAAAAATAGGAGCCAAATTCTCCCTTGCCGTATGCCATTTGGCTTGGTGGTAGCATTTTGCACCGACTTTGCAGCAGTGCAAATGATCATACGAGAAGCAGCCCAAGAGAGAATCTACCTCCTACGGGCCTAATTCTGGCCCTGGGCCTGCAAACACTTAAACACACGCTTAACTTCATAAACGCATGCAGTCCCCTTGAAGGCAGTGGCATTACAGGGCGTCCCCATTATAGGTCCAAGATACATTCCAAAGAACATGGACGTCTAGCAAAACAATGAATTTTTTTCCCAGCTGCTGACGTCCATTTGAGCAAATCGGGGGGGGGGGGGAGGGGGGATTTTGCACGCTGTAAAGTGGGGAACGGAAGGACTTATAATGCATTGGTTCCGACAAGTGTCAGCAAAGCTAGTGCGGAATTGATGTATGCCGTGATGACATACAGAGGAGATGCCCTGTACTCCCATCAAGTTAAGCCTCATACTTACGCCTTTACAGGACTGGGGCCTTAGCTTGTAAATTGCGGCCAGCAATCCTAAGAGCAGGTGTGCCCTCAGCTACACAGGTGGCTTAGACTTTGAGGTGAGGTTCCTAGACTCCATCCCAGGGCTTTGGTTCAGCTCCCTCCAGGAAGAGGAGCCGGCTGCAAAGTTGGGACGCAGCACCCTCAGCATGCTATATTCAGGGGCCCCTTATCCTTCCTACCTTCCAATGGTGCCAGCTCCATCCCTCTGTAATCTGGGGGTGGCTGCCCCCAGGATGGGCGGGCTGTAGTCCAAACTCTAACACAGAAATGACACATGGCCCTTGAGGGAGGAGGTTGGACCTTCCTTTGCATCTGTGCAGCCCCCAAAAGCATGTAATTATTAACCCATTAGCATGTATCCAATCTGGCTCGTTACATTTTCCCAGCACGTCATAGGCATTAAAAATTCTCACACCCTGATGCCCCTACAAGGTGAGTCTGGCAGGGGACTAGAGACACAGGGAAGCGATGGCCCACATTTCTAAAAGTGTCTGGTTCGTAGACATCAGCTCATTGCAAAATGGATCTGACTTCAACAGGACTACACATGTGCTTACACAAACTATTACGGGGATGTTGTATGAAGAGAGGCTAATAAGACTGGGGGAAAAGCACGGAAAAGAGACACTAAGGTGGGGACATGAAAGAGGCTTTAAAATCATGACTGGTGTGGAGAAAGTAAATAAGGAATTGTTATTTATTCCTACCCATAATGCAAGAACCAGGGGGGTCACCAAATGCAATGAATAGGCTGATTTAAAACAGACCAAAGGCAGTATTTCTTCACACAGCACACAGTCAACCTGTGGAACTCCCTGCCAGAGGATGTTATGAAGGCCAAGAAGATAACAGGGTTCAAAAAAGAACTAGGTAAATTCATGGAGGACAGGTCTATCAATGGCTATTAGCCAGGATGGGCAGGAATGGTATCCCTAGCCTCTGTTTGTGAGAAGCTGGGAATGGGAAATAGGGGAGGAATCAGCTGATGATTCCCTATTCTGTTCACTCCCTCTGGGGCACCTGGCATTGGCCACTGTCAGCAGACAGGACACTGGGCTAGATGGACCCTTGGTCTGACCCAGTGTGGCCCTTCTTATGTTCTTAAAGTTAAGCATGTGCTGAATTGCCTGGCTGAATTGGGATGGCACGGCCCATAGCCACCCAAGCCAGGTCGCTAAATTGCAATGAGAAATGTCCTCCCGCCAGATTCTCCTCCCATTCTTAGCATATCCACACCAGTGCCGTTCTTGATTTTATTGGACTCGCTCCTAATTGGCGCTGTTATAAACAGGAGAGGAATCGGACGTCTCTCTCATATCTTCTCAGGAGAGGTGGACAAATGGGATCTGGTTAAAGCACAACAGCCTTGCACTCCACTCCAAACTTTTCATGCAGGCCTATTATGAAATTCACAGGGCATTGTATCCTCTGGTGATCACTCACGCCTGGGGGTACAAAACCCAGTCAAAGACCTCATCTCCCCGCAGATCTCGGGCCCCGGGGCTATGGATCGAAGCAGCTGGGAGACTGTATACAGCTGGCAGAAACCTTCAAACCCCTTGGGTTTAAGGCCATGCTGAGTCACACAGGAGAAAGCTGCACAGGGCTGTCCACCTCGCCACCTCCCTCACCCCGCCGGCCTTCCCCCGTGCGGAGATATTTTCAGAGCCTGTTTTGATCTCCTTTGCATGTCAGTTATGCTATTTCTGAGCGTATTTATTTTTATTGTTTTCCGGTGGTGAGTTTCTCACCTTGAGCACTCGGCTCGCTCCTTTCCACTTCCTCTCACTTTCATGCTTTTTGCTTCCCCCCCCTCCGCCTTGTTGGTCAGCTGTGTTTGGTGCAGCTGACAGAGGGAGGTCGGCTGCCCCCTCCATGTAAAGGTTCCCCACCCCCAGTGGAGACTCCGGGTAGCAGGTGGGCAGGAAGTACTTGACTCAGTTTCCTGAGGTGCTTATTGTCAGCGGTATGATGAGCCGTGGGTGTCTGGCTTATTGTTTTCAGCCCCCTCCTATCAAGGGCTCAGGAGAAAGAGTTGTTGACTCAGTGATTGTCACAACATATAAGTTAGAAGTGGGTTAAGCAGGAAAGCTCTCAAGCCTTTCAAACATGCTTCTTCCAAGAGTTTGGCAAAAAAGACCACCTGAAAATGGTTGGTTGGTTGGTTTTCAGAGACTGAAAACTAAACATTTTCAACCTAAAACGCCTGAAAAATAGTGAGGGGGAGGGGCAGAAAACTGCTAAAAATTCAGCTTTGGGGGGATTTAAGTTTTTTACAAAAAATCTAAAGTCTGCACAACATTTTTGGTGGAAAATATTGGTTTTCCACCGAAAATTTTGTTCAGTCAATATACCCAATGTACAAAAAAAAAAAAAAAAAAATGAAGATGGCATTTTTTGTCCATCCCTAAGAAGAACAAAAAGAGCGACAAAGCCCCTCAAAAATGATGATGCCCTCAAGGTGTCTGATCCTTCTCTCATGTTGGTGGTGCCATTTTCCATCCATAGAGCACACCCTTCCCCCTCTCCCTTCCCCTCCCACACCCAGCATGCCCCTGCTCCAGCTGTGGATTTCCACCCATGGAGGGTCCTATACCGCTGGGCTCTGGACGTGGCTAATACCTGCTCCTGCTCAGGTCGATTTAGCTCACAGAAGGGTGACGCCTGGATCCAACTGCACACACATCCAGGCAGACCACTCAGGACCGTCGTGGAAACGGAGGTGTTCAGATGGTACAGGGATGATGTTCAGATAAAGACACAGACACACAGATCAGCAGTCTGGTGAGAGTCTGTGGATAGGTCTCTGCAGGTGTGTTGTCCATAAACCATCGAGTATGCTGCAGTCTTACCATTACTTTAGCAGGGATGGTGTCCCTGGCCTCTGTTTGTCAGAAGCGGGGAATGGGTGACAGGGGAGGGAATCACTGGATGGTTACCTGTTCTGTTCCCTCCCTCTGGGGCACCTGGCACTGGCCACTGTCAGATGAAGGACACTGGGCTAGATGGACCTTTGATCCAGTCTGGCTGTTCTTATCGATAGAAGGAATACTTTTTTTTTTACAGCATATGCAATTAACCCAGCATACTTTGGCTCGAGATATTTTTGAGGCAATTACCTTAGGCTACGTCTACACTATGAGTTTTCTTGGCAAAATATGCTAATGACGGACTCATTTGCATGAGTCGTGATCTCATTTGCATATTTTCTGCCACTCCTTTTTTGCGCTGGGGGTTTTTGCACAAAAACAAGCAGCGTGGACGTTTTCTTTTTGCGCCAAAACCCCTTTTTGCGCCAGATCCTTATGCCCCAAAAAAAGGAGGTATACTGATCTTGCGCAACAAGGGGTTTTTGCACAACAAGAAAACATCCACACTGCTTGTTTTTGCGCAAACCCCCCTAGGGCAAAAACGGATTGGCAGAAAGTATGCAAATGAGATTGCAAGTCATGCAGATGAGTCCCTCATTAGCAGGGCTTGACAAACGGTGGCGAAAACCGCTCGCCAGCCCTGTACTGCACATGCGCAAGAGCCGCATTGCGCATGCGCGCGCCGCAAATGAACGGGGCGCGCGGCTGAAATCTACTCGCCACGGGCGAATAGATTGTATAGTTTGTCGAGCCCTGCTCATTAGCATATTTTTTGCCAAGAAAACTGGCAGTGTAGATGTAGCTGAGATTCAGGGCCACGCCAGCCGTGTGGATGTGACCAGGGTTTGCACTGATACGGAGGCAGGACTCGGACTCCAAAGCATAAGCCCACTGCCAGCTGGAGACAGACAGCGGTGTGCAGGCAGAATACGGCACATCTGTAGCAGGGCAACGTAGAAGCGTCAGTGCACGTTAATGGACGTCCCCAGGCTCAGGATGACACAGCATATTTCAGTAACAATGACTCGTTCATATTGTGCAAGTAGGTGCCTGGTGAGGCTTTTTTTTTAAACCAGCATCGCACCTTCCACTTGAGCATCTGGGTTCAGCCACCGCGCGAGTTGTGCTAGCATCGTACACGTACTGTCGAGCTGAGACAGCCTGCTTGGCCTCACACCCCTCCGAAGAGCTAGTAGTTTTCAGCATAAGAGCAGATGTTCCTCCCTTACTGTGGTAGAGGTGGGGGAGCGCCATAGGAGCTCGGCAGCTCTTCTGAGCACGCTCAAGGCCTTGTCCTTCACCTTGCCCATGCTTTGTCTGGTGTCTTTCCGGTTTTTTTCTGCTTTCTCTGCTCACGCTTCTTGGGCTTAGACAGCTGCAGTTCAGCCCAGTGCTGTTAAAATCAATAGGGCTTCACCTGTTTCCACCAGCCAAGACTCTGGAGGGGAAGGACGGCCTGGAGGTTTGGGCGGTAGTCCAGGGCACTAAAGATCAAGGTTTAATTCTCTACTTTGTGACATAGAAATGTAGGGTTGGAAGAGACCTCAGGAATCATCCAGTCCAACCCTCTACCCAAAGTGGGACCAACCCAACTAAATCATCCCAGCCAGGACTTTAAAACCTCTAGGGATGGAGATTCTACCCCCTAGGGAACCCATCCCAGTGCTTCCCCACCCGCCTAGGGAAATAGTTTTTCCTAATCTCCAACCTAGACATTCCCCACTGCAACTTGAGCCCATTGCTCCTCGTTCTGCCATCTGCCACCGAGAACAGCCTCTCTCCAGCCTCTTTGGAACCCCCCTTCAGGTACAATACAATCATAGATCACTAGAACTAGAAGGGACCTTGAGAGGTCATCGAGTCCAGTCCCCTGCCCTCACGACAGGATCAAGCACTATCTAGACCATCCCCGAAAGGTGTCTGCCTAATCTTCTCTTAAATATCTGCAGAGATGGAGATTCCACAACCTACCTGGGCAACTTATTCCAATGTTTAACCACCTTGACAGGCAGGAAGTTTTTCCTAATGTGCAACCTAAACCTTCCTTGCTGCAATTTAAGCCCGTTGCTTCTTGTCTTATCATGAGAGGCCAAGGAGAACAATTTTTCTCCTTCCTCCTTGTGACACCCTTTTAGATATTTGAAAACTGCTGTCATG
Organism: Pelochelys cantorii; assembly: GCA_032595735.1. Taxonomy (NCBI): domain Eukaryota; kingdom Metazoa; phylum Chordata; order Testudines; family Trionychidae; genus Pelochelys; species Pelochelys cantorii. The sequence continues at coordinate 4,474,197 of CM064335.1, read as the reverse complement.
TCCCCTCTCAGTCTTTTCTTTTCCAAACTAAACAAGCCCAATTCTTTCAGCCTTGCCTCATAGCTCATGTTCTCTAGACCTGTCATCATTTCTGTTGCTCTTCTCTGGACCTTCTCCAATTTCTCCACATCTTTCTTGGAATGTGGTGCCCAGAACTGGACCCAATACTCCAGCTGAGGCCTAGTCAGCGCAGAGTAGAGTGGAAGAATGACTTCTCTTGTCTTGCTCACAACACACCTGTAATGTAGCTGAAGGCTGCTCTCAAATCCCCCCTCACACTTCTCTTCTGCAGACTAAACAAGCCCAAATCCCTCAGCCTCTCCTCCTAAGTCATGTGCTCCAGCCCCGAATCATTTTCGTTGCTCTGACATTGGGTAGGTCAGTTAGGCCTGGCCCTTGAAGTCTGAGAAAGGGCTACAGGGGATGGGTCACTTGATGGTTACCTGTTCTACTTATTCTCGCCAAAGCACCTGGCATTGGCTACTGCCGGAGGACAGGACACCGGGCTAGATGGACCTTTGGTCTGACCCTGTGTGGCCGTTTTTAGGTATTCAAGCACCATGGGAAATCAATAGGAGTAGCGCCTTTGCAGGTCTCAGCCATAGTCTCTTTTGTGCCTCAGTTCCCCATCTGTAAAATGGGCATATTGCTGCACAGGGCTGCAGTGAAGATAAATACATTAATGATTGTGTTGCGCTTCTATTGTGAGGCATTGTGGTGAAGAGGTAGGAGACAGATAATTACTTAAGTTAGATAGATGCCTGGGTTTGCTGAGTTCTTATGGATGGAGTCATTCCACTCTACCTCTTGGACCATGCCTGTTTCTGCCTCCCTGGCCCTGGTCTCCTCTTTGTTCCTGCACAGAATTTCACCATGCTTGGTTCAACAGCCTTCTCCTCCGCAGATCCTGGCATCTACTCCTTACACCCTGTAAGCTGAGCAGTCGTGCGGGCACCCAAGAGAGAATCATATGCTGCCCAGCTGATTAGCAGAGTGCTTACAGCAACCGCAGCCGGTGGCATGTGTTTCTATTGGTGGTGCACACCTGCACCTGCATTGGTGCACATAACAACAATTATTCTGCACCTAGGTGGAAAAATTAGAGGGAACCTCTTCAGAGACTTGAGTTCAAATTCTGAATTGGTTTGACAGGCTTAGAGCAGTGGGTCTCAAAGTACCGGTCACAGCCCAGTACAAGGTTGGCACTGGGTCCCCAGGCACTGGGTCGCTTTGCTGTAGGGTGACCAGGTGACTAATGGGGGTTGCTTCCTGCCTGTCCTGGCACCACGGACCACGCTGCATCACAGAAGTGGCCAGTAGCAGGTCCAGCCTCTAGGTTCCATGGGGCTCCACACACTGCCCCGCACCTGGACACCGGCTTCACACTCCCACTGGCTGGTTATTAGCCAATGGGCGCTGGGAGGACGGTGCGTGTGAGAGCAGCGCTGAGCCCTGTGTGCCCCTCTGTCTAGGACTCAGACCTGCTGCCAGGACCCAGCGTGGTCTGAGGTGCCAGGGCAGGCGGGAAGCAGCCTTAGAATCCCCGCTGCTCTGCTGACTGAATCGCTGGAGAGAAACCCCTGCCTAACCCGGCACCCCAATCCCCTGCCCCAGCCCTGACCCCCCCCGCCCACCAAACCCCTCATTCCCGACCCCACCCCACAGTCCACAGGGGCAGCAGCAACTTTCTCCAACTGGGGCGTGAGAGAAATCGCTCAAAACCCCCTGGCCTGGAGCATAACACGGGCCGCTCTGCAATTGCCTGCCCCTGCCCCGAGAGGCCCAGGAGGGTTTTAGGTCACAGCTGAGATGCCGGAGCAGAGCTGTGTGGCACGCCGGACTGGATTACTCACTGCTGGAGCAGCCCGGCGCTGGAACAGCAAAGCAAGTGGAAGGGAATAATTCCGGTGCATTGGCAAAGCTGCGTGGAGGGCCAGCAGGGAAAGCAGGGGGGCGGTGGGTCAGGATTTCAGAGCTCTGCGTCTACGCCCCAGCCATGTCCTCCCTGCAACCCTCCTTTCTCAGTGACGGGAGACAACACCACTGTCCTGCCTGCCCTGCTGTCTTTGACCCGAGATGCTCTCTGGGCCCTCCCAGGCTCTGTTGAAATCTTGCCGGTTCTCTCTATCAGATCTGGCCTCTCCTGGCCGCCCACACTGCTAAATCTCTCGCAGCTCAATTACAGCAGCACCAGTCTCAGCAGCCTGGACAAACGCGCCTCGTCTCCCTGCAGAACGTGGCCGCCTGTGGCTGCCACCCTGCCCTGGCTGGCAGCTGCCCTCCGCTCTCTCCCCTTCTCTGTCCCATCAAAGCCGAGCTGCTTCTCTGAACGTTCAAGGCCCTGCTCCACGACCCCCCACCCCAACCCATCATGGCTCCGTCGTGAGGGAGGGGCCAGCCCCCATGGTCCCAGCCTTGGTTGCCACGGGCGACATTGTGAAAGAAGCCCCTTCATGCTCTATGGCCGGCTGGCCCTCAGGCTTGGGAGGAGCTCCCCCTGCCCATGCACGAAGAAGCCCCTTCATTGTCCTCCGTCCACAGCCTCCTTAAACTCTGCGTTGATGCCGCGCCACGTGAGGGCAGTTCGGTCGCTGGTGTGCTGAGCAAGGCCCAAGCATAATTTTGTTCAGGCCCAGTACAAACTTGGGCCCCCTCCCACACACGTACCACAACTTGTAGCCTGGGCCAAGCCTCCCAGGGCCACCAGGCCCCGTTAAAAAGTGCCCTCCCCTCCCACGTGGGGCCCCGGTGCTGAGTTCAATCCTCTTATTGTTTCCTTTGACCCCCGCTGCCCATCAGTCTCTCATGTCTTCGACTGTCAGCCCTGTGGGGTCAGGACCACCCTGGGTGGCCGGTGAACTCCCCCGTTGGGGAGGCTAGCCTACAAGCCCTGCCCCGTCTGCCCCAACCCCGAGGACTCCCCCACATGGACAGAGGAGTCCCGGCCTGCCTGCCTCCACCACCCTGAGCCACCTGCCAGCACACCTCAGCCACACCCTCCAGCCCCAGCGTGGGCCCGCCTGAGACACTGGCCCCAGTGCCACGCTGGCCCGAGTGGCTGGCCTCGCTCCCAGGCTAGTTGGCACACCTCCCGAGCTCCCCGACTCTGAGCCCCTCCGGCTTCAGGGAAGGGAGATGGAGCCTGAGGGCGGAACATGGGCCTAGCCCTGGGGAGGCTTAACCTGCCCTGGCCTTTGCCACCTCTGGGCACCATCTGATTGCTGTGACTACACAGCGCCTAGCCCAGTGCGATGCTGGTCCTTAACTTGAGCGTGCAGGGGCTAAGGTAACGCAACACACTGACAAGGCCGGTGCTAATAATGGGCAGAGGGGTGTGTGGCGCCGAGGCGGCGGGCACAAGATGAGCGGAAGGTCAGGAGGGAGCAGCACTCCCCGTGCGAGGCCGAGAGCCCCGCGCCGGAAAAGTCCAAGGGCCTCCGTGAGCTGCCGGTGGCGCAGTGAGGAGGAAGTTTGTTCCCACTCCCTGGCTCTCGTTTCTCCACCGCGCTCATTTCCCCCTTGCCGAGAAAGAGATTTCAGGAAATTTCTGCTCTCTCCCCACATCCCTTCTGAATTTTCTAGTAAAAGTGTCTGCCAGCCTCCCACACCCCAGTTCCCCTTTTTCTCTACAGCGATGCTTCAGGCTGCGTTGGCGCTGTTGCTCAAGTCTGGCAGGTACTCAGTGACATATGTGCTGTGATAAATGTTTATTGCCTCAGTTCATTCGGGCTAACGTGGCTTTTGAGGTAAATTCAGCGCACGGTGTATGACTTGCCTCCAAAGCCGGTCGCCTAGCTGATGTCTTTTCGTGCACGTGCGTGTGTCTCCGGGTGTTTGTTTAGCTAACACTTGATTGATTCGTGCGGCTGGTTAATGATGCGTTCAGATTTACTCGGGGGGAGGGGAGAAAGAATAATTATGACTAAAGCTCGTTCAAGCTCATTGCTTTAATCATGGTATGTTGTATTTGATGGAAAAACATCTCAGGGTATTAAAACGATTATATCTTCTAGGTTGACATCACTTATTAACAAAGGGGTTGATTCTGCTCTCACAGGCCACAATCTGACACCATTGTGGTTTTGATCTGAATTGCATTGGGTTTACACAGAAATAATCCCATTGACTTTGGGGGGTTACTCCTGATTTACATTGAGGTGAAATCAAAATCAGGTGTCAGACTGCATGAGATATGGAGTCAGTCTGATACACGACTCATCACAATTTAGATGGCTCTGAAGGATCGTTATCCTCCTTTTTAATGAAGTTCAATCACTTTTTAGTTGGTTTCTTAAAAGGATCAGACTCCCAAAATTGGAACTGTAGCGGGAAATTCTGACCATATTCAAGTCAATGGATATTTTGCTATGACTTGGGGCCAGGACTTCACCATGAAACTTAATCAGACAGCTACCGGACAGGCTAAGGCATTCTCTACTTTGTGTTGGGAGATGCAAGCATGACAGGGTACAGATCTGTCTTAAGGATTTGTTCTGCCAACCACTCCCATGATATCTGAGTCTTTCAAGTGAGATATCGTGCAAGCTGTAATGCACTTCATGGTGTTCCTGGTCCTTCCCCCATGTCAAGGTATAAAAGCTTTGCTTGGGTAACGTTTTCTCCTTGGTTTTAGGCAGGAGCAGAGATCCAGGTGCTGCTGTGAATATCACTCAAGTTATGGGAAGTGATCATCTCGGAAGGAGTCTAGGGGGAAAGGGATCTAGGGGTCATAGTGGACCACAAGCTAAATAGGAGTCAACAGTGTGCCACTGTTGCAAAAAAAAGCAAACATGATTCTGGGAGGCATTAACAGGAGTGTTGTGAGCAAGACACAAGAAGTCATTCTTCCGCTCTACTCTGCACTGATTAGGCCTCAGCTGGAGTAATGTGTCCAGTTCTGGGTACCACATTTCAAGAAAGATGTGGAGAAATTGGAGACGGTCCAGAGAAGAGCAACAAGAATGATTAAAGGGCTAGAAGACGTGAGCTATGTGGAAAGACTGAAAGAATTGGGCTTGTTTACTTTGGAAAAGAGACAATTGAGAGGGGGCATGATAGCAGTTTTCAGGTATCTAAAAGAGTGCTACAAGGAGGATGGCGGGGGGTTGGGAATTGTTCTCCTTGGCCTCTGAGGACAGGACAAGAAGCAAGGGGCTTAAACTGCAGCAAGGGAGGTTTAGGTTGGACTTTAGGAAAAACTTCCTACCTGTTAGGGTGGTTAAACACTGGAATAAATTGCCTAGGGGGGTTGTGGAATCTCCATCACTGGAGGTATTTAAGAGCAGGTTAGACAGACACCTGTCAGAGATGATCTAGAAGGTGCTTGGTCCTGCCGTGAGGGCAGGAGACTGGACTAGATGATCTCTTGTGGTCCCTTCCAGTTCTGGTGTTCTAGAATTGTACGATTCTATGTTGGAAAAGCTTGATCAAAGAGGATGATTTAACAGCATGTCATGCTGTTCACTAATGTCTCATTCTTTACATGTACACTCCTGTCTGTATCCATCTGTTGTCTCTTATCTTAAGCCATGTCTACGCTGCCAAAATTGAAGCAGCCGCCTTCGAGCTTCCCAGGTTCGAATTAGCGGGTATTGTGAAGACACACTTATTTGAACAGAGAGGGTGCTCGTGACGATACTGGCAGTCCTGCTCCTGCAGTGTGGATGGTGCCAAAAGGCGATTTAAGATACTTCGACTCAAGCTTTGCAATTAACGTAGCTGGAGTTGTCTAACTCAATTTGAACTTATCCCCTGGGGTGGACCTAGCCTCAGAGGCTAAGCCTCTTGGGGCAGGGACTGTCTCTTTGTTCTGTGTTTGTACAGCACCTGGTGCGACGGGGTGTTGGACTATGAATTGGTTGCCTACCCGATGCGGTGATATAAACAATAAGAAAGGTAATTTTCTCAAAGGTACAAATGCTTTGGAGTCGTCTGATCCCCTCAAGAGGGTCCTGCTTTCAGCTGACACAGGGCTAGCATTTAAAGGGCTTTCCAAAAGCTTCGGCAGCGGCTTCCCATGAAGTGGGCGAGAAGGCTTGACCACCGCGTCTGAAAAGCGAGCCGAGATGAATACAGGAAGGCAGGGCCGGACGAGGCCCTTCCAGTGAGGACTCCACAGAGTGCACTGAGGGGGAAAGCAGGCTGCGTACTTTACACTTGATTGGTTAATGCTATGGCCAGGAGTAACAAAAATGCGTTTCTCGTTAACACATGTGTCCTCTCTGGCAGATTCTGAAGCAAACACACTGGTAACGGGACTTTGGCCCAAGGGTGCTCTGTGCTGATTCTGTGATCCCAAGCGTGCGGCTGTTTGCTTAGCCTCTGCAGGCGCTTCATCTGAAACCAACGGGGCTCTGACAGGGCGGCAGAATGGCAGATGGGAGGGCGTGCAGTTAAAGGGCAGCACTGGGGTATGACATGTGGCTAGAGTCATCCTACATGCCTCGGTTATGTTGGTTGAGGCCAGAGGGGGGGTTGAATACAGCTGCAGAGGAGAGCGCATCCGCCTTTCGGTGAACGCCGCCAGTTTTAGCCAGGCATGCAGGCATGAGGCAACCACTTTGGGGTGAAACATACCTGTGCAGCAAATCTCAGAATGCAGCGCGACCCAGCATTCACCGCTGGTCCCTGCTTGCGAAAGGACACCCTCCCGGCCCAACCGCATTAGGGTTCTGAAACGGAGAGTGGGCTGGTCGGCCAGCCCTGTGCAAGCATCGCAGTGGGCTGATTGCAGACCTCCAGCGGGGCACAGGCGATCGGGCGGCACTCAGCCTCATTAGGGTTTTACAAAAGAGTCTGGGCTCCTGCTTTTCTAGCTGATGTGGAGGCCAGAGACCCTGGTGCTGGAGGGAGCAACAGGGGCCGGAGACACGATCACTTTGCATTATCCAGGATTCAGTTAGAGCAGCGGTTCTCAAAGGATGGGCCGTGGGCTCAGGGCTTGCCCCGTGCCCCCCACGGCAGGGAGCCTACACCGGTGCTCCAGCCCTGCCGGTCTGCCCCCACCCCACGAAGTTGGAGCACCAACCTGAGGGTGGGGAGGAGGAGCCTTGTGGGCCAGATCCAGTTCATGGGGGGAGGAAGTAGCTCTGACCTACCCATGGCTGGAGGAGCGGCAGTGGAGGAAATCACTTGCCTGCAGGCTTTTCCCGCTGCTCCCATTGGCCAGGATCTCAGTCAATGGGAGTAGCAGGGGGCAGTGCCTGGCAATGTCAGGAAGCATGTAGCCATGTCAGTGCCCTCCATCCCTCCATGCTCAGACGCTGCACCCCCATCCCCCTCACACACACCCCTCCTGCCAAGACCCTGCACCCCATCTCCCTCCTGCACCCCCCCTCCCAGACCTCCCACCTTGCTCCTGCATACTCCCACCCTCCCTCCCAAACCCCACCCCCACCCCCACCCCCTGGCCACTCCTCCACCCTACCTCCCACCCAGACCCCCACACTCAGCCCGCTGCTGCACCCTATGTCCCGGCCAGGCCCCACATCCTCACCCCCTCCTGCACCCATCTTGTCACCATGGGTATTTGGCTGGTGGCCCATGCAAAGGTCTGCGTTGAGTGGGGTGGGCCATGGGCCAAATAGTTTGAGAACCCCTGAGCTAAAGCCTTGTAATGAATGAACCAATGTACCAGGAAGGGGGTAAGTTCTGCTTCGTGTGGGTCTCCTATGACCCTCGCCCTGCCGCACCAGGCCTTCGGTCTCCGCTGAAATCAGAAGCACAGGTGATGACCCTTAGGGTATGTCTGCACCCTGGGCTGACCCGGTTCAGCTGATGAGGGCTCCCCATGCTTAGGCTGCATCGCTATCAAATTGCAGCACAGACATCTGGGCTCCCGCCCTGCCCAAATATCTGTGCCGTAAGTTTATAGCCCAGCTGCCGAGGCCCGACAAGCCTGCGTTTTACTGCCGCGCAGACAGACTCTGACTTAGAGGGTTAGATCTCTGCCTCAGGGGCTGTCTTTTCGTTCTGTGCGTGCGGCGCCTTGCAGGATGCGGCCGTGAGCGGGCGCCGCCTAGTGCAGTGCAAATAATCATTGGTGGCCCAGTGTAGCCAATTCACCCTCAATCACCAGATGGCCCGGGCCCGGATCCAATGAGAATCAGTCCTGGGGGGAGGTGTGGTTGAAACAGCTCATGTCGTCCTTTCCAGGGATGGTGTAAACTGATGTTGCACTGTTGACACTGAAGAGCTGATCCACTTGACACCCGCTGAGGATTTGGCCCGAATCCCTTCAATGGGCACCTTTGGCTAACTTGATCTTCCCGGGCATTAAAATGCCTACGATTCAGCCGACTTGTGTTTCAAAGGGGAGCGAGGCACCAGGCCCAGCAAGGCATGAGATGGTAACCGAGGTAATGTTCTGACATAAATCAGCGGAGTGCGGCATTTGTCCTGCGGGGGCAGCCTGGTGGTGACCCCGGGCTTGGCAGAGGTGCCATGTACTGAAATTAGAGCAGCAGCCAGACAATGTGATCACTGCCATCAATCAGCCCGTCACCCAGGCCTTGGACACCCTCCCTCCCAATGCCAAGTCCTTGAGAGTGGCAGGGAGTCTATTTCTGGGAAAACTATCTGGGGCACTCTAGAGAGGAGCTGGAGGAGCAAGAGATGGACAGACGACTTGAGAGAAACCTCGGAGGCTAGTGGGTTCCCAAAGCTGTTGGGCTATTCCCTGGGCTTGTGAGCCGCCCCGGAGCTCCCAAGCCTGTTAAAACCTGTCAACTAAAACCTCTTCTCCCAGCGGTTGGCAGGATTTGGGTTCACTCATAAAAGGGCAGCCTGGGTTGTCAGAGGCATAAAAGAACTTCCTCAACCTCGCGCTCCCAAGTCGGTGTTCCCGACTGTCTGTAAAGTAGAAGAGAGTCCAGCCAAGATTTTCCAATGGGACTTGTCTTTGCGGGCACCTCCATGTTGGGGTGTCCTCACTGAGACTCCGGGAAGCCACTTGGTTTTCAGAAAGCACCGCGCCAGCCTCCCCCACCATGGAAATTCACACCCCGTTAAGGTCCCCCCAAAACTCAAGCACCCCCGCACGCTCGTTGCCGTGGAAAATGCCGTCCTGTTTTGCTCTGTCCCTGCCCTTCTCTGTCATTCAGGACCACTCTCCACTTTATTTTTCGCTCCCTTCTTACTACTGAGCTTTCCTCTCCCTCCCCCTCCCATTTTGCACACCCTCTCCTGCACAGAACCCCCGGCCCACAGCAGTCGGGCACCGCACCTAGATGTGCCAATGGATTCAGGGACCATATACTGACATCCCAAAGGAAGGGAGGACCGGGCACCCGCTCTGCCCAAAAGGCAGGTCTGCTGTGATGCTAGAGGGAACCCGGAGGCTCAGGGAGGATCCATAGATGCACAGATGTGGGCTCATGGACTCCCAATGTTTGGCTCTACGGAGCAAAGAAAGAGGAAACCAAGGCAGCGTTGGCAGGGCTCACCTAGGGAGACTTTGCAAGGCATGGTCAGGCAGCAAACTCTGAATTTCAGGCGGCCTGTGCCCGTCATATGCGCACCTGCCTTCCTCCTGACAGCATCATCAAACCTCCGGGATCTAGCTCTGGCGCCAGATCGCGCCTCCACTCCTCCCACCTCGTTCGGGTGTGAGCGACAGCGGCAGCTTACGAAGGCGCCTCCTTGTGGTGGCAGCGCATCCCGCTACTGCCTCTGTCACAGGAGCGTGGAGGGTCAGGCTTCCATGTTGGCCAAGGACGGACCATGGGCGGAGAGAGCTCAGCTGCGGGAAACTGTCTTGGCTGGATAGAGCTGCACGAAAAAAAAAAATCTCGGTGAATCCGCGGCTACAACCTGAGGACGCCCCGATCAGATAACGAGTCACTGTTCATGGCCACGTGGCTACGGGAGCAGGGGGTGTCTCCTGCCCTTTGAAGAGCATTGCAATAGGTGGGAGCTTCCCTCTCCTTCCTCCCTGCTTTGCTAAAAAGCAGCCCAGACCAAGACGCCCTTCCTTGTTCCAGCAAGCGAGAACCAGCAGCAGATGGTCCCTCCTGGGCCCAGACCCTTCCAGCCGCAACAAATCTACAGCCCCCACTGAAGAGGAGGGTACAGGAATAGAACAGGCGTGTGACTCAGAGCCACTGATTCAGGCGGGGAGGGAGGGGGACGGGGGCGGGAGGCTGAGGCTAGCACAAGAGCCTCTCACTAATTGTGGTAATTATTGTTATTACCCTAAGGAGGGTCGAGGGGCACCAACCATGCTTGCTCCCTCTGCTCTTTCTCCCTCTCTCCCCACTTTCCTGGGACAACTCGGAATGGTCCTTCCGGTGCCTTTGTCTGCTCGCTGGCTGGTAAATACCAGGCCAAACCCTTGCTTGCCGGATACCTGACTGGCAAGCGTGTTGGCAAAGACTGCCCCATGCCACTTAGCCCTCACTCGGGACAGACCATGGAGGCCACGGCCATGGGGGGAAGAGAACCACCAGCCTTCAGTGTCTTTTCTTCCCCCCTGCCCCAGCTCTCCGCTTTCCTTCGCCAGGCCTGTGATGCTTGGTGATGACTCGACAGTTCGCCCTCCTCCCGCAACGGTCACTCGCCCACGTTTGGGTGGCCCGGCAGGTCGAGTGGCTCAGGGCAAGGTGTCCCAGGGGGCTCTGGTTTTGCAGCGCTCCCCGACACCAGCTCCAGGAGAGGGAATCCGCTTCCGAGCCCTTCCGTCTGTTTCTGGCTCCCCCCGGCCTGCCAGGACAGGGTGGTGCAGAACGCTCGCCGCACTTGCGGGAGAGTCCTCACCGGAGAAATGAGGGTGCTAGGTAAGCTCCTGAGCGAAACACCGGGGACTGGCAGAACAGGCTGTCCCACACCCAGGCTTGGGGTTAATTCTGCACCAGGCTCGGACAGGGCAACCGATCAGCGCCGAGCAGCTGGACCCTGCCTGGCTCGGCCGCAGAAAATTCCCCTGGTCGAGGGGAATCCTGGGAGAACGCTGGCTCCAAAGCCACTTGGTGTTGAGGCAGAGTGAGGGCGGGCAAGGAGCTGGCTGGGCTCTGTTCCACTACCCAGCTGTGGGGAAGCTACAGCCTGGGGGCCACCCTTCCCCCCCCCCCAGCATTGGGGAGCTGGTGTTCTGGTCTTGCAGCCCCTTTTCCCCCCCCCCCACTCCATTCCTGCACCCTCCCTCCAGCCCATTCCTCCCTCTCCCAGCCTGCTCCTGCACTCTGCCACCCACCCCCTGGCCCACCAACCCCCAACTCACTCCTCCACCCTCCCCCTCACCCAGACCCACACCCCAAGCCTGTTTCCCAGCAGCCCCCTCCCACATGCTGAACTCCTCAATTTTGGCCCCATCCCGGAGCATGGGGGGGGCCCACAAAGTCTACTAGCCCCCCCACCCCAGGCTCTGCTGTGAGAGGGGAATGTGGTTTTTTTTTCTCATCTGTGTGTGGTCCCTGACTGATTTTTCTGTGGGTCAGTGGCCCTCCACGCAAAAAAGATTCCCCACCCTGCACTGCTCCAATTCGCCACTGACATTCAGTTCCCTGAAGTCCACATGCTGGCATCTGTGTAGCCCCGTGGCTTCCCCAAGCCAGCTCCCAGACGACTCTCTCACCCTGGACCAAGAAGAATTTGTATGCTAGAGGGCTGTGAAGCCTTTGGTGTTTGCTCTGACTAGCTGGCTGGGACACCTTAAATAAATGTCGACTGGATCCATCTCTCAGCCTCCAAGCAGGCCCTGCTGGCAGGAAGGCCCAGGCCCAGCAAGCGGGACATGGCATAGAATCACTCTGGGTTGGACTGTCAAAAGGGACTCCGTCTACGTCCCCATTTGGAGCGGGGGTTGGGATGCCCAGCTTGCACCCACGTATTGGCAGGTGCTCTGGTTGAGTCGATAAGCTAGGCGAGCAGGGTAGATGCAGTGGTTCCAGCAGCGGAGGCCAACAGCCCAGGCAAGGTGCCCCCAGTACAGCTCCCCAGACCTCTGGGTACCTCCTCAGGACAGCTGTGCGGCCTCTCGCTGCAGCCGTGGCTACACGGCCACTGTTAGCATCATGGGTGGGTGGTGAAGGTAGGGCTGGGGGAGGCAAGCCCCCAGCATCATCTCTAGCCCCGCCACTTCTGCTGAGGCCCCGCCTCTTCCCCGGCCCCCACAGGGAGGCAGGGCAGCACACCGCACGTTCCCCCCAACCATGGGGAGGGGAGTGGGTGGGTGTGTGCTCACCCCAGCCTCCCCAGTCCTGGAGCACTGGGAGGGCAGGTGCTAAAGGCAGCAACACTCTGCCCACAGTGAGCCTACAGCAGGGGATGGAGTGTGGGCGGGGCCAGGCCCTGCGTTTTGGGAAGGCAACTCCCTCCCCTGCCTAGACTACAGGACGCCCATGAGTAGCATGTTAGCTCAATGAGCACTAGCCCAGGTATGTCTGCACAAGCCAGACATCATCCCTTTTGCCTGTAGTGCAGACGTAGCGTAAGTGACTAAGACACATTCGTAGAGCATTACACGGGGGCATGTCTACACGACACTACACCTCGGTGGGGCTACTGGAAAGAGGGTGCCTTAACTGGCTAGCTAAGCATTCTCAGAGAGTAGTTCTTAATGGTTTAGAGTCCTGCTGGAAGGGCATAACAAGTGGAGTTCCGCAGGGGTCAGTTTTGGGACCAGTTTTGTTCAATATCTTCATCAACGATGCAGAGGATGGCATAGAGAGTGCACTGATAAAGTTTGCAGATGATACCGAACTGGGAGGGGTTTGCAAATGCTTTGGACAGTAGGGTCATAATTCAAAATTAATTGGACAAACTGGAGAAATGGTCGGAGGTAAATAGGATGAAATGTAATAAGGAGAAATGCAAAGTGCTCCACTGAGGAAGGAACAATCCGTTTCACACACAGAGAATGGAAAGTGACTGCCTAGGAAGGAGCCCTGCAGAAAGGGATCTCAGTGTCAGAGCGGACCACAAGCTAAATATGAGTCAACAGCGTGACACTGTTCCAAAAAAAGCAAACATGATTCTGGGCTGCATTAACAGGAGTGTGGTGAGCAAGACATGAGAAGTCATTCTTCCGCTCTACTCTGCGCTGATTAGGCCTCAGTTGGAGTATTGTGTTAACCACATTTCAAGAAAGATGTGGAGAAATTGGAGAGGGTCCAGAGAAGAGCAACAAAAAAGATGAAAGGTCTAGAAAACATGAGCTATGGGGGAAGACTGAAAGAACTGGGCTTGTTTAGTTTAGAAAACAGAAGACTGAGGGGGGACATGATTACAGCTTTCAGGTACCTAATGGGGTGGCACAACGAGGAGGGAGAAAAATTGTTCTCTTTAGCATCTGAGGATAGGACAAGAAGCAATGGGCTTAAACTGCAGCAAGGAAGGTTGAGGATGAACATTAGGAAAACCTTCCTAACTGTCAGGGTGGCTAAGCACTGGAATAAGTTGCCTGGGGAGGTCATAGGATCTCCATCACTGGAGATATTTAAGAGCAGGTTAGACAGACATCCATCAGGGATGATCTAGATGGTGCTTGGTCCTGCCGTGAGGGCAGGGGACTGGACTCGATGACCTCTCGAGGTCCCTTCCAGTTCTAGTGTTCTGTGATTCTATGAAAATTTGGCTGACCTAACTTTCATTGGCATGCAGCTGCCACAGCAAACACATGGCTTAGGTGTATCCTCACTTTGCTCCTTGTGTTGGTGGTGCATGTCCTCACCAGGAGCCCTTGCACAGATTGTACTGTGGGATGGGTTTTAAAAGCCAGCAGCAGCTGATGTAAGCAAGGCAGCGTCGACACTGACAAAAAGTTGACCTAACTACATCGACACTGACTCTTCGCTGCTTGTGGAGGGGGTGTTATTGAATTGGTGTCGTAGGCGAGTTACATCAGTGGAAGTGACATTTTAGTGTAGACACTGAGGGCATGTCTACACTAGGAAATTATTTTGAAATAACTGAATCTGAAATATTAACTCCCAAAATAACAACATCAAAATAGCGTGTCCCCATTACAGGGGAGAATCGAAATTAGTCCGAGGTAGGCTCCATTACTGGGGACGTGCTACCTCGACTTACAGCCCCAGGAAGTGCAGGGGAGTAATTACTTTGAATGACTCGGGGGAGGAGCTATTTCAAAATAGCAGCAGCGGCGTGCTCACACTAACGTTATTTCGAAATAACTATTTTGAAATAAGTGTTATTCCCTGAGGAAAGCAGGAATCCAGATTTCGATTCCTTTAGTTTGTTTTAAACCTGCTACCTAATGTCATTTGGTGACCCTTAGTTCTTAAGTTATGGGAACAAGTGAATAACTTTTCCTTATTCACTTTCTCCACACCACTCATGATTTTCTAGACCTCTGTCATATCCCCCCTTGGTCTCCTGTTTCCTAAGCTAAAAAGTCCCAGTCTTTTTCTCTGAGGAAGGGCACACTGCAAAACAACCTGCTGAGTCTACCCGGGCACCACATTCACCTGTGCAGTGCAGGGATATCTGGGGGTCTGTCCCCAGGGCCTTAGTGCTGTAACAAGCAGCGCCGGGCTAGGAATTCTTTCCCAGTGAATTGTGGAAGAATTTGTCCATCTTTCTCAGGCACACAAAGGAATGCTGGACTAGACGACTAGTGGCACACAAGTGGGACTAGCCCACGCCCACATGACAGAAGCGTCCCATTAGCAGCTGACAAGTTGTGCTCACCCATGTTTTAGTCTTATCACTGCCGGCTCACCTTGCCCGAGATAAAAGCATCCCACTGCTTGTGTTCAGGGTTTCGCTGTGTGGCCCTATGTCCTATCTTCAGAGTAGCCAAATCCAGATGCCCCAAAGGAAGTGAACAGAACAGGAAATCATGAATTCGACACACAGAGGCTAGGGACACCATTCCTATCCATCCTGGCTAATAAGTATCGATGGACCTATCCTCCATGAGTTTATCTAGTTCTTTTTCGAACCCTGTTAAAGTCCTGGTCTTCACAACCTCCTCTGGCAAGGAGTTCCACAGGTTGACAGTATGCTGCATGAAGAAAAACGTCCTTTAGTTTGTTTCAAACCTGCTACCAATTGTCATTTGGTGGCCCCTAGTTCTTGAGTTATGGGAACAAGTGAATAACTTTTCCTTATTCACTTTCTCCATATCTGTCATGGTTTTATAGACCTCTATCATATCTCAGCTTAGTCTCCTGGAGTGAGGGCCAATGCCTGAGTTATAACTAGAAATAACTTTGCAATGAAGACAAGCCTCAGAGGAGTGGTTGAGAAGGACGCACATTGCTGTGCCAAATGCCCCTGCATTCATACTCTGCATTTTATGCTGAGATTTCATCTCAATGTCTTAGCCTCCTTCTCCTCTTCTGTGCCTTTTATAAATATCAACAATAACGTGTGTGAAGCAAGGAGAAGAATTTGTAAACAAAGAGTGAAACACCCTGACCCAAGACATGTAAAAACACCGTAGTGTCTTATTGGGCCACGACTGTTCAGGTGTGCTCTGTGAGATCCGGATTCACACGCCATCGTCCGTTCCGGAGTCACTCCTGATTGATGTAGAGTCACCCCAGCCGGTTCTGAGCCTGGCAGATCGGCCATGTGGCGCCAGCAAAATCCATTCTTAGAGGCGCCCGGCACCCGCTCTCGGACTTCTGCTGCAGCGTGTGTTTACGAGCGTGAGCCAGCATGCACTCGTGCACCGCTGCAGTCATGAGTCTGCCTCGGGTCAGTATCCCCGCCACTTTCAAGCCCAGCAATGCGTTCAGGGAGAGAGAAAGCAGGGAGAAAAGTTCTGTTCTTGTGGTGATGTCTGGATTCCGAAACACCCCGCACATGAGCTTCCTGATAGTTTTGTAGACAGCTGCATCACGGAGGCAGCGGCCTCCCACTCAGAGGACAGGTAGGCCTTCAGTGGACCCTTTTGCATTTCCATTTTCCTATTTAAAGAGTAGAAGGGCTTATCTATCTATCGGCAGTTATGACAGTTCAACGGAAGTTTGTCCGCATGAGACTAGCGCACTGATTTCAAAGCCTTGCGGGGCTGCGTCTACACTGCACCGTGATTTTGAGATAACGAGCATTATTTCGAAATAACCATGCAAGCATCTACACAGCCATTCTGTTCTTTTGAAATAATTTCAAAAAAACGGACGTCTTATTCCGAAATCTGTAAACCTCAGTCCACGAGGAATAACGCCTCTTCCGAAATAGCTATTTCGAAATAAGGCGTGGGTAGACTCCACAGCTGCAATTTTGAACCATTCGAAGTTATTCCTCCCCAGTGCCTTCTGGGGCTGTAAATCGAGATAGCACGTCTACATTAGGGAAGCCAGCCTCGGACTAATTTTGAGGCTTCCCTGCAGTGTGGCCACTCTATTTCAAAATAAGCTGTTTTGGAATAACTATTCTGGAATCGCTTATTTCAAAATAAGCATGCAGTGTAGACGGACCCTAGCTGATCAGCTTGCAAAAGGCTGTGTTACCGTCCCATTTCAGTCTGGCTGCCGTTGATGAAGACTAGGTTTAAACTAAGTCAAAATAAGCCATTCTCAATCTGAAACAAGCATGTCCATATAGGGTAAGGCGCTATTTTCACTAAATCACTTTGATGAAATGGTGTCATTTGGCAACCTGCTGAATTTTGCCAAGGGAGGGGGACAGGGACTATTAATTGTAATTATTTTAGGGGATGCTAGTTAAAAGCCTGTTTATGTTTCTTATGGTTATTGTGTCTGTTGCCTTTATAGAAGGAGAAGTAGACATTACCCAGAAAGTTGCAAGGAATGGGTACATCTACACTGCAGTTATTTCGGAATAAGCTATTCTGGAATAGTTATTCTGAAATAGCTTATTTCGAAATAGCATGTCTATACTGCAGGGAAGCCTCAAAATGAGTCCGAGGCAGGCTTCCCTTATGGAGACATGCTATCTCAATTCAGAGCCCCCGGAGAAATAATTTAGAATGACTCTGGTGAGGGGCTATTTTGAAATAGCAGCCGTGGAGCGTCTACACACGCCTTATTTCGAAATAGCTGTTTCAGAAGAGGCGTTATTTTTTGTAGAATAAGGTTTACAGAAGTTGTCATAAGCTGTCCGCTATTTCAAAATTATTTCAAAATAACGGCATTGCTGTGTAGAGGCTCGCATAGTTATTTCGGAATAACTTTGCTGTGTAGACACATTCTTAAAGACAAGACAGATCGGGGCCAAATTCTCACCAGAAATCTACGCTGCTGTTGCACAATGGGCTGAAAACCAGACAGACCTCCCCCAGCGGTGGACTGCTAATGTGCCAGAGGTTTTCATCTCCCATTGATTTCAGGGCCCTTGGATTGGGCCGTTTAAGAAAAAAAATAATTTCACCTACCTTACAGGTAACTCGATCATTAATACTGGAGAGAAATAATATTACGCGGTGATGTGTATATTTCACTTACCTTGGAAAAAGGGACTGTGAGCGCATGTCTCTAGTCAGCATTGCTCTCTGATTTCAATGCCTCCGCATGAAGCTGAGGGGTCTGAACGCAAGACGCTGGGGTAGGGGAGAATCCAAACAAGCCTTCTATCTTAGCCGGATCATTTTTAAAAGGCAGAATAACAGTGGAAACGTTTCTGCTGAGTTTGTAAAAACTCTTGTTTGAACCCAGCCTAAGGTCTGGGCCTACGTCAGCCTGACAAGTTTCCCCTTCAATAAACCTCTTCCGCCGCCAGACTTTAAAAAAACACACGCATAACCTCAAAAACACAAACGAGATGATATCTGTTCTTCAGCAGAGGGCTCCTTTGTCCAGAGCAACGGCGGAGATGATTCGTTTACATCTCTCCCTATGGATAGTACTCGCAAGGTGTTGGCATCTCTTGTGCATGTCTCTCTCCATAAAAAACAATGCAGAGGCCATTTCTGGAGCGCTGTTTGTGTCAAAAGCTTTCAAAGTTTTATTTCCTCTTGTGGCCACATCACTGCTCTCTGTAGACTCTGAAGGCATCATCGAGTGTTTCCTCATTAGATAAGATCATCACATCCTAATGAGCTAGCTCAGTGAGTCATCTTACCTCCTGGAGCACTGCATTCAAACTAAAACAGAGTGGCTGCCCCCAGGAGAGAGACCTCTCTTTCCTTGTCCCACGGAACAGAAATGTCTCCAGAATGCAGCCAAGCCACTGCAGCGAAATAATTGACTGGCTCCTTCTTCCTGTTGTCAATGGAAATCGTTTATATCACCTCCGTGCCAGAAGGCCCTGCGGAGAGGAAACAGTCCTTTACTCCCAAGAGGTTAACGTTTGAAAGACACAGAACCAGAGGGAGGAGGCAGAAAACACATTTTTATGAGTGGCCCTGGGTTGGCAAGTGATGTTGGTTTGTGGAGGGAGGGTGAAAATGGCAGGAGGTAGGGAGTGGATATAACACCAGTGGGGGGAGGAAGAGGTGAAAATGCGAGGTGGGGGTTGGGATAAAAAGTCAGAGCTAGGACTATAAGGTCCCACAAGTCTAAAACCCTCTCCAGGCTGCCACCCAGCAGCAGGTGCAACCTTGGTCTGCACTCCAGTTCCCATGAGCCACTAGGGGCAACAGACTATAGGAAGTTCCACCTCTCCAGTTTGACAGACAGCAACCCCTTGGCTCCTGATTGGCTCCCTTGTTCTTGTATCAGAGGCAGTTGTGGTGGGAGGCAGGAGCCATAATCTCTACTGTATTTATCCTCTCAACACCCCTGTGTGGCAGGGCAGGGCTGCTATCCCGTTGTAAAGTGAGGCACAGGGAGACAGGGGCACATCTATGCTGCAATTAAAAAAATCTACCGCACCAGATCCCAGAGTCCAGCCCGAGTCCGAACATCCCCAGCGCAATTTCACAGGCTCACCCCCTGAGCTGTATGTCTCCAAGTCAACTGATCCAGACCAGGTGCAGCCGGGCTGCAGGTCTTTTATCCCAGTGTAGACGTACCCTAAGCGCCAGATTGTTAAAGGTATTTAGTTGCCAAAGTCCCATTACCACTGGGAGTTAGCCCCCTAAATGACTCACCCAACGGAGAGGGTCTGCAGCAGAGGATGCACTTGAACTGGGTTCTCCCAGAGGTAACCTCGCTAACCACTGAACCATCTTTCCTCTTGGAAGATGTCCTTTTTTCCTGCACAAAGCTTTCAGACAAATCACTCCATCCTGCTCCAGTTCGGACCATGTCTCTCAGCCCCTCTGCTGCATCCCGCCATGAAGCGAGGCTGCAGTGATCAAAGATCACCGTTCTCCACCTTGAAGGCTGCTCTCCGGACTGAGAGAACTGCTCCCTGCCACAATGTGAGGCCAGGTCTGACACAGGATTAACAGCATTGCTCAGTACGGGCGTTCATGCTTCCAGTGCAAAGAACAACCTGCTGGGCTGCCTCCGGCTTGCCTCATCCTGGGGAGGGCACCTTCCTGAAGATACCAGGATCTTCTGCTCCATGTGACCCTGGTGGGAAAGGGACATTGTAGGGCAGGTTGTTTCCCAAAGTTCTGGTCTAGCCAAGACTCTAGCTGGCTTCTCTTCCCTCCCCACCCCCAACCTTGCTCATTCTGTGTCCCCTGATCCTTCAAGTGCAGTCTCTAAGGCTGACACTATTCCAGAATAAGAAAGAGCGCATCTACACAGCGAGCCCGTTATGTCAAAATTATTTCGACATAACAGGCTTCTTACGCCGAGTCCTGCAACCCTCATTTCATGAAGAGGAAGGGAAGGCGGAGGAAAAGCGCTCTTCCTTCAACTCCCCGCTGTGTAGACAGCGCCAAAAGCCGAGTTAAGCGATTTCGACTTCAGCAACGCAATTGACGTCACTCAAGCTGCGTAGCCTCATTGGACTTTTGCCCTGCCGTGGAGACGTACCCTTAGTCACCAGCCTGCTAGAGCAAGCTGGATGGTGGATGGAGGAAATCTCAATGGAACCAGATGCTCTAATGTTTGGAGACAGAGCTCCAGCCAGCCTGTTCTCTCCCCCCAATCTTTGCTGTCCCCCATTCTTCTCCCTGGAGGTGGCTTTTATAGGCCTTTCCCCTGGAGATTCTGGCGGGACGCCCTCGTGTCCCTGTCCCTACCCCAAAGCTGTACTCTTAAGGGATTTCCCAATGTCGGGATGTGGGAACGAGCAATGCCAGTGCCCGGCAATGCAGAGCTAAGCCTATGAGTCAGCTGCAATGAAGCAACACACTGTTATTTCCCCACATCCCCTGCCATATGGCACTGCGAAGCCCCAGATTACTGATACAGCATTTTTACTGTCCTGGCGTTGTGTGGCCGTGATACAAGGTGCCTCGTTGCCGTTTCTCCAGACTGATGTTTTCCTAGAGGACGGATGCACCAAAACGCACATACCCCCACCTTATGGACCAGCCTCCTTCCCCCCCCCAACCCGGCCAAGCACGGTCATGCATGTGTCTTCTCAGGGTGGCTGCTCGGAGTCGGTTTGTGTAGCCGGAGCTGGAAAATGACTGAAGTCCCCTTCCTGTCTGCCCGCCCCCAAAGTATGTTAAAGCCCTTTCACAGCTGGTCCGATGCGCAGCTCCGGCTGCCGGTCATTGCCGTTCCAATGGGAATGGGGGCACATTCAGTAGCATGGCATGCCTGTGGCATGGTTGTTGGAAGCACCACTGGTGCATTCTTCTGGACTCCTGCAGGAACATGCCCTGGGATATGCCTGGATTGATCCCCAGCCTGCCAGGTGCGTTCCAGTTCAGTGCCCCAGAACAGGGGCTCTTTCTCTTGCTGACTTACAAACAGCTGGAATGGGACCTCGCACTGCAGTTGCCGGCTACCCCCAATATTCACAAGCCCAGCAGGTTGGCTGAGACCAGTTGTTTACATGGTAAGCAGGGTGTCCCTGAATTCTACCTGCCATGCCCCGAGGTGTCGCGACTGCATTCTCCTGGGGTGCGTCTGACATGGCTGGCAGGACTGCAGCTGAATGTGCCTCACCCATTCAGGAGCCTGACACACTTTGGCAAGAGAGGTTTAGGTTGGACATTAGGAAAAACTTCCTGACAATCCAGGTGGTTAAACACTGGAATAAATTACCTAGGAGATAAGTGGAGATAGTTAAGAGTTGGACAGACACCTGTCAGGGATGGTCTAGTGCTTGGTCCTGCCGTGAGGGTAGGGGACTGGACTCGATGACCTTTTGAGGTCCCTTCCAGTTCTAGCGTTCTCTGATTCTGTACTGAACAGCTAGATTAATGCTACTGTAGCAAAGGCAAATGGGGGAGCGTCCGTGATGTCCTGCTCCCTCAGCACCCACTGCCTGTGGAGAGCAGCAGCGTGAAAGTGCCTTAAGATGCTGCAGCCAGGCCTCTGTCACCAGAACCAAACTGCTGTGGGGCTGAAACAGCAACGGGCTTTCGAAGGCATCAGAGTACTTTGCATGCGCGAACCCTCGCGTGCCACAGCCCCCTCCCCTTCACAGGTGGACAAAAAGCAGCACACAAGTGGGAAAGAGACTTGTCCCAGAGTCAGTGGCAGGATTGGGGCCACTACCAGGATTAAAAAGACAGGGACTTATGAAGAGACATTAAAAAGACTGGGAGTTTTCAGCTTCGAAAAAAGGAGACAAATAAAAAGAAGTTCTTCACACAGTGCACAGTCAATCTGTGGAACTCCTTGCCTGAGGAGGTTGTGAAGGCTAGGACTATAACAGGGTTTAAAAAAGAGCTAGATAAATTCATGGAGGTTAAGTCCATTAATGGCTATTAGCCAGGATGGGTAAGGAATGGTGTCCCTAGCCTCTGTCTGTCAGAGGATGGAGATGGATGGCAGGAGACAGATCGTTTGATCATTACCTGTTTGGTTCACTCCCTCTGGGACACCTGGCATTGGCCACTATCAGCAGACAGGGTACTGGGCTGGATGGACCTTTGGTCTGACCCAGGATGGCTATTCTTATGTTCTGATGAGACTAAGCAGGGATAGGATAGAGGTCTATCACATCATGACAGGTGTGGAGAAAGTGAATAAGGAAAAGTTATTTACTTGTTCCCATAACATTAAAACTATGGGTCACCAAATGAAATGAATAGGTAGCAGGTTTAAAACAAACAAACAGAAGTTTTTCTTCATGCAGCACAGTCAACCTGTGGAACTCCTTGCCAGAGGATATTGTGAAGACCAGGACTTTAATAGGGTTCAAAAAAGAACTAGATCAATTCATGGAGGATAGGTCCATCAATGGCTATTGGCCAGGATGGGCAGGGAGGGTGTTCCTAATCTCTGTGTGTCAGAGGCTGGGAATGGGTGACAGGAGAGGGATCACTTGAAGATTCCCTGTTCTGTTCATTCCCTCTGGGGCACCTGGCATTGGCCACTATCGGCAGACAGGACACTGGGCTGGATGGACCTTAGGTCTGAGCCAGAGTGGCCGTGCTTATGTTCTTATGAGTCCTGGGTGTTGGCTTGTTCAGCTACAAAATTTTCTTCCATCACAAGCAACGATTTGTAAGTTGCTGTTCTCTATGCTGATTGGGGAGGGGGGAAAGGGGGCAGTTGCTTCTGGGCCGGGCGAGTCAAAGGGGCCCCGGAGCTCCCAGTTAAATCACCAGCAGAGCCCTCAGAGCTGTGGGGGGGGAGCTACGTCCTGAGCAAGCTGCCTCCCGCCCATCCCTTCTGCCAAGGTCCCACCCGTCTGGGAGTACGGAGCCAGCCCTCCCCGCCCCTCGCCCAGGGATCTGCAGAGGCTGTTGGCTCCCCTGTCCAGACGCATCTAATTTTTTAAAAACAACACTGCCGCATTACAGGCTGAGTGAATGCTGGATGCAGCACAATTGGGTGCGAGACTGAGATCTTCCAGCACCGGTGTCAGCTCCCCCAAGTCCCCTAGCCCAGCGGTTTTCCAACGATGGGTCGTGCCCCGGCACTGGGCGGTGGGGTGTCGGGCACTGGGGCTCGGTGCTGCAGGGGGATCAGGTGAGTGGTGGGGGGGGCCAAGGTAGCTCCCTGCCTGGCCTGTACCACAGACTGTGCTGTGCCCCAGAAGCAGCTGCAACAGGCCCGGCTTCTAGGTGGGGGGGAGCACACAGGGCTCCATGCACTGCCCCTGCCCCAGCACTAGCTCCGCACTCCCATTGGCTGGGAACCTGCTGCGGCTGCTTCTGGGGGCAGCCTGGTCTGCGGTGCCGAGAGAGGCAGGAAGCTGCCATAGACCCCTGCACCGCTGAGCAGGAGCCGCTCGAGAGAAGCCCTCCTGCCCAGCCCTGACCCCCCCCGCCCCCAGAAAGCCAGAACCCCTTCCTATACTCCAAAGCTCCAGACCCACTCCAGAGCCCCCATTCCAGTCACATGATGTTGGGTCGCGGCATCAACAATTGTCTTCAACTGGGTCATGAGAAAAAAAGTCTGAAAACCACTGGGCTGGGAAATGACTGTGCAGGGGGAGCTGGTGGGAATGTGCTAGTGGCCAGTTGGCTTTGAACTCTGCTATCTGACATTCAGACGCATTACACAGCAGCAGCAGCAACACCCCGGCAAGACGGAGGAAATTCAGAGCAAAAGGCCACTAACCACAAGTTTTTTCAAACAAAAAGACTTCACACACACACACACACACACACACACACACACACAGACGGACACACATACACACGGACACACACGCATGCACGCACACACATACATACACATACACACACGCGCACACGCGTGCACACATGCACAGACACACACACACATGCACACGTACACACACGCACATACATATACACATAAGCACACACACATGCACACGCACACACACTCACAGACGCACACACGTATACACATACACATGCACACACACTAGCACACACCCATACATACACACACATACATACATGCACGCACACACATATGCACACAGATACTGACACGCACACACAGACACGCACACATGCAAGCACACACATACATCTTTTGAAAAATTCTCAGGTTCAACCTGAGGCAGGGCTGCTCGCACATCCAACCACCACCAGGCCCCAGAGCAGTGCTTCTGTCCTTAGGCAGTATGGGGCTGTGGGGGAGGGGGCAGGAGCTGGCAGGGGAAGGCTTGTATTTTGCTAAAACACATTTGTCAGGGAGATATTTTACCATCGGATCAGCTTTTTGTTTCGGAAACATTAATGTAATAGAGCTCCTCCGACCATTCAAGCATGTGAAATCTTCTCGCGCGCTGTAAAAATGAGCGGTGGAAGGGGATCAATCATTGCCGAGCCGACTTTATTCTTGACTCGATTATTCCACCAAGGTTTTCCCATTTGGCCAATCGCAGCTCATTTTGTGAAAGTGCTCTGGAAGGCAAAACGGGCCATTTACCCTGCAATAAACCCAGGAGGGTGTTCCTAAAGGAAGAAGATGAAATCCAAATGTTAACAATAGGACTAGAGGGACCGTCCCTCTCTCCACTCTGCCGGACAGAACTGCTCAGCTGGGTGCCACAGGGTTACCTCCATCGTCAAAAGCTTGTTCATTAGCTCCCACGGCAGGGGGACTGTGTGGTTCGGGGCCGAAGGAGTAACTCAATGTTCTGGGCATTTGTGCGGGGCAGCATGTTGGTGCCAACTTTATATGCCAGGTGGCCGGGGGGTAACCTCAAATACTAAGGTGCTGAGAAATGGACCTAGAATCCTAGAATCATAGAACCCTAGGGTGGGAAGAGACCTCAGGAGTCATTGAGTCCAACCCCCTGCCCAAAGCAGGAGCAATCCCAGCTCAATCATCCCAGCCAGGGCTTTGTCAAGACAGGACTGAAACACCTCTAAGGATGGAGATTCCACCCCCTCCCTAGGGAACCCATCCCAGTGCTTCCCCACCCGCCTAGGGAAATAGTTTGTCCTAATATCCAACCTAGACCTTCCCCACTGCAACTTGAGACCATTGCTCCTTGTTCTGCCACCTGCCCCCACTGAGAACAGCCTCTCTCCAGCCTCTTTGGAACCCCCCTTCAGGTAGTTGAAGGCTGCTATCAAATCCCCCCTCACTCTTCGCTTCTGCAGACTAAATAAGCCCAAATCCCTCAGCCTCTCCTCGTAGGTCATGTGCTCCAGCCCTCCACTGGACCCTCTCCAATGCATCCACATCCTTTCTATAGTGGGGGGCCCAGAACTGGACGCAATATTCCAGATGTGGCCTCACCAGTGCCAAATAAAGGGGAATAATCACTTCTCTGGATCTGCTGGCAATGCTCCTCCTAATGCACCCTAATATGCCATTAGCCTTCTTGGCTACAAGGGCACATTGTTGACTCATATCCAACTTCTCAGCCACTATAATCCCCAGGTCTTTTTCTGCTGAACTGCTACTTAGCCAGTCAGTCCCCAGCCTGTAACAATGCTTGGGATTTCTCCATCCCAAGTGCAGGACTCTGCACTTGTCCTTGTTGAAATTCATCAGATTTCTTGTGGCCCAATCCTCCAATTTGTCTAAGTCACTCTGGACTCTATCTCTGCCCTCCAGCATATCTACCTCTCCCGCTAGCTTAGTGTCATCTGCAAACTTGCTGAGGGTGCAATCCATCCCTTCATCCAGGTCATGCATAAAGACCTTGAACAAAACCGGCCCTAGAACCGACCCTTGGGGCACTCCACGTGAAACCGACTGCCAACCTGACATCGAGCCATTGATCACTACCTGTTGAGCCCAATGATCTAGCCAGCTTTCTATCCATCTTACAGTCCATTTGTCCAATCCATGCTTCCTTAGCTTGCTGGCAAGAATATTGTGGGAGACCATATCAAAAACTTTGCTAAAGTCAAAGCATATCACATCCACTGCCTTCCCCATGCCCACAGAGCCAGTTACCTTGTCACAGAAGGCAACCAGGATGGTCAGACTGCTCCACGCCCCCGTTAGCATGTGGGTGCGATGGCACCCTGGAGAAGAGGACATTAATTTTTCCCACCCCAACGTCAGGAGGGAGGGGACGTGGCTACCAGGACTCGTGGGATCCCTGCCCAGGGTTTCAGAATGGTGCTAGCCCATGGGTGCCGCTGGGTGAAATGCACCCCAGAGGCAGCTGGGGCCTGCGCTGGGGTCCTGTTCATGATTCTCCGTGTTCCTTGCCTCGCTGATTCCCAAAGGCCAGCAGCTAGTTTGCTTTGAACTCTGAGCAAGCAGCAAGGGCTGCGTCCTGCCCTGGCAACACCTCCCCCAGGCAAAGTGACCAAATCATGTGCACAGGAGCCCTCCCAGAACACTGTGGCCTTGCCCAGCCAGCCCCATGGGTCAGTGCCACAGCCCACAGCGCGTCCCACGGCTCCACCCCGCTCTTCAGCCTGGCTCCCGGGAAAGGAAACTCCTCGCCTGGCGCACTCCCCTGCCCCTGTCTCAGCCTGCTTCCCACAGCCATAAATTGTGCTCTGGCTCCAGGCAAATCATCTTGAGAGCTGCTTAGTTGGAACTGGCAGACGCCCGTCCACCACAGAGAAGACACGGCTGCTGGACTGGTCCGGCCCCTCCCACCCTCCAGCCAGCCCTGCTCTGAAGAGCTGCGCTGAGATGGCATGCCCAGAGGGGACATGGCACAGCCAGGACAGGGCCCCCTGAGTCCCCTTCCCGGTCCCCGCCAGGTGGCCCTGGTGAGAAATGAGAAGATTGTGAGAGTGAGCGCTCCCAGGTCAGCACTGGCCCTGTCAGACGCAGGCCGCCTGCCCAGGGAAGCACAGAGCGTGTGCTGAAGGGAAGCGAGAGGTAATTGCTATTGGTTTGGATTGGACTGCACTCGCAGAGGCAGCCTGTGCTGTGTAACCCATCGAGCTCGGTGCCGGAGCATCCCCTGCCATTCGCCTCCTCGTTCATCTTCAAGTAGGAGGAATGGTCGTTCTTTGGGAGTGAAGGGAAACCCTTTACGCATACCCCTCATTTCTCTGGTCCTGATGAAATGAGAGGATTTGGTATTTCCCTTCTAATCTTGATGTTAATGTTTTGCTTTGGAGAAGAAACATGCTATTCACACACACGCACGAGCAAAAGCCCATATTCACACTTTAGGCTGAACCTCTCTAGTCCGGCACACTCTGGTCTGGCAACCTCCATGGTCCAGAATGATGTCAGTTAGCCGGATGTCCATTTAGCATGGGTGTGGCCAAGTTTCCCATGGTCCCATAAAGTTTGTTTACAGTCACCAATCCTGGCTCTCAGTGTTCTGTGCTGTTATTTAGCTCTAATTTACCCCCTAAGAATCTTCTAAGAGCCCAGCAAGCAGTGGAAGGGTTGGTAAGGCTGCTAGACAATATTGACCTCCCGTGGTTTGGCAAATTCTCTGGTTCGGCACCGGTCAGGTCCTGAGGGTGCTGGACTAGAGAGGTTCAACCTGTACGCACTTGTTCAGATATGACCAACAAATGTCAAGTCAGCGGAACTCCACTTTCTAGTCTACCCTTCCATTTATCTTAGGGCTTTCTCCTTCGCCCTTCACCATAGCCACTAAGCCCTTATGCAGGCCAATCAGATTGGCATGACAAACTTCCTGAAGTCCTCTGCCTTGCATGGTGGAGGAGGCTATGGGCTCTACCTTGGCATGGTGTGTTCTTTTCTTCTCTTCTCTGCCTGGTCTCCTCCCACTCACTCTGGTTACGAGGAGACCGCTTGCTCTGAGAAGAGGGCTTTGCAGGATGCTCAGATTGATGCAGAAACTCATTCCCTGGCCCAGTCCCCCCATGACCGAGGCAGTCTGATCTCTGGCTCCAAAGTGCCTTGCACACACGGCTTGGCTAAGAATGGTGCTTGCGTCTTGTTGTTTACCCTGTAAGCTCTTTGTGACAGGGGATGATCTACTGCTCTGTTGAGCAGTGCCCAAGCCAATGCGGCCTCCTTCTTGGCTGGTCCCGAGGCATAACCACAGTAAACATAATGAGTCATTCCATGGACCATATCCCTACGGGCTTGAAGAAAGAGCTCCAAATTGTGTAAGGGGGCTGAATTTTCTCGACTGGGTGGAGTGGTGAATGCCATTTACTCAGGGACAGGGCCCCCCTGGTTTCAGGCTTCAGTAACGCAGGTGGAGAAGGAAGCTGGCTTGAAATGTTTTCGTTGAAACCCTTGGTAGGAGGTGGAACATGACGGGCACAGAGGAATCTGGTGGAAAGTTATATACAAATTCACCGAAGCCCAGCAAAGAGTGATGCCTCACAGTCACATGAAGCGGCGGGGCACCTTTTTTGGGTCAGGGGCCGCTGACCCACAAAAAAATCAGTCAGGGGCCGTGCAGGAGTGAGATGCACAAAACACAAAAACAAAAAAGAATCCTTACTGACGTGGCCCCTGACTGAGAAGGAGAAAGATGCTCCCCACATTCCCCTCCCACACCAGAGCCTAGGGGGCCCCATGCTAGTAGATTTTCTGTGCTTCAGTCCCGTGGTGGGGCTGGAGCGCCAGCACAGGTTCCCAAATGCTGGACAGGGGAGAGCCCTGAGCCTCAGGGGATGCATCCCAGCAATCCAGGGGCCGCATCCGGCCCCCAGGCCTGAGGTTCCTCACCCCTGCCATAGATGAGATGAGGAAGGATGTGTTGGGGGAGATGCTGGCTCAGAGGTGTTCCTGCTCTGCCTTGGCTTCTTGGCTGACTGTGGGCAGCTCACTTGGGGTTAGATCCACAGTGAGGACGTAGACTGGATGTTACAACACCCACCTGTCAGGTGCCCTGCTGCTTCCAAGTTCAGTACAGCCCCGAGTCCAGAGCTTGGGCATAGGTAGATGCCTGACTATGGGATCCACGAGTCAGTGCACCCAGCTGGGAGTCACCCAACCTCACTAACAGGAGACACCAAGGAGAGGGGGTGTGGTCCACACCCCCTCCCTGAAAGTGGGAGATCAGGCCCATCTGACTTGGACTGGAGGAGATCCTGTCTGCCCTCCCCACGCACCCCTTTCCATGCTATTTCCCAGTGGTTAGAGCACTCATTCAGACCTGGGTTTCAAATTTCCACCCTGCCGGTTATGAAGGGACTTGAACCCAGGGCTAACATGCCGCATAGCCACTAGGGGGCAGCACCCCCTCCAGCTGTGCTGTGCGCAGGGTCCAATCCAGCCCCGGCGCTGAGCTGGGAGGAGGTTGGGGTGGCTAGATCAGCTGTGAGGCACTGGCATGGAGGTGGTTTTGCACAGAACCATCGGCAGAAATGTCATTCCGACGGGGTTCGGTGGCCACTGAGCAAGGGTCTGGCGGATCTCAATTCAGGATTTAGGTGCTGGAAGTGGCAATTAGGGGATCTAGCCCTTAGTCTTTCTGGGCCTCAGTTCCCTCCCCTGCAAACAGGGAATCAAGAGAATAACTCCTTCCCCCAGACCTTGCTCTGGCTTGTCGATTTAGACTGTAAGCTGTTTGGGGCAGAGTCAATCTGAATCTATCTCTCTGCTATGCCTAACCGAGCAGGGCTCTAATTGAGGCTGGCCCCTCCTGGAGCAACCACAACATAAATAATAACAGGGGGTTACCTCCCCCCCAGCTATATGGACCTTATTGCTCCCCCAGTCTTTTATGGCCCTGAACCCTGGCTTGCAGACCTGTCTAGTCCTAGCATGCAATGCTCTCTCTTGAGTTGAGCAATGAATACAAGGCGGCTTGGATCAAAGGGATGCATTACATGCTAGGACCTGTGGGTTGGCACCGGGGGTGGCTGCGCCCAGCTCTGCCCTGTTCAAGCATGTGTGGCTGGGAGGCTCCCATACGGGCAAGGTTTGGGCCCCTCTGCTGCAGAAGGGCAGACAGAAAGAAACCGCTGCTGAAATGCCGCTCCCACCTGCCGGCAAAGGTCAGAGGAGCCACCCGGCATGCGATGTGGCAGCGGGCTCACCAGGGAGGGGCCCACCAGCGGCTAGCAGGGGAGGAAGCTGCCAAGGCGGTGGGATTTGTTTCTTAACCAAGAGACATCGTTTCCCTTCCTGTAACTCCAGACTGATGACTCAACATTTCCCAGGTCAACTCTTTACAACACGCCATGAGTGGAGCAAGGCTCCGTTTCCATGGGAGGCAGGCAAGCGTGGGTTTCGGTCAAGCCAGGGGTGTTCCTTGTAATGCCATTGGCTTAAAACCATTCCCTCCCTTGCCCCACCCCTTGATTACTTTCACTGATCAGCATGCACATAAAGCACATAGCAACTCTAAGACTAGCACCTCCAGCATCCAAACCTTTGCTAGGGAAGGAGATGCCGCCCCCATTTTACAGATGGGGGAAACTGAGGCCCAGTGGAAGTGACCTTCCTGAGTGGCAGAGCTGGGACCAGAACCCAGGTGCTACCAACAAGACCACACCACCCTTCCAGAACCAAAGAGGAGGCAGCCAGCATCTGTCAGCAGAGCTGGGGGAGCCAAGGGGAAAAGCCAAGGGCTAACAATCACACGGGAATAGTACGGCAAAAGGCCAGCCCCTGCCGTCTGGCTGACATTGGATGGGCGGAGACCAGTTGGATGTTCAGCCCAAGTCACAAGCGAAATCCAGGCAGTGGTCTCAGTCCATCCCCAGCCTGGACATCACAAGAAATCTGGGACAATGAGACCCAATTCATGTGCTCCCATGGACTGATAGTTAAAGAGGCTAGAAAGGCGAATCAATGTCATTACGGTACTTAGGTTTTCAACTTCCACTGCTTTCACGGGAAGCCAGGAGCCTACGCCCCTTTGGAGATCTGGGCCTAGTGCTGGTGCCATAAGCCACTTAGGGTGTGTCTAGACTACAAGTTTTTTTCGAAAAAAAGTGGCCTTTTTTCGAAAAAACTTCCCCTGCATCTAGACTGCCGCCACATTCTTTCGAAATTAAATCAAAAGAACGCAGTGGTTTTTGCAGCCATAGTAAACCTCATTTTACAAGGAATAACGCCTTTTTTCGAAAGTGCTCTTTCGAAAAAGGGTGTTCTTGAATGCAAACAGGGCTTTTTCGAAAGAGAGCATCCAGACTGCCTGGGTGCTCTTCTTTCAAGAAAGCAGCTCGCTTTTTCGAAAGAAGTCGTTGCGGTCTAGATGCTCTCTTTCAAAAGAGGCTTGTAGTCTAGGTGGACTAACCTAACCTCCATGAATGTATCTAGTTCTTTCTCAAATCCTCTTAAAGTTCTGGTCTTCACACCATCTTCTGGCAAGGAGTTCTACAGGTTGACTGTATGCTGAGTGAAGAAAAACTACTGTTTGTTTGTTTGTTTGTTTTAAATCTGTTGCCCGTTAATTTCACTTGGTGACCCCCCTAGTTCCTACATTATGGCAACAAGTAAATAACCTTTCCTTATTCACTTTCTCCATACTTGTTGTGATTTTATAGACCTCTATCCTATCCCCCCTTAGTCTAAGCTGAAAAGTCCCAGGCTTTTTAATCTCTCTTCCCCTCCCCGCCATTTAGAAACTAACACTGCCCCTCTGAATTGCCCCATCTCCCGGAGGGGTGGAACACCAGTGGAATCTTCTCTCTGGGTGGAACACCAGTGGAATCTTGTAAGTCTCCATAAAAGGCTGGAGAAAGGAGACCCTGGCCTTTAGGGAAGCCCTACCTTCAGCTGGCGGATTGTTGTCTGAAGGGCGCCGGTCCTTCACAGCTGTGTCCTGAGCCCACTTCACCAGGCAGACCTGGCTCCGTGTCTGTAAAAGCCTGGCAATGCACTGGGTTAGCCTGGCCCCGTGATGCAGTTTGGCCCGTCCTGATCATGTGCTGGAGAGTCAGACAAGCGAAAGGCCTCCCAGTGCCGGAGCAGCAGCGCGGAGCGAAATCTACTCTAGTGCCCTCACTGCAGTGCGGGTCGGCTCCCAGAGAGGCGGGGGCTAGTGGGACCAGCTGGCCCCATGTGTGGTCTGTGCAGGGAGGCCAGCCCTTGCCAGTGGATCTCAGCTTTCCCCATGCTGGGACTCGGTTGCAGGGTAAGACTCCCATCTAGCTGCCAAGGGAATGAGAGAGCTCTGGGGCGAGGGAGACGGAATGTTCCTCGCACCCTCCGAGTGGTGGTGTGAGGTGCACTCATCAACCCAGCAATTTGAGAGAGAGATCCACACTGTAGCTAATGGGAGAGCGTCCATTTCTGTCTAATCTATGCCCTTATGCTATCGTCCTCTCTCTGGCATGGGCTCTCTGGGGCCTCAAAGCTGATGGAACCAGATCCTGTGGTGGGCCTGCAAAGTCGTAACGGAAAAATACAGCCAAGGGCATCAGCCGGCTCAGGAGACCATCAGCGCGTTGTCAGTCACCGGCATAGAAGTAGCTGGTCGGGAGGTGCTGCAGGCCTGGACGGGGTAGTGCATGGGCAGAACGGGGCTGTCTGAGGGTCAGAGTCAAGCTGCATTGACAGATCCCAGCCCATCACTGGACGTGTGAGGGTATGGCGGAGAGAGGCCCATAGGCAGAGCGTGCCTGATCCGACCTGAGATTGTTATTATTACCAGTGGAACCTCTCTAGTCCAGCACGCTCGGGATCTGACCAGTTCCAAACCAGAGAATTTGCCCCACCACGGGAGGTCAATATTGTCTGGTAGCATTACCAACACTGCCACAGCTTGCTGGGCTCTTAGAAGATACTTAGGGGTACATTAGAGCTAAACAACAGCACAGAGCACTGAGAGCCAGGACTGGGGGCTGTGAACAAACTTTATGGGACTGCAGGAAACTTGGCCATACCCATGAAAAGTGGACATCCAGCTAACTGAAATCATGCCGGACCACAGAGGGTGCCAGACCAGAGAGTGCCAGACTAGAGAGGTTCAACCTGTAGTTTCTCATGGTTATAATCAGTCAAAGGCTAATTTCATTCTCAACTCCCCAAAGCTAGCAGTCCCATCTCCCATTGCGACCCTCCACTATTCCATACTCTTCCTGGAAGCAACTGTATCTTCGAGATATCAATGCCAAACAGGCCAAGTTCTGAGCCCTTATTTCAGGTAACACCCTCAAGTGAAGTCAAGGGAAGCTTGCCTGAATAAAAACCTTTGGATATGGTCCCTTCCTAAGGTGGTGCTGCTTTGGCTGAGATTTCTATTTGGGTGTTTGAAACACGTAGCTAATTAGTCACGGCTCGGGGTGCTGTTGTACCTTGTCACGTATGCTGGTGGGAAGGGTTCAAAGCAAGGGTGTCAGGAGACACTCTCCTTAAGTACTTTTATTGTTCGCCTCAGTCGTACAAGCTGAGCCAAAGAAATACCAGGCATTTCCAGAAATTGCTATTGATTTGGCCACTGCATCTACAAGGCGAATCAATATGTCCCCCTCTCTCCCCCTTGTTACGTGTGATGGAGCGGCTCTCTCCACATTCCTTGGGTGCTTTCTAGTGCTTGTAGCTTGTCTGTTGTAAATGGATTATTTCATTCTTTTTCCTGGAAAAAAATGGATTTCATTCTTTTTCCTGTCATGATAGCTCCACATGTCCCCCTCCCAGGACCGTGTGCGTCTGTCTCGTTGGGAGGAGTAATTCCACGCTTAACGGCAAGGAGGAAAAAAGATCGCGGTGTGTACAGACGGTTGACTTGACTTGAGATTTCGCTCCAAGCTTTTGAGATCCAGGAAAGTGTTCATAACATCCCCCTCTTCTCAGTTATTTGTCATTTCTGCTGCTGCTTCTCTCAGGGTAGGTAGCAAACAGACCAAGTGGAACTGGGCCTAGTAACTCCTGCGTCATAGCCCGATCCAGTCAATGGAAGGGGTCTGGGCCTAGCAAGGGCAGCCAGAAGGCGGGATATTTGGGGCTATAAGGAAGGTGGACGTGATTGGAACAGGCTGTGCCTAAGGAAGGGCAGCTAAGTCCAGTGGTGGGTCCCGGGAGCAAGAGACCAGGTTTCAGGGAGGCTGCTGAGCTGACTGGAACTGGGAAGCTGCCAGGAGGGGTCCCCCTGAAGCCTGAGAGAAAAGGAGTGGAGTGAACCCTCTTTTCGGTTTGACTTGCTTGGCTCAAGAGGAATAAACCTTCTCAGAGGAGACCGGGTGAATCGTCTGGAAGCCCAACCCTCGGAGAGCTCTTCTAGGTACTTTCAACGCCCACTGAAAGGCCCGGAATTGCGAAAGAGCCTCTTGCAGGCCAGGGACTCAGGAGTGTGGTTCAGTTCCTGGCTTGCTCCAGACATGCCCTTGGGCTTTATAACGGGAATAGTATTCCCCTGGGAAGCAGGGTTCCCCCTCAGATTTTCCAGCCGTGAGCGGAGGGAGTTTTGGCATGTGCACCAAAATTGAGGTCACATGCGCTGGTTCAGTTGTGTGCCACTGTGGCACCAAATTTATTAACACAATTTATTAACACACACACGTTCCCAGCTGCCGGAGCAGAAACCACCCCTCCTCCGCCATGTGGCATGTCCCATTCCCGGCCACTGGAGCAGACCCTGCCCCTCTCCACGCCATGCGGCATGTCCAGTTCCCAGCTGCCAGAACAGTCGCCCCCCCCCCAGTCATGCAGTATGTCCCATTCCCGGCCACTGGAGCAGACCCTGGCCCTCCCCACGCCATGCGGCATGTCCAGTTCCCAGCTGCCAGAACAGACGCCCCCCCCCCCGTCATGCGGTATGTTCCATTCCCGGCCACTGGAGCAGACCCTGGCCCTCCCCACGCCATGCGGCATGTCCAGTTCCCAGCTGCCAGAACAGACGCCCCCCCCCTCCCCCCCGTCATGCGGTATGTCCCATTCCCGGCTGCTGGAGCAGATACCTTTCCCCTCGCAATGTGGCAGGTCCTGTTCCTGGCCCCAGCCACCAGAACAGGCCCCGGCCCCTCCTGCCATGTAGCAGTCCCAGCCACCAGAGCAGGCTTCCCTGTCCCTCCCCAGCAGCTCTCTCCTCACACTGTCTCAGCCAGGGGAGAATTTTTTGTGTGCACCCGGGCAGGCGCGCCCCTCAGCGGGAACGATGCCGGGAAGCCAAGCTGGCCATACACTCAGAAATGCCACGTTTCCTGATCCTGGAGGGGCTTCCTTTCCCTGTTAAATTTGAAGTGGCACCGAGTTGCTTGTGTGTGACCCCTGATACACCATGAACCCATGTGTCCTAATGGAATGGAGTAGGCCAGGGACCCGCAGGCTGTCTCCTGCCCTTTCGGTTTTGCCTGGAGCCTCTCCGCCTTCGTGCGAGATGTGCCGGTTTCTAAACTGTGAACTCTTCCTCGGAGAGCCGGCGGCTGGACCAGACCCCCGCCTCGCTGGCTGGCTCAGGCATAGGAATGGAAAACTACCCAGCTCAAGTTTATGGCAATGAGCCGGGACTCTGTAAACACCCTGGCTCTTCATATGCCGCTGGGTTCCCCTTTGTTCGCTGACTGCCCCGCTTATTTTCAAGCCCCTAAGGTCGCTCCTAGTTAATAGTTGGCTAGAAATCAATAGCCCGAGAGATGGTTCAAGATAAGATTTAATAATAAGCGGGATCCAA
Source organism: Pelochelys cantorii (assembly GCA_032595735.1). NCBI lineage: Eukaryota > Metazoa > Chordata > Testudines > Trionychidae > Pelochelys > Pelochelys cantorii. The sequence continues at coordinate 4,438,959 of CM064335.1, read as the reverse complement.
TTCTGGTGACTTTCCTCTCTCTGCTGCTGGGGGTAGTGTGTGTGTGTGGGGGGGCTTTTCTGCAGAAACCTCATTCACATTCCAGCTGGGCAAATTCCATTCAGGGGTTGTCTCTTTACAAATAAATAAATGAGAAACGCCACCCAGGCCGGCCTGAGAGACTCGGGGCTAGTGCTCTGCATTTAGGCCCTGACAGAAGCTCGCAGGAGTCCGTTTCAATGGGTTTTGGATTAGGCACTGGGTGCTAAAAGGCTCTGCATTGGCCTGGGCCCTGGGAGCCAGTTCTCACTGCTGTGTTTTGCAGAACGTTGTTCCATTGGGTGTCAAGGCAATCAGGTGGCATTGCAACTCGATTAAAGCTGGCTAAAATGGTTAAGCACCGAGGGATGGTGCCTAACTCCCAGTTAAATCACTGGAAGTTAAGCAAACTACATGGCTTGAAATATCCAGCCCTTCACGCCTAACTTCCATAGACTTTCAACAACCATCTGACATCCAGTTCTCTTGGGGTACGTCTACACAGCAGGGCGAAACTCAAATTAAGCTACACAACTCGAGCTATGTCAATTGGTTGCTGAAGTCGAAAGAGCTTAATTTGGCTTTTGGCGCTGTCTGCACAGCAGGAAGTCGAAGGAAAGGTGCTCTTCCTCCGACTGCCCTTACTCCTGGTGAAATGAGGGTTACAGAAGTGAGAGTAAGAAGTCCTCCAGCTCGACATTATTTTGAAATAAAGACTTTGTAGTGTAGATGCGCACTATGTTATTTTGGATGAACATCAGGTTTTCCAAAATAATGCGGTTGTGCAGATGTACCCTTAGAAACCCTTTGAAAAAAAATCTTAGCCTAAAGTGTTTACAAATATTTTCAGGAGTGAGCCAAAGCTGGTATACCGTGAGGAAGGATGGCCTAATGGTTAAAGTGGAGGCCTTGGGCTCTAGAAAACCCTGTTTGATTCCAAGCTCTGTTCGACCTTCATCAAGTCACTTACAATCTCTTTGCCTCAATTCCCCATCTGTATATTGAGGGTGGGTAGCTGCACTTCCCTACTCCAAGGAATGCTGAGGATAAATACATTACCAATTGTGAGGTCCTCAAATATTACATTGATGAGGGCCAGATAAGTACCTAAGTAAAGGGATAATTATTTGCAAGCTTTCAGATCGCTGCTGCTATTTGCAAATCCTGAATGTTTTAGCTTGATGGGTCATTTAAAATTCAAACTGGAAATGTGATGTTCTCTGCTGTTGCTTTTCTGGGTTTGTTTGTTTGTTTGTTTGTTGTTAAATTCATTCATCCCATAGGCAGCGGAGAGAATACCCCATTATATTATTCTGGTAGTGAATTGCACAGCCCCAAAATAGTAAAGGCAAACTGCTTGCAAACAGCCTACAGTTTGAAAGTTATTGGAAACTAGTTGCGAAACCTTAGGAGTAACAAATATCAGATTGAAAATCAGGACATGTTTTCAAACAGCTGTGGAGGCTCCTACACTGAGCTCCAGAGATTCCCAGGTTCAAATCCACCCAGTGGTGGTTACAAGTGGGGGCTCGTCCAGGATCTCAGCGGGGTCCATGAAGCTCAGTATGTGCTTCCTCTGCTAGGAGATGTATGTAACTCACCCACTCGGGCTATGTCTACACTCATGGCTTCTTGCGCCAGAAATATGCAAATGAAGCTAAGCATGGAATATTGCCGAGCCTCATTTGCGTACCTAATGAGCCGCCATTTTTGCAGGAGCGGCTCTTGCGCCAGAAGGAGCTGTCTACACTGCCCCTTCTTGTGCAAGAAAACCCCTCTTGCACAATGCCGTTACGCCGATTATTTTCTGGAATAACGGCAATGCTCAAGAGGGTTTTTCTTGCATAAGAAGGGGCAGTGTAGACAGCTCTTTCTGGAGCAAGAGCCTCTTCTGCAAAAATGGTGGCTCGTTAGGTACGCAAATGAGGCTCGGCGATATTCCATGCTTAGCCTCATTTGCATATTTCTAGCACAAGAAGCCGCAAGTGTAGTAGACATAGTCCTGGTGTAGGTCACTGTCTCATGTAGTGGCAATTAGACCACTTACTGTGCACGAGAAGAATGAGAGAGCTCTACAGCCTGTGCTGCGAGCCAGTTGGCTTTATAGCTCAAGCTATAGCGGCTTCTACACTAAGCTTCAGAAGTCCCAGGTTCAAATCCACTTGGTGGCGATTACATGAGCCTCAGGGTGGAAGTTTCCAAAAGCACCTGTGTTGCTGCAGTCCCTGCATCATGTGGAAAGTCCAATGAGACTTCATCACTTCTGAAAATGTAGTGCAAGCCAAGTGCCTGCATGTCTGAAAAGAAGAGTGACCTGACAGGCAACACAGGCTATGAACAGAGGGATTCCAGTGCTGACTTAGCCAGCTGAACTGCAGAATGGGGGAAACCTGCAAAGTTCGTTCTAGTCCAGAAGGATATCTGTTGGGTACCTGTTGTCCACAATCTGTCTGGTGGCTGACAGAACCAGTGAGATGACTATGGTGGGGCAACTGCCCCACGGAGGCTGGAGGGAGCCCTGGCCAATAAGGAAGAGGCTTTTAAGAAACCTATCAGAGGGCAGCTTGCTGGGGCAGCCCTGTATATAAGGAGCTGCCCAGCAGACAGAGGCAGTTGGACCCTGATTAGTGAGGGTGCAGGATCAGCAGCTAGTGAAGGAGAGGCATGTTCAGTAGAAAAGCGCTGGGCACGCTGAGGGAAGTGAGAGAGATGGGCTCTTGCCTGGTACCTGCCAGGCCGCAGGCCTTGATCCAAGGGCTGTGGATGTGCAAGTGGCACAGGGACAGAGAGTCAGTTAATGGGGAGTGAAGGAGGGCAGGACAAGATGGCTGTCAGAGGGTCTCTGGGCCAGGACCCAGAGTAGTAGTAGTGGATGGGCTTAGGTATCTCCTTTCCCCTTAGAACCACCAAGAACAGTGGCCTACACGGACCGTAGTTCCCTGGATCATCCTTCTTCCCTTTTTTGAAGATGGGCGCTACATTTGCCTTTTTCCAATCATCTGAGATCTCTCCTGATCTCCATGACTTTTCAAAGATAATGGCCAAAGGCTCCTCAATGACATTTGCCAAACTCCCTCAGTACCCTCGGATGCATTAAGTCCAGACCCATGGATTTGTGTACGTTTAGCTTTTCTAAATAGTTCCTAACCTGTTCTTTACCCACCCAGGGCTGTCCATCTTCATCCTATCTTGCGTCACTTTGCGCATTAGTCCAGGAGCCGACCTTGTCCGTGAATATAGAGGCAAAGAGAGCATTGAGTACTTCAGCTTTCCCCACATCATCTGTCACTAGGTTACCTCCTTCATCCAGTAGGGACCCCACACCCTCTCTGATCACCTTCTCCTTGTTAACATGCCTGTAGAAACCTTTCTTGTTATCCTTCCCATCCTTTGCCAGTCGCAATTCCATTTGCGCTTTCGCCTTCCTGATAACCCCCCGGCATTCTTGAGCTATACATTTAAACCCCTCCCTGGTCATTTGTCCAAGTTTCCACTTTTTGTAAGCTTCCTTTTCGTGCTTAAGTTCACCAAGGATTTCCCCTGTAAGCCAATCCGGTCTCCTACCATGTTTGCCTCTTTTGCTACGCATCGGGATGGTTTCTTTCTGTGCCTTCAATAAGGCTTCTTTAAAATACTGCCAGCTGTCCTGGACTCCTTTCCCCTTCATGTTAGCATCCCAGGGGATTCTGCCCATCAGGTCTCTGAGGGAGTCAAAATCCGCTTTTCTGAAGTCCAAGGTGTGTATTTTACTACTCTCTTCTTCCTTTGGTCAGGATCCTGAAATCTACCATCTCATGATCACTGCTTCCGATGTTGTCACCCACCTCTACTTCCCCTATTAATTCCTCCCTGTTTGTGAGCAGAAGGTCAAACTGCACACAGCTGCTGGTCGGATCCTTCATCACTTGTACCAAGAAGTTATCCCCAACATTCTCCAAAATCTTCCCGTGACTTGGGAAATTTGAGTTCCAGTCTTAGTTCTAACTTGCTCGGTGCTGTTCGCTCCAGTTTATTTCCCTCTCTTGGTGTTGGTTTCCCCAGCTTTAAAATGAGCACATCCATGCATGGTTTATTTGTAAACTGCCATGCAACTGACAGATGAAAAACACTACCCATGAGCTAAGTGTTATTTATTACATGTGCTGCCTTGCTGTAGGAACTGTAGCACCTTACTTGTAAATTCTACAGAACATTGTGCTTCTGTAGACCTTTACCAGGCGTGATTGTCATCCTGCACCTTGTGTGAGTCACTTACACCAGTGCAAATTGTCCCTGCTCTGGAGAAGGCTCTCTAGGAGGCATGTCTACACTAGGAAACTATTTTGAAGGAACTAACATCGATTTAACTCCTGAAATAACAAAATCCAACTGGCGTGTCCTCACTATGGGGAAGCCTCGAAATGAGTCCGAAGCAGGCTCTGTGAATGTGGACTCGCTACCTTGGCTTGGAGCCGCAGGAAGCACTGGGGAGTAATTCATTCGAATGACTTTGGGGAGTCATTATTTCAAAATAGAGACACCGGAGCGTCCACACGACCGCTATTTCGAAATAAGTGTTATTCCTCAAATACCCTACGTCTCTTGAGTGTGCCTGCTATTTCGAGACCTAGCTCAGCATCCCTGTAACCCTCATTCCAGGAGGGTTAAGGGATGTCTCAAAATAGCACATTATTTTGGAATTTGGCACTGTGTAGACGCGCCAAATTTTGAAACGCTTGTTTCGAAATTCAGTCGAAATACAATACTCACTTTCCTTCACAAATGAGTGTGATACCTTGAACAAGACCTATCCCTACTTTGCCTCAATTTCCATTTAAAGCTACCTTGTTGGGGATGGTTGAGTGGCTTAATTCGAGTCCTGATTTTTCAGAAATGCAATGAGGTAATATTTTCTGCCCCGACACCCAAACCGGGCATTTGCATGCAACAACCAAGCATGCCAACGCAATGCACACTTTTGCCTACTCTGTTTCTTTTCAACTTGGCCCTTAATGTTTGAACCTGCCTGTGGGAAAGAGGCACTGCGTGAGAGTCAAACATAATTGCTGTTGACATTGTTACCCATTCAAGGACTAAAAGAACAATTAACACCCTAATCTCACTATCAAATTGGTATGTTTTTTTTCTTCCTCTTTTTGCTTAAAGGAAAATGGCATGCAGGCTGCAAAACCATTCCCGTCTCTACTGACGCCATACAAGGACGAAGAGCTGGATTCAACAAGCAGCTCTTGAGGCTACGCTGAGGTTCCTGGTGTCGTCCGCTTCTTGTGCCAAGTTCCAGCTGCCCTCAAACACATTTGTAGCTTTCCATTCCACTTCTGCCCTCCTTACTGCATGGGCTGAGAATGTAGCCTGGGTCACCTAGTGTGCGTGGCAGGTCCTTGGCAGGGTGGCCCTTTACATAACATAAAGAACATAAGAATGGCCGTACTGGCTCAGACCAAAGGTCCATCTAGCCCAGTATCCTGGCTCAGACCAAAGGTCCATCTAGCCCAGTATCCTGTCTGCCGACAGTGGCCAGCACCAGGTGCCCCAGAGAGGGTGGACCGAAGACAATGATCAAGCGATTTGTCTCCTGCCATCCCTCTCCAGCCTCTGACAAACAGAGGCCAGGGACACCATTTTATCCCCTGGCTAATAGCCTTTTATGGACCTAACCTCCATGAAATTATCTAGCTTCTCTTTAAACTCTATTATAGTCCTAGCCTTCACAGCCTCCTCTGGCAAGGAGTTCCACAGACTGACTACACGCTGTGTGAAGAAGAACTTTCTTTTATTAGTTTTAAACCTGCTTAATGGGTTAATTAATTAAACCCATTAATTTCATTTGGTGTCCTCTAGTTCTTCTATTTAGGGAACTAATAAATAACTTTTCTTTTTCGGCCCTCTCCACACCACTCATGATTTTATAGACCTCTATCATATCCCCCCTCAGTCTCCTCTTTTCTAAACTGAAAAGTCCCAGTCTCTTTAGCCTCTCCTCATATGGGACCCGTTCCAAACCCCTAATCATTTTAGTTGCCCTTTTCTGAACCCTTTCCAAGGCCAAAATATCTTTTTTGAGGTGAGGAGACCACATCTGTACACAGTATTCAAGATGTGGGCGTACCATAGTTTTATACAGGGGCAGTAAGATATTCTGGGTCTTATTTTCTATCCCTTTCTTAATAATTCCTAGCATCCTATTTGCCTTTTTGACCGCCGCTGCACACTGTGTGGAAGTTTTCAGAGAACTGTCCACGATAACTCCAAGATCTTTCCTGATTTGTCGTAGCCAAATTAGCCCCCATCATACTGTACGTATAGTTGGGGTTATTTTTCCCGATGTGCATTACTTTACACTTATCCACATTAAATTTCATTTGCTATTTTGTTGCCCGATCACTCAGTTTGGTGAGATCTTCTTGGAGTCCCTCGCAGTCTGCTTCTGTCTTGACTATCCTAAACAGTTTGGTATCATCTGCAAACCTTACCACCTCACTGCTTACCCCTTTCTCCAGATCATTTATGAATAAGTTGAACAGGATTGGTCCTAGGACCGACCCTTGGGGGACACCACTAGTTACCCCTCTCCATTCTGAAAATTTACCATTTATTCCTACCCTTTGTTTCCTGTCTTTTAACCAGTTCTCAATCCAAGAAAGGACCTTCCCTCTTATCCCATGGCCATGTAATTTACACAAGAGCCTTTGGTGAGGGACCTTGTCAAAGGCTTTCTGAAAATCTAAGTATACTCCTTGTCCGCATGTTTGTTAACCCCTTCAAAGAACTCTAATAGATTAGTAAGACAGGATTTCCCTTTACAGAAACCATGTTGACTTTTGTCCAACAAATTATGTTCTTCTACATGCTTCACAATTTTATTCTTTACTATTGTTTCGACTAATTTGCCCGGTACTGAAGTTAGACTGATTTGCCTGGTACTTTGCGCTTGGATCAGCGTCGGGGTACTGCCCAGACTCTGCCGTGAATCCCAGCCCTTCCCTTGTGCAGACTGGCTGCTTTTCCTTCCCTTGGCCACATGCCGTAAGTCTCTTGTTCCTCTTGTGACATCCAGTGGGAGGAGTGAATGTCTTCTGTTTCCAAAGGGTAGGGTTGGGTGGAGTTTGGTATGGAGCAAAATGGTATTTTTGCCTCTTCTCAGTCATATGTGTGGTTGTAGTGCTGTGTTGTTGTTGTTTTGTTTTTGGTTTGTTTTTTTTTGACCCTATATTCCCCTTTACTCTGCCCCTGATGGGCCGCATCTGTCTCTGCTGCTTCCTCTGCTTGCCTGGCACTGGCCGTCTTGCTATCCCTTTCTGCGGTGGTACCCCTGCTGCAGCAAGAACCCTTTTTGCCAACAATAGGATGGATGCTTTTTGCTTTCCAGTTGGATAACATGCTTTGCCTCTGAGCCATAATATCAAGACATGCATTGTCTGTATACATCTCTTAAACAATGCTTTGAGAGCTTAGAAAGAACTTCTTCTTACGCAAGGAGTTTAATAGAGCTCCTTCTTAAAAAAAAAAAGCAAGGTAAGTATTGAACTTAAGAGGTTTATTTGGTGAAAAACAAATATAGGCAGAAGAATTGGCCTTATAAAATTTTGGAATGTCCCTCAGTGGAACAGGGGAAGCCCTTTAAAAACTATTGCTTCTTACCAGTTTTAAATACAATATGCAGCTACCTGGGGAACTCATTGCCACAAGATACTGAGTCGAAGGACTTTGTGCAGAATTAAAAGCAATCAGTCAGTTTAACCAATTTCCATAGTTGCAAGATAAAAATGCGTAAAGGATATAAGCCTTTGTGCTTCAGGAAATAAGAACCACCTGACTGGAGATAGAAAGAAATATTCTCCATGCCCATGGCACATTAATGCATAAACATCCATTTATGGAGGTTTGACACCTTCCTCTGGGACATCAGCTCCTGGCCATTGTCAGAGAAGGTCTGGATTGGATGGGCCATTGTCAGTCTAGGTATGGAAACTTTTGTTCCTACTTTCCCATGTGCTTGGTCCTTTGACAGTGCTCTGGAGAACTGAGACACAGATCAGCCCTCGTAGAGGGAGCTGGGCTGGTTGGCTAACTAGCTGCTGTTTCCCAGGCCTAAGGTTGACTCTAATAAAATGTGTCTCTGTGATGGGTAGGTCGGTGGGTTTCTCTGGAGGAATCTGTGCAGATTAATAGGAGTTCCTTATGCAGCCCACGGGCTGAGTTACTCTCTTTGCCATTTTCAAGCAGAGAAGCAAAAACTCCACCAGAAATAGAGGCTTTCTACACTGCAACTGGGAGATGCCTCCCCACCCAGGCAGACCAATAGCAGGGCTTGAGATGGCAGGCCAAAAATAGCAGTGTGGACGTTGCTGCACTGAGACAGTCGTGGGCTAGCTACCTGAGCTCACCCCTGGGGGGTTTCCAAATTCAAGTGGCTACTCCAAGCCTCTGCTAGTGCCACCACATCCACACTGCTATATTTAGCCTATGAGTTGACGCCCCGTTCATATGAATCTGTTTTGCCAAGCGGCAGGGTAGACTGAGCCAAAGAAATTAGGCTCTTCTATTTTTCCTGTTGACAAGTTGCAGGTTGGGTCATCTGGTTTATGTTGAGCAATTCGAAACCAAACCCAATTCGGCACATCCTTGACTGTCTATTTGCCTGTCAGGCACTGACATATACAGCCGCCGCCCATCTACTTTGTGAATCTGCCGTGAACCTGAACAGCTATGCAAATGAGTCGGGGAGGCTATTAAATAAACAAGGACAGCGAGCTCTTTTATTTGAGAAACCGGTATGGCATATCCAGTGTGAATTAGCTCGATTTGACGAATTGCCCTTTAAAAACACTATAGAGCTAGTTGAAAAACAAGGTGGTTGTGGGGGGGGGAGGGGTTTCCCCCTCCTGTGGAAAATTTTCATTTCTTCTGGCAGAAATTTGAAAATTGAAAAACTTAGGCTGAAAAAAAAAATCCATTTGGAAATGCATCATGGGAGTTGTAGTTCAGATGCCTTATTCCCATTTTCCTCTGTGGGCCAGCTTCTGGGTCAGACTGCATCTCCTCTGGTGAACCACCTGGTCCCTCTTGGCAAAGGGAGGCCCTGCATCATGGCAGCCATGTGGTGCTGGTGCATCAAGGGAAATATAGTCTGGTTGGGGAATCCAGTCCCTCGAGGAAAATGGGTCTGTGAAGCAACTGGACTACAGCTCCCATGAGTCATTACAACAGCAGTTCCCTGTGGAAATACATCAGGGTTTTGACAAGTTGGAACTTCGCCAGAAAGCAGACACTTCGAAATTTATGTTGGGAACCCACTTTTCCGCCAAATAAATAGTTTTGAAGTTTTCAATCAGCCCTGCTCATGGGTTCCACAGAAACAGCTAAACCATTGACTTTTGGGCACTGAAAAGCTGGGAGGACACAGACAGCTCATGACTTAAAATACGTGCTGCACAGAGCTGGATGCTGTGCTGTAGCTCTGGAAGAGATGTTTATTTCACTTCCACCTCACATCCACATGGCCCCAAACATCAGAACCGTTTGTCGCCAGGGAGGGCGGGCAGGGCCAAGTGCATGTCCCTGGAGTTTTTGAATGGTGGATAAAGTTTTCTGGTAGTAAAGCTGGAGACGGGGGGACAGAGTCTTCTCTGCTTGAATTATGTCCTGCCTGTATTTGCAAGGTGCATATTTCTTGCATAGAGATCGTTTAATATCTTGACATCAGAGTCATTGGTTAAATCCGGGGCCTTGTTGCAAACCCAACAAAAAATATTTTCACCACTACCTGAACCGTCATAGTCTAGCAGGAGGCCAAGTCAGGCTGATGGTATAATTGTGTGTTCAAACGAGGTCATCTAGCTCATCTCCTTGACAGGTATTTGTCCATCTTGGTCTTGAAAACCTCCAGTGATGGGGATATGCTAACCCATGAAGTGTCATAACACAAAGGGCTGTCTTTCCCCACATCTCACACATTTAATTGTAGACCATTGTGGTGGTGCCTCTATTTTTTTTTTTAAACCAAATATCTGACCATCATCTAGAGGTAAGATAAAACACAGGATTGAGGGTTAGAGGACTTGAGTTTTTTTGCTGGCTCTGCCATGGATCTGCTGTGTAAATTTAAGCAGGTCTTTTGACTGCTCTGTGCCTCTGTTTCCCCATCTAGAACAGGGGGATAATTGCATGTACCTGCCGTAGTTGACCATGCATTGAGATTTATGGATGAAATGCTTTCTAGGAAGGTTGAACCTCTATAATCCGGAGGACAGGTTGAACCTCTATAGTCTGGCACTCTCTAGTCCAGCAACATCCGTGGTCAGCATGATTTCAATGAGCCAGATGTCCACTTAGCATAAGAGTGGCCAAGTTTCCTGTGGTCCCATAAAGTTTGCTTACAGCCCCCAGGCCTGGCTTTCAGTGTTCTGTGATGTTGTTTAGCTCTGATTTGCCCCTCAATGTCTTTTAAGAGCCCAGCAAGCAGTGGAAGTGTTGGTAATGCTGCTAGACTATATAAACCTTCCGTGGTTGGGCAAATTCTCTGGTTCGGCACTGGTCAGGTCTCAAGGGTACCAGACTAGAGAGGTTCAACCTGTAGAAGCAAACTATTATGTGTCATCGCATAATGAAAACAAAGCAAAACTGAAATAAAGCAAGTCCCCGTGGTGCATTGGCTTGGCATTTTATGCTAATTTACAACTGCTATTCTGTGCTTTCTAGGCTTTTGCACTGCGCTTCTCACTGGAGTAACTGTGCACCTTCCAAGAGTGCGTAAGCAACGTGACTGCACCTCTGCCACTTGGTTTTTCTCTCATCCTCTCTCCAACAAGGAGAGGCGTGTGGCGGGTGCTGTTCTGGTAGGGGTTATGTGTGTGTTATAAACACCCAGCAGCAGGTGTATTTATCAGAGAATCCAGGGCCAAAGAAATGTGCTTTGCCCTTGGATTGGAAAGAAACGGCCCATAGATCCTTGGGGAGTTCGTTCCACAGACAAGCCCCAGTAGCAGGTTCACAGACGAACTTGACTCTTGTTGCTAAGAGTCCCATTGTGCCAGGGGAGAGACGTTGTTGACCTCGGGTTTCATCCTAGAGCTCTGAATGGCTGTTGAGGTACTTGGGTCCGGGTGATGGACTGCTTTAACGAAAGTTATGCTTCTCTTCAATCAGCGACAAGTCTCCCATCCATTCGTGGGAGAGGGTGACATTCTGCTGACTGTAATTCACACGAGCTGGGCGAAGCCACGGGGAGGACGGGAAGGAGCAAGCCTTTGAGACTGGAAATAGAGTGTCCCATTGCTGAAGCAGCCTCTGTGCTGCCATGTGCCTCAATCGGCTGCTACTGAAGTCAGCAGGGTTCCTCGGGAGTATCATTCCAGGCAGACTGTCTCCTGCACTGGTCTCTTCTCTGTCTCACATTGTTCTGGCTCTGGATGGTGGCAGACGAGAGCTGTCAGAGCAGGGGCGTGCTTGGGCACAGGAAACAGGCAACATTTGGCACAATTCTGTCATCACACAGGTGGCTGAGAAATCACTCGCCCAATTATACACATGTCGGGGAGATAAAAGCAACATTTGGCACTTCATGGGCAACATAAAAGGCAAGAAAACGAGATTTTTACATCCACGCGTTCGGTTAGAGGAGAAGCGGGAGGCGGTTTCCCACCCCCTTACATATGCTTGGCATGCACAGCACAATTGGAATGCTGCTAATGATGTCTGCTCTGGGATTTCTGGTTGTCATCTGGCTGGGGACTCTCTGGACCAACTCCCCTCTATGGTGGTACACGAAAATCATGCATCAGATCCCCTCCTCTGCCCCCAGGTAGATGCTCTCCAGTTGTCAAAATAAGACACGCATTTTAAAAGGGTTAAAATATCTGATTTACTTTCCTGGCCTACCCCCACACTGCTGGGTTTATATATATATATATATATATATATAATATACACACACACATATTTGCACTTTGCGAAGCTTAAGAGCAGTTCTGATAAGCCGGCGGTCCCCCGACTTGCTCCTTCTCATGAGCAAACAGAGCTATCTCGAAGCCGCAAGCTGGATTTCAGCCTCAGCATTTGAAGAGTTTAAACTCCACTTATCATCAGCAGTGTCCGCCTTAGGCTACTCTCCTTTCTGCGCGTTTTTTGTCCTCCCACAATGTACTACAAAAGTCATCACAACAAATGTCCTTCTGGGGGATTTTCCTTTTCCTCTTTGTTACACCTGGGCACCTTTCAGGCCTTCTTCTGTAGAACGCTAGTCATGAGATGGAGCCAAATCGTCAGAGGACCTGCACCAATGGACACTGCCTGAAGTCCAGCTGTATTTGACACTGTACTTGATGAAGATCTAGCCCTGTATTCCTGTTCAAAGTTGCCTGTGGCTTGCACTGTCTGGGATTACAATCCCGTCAGATTTCACAAGCTTTGCAAAGTTGGAGTTCCCTGGAGTTTGGAAAACCTAGGTGCTGTAAGAAGCAGTGTTGGTGATCTGAGTCAGTGTCATTACATGACGTCAGCACTGCCTGATTCCTCATGGTAAAGGTGATCTGAAAGGAGGTGTGTGAAGGTTGTGTCCTCCTGGCCAAGTTGCACATTGGTTAAGTGCCTGGACTTTCTGCATTCCTGCTAACTCCAGGATCTTCACTTTCTCCTAGAGCTGGTTAGAAAAACCTAGACGGAGCCCTTGCCCATCCAAATTCAAGCACTCCATGAAATCATGTGGCTTTTGCTGACATTGTTTTGGGGTCAAGCCAGCAAAAAAAAAAAAAAAAAAATAGTTCCACCAATGTCAGAATGGCTCATTTTGATGTTTTTTTGGAATGAAACCTCATTGTGGAACAGGTTTGTTTCAAAACGTGATCTGTAGCGTGCTCTGTATGTTGATGTGAATTTGAAAAACCAATTAAAACAATATTCCAGTTTTGTTCAACGTTTTTAATGTGTCTGAAATGAAATGGGGGGGAGGGGACGGAAGAGGGAACTTCTCTGCAGAGAATTTCTAAATTTCTGACATCTTGAAATCCTTGGCAAAATGGAATTGGTCCTCCATCTAACACCATGTCCTGTATTATGGGGGGGCGGGTGAAGGGATTCTTGCATTCAGAGTGCAAGGTCCTTTGGGAGGAAACTTGTGTATGTAAATATGAGCGGGCTAGTGTATGTTTACCACTGGCCTCTACTGGAGGGAATTGGAACTGCACATCTGTTTATAGGCCATATACTGCTTACTCCAAATGGAGATTCTCCTTTAGCAAGAATATCTGAGATCTGTCCTTCCTGTGGCCATGTAGCTCCAAGTGATGATGGCATGGAACACTGTTGTAGGCAGAAACTGTCTTGTGCTGTGAGCTTAGCCTCCTGCTCCACACTTAGAACCATAGACTAATAGAACACTAGACCTGGAAGGGAGATCATCAAGTCCAGGCCCCTGCCCTCTCGGCAGGACCAAGAACCATCTAGATCATCCCTGACAGGTGTCTGTTTAACCTGCTCTTCAATATCTCCAGGGATGGAGATTCCACAACCTCCCTAGGCAATTTATTCCAGGGTTTAACCACCCTGACAGCTAGGAAGTTTTTCCTAGTGTCCAACCTAAACCTCCCTTGCTGCAATTTAAGCCCCTTGCTTCTTGTCCTATCCTCAGAGGCCAAGGAGACCATTTTCTCCCCTCCTCCCTGAGACACCCATTTAGATACCTGAAAACCACTATTGTGTCCCCTCTCAATCTTCTCCTTTCCAAACTAAACAAACCCAAATTCCTTTAGCCTTGCCTCATAGTTCATGTTCTCTAGACCTTTCATCATTTGTGTTGCTCTTCTCTAGTCCTTCTCCAATTTTTCCACATTTTTCTTGAAATGTGGTGCCCAGAACTGGACCCAATACTCCAACGGAGGCCTAACCAGCGCAGAGTAGAGCAGACGAATGACTTCTCGTGTCTTGCTCACAACACTGCTCTTGATACAGCCCAGAATCCTGTTTGCTTTTTTTTTTTTTGCAACAGCGTCACACTGTTGACTCATATTTAGCTTGTGGTCTACTCTGACCCCTACATTCCTTTCTGCAGGGCTCCTTCCTAGACAGTCACTTCCCATTTTGTATGTGTGTACCGTTGGTGCTCCAAGGACAACTTTGTCTTGCCATTGGGAAACATCTGGAGGAAGGCAACAGGACAGTTCTGAATTAGGTGGGGTCTGGAGACGCCCTAGAAAAAGACACGTCCGTTTGGGCCTCTTCTGTAGTGCAGTGTGATCTATCAATAGGAATCTAGCTGTACAGTGGTTCTGGCTGGGAGCTGGCTAACGGTGCGCTGTGCTTTCCAGAATCTAGATGCACCATGTCTGGCGATGCCTAATCATTTTCCCCAAGAACAAGGAAGAGAAGGGGATAAAATAATGCCAGAAATGGCTGCATCAATTGGCAAAGCTTTGCCAGGCCTTTAATTAAAACAGCAGAGAGCAGAACTGGGAGTCTGTAGCTTTGCTGGATAAAGAGATCTCAAAAAAAAAAAAAAAAGCCATTAGTCTTTATCTCGCCTGCACAAGAGCGGGAGAGAGTTAATCACTCCTGAGAGGGAGAAAGGAGTTTTAAAAGGCAAAAATCACATCTTGTTTCCCCTTTGTGTGTCTAAGAGATGGCCCAGCTGCTCTCTTTTAAAGCTCTGCATTTACACAGCCCATCATTTAAGGATCTCAAAGTGCTTTACAAACCGGAGTGACTTTAACCTTGAAACATCTTGGGGAGGTAAGTGTTTTGTGGCTCCCTTTAGCTCCCCTCTGCCAATTTACAAGTGACAGTTATGCAGATAGAGGCCCAGGGCAGAGGAAAAAAGGGTTGCTTTGTGGTTAAGGTGCTGATCTGGGACTCAAGCGATCTGGGCTCCATCCCTGGCTCTGTCACTGACTACTCATATGACCTTGGGCAAATCACTTAATGTCAGCAGCATTGCCGCCTCTTAATGTGCATGCAGGTATGGGAGTGGCAGGGGTTGGAGCCTGCCTGGGTGTGGTGTGAGAGGCTCCAGTCCTCGAGTAAATTTAAGCCTTGCCTCTGAGGAGGAAACACCGTTTGATTGGCTGCCTGCTCCACCTGCCTGCCCGCCTCAGAACAGCCAATCTGAGCTGCTGTCAGAAGAACTCTCTCCTCTCCCCATCGCTGCCTGGTGCCATTCTCAGAGATGGAGGGGGACAGGACGGTTCCTCTTCCATTCCTTCTAGGGTGATCAGACATCCCTATATTATTGGGATTGGCCTGGTATTAAGGGCTTTATCTTATGTACGCTACCATATCTCACACACGTCTGACCAAAAAAAAAGGTCCCAATTTTTCACACTTGCCATCTGGTCACCCCACAACACCTGGCCTGAAAAGGAGCACAGGGGGGTGGAGAAACCCTGCAGCTGCCCCCCTCCCCCCCCCCCGGACGGGAAGGAAAAAGGGGACCCCACTCCAGCCTCCTAGGCAGGTTGGGAGAGGTGTGGGGTCTGAACCGATTGTGAAGTTGGAGGAGCTGGGGGGAGATGATCTGTGGACTGGGGAGGACAGGATTGACTTGGGCAGGGGATGGGCAAATGTGGGATGAGAGCTTCTGTATGGGGGGTGGGGGCAAACATCCCCTCGCTTGACATGTTTAGGAGAGACCAGGACTGGAACAGGGTTCAAAAAAGAGCTGGATAGATTCATGGAGGTTAGGCCCATCAATGGCTATTAGCCAGGATGGGCAGGGATGGTGTCTGTAGCCTCTGTTTGTCTGGGGCTGGGAATGGGCGACAGGGGAGGGATCATTTGATGATTCCCTGTTCTGTTCGCTCCCTCTGGGGCACCTGGCATTGGCCACTGTCGGCAGACAGGATACTAGGCTAGATGGACCTTTGGTCTGACCCAGTGTGGCCAGTCTTAGGCTCTTAGAGTGGGCAGCACCGACTGTCAGATGTTCATGTACCCTGGGGATGGGCAGGGAAGTTTGAACATCACAAGGAAGACCCAACGCACTGTATAATTTTTAAAAAATCATGATTTTGGGGGGCCAAGCCCATGAATTTTGATGAATCCGACTCATGATGTTTGATCTCCTGGAGAGTGTCTCTTTTCCCCTCTGTAAATGTGGATAACCCTTCCTTTCTCCTGCCATGGCTGTTTGGGTTGTAAATTCTCCGGGAAAGGGACTGTCTCTTACTAGGTGTTTGTACAAAGAGCTGGGCCCATTCCTGGTGACAGCGCCAGGAATAGGAACCAGGAGTTCTGCCTCTCAGACTCCTGCTCTGCAGATGCTGTCTCTGATTTTCTCTTCCCTGTAGCCGAAGGTCAAGAGCACCAACACTGGGAAAAGGAAAAACGAAATCCCAGGTTGAATGTGGTCAAAGGGTTCTCAGCTGGTCGGGTCAGAGGGTTTTTTGCCTGTTTTTTGACCGATTCTCTTCTTGCAATGAATCCTTCTGAACATCTCCTTGCTCTGTGCAGGCACGGCTGCTTCCATTGTGGTTTTCTTTGGTTGGGTCTTCCTTCTGTTGCTTTTCACTTTTGTGCAAGGGCAAGAGCAAAATTAGTCTCCCGACAGACGGACATCCAGCGGAGGCAGGGAAGAAAGGCATGCTACTGCTCCAGGTGCGTGAAGTACATCCCTACTGCTCCTGAGCCGGAATCTTAGAGCCACCGAGAACATCGTCAGTTCCTCAATGAGAGAGCAGCCAACGCTCCGCTGCGAGATTTTATTCTTTCAGTGAAAACCACTCCGTCTGCTGTGAAACTAGATTCCTTGCAGTGGGTCTTCAACTCTTCTCACAACGGTGATGTGGTGCCACGGAGCCATTCCCCGCTCACAAGCGAATCCCAAACCGGACACGAGGCAGAGTAAAAGTGCCTCTTTGTGGTGCCGACCGGTACCTGGTAGATTTCTCTGCACTGGAAAAATCATGGAGCAGTCAGGCAATCAGGGGCAACTTCTGCTTGGAAGAGGTCCGGGACTAGACCTTTGGAGAGCAGGGTTGGGCTGTGTGGGCAGCATTGTGCGCAAATCCAAGAGTTGCAGGAATGCTTAGGAAGAGAGAACAGGGCGGAATTTGTTTTAGCGTCTAAAGACCCCAATGGAGATCAGAATCCCACTGGGGCAGGTGCTAGGTGTCAGTGCACTAACCCTAAGTCTACACTAC
This sequence comes from Pelochelys cantorii, assembly GCA_032595735.1. Lineage (NCBI taxonomy): Eukaryota > Metazoa > Chordata > Testudines > Trionychidae > Pelochelys > Pelochelys cantorii. The sequence continues at coordinate 4,421,812 of CM064335.1, read as the reverse complement.
ACCAGGATTAAGGTACATCATTCCGCTAGGCAAAATGCATAGCTGGCGTCAGCTTCCCTTAAGCCGAGCCATCGCCACGTCTACACTGCAGGAGGCCAATGGGAGTGCATACTCCCATCGGCATCCCTTACTCCTCATAGAATGAGGTGTACAGCATGCTGGTGTGGGAGGCTGCCCTCAGTGTTCGATTTGGGGGGGTCTACACGAGACCTGCTAAATTGAACGCTAGAAGATCGAGCTTGGGAGGGTCAACCTCCGTAGTGTAGACATGCCCTAAGAGTCCTGGCACTGAAGGGGTTACAGCATCAATAAATGAGGGGTGGGAAAAAGTTAGGTCTGCTGTGAGACCTGGGTTCTGTTCTCAGCTCTGCCCAACATGTCATTATATAACTTTTCCATTAACCCGCTTGTAAGGTGGGGAATGCTCCCTGACGGTCATGCAGGCATGGGGAAGTGGGCCTTGCTCCGTTTCTGGGCATGTCGGGGTCTTCCTCTTAACAACTTTCTGGAGTGTTGAGTCCAGTGCTCCTGGCTCCTAGCTCAGAGCACGTTCCTTAGGCTGCAGGGCCATCGAGTGGGGATGTCTCCCTCTCCCGGAACATCCCCTGACTTGGGCCAAGTCTTTATTCTGGGGAAGATTGACACTGCCATAATCTATCTTCCAGAGTTTGATTTAGTGGGTCTAGTAAAGACCCACTAAATCAAACTCAGAGGGCGCCCCCATCGTTGGCCAATACTCCTGCTCCTGTGAAGAGTAAGGGAAGCGGACGGGAGCGTTTGATCCCATAGGCCTTCCGCTGTGGGGACGGCAGGGAAACTCGAATCAAGGTACGTCGACTCCAGGTACAAAATGAATACAGCTGGAGTTGCATATCTTGATTCAACCATTGCCCATAGTGTAAACGTGCCCTTAGTGGTGTAATGACTCTCTTCTTCTGTGATTTGGCACCAATGTCACACAAGTGGGGCTGTCAGATAGCATTTTCCCTCCTGTGAGAAGTTTGGTATCCTGCTCTGTAGGTCCCCACGCCTGTGCGGGCTCTTTCAAAAGGCTGGGACTCCTCCCTGTTTGGGGTGGACCCTTGCTCAGGAGAAGGTGTCTGTATCAGTCAGGGAGGATGAATGAGATGCCAGCGAAACTGTTTGTACACTGTTCAAACAACCTCGGGGGGGATCTGGCAGGCTCTGGGCGAGCTGAAGTTCAGTGGCTTGGGAAAGAAAGCTGGGCGGATGCATGGCTTGTCTTGCTCTACATCCGGACTGAAAATGGATAGGAGAGCTGCTTCTGATTTGAGCCCATCTAGTCCCACGTGCAGGCCCAAACCGTCTGAAGGGGAATCGGGCGTGACTCTCTTTGGAGCCTGATGCTGTTTCTGAGTCTGCACAAAGATAGTCACCAAGGGTATGTCTACACTAGCCCCCTAATTTGAACTAGGGAGGCTAATGTAGGCATTCGAACTTGCAAATGAAGCCCGGGATTTAAATATCCCAGGCTTCATTTGCATGTTCCCGGGCGGGCACCATTTTTAAATCCCCCTAGTCCGAACTAACTGCCCGCGGCTACACGCGGCAGTTAAAAGTTAATTCGAACTAAGCTTTGTGTGCTGCAAACTCCCTCCTTCCCCCAGCCTCCCTCTCAGACCCCGCCCCACATCTTCTCCTTGGGAAAGCACGGCCCTTGACCACTTACCAAAACCTTGGAGTGGCCACCCCATCAAAAATTATTGCTCACCCTGCCCCGCCCCGTGCTATGGCATTGGCCTGGCTCCTCACTGTGGCTGTTAGCCCTGCCCTGCCAGCAGAGATAACCCGGGGATAGAGGGGAGGGCAGGTGGCCCCGGAGACTAGTGCTAGTTCCTGAGGGAGATGTGACTCCGTGTTACTCCGGGGCCCGACACTGTGCATGGAGGAGGGGAAAATCCCTTCCTGATCCTGGTGGCAGTGAGCGGGTTCCCTGGAGCATGCGTGTTGATTACTTCTAGGCACGGCAAATAAAACGCCAGGACTCCAGCGCTGTAACGGGGTTCCATGCTCATCTCACGGCTCTTTGACCAGCAAGGAGCGGGATCACCGTCGCTTGCCAGGACAGGCTGAACCCGATGACTGAAGGCCAGTGCTGGGCATGCTGCCAGTCTGCCCCCATGTTAGCCCATCCCGTGTTCCCTGTAAACTGGGCACTCGTGCGGCTGCTCAGGAGAGATTGCAATCTGCCCGGCTGATTAGCAGAGCGCCCACCACTAGGTTTTGTATTTCTACTGGTGGTGCACATTCACACATGCCTCGGTGTGTGTAACAAAATTTATTCCACACATAGGTGGAAAAATTCCACCTGTGGATGGGAAAGATTAGAGAGAACATCAGCCTGGGCAACTGTTGCCTCTTGTGTTGCTGTTGTGTTACCACACCACCGGGGAGCGCTCCTGTTGTAGATCAGGGCCCTCTTGGAGGAGGCGCGACAAAAGGAGCTTACGTCGGTTGCAAGCTCTCTGCATCTTTCTTTTTCTCCACCTCAAAAGCTTTCCCAGGAGCTTGGGCAGATGCCAATGTTGAGCCATTCTGCGGGGGCTAGGAAGCGCAATGTCCAGTGCCGCATTCATGGGAATTGAGTGACGCCTGCCCTGTCTGGGGCAATGACCCTAAACATGTCTCGGAGTGTGACTCAAACCATGTCACCCAAACACATCCATCCCAGGGTTCCTCATACGCTGCCGACAGCTTAAAAGCCAGGTCGGGGAGGTCAGGCTCTGGTCTCTTGGCAACACGCCATGCTGCCGAGCCAGGAATGGACGTCCGCTCCCCAGTTTGGTCCCTGGTTCCCCAAGCTGTGGGGGGCAGCCCCAGGGCAGCCAGACTTTGCAAAGTGGCCCTCACTTTAGGAGGCTTCCCTTTTCCTGGGGCCCAGTGAAAGAATTGGGCTTGTTTAGTTTGGAAGAGAGAAGACTGAGAGGGGGCAGGATAGCAGCTTTCAAGTACCTAAAAGGGTGTTGGAAGGAGGAGGGAGAAAACTTGTTCTCCTTGAGCTCTGATGGTAGGACAAGAAGCAATGGGCTTAAATTGCAGCACGGAAGGTTGAGGTTGAATATTAGGAAAAACTTCCTGTCAGGGTGGTTAAACATGGGAATAAATTGCCTAGGGAGGTTGCGGAATCCCCATCACTGGAGATATGTAAGAGCAGGTTGGACAGACGCCTGTCAGGGATGGTCTAAGGTGCTTGGTCCTGCCGTGAGGGCAGGGGACTGGACTTGATGCCCTCTTGAGGTCCCTTCCAGTTCTAGTGTTTACAATTCTGTGCTGTGGATCTACTGCTTATCTTACTCACCTCATCTCACAGTGGCAATCCCCTCACAGAGGAAGGCTGGTCTCGCAGCGAAGGCCCTAAATTGGTCCACTCTGTCCCGGACTCGTGCGTCCTTGGGCAAGTCACTTTGCCTCTGCGTGCCTCTCCCCCTCCATCTGTTCAGTGGGGATAACCATACATGCCACTTCCTCCCTACGAGTTAACTGGCAGCCGCTTCCACGGCGCAGCTCTGTGGGAATGTGCAGGGACCTTTCCTCCCACCCTTCCAAATAGACTCAAGGGGGGCTTTTGTTGTCGGTTCCAGACCACCGGGTGAGACACCCTGAGGTGTTTAAATCATGCAACTGGGAGGTTATACTCAGCTGGGCTCCTCTAGGAGAAGCACCCTGCCCTCAGTCTCCGAGTATCCCAGACCCCGGTTAGGTCACAGTTGCTACAGTTCTGTGAGGTGGCATCCAGCTGGGGGAGATGGCTCCCGCACTGTCCATCCAAGCTCAGGAAGCTGAAATTGCAATAAGACAACCCTTTGATTAGCACAGCGACCAATTACCATGAAGGGCGAGAAACCTTTCTGGGTCTTAGGGCCAAACCCACCAAAGGCAGAAAAGCTGAGAGTCGCAGTCCCAATCAAGGCTGCAAGTTCTGGGCTCCCCAGGGAGACCTGTAAAGAGCTGCTGAGCCTGAGATCTGCTTCCCCCAGAGATGGAGTTTCATGCTGTTGTCAGCATTGTTCTCTTCCTCCTTCCCCCCCCAAGGAATTTGAGACGGGGAAGGGAGGGACAGGTGTAGGACTAGGGGAAATACTTGGAGAGGATTCCTGGTGGGTCCTTGTGTAACTGAGCTCGGGGGGTATTTTTAAGATGTCGAAGGTACCTAGGACAGATGGAGAGGATTGTGTTAGCATTTTTACAAATCGAAAACTAATATTCAGCCTTCCTCAGGGTGTGTAAGGGGGGGGAATTAAAGTTGTAGCCTGGAGAGAGAGCCTAAAGAAACAGTCTCTGGACAGTTTTCTCAGAACTGAACCTCTCTAGTCCAGAACTCTCTTGTCCAGCAGCCTCCGTGGTCCAGCATGATTTGAGTTTGCTGGATGTCCACTTAGCATGGGTATGGTCAAGTTTCCCGTGGTCCCATAAAGTTTGTTTACAGCCACCCTCCTGGCTTTCAGTGTTCTGTGCTGTTATTTAGAAGACATTTAGCGGTAAATTAAAGCTAAGAGCCCAGTAAGCAGTGGAAGTGTTGGTAATGCTGCTAGACAATACTGATCTCCCATAGTCCGGCAAATTCTCTGGTTCGGCACCGGTCAGGTCCCAAGGGTGCCAGACTAGAGAGGTTCCACCTGTATCAGCTGATTTCTCTAGCCAGCTGTTATTTTTAAGAGGCTGTGGCAAGGGGGAGAAGTTGAGGTGGGGTCTGATCAGACGAGAGTGAGAGCTGGCAAGGCCGACAGGACGGCGCCTATGGCCGCAGGGGTTGCAAAAGAAAAGGCTCTTTCTCCTTGCACCCCTCCACCTAAGGAGCATGAGGGTTTGTGGTTTGCTTGCGTGTGCAGTAGGAGCTGACTAAGGTCAAGCTGAGTGCGACGAAGAGTGTGGCTTTTAGCCCCGATAGGAATTGCCAGGCTGAATCTGACCAATGGCCTGGTTGCTCCAATATCCTGTCCCCAGTGGCCAAGATCAGCTGTTTCAGAGAAGGGGGCATGGCATCTCTACCTGCATAGAGTAGTGATGGGATAACCGGACCCTAGGGAACATCCCTTCCAAAGTCCCATTAGTTAGAAATTGGGTTGTGCCCAGAAGTAGGTGAGCTTCCCTCTTCCGAGGCATTGGTGATGTAATTAGGGCCAGTCTAAACTGGGTTTTTGACTTAACTTATTTTAAGACAGGTGTCTGCTTCCCATGGAAAACTGCCTCTTCATCAAAACAAAAACAAAAAAAGGAAGACCTGAAAAAATGGCAAATTGACTTTTTCCATGCGGAGGGGGGCTCCCCATTTTCCAACAGGGTCTCATCCTAAACCTCCTCACTGTTGTAGACTGGTGATCATTCTTATCTCATGGGGGAGTGAGTTCCACAGGCCTGGTCTACACTAGAGCAGAAGGTCGACCTAAGATGCACAACCCAAGCGACATTAATGACGTAGCTGGAGTTGATGTATCTTAAATCGCCGTCCGCACAACAGGAGGTCAAAGGAGCAAACACTCCCGTCGGCTTCCCTTTCTCCTTGTGAGGAGCAGGAGTACCAGCACCAACAGAGGTGCTCTCTGAGTTCGATTTAGTGAGACTTCACTAGACCCGCTAAATGGAACTCCGGTTCGATGAAGAGGCGGTGGCGATCTTCCACGAAGGGTAGACATGGCCTGACAGTTTTGTCTCCTCCACCCTCAAGCCTACCCCCATAGCTGCCCCAGTCAGAAACCTGGGTTTATGGACCGTTTGTAAAGTTGATTCCCAGTCTGTCCAAACTGGTAGTGTTCTGCTGTCCGATGGGTGCCACTGCACAGACAGCTCTCCCCATCAGTTTTTCTATAGCCCATTTTTTCTAATTTTAACCCATGGCTATCAGTTTTCCAGCTTCATTATCTGGCTTTGTATGTCACACTCTTTCCTCCTCCCCCTTTAAGAGTCCATAATAGTAACAGTAATAGACAGTTTTCCACCAAGAGACAGTTAACCTTCTTAAAGTTAAGCGTGTGAGGCTCTGCCTCAGAAAGCTTTCCTCTACAAAACAGGCAATTATCTTTGGTTATTAACCTTTCCCTTTTTAATCTGATATTAGCGCCAAAATAAAGGTGGAGGGCAGCCGTCTGTCCCCTCGTAAGTACTCCATGTTTCTGTCTGTGAAGGATAACTAGTTGCCGTCTTGCTTGTACTGTGTATTCTAGGTTTGCTGTGCATTTAACAATGCTCTTCGGCATCTTCCGTTGGGAGCTGTAACCTGAAAGTACGGCCGTTATTTTAAATAGAACTTTAATTGAAGCTTTGTATAGAGAAAGGGAGATAATAAAAACCAAGTAGCATAAAGCAATGACAAGCCAGACTCTGCTCTTTGACACTCCAGAGTAGATTTGGACTAATTTTGTCCACCAATACGTTCCCACAAAAGGTTTGGTTTTGACAAATTGGCATTTTCTGAGCAAAAAAAAAAGTCTGACCGATAATCCGAAGAAAAAATGAGGTTAACGTAATGAAATGTGGATTATAGTTGTGAGATGAAAAATAAGGAGTTCAACAGATACAAAGCACTTTGTAAGCGCGCTCTTGTTATTGGTCGAATTGTCTGCGTACGCATGTGTGTGTGCTTATGTACACGTTGCAAGTGTGTAAATAAAAATTAAGTACAAAGAAGCTTTCCTTTGTACAATAGGTGTCCTGCAGCATTCCAGTGTTAAGGTTTTATTATTGGAAAATACCTCATCAAGGGGGACTTAATTTTTGAAATAGTTTTGCACATGTTGGGCTGCTGAGGTGAACCCATCTGTCCCAGGCCAGAGGAAAACGTGTTCGCTTTGGTAGAAATGACATACCGTTGAGCAGTTTAAGTTTGGAAGCTAAGTATACAGGCAGCCAAACCCTTTTAATAAACAGATTAAAGATGACTCAGAGGGGTAGCCGTGTTAGTCTGTAACTTTAAAAACACGAGCAGTGCTATAGCATCTTAGAGACCAACAAAACTATATTTATAGTATGAGTTTTTCATGGGCAAAACCCGCTTCCTCAGATTAAAGATGAGCTTACAGTGCCCATGGAGAAGCTGGGATAAAATGACGTATTTATTTAAAGAGGGTTTTAATTGGGTTTTTTTTGTGTGATGCACTGGGGAGGGGGGAGGGATCAGGTGAATTTGGTGATGTTAACAGTCGTTTGCAGGTGGAAATGTAATAATGAGGGTGGGTTCTTGTCAAGTTTTCTCTATAGAAAAACCTCCCTGATGACCCTGTTGGTCCAGTCCTGGGTTTTCTTCCATGCAGTTCTGCAAATGCACTTGCGTTCTTCCCTTCAGCACCCTTTACTGCGAGCCCTGGGCCTCCCGCATGGCTCTGCTGGCTCAGCTGCCATGTTCATTGCTGGTCAGATGGCTGGGTCTGTCTGGATTTTGTGTAACCAGTATCCCAGGGCCTGGTTGCGAACGGTAGATCGCCCACTGTGAAAGCAAGGGGATTCCCCTACAGCGGTGATTTCCAGTTTGTGGCCCGTGGACCCCTGGGAGACATTGTGGAAGATTTCCTAAGGGGTCCAAACCTCCATTTGAATATTTTTATAGAGGTCCGCAAAAGGTTGAAAACCGCTGCCCTATTGTGGGCCTTTTCATGCCGGTCTCATCAGTGTCTCGTAGGTGAGTTAAATACCACCTGGGGCCAGAAGTGTGCAGAGAGCAATGAAGGGCACCCCAGAGAAAAGCCTCTGAGGGTTGTTTTTAAGCAGTACCTGGAGCTGAAGGGGGTAGGCAGGAGACCCCCTCAGTTCTGCAAGTGTTTCCTGTCCTATGTGACTCATGCACTTCGTGGCTGCGCTGTTGATGTCTTGCAAAGGAGAGAGGCAATGCAGCCGTCTTGCAATTCAGAGCTGTACGTTTCCTGCCTGCACTGCCTAGCAATGAATAACCTGGGTAAAAAAAAAAAAAAAAACGTTTGTAACACTTGAGGCTACTTCTGCTGGTCTGATGCAAATGACCCAATAAACAAGCAGTCGGCTTTCTCCTGGAGGAGCTACCGTGACACCGGCCAGCGGCTACCACTGCAGATTGAAATCAGAGCTGCAGCTCTCCTCCGCTCCCCAGTGAGGAAGGAATGTATAGTAGGGGTGGCCGAAAATTTTCCATGCAAACTGTTTTGTGGATGGAAAATTGGGCCTTCAAAGAAACCATTTTTTTTACACTATAAGCTACTTTCTTTGGAAAAATTGACTTTTTAGCAAAAAAAAAAAGTAACCGCCCCCCCCCCATTGAAAAAAATTGAGTTTGGAAACAGCAGTGTGGGGTCTCATAGGTGTGGGTTTGTTTGTTTGTTTGTTTTAAGCCCCCATTCTCCTCTCTGGGCTCTGTTCTTGGGCTGTGCTACAGGTTTCCATGCTGAGTCAGGACCAATGGTTCCCATGATGACTCAGCAAGAGGAGCACGACCCTGGTGTATCCTGGGAGATGTAGTCCAAGAAGCGCCACAGCGAAGAATGGGGAGTAATCAGGATCGTGAGTTACTATTCCCACCAAACACGCTGATGGCATTTCGAAATCTAACAGTTCTGTTTTTACGGGAGAACTTTCAACTTCTTCCCAGAAAGTTTAATCTTTCCATGAAGGGAGGAGAGAATAGGACATGTTCTGATCCTTTCTCATATTTAATCTTAAATTAGGAAAGTTCAGGGTTTCACCTAGAGCGGTGATGTCACTTTCCAGGTCCCACAAAGCCCTCCAGAAAAAGAGAGAAATTCGGTATTTAAACCAGGTATTTCCTACATAAAAGCAGGAGGACAGGGAGTAACATAAGTAACGAAGAATTATATATTGATTGCTTTTTCCATTCCCATGTAAAAGCCACTCCTTTTTACAAAACAAGTGTTAACTCCGACTGCTTTTATTTGCCAATTTAACAGTCAGAGCTTGCAAATAATCTCATCAGGCAATGGTCCCGCGAATCTTTTCCAGCCCTGTGTGGATTTTTTTCCAGCCTTGGGCGGAATAAATTTTTGCGTGCACCAAGGCATGTGCAAATGTGCACCAGGAGTAGAAACAATTAACTGAGCAGTGGGCACTCTGCTAATCAGGCAGGTGGCGTTTGAATCTCTCCTGAGGGGCCGCACAAGTGCCCAGCTTACATGGACTGTGGTAGGAGAGAGCATGGAAGAGCAGAATTCAGGATCTTGTAGACGATGTTTGGGGTTATTTTCTGTGACCTGTGTCAAGGAGAGAAAATGGCTCTAGAGATTTAGCATCTTGCAGCAAACTGATTTTCTACAGCCTGTTGTTGAGCTGCTGTTCACTGGATATGGCCAAATATTTCTTACCCAGGGCATAGACTTTGCTTGATTTTACGAGGCACATCTTTTAGGCACGAGACGGCATCCCATCTTGGTAGCTTAACATCTCAATACCGCATAGGAGAGGTTGGTCGAGCATAGAAGGATAGGAACCGGGATGGAGCATGGTGTCTTTACAAGCCACGGCCTAAAAGTAATGTCTTCTCCATGCTTATTTTTAACTGCGTGTGAACTCCGGCAATGAACACAACGTGCTGCTGGGCTCCTTAAATAACTGCAGTGACAAGCTGCTGCTTGCTTCTGTTTCTAGGTGAATTTATGGGGCTGTTGTCACGCACGTCATTACAGAAATATATGACGGTTCCGTCATGGGGCCTGGCCACCGACAATTCTTGTTTCCTTTGCCGGCTTGTAAAATGGTAACACGCGGGCAGATTATAATCCCCCTTGCTGGCGGGGGGCTACAGCAATGCCTCTGCAGAGCAAATGCTGAGTAACCAAGTGCCTCCCCAGTGGGATAAAACACAGAGCTGTAAATGCCTGCATTGCAAAGGAGATGCACACAAGTACACCTGCGCCCGGGTCACTGGAACATTTATCAGGGATGATCTAGATAGGGGTGGGCAATAACTTTTGAAGAGGGAGCCACTTCAAAAATGTTGACGTGGTCACGGGACGTGGGTGGAAGGGGCGGGGACTTGGGCGGAAGGGGTGGGGCTGATTGAGTGGAGGCACATGGCAATGGGGTGTATGGAGAGAGGCAGGGCTCACACCTTGAATGCAAAGTCCCCTTGCTGTCCACAGGGGAGTGAGCCAGGAATGCAAGAGTGGTTCATTGAAGGCTTGGGCGGAAGGCAAGGGAGAAGTGCGGCGTGTGGCATTATTCAGACATCTTCAGTCACTCACCACTCTGTGGTCGATGGCCATGTCGTACTCCGCTGAGTCATTCGGTTTCCTCCCTCTGGCTCCATACGCCGTGTTCAGACTGCTCCTCCTTGCACCCTGCATGGCCCTGGCTTGTATCACTGACCTGGTTTCCTTCCGTGTTCTGCTCTCCGCTGCGCTCCTCCGTAGCTGTGGGATTCTTCCTTCCACAACCTCCTTTCGTGTTCGCCTTTGTGCCTGGGATTCTGCTTTTCCACAGGCTCTGTCAAGCCTCTCTCCTGGCCTCACTCGAATCCTGCTTAAAACACGCCCTTCTGTAACATCAAATAGGGTGTGTTCGCATTAACGACACCTCCCCAAACCATTTGAACCTCCAACCATGCGCCTGGTCGCTCTTCAGAACTTTGCCTGACCTGAGATTCCGGCGGTGGGGGAATCTCTCCTCCCATCCTTCCGGGGCCTCCTTCGCGGGAGCCATGTCTGTAGTGGCCACCCCTTGTTTGTTTGCATAGCTCTTCACGGTGTCCTGTCGGCAGTGTATGTTTTCGTCACACTTGCGGAAACGGGATTCCAGCAATCCCGGGATGCCATCCTGATGCGGGCCGTAAACTGGGCCACTCTTCGATTAGTCATCCCCATGGCTGCTGGGTCGTCATCTGACTCACGCCTACATTTGCATAATCACTTTTCTTTTCCCCTTTTGTGGGCTTTTTTCCCATCCAGTGGGGCTGACAAGTCGCCCGTGTTCCTGGATAGACACATTCACGGCGAGGCCGCCTGCAGTGACCTCTCTGTACTGCCATCTGTGTTCTGGTACAGTCGGTGATCCTCCAAGGGGGGGGCCTGGCTGCGGGGGGGGCCCTGGCCTGCTCTGATCTTCTCTGCCCCAGCCTTCTGCCTCCTCACTAGTCTCAACTATTCTGTGGTCTTCTGGTCTGGGTCTTATCAAAGGTACAGGGGGCTCCTTGCAGAGCTCTGCTGAAAAATTAGGGAACAGGTGAGTGGAACTTACCAACTGTCCTTCCTCACTCAGGCATGGCAGTCATGCGACCACCTCCCCCAGCTATGCAGGGGCCTGAAATGAACCGCTAGTAATCACTCACATGCTCTGAAAAACCATGTCTTGTCAAGGCAGTGTGGCCTGGTGGTTAGTGCAGAGGATTGGGAACTAGTTCCCAGGTTCTAGTCCCGGCCTTGTCAATGGTCTGTGCAAGTCATTGTCCTCACTTTCCCTGTTCGTTTAAAAAAAAAAAATGGTGATGTTGCTCCTGACCTGGCTTTGAAGCTGGATATTTACATATTCTCAGAGTCTGTCTTGCTGGCTGGGGTTGTAGACTCCTTGGGGTGAGGACTGCTGGGACATGAAGGTCTAATCTCCACTTGGGATGCAAGTGTTGTTCTAATGCAGATAACAATCATGTCTCCGTAACCCAGACTCCTGCCCCTTCTCAGTACATACTACAGCCTTCCAGGGAGGGACCCTCCTTGTGTTTTCTGACAGGCTGAGCGCCTTGTGGGCACAGTGAAATGCTGGGAAGGTCCCAACATCAGGAGGCTTGTAATGCTTCGTGGCCGCAGGTGGCTCGGAGACATGTCCTCGTAACACGTCTCCACTGTGGGCTGAAACCAGAGCATGCGAGATGCACCAGCCCACCCTGGCTTGCACACCTGGCTCACTTAAACCTCTTCCTGGCAGGCTCCTCTTGCACGAGGATTGTACCGCCACGCCCTCCTGCAAAGCACAAGAGCTTCCCAAATGCCACGGCCCCAGGTGGAGCACGAAGGTTCATGAGCAGGTGTGTGCTGCTAACCGCTTCCTCTTTGTACTCACAAGGAGTTGGATGGGGCCTGTTGACCCCCAGAGCCCTGCTCCATGTATCTGAGCATGACCCATGGGTGCCTTATCTATTACCTAGCTCTGTTCTCCTAACAAAACCCGGGCAAGGTCTTATTGTGCTGCTGGGGCCCACCCTGGCAGGAGAGGGAAATGGGTGGAGCCCAGACTGCATCCTCCCTGCTCCTACCAATGCATCGGCCTGTGCAGTTGAGCCGGCAATGGGAAATAATCTGCTACTGTTCAGACGTAGCAGCCAATTGCTTCCCCCGGGAGCAGGTGGAGAGTGGAGCAGATTTGTACCCCTGAGGCATTGGTTGGGCGGCAGCCCAGCTCACGGCGGCTCCATCGCCAGATCTAGAGGCAAAGCAACTCTCTCGCCTTAAGCTGCCGTTTCTTTTTCAGTGACGCTGAAGGAGAGGTGACTGGAAAGCTGGATGGATGGTCGGGCCCAGCTGGTAGTGATCAATGGCTCGATGTCAGGTTGGCGGTCGGTTTCTAGCGGAGTGCCCCAAGGATTGGTTCTAGGGCCAGTTTTGTTCAACATCTTTATGAATGATCTGGAGGAGGGGATGGGTTGCACCCTCAGCAAGTTTGCAGATTATACTAAGCTAGGGGGAGAGGGCAGGGATAGGGTCCAGAGTGACCTAGACACACTGTAGGATTGGGCCAAAAGAAATCGGATGAAGTTCAACAAGGACAAGTGCAGAGTCCTGCCCTTGGGAGGGAAGAATCTCCAGCATTGCTACAGGCTGGGGACTGACTGGCTAAGCAGCAGTTCAGCAGAAAAGGACCTGGGGATTACAGTGGCTTAGAAACTGGATAGGAGTCAACAGGGTGCCCTGGTATCCGAGAAGGCTAACAGCATATTAGGGTGCATTAAGAGGAGCATTGCCAGCAGCTCTAGAGAAGTGATTATTTCCCTTTATTTAGCAGTGGTGGAATCTCCATCCCTAGAGGTGTTGAAGTCCCGGCCTGACAAAGCCTTGGCTGGGATGGTTTAGTTGGACTTGGTCCTGCGTTGGGCAAGGGGTTACTCGATGACTCCTGAGGTCTCTCTCAGCTCTAGGATTCTATGAGTCTATGATTCTATGAGAGGCCCAACCAAGGGAAGAGACAGCAGAAACGTAGTCCTGTTCCTTTAGATCAGCAATAGGCAACCATGAATAGCAGCAGCTTGTGGCCCAATGGGATTCCACGTGTGGCCTATGCACCCCCTGGCTGACCCAGCCCTCTTGTGCACTGGAACACCACAGGCCTGCACTTCCTACGCCTCCCCCTCCTTCCCAGCAATTTCAGAGGAACCGGGAATCACCTGATTCGTGCTCCAGCCCTGCTCCTCTCCCTCCCTCCCGGAGCTGGAATGCCACAAACAGCTGATTCCCGGTGTTGCAGCTCTGGGAGGGATGGGGAGGAGCAGGGACGGAGTGTGAATCGGGTGATTCGTGGCGCTCAAAGTGCTGGGGGGGGAGGAGGAAGTGTGGGGCTCCGGTGCCCCCGTGTGCGAGAGGTGCATGGTGGAGGAGGGCAGACAGGGGGTGCACAGGCTGCAGGGGGAACCCCAGGGGCTGCAGGAGGCCCACAGACGGCAGGAGGCCCACCACTGCTTTAGCTGTCCATGGCAATAAAAGGGTGCTATTGGAATGTTTCTCTCCGCGTCTGTGCGTGTTGGGTTCGAGGTCGGAATCTGCTCGAACGGTCTTTCCTCAGGAGCTTTCCTACGCAGCTTTCTTTGCCACCACAACAGAAAGAACATCGCTCTCAGAATGAATCGCATTAGATTAAAGAGATCCCAGCTCAGGGTTTGGGTTTTGGTTGTTTTTTTTTTAGTGCGCTAGCATGGAAAATTAAATCTCTGTAGGATTTGTTGTTAAATGCAATTATTTTAAGTACTGTGCATAAACAAGGAGTGCCTAACAAACACCTGTTATTTTTCCCATCATGAGCCTGGCTGCGGCTGAATGCCCAGAAATGCTGCTCTCAACTGGATCAAGTGTGTTTTTTCTGCCGGAAAGAATAGGGTTTGTTTTCACTGAGGAACAATGTGCCAGGTTTCACAGAAAGGGCAATGAGGCTCTCCAGAGGGATCTGTCGAGTCAAATGGGGGAGCATGTGTTGTCCTCCCCTCGCTGCCACTTTCCCCCAGGTCACAAAGGGGGAAGCCGGAGTAGGACTAACTTGCATCCCATCCTGACTCTGAGCTGGTAAGAAGGGAGCTCAGTCTTCCTGGCTCTTTCCTGTTGAGACAGCTGGCAGGGGACTGCAGCAAAGAAGAAAAGTCAAGTCCAGCCCAGCCCCTGGCACTGTGACTGGCTGAGCAAACCTAGACCATCCGTGGTAGGTGCCCATCCAACCTTTTAAAGGCCTCCAGTAACGGGGAAAAATGGTAGCTCTGGTGACACCAGGGTCGACTAGGAGCATAGAGCTAGACTGGCGCTCACTCACTCAGACCATGTCTTGGATCTAGTTTTCACTCCCCCTTCCTCTGAAGATCAAAGGGGTAGGAGTTTGATCTGAACCGCATCTTCTCTAGGGTGCTGGATTGAGGAGGAGACCACTAGGAGGGTGGGGAAGCACTGGGATGGGTTCCCTAGGGAGGGGTGGAATCTCCATCCATAGAGGTGTTTAAGTCCCGGCTTTACCAAGCCCTGGCTGGGATGGTTTATTTGGGGTTGGTCCTGCTTTGGGCAGGGGGCTGGACGCGGTGACTCCTGAGGTCTCTGCCAGCCCTAGGAGTCTAGGATTCTAAGCTATGGCAGCAAACCTCCTCAGAAGTCCAAGCAGAAGGCAATGGAGGGCTTGGAGTGGAGCCCTGTGGCCACCAGGGCTTGATTGCTTTGACCCTTTTCTCCATTTTCCACCCAGACCACCAGGGTATCCCTGAGAACAGGGCTCCGCAGGGGGCTGCCGCCAAGTTCTGGAGGAAAAGCCTCGGAGAGCCAGGAGCAGTGAGCTGACCCAAGTGGATGGTGCGTCCTCTCCAGCAGCTTCTGCTGAAGGTGATCACCTCCGTCAGCCCAGCCACCTGCGGGGGGAGGCGCCTGCGGCCCAGCTGAGCTGGAGCACCGTGAAGAGACAGCTGCTGCCCTCACCTTAGGGGAGGGGAAGAGGACAAAAGGGAGACGGGTGGGGGCTCGCAGCAGGCAGGGGTTGACAAGAGCATGTTCCGCCACATTGACCTCTGACCTGCCACCACGAGTGCACTGACCTGACAGACCCGTTGCTCAGCCACCGCCTTCCCTCAGGTAGTAACCCCCCCGCGGCCCCCACCGCCTTCCCTCAGCCCCCCTTTGCAGCCCCCCGCCGCCTTCCCTCAGGTAGTAACCCCCCCGCGGCCCCCACCGCCTTCCCTCAGCCCCCCTTTGCAGCCCCCCGCTGCCTTCCCTCGGGTAGTAACCCCCCCGCGGCCCCCACCGCCTTCCCTCAGCCCCCCTTTGCAGCCCCCCGCCGCCTTCCCTCAGGTAGTAACCCCCCCGCGGCCCCCACCGCCTTCCCTCAGCCCCCCCTTGCAGCCCCCCGCTGCCTTCCCTCAGGTAGCAACCCCCCCCGCAGCCCCCACCGCCTTCCCTCAGCCCCCCCTTGGAGCCCCCCGCTGCCTTCCCTCAGGTAGCAACCCCCCCCTTGCAGCCCCCCGCCGCCTTCCCTCAGGTAGTAACCCCCCCGCAGCCCCCACCGCCTTCCCTCAGCCCCCCCTTGCAGCCCCCCGCCGCCTTCCCTCAGGTAGTAACCCCCCCGCGGCCCCCGCCGCCTTCCCTCAGCCCCCCCTTGCAGCCCCCCGCTGCCTTCCCTCAGGTAGTAACCCCCCCGTGGCCCCCACCACCTTCCCTCAGCCCCCCTTTGCAGCCCCCCGCCGCCTTCCCTCAGCCCCCCCTTGCAGCCCCCCGCCGCCTTCCCTCAGGTAGTAACCCCCCCGCGGCCCCCACCGCCTTCCCTCAGCCCCCCTTTGCAGCCCCCCGCCGCCTTCCCTCAGCCCCCCCTTGCAGCCCCCCGCCGCCTTCCCTCAGGTAGTAACCCCCCCCACCACCTCCTCCACTTTCCCTCAGGTAGTAACCCCCCCGTGACCCCCACCGCCTTCCCTCAGCCCCCCCCGGCAGCCCCCACCGCCTTCCCTCAGCCCCCCCTTACAGCCTCCCACCGCCTTCCCTCAGGTAGTAACCCCCCCCACCACCTCCTCCACTTTCCCTCAGGTAGTAACCCCCCCGTGACCCCCACCGCCTTCCCTCAGCCCCCCTTTGCAGCCCCCACCGCCTTCCCTCAGCCCCCCCTTGCAGCCCCTGCTGCCTTCCCTCAGGTAGCAACCCCCCCCTTGCAGCCCCCACCGCCTTCCCTCAGGTAGTAACCCCCCCCGTGACCCCCACCACCTTCTCTCAGCCCCCCCTTACAGCCTCCCACCGCCTTCCCTCAGGTAGTAACCCCCCCGTGACCCCCACCGCCTTCCCTCAGCCCCCCCTTGCAGCCCCCGCTGCCTTCCCTCAGGTAGCAACCCCCCCCCTTGCAGCCCCCACCACCTTCCCTCAGGTAGTAACCTCCCGCCCCCCCGTAGCCCCCCGCCGCTTTCTCTCAGGTAGTAACCCCCCCCCGCTGCCCCTTCCGCCTTCCCTCATGTAACAACCCCCCCCATGGCCCCCCACCACCCTCCCTCAGCTTGCAACCCCCCCCCGCCCCCGTGGCCTCCCACCGACTTCCCTCAGGTAGCAACCCCCTCCCCCGCCGGAGTCCTAGCCACCGTCTCGGGATGGGAAGGCTCTCTGATGAGCCCCGACAAGCGGCACGGTCGCCCACAGCAGCCACATGGTGAGCGGGGATGGTTGAAGGGCCACTCCAAGTCGGCTGCTGCTCTGCCCAGTGGGGCTGGCGGGAGGGGTTTTCTCTTCATTATTTTCTCTTCACGTTCCTTGTAAATGAGGACGCTCTGTAAAGCACGGCCCGTAGGTGAGGGAAGAAGGGGTGTGAGGGTGCTGAAGTACCTCCCCAGATTTTGCACCCGCATTAAGGTCCCAGTCACCAGCTGACACCCAGGGGCCCCATGGCTGCCCAGGGGCCCAGCCACCAGCTCCAGGGGTCCCGGCTACTCGCCCTGCTGTATTTAGGGGTCCCGGCCTGGGTTCCCTGTGAGCTATACACTTGCATGGCCGCTCAGGAGAATTCAGTGCCACCCGGCTGATTAGCAGCGCGCTCACCGCTACCTTTTTGTTTCTACTGGTGGTGCACATTTGTGTGTGCCTCGGTACACATTGGAATAAATGTATTCCACACACAGATGGGAAAAAATCTGCTCATGGATGGAAAAGATTAGAGGGAACATTGGTCACAGCCACCAGCACCAGGGTCCCAACCGTAGGCCCTACATCCAGGGCTCTGCAACCACCCCCGGTTGTAGCCGCAGCCTGAGGCAGTGAGGGGTGCAGACAGGAGTAAAGGGGGGTGCTGAGCGGTGCCCTCCAACCTAGAAATTGTTCCAGCACCACTGGCACTGACTGTAAAAGGGACATTGTGAGACCTCCAGATTTATTCACTCCCAGCGGCTTCTACATTTTCGATCCACTCACAAGTACAGATGCCTTTGTTCTTTCTTTCTCACTTCCCTACATCGCTTGGTTCGGCCTTGGCCATGGTCCCCAGCCATCATGGTTCCATCCTTCAGATTCAGACAGGAGCCTTTTGCGTGGTACGCAAGGTGGAACAGATCCCAGCTTGCTCTCCTCTAGCAGCATTGCTCTGTAAGGCGGGGCTGACGGTGGAAGGAGGAGAACTGGTGGGCCGAAGGGTAAGAGGATGGACTTTTGTTTAGTCCTGCTGCTTTCAGGGTGCGACTCTTCCTTGCTCAAGCTGAGGTGTCATTCTGTGAACAGGGACATTGGTGACTTTCCTAATCTAGTGGACAATGGGGTGTGTTTGTGGGTAAGGTGTGAGAGAGGAAGCAGAGGCCAGGATCCTATTCTAGCTTTGCCAATGACTCATTCACGTAACATGTAAACACGTCCCTCAGGGCAAAATTCTCACTGCTAAGCCCTTCTGAAAAGCAGGCCATCTAGGCCCCTCCAGAATGGGTTGGCTCTAATATCTGTACCTGTACCTTAGGCCAGGTCTACACTAGACCTGGCAGGTTGGCTTAAGGTATACAGCTCTAGCTATGTAGAATACGTAGGTGGAGTCGGCTTACCTTAAGCCGAGCTTGGTGGTGTCCCTACTCCGGGAGGCCGATGCGAGCAAATGCTCCCATCAGCTTCCTTTACTCCTCATGACTGCGAGGAGTACAAGCGCTGGCCAGAGCTGCCCTCAATGTTCGATTGAGCGGGTCTATACTAGACCCGATACATCAAACACCAGAACATCGATCTCCGGTATGGCGAGTGAAGACGTGCCCTTCGTTTCCACACTTCCAAAATAGGGCTACAATAAAACCTCAGCATTACAAACCCCTCAGGAATGGAGGCCCTGAAACGTTCGTAACTCAGGACAAAACATGGTGGTTCTCTCAGAACTCTAAAACTGGACCATTGACAATTCAGCCTTGAAACTTTCCTATGTCAAATACAAATGCTGCTTTCCCTTTATTTTAAAAATAATTTATTCTTAACGAAATACTGGACTGTATTTGCAGGGGGAGAGGGGGAGGTTGCTCTCTGCTACTGCTGGATTGTGCACTTCTGGTTCCAGATGAGGTGTGGAATGAATTGGTCAGGTTTTAACGCTGTGGTTGGTAATGCTGAGTTTCTACTGTACTGCTCCGCTCGTCTGAGCAGCGCCAGGAAGTGTGACTCATTCAGCATGCCCAAGCTTGTGGATGGTGGGGGACGTGCCCAGTGTTCTTTTGCGATAGAAATCAAATGTGGCGGTGTTGAACAAGTGGTGTGGGTCACTCCTCTAGGGCTGGGAGACTGTCTTTGGGCCATGAGCGTGGAAGAGAGGTGAAATACAAACATGGTGGTAGCATCACGGCTTCCTTGCCAAGACTGCTGCAGACTCTTGCTGGTGGGACTCACAATGTGCTAAAAATACATGGGTAGACAGTGCTTTGGCGCTGAGATTCTTGGTGGTGGTGGTGGTAGAGCTGGATTGTCTATGCAGCTATCTTCAGCATGCTAGCATAGGCCTAGCTGACCTAAATCCATGGACCTAGGATAGGAGGCCTGCTCTCAGGGATGGTGCACACATACCAGCAAACAGCATCACAAAATCTTTTGACCCAACAACTGCTGCGCTGGCACGCGGGAATCTGGGTGGTGGGTGTTCTGCCTGCCCGGGTGTGGATTATTTCCAGGAGATGGGGTAACGGCTTGCTGGCACTGCCGGGCAAATTCTGAAAATTTATCCTGTTTGAAAATTATTCTGGTCATGTGTTACTGAGATTCTGCTGCTCATTTTCCTCTCTTTTGTAAATTTCTCTTCCTTGACACATAAGAATATAAGAGAGGCCATACTGGGTCAGATCAAAGGTCCATCTAGCCCAGTGTCCTATCTGTCCACAGTGGCCAATACCAGGTGCCCCAGAGGAAGTGAACACAACAGGTAATCATCTGACGTGATCCCTCTCCTGTCGTCCATTTCCAGACAGAGTCTAAGGACACCTTTCCTACCTATCCTGGCTCATAGCCATTGATGGACCTAACCTCCATGAATTTATCTAGCTCTTTTATGAACCCTGTTAAGGTCCTAGACTTCACAACATACTCTGGCAAGGAGTTCCACAGGTTGACTGTGCACTGCGCTTCATTTTGTTTGTTTTAAACCTGCTACCTATTATTTTCATTTGGTGACCTCTAGTTCTTATATTATGGGAACAAGTAAATAACTTTTCCTTAAGTGTTTGAGATGCATGTTTGAGACCAGATGCTCTGCTGTTTAGGGCTTGTGGTGCACAGGGAAAAGGACTGGATTAAGTGTGCCTCTGGGGCCACACTTAATCCAGAATAAAAATGCCTTTGCAGCTATTCATTTTAATTCTCTAATAGAAGAGATATTCCAGGAAATTTCTCCATGTAGACAAGCCCTTAGTTCAGTGTTTCTTAAACTGTATTCTGTGGTACGCCGGTGTGCCGCGAGGCAGTCGGAGGTGTGCCGCGGAGAGCAACAGAATTAAAAATGGCCGCCCTTAAAGGGGCAGGCAGCCTTTTTTTCCTCAATAACTTTCCCCCTGACCTTTTTTTCTTTTTTTTGCTCAACAAAAAATCTTTGGTGTTCCTCATAAAAAAAATTATTGTTTGGTGTTCCTCGGTCTTAAAAAGTTTAAGAAACAGTGCCTTAGTTCATCTGTTCCTGCTCCATATTCCCCAGGTGTTGTCTAAATGCTCTGATTGTGATACAGTGATACATTGCTGTGAAGGAGTTCAGCATTGTACTTCTCCATTTCCATCGTGGCCTGCCATGAGGGAAGCCAATTCCCACAAAATTTCCACACCTTCACTCGCACCGGGAAGTCTCCACACTGAAATCAATGCTTCCTGATATTTCTCAACCAGTGCCATTTATGGTAATGGTTCCTAGATGAGAAAGACAAACAAAACAAAACAACAACATGCAGATAATTGTGCACCTGACACAAAGAAACATCCTTTTTTTCTTTAACCCAATAATTCTTTTCATCTCAGAATTTTAAATTGTCCAGTGCTGGCAGAATACAAAGTAATTCAGCTTCTTGCAGTTAAAGTAGCTTCGTTAGTAAGCCATGTTTTTAAATTATAGTACAACATGACCACAAAGTGTTTCTATATGAAAACCAGCTGCGTGTCATCTCTTTTGTTCCATGGAAAACTAAGCAGTACAGGAAATCTTGTAAGAAATCTAGCTGTATTGAGATTTGCCGGTTGGCCCAGTGTGTTTTGGGTACTCGTGAAATTCTGGTGATTGAATCCTCCATGTTTCAACCCTCAAAATAATGACAAATGAACCTTCAATACCCAGTTGTTTCATGTGATGCAGTTTCACTACCCACACACTGATGAGATAACACATCGGCCTCTGTTTTGCAATCTCCTTCCCTGCTCAGGAGTCTTCTGCAATCTGTGAGGTCTCCAGCCAAGGATGAGTTGAAAGACAAGTAGGTTACTTCATTATAACCTCTGGCGACTTAATGAGTCAACCTCAGGATTTTGAAATGCAAACCAATAAATTAGGAGGGCAGTAGTAAAATTGGACTGACAACCGGATAATGAAATTACTGGGCACCTCGTCAACTTCACCTGAGTCATCTAAAGAAGACACCTTTCGCCAGGCTGATAGGAACCAAAAGCTGCCTTAAGTTCCTGTTAGTCAACAGCTACGCCATTTGGTAAACTCAGACTTTAATATTGGTTATGTTTTATAGTATCCGTTTCGCTCTTAAGAGGGGGTGGAATCTTAAGAGGGGGTGGACTCCCAGCTTTCCCGTTAACTGGAAGGTAAGACTCTCCACTTTCATTTACCCAACTGCAGACTAATAGGAACAGGGGTTTAAGGAGACTTAAAGTAGAATCCTAGACTTGGAAGGGACCTCGAGAAGTCATCGAGTCCAGTCCCCTGCCCTCATGGCAGGACCAAGCACCATCTAGACCATCCCTGATAGATGTCTATCCAACCTGCTCTTAAATATTTCCAGTGATGGAGATCCCACAAGCTCCCTAGGCAATTTATTCCAATGTTTCCCCACCCTGACAGGTAGGAAGTTTTTCCTAATGTCCAACCTAAACCTCCCTTGCTACAATTTCAGCCTGTTGCTTCTTGTTCTGTCCTCAGAGGCCAAGGAGAACAATTTTTCTCCCTCCTCCTTGTGACACCCTTTTAGATACTCGAAAGCTGCTATCATGTTCCCTCTCAGTCTTCTCTTTTCTAGACTAAACAAATCCAGTTCTTTCAGGCTTCCCTCATAGCTCATGTCTTCTAGACCTTTATTCATTTTTGTTGTTCTTCTCTGGACCCTTTCCAATTTCTCCACATCTTTCTTGAAATGCGGTGCCCAGAACTGGATACAACACTCTAACTGAGGCCTAGTCAGCGCAGAGCAGAGCGGAAGAACGACTTCTCGTGTCTTGCTCACCACACTCCTGAGAGTGCCTCCCAGAATCCTGTTGGCTTTTTTTACCACAGTATCACATTGACTCATATTTACCTGGTAGTGAGATTCTTAGTGGCAAGATGCTCTGATAAATGTCTTCAAGCAATCGCTTATCGCAATGCACAGTAATTTCACGTAAGTACCAGCTGCTTCCTTCATTTGCTCTGAGGGCCAAGTCTTTGGGACGATGGGTGACACAAACCTGCGATAACGTGGCCACACACTACTGGAGCGTTCTGCTCTCGTGTCTGTTTCAGAATCTGTGGACCAGTCTTGTGGGAGAAGTAGCAGATTCATGAAAGTCCGCCCCTCCTCCCCCAAAGCTGGGCTTGGCAGTAGTTCTGACTTCATGGCCTGCCTTCATAGAGGGCAAATGCATTTCGTTGGAGGGAGCCAATCTCTTCAATGTCTTTGTCCACAAAAAGGGACTCATTTGTCTCTTGGACATTCATATGCATAGGAAACCTAACCCCCTCTCTTGTGGTGGGCAAACATCTCTCTCCTTTTGTCTACCAAAGGATGGAATGTTCCCACTGTTGTGAACAGGAAGGTTTAGAATGACTTCTAATGCCACGAGGAGTTTGCGTCTGGGTATTTTGTTTCCTGCTGGTAGGGCAGCAGCTATGTAACTGAGATCTATTGGCGGGGCGTTGGCATGTCCTAAAGTTCTGGACAAGAACATAAACCCAAACCTCTCTTCCTGGTGTAAACTCCATACCCAGAGATCAAATCACACCCAGTGGCTGGGCCGGGAAATGCACCTGGTATATTTCTCATCAGCTCTAATCAAAACACAGTCATGTTATCAAAGCAAAAGCTGCAGTGCCTGAATTCTCTCGCCGTATTTCGAATGCACCCATCATTGTGGTATCGGGGCTTTGGCCAGTTCGGTGTCAGATCGAGTGCTGTGTTGTCCATGCCTTTGGGCAAAGAAAGGGACAGGCTGTCGCTTGATAAAGGCCATTGGAGCATAAAGTCTTTGGGTTTTTGGATGCTTTACTGAGAGAAAAAAACCTCAGATGCTTTAGTTCAGTGTTTCTCAACCTTTTTTTTAATAAAGTACCCCTCTTTTTTTTGAAGTACCCCCAGTACCTACAGTTTTCAAACACGCACAATTTTTTTTTTACTGTTGCAACACGTTTGTTTAAACAACTTAATCGTAGCTGGGCGGGCGATGAAATTTTTGGGTGTAAAAAGTACAAAAATAATAAAACGCTGTAAAACTTAAAACAAAAAGTGTTTTCTCCAAATTTCAGTTGTGTTGACGTACCCCCAAGTAGGGTTGCCAGATACTTTTGCAAAAAATCCCAAACATGGCGGGAAAAAAAATTGGTTGAGGGGAAAAAAAAAACCCAAAAATGGGGGACCAAACTTGTTGAGCAAAAAAAAAAAAAGTCACTGCGCCTTTCAATTCCCGTGCTCCCCAGTATTACATGTCCGCAATTTTTTTGTTGTTGTTTTTTTACCAGACTGTCTGGGGGAAAACCAGACACCTGGCAACTCTACCCCCAAGACTTCTCCCAAGTACCTCTAAGGCAGTGGTTCTCAACTCATTTCAGTCCACGGACCACCCAGACAATCAAAAAATTTTTGTGGACCATCTCCTTTTTGAGACATGATAAAAAAGAACAGACAACGAACATTTTGGTTTGAAATGTATTTCTTACAAACAGATTTTTGGATTCTCTTCTCACTGACAAGCTTTTCAATGTTTGGAGTGGTACTTGGTAATGCACAACGAATATCGCTTTCCACTGCAAGCGGATTCCTCTCTTTGGACTTAATGTGCAACAAACTCAAAAATCCAGTCTCTCACATATAAGTTGATGCAAATGGCAAAAGAAATCTGACTGTGTGTGCTGACAGATTTGGATAACTCCTGGTCACGCTGGCCCAAAATTTCTCTATGGTAGACTGCTGGTATACGTCTTGAGCCTCAAAATCATTTTTCAGATCCAAGAATTCCTCCTGCAGGTGACGCTATGGATGACACGCCGCGTGCTTGTGAACATGGCGTAAAACAGAATAATGGAGGTGACTGCTCACGCTGTGTGACTTTGGACAATGTTCCTGTGGCCCACCGAAAAAGTCACCATGGACCACCAGTGGTCCATGGACCACCAGTTGAGAACCACAGCCCTAAGGGGACTCGTAACACTGGTTGAGAAAAAACTGCTTTAGTTCATATCACTCCTGGGAGGCATTTTGTGTCACGGTGCAAATCCTTTGATTGGGCTTCCTTAGACGACAGGGGAGGGCAAGCCCACATCTCCAGGTGCCATGGCTACAAAGATGCAAACACGAACAAGATTGATTTTTCTCTAGGTACATCAGAGGCAGTGAGCCTGCCAAAGAGCCAATGGGGCCACTGGGAGTGGAGGTGCTGAAGCACACAGAGAAGACGAGGCCACTGAAGAGAAGCTAAATGAATTCTTTGCATCCATCTGCACTGCAGAAGAGGTGGGAAAGAGCCCCGGGTCAGAGCTATTTGCGAGGGAGGGACACATGGGAAGTGCAGCACAGCACTGATGCCTCAGGTGAAGAGGGTTTGGAACAAATTGCAGATTAACATGAATAAATCACCGGAGCCAGATGGTATTCATCAAGAGATTACTGGGGATTACAGTGGATGAGAAACTGGACATGAGGCAACCAAAGGTGCCCTACTAGCCAAGAAGGCTAATGGCATATTGGGGTACATTAGTAGGAGCATTGCCAGCAGATCTAGAGAAGTGATTATTCCCCTTTATTCGGCACATCTGAAGTATTGCGTCCAGTTGTGGGCCTCCCACTACAGAAAGGATGTGGACGCACTGGAGAGGGTCCAGTGGAGGGCAACCAAAACGATGAGGGGGCTGGAGCATAAGACCTATGAGGAGAGGCTGAAACATTTGGGCTTGCTTAGTCTACAGAAGAGAAAAGTAAGGGGAGATTTGAGAGCAGCCTTCAACTCCATCAAGGGGGGTTCCAAAGAGGATGGAGGGAGGCTGTTCTCAGTGGGGGCAGATGACAGAACGGGGAGCAGTGGTCTCACGTTGCAGTGGGGGAGGTCTAGGTTGGAGATTAGGAAAAACTATTTCCCTAGGAGGAGGGGGAAGCACTGGGATGGGTTCCCTAGGGAGGGGGTGGAATCTCCATCCCTAGAGGTGTTTAAGTGGCGGCTTGACCAAGCCCTGGCTAGGATGATTTAGTTGGGGTTGGTCCTGCTTTGGGAAGGGGGTTGAACTCAGTGACTCTTGTGTTCTTTTCCAACCCTCTGTTTCTAAGAGTTCTGAATTGCTCAGGATAGTTAAATCCAAAGCTGTCTGGGAAGAGTTACACAGGGTGACAGGGTGGCAACACAATGACAGATGAAATTCAGTGTTGGTGAGTGCAAATAATGCACGTTGGAAAAAATAATCGTAACTATGCATATATAATAATAGGCTCTAATTTAACGGTAACCACTTGAGAAAGAGATTGTGGAGTCATCATGGATGAATCTCTGAAAATGTCAGCTCAGGTTTCAGCAGCAGTCAAAAAGTTGGAAGCATTAGGAAAAGGATAGATAATAAGCCAGAAAATGTCATACCACGATTTAAACCCATAGTATGCCCACACCTTGAATGTGCCCATTTCTGGTCACCCCGTCTCACAAAGGATATTGTGGAGCTGGAAGATGTTCAGAGAAGGGTAACAAAGACGAACAAGAAAATGGAACCACTTCTATATCACAGAGACTAAAAAGATTAGGGACTGTTCAGCTTAGAAAAGAGATGACTGAGGGGGGACATGATAGAGGTCTATAAAATCATGAATGGTGTGGAGAAAGTGAATAGAAAAGTTTTATTTATCTTTTCCAAAAATACAAATTCCAGGGGTCGCCCAATGAAATTAATAAGTAGGACATTTAATACACACAAGAGGAAGCACTTCCACACAATGCACAATTAACCTGGGGAACTCATTGTCACAGGACATCGTGATGGCCAAAAGTGCAAGTGGATTTAAAAAAAAAAGCTTGATAAGTTCAGAGGACAGGTCCATCAAGGGATAGTAGCCAAGGTGGTCTGGGACGTTACCCATACTTGCAGCAAACCTCAGTCTCTTAGGGTGCATCTATACAGCACCCTAAACTCGAAATAAGATACGCAACTTGTGCCACACCAGTTGCATATCTTATTTTGATTGTATTTTGAAATAGCTTATTTCAAAATTTGGCAAAATTACACAGTGCCAAATTTCAAAATAATGTGGTATTTTGACACATTCCTTAACCCTCGTGGAACGAGGGCTACAGGGATGCCGAAATAACGTTCCTGTTATTTCGAAAAATGTTTTGAAATAACGGGCGCGTTTAAAAGATGCAGGCTAGCTATTTCGGGATACCTGTCAGAAGCCAGGAAGGGAAGATGGGTGAATTGCTCCAAAATTGCCTTGTTCTGTACACTTCCTCTGAAGCTCTGATACTGGTCACCTTTGGAGCCAGGATACTGGGCTAGATGGACCATTGGTCTGACTCAGTGTGGCCATTCTTATGTTCTTGATAGGTTCTTGATAGGTTTGTATGTTCTTCATAGCTGTTATAGCAGACAGACTTTTGGTCCAGGAGGATAAATCAGGGGTCAGTGACTCTTTGGCGAGGTCTAGACTACAAGCCTCTTTCTAACGAGAGCGTCTAGACTGCAACCACTTCTTTCGAAAAAGCGAGCCGCTTTTTCGAATGAGAGCACCCAGGCAGTCTGGACGCTCTCTTTTGAAAAAGCCCTGTTTGCATTCAAGGATGCCTTTTTTTGAAAGAGCACTTTCGAAAAAAGGCATTCTTCCTCTTAAAATAAGGTTTAATGCGGTCGAAAAAACCACCACGTTCTTTCGATTTAATTTTGAAAGAACGCAGAGGCAGTCTAGACGCAGGGGAAGTTTTTTCAAAAAAAGGCCACTTTTTTCGAAAAAAAACCCCCCTGTAGTCTAGACACACCCTTAATGTCCCAGTTTCCTTTTGTCATATTTCCCTCATCAGTTCACCACTCAGATGGTTTTGTCATTCTCATGCTCCCAGCCTTTGCAAGAGGCTGGCTGGGAAAGTGATGGACCTTGAAGACTGAGACAACTGGGGACTGATATTTGCTGAATTGGGCATAACCAGTTTGATCTGGGGTGGGGCATGCACGTTAGCAGACAGTTATTCTGACTCTCGGAGATAGGAAAGATGGCCCTTCCACTCGTTTCTCGGACACGCCTCTTGCTGCTCACTGCTATGTGATTTGTTCCATGGGGGTGTGTCTACACTGCTCCCGGAGCTCGGAATAAGCTGCGCCATTTAAGCGACACAAATGGCACCGCTTATTTGGCGTTCATTTCGAAACAGCTTATTTCAAAGTTTGGCGCTGTCTACACAGAACTTATTTCCAAAAAAGGACTATTCTGAAATGCCCCTTACTCCTCGTGGCATGAGGCTTACAGGGACGTCAGACAAGCAAGCCTGTGCTATTTTGAAATAACGGGTGCACCGAGAAGATGCGGAATAGCTATTTCGGGATACCTCCCTGCAAAGGTGAATTGGCCCTACAGAGGTGCATGTCGCAGCCAAGAAACACTGATGGTTCTCCCCTCTCTCCATCAGCTTGTCCGTTTCAAGGGGCACGGATACGGAAATGCAGATACCGCAGGAGGTAGGTTTGGAAGCAGACCCCTTCCTGTTGCAGTGCTAATGTATCTGCAAGTGCTGAGGTTGCAGCCGTGGGTTCCCACTGCAACCCCACTACGCTCTTGTTTCACCTGCGTGGACAGCACAGGCTCCGGGGCCTCACTATTGATTCACCCGCCTACTGGTTTCACGAAGGGCTGGGGGCAGCCAAAGCAAGCTCAGCTCTTCAAGCTTTCCTCCTGCCCTCCAATCCTGCAATGGGCAGGTTTTAGAACATCCCAGGTGATGCTCTGCCTGGCCCCCCATCAGGAGTCTCCAGTGGAGCAATACAGGGCAAACAGCCCATGCAAAAAACAACTTTCTGCCCATTCAAGAGATCCATGTATTTACTCCCATTTGAAAATAAACCAAACCGCCGCACATACTGGAGTCGCCTTCGTCAGAAGCCCCTGGCTGGGTGCAGAGGCCGGGAATGCATCTCTCTCATGCCCCAGCGTGTTTGGGAATGCTGAAAGCACTCGGTCACTATAGGAATGAGGAGTGTGACAGAGAGGGCCACTGTGTTCCCAGCATCTCCTGTGCTCCTGGGGTTTGAAAGAAAAAAGAGGACAAGATGCACAAGGCTCACCCCTTACTGCCCTGTGCCTCACCACTATAAACCAAGCAGATCTTATTCCCTCCAGCCCTAACCCTCTGCATTAGTTGTGGGATGGGAGAATTTGCTGTGCCACATGGGAAGGTCTGGAGCAATATTCTCTGTAATTTTTTCCATTCATGTGCAGAATAAAATTTGTTCTCTGCACAGAGGCATGCACGGATGTGCACTACCAATAGAAACACATGCTGCCAGCTGTGGGCAGTTGTGGATGCTCTGCTAGTCAGCTGGGCAGCACCTGAATCCCTCCTGGGCGGCCACCATGTGCTCTGCTTACAGGGAACATGGGTTTGGAGGGATGTTCTTACCCTGGGTCCAGGTGATTCCTGTCTTTGGGTCCTAGAGGGATCCAAGAGAGAAGGAAATGGCTACAAACAGAGCATGAAACAAGCACAGAAGAAGCTACACAATGGTGTTTGAAGGAAGTTCTTCACACAGCGCATAGTCAATCTGTGGAACTCCTTGCCTGAGGAGGTTGTGAAGGCTAGGACTGTAACAGGGTTTAAAAGAGAACTAGATAACTTCCATGAATTTAAGTCCATAAATGGCTATTAGCCAGTATGGGTAAGGAATGGTGTCCCTAGCCTCCGCTTGTCAGAGGGTGGAGATGGATGGCAGGAGGGAGATCGCTTGATCATTGCCTGTTCGATTCACTCCCTCTGGGGCACCTGGCATTGACCACTGTCGGCAGACAGGGTACTGGGCTGGATGGACCTTTGGTCTGACCCAATATGGCCGTGCTGATGTTCTTATGTTATAGGTGACAACAAAATCACTCTCCCTAATCTCAAACGGTGGCACTCAATGGCCCTTCCTTCCTTCCTTCAAGTCACCCAGGAAGTGGCTCTGAGGAAAGCTGATGTTCTTTGCTGCGGTATGTGTGAATGCAAAGCTGCATGTAGCCCCATCCCACATCGAGATTCTTGGGAAGCACCAAGCCATCTGAAGGAAGCCGTGGAGCAAATTAAAAATGGGAACAAGTGCAAACATACGTTATGTCGTGTACCCTCGCTGGGGAGCTGCACCACAAATGAAGGGGCAGTTGTGCTACACTCTGGGCCCCACAATGGCTGCGGGGAGTTGTGTGTGGACATAGTGGGCTGGGTCCACACTGGCGGCATGGATATGCAGCAGCGTGGCAAGTTGCACTAGTTGTGTTGCACCAGTGTAGTAATTCTAGTGTAAACAAGGCTTAGGAGTGAAAGGCGTTCTCATGGGGATTCAGTCTTTCACTTCCTTGCAGAGACTGCAGGCGAGAGCATTTCATGTGGGGGGGTTTCAGTGCGAGGTCAACCCCCATGCACTAGGATTTGGGCTGAGCACACCAACTCATTTCACTTAACTGAACTGGACTGCATCTACCAGGCCACGCAAAGATAAAAGCTGTGTCATGTCCTTATCAGCCCCCTGAAGCATTCTAAGCCTGGCTCATTTCTCTTTCTAACCTCCTCCCGGGCCCTATGGATGCCGAGCAGCTGCCCAGAACAGCACCCCCAAGTCCTAGTGATAGCTTAGCAGCTCCTCCCCTTGACTAAGAATGAGTTACAAAATGCTGATCTGTCCAAAGTAACCTTCTCCCAAAGCAGACAAGACTGGAGAGGTGGAAACGGCAGCTCCCTTGTTCCACTCAGCAAGCGTGTCATGGGAGACTGCTGGTTGGCATTTAGAGAGCCGGGAAGATCGGGGGAGGCTGTTTCAACCTACTTACTGCTGGTAGTGGAAGAGGCTGCCCAAAATGTCGTAGGAGAAAATAATAAACAACAGGCGTAGCTGGCGAGCCAGCTGAAATCAGAGCCCTTTGCACCACATACAGCTGACGCGCAGAAAGACCAGGTGCACCGGTGCGAGCTCTCCTATGCAGTAGTGACTCAAGTGCCAGAATTAAAGAGGACAGATAACTGTATGCTAATTATGCCATGATGCAAAGTAGGTTGATCTATCAGGTGCAATCAGTTCATGCTTTTGGCTTGATTCTGATCAGCAGATGTATTCAGGAAGGACTTTCTCTCCTGGTTCCTTCGTAGGGAACGGCACACCTAGGAGCAAGGCAGTGGTGTTTGGTCCCACAAGGGGTCTGCAACTGTCAAGGCAAGAGACAGGACTAGATGGTCCAGCAGCCTGATCTCAGTCTGGCTGGTTTTCTCCCACGTAAAACTGTGCTTTATAGGATGCGTGCTGCAAAGGGGCTCGGTGTATGAATATTTTAGGTTAGTTCTCTTTGTTGTTTTGCCTAAAATAGAAAACCACTTTTGCTTTTTCGTCAGTGGGGCATACCAAGGGGAAACCAGCAGAACTACAGAGGCAGCACCAGGATGGCTCTTCTGTGGAAAAGAAAATACATTTGCTACTCCCTTGGGGTGTATTATATGCTGAAGAAGGTTTCTCCATCCCCCAGAAATATCACCAATTGAGCAGCTCTGCTAGGTATTCAGTCTGTCCCCTGATATCTCTTTGACCAAGGTAACTGCTCATAAGAATGTAAGAACATAAGAACGGCCACACTGGGTCAGACCAAAGGTCCATCCAGCCCAGTGGCCTGTCTGCCCACAGTGGCCAATGCCAGGTGCCCCAGAGGGAGTGAACAGAACAGGGAATCCTCCAGTCATCCATTTCCAGCCTCTGACAAACAGAGGCTAGGGACACCATTCCTGCCCATCCTGGCTAATAAGCACTGATGGACCCTAACCTCCATGAATTGATCTAGTTCTTGTGTGAACCCTGTTGAAGTCCTGGCGTTCACCACATCCTCTGGCAAGGAGTTCCACAGGTTGACTGAGTGTTGTGTGAAGAAATACTTCCTTTTGTTTGTTTTTAAGCTTGCCACCTCTTCATTTCATTTGGTGACCCCTAGTTCTTATGTTATGGGAACAAGTACATAACTTTTCCTTATTCACTTTCCTCACACCTGTCATGATTTTTATAGGCCTCTATCATATCCGCCCCCCCTCCCTTAGTCTCCTCTTTTCTAAGCTGAAAGTCCCAGTCTTTTTAATCTCTCTTCATATGGGACCCGTTCCAAACCCCTCATCATTTTTGTTCCCCTTTTCTGGACCTTTTCCAATGCCAATACATCTTTTTTGACATGAGGCGATCACATCTGTACGCAGTATTCAAGATGTGGGCATCCCATGGGTTTAGATGGAGGCAATAAGATGTTCTCTGTCTTTATTCTCGATCCCTTTTTAAATGCTTCCTAACATTCGGTTGGCTTTTTTGACTGCTGCTGCACATGGAGCATTGCTCTGCGGTGTCTGAATTTTCTGAGCTTGTCTTACAGTAGACAGGGAAATCCTGCAAGGGAATCCTATGCACAGGATGTTCTTGGGTTCTGACAACACATCTGGGCCCCAAGAAACAACTTTGCATGTTTTGTGTAGCTTTTTGCTTGACTGCCCCAAAATCAGAACGAATGCGCTGATTCAGTGCTGTGTGTCCACGTTGGATGGCAAAGCACCAGTGAGATGTGATGATGTGGTGCCGCCATGAGGATGGAGTAAAGAGAGAGAAACCGACATAGAAGTCCTTCCTCCAAGAGCAGCTTCTCCATGGCTTTGTAAGTGACAAGCCCATCCACGGTCTGGGTTTTGATTCAGCCTAGCATCCAGTTGGCTTTTCATAAACTGAGTTGAGTTCCTGTCTTTGCATTCCTGCTCATTGTCACTTCCTTTCTGTTCCTGGTAGCATTTCAGTTCTCTGCAAAGAAGACCGGTAGAAGGGCCAGCTCTTTCTTCTGTTGACACAGAAAGCATGCGAGCTGGCTTGCCCACCGAAACGAGGGACGGCCTCTCTTGGGAGGCGCTTTCGGAGGGTAGGAGCTAAGGTATGTGGAGTGGACAAGATGTTGCATGGCTGAGGCTTGGTCAAGTCCAGAGATTTTCAAACTTTTTTTCTAATGACCCAGTAATGTGACTAGAATGCAGGCTCCAGGGTGGGGCTGAGGATGGAAGCTTTGGGGGGGGTATAAGCTCTGGCTTTGGGGGATCAGGGCTGGGACGGGAGGGGCTCACCTCAGGCAAGTCCTGGTAGTGGTGCAGCGGTGGGGCTAAGGCAGCTTGCTGCCTTTCTTGCTCCTGCAGGCCATGCTGTGCCCAGAAGCAGCCAGCTGCAGGTTCCCAGCCAATGGGAGTGCGGAGCTAGTGCTGGGGGCAGGGGCAGTGCACTCCTCCCCCCACACACACACACTTAGGAACTGGGTCTGCTGCCGGCTCCACAGTGCCGTCTGCAGTGCCAGGACAGGCAGGGAGCTGCCTTAGCCCTCCCACCGCTCCCCAGATCCCTCAGCAGCCATGAGCCCCAGCCCCCAACATCCCACCCCCCAGCGCTGGGGCATGACCCAGCGTTACAAACCCCCTGGGCTCGTCATTATAAATCAGTGGCTTCCTTGCCGAGAGTAGCGCCTTCCCGTAAGTCTTCAGGAGGGATTTCAAGGCAGCGAGGGGAGAGCTCAGGGAGGGTTTGCCATGCCAAGGGGGGCAGCGTGGAGACGTCTGTGAAAAGGGGCATGTATAAAAGTGCTACAGCTCGGAGAAGGCAAAGGTAGGATGTGGCCATGTGTGGATGTTCTGCATAACCAGGCCGGAAGGGAGACTTCCCATGTCCACTGACTTTAGGCATAGACAACATATGGTGCCCCGTTGCTGACCTCCGCTCATGTCTGTGTGGTTTATTAGCCATGAGTAGCTCCCAAGCATTCAGAACTGAGTCCTCTTGCAATATTTTCATAGAATCGTGGAATCATAGAATCAAAGGGCTGGAAGAGACCTCAGGAGTCATCGACTCCAGCCCCCTGCCCAAAGCAGGACCAACCCCAACTCAATCATCCCAGCCAGGGCTTTGTCCAGCTGGGGCTTAAACACCTCTAGGGATGGAGATTCCACCCCCTCCCTAGGGAACCCATCCCAGTGCTTCCCCACCCTCCTAGTGATATAATGTATTCATTTTAATGCCTTCATTCATGGACTATGTGCAGTTCTCTGGGGGGGCGAGAAGGCCTTTTTTCCAAGGACTGCTGCACAGCCCATAAAAAGATGAAAACAGATCAGCATTTTGACTCATCAGCGCGATTGCACTGAAAATACACGAAGGGCCCAGCATGCTGCTCCTGTTACATTCGCCTGACATTGGTAGGAATCTTGGATGACTTTGCTTTCTTTGCTCTTCCGCATGAGTTGTTTCACGTCTTGATCAAAAGTTCAAGCAGACCTCACTTGAATAACAACAGACTATGGGAGCGCCGGCAGATCATTATATACCTGAAGGGTTTGTTCTTTAGTTGATTTCTATAGCACCATAGGGTTCTTTGATACTTTCCCGTCAATGCAATGACAGGGGAGCACACCACAAAGATTTCCCCCTCAAATGTAGACTTCACACAGGAAAGAGAAGGTACTAATGAGTGGCTTAGTAGATGGAAATGTGAGAGTTACTCCAGAGAGAGATTATGAACTGAGCGTGTTATGTTCACATCACGTTAGATCTTCTACGGCAGGTGTGATGGTTCCTTGAGCATCTGTGCAGCGGCTTTCAATGAGAGAGTCTGCTCTGAAAGAGGACTGCACAGCTGGTGCAGGGGGTTTCTGTGACTTCTTCCGTGCTCGGTTTTCAAGGATAAAGATGGCTTTTCGAAGGGCCTGCCACCTCTGCCTCCAATGGAGGTTGGTCCTCTATGTATCATCGCTGTGGCAATCTTGCCTCCACCCGAGCTGACGCTGGCTTGGTGAATCTGGTTTAATGCAAAGCTCTGTGTGGACACTCTTATTCTGATTTCAGAGCGACTTGCCTTGGTATCGTTTCAAGCCATTTTAAACTGAAACTAAAGAAAAAGGGTCCACGTGGCCTTTTTAGCTAGTTTAACTGGATGTGTTTGAAACTGCCCCTTATGTTAAATGAATGAAATTCTGTGTGACAGGGCTCCCGGGGGACAACATGAACTGTGGGACCACTGAGCCCTCTGTCCCACCAACCTGCGGTATCCCTCTCACACTGTGATGCTGTGGTAAGCTACAAACCTCTGGCTGGTTCTGCACTTACACAGACATCCACCGGCAGGGACAGACCCAGCTGAGTTACACGAATGCTTCTCCCAGCCACCCATGAACCAATACAGGAGGCCCCCGACCTGCAACATGATCTGTTCCTGGGGAAGCGTCGCAAGTCGGGGGCGTTGTAACTCGAACACGCATTTACGATAGGTGCCATGCGCCTGTCGTAAAGGCGGGCCGAGGACATAAGTCAGGGGTTTTTAGCCCCTTCCGCACTTACAAAAATGGTTGTAAGTGCAGGGGGTTGGAACTCGGGTGGTCAGATCTTGGGGGCCTCCTGTAATCGAAAGGTTCCTGCCAGTTCCCTCCCCAGCCCTGAACTGCCAGAATCTACCTTCTGGCCTTGATCAGAAGAGTTAGGCCAGGTCTGCACTAACAGGGAAGGTTGAATCAAGATACACAAGTTAATTACATAGCTAGAGTCAACGTATCTTGTTTTGAGTTTCCCCGCTGTCCTCACAGCAGGTGGCCAATGGGAGCAAACGCTCCCTTCAGCATCCCTTACTCCTTGCAGAATCAGGAGTACCGAATACCGGCAGGAGCACCCTCTGAGTTCAGTTTAGTGAGTCTTAACTAGACTTGCTAAATCAAACTCCGGAAGATCGATCGCAGCAACATCGATCTTCCGCTGAGTGAAGACATGGCATGACCGATGTAAGTTCATTGCTCACTCCACCCCCCCCCCCAATGTAGAGGACAAGTACTAGCCTTTGTACACTGAACTTTCCTAAGCACTTCAACCAAAACAAACTGTTTTAGGTAAAATAGGAACCAGATTTATTAACTACAGAAAGTTTGATTTTAAGTGATCATAAGTAGTCAGCATAGCAATCAAAGTTGGTGATGTAAGAAATAAAATGCATTCAGTGTAAATGTTAGAAATTAAATGGGATTGGACTCAAGCAGTGTCTTGCCCTGATAGAAACTACAAACAGATCACAGATCTACAGTGTGCAGGCTGGAGCACTGCTCCTACCCGGGTCCATCTCTCCAGTTCAAAGTCTTTGTTCTCTATGTTTCCAAGTGCTGAGTTGGGAC
Source organism: Pelochelys cantorii (assembly GCA_032595735.1). NCBI lineage: Eukaryota > Metazoa > Chordata > Testudines > Trionychidae > Pelochelys > Pelochelys cantorii. The sequence continues at coordinate 4,386,428 of CM064335.1, read as the reverse complement.
GTGGGAGGGGCCAAGTCATGATGTCACTTCCCTTTTGTCACTTGCTGGAAAGATCTATGCTTGTGACATGGCATTCCACTCCCATTGGTCAAGTATTCTCCATTGTATATGTGAACCACACTTAGGCCAGGTGTACACTAAACCCAGCAGCTTGGCTTAAGGTACACAGTTCCAGCTACATATACTACGTAGCTGGATTCGGTTTACCTTAAGATGAGCATGGTGATGTCCCCACAGCGGGAGGCCAATGAAAGCAAATGCTCTCATTGGCTTCCCTTATTCCTCGCAAAATCAGGAGTAACAGACGCTGTTGGGGGCACCCTCTGAGTTTGATTTAGCGAGTCTTACCTAGACTCAGTAAACCGAATGCCGGAAGATTGATCGTGGTAGCAGCGATCTTCTGTTTCGTATAGATAAGGCCTTAGCATGTGGACAAGCCCTTAAAGAGGCCTTCTGTGACACTTGTGCAACCTATTGTCTTCAGGCTATGTCCTTAATGAGACCTAATCAGAGCCTTTGCTTCGGTGGGGTAAAATATGAATAATGAGAACACAGGTCTGGTTTTTTATTTGAGAAGTAGCACCATTATATAAGATCGACCTATGTACACCAGTGTTAATCTCTAAATTAGAAGACCTCAAATTATTTTAAGCCTCATTTAATTCAGTTTAGTGTAATTTAGTAATTAAGTAATTGGGATTTTAATACTGGTTCCATGGCTAGCTAACTGAGTAACAGTGGGCAAATCAGCTACCGTAGTGCAACTTTCTTACTCACCTGTAAAATAAGGGTAACAATATTTTCTCGTGTCTCGGGCCTTTTGAGGCCTCACTAATACTTGTAAAGTGACAAATATGAAGGTTACGCAAAGGAAGACACAAGACTAGAACTTGAGACTACGTGGCCCCAGCCCTGCATCACGTTGTCTTGGCCCTGTGGACTCTGTAGATGGCAGACTGCTCCTTTAAGCAGAGGCTGTATCAGGAGTCCTACCAGGCAGAGCTATTTGAAAAATGTGGGATGGCACAGGGTCCCACTGGCAAATGTTGACGCAACAAAACTGAAATGTTCCGTAGGAACGTATTGGTGGGGGGGATATTTCTGAGGAAAAATTACTCAGCTGCTAACTTTCCACTTTATCCTTGTGACTGTCACGCTGTGTTCCTTCTGTAGGCTGAGCACATTTCATACATCAGGGGCTCCTGGCATCCTTCTGGCCCACACCATGAGCCCCTGTGTGCCAGCCTCCCATTCCCCTCTATATGAGGGCCTCCCTGTAACCCCCTTCCTTCTCCATGACAGGGGTTCTGTGTGCTCCAACTGCCCCCAACACCCCATGCCCGGGGCCCTCTGGTATCCCCCCCATATTATATAACTAATAGAAACTACAGTACAATGAAGCGCTTGGATGAGGTAATTTCTAGATTTCTGAAATGACTCTCTTTGTGTGGAAATGTTGGTTCCTGGGAAATTCCCAAATTTCTACTTTTGTGCCAAATGGGGAGGAAAGGAAATTTCAAAAAAATTGTCAGTTTCCCGCAGGATGGAAATGCTGAGTTTCTATTAGCTCTATCTGCAAGTCCAATTTGGCTTAACTACAGTGCATGCATAGGGCTATCCATTAGACTAATTCCCTCCCTCCCCCCACAAAGAACATGTGAAGGTGTTAGGCTTTAAAAGGGATGTCAGAGCGATTCTTGACAGATGCTCCCAGAAGGAAACCATGTCCGAGAAACCCAATGTGCAAGGCTGTTCTCAGGACTTACTCGGGTCCAGCACAAGAGAACTGAATGCAAAGACATAATGCTATTAAATGAGAGGTTATATAACAATTCTTCTAGCGAAGAAGCTCTTTTGTTCTAACCACCAAATCCTGCATTACGGACAGGGCCAGTCTCTAAAGAAAACAAAAGAATAAAGAAAAGAATGTTTTTCTCTTCCCCCTCGCTTAAATTCCCAGCCAGGCTGAGATGTTTTCCCATACATCACACCATCTTGGGCTGTTCTAACTCCAATTATAAAGCCAGTAAACAAGGGAGTAATATCTAAAATTACATCACAGAATGTTTAGCCTGATTGATTTAAAGCCTCCACGGTTTTAATTGCAGCTTTTGAAACACCTACATTTGTGTGCCGGAAGAATTCTAGTCAAGGATCAGGAGGGGGTTGTATTACCCAGAGAGCATTCTAACATCCCGAGCTCTGAGGTTTGTTCCTCAAAGGCCCTTGTCCAATAAAGACAGTTATGAACCAGCTCCCCTGATCCAAATACCTCCAAATTTTGGGAAAGTGATTGATCCCTTTAGGAGCTGCCTCGGCACCGTAGTTGCTAACTGGGGACGATAATACGTCCTGGAGTGCTGAGGATAAGTATATTAAAAAGACGGTGAAGTATTTTGAGATTTACTGATGAAAAGCACTTATACAAGAAACTAGCAGACTTACCCGGCGTTGCCTCGGTTCTTCAGGACAGAGGGGGCTGGCAGTTTAGGGGGTGCAGGAGTCAGGGCAGGGCCTTGGGGATGTGGGGAGGGGCAGGGCAGGAGGCTGGGGACGTGAGGGAAGTGTGAGATTGAGGGTTGGGGCGTGAAGAGGGGCTCAAAGTAGGGGGTCTTATTTGCCGGGGCTTTCTCTTCCTCCCTGGGCTGACAGGGGCCTGTCCTCCATCCGGCAGGGCTTTTTCCCTCCTCCTTTCTGGTAGGGTTGCCAGCTGGTTTCACAAAAAATATCAACCCCCAAAAAAAACCGCCGGGAAAAAATTCTGTTGGGGAGGGAAAAAAAAGGACTAGTGCAGAAATCCAGTCGCAGCCCCTTTCATTCCTGGGCCACTTCCCACTCCCTCCGCCCCAGCATGCCCCATGCGGCCTTCCATCGGGAATTTTTTTACCGATGGAAGGCTCAAATACCGGGCTGTCCGGTTCAATACTGGACACCTGGCAACCCTATTCTCTGGTGCTGTGGTTTGGGGCAGGTGAGCTACTTACCTGATCTGGTGGCATGCAAGATGGCGGAGCCTCACTCTGTATATAGCTCTCCCCTGCGGGCTCACTGCCCCCAGTGGCGATTGTGAGTGTCGCAACCTTCTTCTCTGTGTCCTTCATTTTCATGTCCCTGCTTTCTCTCTGCCCCTCCTTTTCCATGTCATGGAACACAGTCCCATTCCCAGCTCTTCCCATTTTCCTGGCACAACCAAACCCTGACCTTGGTTTAAGTTAGGATGAGAGGAAGCTGCCTGCCAAATTTTCACATAACTTAACTCTTACCGTTTAGGAGGAGTTCTTGAACAGATAAACAGACAGACCGATGCCCATTTCTAAAATATATAGAGAGATAACAATCCCAACTATTCATATAAAATGATGGGGTCTACATTAGGGGTTACCACTCGAGATCTTGGAGCCATTGTCTACTCAATATGTAGCAGCAGCAGTCAGAAAAGCTAATTGACTGTTGGGAATCATTAAGAAAGGGGTTGATAGTAAGACAGAAAATATCATATCACCTCCAGATAAATCTGTAGTACATCTACATCTTGACTACTGTGTGCAGATGTGCTCAAAAAAGATGCACTGGAATTAGAAAAGGTTCAGAAAAGGGCAGCAAAAATGATTAGGGGATGGAAACAGCTCTCTTCCAAAATGGGAAGTCCAAGTCTTATTAAACTCTCCTCATATGGCAGCTGTTCCCATCCCCTAATCATTTTTGTTGCCCTTTTCTGAACCTTTTCTCATTCCAGTGCATATGATAGGAGTCTATGAAGTCATAATTGGTATGTAAATAAGGCTGTGTTATTTACTCATTCACATAACACAAGAACCAGGGTTTATCAAGTGAAATTAATAGGTAGCAGGTTTAAAACAAAAGGAAATATTTCTTTACATAGCATTCTGTCAATCTGTGGAACTCCTTGCCAGAGGACATTGTGAAGGCTAGGACTTTGACAGGGTTCAAAAAGAGCTAGATAAATGCATGGACTATACGTCCTTCAATGGCTATTAGCTAGGATGGGCTGAGATGGTGTCCCTAGAATCTATCTGCTACCCTCAGGGAATGGGAGACAGAGGATGGATTACTTGATGGTTACCTGTTCTGTTCATTCCCTCTGAAGCATCTGGCATTGGCCACTGTCAGAAGACAGGATACTGGGCTGGATGGACCTTTGGTCTGACCCAGTCTGGCCATTCTTATGGCCCTAAAATCTGTGCCCAGGTATTGGCCCCCCAGGAAAGTGCAAAAGCACATTTCTTTCAGGCAAGAAATGTTTGTCTCTCTGTTGCCATGCAAATGAAATATTGTGTGGTTCACAATGGGTAACCGTGCACAATAGCTGAATGCTGTGGAAGGATTGTAAATTTTCAGAGGAAATTTACAGGAAGACGTGAACTAGCACGGGAAAGCCCTGTTTACACATGAACTTTTGGGGGTATAACTGAAGGATTCAATGTGTGAGGGCACACTCTAGAAAGTGTGTCATGGGTCTTTCATGTGTCCCATTTGCTTCGAGTATTCTCACTCTATCACTTGATTATTTCTTTGATTATAAACGTATTCTTGTTTTCACTACACATATATCTAAGAGCTGGGTATGCCATGGTGACCCTGAGTTTGTGGAATCTGCATCACTGGAGATATTTAAGAGCAGGTGGGATAGACGTCTACCAGGGATGATCTAGATGGTGCTTGGCCCTGCCGTGAGGGTGGGGGACTGGCCTTAATGACCTCTCAAAGGCCCTTCCAGTTCTGTGAGTCTATGAAGCTGATGTATGCTTTTCCTTGGGGAATACTAGATCTGAATATTCAGTAGAACAGAATGTAATGTTCCAGAAGGTTGCTTAGAGGTCTCAGGGGTTGGTAGGTGCCAAATGCTGACCTGTACAGAGAGAATGAGGCCTGCACATGTTTGGAAGGGAAGTTTATGTTGCCAGATGTGGGTGGTTTCAAGGAGGTGATAGACAGCAGTCACAGATGAGACTGCTTCAAGCTAAGGGCAGCTGGTGGCGAGGTGTCTCATTGCTGGGTAGCCCGAGAAGCCACGCAATGTGCCTGAATCACACAATCTGCCTGAATCACAAAGTTTGGATCTGAACGTGAACTTTCCCTAAGTTTGGGGAGAGTTTGATCTGGTGCTAGGGATGATAGCGAGCTCTACAGTTTTTTATTCTGAAAGAACTGAAGTGCATGATAATAATGCCACCATACGTACACGAAAAAAATATCAGAGGAGTCAGCCCTTGCATGCAACTCTATGCAAACCACGGGTGTACTGTGATAACACTAATAATGAAACTGATGCCAGTGTCTCTATTTAATTTGCATATCAGAGTATGAAGGTCAATTAGTTCACACTTACATTCAAGGAGTCAGCATGGCTGTGTTGGAATAATGTGCCTTTAATATCTACATCTTAAAAAACCACAGTAGATTGCACACCCTTGACAATGGTATATCATGTAACCAATTCAGGCCAAAGAGTCAGACCTAGAAAGTGTGATATTTTCCATTTCTTTCAGACTGCTGGAATTGCTACTAAGTTCCTTCGGGTTTGATAGGGCACATCTCACTGCAATAGTGTGTGAATGCAGAGACATTAAAATTGAAGGGAAGAAAATTATACAGAAGTGTCTCATGTTACCCTCAAGACATTCACTAAATTATTGAAATGTGAGATGAAAGAGAGAGATTAAACAATCTCATCTAGCTCCCTGGTAATTCAGGTTTTCCCCTCGAGTATCTGCCTTCCGTTTAGATTTAACTGTTGTAAGTGATATGCGGCTTTTATGGGTAAATAGACCTGTCCTTAATTTGGCGTCCCTAGTCTCTGTTTAGGGTGGGAATGGGCGACAGGATGGATCACTTCATGATTCCCTGTTCTGTTCACACCCTCTGGGGCACCTGGTATTGGCCACTGTCGGAAGACAGGATACTGGGCTGGACGGACCTTTGGTCTGACCCAGTCTGGTCATTCTTACATATGAATGTATCCTGTCAAGACTCCATTATCCTCATTTTACAGATGGAAAATTGAGGCACAGAGGGGAAAACTGGCCAAAGAGCCTAAACCAATTTGGAAAATTTGACACCATGAGTATAAGTGACGTGCCTAAAGTCCTGCAGCAATTCTATGGCAGAGCTAGGGATTAAATCCAGATTTCCTGATTCCCGGTCAGCCTCTTAACCAGCTGAGGAACATCCTTTCTCTTCCTGATGTTTGGTTTATATTATCCATTGTTTCAATGCTAGTCTGGTAACCTAGTTAAAACTCTTCTGCCACCTCACCACCTTTGCCTCCTTGGAGTTTTGCACCCTTCAGACATTTGCAGGTAATGGTTGAAATTTTGAAAGCAGTATAAGGGATCTGGGCAGTCCATTGGTATCTTTTAAAGTCATAACACGTCTCCTTCTGTCGTCATGTAGTCAAGTGACACAGCATTAACCCTAAGAATTGTTCCCAACAGTCGTTCTTCTGGTCTTTAGTCCTGCTCTCCTGTGCATGCACTCATGCTTGTCTACACCTCTTTGGTAAGGAGGAGTCTGGAACTCAAAATGCAATATTCCAGTTGTATTTCCCCCAGAGCCATACTGGACGGTCTGTTATCATCTTCCTCCCCTTCATCTTTGCAGTCATTGGCCTGTTTTGCAGCCATATCAAACAACTCCTGTCTAAGGTGGAGTCCACTACCATCTTTAAGTCTTTGCTATCTGGGCTTGTCCTTTCTATTTGAATGTTGGTTCAGATTTTTCTCCTGCTAGATTGATTCACTTGTCTTTCATCGAATTATAGAATCCTAGGGTTGGAAGAGACCTCAGGAGGTCATCAAGTCCAACCCCCTGCCCCAAGCAGGACCAACCCCAACTAAATCATCCCAGCTAGGGCTTTGTCAAGCTGGGACTTAAACACCTCTAGGGATGGAGATTACATCCCCTCCCTAGGGAACCAGTGGAATCTTTTGTTTTTGAGCCTATGTTTCTGATCCTCTTCCCAGGTGCCTGTGTATTATTCCAGCATGTGCTAGTATGTACAGAGTCTCCATTTTAATCTCGTGTGTGAATTTCATCAGCGGGTACTGTTCGCTCATAAAGATCCAATTTATATGGCCATCTACATTTTTTTTCTACAACTGTTTATTTACTTCCAGCGCACTCTCAGAGGACAGACAAAAGAGGGAGTATCAAATTTAATATTAAAGAAGTATTCTGAAAGTGGAAATGAATATGTGGGCTGTGTGCAAGGGAGTTCTCTAGGGAAATAATAAAAGCCGTTCTTTTAATAAACACAGAAGCTCTGCCCAGCTTTACTGCCTTCCCAAGGTTCTTTTTCAGCATATCCGCTAACAAGATACCCAATTACATAGCATTTGTCTGTTTCTTGGCTTCTTCTGTAGGTAATTTTCTTCCCTGAAAACATGGCCAATGTTTTCTAGAGCCAACATAGGAATTCTGGTGCTTTTTGTTGTTCTTCCAACAAGCTGCCACTGTTCATTTTGCTGCCACTAGGAGAAGACATCTGGGTAGGGCTTTCAATGTTTTCCTTTCCATTGTCACTGCAGAGGCTGAGAGCATAAAAAATAAACATTGTCTAAATCATTTGTGTCAACGGAAAATTGGGTGGGGGTGAACAATGTGATACACCTGGGTCTTTTTCACTGTCACCTTCTTCAAAGAATTTTATATTGGTCTTACTTTATATAAAGAAAAACATGCAACTGGTAACCATCACCACTTGGAAGTGAGATAGTTACTTCCAGTAAAATAGCCATTAAAAGTATGCAAAGAAGGGGGAAATACAGAGAATGCAGCAATCGCTGCATTAATTAATTAAACCCCATGAAACCCTGGTGGGGTACCATTTTTCAGGTTAGTAGGCCAATAGAGGTGGTAACTAAAATTGGTTGAAAAGCTTAATGAAATGGTCCACATATTGGCTACATATCAGTTGATATTTGTTAAAATTTCAAATTTGGATTGGAAAAAAATGGTCAGATGTCAACATTTTTGATCTGTTGTGGTTGTGACCAGTGTTCCCTCTAAGCTGCAGGGCAGCACAGCTTCACAGGTGATTAATCAGCCCCGCCCAGTCAGAGGCTCAGGAGCTGATTAATCACCTGTAAAGCTGTGCTGCCCTGCAGCTTAGAGGGAAAGCTGGTTGTGACTTGTCCAGGGTACCACAGTGAGTCACTGGCAAAGCTTAGAAAGTGGGAGCCTTGACTCCCATTTCCTTGATGAAATCACTAGACATCATTGACTTAGACCTTGCATCATTGACTTAGACCTAAAACACTTATGCACATTGTATAAACCATCCCTGTTCAGCCCAGCATACTTAGAAATAGGTTTAAGTTCATTCGAGGCAAATGAATGTAATCTACTACTTCGGCAGTCTGTTGAATTGTGGCCTTTATGTTTACATTGCAGAGACATTAACTAAAATAAATAGCAAAGGTCCAAAAGAAGGCAGGTAAGAAGACTAATAGATGAATGACAATTGAAATGATGCAGGGTTAGTTTATGCATAAAGGGTCGTCCCGGATTGTAAGTATAAGAAACTGTGGCTGCCAGCAAAATGCCAACTTAGTGTGATTACAAGTAAAACCGAGGCTGTGATGAACCATGTGTGGGGATGCACAGAGATACATTCCTACTATTGAATCCTTTTAAAATGTGCTTCTCTTAAGCACTGTTGCAGAATTGGGGCTTTTATCTTACAAAAGCCCATGTAACTTAAGGCCAGACGAGAGCAAGACCATTGTAGAAATCTAGTTTGACTGTCTGCCCAGCACAGGCCCGACAATTTCATTCCCTGATCGCTTTTAGTTGACTTGGTGCATAGTTTGTGGACAGAGAGCCAATCTTGATTTAAAGAATGCAACTGATGGAGAATCCACCCCTCCCCTTGTAAAGAATTCCTGTAGCCAATTGAACCTCTCTAGTCCGGTATTCTCTCATCCAGCAACATCCAGCATGATTTCAGTTGGCCAGATGTCCGCTTATCATGGGTGGGTCCAAGTTTCCCACAGCCCCATAAAGTTTGTTTGCAGCCTCCAGTCCTGGCTCTCAGTGTTCTTTAGCTCTAATTGACCCCTAAATATTTTCTAAGAGCCCAGTAAGCATTAAGTGTTGGTAATGCTGCTAGACAATATTGACCTCCCGTGGTCCGGCAAATTCTCTGCTTAGGCATCAGTCAGGTCCCGAGGGTGCCGGGCTAGAGAGGTTTAACTTATACCTCACTATTAAAACAAAACAAACTAACATTACCTCACCTTCCCATGTACATTTGTTTTGCTTTAATTGTTAGTTGTTTGATCTTGTTCTGCTTTTGCTGGTTGGATTCAAAGCCTTTCTCCATCTCAGTGGGCTGTAATATTGTTGCAACTAAGACGGTCTCCTGGGATAGGGCAGATTTGCTCACTGTACTTGTGTACTTGCAGGGTGGGCTGAACTGTGATTGGATGCAGAGGGAGCACACGGCTCTCACAATCAATCACTGTACATGCCCTGGCTTTACGTGCATGTCACTTTAGTAATACCAGTGGGGAAAAAACCACCACGGACAGAAACCAGCAATATCTTGCAACCCTGTGCATGAGCAACGGTAAACAACATGCCTCGTGGGCTATCACTCTGACAGGCTTCACGTGGTCCTCCGGCCACAGGCGGCCCATCACTGCCCTAACCTCTATTGCCAGAAGCTGGGAATAGGTGACAGGGGAGGGATCATTTGATGATTCCGTTGTGTTCACTCCCTCTGGGACACCTGGTATTGGCCACGGCTGGAAGACAGGACACTGGGCTAGATGGACCTTTGGTCTGACCCAGTGTGGCCGTTCTTATCCTGTCTGGTGCCTGTACAGCATAAGCCAGAGAACTTCCCCTTAATAATTCCTAGAGCAGGCCTGTTAGAAAAACATCCAGTCTTGATTTAAAAATGGTCAGTTATGGAGCATTCACCATGATGTCCCACAGTTAATTACTCTCAATGTTCTGAACTGATGCTTTATCTCCCAGCAGGAATTTGTCTTGCTTTATCTTCTAGCCATTGAATAATGTTAGATCTTTCTCTGCTCGACTGATGAGCACTTTAGTAAATATCGGTTCCCCATGTAGATATTTGGACTATAATCAAGTCATCCCTCTTTTTCTTTTTGTTAAGATAAATGAAAAACCTTCTACGATCTGAATTAATCGTCAAAGTCCCATAGTCCCAACCCCACCCATTATTCCCTTTTTTTGGCCCTGATTCTGCAAGGTGATCTATGTAGATGTATATAGATGGACCTGCAGCTGGCACAGAAACATATCCATGCAGATCACAATGCAGAACTAGGGATTTAGAGAGCAAACTCCTCCTCTCCCAGAGCTGTCAAATGATGGCAGACTGAATGAGTGAAATTTCAGAAAGCTAGGAGTGAGATTGTTAAACATCGCCTGAAAGTGCTTTAAAATACATCCAAGAATCTCCTTCCAAAAGGCTTGGTAGGTTTGCTCTCCCTCGTCCTCATACACTGTGTCCCTTTTGCCTTGCTCCTCTCAAATGCCATGCCAGTGCAACCCCCTTGCAATGAAACTGGAACCAGCTAACGCTTAAAGACAGATCCTCATCTAAATCAAACCCTGCCCAACCCACTTGTGCTCATATTACAAATAACCGTAACAAGCATTACAAAAAACCTGAGTAGTCCTGTGGCACCTTGGCCCTGGTCTACACTAGGGTGTTATTTCGAAATAGCCCCCCTCCTCACTACCAAATCTGTTATTTCGGAACGGGCTGGTTATCTCGAAATCTATCCTCCGGATTTCCTTGAGGAATAATGCTTATATCAAAATAGTTGTTTCAAAATAGCAGTTGTGTGGACGCGCCGTTGCTATTTCGAAATAACGACTCCCCAGAGTATTTCAAACTAATTACTCCCCAGTGCTTCCTGGGGCTCTTAAGTCGAGGTACCGTGTCCACATTCATAGAGCCTGCCTCGGACTATTCCAGGGCTCCCCCAGAGTGTGGATACGCTATTTCGATGTTGTTATTTCAGGAGTTATTTCGAATGAAGTTATTTTGAAATATTTTTCTAGTGTAGACGTGGCCTTAGAGACTAACAGAAATATATGCAGTATCATGAGCTTTCCTGGGCAAAACCCACTTCTTCAGATGAGCTTGAGTGGAGAAAAAAGTATTACAAAGAGATTAGAGGGAAAAATCCTCCATTTCACCCAATTTGCATCATAGAACACTAGAACTGAAAGGGAGAAAGAGAGCTTGAGAGGTCATCAAGGCCAGTCCCCGGCCCTCCTGGCAGGACCAAACAACATCTAGATCAACCCTTGTCCTGTTGACAGCTCTCTGTGTTAGAATCCATTTAATTGTTTCCTCCGAACAGTCTCTTTTGTGGGGGGTTTTCACGCACCTGAGTTGTGGAGAAGAGAAAAATAAAGGGAAAAGTGTTTGAAAAAAGCACACACGCACACACAAAAGTGGCAGGGAGCTTTGGCCAGGTGTAAAAGCTTGAAACATTTTTTTTAAAACTGACTTGCCTTGAAGTTGAATAACGAGGCCTCGATCCTGCCTGATTTTGCACACAACTGCTTATGTTCCTGAAAGTGTAAACACAAGCTCTCCAGTCAAGCTCATCTCATCTGAAGAAGTGAGTTTTGCCTCTGCAAAGCGCATGACATTCTCTACATCCTTTGTTAGTCCCTATGGCCACGTCTATACTATGAAATTATTTTGAAATTGCTAAATTTGACTTAACTCCCGATTTAACAAAATCGAACTAGCATGTCCACACTACGAGGTTGCCTCGAGATGAGTCCGAGGTAGGTTCCACAAATGCGAACGCGCTGCCTTGGATTCAGAGCCCCACGAAGCCCCAGGGAGTCATTAGTTCGAACAACTCTGGGGAGTTGTCATTTCGAAATAGCGGCACCGGCGGGGCCACCCTCCCGCTATTTCAAAACAGCTATTTCAGAACTGGCGTGACTCCTGGCGAAAAGCAGGAGTCCAGATTTTTAATTCCGTGGACACGCTGCTTACAAATTCGATCTAAGGGGGGTTATGATGAAATAAAGTCCTAGTGTGGGGGAGGCGGGGGAAGGAAGAGGGCTAAGATGCCCCAGGGATCCTCGTTGTTTTTAAAGTGGCAGACTAACAGGGTTACCTGCTTTTAATGTTTGCAAGGGGGGGCTGAAGTGAGACCTTCAACAGGATAATCATGGAAAAGCCCCCTTCCCAGTCCACAGCGGGAGGCGGAGACAGTCCCTCCCGTGAACCCCTGTCCCACTGCTCCCTCCCCTTCTCTGGCAGGGCAGGCACCCTTCTTTCCCCCGCACCCCCGTTTGCAGTCCCCTCCCGGGGCTCTGCAGCTGCGCTTGCCAGCCCCGTCCCTTACATGGACAAACGGGCCTGCGGGGAAAGGCAGGAATTTGGGCCCTGACGTCAGCCCGCAGCGCTCCGGGCCCGGCTTGGGGAGCGGGGGTGGCCGCGGCCGCAAGGCAGAAGTTTCACTTTTTGTTTTGGGGGCGCCCCTGGACTTTCCCTTGGGTTTCCCACGCTTGGTCCCCGCCCCCCGCCGGAGCCGGGAGAGCGAGGTAAGGGGGGGTGCAAATGGGTCAGGAGCAGGGATGGGGGAGGGCAGCGTGCAAAGGGGTAGGAAGGGGGGGGCCCGCAGAGCCCCCTTGGGGGCCCTGAGCTGCTGCATTTGGGGGTTCGCCGCGCATCGCAGAGTGGACAGGGAGCCCCCAAGCCCTTGCTAGAGCCGGATCTGGGCGGGGCAGGCTGCGGGGCACCCCCAGCCCGGGCCGGAGCGGCGCCGGCCGGCCGGGGAGGGGACTGGGCGCTGATGCAGCCCGGCGCCGCCCCCCGCCCCACCTACCCCAGCAGCCTCCGCCCTCCTACAGCCGCCGCCGCCGCCGCTCTCGCCTCCGCCTCCCCCCCGAGGTAGGGTGCAAATACTCACCCCCTCCCTGCCGCCCGGCTGCGGCCCCGGGCGGGGCGCGCTGTATGGGGCCCGTGGGCGGCGGCCCCTCCCTCGGCCGGCCCAGGGCTGCTGGCCTGCCTGGGGCGGGGAGCAGAGGCCCCGGCCGGCCGGGATCGCCTGCCCTGCTGCCCGCGGGGTTGGGAGAAACCGAGACACACGGGGGGGAGCCCAGGAAACTTCCCTGGCACTTGGGGGTCCCCGCCCCACGTGCAGTGGGGGAACCTGGCGCTGCATTCCTGGGGGCACTGCCAGGCTGGGGCAGGGGGCAGAGCTGGCTGGAAGGACAGAGGGGTGCTCCCCCTGCCCCCCACCCGCTTTGCCCAGGGATCAGGGCAGCTGGCCCCTTAGCTGGGAGCTAGAACTTCAGAGCAAGCGGGCGTGAGCTCTCCTTTCCAGGGGGCTGCGCTCTGTGCGGGGCACCCCTTGTCCTTGGGGAAGGGGGGGATAACATCCTGTGCCCTGGATGGAGCGGCCCTACCCCACCCTCTGTGCACTATCCAACTGATGAGACAGGAATGCACCCAGACCTTGATTGGCTTCAGGGAGTTGTCCCGCTGCCTTTTCTTGTTGCTTCCTTGGTCTCTCCCGTGGCCTTGTGCAACAAGAAATTCGTTAGGGCGGGGATGGGCCTGGTGCTTTGTAGAAAGGGATCCTGGTCCTGGTAGCAATAATGCTAGGTGTGGTAGGCTCTGGCACGCTTTCTCGTGCAAGAAAGAGTCGGCCCTTCCCAGGCAGGCCACCGCAGAAATTTTCCCCCATGCTGATGGTCACCCCTTTTATTTTCATTCCGATTCCATTCTCCTCATTGTTCAGGAGAACTCTGGGCACCCCCTGGGGCTTGGTTTGCAAGTGGGGGGTGTTGGAAGGGAAAACGAATTCCGTGATCGCTTTGGTGGCTGCATTGGACCATGAAATCCATTGGCCTTGCTCAGTGTTGTGACGTAGGAGGCTATTCTTTTTGTTGCCACTCCCTGGTAGGCTGGATTTTGCCCCATTGACCTTTCCCCCACATCTGGGATGGGCCGCCGTTTGAGTTGGTGCTTTATGCTTGTGTAAAGCGTACTGCATTGACTTAAGGGGCAAGTTCTGCCACAAAGTCAAAATGCTTTGCCCTGTGCTGGAGGGCACCACTGACCCCTTCCATGTGCAATGGAAAGTCTTGATCCCAGAGGGCTTGTATTGATTTGGATGGTATTTCTGCGCTTGCAGGGCTCCTAGGTTTGTGCTCGGCAGAGGCTGGGTGCATGCCAGGTGCGAGTAACTTCCGGGGCAAAATCTGCCGGAAAAATCGTTTTGCAAAAAGGATACGGCAGGACTGGGACCTTGCTGGCCCTCAGATAGCTTGGCGAGAAATGCCATATAAATGACTGGATATAGGACTCTGGAGTGAGCAGAATGGGTGTGAGCATGAGACACGCTGTAGTTCACCTGCTGGTTGCTGGTGGTTTTGTCCCACATTGATAGGAACAGAGAGCCCTTCTCTGGCGTGTGTGAAATGGGTTGGTGGGCTCGGCCCGCTTTGTGGAGAAAATCCATCCATGTAGGACTGTGTCACTTCCAGCAGGAAAAGACTTCTGGGTTACTCTGTCCATTTCCTTGCCAAGACACGCTTCTTCCTATGTTTTATCCTGCTGGGCCCCGACTGGGCTAAATATCCCAGATGATGGGGCTTCCATTCAGTGACGACCTAGTGTGATGGGGGTATTCTTGTCATTGTAGGGCTTCTGGAAACCCTGATTAGACAAGCACTTGATCTAAGTATCTTTATTTCTAAGGAGTGGGGTTGAACTGTGTAGCCTCTTGAGGCCTCTTCTCCTGTGTTTCTGTGATTAATACGCAGCAAAGGGAGATCTTATTATCAGGAGATTTTCTCTTCTCATCAGCGTGGTTTTCCCCTTTTAGTTTCGCCCTATCATTCCTGTTGTATTCCTCTCCATTGGTGTATCTTCAATAAGCCTTTTACCCACAACGGGGGGGAGGTAGGTCTCGCATACATACAGCATTCGTTCTTACCACCATCTCACCCTGCTTAGAATAGGGGTGTCGAAATTCCTCCAGCCTGTGCTTTGTGGCGCTCCCTTCCATCCCGTCATCTGGGGCTTACCCCAATATCCAATGAGTCAGAGTCGGGAATAAACGTCTCTCGGTTGTTTTCTTCAGAATTTCTTGCGCCTTCCCTAAACCAGCTGGTGCTGGCTGCGGTTGGTGGTTGGTTACCAGTGGTAGGGGGACCACTGGTCTGACCCAGTAGGGCAGTTCCGATGCACTGGTGTTAGACCAGCCGTGGGAAAAGTTCTGAAAATTCCCAGTGGAGACACCCCGCTAGACTAGGGATGTGGGGGGTTCACTGGTTAACCGGTAAGCCTTACTTTTAACAGATGAGGCTTGCTGGTGAAGGTTAACCGGTGGAGGGCAAGGGGCTGCTCTAGCCGGGCTGGAGCGGCCCCCCCGCTCATCCCCTCTTTAACCGCTCAGCCAGTCCAACGGGCTTTTACGTCCCTAGTCTGGGCTCCATTCCGTTTGCCGATGGCCTTCCGTCGTGTGTTGCTCACCATTGAATGCAGCATTCCAGAGCTCTGCGGAGAGGGACCATGTCTCGCTGGGGCTGCTGTGCCTGCACCCCAACCCTGATTCACCATGGACCAGTCACATGCAAGCTCACATGTACATCTCTGTCCACCGTCACACCGCTCTCAGCATTATTGCTTTCCAGATTTCTCGCCGTCACTGAATCGTGGTGTTTTCCATCATGCAAATGTTAACCACCTATTATGATTGGCATTCGCTAGCACCCTCATTAGCTGTCTTGGCTGAAAAACCTAGGAATGGGCTGGCACTGGAAACTTGAATTCTCTTGCCCGTAGAAATGTTCCCTTCAGAATGTGGTTTTGAGGAACACAATCAGGGGAAGCTTGGGCTGTGAAGATCTGCCTTCCAATTTGTCTATCCAGCACCTTCCTGTAGTCGAATGGTGGGCATCCTGCGGCCCGTGGGGGCTCTGTGTGTGGCCCACGAGACGTTTTGTTTACCGTTGCCCATGTGCAGGGTTGCCAGATTCTGCTGAGTTTTTTTTTTTTTGTCTGCATCGTTTTTTTTTCTACTAGCATTACTAAAGTGACACCCACGCAAAGCCAGGGAACGGGAAGGGAGGGGCGGGCTGATTGCAAACAAGGGTGTGAGAGCTGTGTGCTCCCTCTGCATACAATCCCAGCGCTGCCATAGGCCCGTCAGTGCCCCCCCCCACCACCAATTCGAGGGATGACGGCGCAGTGAGCAAAACTGCCCTATCCTGGGAGACCAACTTGGGCATGACAATTTAGCGGCCCACTGAGGTAGAGGAGGGCCACTCCCTCACTTAGGTTGCCCCTCACTGTCCTAGTTGCTGTGTTTCCAAGGCTGACAATTATATCGCTGTGCCGTGTAGGGACTTGCAATTCCACATCCAGGACCGCTGTTCAAAAAGCACCACTCAAAAAGTCGGAGCTACCAGGGGGGATTTTCAGCCCTGATAGCCCCCTTCAAATCCTGGCTACGTCTGGAAATGCCAGTTGTGCAGGCCATAATAGGTTCATTTGCCTGTTTGTGGCAGATTGCATGGCAGATAGCATTATTCTCAAATAGATTTGGGCCTCTCTTTGGCTCCACTTTGAATATAAGAATTTAGTTGGCTGCTGTCTTGAACTTCTGCAGTTGGGGACTTACGAAAACTTGAAATTTGAGTCTTTAAAAACAGCGTAAATACAGCCCAAGTCTGGACCCAGTGTGGTACACAGTATTTGTCCTGTAAAAAATTCAGTCTAAGGATACACAGGGGAGTTGATACTAACTACCCAGCATGAATGAAAATTGAAAAATAATGTCTAGAGCCCTGCACAATACAAAATTTGTATCAGCATCCCCATCTATCACTGCAAAAATGAGCTGTGAATATCCACTCATTACCAGGAGTGTTGTGAGCAAGACGCGAGAAGTCATTCTTCCACTCTGATCTGCGCTGATTAGGCCTCAATTGGAGTATTGTGTCCAGTTCTGGGCACCACATTTCAGGAAAGATGTGGAGAAATTGGAAAGGGTCCAGAGAAGAGCCACAAAAATTAAATGTCTAGAGAACATGAGCTGTGAGGGAAGGCTGAAGGAATTGAGTTTTTTTAGTTTGGAAAGAGAAGACAGAGAGGAGACATGATAGCAGTTTTCGACTATCTAAAAGGGCATTACAAAGAGAAGGGAGGAAAAATTCTTCTCCTTGGCCTCTGAGGACAGGACAAGAAGCAATGGGCTTAAACTGCAGCAAGGGGGGTTTAGGTTGGACATTAGGAAAAACTTCCTACCTATCAGGGTGGATAAGCACTGGAATAAATTGCCTAGGGAGGTTGTGGAATCTCCATCACTGGAGATATTTAAGAGCAGGTGGGACAGACATCTGCCAGGGATGATCTAGATCAGGGCTACTCAACTTTGGAAGCCTTCGGGGCCACAATGTTACCCACAGCACATGCCAAGGGCCACAACTTAAGCGTGATTGCAAATACATGCCAATATATGCAAATAGTTTCTTTCACACTGATGGGCATGAATACAAAGCACTTCCCACAATGCCCCGGCACTTCCTCCCTGGGAGCTAGAAACGCCAACACCCTGTACCCGTCTGTTCCAGCCAGCTTTTCCGCTTGCGTCTTTCAATGCTCGCGCTGCCTGGGAGAGGCCTCGCTGTTGTGGGGCGTGTTCCCAGTGGAGCCCATGTTCAAAGGATCCCACCCACGGGCAGCATGTTGAGCCCTGTGTAAACCCAAACTGCACCGTGGGCCTCAAACAAACAGGTCGCGGGCTGGGTGTTGAGTAGCCCTGGTTTAGATGGTGCTTGGTCCTGCCGTGAGGGCAGGGGACTGGACTCAATGACCTCACGAGGGCCCTTCCAGTTCTGGTGTTCTGTGATTCTGTAACTTAGGATCGTGTTCAATGGACCTGCTCAGGCATCGGGCGCCCCGTCATGTGATTTGCAAACATAGGGTGTCACCTTGTTTGTTTAAATCATGTTGTCAAGCTCATAGATCAAATCTCATGATTTGTACATGAACTTTAAGCTAGTTGCTTTGTCAGATGATGTGTCATTCCTGCTGCGAGTCTCACAATGCTGTTAAGTTAGGCAGTTCCCATTTCTCCATCAAAGGCACCGCAAGAGGTGAGCAAAGCGCAGTGTAGAAATATAAAGGTTCAGAGAAGGATAGCAAAAATAATTAGGGACCTGGGAAAACTCATATGAGATAGATTAGAGGCAGGGGTTGTTTACTTTAGAAAGGAGACAAATAAGGGACAGAATAAAAGTGTATAAATCACAAGTGGTCTGCAGATGGGAGTAATTGGTTGTAACTGTTCTCCTTGTCCCAGCAGAAGAATGGGGGGAAATTGAAGGGCAACTAATTTAAAATGGATAAAAGGAAATACAGGTTGAACCCCTCTAGTTCGGCACCCTCGGGATCTAATCAGTGCCAAACCAGAGAATTTGCCGGACCACAAGAGGTTAGTATTGTCTTGCAGCATTACCAACACTTCCACTGCTTACTGGGCTCTTGGAAGATACTTAGGAGTAAATCAGAGCTAAATCACAGCACAGAACACTGAAAGCCAGGACTGGTGGCTGCAAACAGACTTTATGGAACCACGGGAAACTTGACTGCACCCATGATAAGTGGACATCCGGCTCACTGAAATCATGGACTATGGATGTTGCCGGATTAGAGAGGTTCAACCTGTACTTCTTTGTGACAGTTTGTCATTAGACTATGGAACAAGAACGTGGCAACATTCAAAAAGGGGTCAGACATTTATTTATATGGATAACGAGACTATCTAGACTATAAGAGTTTTTACTAGCAATGAAACATTACGCTTCATGGTTTAAACTGTTCTCTAACTATTGGTGATCAAGAGAGTGCTGGCAGTATTCTTCAGAGGCATCTAATAGCGGGCTGCGTAGGAGACAGCCCCTGGATTAGGAGGAGCACAGGTACGGTCTGGTAGTTCCCATGAAAGCATTTCACTTCAGTATTATTTTTCTCAGCTCCATTTGGCCTTTGGAGTCACTCTTGAACGTATCGCCTCTTGCGATAGCTAAAATGGCATGCTGTTCCAGTACCCATATTAAGCTTTGCCGCGCAAGGGAAGCTCAGATCTTGTATGGATACCTTCAGAGTAAGAACGTGGTGACAGTCGTGAAATACATAGAGGTTGGACCTCCCTGGTACAACACCGTCGGGATCCGACTGGTCCGGAACACGGGATTTTGCCAGCCGAGGGGAGGTCATTTCTGGCCCCCCCAGCCTGGTTTTTCTTCGTGGCTGCTGGCTTCCCCACCAGCTCACCCCCTGGTCACTGCCTTGCCAGCAGCCCAGTACTGTGCTGGGCTCCCAGCCTACCAGCCTTGTTGCAGCAGACCGTGGTCCCACTGCTGGGGCTCCCAAAACCCTATGGCTGACCGCTGCCCTGGGGATGGCATATTGCTGCCCCTCTGGCCTGCCCAGCTGGGCTCCTGCCTCTGGTCCTCCACTGGGACTCCCTGGTTGTTCAGCAACATCCAGGCCCACAGAGGTTGCTGGACCAGGGAGTCCCGGTTTAGAGAGTTTCAACCTGTACTTCCTTTCAGTACATTCATGCCTTTCAGGACTAGAATCCCATCGCTTTCCTGGACTCCCACGGAGCAGTGCAAACACTGCAAGTGCTGTTCTAAGGGTTGATTGTGGCCCCGGAGCAGAAACATGGCAGTTGCTTTCATGTCACTGGCGCTGCATTCTGACTGGAACTCACAAAAGTTGATATTGGTGACGGCTGCCAGGGTGTGTGTTGTTTTGTTCGTTTTTTTTAAGTTTTGCAAGAAAGAAACAAACAGAGACAAGAAAACAAATCAAACCGAAAACCACAGACCGAAAAAACCCCCCATGAAGTTGCAAGGCTTTTGACAGTTTATGCCTGCCTAAGAAATAGGGTTAGGTCGGTGTAAAGCTTAGCAGTTTCTGCTCCTAGTGCTTCTGGGCACAGGAAGATAGATAGGGTGTAATGCTACTAATCCAGATATGAGAAAATCATCGCCCTCACCTAATCACAGTGACTAAGATGAATAGCAAAGGCACACAAGCGATGGTGCTGCCTTCATGCCAAGGAGAGGCGTGAAAGTCATGATTTTAAGTAAAAAAAAAAAATTAAAAAAAATCGGTATCTGTTGTTGGGATCTGAGACTGACTCTGTCATATGCGTGAGTCACTCATAAACACTACCAAAGCCTTGCAGTATGCTCAAGGAAGGAAAACAAACGCTGGAGGAGTTGAGCTGTTGATAACTTTTTCTTAGAAAAGATGCAGATGGCTGAGTAGCACTGTCTCCAGTCGGGCTGGTGTTTTCATAGATTCATTGCTCTTTAGGCCAGAAGGAACAGTTTAGTCATAAGAACATAAGAATGGCTGTACTGGGTCAGACCAAAGGTCCATCTAGCCCAGTCTGCAGAAGAGAAGAGTGAGAGAGGATTTGAGTGCAGCCTTCAACTCCCTGAAGGGGGGTTCCAGAGAGGATGGAGAGAGGCTGTTCTCAGTGGGGGCAGATGGCAGAACAAGGAGCAATGGTCTCAAGTTACAGTGGGGGAGGTCTAGGTTGGATATTAGGAAAAACTATTTCCCTAGGAGGGTGGGGAAGCGCTGGGATGGGTTCCCTAGAGAGGAGGTGGAATCTCCATCCCTTGAGGTTTTTAAGTCCCGGCTTGACAAAGCCCTGGCTGGGTGATTGACTTGAGATCGGTCATGCATTGGGCAGGGGGCTGGACTCGATGACTCCTGAGGTCTCTGCCAGTCCTAGGATTCTATGATTTAAAATAGTCATTTCTCATTGGTGGACCCGGTGGCGCCAATCTGTTGTCAGACTGGTGAGCAGCATGGCTCTTGGCTGTGGATGGGCTGTAGGACATGGAATTTGCAGCCCATGGAGGGTAATCCCATTTCAAATCTGGCCATTTTCCCCCTTTTGGGGTCTTCGAAATCGTCACGATCAGCCCCATTTTTATGACTGTGTCCTGTAGCCAGTTCCACTGGTTTAATGTACGTTTTTCTCTTTGCTCCTCTTCTGTCTGCACCGTTGCTGGCTGGCAGGGTCCGTCAGCTCATACAAACAGATGTAATTACTGTGGAAGTGATTCACGACAACTTGGGAGCCAGGACTAGAAGCTGGTAGTTCTTAAAACACATGATCCGTCTACTTCGAGCTAATCGACGTTTCTTCATTTGGCAATTGCACCATCTCCTTTGTCTTCTTTGTGAGCTAGCCACTAGAGAGCAAAATCATTCACTCTTTGAAAGCCAGAAAGACAGCAAAGAGACTGTTGTCGATGCAGAGATGCCTTATGCCGAAAATGTGGTTTCTTCCTAAGCTTGTCTCCATAGACTGGGAGGATGTATCCATCTGCAGCTTGATTTTTGGATATCGAACTTTGTAGAAAACTTTAAAAGTTTGTACCGTTTATTTACGAGATTGCCTGCGAGTAGGAATTTTCGTACTGCGGATACATGTTGTTTTGAAAAAGGTGCAGTCTCTGAGGTGCCGTCTACACTGCAGGTGTTTTGTGGAAGAGGAAATGCAAATGGAGCTCTCATTTGCATATCTTGCATTCTCATTTGCATATCTTCTTCTGATCCTTTTTGCGGAAGAGGTTTTTGTGATAAAAAGCCCAGTGTAGGCGGGGCCATTTTTCGGAAAAAACCCCTTTTGCGCAAGAGCCTGTAAACCTCATTTTTTGAGGAATAAGAGCTCTTGCGCAAAAGGGTTTTTTCCAACAAATGGTGCGCCTGCACAGGGCTTTTTATCACAAAAACCTCTTCCGCAAAAAGGATTGGAAGAAGATACGCAAATGAGTGTGCAAGATATGCAAACGAGTGTTCCATTTGCATTTCCTCTTCCACAAAACACCCGCAGTGTAGACGGAGCCTGAATGATAGAGTCATGACAGGTAGGGCTGGAAGGAATGAGATGTCATCAGACCCAGGCCCCTGCGCTGAGCGGGACTGGAGTTCCTGAGAAATGTTTGCCAAACCTGTAGAAAAACTCTAGTGATGGGGATTCTGCAGCCTCCCTTGGAAACTCGTTGCAAAGCTTTGCTGACCTTAGAGTTGGAAAGTTTCCCCTCATAACTAACCTAAATCTCCCTTATTGCTGAGGAAGTCCATTGCTTCCCTGCATCCACTGAAGGCTTTACATTGTATCACAGCCCTTAACATCCCTGAAGACTGTTTGGCTAAGTTAGTGCATATGGCTTTGGAACAAGCAAGTCGTTACGGGAAGGAGGTGGGGCTTCGACAATAGCCTACATCAGTGGTAGCCACAAGCCATCAGTAGTTCATAGGCGTTAGGGGGCACGTGGGAAATGAGGTCTCTGGACAGGTGTGTCCTCCATCCTCATTGACCCTTCCATTGCCACGCCTTGCAAGGACTACACTGCTAGAGAAGCGGGGGAAGTTGTCAGTGAGCCCCGTGGCACATTGATGCTGGAACCTGAGCTTTGTGCGTGTGTGCGAATCACTGCTTGGTCTAGTGGAACGGACACAGAGCTGCACTTGAGATGTGGATTCAGTATCAAGAAGCGAGTAATTGACAAATCGTGTAGTCGATACAATTTGTATCAACCACATGATTAGTCGGTAAGTGCCAGGTGGCTCTTACTGCATTTAAGAGGAGGAGGTGCAGTGGTCTGGGATCTTGCATGAGCCGGGGCTGCTTAGTCCTGGCTTGTGCTGGGTCCCGGACCATTGTGCCTCTGCCTCCCCTGCCCCCCTTAATTCCCCCACCGCACCGTGGAGATGGTGCTGGAGGGAACTGGCTTTTAAGCCAACTCCCCCCAGCACAGGCTCCTGCTTCCACCCCATTGCTGCCTCTGCTACAGAGGCAGCAAGGTGGGAGGAAAGTGAGTGGTCGAGTAGTGACGCAACTAGTTGCTTACATCCCTAGTTCAGTACCTGATCCGACTCGAGACTCCCCGTATATCAGAGTGTATGGCCAGAAGAGACGACTGTATCTTTTAGTCTGACCTCCTGTAAATCACAGGCCTTGGGCAACTCATTTAATCTTTCCCATGCCTCAGTTTCCCATGTGCAAAATGGGAGTAATGCTTCCCTCCCTCTCAGCAGTGTTAAGGATAAAATACATTCACGGTTGTGCAGCATGTGGAGACCGCAGCGGTGTGTGTGTGGGGGCGAGGGGGAATAGAACAATTATAGTACCTGTTGTGTGGATAAATGGCTTTCCGTCCCCAGGTAGGGGTGTCGAAGCAGCATTGTTCACTATTTACACCCTCTTCACTACGGTAAATCGGTTTAGCATGCTGCCTTCGAGACGGACAAGCATCGGCGGAGCCCTTGTGCCATTCTGCTTCGCATGGAATAGTCCGTTTTCGATTTAATAAGGCCATTTATCTCAAGGTAATAAAATACCAACTGACTCGGTGCAACCATCTTGTTTAATGTCAATTAAGGGCTCCACCTACCTCGCATGCTGGGTGAAATTTAATAGAAGTTCAGTTAAGCATTTATTGCTTATTTAATTTAAAATTAAGCTGATCACCACAGTTGCTAACAGACACTGAGTATTCAATTAACATCCCACAAACTGTTAGCTCTAAATCACCTACAGTCTGGGTCTTGTGTATGGGTCTTGTCTATCCCCATCACTTGGTAACCCCTCCCTCCAATTTGTTTTCCACAACGGCTCGTTAATGTTTCTAGGAGCTGGGATTACCTCTCTCTTCCTTTCCGCTTGTTGCAACAGCATTTTCCAGGTGAGAACAGAATCGGGGGGCAGGGCAGCATTTGAAATCTGTTGCTCTTCTTGGGCAAAGGGAGAAACGTCAGGCACCCTCACATGTCCCAGTGGGAAGATTTCATTCAGGGGCCATGGGAATGCGGTGAAATGGGGTTGGATGAACTGCCCGGTTAGGAGGCAGCTAGAAATATCAGAATTGCCCCTAGGAGAAAAAGGGAGTGGCGCATCCCAACCATGGTATTGTGACCTTACCCTGGTATTTCCCAGGTTTTTTTTAAAATACTTAGGCTAGGCTGAAAAAATTCCTCAGTACTAAAACTGGGTGAAAATAAACCTCAAGGTGTTAAGTGGAAATTTACAAAGGAAAGCATCTTTCAGTGGGAAATGTAGCCAATCTTGTTTATACCCCTCAGTTTGTAACCCCTCCCCCCAATTTGTTTTCCAAAACGGATCATTTTGACACACAAAGTTTGCAAACATGCAACAGTTTTCAGCTAAAAACAGAATCAAATGTTTGCTGTCAGATTTAATCTCTTTATTGCACAACACATTTATTACCCACACGGGCTGGGTAGTATTTATTATTCAATGCCTATAAACGTATGGTGTTTTATTTTGCATGCAGTGCACATAATAAGTTGCCTCATGGACCACAGCAATTTTAAGTTTCTGTGCTGATGTATTTCCTCTCTGGCCTAGCAGATATCCTCTCTTGGGGGTGAAAGAAGAATTCAGCTTCCATGGCCTTTGAGTCATGGTGAGAGAGCTATCAAGTGGGCCCATTAGCTCGTAATATGTTGGTGGTGATATTGATGTGGAGTTCTGCTCTATGAGATTTGGGTTGTACGTTCACCAGTTTATTTGGAGATGGTGACCAATCAGTTATCCAATGGTAATTCCTTCACAAACAAAATTTTTTCATGAAATGCAGAGTCAACCTGTGGAACTCCTTGCCAGAGGATGTTGTGAAGGCGAAGACTTTAACGGAGTTCAAAAAAGCACTAGATACATTCATGGAGGTTAGGTCCATCAATGGCACTTAGCCAGGATGGGTAGGAATGGTATCCCTCTGTTTGTCAGAGGCTTGGAATGGGTGACAGGGGTGGGATCACTCGATGGTTCCCTGTTCTGATGATTCCTTCTGGGGTACCTGGCATTGGCCACTGTTGGAAGACAGGACACTGGGCTAGATGGTCCCTTGGTCTGACCCTGTATGGCCGTGCTCATGTTCTTGTGTACGTATAGAAAATAGCATGTACAACTCTGTCTGAGGTGTTTCTAGGGTTCTCCTTGCTCTTGTAGCTGCCAGCGATGTGGGTGAGAAGGGAGTGATGTATGTTGGGGTAGAAAAGGGTAGGGGGAAATTGGTTGGGGCTGTCATCACTTCCCTTTGGAATCACCATGGTGACCTGGAGTTACGCGGAGTTGAAGAGGAGGACATATGTTCTGAGGATCAGGGAAAGAGGGAAAGTAGAGGGAAAAATGGCTGAAAATCAGAGCAAGCGATGAGTCTTAGGAGCAGCCATGGCGTTAGGCCGGGGAACTCGACACTCCAGGCGGCTTCATGGTGAGCGTAGGTTCTCTGTGGCGCATCGCAGCGCAGGAGAGTCTGTGTTTGGGAGACAGATTTTGTCTACGCTGCTCAGGAGAAATGTATTCTGGCACTCAGAATACAGGCTGGTAACACAAACCATCTAGTGAATCACCCAGGCCATGTCTACACTGGGAAATTATTTCAAAATGATTAAATTTGACTTCAGTACTCCCGATTTGACAGATGTGAACTTGCGAATCCTCACTATGGGGAAGCACCGAAATGAGTCCGAGGTAGGAAGTACTCTGGGGAGCTGTGGGAGGCCTCCTGGAGGCCAATTAATTCGGATTAGCGGCAGCAGAGTGTCCACACTAATGTTATTTTGGACGTACAGGTTCAGAATTAGCATTTTTCCTGATGAAAAGCAGGACTACAGAGTTTGAATTCCGTTATTCCGACATAACGGGCTTGATAGTGTAGACACACGGCTTACTAATTGGAATTTGGGAGGGTTATTTTGGACTAAGGTCCTAGTGTAGACCAGGGCCCAGATACACACCTCTCTGAGTTCAACAACATCCTTATGCTCACAAAGGTGAAAGTGAGCCATGGACAGGACTCGGGCTGTGCGTAAATCCTTAAGTTTGGCCCCACGGTGCATCTGCATTATGCAATAGTATTTAGTTACAGGAGCCCGCACTGTTTTTTTTTCCACTGTGTGCCAAACAGACAGCGTTCGCTCAATGAGCAGTTCTTGGCCAAAGCCTTATTTACTGTACACTGCTCGAACCTTGTGGTGCAAACAGAACGATGAATTTCCTCATGCTTTTCTGTGGTGCTCATGGCTCGCCTGTGAATGCTTCACCAACATGAATGGGTTTGTTTTTCACAAAACCCTTGTGAAAGGAGGGGGCGGTGAGAGGCTCGTCTTACACTTCAAACACTGAGAGAGAGAGGAAGGGCAAACGCATCCACTACTTTGTGGGGGGTCCAGTTTTAAAGTCCTTGGACCTGATTTGTCAGAGTATTTTGCCGCAGAGAGGACTTGCGCTCCCAGCTCGCTGGGGATGCTCTCTGCGGATTCCTCCCCGCGCCCAACCTGGGTCTCAAGTCAAGCAGCCCAGTTCTCTCACTCCTACTCCCAATGTCCTGCACCGTCAGTCCCAATTTCCTCCTTCCCATCTCCTCATCTGAGCTCTCTTCCTTCTATCCTGGTCTCCGGCCAACATTCCCGTCCCGAGGGTCAATGGACTCTTTGGGGAATTTGGCTGCTAGAATGTAAGCAGCCTTTACTGCAGGGGTGGAGAACTTAAGGCCCGGGGGCCAGATGCGGCCCCCGGCTTGCCTGGATCTGGCCCCTGAGGTTCAGGGCTCCCCCTCCCAGCAGGGGGAAGTGCGTGCTGGCACTCCGTTGCCCCCAAGGGACTGGAGCACATAAAATCTACCAGTCCAGGTCCCCATTGGCTCTGGCGTGTGAGGGGAATGTGGGGAGTGTCTTTCTCCTTCTCAGTTGGGGACCACGTCAGTGAGGGTTTGTGTTTTGGGGGGGGAGGGGTTCTTACTTGTGTGTGCCCCCTGACTGATTTTTCTGTGGATCAGCGGCCCCGACCCCCCCCAAAATTCCCCAGTCTCCTGCTTTACTGAGTGTATGCAAACTCTGATTCCCCTCCCCCCGCCTACTCAAAGGCTTATGTTTTGGCCACAGTTGGGCAGATTTTTATAGGGACACAAAAGTAAGCCTCTAGTAGATTTTCAAGTTGCTTCTTAAAAGGCTTTAAAGAAATGCCTGTCTGGAATTTTTTTATCCTGGCCAAAACAATGTGTTTTCCCCCTAGCGTCTGTCTTTGAAATGGCTAAACCATTGGGTCTGAAATTAAAAAAAAAAAAATCAGCCTGAGGGAGACCCCCAGCATGGAAAAGTTCAGCCCAAGGTCTTACACTTTGGCAAAGTTACGATCAACTGAGTAGTAGGCCCTATAATGGGAAGAGTCAGACAACATTAAGGCTAGCAGGTGCTATCCGTCCTGCTTATCACATAACACCGATCAGTCGCTATTAGACGTTCTAGGACAGGGGTGGGCAAAAGGGCCTCCATGGGCCACATCCGGCCCGTGGAGGCCCTGCTGCTCCCCTGCCCCCAGGCCAATCAGGGCCTGGGGGCAGGGGAGCTCACTAGGCCTCCTCCCACCCTGCCAGGAGCACGTGGCACTTTGGATTGCCACGCGTGCTTGCAGGGCGGGGGCGGGGGGGGGGGGGGAGAGGGAGGCGGGAGAGCGGAGGAGGCTTTGCGCACTCCCCTGCCCCCAGGCCAATCAGGGTCTGGGGGCGGGGGAGCTGCGTGAAGCTTCCTTCACCCTGCCCCAGCCCTGCGAGGAGCTCGCAAAGTGCCACATGCTCCTGGCAGGGAGGGAGGAGGTTTCCTGCGCTCCCCCGCCCCCAAGCCCTGATTGGCTTGGGGGTGGGGGAGCGTGCCGAGCCTCTTCCAGGGCATGGGTGCCTAGTGGGAAGGGGGGGCAAAGGGGCTCCCCCACCCCCAGACCAATCATGGTCTGGGGTGGGTAGCCCCGCCCCTTCCCATTTAGGCTCCACCCCTTCCTGTTTAGGCACCGCCCCTTCAGGAGTGGCCATGGGCTACTTCAAACGTTTTTGAAGTGGCCCCTGGGCAAAAATTATTGCCCACCCCTGTTCTAGGATATTGCTTGGTTCCAGAGTAAAATCACTTGGGCAGAGATAAGCTGGCATCAGACATTAAATCCTGAATGTTCTCTGAGGAACTGGGTGCTAGCTACATACTTGATTTTTGGTACCAACCTTTGATGGGTAACGGGTGTGTGACCGTCCCTACGCGTCACTCTCCAAAAGTAAGCAGTTGGGGCGGCGGGATCAGGTCCCTATCGTAGTTCTTGTCCTCCTCCTCGTCACTCTCGGGGGGGGGGGGGAGAAGCGGGGCCCAGGCCCACCCTCACTCACGGGCCCCAGCCCAGGGCCCTAAGGACTCGGATCGGGAGGGATCCGGTCTGGCTGATGGGGTTCGGTACCGTAACTCGCCAGCCCGCCAACCACTCCGGGGTTCCGCTCTGGGCTGCTTCCTTTCCCCCCTCCGCGGCTTGGTCCCGCCCTGCCGTCCGCGGCGGTCTCCTTACCGCGGGGCCTCGGGGTGGGCAATGTGCTGTCCTTGGCATAGAGCGGCTGGGAGTCTGTCTGACTCCGCCGAGGCGCTCCTCTCCCGCCGGGTGGCTCTGGGAAAATGGGCCTCTTTCCTCCCAGCACGGGCATCCTTTGAATGCCGCGCCAGAGCGGTGGCTCCAATCCCTGCTCGGGGGGGAGGGGCTCCATGTGGCCACGCTCCCGGGGCTCAGCCCCTCGCTCTTGGCCGCCCCGGCGTGGTGACGCGGCCGCTGCCTCTGCCCCTCGCCGCCAGTGACGGGCGTGACGTCACCCGGCGGCACCGGCCATGCGGCGTCCGAGCAGCCCGGGCAGCGCCGGGCTCCCCCAGCCTGTTGGCCCCAGAGCGCCTCTCGGGGTCGGTCCTCAGTACGGGGCGGGGGTGCCCCGTCACAGGGTGTCTCTGGGATATATCTGATATACCATATTTACCTTCAGAGACTTCACACGGATGCCTGACCGCCATAATTTCCCTTCAGCAATGAATTGATTGTTCCTATCAACAGGATATCTTGGTGCGAGTGTCAGCAATCAGGGCTGTAAGCTGATTTCTCTGACTTGGTCTGGGGTGGGAATTGTATAAGCTGTTCAGCATGGTGCATGACTGACCATGCAGTTAAGGATATGCTGGTATCACTTTTCCTTTATGTGTACCAGTGATGGTACAAATCACAGGTTGGGCTTTTCAAAGGAACTTAAGAGGTTTAGGTACCCAACTCTTGAGGGCTTGTCTTAAGTACACGGAAGATCGACACTGCTGCAGTTGATCTTCCGGAGTTTGATTTAGTGGCTCTGGCAAAGTCCCACTAAACCGAACTCAGGAGTTGCCCCGTGGGTGCCGATACTCCTGCTCCTGTGAGGAGTAAGGAGCGCCGCTGGAAGTGTTTGCTCCCATTGACCTTCTGCTGTGGGGACGGCAGGGAAATTCAAATTAAGGTACCTCGACTCCAGGCTTCTTTGAAAATCCCAGCTGGTCACGGTGGTGAGCGGAGTGACAAATTGTCATGTCAATTTCACATTGCCGAGTTTTCCCTTCTGTTGCTGGGAAAATGAGACAAGCTGTAACTGCAGCGACCACTAGTTTATGCAGTCTTACAGTGTCTTTATCCTCATCCTGCCTCACCTGTTTGTCGTTTTCTCTGCCTTGTCGTAATCCTCAACTATGAACATCTGGGGGCAGGGACTGTCTTTGTTTTACTTGTGCACGCAGCCCCTAGCATTGGGAGAGCCCTGATCTCTGACTGGGGCTCAGTGTCGCTGGAAACTGCCGCAGTTTAAAGAATCAGAATACTTATGTGAGTGAGTTTCCCTCTATTACTGCACCAGCTACATCATAACTGGGATTGTGAAGGTGGATGAAAGTGAGGAATGAAATATGGGAAAGACAAAGAATAAGCTGGCTATCCAGATGAGCTTCTGAACAGTTAGAAGATCTTCCCAAGGAAGCCTCAAAGGGGTCACCGTGTTAGTTCTGTAACTTTAAAACCAACAAGGAGTCCTGTGGCACTTTAGAGACTAACAAAAATATATATAGCATCATGAGCCCTTGTGGGTAAAACCCACTTCATCAGATGAAGTGGGTTTTACCCACAGATGCTCACTATTCTATATATTTTTGTTAGTCTCTAAGGTGCCGCAGGAGTCCTTGTTTCCCAAGGACGTAAGAACATCAGAATGGCCAGACTGGGCCAGACCAAAGGTCCCTCTAGCCCAGTGTCCTGTCTGCCGACAGTGGCCAGCACCAGGTGCCCCAGAGGGAGGGAACAGAACAGGGAATTATCATGTGATCCCTCCCCTGTCATCCATTTCCAGCCTCTGACAAACAGAGGCTAGGGACACCATTCCTACCCATGCTGGCTAATAGCCATTGATGGGACCTATCCTCTGTGAATATATCTAGCTCTTTTTTGAACCCTTACCTTCACAACATCCTCTGGCAAGGAGTTCCACAGGTTGACTGTGTGCCGAGGGAAGAAAAGCTTCCGTTTGTTTGTATTAAACCTGCTGCCTATTCATTTCATTTGGTGACCCCTAGTTCTTATGCAATGGGAACAAGTAAATAACTTTTCTTTATTCACTTTCCCTATACCTGTCATGATTTTATAGACCTGAGTAATCTGTGGCTCTGAGCCAGACTTATTTGTTCCTTGTTTTAATCTACACTACAGTCACCTATTGGTCAGATTGAAATCAATGAGAAAACTCATGTAACCACCTATCCCCTGCACATGTGCAAACACATGGGAAACAATTGAAAGGAGGAGCTAGCAGCTGTGGCATTTGCACAGGTCCTGCCTTCCTGTCCTGAGCTATTTCCTCTTCCTTGTTGCTCTTCTGTTGCAGCCTGATGTTAATGTTTCACCTGGAAAAAAATGCTGCCAACGTTGAGTGGCAGAGTACATCAGGTGTGTGTGTGTGGGGGGGTGGGTGTGAAGCAGTTTAGACAGGCAAGGGTAGGTGAAAGACCTGCCGTGCTGGAATCTTGAGGCTACCAATAATGCCAGGCTTGGTTCCAAGCAGTTTAGCCTTTCGGAGAGGTAGACGGATGTGCCAGCAGGCAGTTTAATGCATATGTGCAGCCCCCGATAAGCGTGGTAACTTGCTCCTAAGAAGAGCGGCAGTAATAGCTTCCTGGGTGTGAAATGGTTGGAGAGCTTAGCCAGAAAGACCCCACAGTGCTTCCCAAGGGTCAACCTCTGGCCAAAATTTGCTCGACTTCTAGATGCCA
Source organism: Pelochelys cantorii (assembly GCA_032595735.1). Taxonomy (NCBI): domain Eukaryota; kingdom Metazoa; phylum Chordata; order Testudines; family Trionychidae; genus Pelochelys; species Pelochelys cantorii. Next base: position 4,355,248 of record CM064335.1, on the reverse strand, counting down.
CACGGTGATGTGCGGCCTGCTGTCCTCCACCTGCATGGGGTTGCACCTTTTCAGTGGTATTGCAGGGGTAGAGATTTCAATTAGGGATGCTAATGGTGAACTGGTGGGGGTGCTCCAGCCCTACAGGGCCCACCACCCATCTGGAGCAGCCCCCATCTACCGCAGGCCTCGGCCAGATGCTGTTCAGTCAGGGCTCCAGGCCGGCCAGATCAGCCCCTCACCACAGTTCGGGGAGGAGCCTCTCCAGCCTGTCCGGGGCAGGGGGAGGAGCCTCTCCCGCTTGCCCTCGTTTAATCGGTTAACGGGTTAAACCTCACGTTTAACCGTTAACTAATTATATGGGATTTTACATCCCTAATTTCAATATGTCTTGGGATCTTTGAGATGAAAAGTGCTATGTATACAGAGAGAGATATTAAAAATGACTACCATTAGATAAAGCTCCTGGCTGACGGGCTTCAGCTATGCCAGGACCCCACAGATCTTCCTTTCCCGTTCTGCTTTGAGTTGAGAAGTACAACAAACAAAACACGAAACCAGCATGAATTACGTTGATAGGTGGAATATTTTTTTTTTGTCTCCTCTTCATAAAAACCTATGGAAAACCAAATGGCAAAGTACCTAGGCGCAAAAGATGCAGCAGAGATGGCTGTTTGAAGCTGTTTTACTTATGTTTCTGTATTTATAGGGCATCAGATATGAACCTGGCCTCTTACGGTATGTCTAGACTACACGCTTCTTTCGAAAGACAGCCTCAACTTTTTTCGAAAAAGTGATCCGCTTTTTCGAAAGAGAGCACCCTGGCAATCTGGATGGCTCTCTTTTGAAAAAGTTTTTAATGTCTCTCTCTGTGTATATATAGCACTTTTCATCTCAAAGATCCCAAGACTTACTGAAATTAGGGATGTAAAAGCTCATTCGAAAAAAGGCATTCTTCCTCATAAAATGAAGTTTATTGCTGTTGAAAAAACCGTCGCGTTCTTTCGATTGAATTTCGAAAGAACGCGGTGGCAGTCTAGATGCAGGTGAAGTTTTTTTGAAAAAAACCTGTAGTCTAGACATAGCCTTATAGGCCCATAGAGCATTATAGAGGGCCTGATTTTTACCTCACGCCTCTTGGTTCAATCCCTCAGGGGATTACAGGATGAGGTTAAAGACAGAGCTGGTTGAAAAATGGAGGCATTTCTCCAGAAGTGCTTGCTAATTTTTTCCTAGTTTTTTTTCTGAAAAAAAAAAAAAAATAGAAAACATAAACTAAAACACAGCACCACCATAGGACACCTTCCTACTACCTCTGTCTTCTACTCCTGCACTGTTCCTCCTGATAAATTTCCTCCACCAGTGGGAGAAAGGACCAGTGGGAGAAGGAATCTAGATGGTTCAGTATGGCAGTTTGAGGGCCCCAGACACCACGGCTGTGTAGGATAACTGTAGAAGCTGCTGCTGTACCTGGAGCTATTTCATTCCGTCTTTGAAGGACCATCTGGTGGCGTTAGTCATTCAGTTTTCTTTCTCAAAGAGAGCAGAGGTGTTTACTTGTTGCTGCTAGCCTGCATTGTGAGTCTTCATTGCTGTCCTGTTGTTCAGAGCGAATTCTAATTACAGTAAACTTCCGATAATCTGGCACCTTTAGGACCCAGGGGGTGCCGGATTATCAGATATGTGGAGTACCAGAAGGGGGGCTATGAAGGGTCTGGGGTGGGTGGGTGGGGGGCGTCGGCGGGGAACTGCGCAGCGTGGGAGAGGGCGGTGCTGCGGGACCAACCCGGCAGCACCCCAGCTGCTCTGCCCCCGGCTTCCCCAAGTTAGCCGCTGGTCAGTTTCAGCAGCGGCTGACTTGAGGAAGCCAGGGGCAGAGCAGCTCCAATTGTCCGGTTGGCCGGAGCACTTCCAGGTTCCAGTTGGTGCTAGACTATCAGGAGTGCCGGACCACTGGATGCCGGACAGTTGGAGTTTTACTGTACGACGCTGTTGTGTAGAGGGGGTGTTGGAAGCAGGTCGGGTCTGGGCTTCTAACATCAAGTACTTTGCTAGGTCTTTACTTAGATCCATATCAGTTTCGATTCAAGATGAATCATCAGAAAGGATCCCAATGTGCTTTTCTGACGCATCCATTAAATTAGGTTGCAAACTCTTTGTGGGAGAGATCTTGTCTGTTTTATCTCCCTAGCGCCCTCGGCATATCTCTGTAGATAAGGCTCACAGCACCTTTCTGTGGCAGGTATCTCTGTTTTACAGCTGGATGAAATGAGCACAACAAGATTAAGTGACTTGCCCAGGGTTGTACAGTGTATCAGTAGCAGGACTAGAGACCTGGAGTCCTCACTTCCGAGGTTCAGTTCCGGTCTGATTTAGGCTGGGTTAAAATAGGAGCGAGTTAGGGACCCCAGTGTAACAGACTATTTTCAATTGGAAGTCAAATAACCAGCCGTTCTGCAGATTAAGGGAGGTCTGGCTGTCTTACAGTGCTCTGATAGCCCCCATTCCCCTGGAGTCTGAGAGCCTCACAATCTTTAGCGTATTTATTCCTACCAGCGTTCCTTGTAAGCTGAGTGCTTGGGAGACCACCTGGGAGAGATACAAATGCCGCCCATCTGATCAACAGAGTACTCCCAGGGTCCGCAACTGGCAACCTATGTTTCTACTGATGGTGCACATCCACGCCTGCCTCAGTGCATAAAACAAAGCTTATTCTGCACATGGATGGAAACAATTAGAGGGAACACTGATCCCCACCACACTTATGAGAGCCAGGGTAGGACTGTCCCCCTGTTGTACAGGGAACAGAGGCAGAGAGAAGCCCAGTGATTTGGCCAAAGTGGTGCAGGAAGTCTGGCGAAGCTGAGAATCGATGCCACGTCTCCCAAGTCCCAGCCTGGCATGTGAACATGGTGAAATATGTCCACGTGTGCACAGCATAGGCATCTTCTTCACCGCGTGTTTTCTGCCGCTGTCTGCTCCTCCTGCTTTTAGTCTGCACTGGTTTAATTTGACTGAGAAGCTTGCATTAGAAGCCATTTATTTCCCTGGCAACAGGGCTTGAGGATCAGACGCTATTCTTAGCATGAAGGACAGGTACAGATTTGTTTTCCTTGGCTGCTGAAACACAGCCTCTAGTAGGTCCTTGATAATAAGAAGTAAATGTTAACTTGTGTTACCTGCTAATTACAGGACAATAGCAGAGGCGGCCTTATCCCAAATAATTACCCTCTTGAGTGAATGAAAGAAAATTACACTAGAGACCAGTTTCCAAACTCCTGCGTTTCTACTTCTGCAGTTTTCCTTAGACTCCTGCTCATAAGAGGCCTCCAGGGCAAAGTTAGAAGTTGTACCTGAAAAATAGGCACAATTCTAATAGTCTGTGATGTCCTAGCGGGGGGTCTTTGTCCCTGTGGTTTTTGAGGTTAGCCTAAAGAGCCTTCGTTTGTATTACTCGTTGGAAAATTTATCCATCACAGTTTTTCTGTGGAATAAGGCTATTTTTTTTTGACAAAGCCGATGCTTTTCTGAAAAATGCCCGGCTTCTTTGAAAATGTTATGACGAGACAAGTTTTTTGGCCCCAGTCTGAAAATGTCAACAGAAGAGAGTGTGTGTGTGTGTGTGTGTGTGTCTGTGTCTGTGTCTGTGTCTGTGTGTGTCTGTGTCTGTGTCAATATTTTTAGACAGTTAAGGAACTATTATTTCTCGTTACTCTCCAGGGATGAACTTGGAATACGGCAGCAGGGATTTCGAGGGTTTGGGTTCTGTCAGGAGTTGGTGTCAGATCTGTTTCACTCTTGAGTCACGCCCCCAGTGCCTCATGATGTGAAGGCAGCGTTTCGTTTTCCTCTGCCTGTTTGCCTCACATCTGCATGTGCAGGCCCGTTGGCTAGGGGGAGGGACAGACAAAAGGGGCAACTGCCCCTGGGCTTGGCGATTCAAAAGGGCCCAGACCTACTGCGGCAGTGGCGGCAACTGGAGGCCCGGGTCCTTTAAATTGCCGCCAGAGCCCTGCGTGATTGTGCTCTGGGTGGCTCTGAGGGCTGGAGAGTGGGGAAGGGGGGAGGGAGGGCTGGCGTGCTCTGGGCAGGTCTGAGGGCTGGCTGCGCCCCACCCCACTTCTTCTGCCCAAGGCCCTGTCCCTTCTGGGAGCACAGAGCCTGCCCCCCTGCCTTGCGCAGGGGCCCAGTGAGTGAGTCTGCCCATCGCAGTAGTCCCTAGCTGAATAGATGCTTGTCTGTGTCTAAAGCTTTGGGGAACCGTGTTTTTATTATACCCTGAGATTCTTGTTTCACTCGACTCAAAATCAAAGAGCCTGGCATGGGTTTTGAACCAAAAGCTCCTTATCCTCTCCCTGATCCTCTAACAGGATAGAGTTATCAAATATCAGAGCTTTTGTCTGAGGCGAGAGCTTTAGAAAGCTGAAGAGGCACATGGAAATTTCCGTGAGCGCATGCCTCTAAAAGGCAGACATGGCCTTCAAGCTGGTCGCGCCCGTTTGCTCTTCCTCGACGAAAAGTCTTTTGACCTCTAAAGCATGAATACTGAGGTGTGCCAGCTAATAGGTTAGTGTGTATGGGACAGCAGGGGTTGGTGGAGGAATGGGGAAGGGCTGTGTTAGAGGGTCGTGGTGTGGGTCTGTGTGTGGCTGTGTTGCATTGACACGATTGACATGAAATTTAGCCAACCCTTCAAGGTCTTGTTTAGTCTGCAGAAGAGAAGAGTGAGGGGGGATTTGAGAGCAGCCTTCAACTCCCTAAAGGGGGGTTCCAAAGAGGCTGGAGAGAGGCTGTTCTCAGTGGGGGCAGATGGCAGAATGGGGAGCAATGGTCTCAGGCTGCAGTCGGGCTGGTCTAGGTTGGCTATTAGCAGGGCTTGAGAAGCGGCGGTGAGCCCCGCTCGCCAGCTGCGCGGTGGCATGCTGCGCATGCGCAGACCGCACTGCGGCACCGTGCTGCGCTAAAATCTACTCACCACGGGCAAGTAGATTGCCCTAATTGTCGAGCCCTGGCTATTAGGACAAACGATTTCCCTAGGAGGGTGGGGAAGCTGATGACGCCTGTGAGGAAATCACTTTTGGTGCTTCTCCTCCTTCCACCTCTAGGGACTATTGAATAGTCGTGTAACCACTAAAATTTGATGCAGTTACATGCTATCTAACATCCCTAGAGGCAACCTCCTTCACTAGCCCAATCTGGTGACTTGTCCCCTTTGCAGTAGCTGACAGCAGATGGGCATTCAGGCAGTGGAGAGGAAGGGGTAGTCCAGCGCTGTGGATTCATGGTATTTTGCTGTTCAGAAGCCGGACATATCCCGGGGCGTCTGGGCTCCTGCTGGCTGCATGTTGGGAAGGAACATAACAACAACCGCAGCTATTGGAAGTGATCGAAATGTTTCCATTAAAAAATGGAAGGAAGTCAGTAGCTTTTTAATCAAAATGGAAATTTCTGCTGGAAATGCCAAGTTCTAGTGAAGAGTTTCAGGGTTTTTGTTAAAACCCCTAAAAACTTTTGACTTCTTTGAAGGCAAACTCAAAAAATAAAGTTGAATAATAAATGCTTCAGTAATAATAATAAAAGCAGGTTGTGCCCACAATAGGTCATGATTCTCTCTCTCTCTTTCTCTCTCTCTCTCTCTGTTAGTTCCAAGGTGCTACACGACCACTCATCTCTCTTTTTTTTTTTTATGGGAAACAAAATCTCCCTCGGTTCTGTTTCGGGGCTGGCTAAGCGTAGCCCCTCCTCTGCGTGCTAGCATTGCGAACCATCGAAGGAAAGGCCCCTAGTCTCTGTGGTGGTCTCTCAGGCGGGAGACTCTAGCTGAACCAATGGAGTTCCTGGGTAGGTTCGTTTGGATGGAGATTGGAACACGTGGGCAGCGCAGCCTGGTTGGAGAATCCGCCCCCCCAGCTCCTGGCCCTGTGTCTTTGGGAGGGGAGTGTTGGACGGCAAAGCAAAGCAACTAAGATCATAAACTGGTCCCTCTCTTTGAATGTGGGCGTTGAGGCCCATGGTGACCTCATTCTGAGCCTTTCACTCAAAGTCTGAAACTGTGACGATTTCATATTAAAATGTTAAAATGACAGAGAGTAGCTAATGTTAACTCATCCCCGGGCACGGTGCTATTACTCAGGGAGGGGGAAACCAGACATTTCTAAACCAGATATAGAGATTTACTGGTACTAATGAGGGCCTTTTGGTTATACCCCTTTTTAGATCCTGGCTGATAATGGCATTACAAATATGTAACCTCGCAAAAGCCTGATGACGTTGTGAGATCTGGTGACAAATGTTCCCTCCAATCTTTTCCATCCCTGTGCAGACTAAATTTTGTTCTGTGCACTGAAGCAGGTGCGGATGTGCACCACCAGGAGAAACACAAACCTAGCTTGTGAGCACTCTGCTAATCAGCTGGGTGGCATTGGAATCTCTCCTGAACAGCGGCACAAGTGCCCAGCTTACTGCTAGTGACCCATCAGAGTGAGCTGGTGAAATGAAACTTAGTTGCTGCATGTGCATGAATGAACAGGATTGGCCAGTAGTTTAGGTCTCAAGTTAGAATTTTGTTTAAAAAAATCCAATAGAACCCCCTCCCCTGCAATTACTGAGTTTTATAGCAGTAGGTTCTTAAGGGCTGCCTCGTGCTTGTTGCGCTACCGAAAATGTGGAAAGAGGCAATCTCTGGTCTGAAGCACTTAAAATACGTACCCATGAAGTACAAAATTGTTGCCCCAAATGATATTCACTTGTATTGCCATGGGTCTTAGTAGTGCCATTGTGCCAGGCGCTATACAGACATCTGCAAAGGAACAGTCCCTGTCGTCAACGATGGCAGTCTAAATAGGATCTGGCTACATAAGGCACTGGGCAGGGAGCCAGGAGATCAGCATTTTGTTCCTGGCTCTGCCACTGACCTGCTGCATGACCTTGGGCAAGTCATAGCCCCTTTTTGTGCCTCAGTTTCCCCTTTCATCCATAGTCTAGCTTGTTTGTTTAGATCGGGGAGGGGGAGCGGAACTTTTTTTGGGTCGGGGGCCGCTGACCCACAGAAAAATAACTCGGGAGCTGCACACAAGTGAGAAACAAACCCCCCCCCCCAACCCCAAAACCATGCCCTCACTGACATTCCCCCCACTGAGAAAGAGAAGTCACTTCCCACATTCCCCTTGCTCACCAAAGCCCGGGGGGGCAGGGCAGGCTAGTAGATTTTGTGTGTTCCAGTCCCACAGAGGGGTGGAGGGTGGGGGCTGGAATGCCAGCACAGCTAGAGGGGAGCCCTGAGCCCTGGGGGCTGGATCCAGGCAAGCTGGGGGACACATCCAGCCCCTGGGCCTTAAGTTCCCCACCCCTGGTTTAGATGATAAACTTTTGGGACCCAGGCGCTATCTCTTGCTATATATCTGTAGATTGCCTGGTACAATGTTGCCTCAATCAATGTCCCACCCGAGTGAAATGCAGACGGTAAATGGTGAAAAGTCAATTCAGCCGTTTTCAAAACAGTCTGCTTTCAGTCACCTGGGTATTTATCAGCAACAGGGAGATGGGGCCGTATGTACAAACACACGGGCCTGATTGGGCTGTCTGCTGTGCACAGAGGTAAATCCTGAGCGACTGCTGTCGGCAATCCTCGATCAGTGCAGAACTGGGCTCGTGATGTTTAGGCTGTCGGTCCATTTTCATCAAACTTCAAGATCCCTCACCGCTCCCCTCTGGTGGCTTCCTTTGAACCCCCGGCTCACCCGTTTGTTCCTCAGAATCCTCTCCCTGTGGCCTCCCTCCTCAAGCTCCCCGCCTGCTTTCCTCACCTGCCTCTGGAAGCAGCCCGGTGGGAGACCTTGTCTACACTGGCATGTTTTGTTACCAAAACCTGCCTTTTGTTGCCAAAACGCTGAGAGCATACACACTACAACGCAGCTTTTGTCAGGAAAAACACCCAGTTTTGGCGACAAAAAAACTTCCACCCCTGCCAGAGACTTGTGTCTTTTCCCCTCCCTTTATTGTCGGCCAAGAGCCAGTGGCTTGTTTTGTGGAGAGAACGGGCTTCCGCCAGTATCCCTCAATGCCTGCCCCTGCTGGCTGTGCTCAGTGTTCTGTGATCTCTGCTGTCCTGCAGGCCTGCGCCCCTCCCCTTTCAAAGCTCCAGGAAGTGTCTGACAGCGGAGGGAGCTGCTCCATTTGGGGAACCAACAGAAAGAGCACTTCATTTGATTTACTAAAAAAACAGCGGCAGGAGGGCTGGGGAGACGGCGGTGCTGCTCTGACATTCCTCAGCACGGCGAGCTCCCTGAGCTACCCATGATGCTGCTCCCAGCATCCGAGCAGGCTGTGGGAGAACTCGGAGAGAATCCCAAGAACTGCAGGGATCAGCTCTGCCGTCCCACAGCACTGCCCTGTGGGCTGCTTCCCCACAATGCTTTGCTCTCTCTGTTGCCGGAGGGAGCTAGTCACGTGACCCTGAAATGTCACCAATAAGGAGGCAGAAAAAATGGCTTGCCTGGTTTTCGCTGTTGCGGACGTTTGCATGTCGGCAGCACTTCTGTCGCCGCATCTTCCCCACGTGGCCCTGGCCTGAGTTTTCAATCACACCATCTGCACTGGGGCCTGCCTCATGCTGAGCTCACGGCAACAGCCTTGCGCTTTGGGGAGCGGTATGCAACCCCCAGCCCCCACCTCACTGCTCTTCTTCCTTCCTGGGATGGAGGGGTGGTCCTGAAGAAAGGAGCCCCTATTGGAGCCAGTGTTTCTCCTCTCTGGGCCCACTCTGGTTGGGTGCCACAGATGATGTTTGCTAGGCCATCCTAGGACAAGCCCAGTGCAGCCTGCATCCCTCCAATCGGTGCTTTTCAGGAATGCGCCGTGCAATCCATCCTGAAGGTCCCTTGGGGAGGCACCAGCTTGATGCCCATTGGGCGTAAACCTGAAGATTTAGCGTCAAGGCAAAGGTCACCATGGCAGGACTGAGTGAGCAGCCAGGTTTGCTGGCTCCAGGAGGCAGGCAAGGGTGCGGAGGTATATCGAGGAAAGCTCTCCTGCCCTGACGCATGCAGAGCCCTGGTAGGGAGAGACTCTTCTTCCTGGAGCTAATTTTATCCCTCCAGAGCTGATGCAGCTGGCCCGGACTGCCTCTGACATCACCCTTCCTTCGGCTGGAAGGATGTCGGGAGAGCACAGCTGTGGGAAGCCCCAGTGTGTCTCACATGGACACTAGATTGAAAATCCTCTGCTGGGCATGATACATGTGGGACGTGCGCACTTCATCAGGGGTGGAAACCCAGGGCGAACTCTTCCACTGTTGTACGCTGGCACTGGCTTCAAAGGAATGGTGCTGATTTACACCAGGGGAGGTGTTTTTCTGCCGCAAGTCCCCCCTCCCGAGAAGGCAGAGAGTGGTAACGTTTGCTCTTTGACTTGATTCACTTCTCAACAAAGGCTGTCTGTCAGCAGGAGAAAAAAAATCAGCAAAAATAAAAGAGACCCCACCCTGTGGTTATGCCCCCCCCCCAAACTTTTTTTATTGGATTCTTTTCAGAAAAAATAATGAGTGCCAACGTGTTTAAAATAACATCATCTATTAAACACAGAAACCAAACCAACTTAACAAGGGCCCGATCTTGCAAACAGTTACTTGGTGACCAGGCGTGCCGACGGTGGGGAGGGGTAAAAGGGGCAGTTGCCCCCGGGGCCTGGCGATTCAAAGGGCAGCGTTAAAAGCTGCCCGGGGGCCAGGTGTGGTGTGCGCCTGGTTGCTCTGGCCCTGCCCCTTCCTCCGAAGCTCCGCCCCCGGCGGTGATTGACTCAGACTGTGTCAGTGAGAGGAGTTACCCCCACGTGGAATTGGTTGGCTGGACTGGCCCCGCTACCGGAGAGACCTAAGCATAAAGCTCTCAAGTAGCAAACCAGCTGCTTCCTTTCGGCCCCATGCTCAGTTTTTAGGAGCCCCGAGGTAAGCGGCCTAGTTTTTCAGGAGGGCTGGACACCCTGGCATCCCAGTCAAGTCTCTGGAAGATAAAAGAGCTTAGCAGTTGTGAAAATTAGGCCGTTTATATTTAGGAAGCTAATCTTGAAGGTTTTGGCAATGAATCCCAAGCCGGGGGCACCACGTGGGTTAAAGTGTCGGACTTCTCTCCTTCCCAAGCCTCCGGATTTTTGAAGCATTTTTCATTTCCAGCAAACCAGGTCGGATTGAGGTAGGTTGAAGTCGAGGGACAAAGGGAGGCAAATTAACCCCCTGCCTCCCAATCACCTGTCAGTCATGTGCCTTCAGACCCTTGCTATTTCACACTGGTGATGAACTCATTGAGAACTTGCTGTGCTCAGTTTAACAGTCTTGGTGTAGCTAAAGGCAGGAGAGCCCCTCTAGCGCAGACATGGTACAGTAGCACAGCTCTCCTTTGCTGGAAGGCGAGTAAGCTAAATGGGTATACGGCAGCGGTGGGTGATAATTTTTGGTGGGTGGGCATTCCAAGAATTTGGTTAAGTGGTCAGGGGCCATATTTTTCTGTGGTACTAATGGATGGGGTGGAGGATCTGGGACAGAGTTTGGGCGCAGGAGGGAGCTCTGGGTAGGGGATTGGGGTGCAGGGTCTGGGACAGAGTTTGGGTGCAGGAGGGAGCTCTGGGTAGGGGATTGGGGTGCAGGGTCTGGGACAGAGTTTGGGTGCAGGAGGGAGCTCTGGGTAGGGGGTTGGGGTGCAGGGTCAGGGAAGGCATTTAGGTGCAGGAGGGGATTCTGACCTGGGGCAAGGGTGCAGGAGGAGGGTCAGGGAGGGAGTTGGGGTGCAGGAGGAGGTTGTGACCTGGGGTTTGGGGTGCCAGGTGCAGGCTCTGGCTGGGAGACATTTATCATAGGCAGCTCCCAGCAGGCGTCCCAGCCGGCTTCTTGGCTGCCACGGTTGCACCTGCTACCCATGTCAACTGTCTGCTGGGGCCAGTGTGTGTCTCTGTGCAGCACATGTCCCTGGGGGGGGGATGATCTCTGCGCCTTGCCCCTCCCCCAGCACCATCTTCACAGCCTCCCATTGGCCGGGAACTGGCCAATTGGAGCTGCAGGGGCAGTGTTTGTGGGCGTGTGCAGCACGTGGAGACACACTACTCCCCTCCCCCCAGGAGTGTGCGCTGGTCAGAGACGCACACTGGCCTCAGCAGCCAGCTGCTTTGGGTAGTGTGTGTGGCTGTGGCAGCCAGGGAGCCTGTCTGAGGGTCCTGCTGGGCCACAGCAGGCCAGATCAAAATGTTTGGTGAGCCAGATCCAGCCTTGGGCCATATTTGGCCAATCCCTAATATAAGGCCTTTTTATACCAATATAACTGCAGCTACACTATGACTTTGATCAGTATTACTGTTTTCGTAACAAAATGATGAGGGGGTTGGACCAGCTGCCACATGAAGAGAGATTAAAAAGAGTGTGAATTTTCAGCTTAGAAAAGAGGAGACTAAGTGGGAGGGGGGTTATGACAGAGGTCTATAAAATCATGACTGGTGTGGAAAAAGTGAATAAGGAAAAGTTATTTACTTGTTCCCACAACATTAGAACTAGGGGGTCACCAAACGAAATGAATAGGTAGCAAGTTTAAAACAAACAAAAGGAAGTTTTTCTTCACGCAACCCACAGTCAACCTGTGGAACTCCTTGCCAGGGGATGTTATGAAGGTCAGGACTTGAACAGGGATTAAAAATAACTAGATAAATGAATGGAGGGCAGGTCCATCAATACTTATTAGCCAGGAGGGGTAGTGATGGTGTCCCTAGCCTCTGTTTGTCAGAGGCTGGGAATTGGTGACAGGGGAGGGATCGCTTGATGTTTCCCTTTTCTGTTCACTCCCTCTGGGGCACCTGGCATTGGCCACTGTTGGCAGACAGGACACTGGGCTGGATGGACCTTTGGTCTTACCCAATATGGCCGTTTTTATGTTCTTATGATTTTTAAAAATAAATCATTAGGCCCCTTTATGTTGGGCCCCTAAAAAAGGTGTCTAAGGAATGGAGCAGTGGTCAACAGTGTCCCAAAGAAGGGCCCCAAATGAGATCTGAGCCCTAAAACGTGTCCCGCAGTCCAAACCCGGAAAGAGTAGCATCAACTCCCAGTTGGCTTAGAAACACATGAGCTCTCGCAGCAGGCTCGTGTCTGTCGGCAGCGCTAACAGGCTAGTCTGTACTATTTTTTAAAAGTCCTAATTAAACCTGAATGCAGAGTCTGATGGGAACTGTTTTAAAGCCAGGTCTGGGCACAGGGGCATAGTCTACATGGGGCTCCCTCCAGCGCACACGCTGGCTCAGCTGAACCAGTGTTCGAACAAGTGGGGGAATGTTCTGTGGGTTTCCCCACAGATAAGATCCCAGGGCATCCTGCCAGGAGCCGGTGGGCAGTACCGAAATGGCATATAACTCGGCACAGTTTTTACACAAAATGTAAACACACGCAACCCGAGCATTGGCTTGTACTTGTCTCCTCTTTGAGGGATGGAGAGAATTAGCCTGGGGGTGGAGTTCATCCCCAATAACAGCCTGCGGCGATTCGTCTTTGTCCGGGCCGTACCAGACGTTGAGGAGGCCAGCAATGGGCTGCGATTTCAGCAGTTGCAATCTGTCTGCGGTTCGGCCCTGCCAGCCGGTGGGCCAACAGCCCCCGGGGGGCAAGGTGTGGGGGGGCATGGCTTTGTGTCCCAGAAGGGGCGGAGCCTCAACTGGAAGGGGCAGGGCCAAGGGCAGTCAGCCCTTAGCGCTGCCTGGAGCGTGATGCTGGCCGCTCCTCTCAGCCCTCATAGTCGTGCGGAACGGCTCTCCTGCGGCATGTCAAAGGGGCCCGGAGCTCCCGGCTGCTCCGGCAACGATTTCACAGGTGATGTCCGTTGACGCCTGCAACAGACAGTAGGAAGGCTGATAACGCTGCCGCCGCCTGTTCCTGCGTGTGAGTCAGGTCCTGAGATGCATTAGTGCCGGGGCTGAGCCACATGGAGAGCAGACTAAGCTTGATCCGGAAAGGTACTGAGTGCTTTGACCCAATCCAGCAAAGCACAACCAGCTTTGACCCAATCCAGCAAAGCACAGCCAACCATCGGAAGGGACCTCGATATCGAATCCACTCTCCTGCACTGAGGCAAGACCCAGTATTGTCTAGACCAGGGGCGGGGAACCTTTTTTGAGTCGGGGGCCGCACAGAAAAATCATTTGGGGGCTGCACGCGAGTGAGAAGCAAAAAACCCACAAAAAACCCAACCCCACAACAACAACAAAAAACCCCTCTCTGACATGGCTCCCAGCTGAGAAGGAGAAAGACCCTCCCCACGTTTCCCTCATACCCCAGACCCCTGGGGGGCCCAGGCTAGTGGATTTAGTGTGCTCTAACCCTTCAGGGGGGCTGGAGTACCAGCACGGGCTCTCCAATGCTGTGGAGGAGCCCCAAGCCTCTGGGGCCGGATCCAGGCAAGCTGGGGGCCAGATCCAGCCCCTGGTCCTTAGGTTCCCCACCCCTGGTCTAGACCATCCCAACAGGAGCTTGTCACACCTGCTCTTAGAGACCTCAGACAACATAGCCTCCCTGGGTAATTTGTTCCAGTGTTTTTCCTAAGGTCTAACCGAAATCTACGCTGCTGCCATTTAAGCCTGCTTCTCCTTGTCCTGTTTTCTGCAGTTAAGGAGATGAATTGGTCACCCTCCTCTTTCTAGCAGCCTTTTAAGGACTTGAAGGCTGTTCCCATGTGCCCCTCCGGCTTCTCTCCAGACTAAACAAACCCATTTTTTTTTTTTTTTTTTTTTTGCAGCCTCCACTCACGGGTCAGGTTTTCTTGACCTTGCATCATTTTCATGGCTCTCTGGACTCTTTCCCGTTTGTCTATCTCTTTGCCGAAGCGTGAAAGTGGACACGAAGTTCTTGCTGAAGGCTCCCCTGGGCTTAGCTTTCAGCACGTGACTAGTCCCGGGAGAGCCTTCTTGGCGCTTTGCGTGGATCGGGGAAACGTGTGTAATATGGGGAAGAGCTGAGCCCAATGTACGCTAAGTACTTTTCCTCACTAGGGGTCTGCTCCCATGGCGACCAGTGGCAACATACACCCTGGATGTCCATAGTGCAGAACTGAACAAATCTTCAAATTGATATTTTGCTTTTATTTTGGTTGTGAATGGGAGGGGAAGGAAATTCTCCCTCCTTTGGAATCTGCACCCTTTCCAGTCCTGCTGTAGGAGTAATGGAAGGGGTATCCTTTTTGTGGGACATCTAGGTGCCTTCCTCCTGCATTATGGTCTCAGGGGTGGGGAACCTAAGGCCCGGGGCAGATGTGGTCCCCAGCTTGCCTAGATCTGGTCCCTGAGGCTTAGGGCTTCTCCCGCTTGTCCAGCATCAGGGAGCCAGTGTTGGCGCTCCGTCCCTGAGCCCCTCCATACTCCCATCCTGCACAGATCCCCCACCCCCACTTCGTTCCTGCACCCTAACTCCTGGGCAGACCCCTCACCCCCAGTCCACTCCTGCATCCACCTTCCCGCCTAAATCCCACTCCCCAGTCTGCTCCTGCCACCCTGCCAGACCCCCCCCAACCCACTGCTGCACTCTCCCTCGTGCCCAGACCCCACTCCACAAGCCAGCTTCCTGGCAGCCCTCTCCCACACACTGAACCCCTCATTTCTGGCCCCACCCCAGAATGGGGGGGGGCAAAATCTGGTAGCCCGGATCCCCATAGGGGAATGTGGGGCGTGTCTTCCTGCTTCCCAGATGAGGGCCATATCAGTGAAGTGTTGGGTTTTTTCCACCTTTGTGTTGCTCCCGACTGACTTTTTTTTTTCTGTGGGTCAGCAGCCCCCGATCCAAAAAAGGTTCCCCGCTCCCCGCCTAGTAGTAACCACAGGGGTTTTACTACTTGTGATAGATACTTCCTTGTAAGTAGCACAGGTGAGAGACTTTCACGCCCCCGCAGAGTGGTTCTAGCATGACAGCCACAAATGAAAACTGTATGCAGCCAGAGGCACCCGAGCGGCGTGTCTCAGCGGACCACACACAAACACATTGGTCCCGTGGCTGGCCGCACTCACAGAGTGGCAAAGCCAAGGTTAGAACCAGGACTCCTGCTTCCAGGCCTCTGACTGTGAGAGAATAGCTCCGCCCCCATTTTATGCACCGGTGAAACTGACAATGTCCTCCAGGTTCGGGGCTTCCCCTTGGAGGGTAGGCAAGGGAAATGTATCGGAATTGGGTCAGGTTCACTTTGGAGCGGCGGTCCCACAGCAAGCAGTAAAGAAGACCTGAGATGTGGAACCAGCCAATGAGGCAAGGGAAAGGCAATACAACTTCTCGGTTGTTTTTTAAGTCCCTAGCGGTCCCAAAACTGCACTAAGGAATCCCATGTATGTATTACTCTGGAAAATGTCAGGATTGAGGATCAGCTGTGACCACCTACGTGGATAAAGGGGATGTAAAAGCAACAGAGCAGCCCAGATATGCCTGCCTGCTGATCATAGTCACCCCGCCTGACATCATTTGTGTTTCCTTTTGCCTTTCCCTCTTCTCAGAAGTTCGTATGTTTTGTTAGCACGATGCCTAGAAAGTCAGCTTCACTCACTGCCCTGGCTTGCACGGTTGTAATCCTATTCATGACGTACAGACGTTGAATATCCCAGTGATACCTGCTCTGCTCCGCACTGGTTAGACCTCAGTTGGAATATTGTGTCCAGTTCTGGGCACCACATTTCAGGAAAGAGGTGGAGAAATTGGAGAGGGTCCAGAGAAGAGCAACAAAAATGATGAAAGGTCTAGAAAACATATGCGGGAAGACTGAAAGAATTGGGCTTGTTTCGTTTGGAAAAGAGAAGACTGAGAGGGGACATCATAACTGCTTTCAAGTACCAAAAAGGGTGTTACAAGAAGGAGGGAGAAAAATTATTTTCCCTGCCTTCTGAGGATAGGACAAGATGCAATGAGCTTAAATTACAGCAAGGGAAGTTTGCTTAGGACATTAGAAAAAACTTCCTTACAGTCAGAGTGGTGAAACACTGGAATAAATTGCCTAAGGAGATTGTGAAATCTTCATCATTGGAGATATTTAAGAGCAGAATAGATAGACATCTATCAGGGATGATCTAGACCAGTGTTTCTCAACCTTTTTTTTTTTTTTATAAAGTACCCCTTTAAAAAAATATATATATATATATAAGTACCCCCAGTACCTACAGTTTTCAGAAACTCAATTTGTTTTTCTACCATTGCAACACATTTGTTTAAACAACTTAATCGTAGCTGGGCAAGCGATGAAATTTGTGAGTGTAAAAAGTACAAAAATAGTAAAGTGCTGTAAAATTCAAAACAAAAATTCAGTTGTGTTGACATACCCCCCCAGACTTCTCTTGAGTAGCCCAAGGGTACTCATACCACTGGTTGAGAAACACAGATCTAGATGGTGCTTGGTCCTGCTGTGAGGGCAGGGGTCTGGCCTTGATGACCTTTCAAGGTCCCTTCCACTTCTAGTGTTCTGTGATTCTATAAATCCACACACTAAACCTCCATATGATTTTTGCAGTCCAAGGGAAATGCTCGAAACGGCTCCGAAGTAGTGTGGGTTAAGTGGCAAGCTTTGGAAAATAATTGCAGAGAGATCTGTTCACTGCAGGAGTTAGTTGGGTGCCTTTGCCAGGCTGGGAAAGAAATCCAGAGGTGTGACTCAGGAGGAGACTTAGGAAGGAGAAAACCCTGAATGGCTTCAAAGTGCCTTTCTGTGTCCAGAACTGGTCTGTAGACCCATGTCTCATAGAACACAGGCAACTCTGGGCCGGTTTCTCCCCAAGAATTCCCATTCTCTACCCTTGTTTGTGATTTCTCACGACGAGTCAGTCCCTGAATGGTGAGGGGAGGCTCACGGAAGGTTTAAGACCCAGGCATTAATTTTCAGCCATGGTGCTCGGTGGGCCCCGGTGGTGGAAGAGCAGGTGCCCCACATCCCTGAAAAGTTGTTACTGTTCAGAACCCTGGGCTGGGCAAAATGTGAGAGGTGCTGAAGTGGGTGTATCTAGGTGAGGGGGGCGGGGAGTGCATATAAATACACTCGATTGACCTGGTGTTGCTCAGGCCCTTCACTCAATTAATATTTGTTTTTTGGAAAATAAAATGAAAGTGTCCAGGCTTCACTTGGATCATTGCTCTGGGCTGGGGCTTGGGAGGAGGGGTTCAGGATGCAGGCTGCCCCAGGGAGAGACGACAACCCCAGCCCTCTCTCACCGCGGCAGCTTGGGGCCTGGTGAAAAGCCCCTCTCCATGGCCGCTGCATCTCTAGTGGGCACAGCCGGGGGAGGGGAGCATGTCCCTCGGCTGGGGCAGGTCCAGCAGGAAACTGGGCACTTGCCCCTCGCTCCCTGACAAAGGGGAACAGCTGGCAATGTCGCCGTACGAATCGGGGAGGGATTGCTTCTCCCGCGCTCCCTAAAGGGCACTTTGCGGCTGGGGCAGTCATGGATGGGGGGGAGCCTCCTGCCAGCCTCTTTGACTTGCCTGGTGATTCTGTCTCTCTTTTGTGTGGTTTATGAGACCCAGTCCCATTCCAGGCACATCCCATTGTCCTGGCGCAACCAACCCCTGACTTTGCTTTATGTTACAATAAGAGGAAGCTACATACTGAATTTGGTGGGCCTAGCTCTTACTGGTTAGGAGTTCTTGAACTGACAGACAAACTCTCAGGTGTCTAGTAGCTCAAATAAAATGTAGCACTGTGGGTGTTAGGGATGTTAGGAAGCGTGTAATCCGGTAACCGTGTAGCCGACAAAAATGTTTGTCGGTTACATGATCAACCGCTGCGGCTCTGCACTGAAAGGAGCTTGGGATCCGGCGCACAGTCAAGCGGGCTCAATCCCAGCTCGCGCCAGCTCCCGAAATATTTTAAATGCAGAGCTGCAGTTGGGGTAGCTGCTGGGAGCCAGGACTGAGCCAGTGTGCCAGCTCCGAAGCTCCTTTCCTTGCAGAACCGCGGGGGAGGAGGGGTTTGCGTGTATCTGGCAGCGTTAACTGATAAACATCCGCTTATCGGTTCATCGTTTAACTGGATACACTATTACCTCCCTTGGGGATATAGATGAACCAGGAATGTGCAGGAAACAGTTCTGCGTGTGATGGAAAGTTTACCCGCATGTGCGCGAGTGTGTAAAACATTTGTGTGCCTGTGCACACATATGCTCTGTGTATGGAACAGACATGTAAAATCCCCTTTAAAATGTTAACCAGTTAAACTATATGTTTGACTGGTCACTGGCCTGCTGCAGCATGCCCCAAAGTGTGTGTGTGGGGGGGCATTGGAGCAGCGGGCCCTGCTAGGCTGGAGTGCCCCTCCATTCACAGTACGGTGCAGTGGACCCGGCTGGAGCAGCCTCTCACCTGTGGCATGGTGTGAGCTGGGGACTGTTCCAGCCGGGCAGGGCCTGCTGCATCACGTGGGCGGGGGGCTGCTTCAGCCCAGCCGGGCCCACAGGGGGAGCTCCGGCCGGGCAGGCCGCTGATTAACGGGTTACCAGTAAGCATTACCCATTTACATCCCTTGTATGAAGCCGTTTCCTCGCTCCCGGATTCACCTCCAAAGGAAATGCCTCTTGGCCAGGCTTCTAGAAGCCGGCTCCCACTGCCCTCTGTCTCTGTGTATTTTTTTGTGACTCAGTGTTTGCCTTTGACTGCAAATGGGAGCTGTCGTAAACCTTTGCGTTAGCATGTCTGTGGGCACGGCGTTTCAGTCGGCAGATCTGTCAGCTGCTTCTGGAATCCCCCAGATCCTTACCTCCGCCCTGGGTCTCCCCACGATGCTGTGGACAGCCGCAGTGGGGCGTACAGGTTGCGGTGGGTGCGCAGTGGTTCTCAAAGTGAGGCCTGCAACTGTCTTGTGGGTGAGCCATGTGCTCAGTGCTCATCCCCCCTGCAATGGGGAGACTGCACTGGTGCATCCCCCCTGTCCCCGCCACCTGCAAGGTTGAGTACCAGCATTGGCTTCCGGTGGAATGGGGGGAGTGTCGTGGCCTGCATCCGGCTTGCAGGGGAAGGAAGCGGCTCTGCGTGCTGCCGCTTCCCCTCCCACCAGCTGGGGGAACAGCAGCGCAGGAAACCCTCACCTGGAGGCCTTCCCGGCTGCTCCCATTGGCCGGAATCATGGCCAATGGGAGCAGCAGGGGGCAGTACCTGGGAGTGGCAGGAGGCATGGAGCTAGGAAGGTGCCCCGAGCCCCCTCATGCCCAGATCTCACACCACCACACTCTTCCCGCCGAGACCATGCACCCCCATCCCTTCCTGCACCCTCCCTCCTGCTCAGACCCTGCATGTTGCCAGCTTGGCTGGTGGTCCGCGGAAAGGTCTGCCTTGAGCAGTGTGGGCCAAAAAGTTTTGGGAACCGCTGGCTAAGAGGCCTGCTGTGAAGACAGAAGAGCTGACGTGCTAAATAGGAACCGAACGAGTTTGGTAAAACTGGAGCTGGGCAAGTGTGAGGCTGGCAAGTAATTCCTATGAGGCGTTTTGGTCTCTAATACGCTCCTGTCCTGAGAAGAGGAGGGACCTGCTGGTGTGTAATGCAACGCTTTGCATGTACTCTCAGAGGGTTACACTCTGGTTCCACTGCTACACAGCCATGGGTGGGGGCGGGGATTAGCATATTATCCCTGTCTAATTGGCATCGTTTAAACTTGCCGGAAGGTGGCCTGTCCCAAGACAGCCAGGATCACTCGCTTGACCAGGTTGGGTTCGATCGCCTGCTCTCAGCTTGTTTTTTTGTGATCCCTGGTGGCGAGGCCAAGCCGTCCCTGTACGGTCATGTACCCATTCGGCCCACGTGGCAGGCCAAGTAGCCGTACATCGGTCTCTGCCAGCCCCGGTGTAAATCAGACGGGCGCGTTAACAGCCTGTGTTCTTCAGGGGGTCTCTTGCTTAGCCCCCACTCCTGTGTTCCTCTCGTGGTTGGGAGGGGCGGCGAGTGATTTCTTGCAGCGGATGTTTCCCTGCTTGACAGATGCAGGCAGAGGGGTGGCACTTGATGCTCATTAAATGCTGCTGGTCCTTTTCCTGGGGTCCCCAGCCGGCACGTGCCCTGAATCCTGCTCCACAGGGGGTCACTGTGCCCGTGTGTCAGCGTCTCAAACACCCGCCTCGCTGCTCCATTGGTGCGTGGCACTTCCAGGCCTCAGCTGCCCATCGTGTGTACCTCTGTTTTGTGTTGGCGTTCTGCCCCAGCAAGCTTTTTGTGCAGCGAGAATGGTGTTAAACGATCCCTGATACTCAGCCAAACAGAAGAGAGCTCTGGTTTCTCTCCAGCAAAGGTTCTCCATCACCTGGACATCGGAAATATTGTAGCCTTGATGCCTGTTGCGATCTCATCTTGGGTATTTATTTGGCCCCCTTTGCCTCAATATCTTAGTTCGCCATCTTTATGTTGTACATCCTTACAACACTTGGGCTACATCTATACTGCACCTCTCTTGCGCAAAACTCATGCAAAGGAAGCACGGATTAGCATATGGCCATGCTTCATTTGCATAATTCATTGGGGGCCACTTTTGCGCATGAGGCTTTTGCGCAAAAAGGAGCTGTGTAGACGATTCCTTTTTGCGCAAAAACCCCCTCTTGTGCAAGAGCCATTCTTCCGCATTTTTTCAGGAAGAACGGCTCTTGCTCAAGAGGGGGTTTTTGAGCAAAAAGGAACCGTCTACACAGCTCCTTTTTACGCAAAAGTGGCCCCTAATTAATGATGCATCCGAGGCAGCAGCGCAGGGTGCCAGGCAGGAGCTGCTCTGGGGAGGGAGCCAGTTTCAAAAGCAGCTCCCCTCGCAGACCAGCTGCCTGTTGCCCTGTGCTGCTGCCTCTGATACAGAGGCAGCAGCGCAGGATGGCAGCAGCCTCTGTCCAAGGTGGGGCTGAGCTCCCGGACCCGGCGTGAGCTGGCCAGCCTGCTAACAAATTTACTGGCGGGAGTTTGGGGTGGGGAGAGGGGGGATGCGGGTAGTCTGTAGCGTTAACCGATAAGCTTTTGCTTATCTGTTAATCAGTTAGTCAATTACACTGGTACATCCCTAACACAGATGCTTTGGCCTGAGATGTGTGCTTCTGAGGATGCTCTGGTTGCTGTGAGGGGCCCTGCCTGTGCATGGATATCTCAGCATGGGGGCTGAATGTAGCCAGTCGCCATGAAGTCATAGACCGTACAAGCTTTGTATTCCTGGGGAATGGGGGTTGCCGGTTCATCAGATGTGCCGGTTATTCGAGTTTTACGCCACTGGCTTGTGAAGTTTTCACCGTACGCTAGCCACAGTGGCAGGATGGGTTAGATCCTGTCCAGGAATGATTTTATATGCAAAAGCACAACACGAGCAAACTTTACTACCGCGAGTTTACAGACTGGACTCCCACAAGTGCCGAAAAATGTCGACTAACGAGGCCGCATGGCTATCGGAATTTTGTCCGGTTAACTGAAGGAGAAATTGTATTGGCATCTACGACAGATGCTGGTTAACTGAGTTTTCTGGCTATTAAATTGCCAGAAAACACAGCTTCTTCTGTAGATAGTTTTGTGCACTTATAAAAGGTCTGTCTGGCCTCCTGCAAACTCTGGGGCCTTGACTCCCACAATTCCCAGAGAAGTGTATTGCTATCCCACAATGCCGAGCAGCAGTGTCCCGCAAGGCACTGCAGGCAGCAATGGTTGGGAGACACTGGGCTACCCATGGTGCAGTGCACCTTTTGCGGATCCAGTCTCTTCCGGGAGGAGGCGTGGCACTAGCAAAAGCCAATAGCGGGGGTAGCAATCTTCCAGCAAAAAGGCTGCGGGTGAAGGTACCGACAGGGTCAGCATGAGGTGGTGTAACAATGCGTCGAGGGAGGGTGGGTCTCCTGGGGTCTCAGAACGGTCCTGTGTTGGGTGGTTGCTTTCTCCCCAGCGCGCTGTTGCAAAGGGAATTAAATCCATGCACTTGGAGCTGGGAGCTTCCCAGGTATAGAGCCAGGACTGCAGTGTTAGTGCATCCCACGGAGTTAATAATTCACACGCCGTGCTGGGTTGTGTCTCAAGATGGGCAAGTCGTCCAAGGGAGAGAAGGGTGATTTGATTGTCATCCTTTGGAGTCTTGATCTCCATATTTGGAAATGTTTACCCATCGCACTGGTCTATTGGAAGGGGAGGGGAGGTGACTCAGGGTTTGGTGGAAGCAGGGTTTGAATTCCTGTAGTAAGTATTTTTTTTCCCTTTTCTCCTTGTTTTGGAAGCCTGTTGTTGTCCGTGTGCAGCTCTCTCGCTCCCGGGTCTCGATCCTCATGCCATCTGCCTTGGTGGAGAGCGTCTGAGCAAAGGAGATCGTTTGCTCTCTCGTAAGTACAGGGGTATTGCAGAAGCAAGGGAGTTGGTTTTTGGTTTAGTCAGATGGATTGTTGCGGGGTGGAGGGGTGAATGTGACGCATGTTATGTCCTCTTACCTGGTCTATTGCACCCTAGTCAAGCAGAAAGAGACCTCCCGCAGCAGTGAGAATTACCTGGCGGATCCGACTCAAAATCAGACCCCATGCTCTGTCATTACCTGAGGGCCTAATGCTTTGCAGTAGGTGAAACAATCCGTTTTGCAGGCTCCACCTCCGTCCTTTGGTTCCACAGTTTAATGCAGCAGGACAGTCGAGTGAAATAAGTATACGCCTTGAGTAGCATTCTGAAGGGAAACCACAGCTTGTGCGCCAGTTTGGTCTCATACCCAACTGTGTGTATTAATGGGATCGATATAACCGGCAGGTATATTTGCTGCAAAAGTTAATATTTAACTCCATGTCATTGTGCGGCAGGAAAAAGTTTAACCATTTTAACAAGCTGGGTTTTTTTTTTCCCTCCCAAGTTTTCAGCGTATAATTTTTCCTGTTCGTTCGCGTTTTAGTGCGAGTATAGAATCTGTCGGATACAGCAGCTGTCTAATATTCACCCAACCCTCCTTTTCCTGAAAGGAAACTGCAGTCCATCAAGAAAGTTAACACTAAAAAAAACCCGTGGAGCTTTCTGTTTCCTGTTTTATTCATGGCGATTAAAGCCATGCCCAAGAGTTTGGAATTTGTCCCTGGAGTCCGATTGTCATTTGCATTCACTGATCTGCGGCATGTGCAGTGAAATTTCTTTCTGTCCAGAGACGAGAGGGGGAGGATTTTAATGGGGATTCTGGATGGGTTGAATGCTAGTGAGTCCTGTGCTTCTCATGGAGAAAAGGGTTGTTGGGGAGGGGTCTGAATGCAATTGGCTTTAAGTCATTGGTTGGAGTCACTGGTATCTATATCGTCTTTCCAGTTAGTAAATGTGTAGATCAGCTTGGGTCTGTTTTCATGATCCATTTGACAGCGTAGCGATAGAATGTAGATTTAAAATATCATTATCTCCCCCCCCCCCATTTATTTGTAATTAAGGGAAGGGTTTGCATTGGCACTAACTCGGTTGTGCAAGTGACTTGATCATTCTTGGCCTCGAACGGGCATCTCTCTTAGCTTGTGTTAGGAGCATGGTGCGAATCGAAGACACGGGTAAGCAAGCCAAAGGACTTGCTGGACACAGTCTTGCAGACTCGGAGTGCATTTGGAGTTAGCCAGTCTCGGTCGCATGGAAACGGCGTTGATTTTCAATGTATCTCTTCCAAGCCTCAGCTGAAATGAGTGCCCCATTGTGCCACATGCTATGCCAGCCATTTTCACAGGGGTCCTCAGAATTTTGTAGAAGGTCCACAAACAAAAAAAGTTGAAAACTACTGCACTATCCCAGTACATGGGAGAGGCCATCCATTATCCCAAAGAGTGTACAGCTCCTCAATCGCAGTCCAAAACCTTAACCAAAAGACTGTCCTTCCTTTACTATATGCGTTTATATAAACAGGCTTTCCACCTGCGGGGCCGACGTCCCGGCGCCCACAGTGGCTAAGGCATGGGGAGGTCCAGCTCTGCATCCCCAAAAGGGGTGGGGCCCAGGGCAGTCAGCCTGGCTGGACTGAGCAGGTTTTAATGATGTTCTGAGTACAAAGGACTTGCTTTATGACTGGTGTTGGAAAAGTGAATAAGGAGAAGTGATTTACTTATTCCCACAATATAAGAACTAGGAGTCACCAAATGAAATGAATAGGCAGCAGGTTTAAAACAAACAAAAGGATGTTTTTCTTCCCTCAGCGCACAGTCAACCTGTGGAACTCCTTGCCAGAGGATGTGGTGAAGGCTAGGACTTTAACAGGGTTCAAAAAAGAGCTAGAGAGATTCATGGAAGTTTCAGATTGAGCTAGATAGATTCATGGAGATTAGGTCCATCAATGGCTATTAGTCAGGATGAGTAGGAATGGTGTCCCTAGCCGCTGTTTGTCTGGAAATGGGTTACAGGAGAGGGATTACGTGAGGATTACCAGTTGCGTCCCTCCCTGGGGGGCATCTGGCATTAGCCACTGTAGGCAGACAGGATACTGGGCTAGACAGACCTTTGGTCTGACCCAACGTGGCCGTTCTGATGTTCTTATGTTTGTCTTCTGTGGAGTGGAAGGAATTGGCTTGTACCCCGTGCTTGGGATCCGGGCTGCAGCCTGGCGGAGTGATACTAGAACAGCCGCCGGAGGCTCGCAGCCACGTCCTGTGCTCAGTTCAGGGCGTTTCTGTTGTTCGCTCTGCACAGTAATAACTCGGGTGCTTCAGGAAGAATACAAATGTGCTAAGTAATGCCGATTGGGGTCTCTTCAAAACAGACCTTGTTGAGGCGAGGGGGAAAACCCCCAGCTACCAAGGCGATGGGTGCATTACGATATGAAAGGGATGGAGAATCTATCAACTAGCATAGGATGGGTGGCAGGGTTACCCTCCTGTATTGTGCATTTCTAGTGCTGCCTCGCACTTCTGTAACTGAAGATGTCAGCCTGTTTGACAATTATTGAGTCCAGCCAGTAAGCTCCTGGATGTACACCTGTGGAGTCTGATGGTTGTGACATAGCCAGACAAGATGGGAGATTTGGAAATCAAACACCGGTGTCCTGATTCCCACAAGTCAGTCCTCTCCCATCTGTTAAGCTCCTTCTGATCCAGGAGTTTTGCAACCTTAGGCTGAAAAGTGCTATTCCCTATCTAGTATTATTTACTGGTAAAATTACACCCTACTGAAAACTAATGCGGCGATTACTCCAGGCAAACTGAAATCAGTGAGTATTTAATACCACTGATGCCTGTCCTCAGTATATAGGGTGATCCCAATAATATCTTGTTATGGCAGGAATTACCAGGTAGTGCTGATGCTTTGTCTTTTTTTCTTAGCCAGGGTACAGTCTTTGAAGAAATGCTGCATTGCTGTTAGCTTTGTGATGCTGGTTCTTTGGGGGAAGACGTGCCTAGCAGCTGGAGAGTCGGCTGTCTGCCTTCATCTCTCTAATAGAATCTATTCTTGGGGCAAAATTGCTTTCCTGGGAACCAAGTGTTGGTGTTTGGGATAAGATTCAGCAGGGTTGCTATGTTAGAACCATATCACGCTAGAACTGGAAGGGACCCTGAGAGGTCATCGAGTCCAGTCCCCTGCCCTCACGGCAGGACCAAGCACCATCTAGACCGTCCCTGACAGGTGTCTGTCCAACCTGCTCTTAAATATCTCCAGAGATGGAGCTTCCACAACTTCCCTAGTCAATTTATTCCAGGGTTTAACCACCCTGACAGTTAGGAAATTTTTCCTACTGTCCTACCTAAACCTCTCTTGCTGCAATTTAAGCCCATTGCTTCTTGTCCTGTCCTCAGAGGCCAAGGAGAACAATTTTTCTCCCTCCTTGTAACACCCTTTTAGCTACTTGAATACTGCTCTCATGTCCTCTCTCAGTCTTCTCCTTTCCAAACTAAACGAGCCCAATTCTTTCAGTATTCCCTCCAATATCCCACAGACCAGTTCCAGCAGAGCTGTCCATTGTGACAGCGGCATCCCTTCCGTATAGTTTTTGTTCTTCAGATAAATCTCTTGTCCGTGTAGACAATTTAAAAAAAAGAATTTGTTATAATCTTTGAAATGAAAACCAGAAAAGATGATTCTTTTGTAACAACTCTGACGACCAGGACAAGCGCATAGTCAGTGGGATCGTCATTAGTAAAAGGCGATTTCATGGGAAATGTGTAGGCGCTCCAGCTAAAATGGGAGGAATTGCGTGTGGTACCAGCGGTGAAGCTGTCCGTCAACAGTCACAAATTATGTACTAACACGATGCTTTCCACCTGGGCGGAATTTACAGATCACACAAGCTTGCCACACCCCTAAAAGACAGGAAAGTATTTATCAGCCCTAATGTACCAATGAACATGCAGATAGTGTGGTTGAGTGATGTGCCTGAGGTCACATGGGGAGTCTGTGTCAGAGCCAGGAATAGACCCGAGATCAGGGATGGGCAACCACGAAGAGTGGGTGGGCCGCATGAGTGGCCTTCCTTCAGCTATGCAGGTCGCAGCAGCCCATGGCTTACTGGCGTTCCACCTGTAGCCCTGTGGTGCCCCTGGCTGCCCCTTCCCCCACGTGTGCACTGGGGCACCGGACCCCTGCACTCCCCTACTCCCCCGCCTCCCTCCCTGCACTTTGGGAGGAGCTGTGAATCACCTGATTCATGCTCGGTCCCGGCTCCTCCCCCTCCCTCCCAGAGCTGGAATGCTGCAAACAGCTGATTCACGACATTCCAGCTCTGGGAGGGAGGGGGAGGAGCCGGGACTGAACAGAGATCAGGTGATTCATGGCGGAGGAGTAGGGAAGTAAGGGGTCCGATACCCCACTGCGCCAGACGACAGCCAGGGGGTCCATGGGCCACCACTGCCCCTCGGTGCTGAAGTGGAGCCACAAGACTATTGTGCATCTCTGTGGGGCAGGTTAAGGTGGTATTTTTTACCAGCAAAGTGACTTGCTCACAACAAAAGACCAAGTGTTTTGAAAGACCCAGTGACTTAAGGAGGCCTCGGGCTTCGCTGCAGCACTCTATTAATAGGCAGGCGGACGCTTTTCACTTGGGGCAATTATTGTGCCGCACATTGGGGCGTTTTGGACGTCACCCCCCTCTGGGGCACATTGCTGCTCTGTAGAGACACGCCTCTTTAGGGCTGATGATTGTCCGAAAATGTCGAGGCCGACGTCAGGTGTCCCAAGCTGGGCGCTGCAAAAATGAAGCCTCCTGAATCACGTGTCCCTTTTGAAAATCCGAGCCCCAAAGCTCTGCTGCCGGAAAGAGCCACATTTTAGCGTCGTGCCATTTTTTTCTCATCTCTTCAGCTGTGAAATCTTGCCCAGGACACAATGACGTGCATGATAATGCTGCAGAGTAACTCACACAGTCCCAGAACTGTCTATCATAGAGCCATAGACTCACAGAACACTAGAACTGGAAGGGACCTTGCGAGGTCATCGAGTCCAGTGCCCAGCCCTCACCACAGGACAAAGCACTGTCTAGACCAGTAGTTCTCAAACTTTTTGGCATCACGCCCCCCTTTTTGATTTTTGAAAAACCCTCACGCCCCCGCCCCCCCCTCCAAAATAGCAGCAAAACTTGTTGAGCAAAAAAGAAAAAAGGAACTGAACAGGGCAGCAAAATTTGATAGGGGGGAGGCTGGGTCGCCTCGTGCCCCCCCTGGAATTTCTTCACGCCCTCCAGTTTGGGAACCCATGGTCTAGACCATCCCTGACAGGTGTCTGTCCAACCTGCTCTTCAATATCTTCAGAGATGGAGATTCCACAGCCCCCCTAGGCAATTGATTCCAGTGTTTAACCACCCTGACAGGTAGGAAGTTTTTCCTAATGTCCAACCTAAACCTCCCTTGCTGCAATTTCAGCCCATTGCTTCTTGTCCTGTCCTCAGAAGCCAAGGAGAACAATTTTTCTCCCTCCTTGTAACACCCTTTTAGGGACTTGAAAGCTGCTCTCAGCCTTCTCTTTTCCAAACTAAACAAGCCCAGTTCTTTCTGTCATCTCTCAAAGGTGTTCTAGATCTTTAATCATTTTTGTTGCTCTTCTCTGGACCCTCTCCAATTTCTCCACATCTTTCCTGAAATGTGGTGCCTGGAACTGGACACAATACTCCAGTTGAGGCCTATATATACTATACTGGGCATCAGTCACAGGCCAGCTAGAGCATTCAACACTGAGCAAGCAAGGAAGTTGCCTCTAAAAGCACTCCTGTTCTGTGCTAATGCAGTGTATAATGAAGGGTGCGGGTTTACAGCATGTAATCTGGTATAAATAGTGTGCTGATCAGGAGAGTGGATTGATAAGTGCTATTAAAAAGTATCATAACATTCTTGTATTATCTAAACATGACACGATATCTAATGGTTTCCGTTCTGTGTTTGTACAGCACCTAGCGCGGTGGATCCTGCGCTGTGCCCGGGTACCCTAGCCGCTACCACAGTCCAGAGAGTGAATAGCTGTCACACTAAGAATGGGTGTTTTGGGTTGTGGTTCTGGTGTTGATCTGCTGTAATTGTGTGATTTTGGGCAAGTCCCTAATGGCCTGAGGCCCTGCAGCTCCGCCATGCGTTGTTAGCTTTCTGGGGGCTCAGAGCTCCAGACTGCTTACGTGCTGTGCCTCATTTCCCCGTCTTTAAAATGGGTTTCATAACGTCTCTCCTACAGCGCTTTGAGTTCCTCATCCAAAGGCATTATTAGCGAGACCCTCTACTCGTAGGATATGTCTACAAAGCAAAGGAGATGCATGGCCAACGTGCTTTCTAATCTTTTCCATCCATGTGTGGATTTTTCCACCCATGTGCAGAATAAATTTTGTTATCTGCACCAAGGCATGCAAGAATGTGCACCACCAGGGAGAAACACAAACGTAGCTTGTGAGTGCTCTGCTAATCAGCTGGGCGCCCTTGGAATCTCTCCAGAGTGGCCACACATGCACCCAGCTTACAGGGAATGGTGTACATGGCAGCAAGTCTCTGCACCCGGGTGGGGTTCAAATAGCTGTGTAGCTGTTGGAAATCAGGCTGGCGCTGAGCTCTGAAACCCGGCGAGGGGAGGGGTGAAATGTCTGCATGGCTGAGAGCCCAAACGTCTCCATCGCTATTTTTAGCCCTGCGTTGAGCGGCTGTGTCCAGTGATCCAGGCTCAGCAACTTCCTGCTGCAGGGTTGTGTGTTTTTGTTTTTGTTTTGCCTGTTGTAGACCTACCCTTAGAGGCTGTCAGTGTGTTGCCACTGGAAGCTGGTTCTGTGGCAGGGCAATGTGTGATTACTTGTCTGCTGTTCTTGTTGAATCAATATTGTGTTTTCAGGGCAGTGTGTTTCAAATCCATGCGCGTGCGCAACATGTGTTTTGGTAGGGAAGCACTTGTGGTGACTAGCCCTTCTCGTTTTTCATGTGGAGGTACCTCTGGGGAGTTTACATTTTTTATCTTGCTAAAAGTGGGTTAAGGCAGTCAGGTGGGATCTGAGGTGGCCAATGTGCCTACGCAATGGGGGAGTTGTGGAGTCCCCAGAACAGTTTGTTGAGGTGTCTGGAGATGGAGCAGGAATCCTTCCTGCATAAAGCTGTCATAGAGGAACTCTTCAATTCTTCTCTCAAGGTGTCTAGGGAGGCTGCCTTACTCCATCCTCCACTGTAGGACACCTTCCCATGCCAAGCCAGGAATATTTATCAGCCCCACTGTACCCATGAATGTTGCCGATAGAGTGGTTAAGTGATGTGCCTGAGGTTACACAGTGAGTCTGTGTCAGAGCCAGGGATAGACCCTAGATCAAGAAGGGGCAACCATGAATAGTGGGTGGGGCACGAGTGGCCCTCCTTCACCGATGTGGGCCGCAGCAGCCTGTGGCCCCCCCACTCAGAGGCATCTGCAGTGCTACAAGGCAGGTAGCAGTAGAGCTGCCTCTGACTGAATGTGGACACAGTCCAGTGGAAATGTGAGGGCTCGGGTTGCTGCTTTTCTAACGGCAGGTAAGTGGACCCCCAAAGCCCTACCTCCTGCTCCTGCCATTCCCCCAGGCCCCATCCTTACTCCATCTCTTCCCTCCAAGATTAAAAAACCCCGACATTAGGCTGGTCAAATGGCACCAAGAGACACGGACCAAAACTCTGGCTGTCCAGATGATGGGCGAATC
The DNA here is from genome assembly GCA_032595735.1 of Pelochelys cantorii. NCBI lineage: Eukaryota > Metazoa > Chordata > Testudines > Trionychidae > Pelochelys > Pelochelys cantorii. Next base: position 4,325,239 of record CM064335.1, on the reverse strand, counting down.
TGCAGATTCCCTTTCGAAGGCCGGTGCATAACCATTCGTCCTGCGCTCAACATGGCAGTGTAGGGAGGAGCACTTGGGAAGAAGGGAGGTGGCTGTTGGTGGTGTGTGCTTCGTTTTCGGGATGATTGCTTTGTCTCCAAGTGCCCTGCATTGATTATCTAGTTTCCTGCTAATCAGGGGGGCCTGCAATTACCACCACCTCTTGATTGCAGCCGCCGTGCCAAGGAGAACTTCCGAGTCCCTGAAGAGTGTGCGCTCGGCTGTATTCCTTTTTTGGTGTACAGTCTGGCTGTGACCTGAGGCTTTTACTGCTTGCCTGAAGAGGCGAGATGGGGGCGGTGGGAGCGTCTGTTAATACAATACGTTGTAGTACACAACGGCTGGCATACAAACTGTATGTGGGATCAGTTCATTCTGCATGGAGAGGTAAGAAAGGGCCGAGAGGCCCTGAGAGTTTTTTCAACCAAATGTTGATGGGAAAACATTGATTGCCCCAACAAAGCTGCGGCGGACACAGATCAGTTGGGAGGAAATCGTTGTCGGGAAGGTTGTTCGGGGCCACGTTGGAGTCTCTCAACAGCCCCTGAAAGAGGGATGTGAGACTAGCCAGTGGTCGGGGCTCTCGCGGAAGCGGGAGACACAGGTTCCAATCCCTGAATCGGCAGAGCCCGTAACGGGGTTAGGGAAGGCAGCTCCCGGTGGCAGGAGCTGCAAAGGAGACATCTCAGTGTGGCTGTGGAAGCTACAGGAAGAGAAACGAGGGGCTGGTTTTGGCGCTAGTCCAGGACGGCTCCGTGAAGGGGTTTCCAGAGCAGAGAAGAGCATGAAATGGATGAGTTGTTGGAGTTCTTGTAGCCTGGAGCCCACCTGCGAAGGTGGGCAGGGGCTAAGACCCAAAGAACTGGGTCAGAAGAAGGCCAGAGAATAGGGCAGTGATGGACAATCGAGGCTAGTGAGGGGGCCGCAGGAGGGGTCTCCTTCACCTGAGTGGGCCACAAGGTTGTGGTAACCAAGACTGTCTCTCGGGTTAGGGTAGCTTTGCTCGCTGCGTCGGCGTACTTAGAACTTGCGGGGGGCACCGACGGAACCATGGCAGCGATGTGATCGTGTGCAGAGGGAGTGCCCGGCTCTCACAACGTTGTGTGCCATCAACACACCCCTCCCTTCCTGTGCCCTGGCTTTGCGTGGGTGTCACTTTAGTAATCCCGGGAGGAAAACACCTACGCGGAAAGCGGTGGGCTCTTGTAATCGTGTGCATGGGCAACGGTAAATAAAATGTCTCGTGGGCCACACACAGAACCCCGATGGGCCACGGGGTGCCCGCCACCGAGTAGGGAGTTGCTGGATGCATAACACTAAACTCTGGAGCATCATCTTTTAAGATAAGGAATCAGCTGATTATCAGCTGTCTTGTGAGCACTCTTGCCCTCCTTAGCCTGTTGGCTAAATATCTCCTGCTGCCAACGGATGCTAATCCTGCTGGGGGGCTGCTTCATCATTTGGCGTCTGTCGGCACCAAAGCAGCCAGCTAGTTAGTTCCGTCAGCTCAGTGCTGACGGGGGGATTAGATAGCCATCTTCCAATGTGCAGTTGGCTCCAGGCGCATGGTTTTATTGCATGAGTTTGGTTCTGGTATTCACCCTGGGGCTAGGGTCGTACACAGAGCCTTGTTCTCGCCTCCTCATTCCGTCGCACACCAAAAAACCCAGTGTCAGGTTTCAGAGATTAAGATTTGTGGGCCAGATTCTCAGATGATGGAAATCCATGTTCCTGCCAGTCTTTTCCAGCCATCTGTGGATTTTTTCAAACACGTGGAATAAATTTTGTTATGTGCACCGAGGCATGTGCTAATGTGCACCACTGGGGAGAAACACAAACCCAGCGGGGGGTGCTCTGCTAATCAGCTGGGTGGCATTAGAATCTCTTTTGAGCAGCCGCACATGTGCACAGCTTATAGGGAACATGTGGATTTTGGTGGTGCTACCCTGACTTACACTGGCTGAGAATTTGGTCTTGTTCATTTGCTATCCCCAAATCTTAATGAAAATGGAGTGAAAATGGGGCTGGAGGCAGAGGTTAAAAAATAACCCAGTTCAGTCTTTTCTGGCCATAGGTGTAGCCGTGGGTACGTGTCCTGCCCACACAGGCTGGTGCATGGCTCAAGGTTTGAGGTTGTGGGTTAGCAATATTGGTATAGTCCGTCCACCTCCTCTTTGCAGATAAACTTAAGAAATAGTTTTGCAGCCAGGAGATAAGAGAGAAGGAGAAATAGTCTTGCGGGTATCCCGCTCCAGCTTGGCATGCTGCAGGGAGAAAGCAAACACAATGTGGGCCTAAGAATGGCAGCACATGCAGGGCTGGCTTGGAAAGCTGATGTTATTTATCACTTCCACAGCCCTGTAAACTTCACAAATGGAGGAGGACCGGGTCCTGGTCTTGAAGAGGTTGCAATCCAAGGTAGAGGCAGCCCTGGTGAGGGAGGGCGTGGGCGGAGTGCTGGAGAGGAAAGTGTGAGAGGGCGCCTTGCAGGAAGGGACTTTCCAGGAGAGAGATTGGTAGGAGGCCAGAGGGCACTCGGCAGAACAGGTGCCAAAGGGCACTTCCTGGAGAAATGGGTGGGTGGAGGTTTGAAGCTGGGAGTGGGGAGCCAGGGAAGGCACTGGGAAAAGGAGACTGAGAGGGAGGGCGGGGTGAGAAGGAGGAGAAAAGGGAGAAAAGGAAAGCAGGTCCTGTGAGATAGGGACGGGCTGTTATCCCAGTTGGTAGGTGAGGAACTGAGGCGTGGCGAGAGCAAGTGACTTGCCCAAGGTGACACAGAAAGACTGTTTGAGGGCCACACCTCCTGGCTCTGAAAGAGGAGGGACTTTCAGAGGCCGTTGGGTGGGGGGCTGGAGGTGGTTGGCAGCCGTGTGTCCTGGGCTGTGCTGTAATTCAGCTGCAGCATAAAAGGTGCCAGGTTCCTTTGAGAATGGATGGGACTTGGGCGTGGCTGAATTCCAATACAGAATTGTCGGGGCCCCTGGGCACGGCGCAGCCCAGCCTCCCTCAGCCAGTCGTTGAGTGATGTCTGGCCTGCGCCGTGCAGGCCTCTGGCCCAGGGCTCCGGCAGCCACAGCTACCGCGAGCTCCAGGCCCTTTAAAATCACCGGGCCCCAGGGGAACCTGCCCCTTTTGCACGTCCGCCCTCCCCACCGATGATCCTCCAGAGCATGGCCTCGACTGCCTGGCCTTTCTGGAGGGAGACCGAGTTCTTTGCTCCCCACTGCTCCACGCACACCGGTGGCTGGGTTGGGTGCGTGTGGCTGGCCCAGGAAAATGGCTCTCTGCCTTCAGGTGTCAACCTTGTTCCCTGGGCTGTCTGAGAGGCAGGACGCCTGGGAGGAGTCCATAAAGAGGCCCTGGTGTTACTGTCCAGCAGCTGTGCCTAGCTCAGTGCCTACCGCGGCCTGGTGTGGTTGGAGGAGCCCTTTCCAGCCGGTGCGTGGAGGCCCGAGGCAACGCATGGGTGGAGACGGTTGAAAGCGTGTCCTGGGACACTCCCCAACCACCTCGCAGTAACAGTGCCACTTTTTAGGCCTTTTCAGCTACTTGGTGGCGCTTTCTCGTTGTCCAGCCTCCGCGTCGGTCTTCCGGGGAGCCTGTGTGGAGAATGAACGTTGGATGATCGTTCGGTGACCGCTGGTGTCTGTGTGTATTCTCAGAGCACTCCTGTGAGACAGGGACGTGCGGCTATCCCATTTGGGAAGTGGGGAACTGAAGTGTGCGGAGAACAAGTGACTTGCCCAAGGTCACGCAGGAAGCCTGTTTCAGAGCTAGGAACTGAATCCAGCTCTCCAGTATCATCTTACCATAACTTAAGCAGGGTCAGGGGTTGGTTGTGCCAGGAGAATGGGACATGCCCAGAATTCGATTGTTTCTCATAAAATGAAAAGGGAAGGGTCTGGTAGGAGGGAGTTATACTGCAGAATGACTACGGGGGGGGGAGGGGGCGGCAGCAAGGGGCCGGAGATGGGGACCAGGACAGCTATAACCCCATTGGGCTAGCAGGGGGTAGGGGTGGAGAAAGGGACAGCTTGTCTCTTATAGTTCAGAGAGTTTATCAGTTTGTGTGTCTGCTTGTATGCGTGTCTGTCTGTCCCCCAGCCAGGGGACACGCATCTCTCCCCCAGTTGTGCCCATTGCAGCGGCCACGGACAAGTGCTTCTCACCTGGCCCCAAATTGCTGCGGTGGGAGAGGGCTGGGTTTGTCCTCTCTCCGCAGGGCAGCCTTCATCCAGACTCCCTCCTCCCCAGCCCCACCCCAGAGCCATGATTTAAATGAAGAAAACCGAAAGTTATTTGAGTTAAGGGCCTGAGTGACTCTGGGGAACTCTTCTGTTTAGTATGACACAAGGTTAGTTGATCTCCATTTGGACCATGGAGTTGTGCCAGAGACTAATACGCGATAAGACCACCATTCTGAACCGGCACGACAAATCTGACTTCCTGCCACAGCCCTGACGGACTGTTAAGAAGCCTGCAGTTTCATTAGGAGTGCACCTTTCACAAGGGCTTTGGCAAAGATATGATCCTGAAGCCAGGCTGAGGAGGAGAGAAATCGGCTGACCGCTAGCTTTGCAAGACAGGATTAATGACCTCCAAGGTTAATGTTCATGAGCATGCACTGCTGCTAACGGTATTTTTAATGCAAACATCAATCCCTCCCATTGTTTAGTTTGAAGCTAATGGCCATTTTTCAGGAGCAGCTGGCGTATCTAGGGCTTCGCAATATAGTATACCTTTATCAGAGAGAGGAACTGGGGAGAGTTATCACGATTGCCAAACATGGTGCCTTCCAAGCTGATGAAGCAGAAACTGGCCTTTATTGGATCCAGACCACACAAGGGCTGTTCACCAGTCAGATAAAGATGGGAGGGAAAAAGACAGAGGCCCCAAAAGTGGCTTTGGATTGTTTTAAGTGGTAAAAAATAGAAGCCCCGCATGATGATAATGATCTTCGCTAGTTGAACAGAGCTGTATCTCATACAATCCTAGACTCTTAGGGCTGGAGGAGACTTCAGGAGTCATCGAGTCCAGTCCCCTGCCTAAATCATCCCAACCAGGGCTTGGTCAAGGATTCCATCCCCTCCCTAGGGAATCCATCCCAGTGCTTCCCCACCCTCCTAGGGAAATAGTTTTTCCTAATCTCCAACCTAGACCTCCCCCACTGCACCTTGAGACCATTGCTCCTCGTTCTGCCACCTGCCCCCACTGAGAACAGCCTCTCTCCATCCTCTTTGGAACCCCCCTGGTGGGAGTTGAAGGCTGCTCTCAGATCCCCCCTCACTCTTCTCTTCTGCAGACTAAACAAACCCAAATCCCTCAGCCTCTCCTCATAGGTCATGTGCTCCAGCCCCCTCATCATTTTGATTGCCCTCCACTGGACTCTCTCCCGTGTGCCCACATCCTTTCTGTAATGGGGGGCCTAGAACTGGACGCAATACTCCAGATGTGGCCTCACCACATCACTTCTATAGATCTGCTGGCAATGCTCCTCCTAATGCACCCCAACATGCTGTTAGCCTTCTTGGGTACCGGGGCAACCTGTTGACTCATATCCAGCATCTCATCCTGTAATCCCCAGGTCTTTTACACCCCAGGTTATTTAACACCTAGATAATCAGATCTGTGGAAAAATGTCAGTGCCTCTGTTCTCTGCCTCTTTAATGACCTCTTTTGGTTAAGTGCCTGTGATGGGAGACCCCCCTCCGTGCTGAGGGGGGTGTTTTCAGAGTAGGGCACGGGCCCTTGCATTTCGGTGTGCCAGTGGGCACTGGCTTGCTGACTTCTTGTTTGGTCCCATCTCCCCGTTGGAGGCAGGTGGTGTAACCACACATGTAGGTGGACAATTTCACCTCTTGTGCAGCCAGGCCAAAGTCAAACCTGGTGTGACCCTGGACTGTTACTGGGCCATCGGTGATGGGGGGATGTGAGTGCCTGCATTTGTTTCTGAGGGGGAGGGGGTGGACGGGAAATGTGGCCTTCAGAGCCTCCAGTAGTAAAGGGCTATGATGCAGATTAGGAATAAAAAATGTTCAGAACTACCCTGTGACCAGAGTCCCTCTAATTTTTCCCTCCCTTATGCGGAATGAATTTTGCGATGTGCACCAATATGGCGGTGAGGTGGGCCGAGGGATTCTGAGTATGGGAGGGGGCTCGGGCTAGGGCCAGGGGGTTGGGGTGCAGCCTCTGGCGTGGGACTGAGGGCTGAGACAGAGGATTGGAGTGTAAGGGTTCTGGCTGGGGATGTGGGCTCTGGGCCGGGGCAGAGGGTGCCGTGGAGGTGTGAGGGAAGGCTCGGGACCAGGCCACAGGGGAGCTTCAGTGCCACGCTGCTTCGGCCACAGCGGCAGGGAGTCTGGGCTGCCGGGGCCACGGTGAGTGGGTATAGTCCGGGCTGCCCCACCCACCCAGGCCACTCCAGCCGCAGTGGGAGGGGTCCAGGAATGGGCCACAGCGGGGAAGGGAATCTAGATTTAGGCCACCCTGGGGTTGCTCTTGCCACTGCGGGTGGGGGTGGAACTGGGGCTGGGTGGCAGCTGCACTCGGGGACGGTGAGACGTGCCTGGTTCGGGTCGGCCCTCCCCCGCCCGGCAGGCTGGAGGTTACGCTGGGGGTGGGGCAACCTTCCTCCTGTCCTGGTGCGGAAGCCTTTGCCTGTGGTAGGCAGCCTCATGGCTTGCAGGGAACTTCACCCGTGACGTGTTTCTGAAATGTGATCGGTGGCTTCAAATGGGAGGTGATGTCCTGGGGGGCAAACGCTGTATTGGGCCGAGCAGAGCTTTGTGGGGTGTGAATAATACGGCCAGGCCCATGACATCGCCCTGGAATGCACGACATGCATGTGCGTGCGTGTGAATGATAAGTTAATGCAGGACATGAATGGTTATTAGTGCAGATGATCAGGTATGTCACGATCCTTCAGGTGACCCTAAATCCCTGACTGCCAGAAGCTGGGAGGGGAAGGAAGAGAAGTGTGGATGACGCCCCAGGTCCTTCTAAATTCATGGTCCATTTTGGTCAATTTCATGGTCATAACATTTACAAAATAATAGATTTCATGATTTCAGCTATTTCCATCTGAAATTTCCCAGTGTTGTAATTGTAGGTGGGTTTTGATACTGCCCCTCCTTACTTCTGCCCCGTTGCTGCTGGTGGCGCTGCTTTCAGAGCTGGGCAGCTGGAGTGTGGTGGCTGCTGGCTGGGAGCCCAGCTTTGAAGTCAGCAGCTATGCAGAAGTAAAGATGATCTGGTGTGGTATTGGCATCCTTACTTCTGTCCTGTGGCCTGCAAAGCTGGGCCCTCACTCAGCAGCCGCTGCTCTCCGACTGCCCAGCTCTGAAGGGAGCGGCGAAGTAAGGGTGGCAATACCATAACACCCCTACAATAACCTTGTGACTCCCCATTGCAACTCCTTTGTGGGTCAGGGCCTCCCATTTGCGAAACATTTGTCTCCCCCTTGAAATCTGCATACTGTAGGGAAATGTTCCCTCTAATGCTTTCCACCCATGTGTGGAGTAAATTTTGTTTTGTGCACTCAGGCATATGCAAATGTGCACCACCAGTAGGAACACATGCTGCCGGCTGTGAGCGCGTTGCAGCTGGGCAGCATTTGAATCTCTCCCGGGTGGCCACTCTAGTGCTCAGCTTACAGGGAACACTGTAGGGTAAAAGCACACAACAGACCAGATTTCATGGCCTGTGACACGTTTTTCATGGCTGTGAATTTCATAAGGTCCTAATCATGCCAATTATCCCATTTTGTATACTTCCCTAAAGCTGTGGTACTGACACTGTCAGAAGAATGAACTCTGGGCTAGATGGCCTCTTGGTCTGAGCTGTTTTGGATGTTCTTACATTCTTCTACATACAAATTGATGTTAAAATGCCCATTAGAATTGTCCTGGAGTGTTATGTACCTTTCAGTGCATATTCTGTATCGACATAGGGCCAGATCCGTAGCAGGTGTATGTTGGTTTGGTTCCATACCTCAGAAGATTCTTTTGGCAAGGCCGTTGTTCGTACGTTTTAAAGTAACCGTTTTGAACTCACTGTTGTTCTAAAACCACAGAGGCGTTTCTTCCTGAAATGCATTTCCTCCATCTTCGAGTGAGTCTCTCCCCGCTCGCGAGGGCTGGAATGTGTGTCCACAAAAGCTGACGTCAAGTGAGGTGGCGTCTTCCTTCCCCCAGTCAAAAACCCGGAGCTGGTTGGATCCCCTCCCTCAGCCTTGAGAACAAGAGTGTGTTAATTTGCCCTCCGAAAACACATAAGTCAGTGCTTATTTGTCTCTGGATCGTTGTCCTTGAAACTTTGAATAATGGTTGCATCAGCTCTGCAGAGCTGAGACAAGCAATTGTTTCCCACACAACTGACAGCGAAAGGGTCACGTTCCTGCCTGGCCCTGGATGACAGAAACAACATGAAAAAAAAAAAGAAGAGAAAAGACACACGCACCTTTTTTTCCTGCCCCCCCCCCACCCCAAATAAAGTCTTTTTCCTCAAAACCCTGTTTTCACAGAAGGCTCTGTGTTTCCTAGAGTCAACGTTTCCATGTCTGAGAGAAGAGAGAAAAAAAAAAGCAGAAAGGCAGCATGTGGTCTGGCAGGCTGCCAGGCGGAGTGCGCTCTTTGGGGTTATTATTAGGTAGATAACTGTATCAAGAGCTGACGCGTCATTGTGTCTCTGAAGGCTGCAGCGCTCCGTGTTTGAAATGCTGATACGCGCAAGGCTCGTGAGGAAATCAGTTGTACTTACTTCAAATAACTTTTTGTAGCAATAACTCAGTGTCAGAGGAGTTCCTGAGGGAGAAGAGAGCGGCTCTGTCGGGATCTCCAGCTAAATTGAGGTTGGAGAAGAGCTTTCATGATTGCCCGATGCTTTTACCTGCGGTTAACTTTAATAAAAGCCAGCCCAGTGCGGCTGGCCTCTGACAGGCTTGGGGCTAGATGTACCCTTGGGTGAATCAAGTTCTTGCAGTAGTGGGTGGATTCAAGAGGGGCTTGTCAGGAGTAGAGGTTAGGGGTAGGGATGTAAGTCACTAGTTGACTAGTCCCTTGACTAGTTTTTTCCTCCCCGCCTGGCTGCCTCAGGCTATGTCTAGACTGCCGGCTTCTTTTGGAAGAAGCTTTTCCAGAAGAGATCTTCCAAAAAAACTTCATCTGAAAGAGAGCGTCCACACTGCCAAAGCACATCGAAAAAGCGGTCTGCTTTTTTGACAGATAGCGTCCACACTAAATGGATATTCTCTCGCATGTAAGCTGTGATTACTATGGATTGAGTGGCCACCAGGGCACCTGTGCTTTTTCCTCTTTCCTCTTCTTCCGAAAGAACTCCCTCTCCCCGTCCGCATGCGCCTTTTTCTGAAAGAGCTCTTTCGGAAGAGGGCTTCTTCCTCTTAGAAAGAGGTTTACCAATGTGGGAAAAACCCCTCTGTTCTTTCAGTTTTTTTCCCCTGAAAGAACACGATTGCAGTGTGGACGTAATTGAAGTTTTTTTGGAATAACAGCCATTTTTCCGAAAAAACTCTGCAGGGTAGACATATCCCCTTATCAGAGGCAGCAAGGGTGGGGGAGCAGGATCTGGTGCTAGGGCGAGCTTGCTTAAAAGCCGGTTCCCCCAGCACTGTCTCCAGAGGGGGGCAGAGGGTTAGCGGGGACTGGGTGTGAGCCAGGAATCAGCTGATTCCCGTCTCACACCCAGTCCCAGATGCTGCGCCTCTGCTTTTTGAATGTATGAAGAGCCTGCAGCTATTTATACATTTAAACATCAGAAGCACAAGGGGGGCAAGGGGGGCGTGGCAAGAGCAGGGAATCAGCTGTCCTGGCTTGCGCTGGGCTCCCCCTGCTGCGCTTCATCCTTTTAAATGAATTAAGAGCCTTCTGGCTCTTAACCCCACTGCGGCTCTGCCTTTTGAATGTATTAACTCCCAGGGCCAGGAGTTAACCCTGCTGCGGCTCCCTGCTTATTGACTAGGGAGTTGATTAAACTAAATTTAACATCCCTAGTTAGTGGCCTTCAAGATACATGCATGGAATTGTGTTGTGGGTATAAGTGGTACCTGAGGGACTGCAATGGGAGACACAGATAAGTACAACACCGAATCCGGCATCAGCAGTGTAGTGGGGGGAGGGGGATGGGGATGAAAAGACGAGCAAACCAGCAAGAAGGGACAGAGTTGAAAGTCACGACATGGAGCTTGCTGTGGCAGGCGAGCGGGGAGCCGGTGGACGGATTCACGGAGCAGGGCACTGTGGTGAGCAGGCCAGGCCAGCGAAGTTCAGATAAAGTGCTCTGAGATCTTCAGAAACCTGTCTCTGGGACGTGGCTGGGCTCGGTCTGTCTGCACCATCTATATCTGTTTAGGCCTATATATAACATACCAGTGGGAGGTATTTTGGCTGCTGCACTCACAGTTTTGAGCCACAGCGAGAGATTTAAAAATATCTCCCTGTTCTAGGAACATACACTATGACAGCTGTCACCCGGAGGGGGAGTGGCTTCCGAAAAGGGAACACAACATTAGTACTACGAGCGTCACTATGCGAGTCGATTACTTATTACCTCGCTAGCACCACGCGACGTGTGAGTTGCATGATTTTTTGCCTGTCAGAATTTTTTTGCACATCCAGTCAGGCAGCATCTGTTTCTCCTCCCTCTAACTTGCTATTTTGTGCCTGACAAATTTCCTAGGGTTTTGAATGAGTGGCAAGGAAAATCAGAGCTCAACAGAACACCGGCAGGGGGTGGGCAAGAAGTTAATTATATTTCAGCAGCTCCCAGAAGCTTCCCCAGGAGTGGGGCCCTGTTTAGATAGCCCTCTGACCAATGTTCCCTCTAGGCTTTTCAATGTTGACGTGGAATAAATTTTGTTATATGCACCAATGCCTGTATGAATGTGCACCACCAGGAGAAACACAGTCCTAGCTGCGGGCACTCTGCTCATCAGCTGGGCAGCATTGGCTTCTCTCCTGAGTGGCCGCCCACGTGCACAATTTACAGGGAATGCTGCCTCCAATCAAGGCTGTTTTATGGCATCATATCATCAGTGGCCCTGTTTGGTTGTGGCCTCATTGTGTAGAAACACATAGTAGCAGACGGTCCCAGCCTTTCTAGGAGCTCAGGAAGGATCCCTTCCCTTTTTGTCCGTCCTCTATGCAGAGGTACAGGAGAGTGTGTTTGCTACGCAACATTGTACAGCAGTCATGCACAGCTGGCACCTTCCAAAAGCAAGGGGGTATGTCACCAGTGAGTTCCGCTGTGTGCGTATGTGCAGGTGGCAACGGACAGTGTTCTGGTCTGGAGATGTTCTCGCACCGTGCTCATTGCTGACACATCTCAGCACCTTCTAGTGCATTTAAACAGCGTGACTATGTGGCATGATTTGTTCTGTCACCCTCTGCCCCGGGGGAAAGCGAGTGGGGGGGGAATGATTTGGTTTGGCAGGGTTTCTTTGATTTAAAAATGTATTTTATTTTCAATGCAGATGTGGCGGTATATTTATGCCAGAGAAGGCCGGGCCAAAAGTTTATAACTTGGCCAAACCAGGATGGGGAAGCCACAGGGTGGAAAGATGTTCCTGGGGTGAGGTGTCTCTCTTCTAATCTCTGTTGTTACCCTTTGTATTTCTATGAAGCCAGCATCCCAATGTAAAAGGTGTTGTAAAAGACAGAAGATAGAGCTTACAATCTATATAAGAATGTAAGAATGGCCAGACTGGATCAGACCAAAGGTCCATCTAGCCCAATATCTTGTCTGCTGACAACGGCCGATGCCAGATGCCCCAGAGGGAGTGAACAGAACAGGGAATCATCAAGTGATCCCTCTCCTATCATCCATTTCCAGCCTCTGACAAACAGAGGCTAGGGACACCATTCCTACCCACCCCAGCTAATAAGTATTGATGGACCTAACTTCCATGAATTTATCTAGCTCTTTTTTGAGCCCTGTTAAAAGTCCTGGTCTTTACAACATCCTTTGGCAAGGAGTTCCACAGGTTGACTATGTGCTACATGAAGAAAAACTTCCTTTTGTTTGTTTTAAACCTGAAAGATCCATCCTAATTTGACCAGTTTATAAGCTCTTGCCTTGATCTTCTCTAGCATAAATACACAGCACCATCTGCATTGAAAATAAACTACATTTATAAAAAGAAACGCTACCAAACCAAATCACTCCCCGGCACTCGCTTCCCCCCGGGCATAAGATGACAGAACAAAACATGCCGCAGGGGTTTAAAATCTAGAGTCGCGTCATCTAAATCTCCTCAGACATGCTGGGGCGGCGGTGGGGGGCGGATGTGCGTTCAAACCCCCGGCTTGGGTGAACGTATTACCTGTGTCCTTCCATTCCTATGTTCAGGGTGGGAATGGAAATGGAATTAACAAATCAGCACAGGAGAATTAAGAAGAGGGAGGGACATCTGCACTTGACTCCAAGATACAAAGAGAAGCCAGGTTGGAAAAGTCCCAAAGGGGCTTCTGAATTTCCCCGTGTTGATCTCTGAGCTGCCCAGCCTTCTGGTTCCAGACATACCCTCTCCTTTCTCCTTCTGGGCTGCCTGCAGGCTGGCTGGTGCACTGGGGCAGCGGGCCATACTGCTCAGCTATGCAGTCCCCCCAGCTGTAGCCAGTATTGCTTTGTGAGGAGAACTGGTTATTTAAAAGCTTGGGAACCAGCCTGTTCCTTCAAAGCACTGGTGTTGGAAGCAACCATTTCCACCACACTGGGGTAAGAGGAGCGTCCCCGTTCTGTTGGCTTCAGTAACTTCTGCAGATCTCACGAGGGCACTGCAAGTAAAATGGGGAGTGGTCCCAGAATCGGGGGTGGAGGTATCCCATACGCCCAACTCCCTACTGTGCAGGCCACTTTCAGACAAAATGCTATCTAGTGTTTGTTTAGTTTAACTTGCCTTGTCAGTAGCAAAAGCCCTGTCAGATGCCGGCTGGTTTGTGGGCCAGGAAGTTTGACCTCCCTTGAGTGATCTTTCATGGCCGGTTTTGCCTTTCCGATGCTTCCCATATCATTTTATACCACGAATGGGGTCATTAGAAGTCCAGGGGGAAGAGAGGTGGGGAGAGCATGTGAGTTACTGTCATATCAGCTGTCAACAGCCTGTCTAGTCGGCTGTTCCAGAGAGCTGCCCTGGTTTGACTTCAGGGCTGGGAAACCTTTCTTTGGGTCAGGGGCCGCTGACCCACAGAAAAATCAGTTGGGGGCTGCACACAAAAAACCCCCCAAATCCTCACTGACGTGACCCCCAGCTGAGAAGGAGAAAGACGCTCCCCACATTCTCCGCACACCAGAGCCTAATGGGGCCCAGGCTGGTAGATTTTGTGTGCTCCAGCCCTGCAGGCTCCCCAATGTTACGGGGCAACCCTGTGCCTTGGGGGCCGGATCCAGGCAAGCCGGGGACTGCATCCAGCCCCTGGACCATAGGTCCCCCACCCCTGTGTTACACAGAGCCATACATGTTTCTTGGCTGCCATTTTTTCTGCTGTGGCACTGAATTTTTAGCAAAAAACACGATGCAGGGGGGAAGCGTTCAGAGGACACCACCACCCGGATGGGGCATGGTCTAAAGTCAGATGAGGACCCCTGCCTTGCAAAATGGCCTTTTCTCTTTCTGATCGTAGCTAACGCTGCCCGTGTCTCTTGACCTGGTGAGAGCTGAAACCGCAGTGCCAAGACCCGGAGTGACAGCGGCAATGGATTAAACACAAATACATAGAAAGCTTTGGGCGTGGGGGCGTCTTTGGAAGAACAGAAGGGTGGAAAATATTTCTGGCTTGGTGTCCTAGGCTGTCAGGAAGCAGCTAACGCATGATGACCGTGAAAGATGAGTAAAAGGAAGGTGGTGGAGGACGTGTACATAACAGGAGGCTGGTGGGGGGGTACCTCCCCTCCCCCCATCTTCTGCCTGGGTGGGGAGCGCAGTAGCAGCTGCTGGAACGGCGGTACATTCTGTTCGCTTCCCCTGCGCGGGGAACACATGATGTAACCCGTCGTTTTGTGTAGAGTAGGAGGGGATGTCACACTGGGAAATAAATGTGGCCCTGGCAGTTTTACGTTTCACTTTCAGCCATCTAACGTAACAGCTATGGAGTGACTGCGACCCCTGTGAAGTCGCTTGATTTTTCCAGTCTTCTTTTAGCCAAGGCCTGGCAGTCGAGTGCTGGTGTGTCTGTTCCGGCAGTCTGCAGGCTGTGCCTCTGTTTCCTCTTTGCCCAGGAACCTAGAACACTGCACGTGAAGACAGCGCTCCAGTTTTCCTCTTGTCTGTGGATGTATTGTCTCCGTGAGCGCTAGCTCTGTACCTAGATGCAGGACACTGTGGGTGCATATGCGTGTGTGTAGGTACTAGGGGAGTTAGCGTGTAACTGACTCACCGTTTAACCGATCAGCAGATGCTTATCAGTTAATGGTGTCAGTTGCATGCAGCCAGCTCCTGGGGAGGCAGCTTCTCTGTGGCAGAGCTGAGTGGGCAGCCCCTGGAGCTGAGCAGGCAGCCCCTGCCGGTCCGGCTCCCAGGGAGAAGGCTTCTCTGCCGCAGGGAAGTTGCGTCCCTGGGTAGCCGGGCAGGTATGGCCCCACTCCTGGGTAGGCTTCGCTGCGGGCTCTGCAGTATAAAGCTTGTTTACGCTTTATACTTCAGAGCCCCCAGTGTGTAACCATGTAACTGCTGAGATTTTTCACGGTTACCTATTTAATCGACTTTTACCATCCCTAGTGTGTACCCAGCATGAATTGCCCTGCACTAACAAATCCATGCACTTGAGTGGGAAAAATTAGTCGTCGCTGGGCTAACTTGAAAGGAACTTCAACTTACATTGAGCCCCTAGGTGCGAAGGAGAGTCGCTGTATACAGTGTGAGAGGAATAGAAATGTTTCTCCAATTTATTTTTGAAATATCCCGGTGAAAACCCTCCCATGGTAGTGTTTGAGACCCAGGGATTGTGGCTTTAAGCATCAGGAAGCAAAACTGACAGCTCTGAGCTGTTTTCCAGGGGGATTGGAAGAATCATAGAGCGCTAGAGCTGGAAGGGACCTCGCGAGGGCATCAAGGCCAGTCCCCTGCCCACACGGCAGGACCAAGCACCGTCTAGATCAGGGGTCTCCAACCTTTTAAAGCACAAGATCACTTTTTGAATTTAAGTTCAATCCAGGATCTGCCTCAGACCCAGGTACCTTTGCCCCGCCTCCTTCGTGTCCCTTCGCTAAGGCCCCTGCCCCTGCTCGCTCCATCCTCCCCCATTCTCCCTCCCTTCCACCAGGCAGGGCAGAGGGTGGGGGCGCAGGCTCTGGTCTTGGGCTACAGGATTTGGAGTGGTAGCAGGGCTCTGAGCTGAGCCTGGGGTGTTGGAGGGGGTGCTGGATACAGGCTCTAAGAGGGAGTTAGGGGTCAAGGGGCTTGGGGCTATGGCAGGGGTTTGAAGTGCAGGGGGGGTTCATGACTGGGGCAGGGGTTTGGGATGCTGGCTCCAGCTGGACACTGCTTACCTCAGGTGGCTCCTGGGTGCTGGTGCAGTGGGGCTAAGGCAGGCTCCCCCCTGCCCTGGCCCTGCACCACTCCCAAAAGCAGCCAGCAAACTCCATCTCAAGCTTTGTTGTGTCCCCCTCCCTTTTCTGTGGAGATAGAATACAGGGTGGGAGAGGGGCACCCTGACATCAGCGGCCCTCCTCTTCCGTCCCTGCTCTGCACCGCAAGCAGGAGGCTCCGGGGGTGGGGGTAGGGTGGGGGGACCCAAGGCAAAGGGCAGGACATGCACAGCAGTAGGGGGAGGGGCGGTTGAAGTGCTGGCACTTGATAGCCTCTTGGCCAAACCGGTCAGGATCACCAGTCAGAGGTTCCAAGATCTACTAGTAGATCCTGACCACTGGTCTAGACCATCCCTGACAGGTGTCTGTCCAACCTGCTCTTCGGTATCTCCAGTGATGGAGATTCCACAACCCCCCTAGGCAATTTATTCCAGTGTTTCACCACTCTGACAGGTAGGAAGTTTTTCCTAATGTCCAACCTAAACCTCCCTTGCTGCAATTTAAGCCCCTTGCTTCTTGTTCTGTCATTAGAGGCCAAGCAGAACAATTTTTCTCCCTCCTCCTTGTGCCACCCTTTTAGGTACTTGAAAATTGCTATCATGTCCCCCCTCAATCTTCTCTTCTCTAAACTAAACAAACCCAGTTCTTCCAGTCTTCCCTCATAGCTCATGTTCTCTAGACCTTGTATCATTTTTGTTGCTCTTCTCTGTACCTTGATAGCAAAGGAAGCCTTAAAAGCTAATGAAGGCCCTGATTCAGGAAGACATTTATATTCAGGAAGGGCTCTTAAGGTATGTCTACACTACATCCCTCTGTCGCCAGAGGGATGTAAATTAGACATACCGAAATTGCTAATGAAGCGGGGATTTAAATATCCCACGCTTCATTAGAATAAAAATGGCCGCTGCTTTTTGCCGACACGGCAATTTGCCAGCAAAAAGTGGCAGTCTAGATGGGGATCGGTCGGCAAGGAAAGCCTTTTCCGACCGATCCCTTATGCCTCGTGCAACGAGGTTTACAGGATCAGTCGGAAAAGGCTTTCCTTGCAACCAATCCCCGTCTAGACTGCCTCTTTTTGCTGGCAAATTGCCGCGTTGGCAAAAAGCGGCAGCCATTTTTATTCTAATGAAACGCGGGATATTTAAATCCCCGCTTTATTAGCAATTTCGGTATGTCTAATTTACATCCCTCTAGCGACAGAGGGAAGTAGTCTAGACATACCCTTAAAGTCCTGTTGAAGATTTAGGAGCATGTTTTTAATTGTGTTCCTGACTTGGGGCCTTAGGCTACATCTACACTGCCATGCTATTTTGGGATACCAGAGTTTCCCAACATAGCTATCCCGCGTCTTAACAGCAAGCCCATTGTTTTGGACTCACTCTTCCGACATCCCTGTAAACCTCATTCCATGAGGAGTAAGGGATGTTTCAGAATAGCGGGTTATTTTGAAATTCGGTGCTGTGTAGACAGCGCCAAATTATGAAATAAGCTATTTTGAAATAAGATTGAAATAAGATACACAATTTGTGTAGCTCAAATTACGTATCTTATTTTGACCTACGGTGCAGGTGTGGCCTTAGAATGTGTATATCACCAAGCAAGCTGGATTTTTAAGTTTTTCACTGCTAGTACTCAGAAGACGTTTGGTGTTGCAGGCTTACCCATTTTCTTGCTAGTTACACCGTATATGGGTGTTTTTCTTAAAGGCTCCAGTTCCTGTTTATTTAAAATGCTCATTCCAATAAAGTAAGTTTTTAGCCCTCATGGTTGTGCATAAGTACGAAAACATGACTCATAAAAGGCTCCAAACCGGAGTGCAAAAGAAAGAACCTGATCTGGATTCATTTAAAAATGGCTTTTTTAGTAAGCTGATCTCAGTCATTTGGAGGCCGGGCTCCTGGTTTTTGACCCTGTGAGTTTGATGGCGCTTCATAGTACAAGAAGCAAATACATTTATTCGGAATGTGTGATGGGAGGAGGTGACAGAGCTCATGGTTTTGTGGGAGGTGCAGGGCATAAGCCACTGTTTCTGTCTACTCAAGAGAATACCAGTGGGAGCCGTGCACTTGGTGTCTAAGAGAAAGCACTGAACAGTTAAACGTTCAGGTCTTTTTTCTTTATGCCAACAAAGGCTTCTTGAGAAGTGACGCATTGCTATAAAAAGCTGCATGAGGTTGGTTCTAATAAGCCAGGTTAGTCCAGCCATTTAGGGCAGTCGCTTTTGATGTTAGCCTGCCTGCCAGCCATGACCCATTTTGGCTCGAAGCCCTTCAAAATAGACTGGGTGAGTGACGGGGGAGTGCATAACCCCCTCCACCCCCCAAATGTGTTGGATGACCAGACTGATGCTTCACCTGCCTTGTGGATGCCATTTAAATGAAGACATTCCCAGATCCGGAAAACATTTATCCCTCTGACCCTTGTGGGCATGTGGTGCTGGCTGATACTCAAGCCTTTCTGCTGGGCTCATGGCAAACGGGAGTGGATTTCATTGAGCTCGGAGGAAAAAATGGTCTTTCAGGCTGCGGTTCTGCGGGCATAGGGAGTGGGCGGCGGCGGCCGCTCTGTGGCGAGGGTGTGGCCCTGCGTGGCTGGTGTTAGCTGGGATGAAGGCTGTCCGAGAAGCATTGCCGGTATGCCGCCGGAGCTGCGCGTGTCTGCCGGGTGGGTAAAATGCCTTTCCAAGCTCTCCCCTCCTGCCGGGTGAGGCAGAGACGGCTGTTGAGAGTGACGCCATTTGCTTTGCAAATTTTCCCGCTTCCTATCCCCCATGTAGCTTCCCTCCAGTCTCAACTCCTCAGGCAGCAGGGCAGCACTCTAGTCTCCCGGGATGAAGGGGATGCGAATGGCATTAGATCACTGACTAAGGCGACTGCCGCTCTTGTGTCCATGACCAAAGATTTGGCTGGGAAGGAAAGACGGTCTTCTCTCACTCCCTCCTTGGCCCATCCTCAGGGGTCTCATGGGCAGGCTTTGCCCTCCTGAGGGGGGATATGACAGAGGTCTATAAATCATGAGTGGTGTGGAGAGGGCCGATAAAGAGAAGTTATTTATTAGTTCCCTAAATAGAAGAACTAGAGGACACCAAATGAAATTAATGGGTAGCAGGTTTAAAACTAATAAAAGAAAGTTCTTCTTCACACAGCGTGTAGTCAGCCTGTGGAACTCCTTGCCAGAGGAGGCTGTGAAGGCTAGGACTATAACGGAGTTTAAAGAGAAGCTAGATAATTTCATGGAGGTTAGGTCCATAAAAGGTTATTAGCCAGGGGATAAAATGGTGTCCTTGGCCTCTGTTTGTCAGAGGCTGGAGAGGGATGGCAGGAGACAAATCGCTTGATCATTGTCTTCGGTCCACCCTCTCTGGGGCACCTGGTGCTGGCCACTGTCGGCAGACAGGATACTGGGCTAGATGGACCTTTGGTCTGAGCCAGTACGGCCATCCTTATGTTCTTATGTTCCTCTGAGATACTGAACTGTGGTTTCTCATTAGACGGGGTGGAGAACCTAGGGCCCGGAGGCTGGATTCGACCACCCCCAGCTTGCCTGGATCCGGTCCCCAAGGCTCACTGTGCCCCCCCCAGCATTGGGGAGCCCACGCTGGTGCTCCAGCCCCGCGTTGGCCCACCTCAGGGCTGGAGCGCACAAAATCTACCAGCCTGGACCCCACTAGGCTCTGGGTGTGAGGGGAATGTGAGGAGCATCTTTCTCCTTCTCAGTCAGGGGCCATGTCAGTGAGGTGTGTGGCCCCTGGCTGATTTTTCTGTGGGTCATTGCCCCCCACCCAAACAAATTTCCCCATCTCTGCGTTAGAGTCATTGTCCAGTCAAACTCTTGGTAAATCTTCGACTCCACGTGATTGAATAATCTTAAGTTAAAACTGTAGACACGTACAAGCTATATATGGTAGACAGAGTATAGAAAAAACATTCTTTAGCCCCACCTCCCC
The DNA here is from genome assembly GCA_032595735.1 of Pelochelys cantorii. NCBI lineage: Eukaryota > Metazoa > Chordata > Testudines > Trionychidae > Pelochelys > Pelochelys cantorii. Next base: position 4,305,717 of record CM064335.1, on the reverse strand, counting down.
CCAAAACACAGCAGTGTATCAGGCTTAATTCTTGTGAGTACAACTGTTCGTTTCACTGCAAGGTAACCTAGCAACCTACACACAGCGCGCCATTTACAACTGTAAAAACCATCCAGCACTATTTCAGTTGGACATGGATCAATTTATTTTTCGAAAACGAGGAGGCATTAGTAGAGAAAAGGATGAAAGTCCCAGACCATCTACAGATAATGAGCCAGCTAAGAAAATAAAGTGATTAAAAAAAACATGACAACACATGTTTGAAGTTTGGTTTCTTCTTTACTGGACTGGATGAGTACCCATTCCCTCTGTGTGTTATAATATAGCTGTTATTGCATACTTTTATTTGATTCTTTTCTTAGTAATAGACTAGGGTTGGATCTTTACTAACACAGCACAGAAATTCAAATTGTACAGTTAAAAAAATTGAAAACACAATATCGTGTTAAAACACAATGGGTATGTCTAGATTACATGGCTCCGTCGACAGAGCCATGTAGATGAGTTTACTAGACATAGAAAAATGAAGCGGTGATTTAAATAATCGCCGCTTCATTTACATCAAAATGGCTGCTGCACTGTGCCGATCAGCTGTTTGGCGGCACAGCGGGGCAGTCCGGACACGCCGCAGTTGACAACGGGAACCTTTGTCGACCACTCTGTTATGCCTCGTGAAATGAGGTTTACTGGAGCTGTCGACGAAGACTCCCGTTGTTGACCGCGGAGCGTCCAGACTGCCCCGCTGTGCCTCCAAACAGCTGATCGGCACAGCACGGCAGCCATTTTGAAGTAAATGAAGTGGCGATTATTTAAATCGCTGCTTCATTTTCCTATGTCTAGTAAACTCACCTACATGGCTTCATTCACCCAATGTGTGTTAATCATTCTGTGAATATTGTTGTGTTGCTTATTGTTCAGTTCTACACATTGTGCACTCAAACATTGCATCTTCCTTGTTTGAAAATCATGTTTGCTCTCAGCATTTTTTTTTTTGAAGCTCAGCTTTACTAAAACTGGTTTTAAAGATCTTGAAGCATTTCTTTGAGTGCATATTGCTGGGAATTTATATCATGACAATGGTTCATATTAAAATGGAAAGGAAAGGGATAATGTTTACAGTGTTATAGTTTGCAAAGAATCTAAGAATACTGGAAGGGACCTCGAGAGGTCATCAAGTTCAGTCTGCTACCCTCTCGGCAGGACCAAGCACCATTTAGATAATCTCTGACAACTGTTAGTCTAACCTGCTCTTAAATATCTCCAGGGATGGAGATTCCACAACCTCCCTGGGCAATTTATTGTAGTGTTTAACCACCCCAGCAGTTAGGAAGTTTTTCCTAATGTCCAACCTAAATCTTCCTTGCTGTAATTTAAGCACATTGTTTCTTGTCCTATCATCAGAGGCCGAGGAGAACAATTTTTCTCCCTCTTCCCTATGACTCCCTTTTTGATACCTGAAAACTGCTATCATGTCCCCTCTCAGTCTTCTCTTTTCCAGACTAAACAAGCCCAGTTCTTCTAGTCTTCCTTCATGGGTCATGTTTTCAAGACCTTTCATTATTTTTGTTGCTCTTCTCTGGACCTTCTCCAATTTCTCTCCATCTTTCTTGAAATTTGGGGCCCAGAACTGGACACAATATTCCAACTGAGGCCTAATCTGTGCAGAGTAGAGTGGAAGAGAACTTCTCGTGTCTCTTTCACAACACTCCTGTTAATGCAGCCCAGAATCTTGTTTGCTTTTTTTGCAACTGTCACATTGTTGACTCCTATTTAGCTTGTGGTCCACTGTGACCCCTAGATTACAATCAATAATGTTCCTCAAAAAAGTGTTTATAGGGAGCTGCAGTGACTATGACTAAAGTCCTGCAAATCCACGGAAATCCACTTTATGTCTGTGGGTATCCGCATCCATGGATTTGGATGCAGCTCTCCAAGCGGCTCACTTTTGCGGACGCGGATGCAGATACGGATTTTGTATCTGTGCAGGGCTGTAGCTACGACAACTGCACAGCTGGGCCTTGGGGGAAAAAAAACTGTGGAACATTTGCCCCAAACTTGGATGTTTTTGCTCCTGCAGGCAGCCAAAAGATAAAGCTTGTTAAAGCAAACTTCCAGGCGCATTAGGTTTCACTTCTAGGCTGCAGGTTCAAATCTTACGCAGGTCAGTGGTGACTTTTGGTCTCTGTCTTATGGAGTCCAAAGGCGAGAGAACTTCCCCGAGTAATTCCTTTGGACCTAGCGCATATCTTAATAAAATTCCAGGCTTGAATAATGTGAGATTGGAAACAGAGGCACAAAAAAGTGAAGTGCCCTGCGGGGGCATCGCAAAGCAGTTTGTTGGCAACGCTGGGACTAGCCTGCAGATCTCCTGACTCCCAGCCCAGTGCTGTTCCCAGTAGCTGAAAGGAGCTTGTCTGTGTTTGGTGAGCTGTTGTGAAAAGACCTTGGGTCTCAGTGGACAGGTGTTCCCATCAAAGCAAGCCTTATCTCAAGCTCCTTGTCTGTCATTTTCAGCCAAAAGACAAAGGGATGAGTGTTATGGGGAGCCCAAACTATCATCTGCTTCCTTCTGGAGGAAGTCCGCCCCAACTTCTAGATGATGCTTGGTCCTGCCATGAGGGAGGGGACTGGACTTGATGCCCTCTCGAGGGCCCTTTCTGTTCTAGGATTCCATGATTCTGTTTTGAGGCATGTTGGGTTGAGCCTGACCGGTGTGTATTCTGTCAGTAACAGGCCTTCAGCCGTCAGGTGTGTCCTTGTGTCCCCTTCCCTGACCTCCCAAACAGCTGCCCAGATGGGCGAGTGTGTTGTAAGGACGACATCACTTGAAAGACCCATCTGCTCCAGGTGTCCACAGAGATGAAAGGGGCACGTATCTGTAGCTACCAGTCAGGCGCTCTTGTGGGACCCTGTGGGATGTAACCCCCAGTCTCCGTGGATAAGCCAGGAGGTGCCTGTGATCTGGAGGGGAGTGGGGGAAGCACTCAGTGACTTGCTTGTAACTGCAATGAGGGACAGAGAGAGCGTCTCCTGGTTAGCGTTCTGTAAGTGCAGCTAATGTCAGGGCAGAGCTTACCACCATCTTGGTTTGGGGTTTTCAGGATTACAAAGCCTGAGAAGAACAGGAAAGTTGGTGGGTTTCTGAGTCGAGGAAAACCTTCCCCGATGGCGACCTGGTCCCAGGCTTACCAGCTGCTGCACGGAACGAGCGTGAGGATTAAAACGAGCCCCTCTCTCTGCCCAAGCACCCTCCCGGGATTAAAAAGCAGTCAGCCTCTGCCCTGCAGCACCTCCAAATGACATCAGGGGCAGGGTGGGAAATGACCAATGGCAGGGAGAGGCGGGGGCGGGAAAGGGGGTGCATGCCAGGGCAGTCTCCTTGATGAGACAGGTGCCTCTAGGAGCAAAGTGAAACTGACGAGCACGGGTTTTGCGCTGTCCCGCCTGATGGAGGAACGAAGAAGCAAACGAATTGCATGCAGGGGGAAGGAGCTTGGGAAGTGCTGCTTTGGCTTGGCTAACCTGCGGCGGTGCAGGACGGATTGTTAAGAAATCTTTTCACAATCTGAGCTTGATGCCGATAGGGTCCCTGCAAAATAGATTCTTTGTTCGGCCTGAGGCCCCGATTCTGCAGGGAGAGCCATGTAGCTTGTGTCCTGCATGAATATGGGGTCCAGCAGTGGCTGTGCATGGGCACAGGGGACCGAAGTGTGTTCTTGTCCCTGTGCTCAGTGCTGGGAACCGGAGTTCTTTTTTGGGTGTCTGTAATGATGAGGCAACTGCAGCCAGGGCCCCACTTTCATAGCACACTTGTCTGGAAGCCAGGAGTCATGGGTCCTCCTCCTAGGTCCGCCACTGACGGGCTGGGTGACCCTGCACAAGTCCATGTTCCTGTCTGCTACAGCTACACTGCAGGCTTTTTGCGGAAGAAGCTTTTTGTGGAAGAGATCTTCCGCAAAAACGTCTTGCGCAAAAGTGCGTCCGCACTACAAAAGTGCATCACAAAAGAGATGTGCTTTTGCGCAAGAGAGTGTCTACACTGCATGGACACTCTTGCGCAAGAAAACTCTGATTGCCCATTAACAGAATGGCCGTCAGAGCACCTGTTCTTTTTCTGATCGGCTCTTTTTGCACAAGAAATCCCTGTTGAGCGTCCACGCACACCTTTTTGCTCAAGAACTCTTGTGCAAAAAGGAGTTATTCCTCATAGAAAAAGGATTACCTACACTGCAAAAAGCCCTCTGTTCTGCCATTCTACTGTACATTTTCTTGTGCAAAAACGCACTTCACGTGTGGATACTCTGCAGGTTTTTGCGCAAAAACAGCCTTTTTTGCGCAAAAACCCTGTAGCGTAGACGTAGCCTGACAGGACATTTAAAGTGGATGTTCAGATCATCTGCGAATAAAACCTTGATCAAACGTATCACTGAAAAAGTGACTCCGGTGAAGAGTTTGGGAGGAGACAGATGCAGAGCTAGTATAAAACAGTCTACGGTTATTAGTGAACACTGGCAATGTAGAGTGTTTCCCGTGAAAAGTTCAGAAAGAAACAGAAGAATTTTCATGTCTTTTAAAATTTTTTTTAACTGCCACGTATGGTTTTTGAAACTCACAGTAAAAGTCTTTGGGGATTTTTTTTTCTTTTGTCAAAACAACAAGGAAGTTTCGACCACCAAGGAAATTTCCCAGGAAAGTCATTTTTTCATTGGAAAGGAGATTTGAAGCAAAGCTTTCAATAAAACACAGCTAATCCCAACCCTCAAAGCCGCTTGCCATATATGGATGTGCTGGTAAGAGGTGGATTGGATTTGTGGGGAGGAGGTGGGAGTTCTTTTAAAGGCTGGCAGAGGCAGTCTAATACGAAGTGATTGCTGTGATCTCATTTTGAATGTAATGCCTTTCGTCAGTTGTGCCTGTTGTCTGTGCCGTGTGTATTTTGAGAGTCTAACAGCTTCCCTGCCTCCACCGGATCTTTTTCTACCCTCTGCTTCAGAACCATCGCATTGTATTGAGTTGATGCACCGTGGCCTCATAATGTCTAACGCTTTCCATCATTGCTTGTTACCTGCCAGTGCAAGGCTCCTCTGCTCCATCCCTCGTGTTCCCTCAAGGGTTGGGATGGCATATGTGTTTCTGAGATGGGGGTGAGGAGGTTAGATGATCCTGAGACGGCATATGCAAAATAAAAAGAATTAATTCGGCATGAACGTTCCCCTGATAGGGGGCTGGGACCGTTGGCTTTTTTTAAAGCAGCTCCTCTGTCTTTCTGAAGATTCACCTCCTTATTGCTCGGCCTTTTTAGTTTGTTTGTGTTTTAAAAAAAGGCCTGTTCTTTGTGATGGTTGCTAGTGACCATGTTGCCCACGAGAAGGGGAATTTCAAAAGAGGAGTTCACCTCCAGATCTCCTCTCTGTTTTGCTGGGTACATTTCAGGAGCTCATCGGAGGAGATGGCTTCTGGTTGGAAGCATGCGTCCTCTTCTGGATCCATCTCCCATCAGGATCTTCCACACAGATCAGATTTCTCTGAGTGGCAGGTGGTTTTCTCAGGGACGGATCTGCAGCTATGGAAGCGTGTCCACCCCAGAAGTGAGGTCCAGTCTTCCGTGTAAGCCAGTGGTGGGAAACCTGTGGGTATGCAGCCCATGGGGTTTCTATGTGTGGCCCACAAGACATTTTGTTTGCTGCTGCCCATGCGCAGGGTTGCCAGATGCTGCTGGTTTTCGTCCAGGTAGCTTTTTTCCTTTCTATTCCAAAAGTGCGGGGACGGGCTGATTGCACACAGCGTTGAGAGCCATTCGCTCCCTCTACATCCAATCCCAGCGCTGCTACAGGTCCATCGGCGCATCCTGCCAGTTCTAGGTACGCCAGTACAGTGAGCCAATCTTGCGACCTAGTGAGATGGAGGGCCACTTGTGTGGCCCGGTCACTAGCCTAGGTTGCCCCTCATTGATGTAAGCTTGGCATTTGTGTGGCCACTCAGGAGAAGTTCAGGTGCTGCCCCGCTGCTGAGCAGGGTGCCCACAGCAATGTTTTGTGTTTATATTGGTGGTGCACATTCACACCTGCCTTGGTGCTCATAAAATGTATTCCATACACATATGAAAAAAAATCTGCACATGGTTGGAAGAGATTAGAGGGAACTTTGCTGAGGACCATCTCAAATCTTCCACTCCTAATGGAGGATACATTTCTCCCACCCGCTTCTTTTCTTCCAGGGCAGCCTGTGCAATTGTAAGCCCTCTCACCCCCACCTGCTTACTGAAACACACCACTGCTCCACACACACTGTTCTCCCTCTGTAGAGAGGATGAGAGGTGGAGCCAATGGAAGCTGGGTCCATTTTATCAAAATGTGTTTTAGTGCCGCGAAACACACAGTGATGCATTGAGGAAGGAGGACTGCAGGCCAGACCTATAGAATGGGGGACTGTGTCCTGCAGAGCAGGAATTCTGAAAAGATCTAGGGGTCAGAGTGGACAAACAACTCAACATAAGCTCCCAGTACCATGCTAGGACCAAAGGGGCTAATGCAAGCCTTGGATCTATAAACAAGAGGAAGGATGGGATTTCATCTCTTTATGTGGCATTGGTGAGACCGGTACTGGACCACTGCGTGCAATTCTGGCGACCCAGTTTTAAAAAGGACGTTGGAAAATTGTTGAGGGTCCAGAAAAGAGCCAGAAGAATGATTCATGTTTGGACAAAACGTGTAACAGTGAGAGAATAAAGTGTTAAATCAGTTAACTTCCAAACACACAATTGAGAGGGCCCCTGATTACCATGTGTATGTACTTCCCAAGGGCTCTTAAATCGAACCGAAAAAGGCAGGACAAGAATTAATGGCTGGGAGCCAAAGCCACCAGACATATTAGAAATCAGACATCATTAAAGCCATGCAAATCCACAGATAGCCGCTTGATAGCCACGGATCATGTTGCGGATCATGGGTTGGATGCAGATCCAGCCTTTGTATCTGTGCGTGGCTGTCGACATAATGGGAGGGAGGCTGGATTAATGATTGGCGCAAGCTACCCAGGGAAGCGGTGGGCTTCTCTGTTTTCCCATGTCTTCAGTTCAGGACTGACGGCCCTTTTGGAAGAGATGCTGTAGCCAGACACAAGCTGTTGACTCAGTCCGGGGTAACTGGGTGAGAGTTAATGGGCCGTGAAATGCAGGAGGTCAGACAGATCTGCTGGCTTTAAATTCTGCTGCTCACGTGTGACAAATGTTAGTCACGTTGCTTAATGCGATGTCCGGGGATGCCAGAGGGCTACAGGAGAGAGGTAGAAGGCAAGTGTATCAGCTCCAGCTGAAACAGGTCTTTTTTCCCGGGTAAGCAAAAAAGGACTAATCCAGACCTGCCAGAATCATTGAGGACAGGCAGGCCAATTCAGGCACCGGAAGTCACTAGGAACTAGGCAGGCTAATCAGGACCCCTGAAGCCAATGAAGAACCAGCTGGTCCTGGTTCAAAAGACTCCCCTTCTGTTGGCTCACTGCATGGCAGGAGCTGGGGGAGGAAGGTTCTGTGGGCGGTGTGGGGGTACGAATGCAATCAGGAGCCAGGAGGAAAGGCCTGTGCTAAGGAAGGTGCTGGGTCGGGCTGGGGGGAAGAGGCTCAGGGAATCGTAGTTGCCACCCAGCTGTTCCTGGGGGCGTTATAGACGGCTGCTATCACAGGGTCCCTGGGCTGGAACCTGGAGTAGAGGGTGGGCTCAGATTCCCCCCATCCCCAAACTCCCTACTTGCCACGGGAGAGTTGGCCCGAGCAGCGTGTCACACCGCAGGGGAAGGGCTAATTTGGGGAAGAGTGATTTGTCTCCGAACCACTCAGTGGGCAGCAGAGATTATGGGGTCTGGTCTCTGCTCTGTTGGCCAGCCGAGAGTGAGGGGGGCTAAATAAACTGCAAGTCTGTACTCCAGGAAAGGGGTCTAAATCGAAGGCTGCTGGGAGCTCTGAGGTGAGCAGCCTGTCCGAAGGCGAGGGACCCACCAAGGCAGAGAAGGTGTTTTGTCCCACTAGATCCTCTGGTGATAACAGTGGTGAAACAACCTCTGGAGACTAGACTCTAGTGCAGGGCTACTCAACACGCGGCCCGCGGGTGGGAGCCAAAATTAAAAAGTAGCCATTATAATGGTCTTCTGTTGAGATGCGTTTTAGTAGTTAAGTTCCTGGACTGTCATTGTTCATTAAAAGTGCTGTCATAGGGGTGGAAATCGGGTCAATATTGCATTTGATTAATAACAGCAGAACCGACTTAAATGAGGCCTGCGTGTTGTGCAGTCTTGCCTTAATCTTTGTATTCATGCCCATCAGTGTGAAAGAAGCTATTTGCATATATATTTGCATGTACATGCAACTGCACTTAAATTGCGGCCCTCGGCATGTGCTGTGAGTATCATTGTGGCCCGTGGGGCTTCCAAAATTGAGTAGCCCTGCTCTAGTGTCTCATTTCAGAAGCGGGGGAGAGGGAGCCCTTGAGCTGAAACTATTGCCAAGATTTTCAAAACTGCTTAGGGCCTTTCAGAAAGAGCCCTGCGCAGGCCTCTATGATGTCTCAAGTCAGCATCCGAGGACTTAGGCACTGAAGGTCGAAAGGTCCTTTTGAAGATGGCGGTCCTTATATTAAAAAAAAAAATACTTACCCAAAGGTTTCTGAAATGCAACCACACCTTATCTGTGTTGCTAACTGAGCTGTGATTTGTTTAATGCAAAAGAACTTGAAAACTCTTCTGTTCAGGTTTAGTTTCAGATTTTACGCTCAGGTTGGCCAGGTACGCAAGATGAGTCCGTGTCACTCTGGTTCTCTGTCACTTGCAGGTTCTCCTCTCATGCTCAAAGCTGGGGAGGTGTTGTGCTTTGTTAGATTTGGTCACAGTTTGTGCTGCAGTTAGTGCCATGGAGTCCAGTAGGACTTTGTGCAATGTAAGGTGCGGCTGAAGCTGGCCTGTAAATAATTGTTTTTTTGATTAGAAGACTTAGGCTTTGTGAGTTTCTGGGGACCAACTGCCCAACCAGTTGAGCATATATACCATTCGTTGTTGTCTGTCTTTCTTTCTAGAGACCTTGGCATTAGTATTTATTTTACAGGGCAGGCAACCAGATACTGCGGTGATGGGTGTCCGTATACAACTCGTAATATAGATGGAGTGACTTAAGAAGCATGCATATTTAATGAATGCACGCCTGGCGCCCAAATCCAAAATATGGCTCGAAAATGGTATGGCTGAATACATTACGGGCGTGCCTCTGTTTCAGGGAAAGCCTAGCTATTTCAAAGACTGGTAGATTGACCATGACGTGTGTGATGCAGGGCTTCTCTGGTCTTTACTTATTTTTAATTAAAAAAAATCAGTAATTCTGTGGTAAAAGATGCATGCACAATTAAATCTTGCCTGTCCGTGAGTTGTGATTCTTTGGGTTGGCAAACGAATTACCCCTTCCTACTGCTAAGAAAGACCTTGCACAGGTCACTGCAGACTATGGGGCTATGAGGAGAAGGATAAAGGAGTTAGAGGTGAAAGCTGTGTTCTCGTCCATTCTCCCTGTTGAGGAAATGGCCCGGGTAGGAGACGATAACATTTTGGAGGTTCCACAGGTGGTGGTGATGTTTTCTGCCTTTTCGGTGTTTCTTCTCTTTCTCTTTAGCCTTGGCAGAATTTCTTTTCTTTCTTTCTTTTTTTTTTTTTTAATAATTTCCACCAATAATATCAATGCTTATTTTCAATTGGGTTTTTTTTTAAACCTTTATGTAAATTTTCACAGTGGCAAGAAGTGATGGGAGGGTCAAACAACAATAGTTTAATGACAATGGACATGGAGAGTCAAAAAGTGAAAGCTTTATAACCATAAAGCGCACATTTTCAACGTCACAGGTCAAAACTTACGAAGTAAATAGCTGCAAATCAAACTCTAGCAGGTTCACAAGCAGTGTTTTTTGCCTATCTGTAAATTTTGATAATCATCAAAGGACATTTTTTTGTGGATTTGTGCATCTCAGGAAATTGACATTTATGAGCATTTGCCGATAAAAATCTAATCCTTCCAGGCCTATTTTTTACTATTGCATCTCCACTCACCTCTGTTCAATCTTTCCATCATTTCTTTCTTTGGATGTAGCAAAGTTTTAGTTTGTTTATTTCAGAAGTTCCTACTACGGAGAGCTCATACTGGTTTTCAGTACTGGGAGAAACTCAGGGCAGAGTGGGAATGAAAGAAGTAAAGCTAACAGAGAGTAGATGTAAGTGTGCACCATTGTGGACTGTAATGGTCTTTCAAAGCATGGACGTTAGCCGAGTGTGACACTTCACAAATTTCCTTCATCACTGAGGTTTTTCTCTACTCATTTTTGCTCCAAATTTTTTGACTAGTCCTTGGTTTTGATACAGTAGTATCTGTTTAATTATGGACAATGCATTGAGTAGCTGTCCTTGTCGTCAAGTGGAAGCCAGAGATGGCCTCGTGATTGAGATGCTGCGTGTGAAATCAGGAGATCTGGGTTCTGTTGTCAACACAGCTGTGGAGTCCCAGGGTTTCATAAGGTAAGTCACTTATAGTCATGTTTTCAGAAATGGCCACTGATTTGGGTTGGTGTATGAATACAATTTATCACACCTTGAGCCTGGTTTGCAAAGGAGTTGAGCTACGGTAGCCAACACTGAGTTCAACCAGAGTTGCGCATGATCAGTATTTCCAAAAACCTGGCCCAAGCTGAGTGCTTATAATGAATGGCTACTTCTGAAAATGTTGGTTCTAAAAATAGACTCTCCGTGACTCAATTTCCCCTTCTGTGAAATGGAGATAATACACTGAGTGTTGTGGGGGTAAATCAGTCATCTTTGCCAGAGGTTCAGATACTAAAAGGGTCATAGAAAAGCCTGTAAATGAGATGCAAAAACCAGATCATGTAAATCAATACCTATTCGTAAATGTCATGGAAAATACCAAAGTAATTGGAGAACATAAGAATAAAAATGATATCTCTGAATTTTGTTTTCAGTGGGTCTTTTGTAGTTTTGCATATTGCTCTTGCTTGCTGGAACTCTTCATTCTAGCCCAGCCTCACCCCGGATGAAAGACCACAAGCAGTTACTGAGCGTGCTCCTGTCCTGCCCGGTTTTTCATAACACAGTCTGAATTCTGCAGCAGCCTTCACCAGGTTTAATCGGTTCCCAGGGTAATGTCCCCAGAGCAAGGTCACACTGATTAAATGTGTCCCAGCTAACTGGGGCATGCTGTAATGTAAAACTGGAATGGTTCCTAGAAAGCATTAAAATATAAAGAACATTAACCAGAACAAATCTAGAGCTAGAAACTGTGAAAACTGAAATTTTTCCAGAGAGAGACCAGGATACTGAGAATCAAAACTTCCATTCCTAATTCTACCATGATAATCAAGACACGAGAAGTCATTCTTCTGCTCTACTCTGCGCTGGTTAGGCCTCAGCTGGAGTATTGTGTCCAGTTCTGGGCACCGCACTGAAGGAAGGATGTGGAGAAATTGGAGAGGGTCTAGAGAAGAGCAACAAAAATGATTAAAGGTCTAGAAAACACGAGCTATGAGGGAAGACTGAAAGAACTGGGCTTGTTTAGTTTAGAAAAGAGAAGACTAAGAGGGGACATAATAGCAGTTTTCAAGTATCTAAAAGGGTGTTACAAGGAAGAGGGAGGAAAATTGATCTTCTTGACCTCTGATGATAGGACAAGAAGCAATGGGCTTAAATTGCAGCAAGGGAGGTTTAGGTTGGACATTAGGAAAAACTTCCTAACTGTCGGGGTGGTTAAACACTAGAATAAATTGCCTAGGGGAGTTGTGGCATCTCTGGAGATATTTAAGAGCAGATTGCATAGACACCTATCAGGGATGGTCTAGATGGTGCTTGTTCCTGCCGTGAGGGTAGGGAAGTGGACGTGGTGACCTCTCGAGGTCCCTTCCGGTTCACTTATTCTATGATTCAGAGAAGGCAGGATTCAGTGGGGATTAGACATAGAGTAAAACGCGACTTCCTGGAGAGTGAACCTTAACAAACGAATATTTGTAAAACATTCTGGGATCCCTAGAGACGTGTTATACGAATGCAAAGTGGTGCTAATAAATGAAGCCAGTGTACTGTTTGTTTTGCTGATTTATCTGGAGATTTCTTCTCCTCCCCGTCCCTAAGACAAGGAGATGAAAAGGAGCCATCCTCGCTGCAAAATGTGCTTATTGGCTCACATGAATACTCATAAGACTAAGAGTCTGTCAGCTCTTTAATCCATGCTGCCATGGAATAAAATTACCTACTGGCCTAAATAACGGCCCAGATCCTACCTTGTGCTCATCTGTGTGGGAGCTCAAAAACACACTCCATCAGCTCTGCGTCAGGGACTTGATTAGTAAATCCTGCAACGGTGAAAATCTTGGGAGACTGGAAGTTCTCCTGTCGGTAATGACAGGCCCTAATTTAAATCTGTTTATGAAATCTTCAAGAAACCCTGCCAGCCTTAAAAGAAACAGCAAACGCAGTGTACTCCGGTCTAACTTTCATACCTACTGTAATCACCTGGATTAAGCATGGTTTTCAGATTTGCTTGCTGTGAAACAGTGTTGGGCGTAGAGTTATTTGCCCCTGGAGTAGTCTGTTTCTCCTGTTGTTTCCATGCATCTTCTTACAGCAACAGCGTAAGGAAAAGCACTGAAACCCACATTTTCCTGTATTTTATTTTAAACCAGAAAAACTGGCAGGGGTCTTGGGAAGAAATCTAGATCCTCAAACTACTTAAAGGTTTGTAGTTGCTCTTTATTAATGATACTTCACGCTTGGCAGTGCCAGTTATTTTCATGTGTAAGTCTTGGAGCAGAGGGCACCAGACACCCCAGCCCAGGGAAACGCAGCAGAGTTGAGGCGGTGGAGAGTAAGAGGCAGTGGGTATGCACACTGCTGGAGGTAGACCAATTATTGTTATCAGTTCATCCGCTCTGGTGTCTGTTTCCTCAAATATCTCCGTTGTTAAACTGAATCTGCTCAGTGACCTTGGCTGCATAACTTCCTCTCTCGGGGACGCCTTTCCCTGTCCTAGCCTTTGTGAGATGTCTACAGTGCGTGGCACAGGAAGGCCTTACTCTCAGTTGAGGTCTCTAGGCACCACCAAAATATAGACCTGCCGACCGGGGCGAGGGGGGCAGAGGGTGAAAGAGGGCAGTTGCCTCGGGGCCCGGCGGTTCCAAGGAGCCCGGACTTCTTGCCACCTCCGCTGCTGCTGTGGTAGCGGCTGGAACCCCGGGTCCTTCACGTGGCCGGCTCTGCGGGCTGGCGGAGGGAGGCTCTGCTCTCTGGGTGGCGCGGCGTGCTGGCTGTCCTGGCCCCGCCCCTCCTGCCTGAGGCTCCGCCCCTTCCAAGAGTGCAGAGCCCGCCCCACTCCACCGTGCCCAGAGGCCCACAGAGTCCATCGGCGTCCCTGCCATAATATAAATGGAAGGAAGTCTCTTTGATTCTCCTCAGCCGTTTAATGTCCTCAGTGGCGTTGCTGTGAGCAGGTCGGGGAGAAACACATCGGAGTGCAGACTAGGGACGTAAACTCCTGTTTAACTGGCTAATCAGTTACACATACGGTTTAACCAGTTAACTGATTAAAATGGGGGGTGCGTGAGGGGCGCTGCTCCAGTCCGGCTGGAGCAGCCCCCTGCCCATGGCAGGTGGGGAGCTGCTTCAGCCCTCGCTGGTTAACTTTAAGCGGTAAGCTTCACCCGTTAAGAGTGAGGCTTAGTGGTTAAAGCTTCACATCTCTCGTATAGACAGAGTCATGCTTTACTTCAGGTGGCCAGGGTTTCCGTCATTGTTATGTGGCTCAGAGGCAGTGGGGCTGCTAAATTTTGTTTTTTTCACTAGATTAAAAAAAAAAAAAGAGCCAAAACTTCAGAAAGGCTCAAGCTCAGGGACCATTTCTGAACAATGCCTGGCTAGTGGTTGATCAGTGTTGAAATGCACCTTGTTAATAGGCTACGGGGTTACATGCTGCTGGGTTCCTGGAGCAGGGAATGGCAGTACCCGTGTGTGTGTGTGCGTGCGTGCGTGTGTGCGTGCGTGCGTGCGTCTGTCCGTCCGTCCGTCCTATCAGGAATCAAGCCCCATTCCCAGCTCAGAGCTGGTTCTAGATCTCATGGTGGACTAGGAGGAGTCTGCCTTTACTGACCCCAGATCTCGCTTTACTCTGATCCTTCCAGTGTCCGGATCCCAAACCCAGTGGGGTTTTGGTGTTGACTGAATGGGAGCAGGATGTAGGCCTCTCTAACATTTCCTCCTCCCCGTAGGGTGTCCCTGTTGCTTTCTGCCCCTGCTTGGAGAACCAAGGCCCGAGGCCACAGACATGCTGTGTATAGGAAGTTCCGTAGCAGCTGGTCCCAAGATTCCAAGGAGTGTGTGAGATCCAAATGTGCGCCTGCCACGTGCTGCTGATCCCTGACAGGGCGACAGCTTGACCTAGGGACACTGACCCGGAAAGGCTTAAGACTGGCTTGCCTGTGGGTATTCAAAGCACACTCCTGTAACAGGTCCTTTGTACCCTCCTTTGTTTGCTGGGGGGAGCGATTTGGTAGGTGCCTACATAGATTTCCTATGGTGATAATTTCTGGTCTGTGTCCAACGTTGGGGGGAGAAATAATTGCACAAGGTCGGGCAAGTAACGATGAACCATCGAGTGGCATTAACCCATTAAATGGCACAGCTAGAACGGTGGTTGCAAAGCTGATTTAAAAAAAAAAAAGGGATTCCCCAAATACAGAACTCAGTGGCGGGGGGTTCATTTTAGCTCATAGGATTTCATATGCAAGGGCAGTGGTTTATTCTAGAGCCCCTTGGTACATAGCCTTGAGCTGTCATTCTGCTTCATTGCCTACAGCCACATTTCTCTGCTGCTGGTGCTTGGAGAGAGGAAGTTAATGCCAGGAGAGATTGTGCTTTGGAGAGGGGCAGACAGAGTGCAGTTCCTTGTGTAAGGCAGGAGTAGGGGGACTGTCAAACCTAGCTGGAGGGCAACATGCATGCAAGCTCATCCGAAGAAGTGGCTTGTGCCCATGAAAGCTCATGATATTATATATCTGTATTTTGGTTAATCTCTAAGGCTATGTCTGGACTGCAGACTTCTTTCGGAAGAAGCTTTTCCGGAAGAGATCTTCCGATAAAACTTCTTCCGAAAGAGAGCAGCTGCACAACAAAAGCGCATCGAAAAAGCGATCTGCTTTTTCGAAAGATAGCGTCCATTCAGTGTGAACGCTCTCTCGCATTTCAGCTGTGATTGCTATGGATGGAGTGGCCACCAGGGCACCTGTGCTTTTTCCTCTTTCCTCTTCTTGAGAAAGAACTCCCTCTTCCCCATCCACGCGCGTCTTTTTCTGAAAGAGCTCTTTCGGAAAAGGGCTTCCTGCTCTTTGAAAGAGGTTTACCAATGTCGGGAAAACCCCTGTGTTCTTTCGACTTGTTTTCGAAAAAACGTGATTGCAATGTGGATGTAAGTGAAGTTTTTTTGGAAAATGATAGTTTTTTTCCGAAAAACTCTGCAATGTAGATATATCTTAAGGTGTCAGAAGACTACTTGTTTTTAAAGTGACAGACTCACACGGCGAGCCCTCTGAGACCTTCCTGGAACAGGAAAGGCTGAGACATAAGGTATGTCCTCATTTTTTGAGGAGTAACGTTAGTTCGAACCAAGGGGTTTGGTTCAAACTAACACGTCCTGGTGCGCACTTCCTGGTTCGAATCAGCTGCGATTCGAACTAGCGCACCAGCGAGATCATGCTAATGAACCGCGGGATATTTAAATCCTCGCTTCACTGACTATTTTGAATGCCTGAATTTGCATCCCTAGTTCGAACTGGGGTGCAAATGTAGACATACCCTCTGTGACCTAGAGCATTTGTGCTCTGCCCTGGGCTACCAAAATAAGCCCTAGAAGCAACATCTGGCCCATGTGTTTTCACATTAGAAAGCCAGTTCTTTGCAGGGTTTTAATATCTTGGCTGCTTCAGTTCACACTGAGATCCAACGTGTCCCCATGCCGGCCGGCAGGTCGGATAGGCTTGAATGGTTTGCAGAGCTGAAATATAATGCTAATAGTTCATTGCGTTGGGGTGCAAATCTGCAGACTGGGCCAACAAGCAAGTGCAGGTGTCCTGCTGTAGGACGGTTCCCTTCCGTGTCGTCCAGGGAGGCTGCGTAATAAATGGGTGTGCATCCACGTTTGAAATACTTGGTTGGGGTTGGTTCAATATCCAGCAGAGTTGAGTCAACCTTCCTGCTGCCCGGCGAGTTCCCCCTGAGGTCTTGGGGGGCTGTATCTGGGAGGGTACTTGGAGTTAGGTTTTCATGTTGCTGTTATGGGCCAAGATTTCTCCTCCCCCTGCATCAGAGGGGGCTATGTTGCCCTAGCGCTGGGGTTTTCAAACTTCTTTTCTCGTGACCCAGTTCAAGAAAACTGTTGATGCCACCGACCCAACATAATTTGACTCGAGTGAGGTTGAGAGCGTTAGTGTGTAGGAGGGGGGTCAGGGTCAGGGCGGGAGGGGCTTTACCTCGAGCGGCTCCCCGTCAGCAGTGCAGTGGGAGGGGTTAAGGCAGCTTCCTGCCTCTCCTGGCACTGCAGACCATGCTGCCCCCAGAAGCAGCCGGCAGCAGGTTCCTAGCCTTTGGGAGTGCAAAGCTGGGCCCGCTGCCGGCCACTTCTGGGGTGCAATGCAGTCTGCGGTGCCAGGCCAGGCAGGGAGCTGCCTTAGCCCCCCCACACTGCTCACCGGATCCTCCTGCAGCCACGAGACCCAGTGCCCAGCATCCCACCCCTCCCCAGTGCCGGGGCGCAACCCATCATTGGAAAACCCCTGCCATAGATACATTATATCAATCACTTTGTTATCCTTGAGGGTTGATCTTTGTGTGCCTCTTTGTGTCAGTTTTCAAGCACTCAGCCCTTTTGCAAGCTGGCCCCAGATTCAGGAAGGCATCTCTATTCAGAAAACTGTTTCAATCCCATTGAAGTCCAAGAGATTTACACAGGCAGGTAACTGTTTTCCTGAGCGGGGATGGATTTTACAACACATGTAAAAGCTTTCATGAATGGGAGCCCAGCTTACTTTTATTCAGGTGCCTCGTTAGAGATAAACTTTCTGCAGGAATTGACTTTAATGTTACGGGGAAACTAACTAGTCAGGGGCAACATTCAGAACACCAACAGGAAGGAAAACATTGCAACTTTTCCCTGTGATCCTCTGCCACTTATTTGGGGGGGGGGGGAATGGAAGGAAAAGTTGAAATGCTTGGAGCAAAAAATTTCCGGTGAAACAACAAAGGGAATTTGCACCATTTTTTTTTCAGTCCGAGCTCCATGTAACAAGAAGAACTAGGTACATTTCACAGGTTATGCTGGAGTTAAAATGTCGTTCAGCTGGGCCGATCATGAGTGACAAATTGGAAATCTGAGTCAGGCAGTGTGCTGCTTTGGATTCCTTTCGATACATGTCATTTTTTCCTTCAGAAAGCTCTTTTGTGATGAATAGGATCCTTGCAGCATGAATTTGAATGGGACATTATGTAGTAAGAATAATAAGCAGGTGCATTGTATAACATTTAAGCGGCGAGCGACTGGAAGTGGAAAAAAGTCATGTGGTTATTTGGTGCATCTCCAGTGCTGTGAGCGTAGATTCCTGAGAAGTTTTCAGTTTCCCCATGTGAGGTTTATTTAAGTCAATTCCCACTGAAACGAGTGGGATTCTTGGCTGCTTAATTGGTTTCAGTGAAACTTTGCACATTTATAACAATAGGCAGCGCTAATGTGTAGGTACTTCATAACAAGAGTCCCACTTTGACTGGAAAGAACAGGCTCCATTGCTGAATGCTTGCATATCACTAATGAAAAGAGGTGGGAGAGGTAATTACACATAATAAAAAGCTGAAATGCCATTTTTCTCACTAAATGGGAGCGCCGTTAGCGTGTATAGAAAGGAGAAACCGAGCCTGGGCGAAAGCCGGGGTTAGCGCAGCTGGGGACTGGGCTGATTGCTCATAGGCCGCTCCACGGATACGCCTCAAGCCCAAGTCCTCACGGAAGCTGCCCACCCAGCTTTGCCAGGATGCTGTTAGCCTCTGCAGCATCCTCTGCTGTTCTGGGCGAGGACCCGGCATCCATTTGTCTGCAGTGTGTCTCGAGCCCTGACTTGAAACATCCATCTTTCGGCTCCCCCGCCCAGGTCTGCCAGTGCAGCTTTGTCTTGACCTACTACGCCATCGGGGTGAGGAACCTAAGGCCTGGGGTTTGATGTGGCCCCCGGCTTGCCTGGATCCAGCCCCCGAACCTCATGCCTGCGCTGGCACTCCAGTCCCCCCACGAGGCTGGGGTACACACAATCTACTAGCCTGGACCCCACGAAGCACTGGTGCACAAGGGGAACATGGGGAGGGTTTTTCTGCTTCTCAGTCGGGGGCCACCTCAGTGAGGGTTTGGTTTGTGGGTGGCCCCCGACTGATTTTTCTGTGGGTCAGCAGCCCCCGGCCCAAAAGTGGTTCCCCGCCCCCGTCCACCATCCTCATCCAGAAGAGCGATGACGAGCGTCTTCCAGTGGCGAACGCAGCCG
This sequence comes from Pelochelys cantorii, assembly GCA_032595735.1. Taxonomy (NCBI): domain Eukaryota; kingdom Metazoa; phylum Chordata; order Testudines; family Trionychidae; genus Pelochelys; species Pelochelys cantorii. The sequence continues at coordinate 4,287,118 of CM064335.1, read as the reverse complement.
GTTGGGGGCAGAGAGTAGCTCCCTTCGGGTTTTCCTTTGAGAGTGGCCATTGCCGGACTGTGCAGGTCCCAGTTCTAGGCACAGCGGTGAGGCACTCCGCTCCCTGAGTCCGTTCTGGTGTGTGGCTGCCACCGTACCCAGCCTCCTAACTGGGGGCTCCCTGTTGAGCAGAGACGGCTGCTTTGGGCCCGGCAGCGAATGCCCAAATGGAAACTGCAAGCCAATGGCAGGTGACTTGTGATATCTTGACCTCTCCCGATGGTACCGATCTGCATGTCACTGGCTGGGGTGGGTGCTCGCCGGTCAGCAGGGCGGATTGCCAAGTAGCCAGACTTCCTAGGGGAAAGTAAGCAACTTGCCGCGTCTACCACAAAGCACGGCGCTGATTAAATCAGGTCCACGTGAGTGAGCTTGGTCCTTCGTGGTGCTTTGTCAGCTGTCCATGCTGTATAGGTCACCCATAGGAACGGCCACACTGGATCAGACCAAAGGTCCATCCAGCCCAGTGTCCTGTCCGTCCACAGTGGCCAATGCCAGATGCCCCAGAGGGAGGGAACACAACAGGTAATCCTCATGCCATCCCTCTGCTGTCATCCATTTCCAAACAAACAGAGGCTAGGAATGGTGTCCCTAGCCTCTGTTTGTCTGGAAATGGATGACAGGCAAATGGATGATGGACCTAACCTCCATGAATCTATCTAGCTCTTTTTTGAACCTGGTTAAAGTCCTACTCTTCACAACATCCTCTGGCAAGGAGTTCCACAGGTTGACACTGCGCTGCGTGCAGAAAAACGTCCTTTTGTTTATTTTAAACCTGCTACCTATTCATTTCCTTTGTGACGAGTTCTTATGTTGCGGGAATAAGTAAATAATTTCTCCTTATTCACTTTTTCCACACCAGTCATGATTTTATAGATCTCTATCCTATCCCCCCTTAGTCTCCTCTTTTCTATGATAAAAAGTCCCAGTCTTTTTAATCTCTCTTCAGATGGGACCCGTTCCAAACCCCCAATAATTTTTTTGGCCCTTTTCTGAACCTTTTTCAGAAGGTCGGAGGGCTGAGGGAAGGGCGGGATGTGGCACCTCTCACTAAGAAGGGATTTTTTTTAATTGAACAAAGCAGTTTTATTTATCTCTGTTCAGCAGATGTGATCTATACTAACAAGATCCAGGTGCGGGCGGGTGGGGGTGTATATGAGAGGGAGTGTGGGAGAACGGGACATTCTTGATCTGAGCTCTGGCAACGACTCCTTCGGCAAGTCTGCTTCTGCCTTTGTTTCCCCATCTGTGCAATGGGGACAGTGTTTGATTGCGTGGTGGCTGTGGAAGTTCGTCGCTGACTCTTGTGGTATTTTGAATGCGCTTTGTTTTGCTCTGCAAGTGCCAAGTGGTAAATCAGTGTTGGGACTGACTTCGATGACCAATAAAAATGCTTTGAAGGAGGGCTGGAGCCCAGGGCCCGGGGTTCAGGTGCCTGTTTTCTCTCCCTGCAGTAGCTGGTTACGTCACTGACCCCTCGATTCTTGGCAGGGAGAGTGGCTGCGCTCTCGGCTGTAGGGCTCATGTCGGCATCAGCTGGAACAGAGCATGCAAACTGCAGTGACATCACTGTGACTTCCTGTGATCTGGCAGAGGTGATCTCGTGGCTCAGTTTCCCCAGGCAGAAGGGGTAATGCCTGCCACGAAAGAGGCGTTGTGCTTGTAAAGCGCGCTGGGCTTTTAGGAAGGAAAGATACCTCAGAAATGCAGAGAATGGCTGGTCCCACCTCTATACACCAGAACTCTCTGGTCCGGCGATGACCGGGGTCTGGAAGAACCGTAGATGTTCCAGGATCAGAGTCTCCTGGTGCACTCTGAGGGTTGGGGGATGGGAGCCTGGTGCTATGCTGGGGGGGGAGGGGAAGGGAGGTGATGCACATCCCAGCTGGGTTGGGAGGGTGGGGATGGGGAGGAGCCGGTGCATGGCTCAGCTGGGCTGCAGAGGATGCCCGGTGGGGGGGCAAGCCAAGGGGGCTCCAGCAGCAGGGGGTTCAGAAATGACCTCCCCTGATCCAGCAAAATCCCTCATCCAGGACCAGTCAGGTCCTGAGGGTGCCAGGCCAGGGAGGCCCAACCTGTATTACCGTTGAATTAGAAATGCGGGAACGTCCTAAGAGTTACCCCTCTGAGCATTCAACAGGGGCATCTGCTGCTTTGCCAGTGAGCTCCCCCCCCCCCCGCCCCCGCTGGGGGAGTGGGCTGCCATGCCGTCTTCGGCGACTTGCCTCCGTGTTTGCCGACCCCCCTCCAGCTGCATTGGGTATCACAGCCCTCCGCAGCTGCACAATGCAGAGAGCACCCGGGCTTTGTGCAGCAGGGCGCTGCGTTTGAAGAACAGCATGAAAAGTCCTTGGCTTACTTGTGAGAACAGCCGTCTAGACCGCGGCGTTGTGGTACCGCTGATGGGTTCAAACATCCTCTCCGCTGCCGCGCTAAAACCATTCCTGAGCCCACCAGCCCCCCTGAGACCCTGTCCCTTCTGAGAGTCACAACCCGAGCCGCCGGTCGGCGCGGCCCTCCATCCTGATCGCTCGTGCGTTGGCCCTGGCGGAGGGGTGCGGACTAAATCAGTTAGCACGCCTTCTCGGCGGCTAGCGCCTGGGAGTCTGTAGTGGATCTGAGCCAAGTGTCTCCCTGGTGGGTCTCCAGGGAAGTCGGTGGAGGAATTTGGTCCATTTGTACCTAGGTAATGTGGCCGTAGATACTGTTGCTGTGTCACAATTGTACGGCGGTTGCGTGAGTGGGTTCTGCAGGGCAGCGTTTGTAGTGGGTAACCGGGCACACGGCTGATTCAGAGTCTAAGAGGGTAGTGGAATAGGGATGTAAAATATCAGTTAATTGAATAGCTGATTAACCTCATGAATTCTTATCGGTTACTCGACTGTTCTGTAGTCCCTGGGGGCGGAGACGGCAGCCAGTGCATTCCAGTCTCACTCCTGAGGGGCCTCCTGCCACTCCGCACTGCTGCCTCTGATACAGAGGCAGCAGCATGGGTTGGCAGCAGCCCCTCTCCCGGAGGCGGGGGTGAGGGTGTGGCACTGAGCTCCTGGACCCAGCACGAGCCGGAACTGAGTCAGGCTGCCTGCCCACCCAGATCTTAATACACTTTAAATGCAGAGCCGCAGCAGGGGTAGGTCCTAGACCCAGCGCAAGCTGGGACTGAGCCGGGTTGCTGGCCAGCCTGCTAACCAATATCCTGCCGGGAAGGGGAGAGGAGAATGCGTGTAGTCTATAGCATTAACCGATAAGCTTTTGTTAATCGGGTAATTGGTTAATGGACTACACGAGTACATCCCTATAGTGGAAGGAGAGCTGTTAACACGAACAGACCTGCTTTTCGTCGATCTGATTTTAAAAAGCTGGCTCCTTAAGCGGGGTGGGACAGTAACGGGTGAAGTTGGGGTAGGCTGGGGATACAAAGGGGATTTCTGCCTTCTCCTAATCCTGGGGCCTGCTCTACACTGGCCTGAACCCCAAAGCATCTGGAAAATTGTCGTCATCTGCACTGAGTGCCAATAGCTCCCAGGAGCTGGTACTTTCCTGGAGAGCCGTGGGGGCCTCTCCCCTCTCTATGGCCTGCGGCAGTACCGAGTTCTCCAGGGCATGGTTGAGGCTCCTGGCCCAAATCCGTAGATTTTTTTTATCTGCCTTTTGTCCAGGGCCAGTGGCTTTGGGGCCTTTGATGCGGGTGAAAATAAAAAGCAACAGTAAAAAAATAAAAATGAAGCTGCGTCTCAAATGCAGAGCTGCTGAGCAGCCCGCTGAGGAGCCCGGGGCTGGTCTTAGCAGCCGTCGTAGAGTTCAGCGGAGGAGAATCTGTTCTCTTGTCCCTGAGGTGAGTGGAACCTGTGCTTGAGATGACAGAGACTGGATCTATTCCATGAGTGTTCCTGAGCACCAGCCGGCTGGGCCTTGTCTCCCCTGCGCTGAATCAGATCCGAGCTGATCTTTGCCCACTGCTGTCTAGTATGTGTCAGTTTTGGCTGGCTGCTTTCAGGCGTTCCCGCTGAAATGGGTGTAGGGCCGGCGCGTTGCTCTGCCGTACAAAGCTCCCAGTCTGGTGTCTGTGTTGCTCTTGCTCTTCCAGGCCGTGCCGTGCGGTTCGGTGTCCTCCTCTTCCTGGGGGTGACTGGTCTGAAACCTTCACCGCTCCGCTCTGCCGCGCACGGGGAAGTGTGTTGAAGATCTCTGCAGGGAGACATGCGGTTGCGGGACTCTGGTTTGGAATGAAAATAATACTCTCGAGCCCTTGCCTCTCACGTGAGGATCCCCGAGGGATGCAACTGAGGAAAACTCGTGACCCCCATTCCTGAGGCATGTGGCCTACCCATTGCACGGGTGAGGAGCGGATTCCGGGGACCAGAGAGAATAAGTGACTTGCTCAAGGCCACATGTGAAGTCTAAGGCACAGATGGAAAATAGAACCCAGAGGCTGCTGGACTCTTAAGCCGCTCGCGTGGTTCTCTTCCCTTTAAACCCCTGCCACTTCCCAAAACCACTGATGGCTCCAGAGACGCTCCAGGTGGATTAGCTGCCTATTGTGAGAAGTTGGCGCATTGTTTTGACCGTGACAATGGAGAAGGGTTTCCAGGAGGATGCTCATTGCCTGCTCTTGCAGAGGAAGAGCAGTGTGTGTGTGCGCATGCGTTTCTTTTCAGGACGCCAAATTGCTTTTCTTGGCGGAGTGACAACATGGTTTGCTACCAGGGTGGTGGAGGAAAGCAGGGTGGTGGCGGAGCAATGAAATCTTGCACCTTATGGCAAACAGCTTTCGCACTAATCCTTCCCACCCGAGGCGGTTCTGGCTGTGCTGGGTTTCTTTTTTTAAAGTTGTCATAGCTGTTTTTAATCCGTGTCCATAATAAAGTCACGCGGCGTTGACACACACAGCAGAGTATCTGCAGCTGCATCTGGGTTGCAGGACTCTGCTTTTTATGTGGGGCTCTGAAGGACGATGACAGAACTCTTCTCCTCTGGTGCATTTCTGAAAAGCCCAGAGACACTTATTTAGATGCTTAACTCTTGGCTGAAGTGCATACTTGGCCGAATCCAGCAGTGCAAGTTTTAAGCAATTAAGTCTCTTCAGCTCTTGGGAGGGAAGTCTTGATGTAAAGCGAAGGCTTTAGCCTTCACTCAAGTGCGCCTACCTCTTGGGTAGAATTCGGTGAGGGTTTAGCAGCACACAGGAACAGTTCAAGATTGTTTCAGGCAACAAATAAAGAAGAGTATTGTAGCCCTTTAAGCTACAGAGTGGGGTATTTACTAGGGATGTAAGCGACTAGTCAAGTAGTCCTTCATCTAGTCGCTTCCCCCCCCTTGCTGCCTAAGAGTCAGCAATGTGGGGGGAGCAGGAGCTGGTGCTGGGGGAGCTGGCTTAAAAGCTGGTTCCCCTCAGCACCATCGCTGCGGGGAGCAGGGGAGGCAGGGGGTTAGCGGGGACCGGGCACGAGCCTCGCTCCCGGTCCCAGACGCTGCACCTCTGCTTTTTAAATGTATTAAGAGCCTGCCAGCTCTTAACACATTTAAAAAGCAGAAGCGCAGCGGAGGGGACCTGGCGCGAGCTGGGGCAGCTGATTCCCAGCTCGCTTTGGTTCCCCCACACTGTGCACCAGCCTTTTAAATGTTTTAAGAACCTGCCGGCTCCTAATATGTTTAAAAGGCAGAGCCGCAGCGGGGTTAACTCCTGGGGCCGGGAGCTAACCCTGCTGCGGCTCCCCCACTTATCGACTAGTCGATGGAAATTCCATCAACTAGTCGATTAGTTGTTGAAACTAAATTTAACATCCCTAGGATTTACACCTTTCATCTTCCCAAACTGGTGTCGTGCTGCTCTGTTGCAAAGCATAAGGGGATCTCCAATAGGGAGGTGAAAGTATAACCGTGGACACTGTTAACCGATGAGCTTGGGCTTATTGGTTAACCTTTACGGTTCCACACAAGCTCCCAGTAGTGTGGGGAGCCAGGGCACACTGGCTCCCAGAGAGCCGCCTGCCCCCCCCCCCCCCACCTCCACACGCTGCTGCCTCTGATACAGACTGTCGACTGCTGCCCTGCATGTAACCACTGAAGTTACACGGTTACTTATGTAAGCGCATTTTAACATCCCTAATCTCTAATGACCACCCAAACGATAGCCCAGAGTCCTCTGTCTCCATGATGATGCCTTGGTCAGTGTTGATTCCGAATGGAGAGTGCCCCGGCTGGTTCATTAATACTGTTTCTTCCAACACCTACATTTTCATAGGAAGCGAGGCTGGAGAAATTGAGGTTGTTTCCCTTGGCAAGAAGATGAAGAAAAAGACACATGGTAAAAGTGTAGGAAATAGGTCTACAGAAGTGATGGGCAGGTTGCCCGAGGGCTGCGGGCAGCCCATCAAGGTCCTATGTGTGTCCCACGAGATTTTCTTCACCGTTGCTCACACGCAGGGTTGCCAGATTCCGCTGTTTTCCATTCACGTCGTTTTTTTTCCTACCGGTGATGCTAAATTAGCAAGCACGTAAAGCCAAGGCATGTGAAGTGAGGGGTGTGCTGATTGGCTGCAGCAGGAGCGCATGGCTCTCACAGTCAAAGTTGTGTCCAATCACAGCGCTGCTACGGTTCAGCCGCAAATTCGAGGTATGCAGGTGCCGTTAGCAAAACTGCCCTATCCTGGGAGGCCGTCTGAGTTAGGACAGTCTTGCGGACGTCTCACTGGCCTCAGTTGCCGATTGGTGGCCTACAGAAGGAAGATCATAGGATCATTCAGGGTCATTCCTGTCTCATGTTACAAGAGCAAGGCAATGCAGAATGAAATTAAAAGGTGGGGAAATTCAACACTGAAACAAGGCCATGTTTTGTCACCCAGGGAGGGTGGTGGTGGTGGGGAGGAGATTCAGCTGTTACTATCAGCCTCGGAAATGGCTAGATAGACTTCAAAATAGAGGTAGTCAGTTGCACCTCTCAGTTGATAGGAACTTCCTTGTTCCAAAGATCTGAATCTCTTAACGCATGTCCCGCATTCCTAGTTCTCATAGGGTACGTCTAGACAGCAGTGCTATTTTGGGATATGTCTGGTATCCCGAAATAGCATTTTCTGCATCTTAACAGCATGCCTGTTATTTCAAAATGCAATTGAAATAATGGGCTTGTGATTCCGACGGCACGGTAAACCTTGTTCCCCGAGGATTAAGAGACTTGTCGGAATAGCGGTCTTTTTAGAAATTTGGCACTGCATAGCTGCTCAAATTGTATAGCTTATTTCGAGCTAGCGCTGCTGTGTAGATGCACCCATAGAGTCCTGGGTGTATTAGCTAGCTAGACTTCTGGCTAGGCTTTTTTGCTCAGAGTTAACAGTCATGTAATCGTCTCCATCCAAAGCAGCAGTTTATTTCATGTGCACTTTGATTGGCTCCTGCCAGCTTGAGCAACGTCCCTTTAAAGCGACGTCCATGGTGGTTAAGTTTGCAAGCCCCTTTGGTGAAGAAAATAGCATGTGTGTGCTTGTTGCATGAGGCCTCCCTGGCTTAGCACATGCTCTGTAATCTCTGTGTGCTAATGCTGGATCAGCCGCTCGCTCCAGCCTTTTCCTAGGTGGATCCGTTGGCTTTCCAACAAAGACAAAAAAAGTCGGAAATACAGGGGTGTTCAGCACGGCTCGGTGACCCGGCGTGCTGTGCTCCGCTCCATATACGGCCACGCAAAGGAACAGGGAAAAGGAGCACAGCTTGAATACCAGACATTCGATACGTTCCTCAGGGCCGCACACTTGGAACTTGCTTTCCCCAGAAAAGGGCTCTGGGTGACCGTTAATTCAGGACATGAACTGTGGCATGCTGAGAGGGAAGCCAATGTTCTTATCCCTGGCTCAAGGGAACATAGCGTCATCTGTGAGTTAATTTATTTTCTGGGAGCTTTTGGGGGCAGATTGTCGTGCTGTTTGCAGGGACTCTTGGCTGACAGCAGAGTAGCCCTGCTTACAGTTGCATTAATTCTCTTGTCCTGTCTTCCTTCAAAATCAATCTGATTCGTCATCCCCCTTTTTCAATTATATTTTCCCAGAACTGCCTCTTCCTATTGGCCGTTGATGGAGGGCGGGGAAGGGACACTGTCCAGAGATTACGTCAGTCATGATCTAACTGGACTCTTCCCTAGCTCAGGTCTTGCATTTGGAAACACTTGACTGACATTACACGTGACTAGTCCTGCTAAACTCCACAAACGGATTGGACGGTCGTGTAAGCATTTGCAACACCTAGGCCTCACCTGGTAGGCCCCAAATACTGCATGCACCATGCAGAATTGGAATCTGCGGGGGTGGATGTTGGAATCAACATCCCAAAGGATGCATCCAGATCCAAACGTTCCCAGCCCTCTGGAGCACTAGGTTTCTGTGCTTTTGTCCGGTACCCTCTTGTGCGAATCAGTGCAACAGAACAGGCCAGTTATTCATTGGAGCTGGAATAAATTGCCCAGGGAGGTTGTGGAATCTCCATCATTGGAGATTTCTAAGAACAAGTTAGACAAAAACCTGTCAGGGATGGTCTAGACCATGGACATGCCCCCCTGGGGGAGCGTGAAGAAATTCCAGGGGGGGCGGGAGGTGACCCAGACCCCCCCGCCTTATTCCTCCCCTCCCAAGTTTTGCTGCTATTTTTGTTTTTCAGCCCCAGTTAGTTCTGCCCCCCCCTTTTTTTTGTGCTCAACAAGTTTTGCTGCTGGGGGGGGGGGCATGGCATGAGGATTTCTCAAAAATCCAAAAGGGGGCGTGATGCTGAAAAGTTTGAGAACCACTGGTCTAGACGGTGCTTGCTCCTGTCGTGAGGGCTGGGGACTGGACTTGATGACATCTCGAGGTCCCTTCCAGTCCTAGTGTTCTATGATTCTATGATTCATTTCCTTCCTTCTATCATTGGCTCGTCACACAGCCATGCAGCCCCTTAAATGAGGTTATGGAATCCAGCTGTCGCTTTAAGACCTTCCAAGCCTATTTGGAAGCTGTATTGTGGGTCTGAGGCTGTGCCCGTCTGTAATTGGGCTGCATCGCTTTACTGCCCTGGATGCTGCCTAGCGTAGTTTGGGGCCACTTGGAAGAAACATGTTTGGAACCTGCTCTATTTCTGCACATGTGGCTTATGAGCCTTAAAGGGGGAGCTCATCTGGCAGCGTTGGTTGCGTTTATACATCTGGCAGCACCTTCTCCTGGCTTGTCTCCTAAATCCCATCTGTGTTGCAAGAGAGGAGACAGGTCAGTGGGGGCTGAGTGGAGGGGATGAGTCAATCCGGGCCTTCTGCATTTTAATTGTAGCCTTGATTTTCCCCCGACGTGGGCGGGTAGGTGGATGGAGTTGATTCTTGAAAAAACAAGACAGTGATTCACACCAGTTGCCCAAACTCCTCCGGCGCTTATGGGCATTGCTGATGGGCAAGGCTGAAATCCAGCGTGGATTGAAGAGCAGCCCTTTGCCCAATAGCATAACCTTGTGAAGCAAACGCGAAACATTCTCGTGGAGGGAGTGGGCCGAACCACACTGGCATCTCCCCGGTGGCAGTGTGGAAGGCCGAAGGGGGTGAGCATGTTTCGGTGGAGCCATTGCAGCTTCCTGGCTGATGATTCACCAGCTTGACAAAGTGGCGGTAGGTGCACATAGGTCATGAACAGGGAGATCAGGCAATCTACCACTTCGTGTAACTTTAATCCAGGACGGTCCTGAAGAGGTTTACAGATCCAGGGCCAAATTCTGACCTCACTTACCCCAGTGGAAATTGGGTGTGAGTGGAGATACCCCTCTATCAAACTGGTCTATGAGACACACTCCATGCAGAACGGATGGAGGCAGTGACTCAGTTGCTACTGAAAATAGTTGCTTGGCATGTGCCTTCCTCCTTGGTGACAGCGATGGGACCACTGCTGGCACAAGGCCGGGGGCTGGACCACTGTCTTATGATGATGATATTGCAGTACAGGTAGAACCTCTCTAGTCCAGCATTATCTGGTCCGGCAACCTCCGTGGTATGGCATGATTTCAGTTCGCCGGCTGGTCACTTTTCATGGATGTGGCCAAGTTTCCCGCGGTCCCATAAAGTTTGTTTCCAGCCCCCAGTCCTGGCTCTCAGTGTTCTGTGCTGTTATTTAGCTCTAATTTACCCTTCAATGTCTTCTCAGAGCCCAGCAAGCAGTGGAAGTGTTGGCAATGCTGCTAGACGATATTGACCTCCCGTGGTTCGGAAAATTCTCTGGTTCAGAATCGGTCAGGTCCTGATGGTGCCGAACTAGAGAGGTTCAACCTGTAGTACACAGAACCTTTGGTTGATAAAGGCCTCATTGTGTTGGGTGCTATATAGACCTAGAGAAGGGACCTTCCCATTTGAAAGGTCTCTGCACTAGAGAAGATTCTGAGTTTGGACCTGCTCCCGGCCTACCCGGACTGAGCAGAGGTAAGGGGCGGAGCGGACCTCGGAATCTGACCCTTCCTGGTGCAGTGACATCTCCTGCAGGCGTTGCCAAAGTACCACCGAGTCTTCTGCACTGGGATTTGCGCCCACATCTCCTCTGTCCACTAGAGTTGTTGTCCTGAGCAAGCTCCATAAAGTTCTTCAGAGGCCTCTCAGAATATACCTAGGTGTCTGTGCCATGCTCCTCCCAACGAGACCTGGCGTTTATTTTTTTTAAATTGGGGAAGTGTCAAATTCCCCACCCCCCATTTTCCAAGCTTCCCATTTTCAATTTTTTTTAAAATATTTTACGGGGTCTTTTTTTATCCTGTTACTGCTGTGGTTCTTTTGTTTGTGATATGAAAAATGTTAATATTTTTGACATTTTCAGTGAAAATGTTTGAAAATGACCCCTGTTGAAAACCTCTTTTTTTTTGGGGGGAAAAAAAAACCCCTTTCCCCCCCTCCAACAACATTTTTGTTTCATCTAAAAGTTTGAACCAGCTCTGGTTGCCATGGGATAGGAGATGTCTAGTTATTCTAATGAGACAATTAGATTGCTGTTCCTTTCTGCTCACCTTTCCGCCGTCCTTTCCTATTTCTTGAATGGGCCGTGGAAGTACTCGAGGGATTAGAACGGTGCAGCTGCACCAACAGCCCATCTGTTTCAGTGCTTGACTTTCCCCTGGTTGCGCATCGCTTTGTTCTCCATGCTTGTTTTTCATATAAAGCCAAGCAGGTTGTTGGGCCTCTGAAATAGTAGCTCCTCTGGGCCATGTTATAATAGGAGGATGTTTCATTATGACAGCTCCCAACATTGCGGGAAGGCAAAGGCCTTTTACACACACAGCAAAAAAAGTGACAAACATGTGCCGCTCAGATCTTTGACCCTCTGTCTGTGCCGGTCTCTGTGTTCCGTGAGCTGTATTTCGCAGCAACTGCTGGAAATTGTCCAGAGACACTAATTGAGGACTTTGAGACAGTAGAAAAAAGAGGAATGAAGGTCAAATTTACACGAATGAAAAGCTTCCATCGTGTGCTCTTAACATCTCCCCCTTCCCGTTTCCCCAACGAGGGCTGTTTAGAGGCAGGAGAAGTAAAGCAAATTTTACCTTCCAGAGGTGCAGGCCTCAGAGTTACCCTCCCCTTGAATGTGTGGCAGTGTCTTCAGTTGTCTGGAGTCAGGTGTGGATATATGACAAAGTCAGGCCAGGTTGCCTCAGGAGGGTTGTGGAAGGCCAATACGTCAGCCTGAGAATGCTAACGGCCCTTTTTCCTACAAGCTGTGAAGGGGTTATCTCAGCTCAGTTAGGGACACCTGCATCCGATTAAGGACTGCTTGCGGTGAGGCCTTTAAAAGCCCCTCCTTTAGGGAGAGTGAGAGGGCTAGAGGCTCCTTCCCATTGGGGAGACACCCTAGGGTAACCAACTGGGTGACACCTTGCCCTGGTGAGGAGGCAGCATTTTCATCACTCCCTTGTGTGCATATAGGGTGTGAGCTCTCGGCACCAGTACAGCACAAAAAGTAGACAACAGACCGAGGTTGGTCCCCAGCTAGGCCCACACACAAGTGCTGTTGGGAGGTGCAGTCTATGTCGGAGTCCGCCGTGCACCGTCCCCCGGCACTTTGGTTCTGGGAAGGAGCTTGTGGAGTCTGGCTGCTACTCATCAGTCAGGGAGGTCTTGGAGGAGGGCGTGGGTCTCCCCGCCATACCTGACACGTTCTAGGCCACGAAGAGCTTCAGTTCCCTCCGTGCAGAGATATTGGTCTGGTGCAGGCCGGACCAACAGCGCAGCCCTCGGTGCCAGTGTCCTCACCAGCTGTGGTACCAATGCCAGCGGTGCCCAAGATGGCACCTCCAATCTAGCACCAAGGGAAGCCGTTGTCAAGGCAATGACAGTCATCGCCATGGCACCGATAACTGGCCTGCACCTCTATGGTCTGCGTCTGATGACTCCTCAGATATTGGGGAGTCGTCTCCATCGGGCCGGAGCAGCTAAAGAGCCCCTTCCTGGCACCGTGCAGAACGTTGTGAATCAGGGGACCCATCAGTTTGGCCACGACAATGGCAAGGGGCTATACCAGGGCCCTTTTGGACTGCTTGCTCCTGGCACCTGGCTCCAGGGCTGTTTCCATGGCGTCGATGCCTTGAAGTTTTCGTGCTGATTCGGCATCACCTACAGTCACGGCCCCACCATCCAACGAGACACTGCCGTCTGGCTTGGTCACTCTTCCAGGGACTTCAGGAGCCACTTTTGTGCCCCACGCTGAGTGCATTCAGACTGTGGACCCTCATCTGGAGCCCAGAAGACCCTGCACCCAGGGCCTCATCATCCTCTTCCCCTGACAAGGCTGTGGCAGGGGCTTCCTCCACCTCCAGGCTGGCCATGGCCTTGAAGGGGCATCAGGATCTGCTCCAAAATCGGAACATTCAGGCCTAGGAGATTGTTGCGGAAGCAGACTCTATGGTCAACATCCTGGCATCAGAAGGGCTCTCCAAGGGGTGGTTGCCACTCATTAAAGTTTGTAAAGTGCTTTGCGAGCCCCAGGTGGAAGGCAAGGTACATACTCATCCTCTTTCATACCCTAAGCAAACTTCTCAAACCACCTTCTATCCAGAATGAGTTAGAACTTGGTGTGAAGCCATCCTCTTGCAGCTCTCCTTAGCCCCTGCCAACCAACCAGTATTAATAGGCCAGATTAGCAGAAATGGTCTTTAAACTCAGCACTGAACCTGGTGTAGGTAGATGGCCCAGAGACAAACTGCTCAGATTCCTTTTACCAAATGCCACTCCATCATTAGCATCTTATTGCCTCTATGGCTACGTGAGAGGTGGTGAAACTGCAATTGTAATTTATGTCGCTGATCTACGACAGCAGTCCGGATGATTGGAAAAAGGCGAATGTAGTGCCCATCTTCAAAAAAGGGAAGAAGGACGATCCAGGGAATTATAGGCCGGTCAGTCTTACCTCGGTCCCTGGAAAAATCATGGAAGGGATCCTTAAGGAATCCATTTTGAGGCACTTGGAAGAGAGGAAAGTGATCAGGAATAGTCAGCATGGATTCACAAAGGGCAAGTCCTGCCTGACCAATCTCATTAGCTTCTATGATGAGGTAACTGGCTCTGTAGACATGGGAAAGACAGTGGATGTGATCTACCTTGACTTTAGCAAGGCTTTTGATACAGTCTCCCACAATATTCTTGCCAGCAAGTTAAGGGAATGTGGGTTGGATAAATGGACGGTAAGATGGATAGAAAGATGGCTAGAAGGCCAGGCCCAGCAGGTAGTGATCAATGGCTCGATGTCAGGATGGCGGTCGGTTTCTAGCGGAGTGCCCCAAGGTTCGGTTCTAGGTCCGGTTTTGTTCAATATCTTTATTAATGACCTGGATGAGGGGATGGATTGCACCCTCAGCAAGTTTGCAGATGACACTAAGCTAGGGGGAGAGGTAGATACGCTGGAGGGCAGAGATAGGGTCCAGAGTGACTTAGACAAGTTGGAGGATTGGGCCACGAGAAATTTGATGAGGTTCAACAAGGACAAGTGCAGAGTCCTGCCCTTGGGACGGAAGAATCCCAAGCATTGTTACAGGCTGAGGACCAACCAGCTAAGTAGTAGTTCTGCAGAAAAGGACCTGGGGATTCCAGTGGATGAGAAGCTGGATATGAGTCAACAGTGTGCCCTTGTAGCCAAGAAGGCTAATGGCATATTAGGTTGCATTAGGAGGAGCATTGCCAGCAGATCCAGAGATGTGATTATTCCCTTTTATTCGGCTCTGGTGAGGCCACATCGGGAGTATTGTGTCCAGTTCTACTACAAAAAGGATGTGGACGCATTGGAGAGGGTCCAGCGGAGGGCAGCCAAAATGATGAGGGGGCTGGAGCATATGACCTCTGAGGAGAGGCTGAGGGAGTTGGGTCTGTTTAGTCTGCAGAAGCGAAGAGTGAGGGGGGATTTGATAGCAGCCTTCAACTTCCTGAAGGGAGGTTCCAGAGAGGCTGGAGAAAGGCTGTTCTCAGTAGTGACGGATGGCAGAACAAGGAGCAATGGTCTCAAGTTGCAGTGGGAGAGGTCCAGGTTGGATATTTGGAAAAACTGTTTCACTAGGTGAGTGGTGAAGCACTGGAATGGGTTACCTAGGGAAGCAGTGGAGTCTCCATCCCTAGAGATTTTTAAGTCTTGACTAGACAAAGCCCTGGCTGGGTTGATTTAATTGGGATTGGTCCTGCCTAGGGCAGGGGGCTGGACTTGATGACCTTCTGAGGTCTCTTCCAGCTCTATGGTTCTATGATTCTACGATTCCTGTATTTTATGTGAGCTGTAAAAAGTAACAAAGAGGTTTGAGCATCTCCTTAGTGGAACACAAAGGTAAGGACGTGACACAAATTCTTCTGATTAATTATTTTAGTAAACGTCAGAGAATATTTGGTTTCAGATTTTTAGAAATGAGTCAGATTGAGTTTTACAGGAAACAGTCTTGTTGTAACTTGAAATTGAAATCCCCCTCTTTCCCCTTGCCCCCCCCCCCGCCTACCAAAAGCTCTTCCTTTTTTATTTATCTTTTTAATTTAACATGCCAGACTGAATATCTCTACATAGAGAAACATTCTTAATCGTTAAGACAGGCAAAAGGTTCCTGTTTCAGATAGATCTTCAGGGTGGACTTGTTCAGTTCTCAGCCTTAGTTCTTTCCATGTTGTTTCCTTGTGCAAAGTTTCAGTCATTATAGAAATGACAGACGTAAGCAGCAGATTTTCGAGTAACCTGTCTGTAAGCCTTGGGGGAACTCTTATGTCTCGCTGTTATAGATTCATGGACTCCGAGACCAGAAGGGATCATTACGATCATCCAGTTGGACCTCCTGGAGAACACAGGCCAGAAACCTGCCTGCAAGAACAATTCCTAGAACAAATATTTTAGGGAAAACATCTGCTGTTGATTTAAAAATGTTGAGTGTGGAGAATCTGCCATTACCCTTGGTAAATTGTTCCAAGGGTTAGTTGCTCTGATCATTAAAAATTTGCCCCTCATTTTCCATCGGAATTTATCTGCTTTCCGCTCCCAGTCTTTGGATCATGTTACACTTGTCTGTGCTACATTGAAGAGCCTGTAATTAAATATTTGTGCCCCACGTCGCTGCCAACAGGCTTTAACTTTTTCTTTGTGAAGCTAAATAGATTGAGCCCCAGACTCTTTATGGGCATGGTTTCTAACCCTTTGCTCATTCTCGTCGCCCTTCTATGACCCCTTGCCAATTTCACAGTGCCGGCATTTTAGCCGCTACCCACCCACCCCGCTGACATGCTGCTCCTGGCCCTCTGTCTTGAAGCTGGTCCCCCCTCCCTCATTGGGAGCCTCCTGCGTGCTGTGCAGAGTGTGGCAGTTAAGAGCGGGGACTGATGTAGGGATGTAAGCAACTAATTGACTCCTCGGCTATTGATAAGCAAAAGCTTATTGGATAGTCGACACACTATCACAAAGAGGCAGCAAGGGGGGAAGTGGAGGGAGTGCTGGGGGAAGCTGGGTTAAAAGCTGGTTCCCCGCAGCTCCAGCTCCGTGGGAGGGGTGCAGGGGCACAGCGGCGGCGTTCCAACTTTGACATGTACAAGAGTCCCTGCTGGGGCTCTTGTACATTTAAAAGGCGGAAAGCTGTAGTCCTTATCGACTAATTGAATAGTCAATGGAACTCCCATCGACTATTCGATTAGTTAATTAATCAAAATTTAACATTCCTAGACTGATGTCAAGATGTCCCCCCACCCTCTGCTCCTGTACCCCATCTCCACGGAGTGAACAGAGCAGGGTTTCAGAGAAGGGGGGTGGGCAGGTCCCAGCGATTTGGGTTTGAGGTAGATCCTAGAGTGACTGAAATTAAAAAACTGATCATGTGCTTAAAACAGTTGGAGATCCCTGCGCTAGAGTCATTCTTGCTTTCTCTGACGATGCGGGTATTCTATTCCACATGGAACCGCGTTGGCAGAAGAGACTGAGGGAAACTCACCTTAGTAGTGGGGAGACTTGCCTGGGAGCCAGAGGCAGGCTCACGTTCATGTTTGGTTTTGGTTTTGGTTTGGAATGAGTCAAATTCAGAACAGCCAGCAACCCAGAAAAATCAGTTATTTGCAGAGCTCTTACGATCTCTCTGAAAATTTGCAAGTAGGGATGTAAAATCCCATCGGATGAGCTAACCGGTTCAACATTGTGTTTAACTAGTTAAACAGGGCTGGGAGGGGGGACAGTCTTGGGATTTAGCCATACATTCCTCACCAGTGTGCATGGCGTTATGCTGAGAAATCCCTCTGCAATGCACGAAAGCCGTGTTCTCGTATTTTGCCTGCTTGAATGTGCAAAAAGCTTTTGTCTGTTCATGGGCCACACCATATTCAAGGCAGACTTGTCCATTAGGGACATGAAAGGTTAACCGGTAAGCATCAGACAGTGAATCGGTCGGGGCTGGAGCGGCCCCTTTGCACCTACTGCGGCCGGTCATGTGCGTGGAGGGTGATGCTAACCAGCTAACCATGCACATCACTAATTGCAAGCTATTTTATTGTGAGACGTGGACTCACCTCAGTGCCGAGAATGAATGGTGCTCATGGAATGGGTAGTTTTTACATTTCTTTTTATCTTCGTCGTTCAGTGTGTGACTTTAGCTGACCCCTGCGCCGAATACAAAATTAACTTACTTCCCATGGTGCTGCCATCAGAGTATCTGAATGCGTCTCACACATCAATGAATGTACCTTTGCGACGGTTAGGCTTTGCCATTATCTCTCTCTTTCATCTGAGACACTGGCAAAAGGGTCCCCTAGTTTAGCTGCTCTGGCTGAGACTTCTAGGGCCCCATTTTTTTTAACAGAATGTATCATTCGGCCAGAACTTTATGTTCAAAGCTTCAGTCAACTTCAGTTGCACTTACAAGTGCTCAGCACTTCTGGAAATTTATTCCAGGTGTCCAGAAAATGAGTACACAGTGGCCATCTATGAAAAACGTTTGCTATAAGTCATTGGCCCAGCATCTTAGCTAGGAGCTCTGAGCACTGCTGGGATAGAATTCGCCAGGGTGGCATTCAGTTGTCTGAACCACAAGAGCATCCTTTCTCTTCCTAGAATGTCCTGCCTTGTTCACTATGCCAGTGATTTTCAAACCAAGGGTTGCGACCCAGTACTCGGTCATGGAATGTCAGGCACTGGGTTGCCTTGCTGTAGGGTTACCAGGTGACCAGCGGAAGCAGCCATCTGTTGGCCCAGGTCCTAGGTGGGGATAGACAGGGCTTCCCACGCAGCCGCCTCCCTGGGTTTCGGCTCTGGGGGCCGGTGACTGTGGGTGAAAGCAGCGCACGGAGCCACATATGCATCTCTGCAGATGTGCACGCTTCTGGGGTTCAGTGCAGTCCGCAGTGCCAGGACAGGCAGGAAGCTTGCCCCTCTTTCCCCCCCCCACCAACCTCATCCTGGCTACCCGATAGCCCTCTAGTCAAAAGATATAATTATGCTGGGCGTCAACAGTTTTCTTCAACTGGGTCATGAGGAAAAAAAATCTGGAAGCCCCTGCACTACTTGCCTTCCAACTTCTGCAACCAGTGAGGCCGAGAGGCTGAATGGATGACAGCTTCTTTCCCTGTGCAGCCCGCAACAGGGACCAGATCCCTACCCACGTACTAGCCTGAAATACATCATACAATAATTGGATACGCAACGCCGTGGCTCGGTGGTTTTGTTTCCCCTGTCTTGCAAGAGGCGTGTGATAAATGGACCGACAGCTGGTTGTACAGGGCATGTCTGGCCTCCTCTGTTGCTGTTTTGTAACTTTTGGTGGCATGACATTTATAAGCTAAACTGCTGCTTCCCAAAAGTATCAAAGGAAATCAGGGCCACTTTTCACCCCAGACATAAAAGGCTTTTAATGTACAAGTGCGGCAGGCACCGCTGCGGAGATGCACTGAAGAACAAAACTGACAGCTAATCACATCTTCTGCCTTTTAAGTTTATGCCTCGTTTTTCACTTCTAGGCTGTCTCCCAGAGCTTGAAAGCTTCAGTGATCGCATCACCAAGAATTGACGGAGGAAGAACCCGCTCTCACTTTTAAATGCTGCTTTTAATTTTTCTGGCCCCACCAAGTGTCTGGGCCAAATTCCAGCGTTGGGAATTGCAGTCAACTGATCTTCATTCCTTTGCAGTTTCTCTTGTATTCACTATTCTTGGTGTCCCGTGCTGCCCTGTTGCTCAGCCCTGCTTTGTGGTATCAAACAGCTGCCGTGTTCCACCCCAGAAGTGGTTGCATTCCTGGGGTAGGTTGAAGTGGTTCCTGCATGCATATATGTGTTGACATGCACCAAAAGATTCGAAGAGAAGGATATTGGCGTTCCAGAGGAGTTGTTAGAGAAAGAGCCTGAGAATAGGATGGATGCAGAAGGTCACTAGCGAGGAATTCTGTAGGAAGATACAGCCGAAAGAGAACCTACTGCAGAAGGTTATACAACGGAAGTTACAGCTATTTGGGTGTAGCTGCAGAATGAACGATGAGTGAAAAGTGAAGACCCTGGTATTCGGCATAATGGATGGTCCAAATAGGAGGGGCAGACCCCACAGAGGATGGGGAGATGATATAGTAGATCGGTGCGGTGCTAGTCTACAGAAACTAAGCCACTCTGCACTGGACAGGGAAAGATGGAAGGAAATAGCGAGGGAGGCATCGGACACCAACGGGCGTTGAGTCCATGGTTGATGATGATGATGCACCCTCAACATCCATTGATGGTGGTAGGCACTGAGTCCTGGTGGAGCGGGTCCCATCACCACGGCTGCGTGCATGTTTGAAGTTAGGCCTATATTTCGCTGCATCAGGTTGGGGAGCCTTTTAGGATCTTTGAGGATGAAACCCACCACATCGATGGAAGTTGTTAGTGTGCACCTTCTAGAGCAGGGGTTCCCAACCTTTTTCGGTCCCCGTAGCCCCTTGGCTTTTAGTAAACCTTCCCGTACCCCCTATTCAATATGAAAGGAAATAAATGCTAGACTCTAGAATCCACAACTTTTTTCACTAACACTACTTCTGGAATATTTCAATTAGGATAATCTAGTTATTTACCAAATATTCCCCGTGCCCCCTGGGGGTAAGCGTACTCCAGGTTGGGAACTCCTGCTCTAGACCCACTGTGGATAGGCACACGGGACTCAAGAGACCTGGATACTATTTCCAGCTCTGACACTGTTCTCTTGAGTAACTTTGGGCAAGAAATGTCCCCTCTCCATCCCTCAGTTTCCTCATCTGCAAAATGGGGATAATGAAACTGACATCCTGTGTGTAAAGAGCTTTGAGATGTAGGAGTGCAAGAGTTAGGCATTGCCATTTCTACAGGGACAGGATTGTGGCAGCTGCTACTCTGCAGCTGTGACACGGCTGCAAACCCCCTCCCCCTCCCCAAAAAAAACAACCCCACATGATTCTGGGAGGCATTAACAGGAGTGTTGTGTTCAAGACCCGAGAAGTCATTCTTCCGCTTTACTCTGCGCTGATTAGGCCTCAGTTGGCATGTTGTATCCAGTTCTGGGCACCACATTTCAGGAAAGATGTGGAGAAACTGGATAGGATCCAGAGAAGAGCAGCAAAAATGATGAAAGGTCTAGAACATATGAGCTATGGTGGAAGACTGAAAGAGTTGGGTTTGTTTAGTTTGGAAGAAAGAAGACTGAGAGGGGACAGGATAGCAATTTTCAAGTACCTGAAAGGGTGTCACAAGGAGGAGGGAAAAAAATTGTTCTCCTTGGCCTCTGAGGATAGGACAAGGAGCAATGGGCTTAAACTGCAGCAAAGAAGGTTGAAGTTGGATAAGAGGAAAAACTTCGTACCTGTCAGGGTGGTTAAACACTGGAATAAATTGCCCAGGGAGGTTGTGGGATCTCCATGATTGGAGATATTTAAGAGCAGGTCAAGTCAGGGATGATCTAGGTCCTGCCGGGAGGGCAGGGGACTGGACTCGATGACCTCATGAGGTCCCTTCCAGTTCTAGTGTTCTAGGATTCTACCATTAGCCCTGGAAAAAACATTTCCATTTCCATAGCTGTGCCAAATGGTGCCGTGTTACCTTCCTGTGCTGACAGCCGTTGATCCCACTTACTTAAGTGTCAACATCAGCAAGAGAAATACGATCCAGGAAAGCACAAAAACCCAAATGAGAGAGGAGAAATTGAAAAAATCCAGCTTCAATGAAAACTTGGTGAGAGATGAGGCAGAAGAGGGAAGGGGGCAGGCAGAGGGAAGAGATTCCGGATTGGATTTGTGCATTGGCCTTCTAACCTTTGGAGACGTGGCTTCGTATCTTTAATTCACAATGAGTTGGGTGGATCTGAGAGACCTGTCCATGTGGGGCCAGGCTATGTTGCAAAGCCACTGTGCAGTTTGTATTATTGGCAGCCTCCGGTTCTTAGAGGCCTAGGTTTTAGAGTTGGTGGTTGTGAAGGGGTATCATTTAACAAGAGATGCTTTCTCGGTAGAGTTGACTGCCTCTGGCCACTGCTGTTTGTCTGGCAGCTTTCAGGAGAGCTCAGACAAACCCACTATCGCTCCTCCCTGACAGACAGACTTTGGGATGTTGGTGCCATGCAGTCTTACCCCTTGCTCACTTCTGTCCTCAGACATCCAGAGGGAGTGAACAGAAAAGGTCAGCATCAAGTGATCCCTCTCTTTCGGTTACCTGTTCTGTTCATTCCCTCTGGGGCATCTGGCGTTGGCCACTGTCGGAGGCAGGACACTGGGCTAGATGGACCTTTGGTCTGATCCAGTGTGGCCATTACGTTCTTACGTGTTTTTTTTTAGACTGTGCTGAAAGAAAGCCTGCTGGTTTGGAGGAGAGGTTCCATTTTGTTAGATCAGCTTGCAGAGCTGGAGGTAGCTACCAATTCTTGGGCACAGAACATAAGAGCGGCCATATTGGGTCAGACCAAAGGTCCATCCAGCCCAGTGTCCTGTCTGCGACAGTGGCCAATGCCAGATGCCCCAGAGGGAGGGAACAGAACAGGGAATCATCAAGTGATCCCTTCCCTGTCATCCATTTCCAGACAAATGGAGGCTAGGGACACCATTCCCACCCAACCTGGCTAATAGCCATTGATGGACCTAACACAGAAATAACTCCAGGCTCCATCTACCCTGAGATTCGGCCATGAGATTTAGTGGGTGTGTCCCCCAAATCGGTCCGGGTCGCATTTCCAAGCACAATCCAATATCTTCAGGATCAGTGCAGCTGCTGCTGTCGGGCTGAGATGGGAGGTGTGTGGTCACAATGAATCAGGACAAGGGAATTTCTTGGTCATGAAGGATAGAGCTTCAGTGCTGGGACCTGTGATGGCGCGGATGTGAATTTGGCGTGGCCCATGAGCAGACTAAAGCTTTTGGCACACGCAGGCAGGCAGAACGCGAGGGCACCTCAGTGGGGCCGTGCCGAGGGATTTTTCAGCATCACGCCATGACTGCAGGGGAGGATTGCATGGTTAAATCCCAAGATTGCCCTTCTCTGCCACTCTTTCAGCAGTCCATCTGAATGTGACTTCTATTATGGGTGGAAGAGGGCGCAAACAGCGTTGGATGGATGCCGTTTTCCTGCGCGGTCTAGGGATGTAATAGTGTAGTTGATTAACCGATTAACCAATACGCAAAAGCTTATTGGTTAATGCTACAGACTACATGCATCTCCCCCCCCCCCCCCGGCCAGTAAATTTTTTAGCAGGCTGGTCCAGCAGCCTGGCTTGCACCGGGTCCAGGACCTACCCCCACTATGGCTTCTAATACATTGCAATGTAAGCCCAGGATTAGTAGAACTTAAGTTAGCATACCCTGGGATTGTTAGGAGTATTAGGAGCCATGTGGGTAGGCAGCCCAGCTCAGTTCTAGCTTGCACCGGGTCGGGGAGCTCAGACCCTCCCTGCCCCAGACAGGGGCTGCTGCCACCCCACGCGACAGGCAGCCAGTCCACGAGGGGAGCTGGTTTTTAAACTGGCTCCTCTTGTGGACCAGCTCCTGCCTGGCACCCTGCGCTGCTGCCTCTGATACAGAGGCAGCAGCACGGAGTGGCAGGAGGCTCCTCTGGGGTGAGGCCGGAGCACACTGGCTGCCGGCCCCACCCCCAAGGACTATAGACTAGTCAAGTAACCAATAAGAATTCATGCTGTTAATTGACTATTCAGCTAACTGATATTTAGCATCCCTAGCACGATCCGCCTGTCTGCCCTGCTAAAGGGACAACTTTCTTGTTCCTTTCTTGCTGCAGACGTTCAGAGCTGCGTGCATGTCCGACCCGTTGGATGTGAGCTGCTGCTTCTAAAGCAGATGTTCCTTAGCCTAATCTCTTGCTTTCCCCGGGTAAATAAAAAATAAAACATTAGCAGCAGGATGGCAAAGAGGGGGCAAGTGGGTTTTGTGCTCGGGTTGGCACACGCATCATTTTGCCAGCTTGTCCTGCAGGATTAGGAATTGCAGGGTGCGGCGCATGGAATTAGAAAGACTTTACACAGTTAATACCGAGATTGACAGGTCTGCCCTGTCTGAGGATTGGCTTCGACCGAACGATAGCACTGCTGCCCTTCGTGTTCCTGTTACCTGGAGATACCCCTCCTGCTAGAGTGGGCTATAAGCCCATGGAAAAGGAGCACAAGTCTCAATTGTTCATGTACAATATGAAGGTAGGTGTTAATAGTTACAAGAAGACACTGTCCTGCCAGAGCACAGATGTCGCTTGGCCAGAGAGTCCCTTGTCCAAGAGCAGAGCTGGTCCATCATGGTTGGCAGCCTGGTGGCCCAGGAGCAGAGCTGGACCAGCAGCCTGGAGAGACGGAGCAGAGCCTGGTGGCCAGGAGGGGAGCCCAGCCAGGCGACTGGTGACCCCCCAGGAGAGCCCAGAGGCTGGCAGCAGAGGGGCCGGAGTGGGCCTCCTCTGACCTCCCCTGGTCCAGCAAACTCCTTGTTTGGGACCAGTCAGGACTTACAAAACTCAAACAGACCAGACCCCAGAAAATGTGCTTTAGGGCTCAACTGTGTCTTGGCCAGGAGATGGGTCTCATGTAGATGCAGGGATCCCAGCATAATGTTGCACTTCAAGAGGGTAGGAACTTGGAAGAGCCACTCTGAGAGATACAGGAGTTGTCTAGAGCAAAATAAGGGGGCTCCTTGCCAGAGCCACCTTGGCACACGTTTGTTCTTTCACATGATCTCAAATCCTCCCACAGGTCTCTGCTCTTAGATCTTCAAAGCAAAATATGTCAACGAAAGGAAACAACAGTGGGACCCATTTCCTCTAATTTTTTTCCATCCAGCGGTGGAATAAATGTTGTTGTGCGCCCCGAGGTATGTGCAGGTGTGCACCAGTAGTAGAAACACCTGCTACCGGCTGTGAGCACTCTGCTACTCAGCTGGCTGGTATTTGGATCTCTCCTGGGTGGCCACTCAAGCGCTCAGTTTACAGGAACGCTGAATGTGAACCCTGCTTCTTTGTTTTGATCTAGAACAGTTACATCTAAGACGGTGTCGTTCCAGTGCTTGCAAAGACTGTTGATCAGGGAGGTGCCACGCCATGGACGCTGCTAGTTTTCCAATCTTTTTTGTTTAAACGACTCTGCCCTTTTGGGGCGGGTCAGGATCAGATTATTTACAAAGGCTGCTCCATAAACATGACTGTCTGGACTCATGTTAGCATTGGAATGTTATTGCGTCAGTGAAAGAAACCCCAGTTGAGTGATCGTTCAGCTCTCCTGTGAAGCATTTCAAGTGATGGTAACAAGAGATGCAAAATCCCGTTTAATTGGCTCACCGGCTAAACCTATCATTTAACTGGTTAATCGATTAAAGGGGGAGAAACGGGAGCAGGGGGTACTTAAGCCCGGCTGGAGCATCCCTCCGCCTGCCACGGGGCTGGAACGTCCCCCTTCTCCTGCTGCAATCAGGGGCTGCTCTGGTGTCCCGATCTGTGGCGGGCCCCCTGTGGGGCTGGACCAGCAGCCCCACTGGTTAACTCGTTAAGGGGCGAGGCTGACCAGTTAACCACTTAAATCGTCACATCCCTAATGGTAACGCTCATTCCGCCTCACGATGATGGTGATTCATTGCATGGATATTGTGATTGCTACCCGAGGACCTTGGGAATGATTAATATTGTATCCTAAAAGGCAGTCTACTCCCGTGACTGGACCACAGACTTGGACTACAGAGAGACAGTCCAGCAGTTGCAGAGCTGTGAATAACCCAGGAAGTTCTTAGCCCCAACTTTAATACACCCTAGTGGGTATCAGTTCTGTAGTCCCGTGTGAATGATTTTGCAACTGAAAATATATATATATGTGTATATATATATATATATATATATATTTTCCATTCTATTTCTGCTACGCCCACAAAGGAAGGTATCGCAGGATTCTTCTGATCTCTCTCCCCTGCAAAGCAAACCTGTTTCCTTTCACACGCTTCAGAACAGAAATCTCATTCTGAATGCCCGTGAGTACAATTTGTGTTGGTTGCTTCAGAAAGCCCCACCAGCCCCTGGTGTGTTTTGACTAGAACTGTGTGGCGAGCTTGCTATGAATGTGCTGAGAACGCTTTGGGAATCCCGAGCACGGATGGGCATTGGCCGGGTTTTCCCCATTCTTCATGTTCATAGAAACAATTCCTAGATGGCTCCACCCTGCCCATTTCCAGGAAGGGAGTGTGCAGAGGTCAAGGCCTGTGTTTGGTTGCCGGCGAGAGACGTTAGTGGCATGCGAGGCCCTTTTTCTCTGGCTCCATGAGGACAAGCAGAGCCTTCAAACGTACAGACGTCGCAAGCCGTGGGGTGGGGGTTCAGGAATATCGGGGGTATAGATCCAAACTGTACACACTTATGTGTGTTAAAACACCACACCCTGGAATAGGTTTGTGAAAGAAGTATTTCTAATATTCAGTGGAAACCGTTCTTTTGGGGTGGGTTGAACTCATTCAATGGCCGTGTTTGTGACCTCATATGCTACTTATTGGACAGTAGCTTGCTCATCTTTGTGAGGTGGCTCGGTTACGTATTTGTATGTATTTATGGTACGTCCACATCTTGAATACTGTGTACAGATGTGGTCTCCTCACCTCAAAAAAGATATTTTGGCCTTGGAAAGGGTTCAGAAAAGGGCAACTAAAATGATTAGGGGTTTGGAACGGGTCCCATATGAGGAGAGGTTAAAGCGACTGGGACTTTTCAGTTTAGAAAAGAGGAGACTGAGGGGGGATATGATAGAGGTATATAAAATCATGAGTGGTGTGGAGAGGGCCGATAAAGAAAAGTTATTTCTTAGTTCCCTAAATGGAAGAACTAGAGGACACCAAATGAAATTAATGGGTAGCAGGTTTAAAACTAATAAAAGAAAGTTCTTCTTCACACAGCGTGTAGTCAGCCTGTCGAACTCCTTGCCACAGGAGGCTGTGAAGGCTAGGACTATAACAGAGTTTAAAGAGAAGCTAGATAATTTCATGGAGGTTAGGTCCATAAAAGGCTATTAGCCAGGGGATAAAATGGTGTCCTTGGCCTCTGTTTGTCAGAGGCTGGAGAGGGATGGCAGGAGACAAATCGCTTGATCATTGTCTTCGGTCCACCCTCTCTGGGGCACCTGGTGCTGGCCACTGTCGGCAGACAGGATACTGGGCTAGATGGACCTTTGGTCTGAGCCAGTACGGCCATTCTTATGTTCTTATGTCCTCACAACACCCCTGGGAGATAGGGAGGGGCAGTTATCCCCTTGCAACTTGGGAAACTGAGGCATGGAACAGTTCAGTGACTGGTCTGGGTTATATCAGAAGCCTGTGGACAAGGTGGGAGTATATTGCTGTTATTTATTTGTGTTATAACAGTGCCCAGAGACTCTGACCTTGGTTCATGCTAGGTGCAGTACAGCTGCGGTGGCCCCCTATGTCTCCTTGGTTGATAGGCACTTACCTCATGGATCCCATTGGCCAGGAATGGCTAACTGGAGCTACTGGGGACTGCAGGGCGGGGCCTGAAGATGGTCAACATCCGCAAAAACATCTCGCAGTCCGTAACCAGATTACCCTGATTGGTGGCAGATTGCCCACCACACTGCTGTACAGACTCCTACCACAGAGACAGTTCGTTCCCTGTGGAGCAGACAGTCCCAACTAGGCAAGACAGATAAAGGGTGGGAGGTGAACCAGCAGTACAAATAAGTGAAGAGATTTTTCCAAGGTGACATAGCAGGTTAGGTGCAGGAGATGTGATTGTCACACGGAGAAAGAGATCGACTTTGACAGTCTTGCTGCTTCTGTTGGATAGAGGAAAAGGCGTTGAATGCATGGCTATGATGCGTGTCCAAAATGGCCAGCAAGTTTTGCGTTCCTATAACGAGTGAATTAACGTTAGCCGCGGGGGGTGAGAACACTTTGAATGAAAGAAGGGGAGGGCGTGGTAAAATGGCAGCATTAAAAGACCTGTGTGGTTTATGAGAACCAATCCCATGCTGGGCACATCCCATTGTCCTGGCACAACCAAACCCCGACCTTGCTTTAGGTTATGATAAGAGGAAGCTGCCTGCCAAATTGGGTGATGCTAGCTTTTACCATTTAGGGGGAGTTTTGAACAAATGGACAAACAGACAGACAGATTCTGATATATACTAGATTCATCTTAAGAAACATGTTTCAGATGCCATATCCATACATACCAATAAGGTGGTTTGATTCCATTTTTCAGGTACAATGAACATTTTATTGAGTCTTCTGCCTGTCACATTCGATACATTCGTGTACCATCCTCTCTGGTTTATTAGCATAATTGCACTGCTTAAGTAACAATAAAAAATTCAACTGTAAAATAGCAGCTTGCACAGACAATTTGTTATCTGAAGCTTTTACTTAAGGACACGTTCAGAGCATATTTATTAGACAATGTTAGAAATTATTTTTATTTAGAAAAACAAAGAGGGAAAATGTTTTAGGAGGTTTTTTTAAAGATAAATTGGAAAGTCGCCTTTTTCTGTTTTTTTTTTAAAAAGCTCCATCAATTTACACATGTAGAGGAGAAGAGATTATAAAACTGACTTGGGTTTTGTGTCTGTTCTGAGCAAAATGACTGCAAAATCCTCTCGTCTGCTAGGATGGCTTAGTTAAATCTCCTGGCAGATTCTTCCCTGTTCCAACCTCTTTTCCAGCTTCAGTGGAATTCTTTCTCTTGCTCTTATGGAGAACCAGGAGAGTCACTGAAAAAACTTAGGTGTGCAAGTCAGTGACACTGGTGTTATCAGCCTAGATGCTGTGGGTGGAGGCCGGACCAAACCTCGGTTGCTTCAGGAAGTGGTTGGCTCACCTCCTGGCTGACTTGCCAGCCTGTTCCTGTCTCGACAGTGCCTGAGATGCTTTTAAAACATGAATCTTTCGCTTCTCTTTAGGACGTGGGTGATGCGCTCTTTAAAGTGGTTGTGATGTTTGTTGGGAAGGGAGCTGTGCATTATGAGTAGGTTCGCAGTTCAGGTCCCAGAGGACCGGTGTCTGCTTCATATAACCCCGGTGTATTTTGCACCAAATATTGTCTTTGCGGGTAGTCTAAGAGAAGGAGAATCCTAGAACACTGGAACTGGATGGTACCTTGAGAGGTCCCCCGCCCTCACGGCAGGACCAAGCATCGTCTAGACCATCCCTGAGAGATGTCTGTCTAACCTTCTCCTAAATATCTCCAGTGATGGAGACTCCACAACCCCCCCCAGGCAATTTATTCCTGTGTTTGACCACCCTGACAGCTAGGAAGTTTTTCCTAGTGTCCAACCTAAACCTCCCTTGCTGCAATTTATGCCCATTGCTTGTCCCATCATCAGAGGCCAAGGAGAACAATTTCTCTCCCTCCTCCTAAAACGACAAGGAGTCCTGTCGCACCTTATAGACTAACAGATGTATTGGGGCATAAGCTTTCGTGGGCAAAGACCCACTTTGTCAGATGCATGTCGTGGAAATTTCCAGAGGCAGGTATAAATATGCAGGCAAGAATCAGGCTAGAGATAACGAGGTAAATTCAGTCCCACTGATTTTAGATGAGGCCCACTTCTAGCAGCTGATCTGGAGGTGTGACCACCAAGAGAGGAGAAACTGCTTTTGTAATTGGCTAGCCATTCACAGTCTTTGTTTAATCCTGAGCTGATGGTGTCAAATTTGCAGATGAACTGCAGCTCAGCAGTTTCTCTCTGAAGTCTGGTCCTGAAGTTTTTTTGCTGCAGGATGGCTACTTTTAAAAAAAACTTCAGGACCAGACTTCAGAGAGAAACTGCTGCGCTGCAGTTCATCTGCAAATTTGACACCATCAGCTCAGGATTAAACAAAGATTGAATGGCTAGCCAATTACAAAAGCAGTTTCTCCTCTCTTGGTGTTCACCCCTCCAGATCAGCTGCTAGAAGTGGTCCTCATCCTCCCTGATTGAATTTACCTCATTATCTCTAGCCTGATTCTTGCCTGCATATTTATACCTGCCTCTGGAAATTTCCACGACATGCATCTGACAAAGTGGGTCTTTGCCCACGAAAGCTTATGCCCCAATACATCTGTTAGTCTATAAGGTGCTACAGGACTCCTTGTCGCTTTTGCAGATCCAGACTAACACGGCTACCCCTCTGATACTCTCCCTCCTCCTTGTAACACTCTTTTAGGTACTCGATGGTGATGAGGCAGAAGGGGAGGCAGATTTCCGCCCTTGGTCCTAGGTGTTTCTAGGGTAGATCCAACAGGCGTTGGCAGAGGGTAGCGTGTGATTACAGCGTTACTAACCACTTGCTTTCTTCTCACAGTCTATGACAGAATTGGAAACAGTCCCTTTCCAGGACATATTTAACTGAAGCGTGCACATGCAGATGTTCCTATACAAAGAAGGCTTCATCTTACATTTTCCGCAGCTGTGCACACAGAGTGATATAATAATGTTCTAGTGAGAAACCCCCCCCATGGGGTTAACAAAGGAGTTTTGCCCCATTTATGTGAGTAAAGCCGGCTGCTGTTCTCATTGCTCACAGAATCATTGACGTGTAGGATTGGAAGGAGCCTCAACAGGAAAAAGGACCAAGTGTTGTCTAGACCAGTGATTCTCAACTAGGCATCTGAGATCCCCAAGGGGCCACAAGCATCAGACTTGCTAGGGCCCAGGGCAAAAAGCCAAACCCCACGGCAGGGGCTGAAACCTGAGCTACTTAGCTTTGTGGGGGCCCCTGTGGCGTGGAGCCCCGGGCATCGACCCTATTTGCTGACTCCTGATGGTGGTCCTGGTTTTTCGCTGCAGATAAACAATTATGGGACAGCTGGGCTGTGGAACTTTTACAGAACATGGGGGAGGTGGGGGTGGCTCGGAAAGAAAAAGCTTGAGAACCCTGCTGTAGATCACCACCCCAACAGGTGTTTGTCTAACCTGTCCTTAAAAACGACAAGAACTTAACGAAGAAGACGGAGGATGAAACTGTGAAGACAGGCACAGTTCCTTGTGCGTGGCGTCTCATGATCTGGGCGCCAAGAGAGTAACTCCACTTACTTCCCCAATCCGACCCTTTGTTTCAACTCACCCTCCTGAGGGAGAAGCGAAGGTAAATCGGCTCCAGGGCAGAAGCCGCTGTTCATAGTGAAACAGGATGTGCAAGCAGGTTGTGGGAATTGGAAGAGGCAACCATGGAAGCAGGTGAAACTCGCTGGGTACATATTAGAGAAGTGATGAGTTTGTGAAGCCCTGTTTGCAAACACGCCTTTCTGTGAATGTGTGACATTTGAAAGGCACTGATCATTTCGGTTCCCCATTTCGGGTGCGAAAACAATTAGTGTTTAGTTATGAACTTTATCTTTCAGACCCTATATGGATATGAATGTTTTGTTGCTTTATAGCTCACTCTTGTGAAACCACCTGGCACTGTTCAATATTTAGACTTTCGTATCTACTCAGACAGAAGTTCCTGGGAAAATGCTCACGTACATGGAACACAACTGCCAGGAACTTTGTTCTCAAAGGAGGCTTGGCTGTGTTCAGAGCTGTGATTGGCACATTTCTGTGCCTTGAACCATAGAATCACAGAACAGTAGAACCGTTAGGGCCCTCGAGAGGTCAAGTCCAGTCCCCTGCCCTCATGGCAGGACCAAGCACCGTCTAGATCATCCCTGACAGGTGTCTGTCCAACCTGCTCTTAACTATCTCCAGTGATGGAGATTCCACAACCTCCCCAGGCAATTTATTCCAGTGTTTACCCACCCGCACTGTCAGGAAGTTTTTCCTAATGTCCAACCTCAACCTCCCTTGCTGCAGTTTCAGCCCATTGCTTGTTGTGGCTATAAATGGGCCGTCACAGGAGCTGTTTTGATTACGAACAGGTTACGTTGGGTAATCCTGGAGCCTTCCAATGCTATTTGCTCTGTCCGTGCTCATGTTTCTCCTCATATGGTGCCCAGACACGGAGCAGCAGTAAATTAAGCGAAGTCCTGCATTATGCAAGAGGTGAGACGAGAGTAGCTTCCGGTTTTGAAATCCGTGACTCTCCTCAGTTACCTGGGCTGGGGATGTGAATGGTTATCCAGTTAACCGGTAAGCTTTAATGGCCGCTTAATAGCCGTGGGCAGTGGGGCTATTCCAGCTCCGCAGGGCCTGCTGCGGACAGGGGGCTGCTCCAATTTGGCCGGAGCAGCCCCTGGCCACGGAGGGTGCTCCAGCACCCCCGCGTGCCCCTGTTTAATCCATTAACTGGCTGAACGTACAGTTTAACTAGTTAACTAATTAAACGGGATTTTACATCTCCAAGTTACAAAGCATGCAGCTTACTTGGGTTATGGTAGTGCCGTAAGGCCCCAACCGAGACTGGGGCTCTGTGACACTAGGCTCTGTACACACACAAAATAAGAGCCAGTCCGTGCCCCAATCAGCTTGCAGGCTAAATAGGGAAAAGGACTGAGGGGTGCCAAGAAAGAGAGACAGAGATCCAAGTGAGCATGTCCAGGTCTCCTGGCTTGCGGGCCTGTGTCTTGGCCCATGTTGCCTCAGACAGATTTTTTCCTCTCCCTTTTTCCACTCCAGTCAGCCAGGCCTGGGCTGACTGTCTGGTGGGATTATTATGGGCCGCTTGCTTGAAATCGGTTTTGCCTGTTGCTCTGAAGATGTTGAGGTTCATACTCATCCTAGTCTTGTCTAGGAGCGAGTTCAGGCTCATGGACTGGTGACCGAGAGAACTCTGTATCCTGCATGAGCCAAACCCGGTAGGTTGGCTGTTGCGTGGGTCCAGTGGCGGTCAGAGGTGGTGATTCCTCAGGGCGAGGGAAGTGCCTCAGAGAACTTGGGCCAGTCTCATGGGGAAGGGAGGGAACTTTGAAGCCCAGGGTTGAAAGCTGCTGGTGTGAGGAACCACATCAGAGCTTGGGGCAGTGGGCCTGTCCGTAACCTGTGTTTCCGAGTCAGTGGGCTTCTCTAGGAACCCATGGGAGTGTTTGTTTATTTTCCTTGAGCATGACAGTTTCATTCTTCGGGACAGACCAATGTAGTCATGGGGGGGAGGCGTGGGCCTGTGGATCCTCATGCTGAAGTCCAGCCCCCCGATATGATGGGACACATTCCGCTTGACCTGTCCTCAGTGGAGAAGGCTGTTTCTGGTGGTGTTGGCTCTTTGGGTATCCAAACCCCAGGAGGGTTGTAGGTAGACACCAATGTTTCAGTGTGTCTTACCGATCTGAGGGCAGTCACCCTCAAGAGGGAGGTGATGTGAAAATGGTGTGAGGTCTTCGAGGTGCTGCTGAGGGGATATCCCGAGCGGTCATGAAGGCTAGGAAATACCCATTGTAATGACTATGGGGTCAACTTCCGCAACCAAATACATACTTGACTTTGTGTTCATCCCCAGTAGGCTTTAGTGAGGGAAGGGCATGCATACTTCTCTGCAGGAAGAATTGGACTCAGAAGAATTTAGCAGTGTTAAATGCCATCAAAATTCTTCCTTTGGAATTTGTAAAGCTTGAAACATCTGTTGCCTAAAACGCTTTGATCGTGTTGTGGGGTTTTAAAAAAATGATACTTCAGGATCCCACTCATTTCGTGAAGGCTATGGGATTCTTTTCAGGGCTCTTTTCATGTAGCAAAATGGCACATTTCACAGTGTACATTACTTAACTTAAAAGACATAGCTGAATGGTTAGTATCAACCAAACAATCTTTTATAAGGTGCTAGAAATGTTCCAGTTACATACCCGAGCAAACAAAGAATCTCCACTTATTTTTTAGCATGTGGGAGCTGGATTTGAAAAATCTCAAGAATCCGAGGATATCTTGCAAAGAACCTTATTCAAAACCAAACCAAGTTCCTGTAAAATCAACTCGTAAGCATCCAAATATGTTGATGGCTCAAAAGGAGGGTTTTTTTTTCCCGCCAAGTGGGAATGTGGAGTTGGGTTCTCCTAGTATATGAAACTGCGCTTTTACAAATGGATATGCTTTTAGCAAATGTAAGTCCTATAGCTATTTTGCTTGGTGCCTTTTTCTTTGTGATCAGTAACTTTCTTAGTCACCTTAGTATGGAGAACCAAACTTCCTCCTTTTCTCAGCCTGTGAGGTGACCTTTAAATGCCAGTCTACATGTCGCTTTGGAGTTATGGCCAACTGAAATGTTGCATGTCTGTTTGTCTGTCGGTCAGTCGGTATCTAGAGCACACTTAGTGCCATGGTGTCTCAGAGCCATGTTCTGCTGCTGCCTTTCTGAGAACTGGTATGTAGCAGGAATATTTCCTGATTGACAGTCTTCTTTCGGTTGGATCTGAATTTTATGCTGTAAAAATGTTCCAGGCCTGTCTACGCGTGGGCTTCTTTAGCCCGACTCTGTGGTGATACAAAACTAAACCTCTCTGACGTGGGGTGGAGAAGCCAGCGCTCAAACAATGAGCTGGAACAAGGCCATCTCCACCTCCACGCATTGCACATACATCTCCTGCTCTAGTGACTTAGACCAGGGGTGGGGAACCTCAGGCCCCCAAGACTCGGGGCTCCTCTCTAGTGTTGGGGAGCCCGTGCTGTCGTTCTAGCCCCCTCGTGGGGCTGGAGCACACAAAATCTACTAGCCTCCCCCCCAAAGCTCTGCTGTCTGAGGAGAATGTGGGGAGTGTCTTTCTCCTTCTCAGCTGGGGACCACATCAGTGAGGTTTTTTTCCCTCACTTGCATGTGCCCCTGACTGATTTTTCTGTGGGGCAGCGGCTCCCGACCCAAAAAATGTTCCCCACTCCTGACTTAGACCATGGAGAGCAGCAGGAGAGGAGGGAAGAGGGGGGGCATGGGTTCGCCAAGAGAAGAGCTTCTTTTGGGGAAGTTGGGTCTTCTTTCTCCTATGTGGCTGTGCTTACTGCCCCATTGGCCAACTCTGCTGTGGTCGGTTGTTCTGCATCTTCAAGGAGGCCAACTGACCTTGTACGAAGCTCCAACATTGCTTCCCTCCCCAGCACCCAGCTATCTGCCAATCCTTCGGTTACGTCCACTTGCCCTGCACTGTCCTCGGTAAGCAAGAGCCTGACGGGACGTGTGCGTTCCACGTTCTCCACGGAGACCTAAGGTTTTCTCTGCACCCTCTGTGAAAGGTGTGACGAGCAGGAAGTCAATACGGTCATAGATACTGGGTCGGAAATATCAGGGACACATTCTATTCAAGTTCCATTCATAAGGGATTAATACATGATTAATAGAGGTGGTAGCCCATTGCCATAGCAACACACACACTTTTGACCTGCTGGATGCTACGACTTATGACCCTTCTGATGCTCTTCCACCGATATGCATGTGAATGTCTGTAACACATGTGACTCATGTCTGTAACGTGCTGGAATGAAGTGGCAATCACCTAATGCGAGCGCCCCCTGTCTGGCCGAGTGCGGGTCCCTCCACTGCTTGCTGCCAAATGCCTCTTTGGCACCTCAGCTCTCCGGCTGAGTCACACCCCATGTATCTCAAACCCCTTCCGGGGTACACCTCTGACAGGGGCCCATCCCGGTGTCTCTAAGGGTACGTCTACACTGCATCCCTAGTTCGGACTAGGGATGCAAATGGAGACGACCGAAGTAGTTAATGAAGCGGGGATTTAAATATCCCGCGCTTCATTAACATGATCTCGCTGGCGCGCTAGTTCGAATCACAGCTGATTCAAACCAGGAAGTGCACGCCGGGACGCGGTAGTTCGGACTAAAGACCTTAGTCCGAACTAACGTTACTCCTCATTGCAGGAGGAGTAACGGTAGTCCAAATTAGGGGCTTTAGTTTGAACTACCTAGCCCGTGCTGCGTGTAGCCGCGGGCAGGGAGTTCGAACTACCGGGCATTTAAAAATGGCGGCGCCCGGGAACATGCAAATAAAGCCCGGGATATTTTAATCTCGGGCTTTATTTGCACGTTCGAATGACTACATTAGCCACCCTAGTTCGAACTAGGGTGGCAGTGTAGACATACCCAATGACTGTCAGTTTGCTTCCCCACTCGGGAGCCAGTGGGGCCTCTCCTCCTGGAGACAGTTTCTTGCCTCTCGCTCAGGGCTTTACCTCAGTTCACCATAGTCTCACACTAGCTCCCCACACATTGCTCTGCTGTGGTAGTGCTGCTGCTCCCGTACCCAGCCAGCCACTCCGTCTTCACCTCTCTAGGGCTCCAGAGAGACTCAACTGAGTCTGGTCCTGCAGCTCCTTTTATAGGGCCTTTCTGGACCCTGATTGGCCGGTTCCTCCCCAGCCACTCTGGCCTCCTGGAGGACTTGTCTATGGCCTTTTTCTGGGGCAGGACCACAGGGCCTCCCGCAGGCGGCTTCAGGACCTGGTCCACCCCGTCATACGTGCATATACCATCTATTAACTACTTACAAATGGCTTATAAAAGGGACTAATAAAGGAGTCCCCAAAGTCCTCATGTGCTGGGAGCATTCATGTGTAATAAGACCTATGGTGTTTGTGTTGCCATGGAAATCACGGGCCCACCCTGGAACAGGCACATAGCAGAAAAGCCCATGCCCTGAAGAGCCTACAGCTCCCAGGGGCTCTGTATAGTGCCTGAGGGTATGTCTACACTACCACCCTAGTTCGAACTAGGGTGGCTAATGTGGGCATTCGAGGTTGCAAATGAAGCCCGGGATTTAAATATCCCGGGCTTCATTTGCATCTTGCCGGGCGGACGCCATTTTTAAATCCCCTTAGGTCGAACTCCGTGCCCCCGGCTAGAATTAGGATCTCTAATTCGAACTACCTACTCCGTGCCGCGTGTAGCCGGGGGCACGGAGTTCGACCTAAGGGGATTTAAAAATGGCGCCCGCCCGGCAAGATGCAAATGAAGCCCGGGATATTTAAATCCCGGGCTTCATTTGCAACCTCGAATGCCCACATTAGCCACCCTAGTTCGAACTAGGGTGGTAGTGTAAACATACCCTGACTTACCAGTACTAGCCAGACACATGGTTACGTTGACGGAGGGTCGAGCGCCTTCTCTCACTCCTCCCAATTTAAAATCCTTTTGAATCCATTTCTGCCATGCTCATTTACCCATCTGTCAGACGTGGCACCCCCATGCTTCCCCGCTCTGCTCAGCCCAGGCCAGTGGCAAATCATTTATACATTTTGTGTGGCGTCCCAGGTATTGAAAGAGAGCGAGAAAAAATGATGTAGCACCATGGAGGGGGGTGCTTTTTTGGGTCAGGGGCCGCTGATCCCCAGCAAAATCAGTCGGGGGCTCCACAGAAGTGAGAAGCAAAAAAACAAACAAACAACAAAAAAAATCCCAAACCCCACAACCCCTGAGAAGGAGAAAGATGCTTCCTATGTATCCCTCACACACTAGAGCCTAGAGGGGCCCAGGCTAATGGATTTTGTGTGCTTAGGCCCCACGGGGGGACTCCCAAGGGGTTGGAGTGCCAGCACCGGCTCCCCAATGCTGAGGGAGGCCCCGAGCCTCTGGGGCCAGATCCAGGCAAGCCAGGGGCCGTATCCGGCTCCCGGGCCTTAGGTTCCCCACTCCGATGTAGCAGATAGAGGTTTGACTCAGCTGGTACCATATGTTCCTGTCCTAGTCCTGACATGTGAGCCCTGTTTTCTATTGTTCGGATATTTCCCCCTATTGCCCGTTGGCAGCCCAGGTTACCATCCCGGATCCTTGTCCAGGAGGGCTGCCTCTGAAGAAGTGTACAGCAGCAGCAGCAGCGCAGACCGTTCTATATGATTTTCAATGGCTGAGGTTTCCTTTCGGACTCTCGCAGCGGCTCTTGTGGTCCCATGCGATAGAACTGCCTTTTGGTCAGCAGATTATACTCTGGGCTCTCGGCCCCACTTCCCTTCGCAGAGGGGGACATGCAGGAGGAGGACAGAAGGCCAGGACTGCATAAAATGTTGCGATCGGGGCCAGAGGCGCTTGTGCAAACGGACATAGCTTCGTTCAAGTCAGCGGAGCA
The DNA here is from genome assembly GCA_032595735.1 of Pelochelys cantorii. NCBI lineage: Eukaryota > Metazoa > Chordata > Testudines > Trionychidae > Pelochelys > Pelochelys cantorii. The sequence continues at coordinate 4,250,241 of CM064335.1, read as the reverse complement.
ATGTCAGTTTACATCCACCACGGATCTGTTCCTGAAATGGCAGCGTGGAGAACTTTTAATAGAGGAGGCAGCGGCGACTGGTGACGGGGGATGGAAGGGGGGTGCACCGGCCACGTGCTCCCTCCTCTGCCTACGAAAGGGCAGGGACAACCCCAATCCATCCCAGGCCCCGCGCGAGCTGGAGCCGATTGGCCTGCGACTTCCCTGCTGCTGCTGGTGGGCGTGGGGGAGGCACGGCGCAGACCCCTGGTGCTGGCCCTCCAGCCACTAGCCCCCGTGCAGGCTGCTTGCTGGCACCTCCACAGTACAGGTAATTTTAGCGCCCCGGGCAAGCAGGAATGCAAATAGCTTGAAATGGTCTGAAATCTCCGGTGGATCTGTGCATGGAAAGGAACGCACAGTGGAGATTGGGTGAGGGGTTGGGGAAGAAGCAAGAACCAGGGCTTCTGAGTAGTTTATTCCTACGTTCAGTGCTGTTGGTGCTGTTTTGCTTTGCCTAGAGTCGCGGCTAATAAAGCAGTCGGCCAAAGCCAGCTGTGCGGAGCACGCAGCTATGAAGTGATTCTTGAGGTCCCGGCTCGCCATGATCTAGCAAATGTGGGGGCGGCTGTGGGATTTCACATTCAGTTTTTGTTCGGACGTTAAGGAGAAATGCAGGGTTAGGGAACCGGGGCCCGTTTTCCTCTGAGGTGCTGATGCCTGCACGTTGCGGCTGTTCTCCATGCTCCTTTACTGCAGTCCGATAATACTGACGGATCTAAAGGAATTGACAATGGGTACTTAAAAATAAAAGCTGCCTAGCTTTGTATGTGAACTCCAATCCCTTTTCTCCTCTTTGATTAAGTATCCAGTAAAACCTAGTCCCGTGCCCGGCAATGAAACTTTAATGAAGCAAGAGGGTGAGTTCATGTCATCCGAGTAATGCGCAAGGAAGGGATTCCAGTAACGAGAGTTCTGTGAGCACTTCATTCCACGCTAAGGGGTAGTGTTACTAGAAAGCTTCCGGCCACACTGGAGCGGGAGTTGGCCTAGAGTGAACTGTTCTGGCAAACCGAAGAGCTTATTGTTACTACTCAGGGGTGGGAGAGGAGAAGGAATTTGTAAAGGGACTATGGGATTGTGGAAGACAGCCCCTTCACAGTGAATTCTTTCTCCAATGCACAGTTGTCCTGTGGAACTCATTGCCAGGGGATGTTGTGAAGGCTAAAAGTGTAACTGGGTTGAAAAAAAATTAGATAAGCTCATGGAAGATAGGTCCTTCGGTGGCTCTTAAATCAAGATGGTCTGGGGCACAACTCCATGCTCTGGCTGTTCCTTAACCGTTGACTGCCAGAAGTTGGGGTCTGGCTGACGGGATGGATCACTAGTCCCTGTAAACTGGGTGCTTGTACAGCTGTGCAGGAGAGATTCAGATGCCGCCCAGGTGATTACAGCTAGAGTTTTGTTTCTCTTGGTGGTGCACATTCGCACATGCCTCGGTGCACATAAAATTATTCCACACGTGGATGGAAAAGATTATATGGAACATTGATCGCAGGGCCTGTTCATTCCCTCTGAAACATCTGCTACTGGCCAGGTTGGAAGACAGGACTACACTGACCATTGGTCTGACCCAGTCTGACTGTTCTTATGTTGAGCTACAACAGGTAAAGCCCAGCTCCTGTCTTGCCAGTTTCCCTAAACCCTGTTTTATCTGCCATGGTCCTTCTTGGTCATCTGCTGAAGAGGCTCATGATCACGCCTGGCCCATTCAGGTGCTAACCTCTCTTTTTAGGTTGGTAAGAACAGTCCTTTAGTCTTCTGCTTCAGGAGCTCATAGCACATAAGCAGCCGCTGTTGACTGAGCCTTAGAACACCTCGCAAGGGAGGCGAAGCTGTATCACCCCCATTTTTCAGCTGGGGAAACTGAGGCACGGTGAAACGAAATGACATGCCCTGGTGTTGAATTGTGTCAAGTGGTGGAACTTTCCACGCCAACATCAGTGCCTTTAATGGCAAGCGCACCCTCTGGTTGCTGTGAGGTTTGTGATGTAGACACAGCTACTTATCCAGACCTCTTCACCCTCTGAATTCAGTTCACAAAAGGAATTGATATTGAATGTGCACCCCGGGAGTTACTGCTCCTGCTACCAGCCTGACTGGCCATAGGATGGGGGAATTGTATGTGGATTGCATTTCAATGGGTCTTTCTCTGGGTTTCCTCCTTGGCCATATGTGGGAGTCACGTGAACCTGAATGGGCGAGTACCAACAGATCCCATTTGCCCCTCGGAAGGAAGGGACCCTTGCTTGGACAAGGCAATGATCTTCCAGTAAATGGTGCTGGGGGTTTGATCTCTGTGTAGCACAGGGGTGGGCAATAATTTTTGGCGGGGGGGGGGCACGCCAAGAATTTGGTAAGTGGTCGAGGGCCACATTCTTCCATGATATTCATCTGGGATGGAGGGTGGCTGCTGAAGGGAGCTTGGGTTAAAGGATGGGAGGCAGGAGGGGTGTGGGATCGGGGAGAGGGATGTTAAATGTTGATAGAATTTCCATCGACTACTCAATTAGTCGATAAGGGGAGCGCTCGCTATCCCCCTGCGCCTCTGCCTTTGAAATGTACAAGGGCTGCAGGCGGCTTCAGTCCCCGCTCGCACTGTTTCCTCGCTGCCCCTCTGCCTCCCCTGCCCCTCAGTGGAAATGGTGCTTGGGGGAACCGGCTTTTAAGCTGGCTCCCGACAGCACCGGCTCCTGCTCCCCCCCTTGCTGCCTCTCTCTGATAGAGGCAGCGGGGGGTGGAGGGGAGGGAGGAGCAACTAGTCGAGTCACTATTTGACTACCCAATAAGCATTTGCTAATCGGATAGTCAACTAGTCGCTTACATCCCTATCTGGGAAGAGGTTATGACCTGGAGCAGGGATGGGGTGCATGGATCTGGGTTGTGACCAGGGATAGGAAATCAGATGTGCAAGGTCTGTGAGGGGGTTGTGATCTGGAGGAGGGAGTGCAGGGGATAGGGCGGTAGAGGTTTGGGAGCGGGTATAGGTGAAGAGGGTTTGGGTAACATGGGGTAGAGGTGCAGCAGGGGGGTAGGGATTTGGGTAGGGGGAGGGATGGACTGGGGTGCCAGATTACCTGGGCGGCTCTCGCTAGCAGCCCAGCAGTTTCCTTAGCCGGGGTCCCTGCCTGCCCTGCCCCTGTACCGGCTGTGGGGGCCATGTGCGGCTCTGAATGCTGTGAGCCCAGAAGAGGAGGGGTACTTCACATGCTGCCTGTCCTGCAAACAGGCAGCTCCCATTGGCCAGAAATTGGCCAGTGGGAGCTGCGAGATTGTGTTGGGGGTGGGGTCTACGCAAAGCCTCTCTCTCTCCTTCCCCCAGGCTTGCAGCGATCAGAGAGCTGCTCAGAGCAGCGTGTGGGGGCGGGATAGGCAGGGATCCTGGTTGAGGCTCCTGTGGGCCAGATCCGGTGGCATGGTGGGCCAGATCCAGTCCATGGGCCGTATTTTGCCCACCCCTGTAGCAGCTGCCTCCGTCTTGCAGGCTCTGGCACCCTCTAGGGAGCTGGGCTAGGGCAGAAGAGAAGGCGCCCAGTGGTGCCTTTCTGAGAGGAGACCCGTCGCAGCTGTCAGTCCAGCTGGAAGAATCTCTTCCATTTGTATTGTGTCTTTCATCCCAGCTATATATAGGGATGGTGTCACTCGCCTCAGGGCTGGACCGTGTGACCCAGCAATGTGCAATGACGTTTTTGGACAGGAAGTAGAGGCTAATACTGTATCCAGTTGAAACTGCTGCTTAGGTAGGTGGAATGCAATTAACGGGCTGGAATAGGGCCACGGCACATGGCCAACAGCCCTACGCTTGCAGAGAATACGGAGATATTTCATCACCGCATGCAGTCAGGGCTTGGGCTGCTCTGTTCTGGATGAGAACAGCACCACATCGGACCTGGGAATTGGGTCAGCATTGACTCCGAGGGAGGGCACTATTTATTTAATCCCCGGCAACATTCCCTGGAGCAACCTGGGAGTTTTCCCTGAGGGGGAGAGGGGTGTGTCTCCCATTCATATATCAACCACTTCTGACGTCTGAGGGTCTGAGATCCCAGCCAGCGATCACTCAGTCTAGGTGAAGCAGAGAACACAGCTTCCTAGGAGACCCAAACTGGGAGTGAAACTGTGGGATGTGCAAAGATGGATTGGAAGTACCGGGCATGAGATGCCTCTTGCATCCTGCGCCTTGCGACTTTCTGAAGGAGGAGCTGGAAGGAGAAGACTTGTCAGTTGCTCTGTAGAACAATCCAACAAGCACACACATTGGTGCTGATTACAGTGGGGCTGTTTTTTAAGATCACCTGATTTGTAAGAAGACATGCTGTCCTTGCTGCTGCTGCTGAGGGTTACTTATGTAACACACAGCTCACTCTCCATTCTTCTGCACTGGTGAGGCCACATCTGGAGTATTGCGTCCAATTCTGGGCCCCCATTACAGAAATGTGGACGCATTGGAGAAAGTCCAGCCGAGGGCAATGCAAATGATGAGGAGGCTGGAGCACATGACCTACGAGGAGAGGCTGAGGGATTTGGGCTTGTTTAGTCTGCAGAAGAGAAGAGCGAGGGGGGATTGGAGAGCAGCCTTCAACTCCCTGAAGGGGGGTTCTCAAGAGGATGGAGAGAGGCTGTTCTCAGTGGGGGCAGATGACAGAACAAGGAGCAATGGTCTCAAGTTGCAGTGGGGGAGGTCTAAATTGGATATGAGGAAAAACTATTTGCCTAGGAGGTTGAGGAAGCACTGGGATGGGTTTCCTAGGGAGGGGGTGGAATCTCCATCCCTAGAGGTGTTTTTAAGTCCTGACTTGACCAAGCCCTGGTGAAGAAAACTTAGACAACTAAGAAAACTTAGACAAACAATAGAAATTTGTAAATGCCTACTAAAATCTTCCCAGAAATCACACACCAGTTTTATGTCACCTCACTAGGGATGTTAAAATGTGTTTATTGTGTTAAACGTGTTCTCACTGAAATTTTCATTGAGTACTTTTTTACATAGGGGGAGGCATGGGAAACTGCCTGCAAACACCTCCTCTCCTCCCCTCCCTCCCCCCTGTGCTCCTGCCTCTGAGGGATCCTGGAGTAAGCTTTGGCCCTGGGTAATTCTGGCAGATGAAGTTGGCAGTGGAATGCAGCACAAACAAGTAAATAGCCTTCTAAAGAAAGGAGACGCTTTTCTTGTAGTGTCTTTCCTCTAGAAGGAGCAATTGCCAAACCAAGCAAAACGTACAGAAGAGTACATTTGCCATAACAGCTCAGACAAATAGTGCCTGTGGTCCAGTAGTGACCTGTGCTGGCTGCATCATAATCAAGCAAGGCCTGTGCTAATGACACATCTGGGTTTGTTGAGTGCTCACAGAAATCACTGTCCTTCACAGACATGTCATATACGAGAAGACGTTTGGAGCTTTCAAATACTAGATTCTGCAGAGAGCCAAATAAAATGGCAGCATTGAGGTTGTGGCACTTGTGGTGGCAGAAGTGGGATTCCTTGGGCTTACTTTCTAGGGAACTAAAATTAAAAGTATGTTTTATGGGTCTCATGAGACAATTGTCAGTTTCGAGGGAGAGTTAAATGTATACTGCCCTATAACTATATCCTTAAATCACTTTCTGTGTTTCCCAGTAAGCAGAAATAAGATTTTCTATCTCAAATTGGAAAATTAATTATTCAACTTGGCCACAAAGTTTCTCTTGCTCCTCCCAGAAGGAAGACAGTGATTTGTTGTTGGAAAGGAACAACTTTCCTGCAGTCGATATTGTAAAAAACTGTAAGTTGCCATTTAATAATAGCACTCATCATCTTGACCCCCTGGTGTGGAAGCAAATCGATGCCGAGCACTGGCTCCAGCGATTCTTCCCTGTCACCCGTGCTAGCACACTGTGGGTCCTTGCCGCCCGCTTGTAGCAACTGGGTCTTCACAAGAGGCTAAGAGACTAATACTGCCCCCAGAAGCAGATAGCTCCTTTAGCTTTTTAGCACTGTGCGGCCCAGATGCAAACTCCACTGTTGGCTCCAAAGGGTACTTGCATAGGTTCAGATAATAAGATGGCCCATGTCTCTTATAGGGATATAAGTGTTGACTGGTTACCTGGTAAGCTCCTTTTGCTGTTGCTCCCTGTACAAAGCAAGTCATACAGTTCCATTTAGCCTTTGAACTGGAGCCTGATTGCATGATGCTCATGACCCAGTTGGTGCCGTGACCCGACATTATGTGACTAGACTGTGGGCTCTGAGGTGGGGCTGAGGATGGGAGCTTGGGGGGCGCAGGAGGGGGCTCTTGGCTTTGGGGGGTCAGGGCTGGGGCAGGCGGGGCTTTACCTTGATTGGCTCCCGGTCAGCGGTGCAGAAGGGGGCTAAGGCAGCTTCCTGCCTCTCCTGGCACCGCAGACCACGCTGTGCTCAGAAGCAGCCGGCAGCAGGTTCCCAGCTAAGGGGATTGCGGAGCTAGTGCTGGGGGCAGGGGCAGTGTGTGGAGCCCTGTGCGCTCCCCCCGCCACCTAGAAGCCGGGCCTGCTGCGACCGCTTCTGGGGCGCAGCGCAGTCTGCAGTTCTAGGACAGCAGGGAGCTGCCTTAGCCCCCCCACTGGTCACTGGAGACGGTGCTGGGGGGAACCAGCCCCTGCTCACCCCCTTGCTGCCTCTGATAGCGACGAGTCGAGGGACTGCTTGACAATCCTTTTGCTTATCCGATAGTCGACTAGTCGTTAAATCCCTACGCTGCAGTTGTTTCAGATCCTCCAGCACGTGCAGCCCTGTCAGCAGGGCTACTCAACATGCAGCCTGCAGCCTGTTTGTTTGCAGCCTGCGGTGAGGTTTGGGTTTACCCGGGGCTCAACACGAGGCCCGCGGGCGGGCGCCAAAACAAAAAAGGAGTCAATAGAATGGTCTTCTGTTGAGATGCGTTTTAGCAGTGAAATTCCTGGACTGTCATTCCTCATGAAAAGTGCTGTCGTAGGGATGGAAATCGGGTCAGTATTGCATTTGATTCATATCAGCAGAACTGACTTAAATGGGGCCTGCGTGTTGTGCAGTCTTGCCTTAATCTTTGTATTCATGCCCGTCAGTGTGAAAGAAGCTATTTGCATATATTTGCAAGTATTTGCAGCCACACTTAAGTTGTGGCCCTCGGCATGTGCTGTGAGTGTCATTGTGGCCCCCGGGGCTTCCAAAGTTGAGTAGCCCTGGCCTTCGGTAACTTTTTTGGCTGCCACTAGCCTTTATTTTAACATTTTTTACATCGTTTCTTCAGAATTCTTTCCATCTCGACGGACAGAGGGGCAGGGACTCTCTTACTACACTGAGCACAAGCCGGCTTGATCTGGGTTGGGGCTTTGAGGCACTGCCCTAGCCAATACGTTATTTATATGTCGGGGGTGGGGGAGGGTCGTTCACTGAGCCCCTGGTCACGGACGAGGATCCTGTCATGCCAGGTGCTGTACGGGCACACAGCAGAGAGGGAGCCCGCCCCAAAGAGCTTCCGCTCCAAGCAGACCACAGAGGGATGCCAGCAGGCCAGGGGAGCACAAGGAAGCAAACGAGACAGACTCGGTCTGCACGATGGGCAGTGTTCGATACCGTAGCGCAGCGGCGTACCGCTCCGTTTCCGCTATTGCTCAGATTCCCCGGCGTAGCATACATATGTCAATCTGCTCCGTGAAGATCGACCCTCAAGGGTTTCCCAATTAGAGCCATTAATTACAGTGGCCCGTTTGGCTGTAGTCGTTTCCGACAGCACTGTTGATTTACCGGGTCGAGATTTGCAGCCTTTATTTCTGTTGTGAGAGCGCAGGCTCCCCCGCCATCCCCTTCTCCCCTGCCATCTGCTGTCTCTGTGGTGGAAATCCTTCCATCCCCCGTGAGCTTGCTAGGTCCCGTTTCGCCCACCCCTTAGTCCTGGAGTACCATTTCCCCTTGGGCACCTCTCTTTCCCATTGGGGAGCTAAGTGCTGCGTTCTGTAATGCACAGGGTCATACTAACGGGATGGGGGGCAGCTAACGCAGCCTCTGGATTAACAGATCCTCACCATTGTCACCCCCCGCCCCCAGTTGTCCCTGCCCAACTGCAGTGCGATGTTGGAGGTCGTTTCTAAATCCAGCACGCTCCGGGCTCCAGAAGCGTTTCGCCCTCCAGCTCCGCTTCTGAGCCTGCCCTGTTCATTAGCAAGCCCATGCAATCGGCTAATTTCAGGTGGGGGAGTGTATACACCGGGCCTACGATCCACCCTTTGAAGGTCATTTTGATTTGTGGCTGGGCACAGTTCGAAGCGCCGTGGCATTCTCCAGGGATTAAATGCAACATTAAACATTGGAGCGGGCTTGTCAGGAGAGGGCGGCTGGGATTATCACAATACAATTTATAACCTCGTTTACTGCAGGATATGATAATTAATATGGGGCATGGTGGGCCCCATCATTAATGTGCTTTGTTGTCTTCCTTGCATTATTGCTGCTGGGAAGGCCAACTTCCGAGGCTGATGAAGGGCACCGGAGAAAGAAATTGTGCTGTGAGCTGGTGGCTGTATTTCTCCGATCACATACTGTACTGTGCGCTGTATCTGATCACAAATCTGAGCCCGGCAGAGCTGTCTCATACAAGTTGATGTTTTGAAATTCTTGCTAGAAGAGGCCTGAATTGTTGTGTGCACCAAGGTCACTGGGAGCTGCTGCTAAGCCTGCATTGTGTTTTCATAGATTGAAAGGCCAGCAGGGGTGATTATGATCATGTAGCCCAGTGGTAGGTAAATACCGGCCCATGGGCTGGATCCGGTTGGCCAGGGTTAGCTCCTGCCGGGCCGCTGCCACTATATTTACCTGCATCTCTGCAGGTATGGGTGATTGCAGTTCCCATTGTCCGTGGATCACCATTCCCGGCCAATGGGAGCTGCTGGAATATAAAAGCGGCCAGACTGAGTCAGACCAAAAGTCCATCTAGCCCAGTGTCCTGTCTGCCGACAGTGGCCAGCACTAGGTACCGTGGAGGGAATGAACAGAACATATAACCACCAAGTGATCCACCTCCTGTCACCCATTCTCAGCTTCTGACAAACAGAGACTAGGGACACCATCCCTACCCATCCTGGCTCATAGCCATTGATGGACCTAACCTCCATGAATTTATCTAGCTCTTTTTTTGAACCCTGGTATAGTCTTGGACTTCACAACATCCTCAGGCAAGGAGTTCCACAGGTTGACTGTGCGTTGTGTGAAGAAATACTTCCTTTTGTTTGTTTTAAAGCCTGCGACCTATTCATTCCCATTTTTATGCCAGTCTGTGCCACTTCCCGCAGCTCCCATTGGCCAGGAACGGTGATCTGCAGCCAATGGGAGCTGCAAGCACCCATACTTGCGGAGGCGCAGGTAAATATGATGGTGGCGGCTTGCCAGGGGCTAACACTGGCAAACCGCCACCATCTTATTGCCCAGCCCTGATCTAATCTGCTCTACTGTATAACACAGGCCACAGAACTCCCCTGGAATCGCTCCTTGAGCGGATCTTTTTTTTTTAAGCATCCAACCTTCGTCTAAAAATTATCAGCTGTGGTGAAACCACCATGACCTGTGGTCAATTGTTCTAGTCTGTAGTTACACTCACTGGTAAAATGCATGGTTTCCAGTCAGAATTTGTCTAGCTTCAGCCTCCATCCATTGGATGGTGTTAGACTCTTGTGTGCTAGGTGGAAGAGACCAGAATTAAATATCTGTCCCCCGAGTACTTGGAGATTGTAATCAAGTCTCCCGAACTGTCTCTTTGTTACATTAAGTAGATTGAGCTCCTTGAGCTTTTCTGTAGGACGTGTTTTCTCATCCTGGAATCATTCACATGGTGCATCTGTGAATCCTCTCCAGTTTATCAACACCCTTCTTGAATTGGGGACTACAGAACGGGACACAGTAGTCCAACAGGGGCTGCAACAGTGCCAAATACAGCGGTAAAAGCAACTCTCTATTTCGAGTGACGTTCCCTTGGTTTATATACCAGGGATTGTATCAGTCCTTTTGGTTAACTGATTATCCTCCACAACCTCCATATCTTTCAGCATCTCTGCTTCCCGGGATAGAGTTGCCCTTCCTGTAAGGAAGCCTTACGCTTTTTGTTGCGAGGGGCGTACATTTCTGTTATATTGTTGACTTGCGCCCAGCTAACCTAGCGGTCCAGCCTGTGGTGCATTCGTGACTTATCCTGGTCATAATTTTCCATTCCCGGCTTTTTTGTGCCATTTTACCAGTGATGGTTTTACGTTTCCTGTCAAGGCTTTAATAAAAATGTGTGATAGCGAGGGCCAAGAACGGATCCTTTTGGGCGCTCGCTAGAAATGCACCCTTTGGATGGCAGTTCCCTCTTTACAATTCCAGTGTGAGGCCCTGTCGGTGTAGTTGCAGTTGTGTTGACCCCAGGGAATGGCAGTAATGTGGGTCAGGTAATAGCTTTCATTGGCCCAACCTTGGATGATGAGGCAGAGAAGTTTCCAAGCCACTCAGAGCTCTTCTGCCCAAGAGGAGGCTGGGATTTCTATAGCAGAGCCGAGACAGATGAACAAAGGGGGCAGGGAAATTTTATGACCATAAAGAACATTTGTCTGCAGAGTAAAAGCCCAACTTGCTGAGCATTAAAGTAATTGTGGATTGCAGGTTCTCTGCACGGCTCAGGATCAGGCCTGAAGGGTGTAAATGAATTGCGGGCAGGCAATGGGAAGGAATATTTCATACGTGCTCACTCGCCGTGTAAATCATTGCCTGGTAGGCTAAATGCTCTAAGTTTCTTCCTTCCACTCCAGGAAGCATTAATTACTTCTGAGATTGGCCAGTGCTCTGAGCTAATATGGGGACTCCTGTTCTTTAATGATGTCTGAAAATCCCTGAATATATGGGAGAAGAAACACCGGAACATTGCTTGCTGACATCTAGATCAGGGTTTCCCAACCTATGGGTCGGGACCCAAATATGGGTCGCCATCACATTTCAAAAGGGTCGCCAAGTGTCTCCCCAGGTGGCTCTGGCCACCCTCCTCCCCCCGTTTTTGAATTGCCCTGGGTCACCAAGTCTTCCTGAATTGTCAAAATCGGTCCCCATCTGGAAAAGGTTGGGAACCGCTGGTCTAGATGGTGCTTGGTCCTGCCAGGAGGGCAGGGGACTGGACTTGATGACCTCTTGAGATCCCTTAAAGTTCTAGTGTTCCATGATTTTCTGATTAAGCTGTTAATTCAGTCTAGAGGACCTGGCTGAATGACCTCCTTTAACAAAAAAAACCCCAGTGCAGACCCTCCTTTTTTTTTTTAAATACCCTATTGGCAGGGCTCGACAAACTGCAGCGAGAGCTACTCGCCAGCCCTGCACCACGCATGTGCCAGACCGGCACTGCGCATGTGTGCCGTGCTGGTGAATGGGGCGCATGGAGCAACCGGCTGAAATCTACTCGCCACGGGCGAATAGAAACAGCAGTTTGTCGAGCCTTGCCTATTGGAATGAAATGTGCGTTGTGGTAGAAGAATGCTTCTTATTTCTTCATCCTCGAGAAGAGTTTCCCAAACTTTTTCAGCTGCCAAGCCCCTCCGGGGTCCTGAAAATTTGGCGGAGCCCCTAACATCTCATGATTTTTAATTCAATAGGCACCCAAAGAAATGGACTAATTTTTGGAATTCTATTTTTATTTCTTGTATATTTCTTATCATTTTTTTTTTTTTGGTCAAGAAGATGGTCCGAAAATGAGTAACACAATAACGGGGTCATACAACTATCATGAATCTTTTCTTGCGGCGCCCCTGACCCATTGTGTGGAGCCCCAGGGCTCCGTGGAGCACATGTTGGGAACCCCTGTCCTAGGGGATTTCTGAAAGTTCTGCTCTAGGAATTATGTAGGGAAGGTTTGGAGGCTCTGTGATGCTGGAGGCCAGGCTGGATGATCACAGTAGTCCCTTCTGGCCTTGGAATTTATGAAAGCTCCCACGAATTCGGCACCGTGCAGGTTTTTGTGAGCCAGAAAATCTCTCTCTCTCTCTTCCAAAACTTGTGGTGTTTTAAAAAAAATGTTTGCTTCACCTAGTCACATAGGCTAGATCACTAGGGGTGTGTAGGCAGTATTGGTGTTATGTAGCCTCTAGGAGTTCCAATCACAGACCAGGATTCAGGGATCGTTGTGCTAGGCGCTATACAAGCAGAACAAGAAGATTGTCCGTGCCCCAAGGCATAAGACTCAGGAAATATGTGCTGCCATTGGTTTTTACTTATGTGTATATACATGCCCACTGGCGGAATCACTAATTACAATCTGATCTTTTGGGAACGTGTGTCCCGTTAGTGAATTACCCACCGGCCTGGCTTCAGGTAACCAGCTTGCCCTTCAGTGCTCATTCAAGATCTGGGGAGAGGAATAGACTCTAGTTATGAAAATCGGCCTAATTTTGAGATTGGGGCAGAGTAAAAAAAGAAGGCGCTTTACTGTAAATTGTAGGCAGCTAACAACAGAAACTCAAATATTAGAAGAAACGGTATATCGCGCAAACCACACACTTTCACATCACTAAAACAAGAGCCGTGATCGCCTAGAAACATGAACCTCTCTGCAAACCACAGAAAGTAAAAGGGAGCGCTTCTCTTTCATTACTGATAGCATTGCTTTTTTCTTGATATGAAAATAGGTACCAAATGTTCTTGAACAAGAACACACACACGCGCGACTTTGTTAACTTTAGGGGCCAAAATATACCCACGGAATGAGAGACTATGAAAAGCGAAGAGTTAGCGTCAGATGTCTCATTGTGCCTCTGATTTGGAGCACCTTGCAGTTCCAATGAGCATTTTCCAGTGGCATGGGTGGTATCTTACATCAGCTATTTCAGAATGTTTCCAACGCTTGAGCGTAAGGCCCGTGTTTGCAAGTGGTTAGTGATTTCTGGTCTGTCTGTTTTAGGCCCACTTGGAGACATCTTGTAAGAAAATACTGAGCAACTGGTCTCTGAAAATCAGGCTTTTTAAGGCATGACAGGTAGGGCATCCAAACAATGTGATATTTTCAGAATTGCCAGTCATTTCTGAACAGCCTTGGTCTGCATTTTGAGTGTGACCATTGGGTAGATGTGTAGTCATTTAGACCTTTGGGGGACAAATCTTCCAAGAAGCCTCCTCATTTGGGCCTAGATTTGTGGACATCCCGGCCAGCATTTGTAAGCACAGAGTTCCTGGTCCTACCACCAGATCCGCATGAGTGGTCACCTACTAGGTTCAGAGAAGCGGAATGTATTAGTGAGGCGTGATTTCCTTTGCGGAAGCCATGCCAGTTAGTCCCTCTCCTTCCACGGCCACCTCAGCGTTTTGTAGTTGAACATCAGTTGCTATTTCAGCCAATTTATTTGCTATGGCTGCCGCTCTTTGGGCTCTTGTCCCATTCTCCCAGTCGTGCTGGGGAGGTCCTGGGGTCAGGCAGGATGACTGCTACTTTCTGCGAATCTCCAGCTGCCATGAACTGATCTCCAGGGAGTATTCTGGGTGATTTTTGCTTCGCCCCCCCCCCCCCATGTCACATCACTGATCTGTAATTTTCTGGGTCACACCCAGCACCTACTTTTAAAAATAGGTATTTGCTCCCCTTCCTCCCCAGCCCCACGGCTATGACTTTAATACAAGACTGAGTTTTGTTCGCAGCTAAGTCACTTAATTCTTAAGCTCCTTCAAAACTGGGGTGTACAGCAGCTGGGCCTGGTGATTTAGCCCGCCTCAATATACCTGTTGGTTGTAGGACCATTTCTGTGGGTATCTTTTGAACACACAGTGGGGGGAGGGATAGCTCAGTGGCTTGAGCATTGGCCTGCTAAACCCAGGGTTGTGAGTTTAATCCTTGAAGGGGCCATTTAGGGATCTGGGGCAAATCTGTCAGGGATGGTACCTGGCCCTGCTGTGAGGGCAGGGGACTGGATTCAATGACTTCACAAGGTCCCTTCCAGTTCTGTGAGATGTTATATCTCCATATTATTATATACATGCCTTAGTCCTTCACTTGGGAGCTCCAAGAGGCAATTACTTTACCTTCTTGTGTCTTTGAAAAGCACCTACCACTACCATAAATAACTGAAAAGGTGAGATCCAATGTTTAGAACAGCAGAATAGTCAGAATTCCTAAATTCAGTTCCTGGTTCTGTGATCGCTTTACTTTGTGGCACTGGACAAATTGTTTAACTTCTATGTCCCTCAGTTTTGCCTTCAAGTAATATTACTAGAGGTTGAACCTCTCTAATCCAGCACTGTCTGGTCCAACAACCTCTGTGGTCCGGCATGATTTCATTGAGCCAGATGTGCACTTAGCATGGGTGTGGCCAAGTTTCCTGTGATCCTATAAAGTTTCTTTACAACCCCCAGTGCTGGCTCTCAGTATTCTGTGCTGTTATTTAGCTCTAATTTACCCCTAAGTGTCTCTTAAGAGCCCAATAAGCAGTGGCAGTGTTGGTCATGCTGCTAGACAATATTGACCTCCCGTGGTCTGGCAAATTCTCTGGTGTGGCACTGGTCAGGTTCCAAAAATGCCAGACTAGAGAGGTTCAACCTGTAGTGCCCTGGGGCTCAAGGGGGCATGAAGCCAAAATGTTTGCAAAGGCCTTTGGGATTCTCTGCTAGAAGTGCAAAGTGTTGTTTTTTCCTTTGAGTGGGCTTCTTGTCCTAAAGACCCAAGAGAAGGAAAGATGGAGACAGCCTTTGAGAACATGGTTTTGAAGCAGTTCCCTCATGTTAAGGACTATTTTTGCTACTTGCTGGCTCCTGCACGACAGAATGGTCTAGAGAGTTGTGGAAAAGGTCACTTCCAAAAGTAACTAATAATTATAGGAGGGAAATGTCTCTGGATAAAGCTGCGGCTTTTGCGTATGACACCTCAGTGATTTCTTTGATGGGAGGAATCTTTGGCTGAATTCCCCCAGCAATTCACTTTCCCTTTAAACCATGTTCAGCTAATTGTAACTTTCCTGTTTATTGATTTGTTGAAGCCACTTTAAAAGATTTAATTCATTTTATTGGAGACCGCATGCGGGGAGACTCCAACTGGCAGGAGCAGGCCTATATGGTGGAAGGGAGGCCAGTTCTGCAGGGAACAGGCTTGATAGCGTTTGTCCAAATCAATAGATTGCAACGCATGTTGCTTTTAAAGAAATTTCCCCTTGAATTGTCATGCAATCCCAAGGCACTGAAGGCCTGGAATAAGTGCAGACAAAACCCAGCCTCTTAGAAAGGCTGGAGGTGCATTGGTTTCCTGTCTCCCTCCATTGCTGGGCCACTCCTCTTTTAAGGAGATCAGACCCAAATCTTCTGCGGTGCGTTTGCAATGGCTGCATGACAGGGTCCGATGCAGCAAAAGAGTAAAATAAGTTTTTCAGGGAGGCTTATCAGTGGTGGGGAAAGAAGAGGGGTGATTTTCTTTCATTGTCTCCCTTGAGTGTATCCCCACAGCTCATAAATTCATCTCTTACCAGGCAACACCTTGATAACACTCATTTACCATTTCCAATCAGCCAGGCACACATTCCCAGCAACCAGAAAGTCTCTGAATTCTTTTGGGGGAAGAAGCCAAGGTTTAACATGGGAAATCTGCTGATAACTTGATCAGGGCTTCTTCCTTAGAAACGTTACCATGTGGTGGTGTTGGTATTGCAGGAACACCTGCAGTTGGACAATCGTATATTTAAGAAAAACTTAAGAAACAACAAATAGTCTGGTATCACTTCAGAGACTAACAAAACATGGAGATGGTATCATGAGCTTTCGTGGGCACAGCCCACTTCTTCAGATGACCGGCTACCCCTCTGAAACTTTTGTATATTTAAGAGACAAGTCACTGTCCCTACAGAGCTCGCAATTTAGACTATTGGAAGGCGAGAGGGAGGGAACAGGAATAAACAAAACCATGGGCATGTTTCCCTATAGATTAGCTGTACATGGTGAATAGTTTGCTGCGTGGCTGGCCATTATCTATCAGCAGCATGGTAGAATAGGTTAAAAAGGTAGCAGCCAGCTCTATGAAGCCAGTTTTGTGTCCAGCATGTTAATTTCAGTTCTTCTTCGGTTTGATCAAACGTTTGCCTGCCATGGATTTCACTGAGAGGGGGGTAAGCAGTGCCTTTCTTTTAAAGGGTAAAGTTCCAATAGCGTTAAATGGTAATACCTTGTATTTGTACTCTATATAGTGGTTAAACATTATTTCAGGTTGAACCTCTCTAGTCCGGCACTCCCTGGTCCGGCAACCTCCGTGGTCCGGCATGATTTCAGTCAGCCAGATGTCCACTTTTCATGGGTGTGGCCAAGTTTCCCGTGGTCCCATAAAGTTTGTTACAGCCACCAGACCTGGCTCTCAGTGTTCTGTGCTGTGATTTAGCTCTAATTTACTCCTAAATGTCTCCTAAGAGGCCAGTAAGCAGTGGCAGTGTTGGTCATGCTGCTAGACAATATTGCCCATCTGTGGTTTGGCAAATTCTGTGGTTCTGGACCAGTCAGTTCTGAGGTTGCTGGACTAGAGAGGTCCAACCTGTATTCACTTTTTATGAACTGGTGGGCTGAGCTACATAGAGGATAAGTGATTTTCCCAACATTACATGGTAAAACAACAGCTGAATTAGGAACAGGTTCTCTGTTCTAATCACTGAATGGTGTGTGATTAGAGATGCTCTCCCCCATCCCAGAAATATTCGGTCTGTTCAATCCATCGCCTTTGTATCACTTTCTCCAACCTTCAGAGTCTGCGTGAGGTGACTAACAAAATATAGAAATGCAATTTTCGCTCCACTGTTGAGGGTTGACTCAGAGCCTAACTCCGTGTATTTATTTTTGGTTGCTTGTATGCCCGCCCTGTGAAATGACATTCTGAATCGTATTACTCAAAGTAGTGCAGTTTCCATTTTAAAATCTAAAGCGCTAGCCAAATCCCAGATTAATAATGTGCCTTCCTAAATTCCCCTGCAGTTTCAATGTAATGTCATGCTTCCCCACTTCCTGTCCCAAACGGTTGTGCTGTTAAACAGCTGCTGTGCAGCAGCCCAGAGAGGGTTACTGCCTCGGAGGTTGTAAAGCACTTTGGGATCCATCGGGATGCAAAGCTTTGTTTATCTGAGCTGGTGTTTTCAGGGCACTTCATTTCCAGTGCTTCTCTTGGCCATGTCTGTTTGCATTGTAGCTCATAAAGAGGGCGTTTGTACACTGATTTGTTTGCTCTGCTGAAGAGCGGTTTGTATTCAAATTAATAGGGTTACCTGTGCCAGAACCACCCCCTCGCTATGAACCGATGCGGAAAGGGAGAGTCAGACGCAGGCTGAGCAAGGTTATTTTTTCCCCTTTTGACTTTATAAGTTTTCAGGTTGGTTTTTGGGAAAGGCAGGAGATTTTAACCACTTAATGTTGTAGGACATTAGTCATTGTAGGAACATGGGTACTGCCAGAGTGGGTCAGATAACAAGTCCATCTAGTCTGTTATTCTGTCTTTGATACAGGTTGAACCTCTCTAATCCAGAACTCTCTCGTCCAGAAACATCCGTTGTTCAGAATGATTTGAGTTAGCCAGATGTCCACTTTTCATGGGTGTAGCCACGTTTCCCGCAATCCCATCAAGTTTGTTTACAGCCCCCAGTCCTGGCCCTCAGGGTTCTGTGGTGTTGTTTAGCTCTAATTTACCCCTAAATGTCATCTAACAGCCTAGCAAGCAGTGGAACTGTTGGTAATGCTACTAGACAACACTGACCCCCTGTAGTCCAGAAAATTCTCTCGCTCAGGACCGGTCAGGTCCTGAAAGTGCCATACTAGAGAGGTTCAACCGGTAGTGGTCAGCACCAGGCACTTCAGAGAAAAGTACAAGATTTTTTTGCTCTGAAGCATGAGACTTTGTAATCCTCCCAAAGCTTTAAAAAATCTTTAGTAATATAATTGCGTATTTTCACATTACCCTAACCCTTTTGTGAATCCTGGTATGATCTTGGCCTCAAATGTATCAAGTGGCAATGAATTCCGTAGGCTAATTATGCATGGTGTGAAAAAAGTATCTTTGCTATAGATCCAGACATCAGATACCAATTTCTAAAGAGAGTGCTTCATTTCCCTCAGAATTATTAACATTGCATGTTTGTTTCCGTTGCCATAAGAAGTGATGGCAGCTGATCCTGCACAAACGTGTTCAATCACAGAGGGATGTGGATGTTAAAATTCCAGTGGTGGGGTTATTTTAACAAATAGCGGCCCACTCGTCTTGAAGCTGCTGCCTGTCCTTAAGAAAATAAGTGTGGAGACCTACTAGAGAAATGTTATACTTAAGGCATGAAAGCTTTGGATGCATCTTGCTATGTGACCAGCATAGCAGGATGTGTACACTCCAAAGTATAGAGTCGTAGATCACTAGAACTGGAAGAGACCTCAAGAGATCATCAAATCCAGTCCCCTGCCCTCACGGCAGGACCAAGTACCATCTAGATCAGTGTTTCTCATCCTTTTTTTTTAAATAAAGTACGCCTTTAAAAAATTATAAGTACCGCCAGTATCTACAGTTTTCAGACCCACAATTTTTTTTCTACCATTGCAACACATTTGTTTAAACAACTTAATCGTAGCCAGGCGGGCGATGAAATTTTTGGGTGTAAAAAGTACAAAAATAATAAAGTACTGTAAAACTTAAAACAAAAATTCAGTTTTCTCCAAATTTCAGTTGTGTAGACGTACCCCCCCAGACGTCTCTCGAGTACCCCTAAGGGTACTCGTACCACTGGTTGAGAAACACTGATCTAGATCATCCCTGATAGATGTCTGTCTAACTTGCTCTGAAATATCTCCATTGATGGAGATTCCAGAATCTCTGCAGGCTTCATCACCCTGGAATTAGTAACAATGGTGTTGCGTGTACAGATTTACAAAACTGGATTAAACTTTGCTTTTGAAAGTGGTACCTGGTCTTTTCCTCCAGTTAAAGGGCATGAACAAGAGTCAGGTACCCCTGGTTTGGAGTGGCCTGGACAGTTAGTGCTACACGCATGGAATCCTTGACAGATTTGAAGTCCCCCCCCCCCGCCCCCCCAGGTCTTCCAAGTTGAATTTAATCATGTGAGAAGATCATGGGAAATGAGGGAAAATCGCCTTTGCCTTTCTCCCTTCTTCCCAGGAGTTTTGTGAAACTGGTTGAATGTTTGTAAAACATGCTGTGCTCTTCAGATGGGAGGATATACATGTACATAAGCACAGAGGTTGAGGATTTCAAAGCCAGCCAGGGGAGCTAGCCACAAAACATCCATTCGTTTAATGGAAGCTGTGTGGCAGATTCCCCTGCTTTGCTCTGAGCATTTCAACCGTGCTATTACTAATATAAATCACTCTGTCTCTGTGGGGACTGAAGAATTCTGCTTTTCTGATGCTGTAATTAGAATCAGATATAAATATCTTCAAGTAGAAGAGTGAAGTTGCTGTAAGAAGCATTAAGAACTGGTTGTAGCTTTGTTCACCTACAAATGTACAGTGGAGGGTATGTGAACCTTGTATGTGGGTACCGAGTAGGGAGGTAAATGGTTAACTGGTAGGGGATGTGGGAGACCAGGGTTCAAATTCCCATCTCCACCACAAGCTCCCCAAGAAATCTATTTTGAAAGAACGGGCAGCTTCAGTAGACGCGGAATAGCTATTTCAGGATACTTCTGGTATCCCGAAATAGCTCCGCGATGTAGACATATCCTCTGTGCCTTCATCCTCATCTGTAAAATGGGTATAATGGCAATTCCCTACCTCACAAGGGGTACTGTGAGGAGAAATACATTGAAGACAATGAAGTGATCAGCTACAATGGGGATAGAGGTCAGATACGTACCAGGGGTTGGATTCTGCAATACCTGATGTGGAAATGAAAGTAGCGAAAAACCTGCACTTGCACTACAGTGACTTTCTGTAGCAACACCCACATGCCAGGGGGTGTTGCTGATGACTCAGCAGGACTCTGATGCTAGAAGGGGTGAGGTTTTGTAATCCCACTTCCACACATCTCCCAACAAGCCCCATGAGAAAGTGATGGCAACTCGGTACTAGGAATGTAAGCATCCATTTTAAAATGTGACCGTGTGACTGCTAAAACCACAGAAATTACACGTGCTGTGGGCGCTGCAGAATAAAGCTTAAATAAATAGGTTTATTTATGTTAACGAAAAGCTTAAATGAGCTTTATACTGTTGAGTGTCGTTGCACCCATTTTACAGATAGGGGAACAGAGGGTCAGAGAGTACAAGGCCACGCGGGGAGCCTGTGGTGGAGAAAAGAATTTAAACCCTAGTCTCCCACATTCCCTGTAGCACTATAACCATTGGTCTCTCCTCCCTACGTCACAGAATAGTTTCTGAACAAGTCACTTTCTTTATCTAGCTCGTCCATGGACAATGGCATGAAGAACTGCTGTAATAACATAGTCAAATTCATGCTTGTCTTTGTCGCTCATTCCCTGCTGCCCCTGATGCTTGGTACAGTTTCTCCTCCTCTTGGGCCAGGTCTATGTGGCGGGGGAAGGTCGGCTTAAATTACACAGCTGAAGTCAATGTACCTGAAGCTAAACTTGGTGCCTTCTTGACAGTGAGAGGTCAGAAGGAGAAATGCTCCCGTCGACTTCCATTGGCACGGACGGGGCACCCTCAGTGTTCGATTTAGCGGGTCTTTACTAGAGCCGCTAAATCGAACCCTGAAAGATCCATCGCCAGAGCATTGATCCTCCAATAAGTGGAGATGTAGTCTTGGTAGCCTGTATACTACTCTTTCCTCATTCACCTCCCTCTGTCCATACCTTTTCTTTCGTGAAACCTTTTTGTTGTAATCTACCGACCAGAGCAATTCAGACAGGACCTCTTTGGTCTCTCTCTCGACTGTCTGTGTCTCATGTAGGGCTGTAGCGCAGGCAGAAGTCCTGCTCATTTCAATAGCTGTAAGGCCTTGCTGTGTAAAATGCAGGTCTCTTGAGGCAGTGACTGCTTTGTTCTCTACATGTTTTGTGGCACCTTGTGGTTGGATGGTCTTTGTCCACTCGAAGAGCTGTGGCTGAACCACTGTGAAGCTCCTGCAGTACCAGAATCCGTGAATGCCACAGGGTTAGTTGCACACTGGCCATGTTTAGCTGCCGTATGTTCAATCAAAGCACTGACAAAGAACCCAGAACGGCAGAATCCCAAGCATGTTACAGGCTGGGGACCGACTGGCTAAGCAGCAGTTTGGCAGAAAAGGACCTGGGGATTACAGGGGACAAGAAGCTGGATATGTGTCAACAGGGTGCCCTGGTAGCCAAGAAGGCTAATGGCACATTAGGGTGCATTAATCTGAGCATTGCCAGCAGATCTAGAGAAGTGATTATTCCCCTTTATTCAGTACTGATAAGGCCACATCTGAAGTATTTAATCCAATTCTGGGCCCCACGTTACAGGAAAAGGATGTGGATGCATTGGAGAGGGTCCAGCGGAGGGCAATGAAAATGATGAGGGGGCTGGAGCACATGACCTCTGAGGAGAGGCTGAGGGATTTGGGTTTGTTTAGTCTGCAGAAGAGAAGAGTGAGGGGGGATTTGAGAGCAGCCTTCAACTTCCTGAAGGGGGGTTCCAAAGAGGCTGGAGAGAGGCTGTTCTCAGTGGGGGCAGATGGCAGAACAAGGAGCAATGGTCTCAAGTTGCAGTGGGAGAGGTCTAGGTTGGATATGAGGAAAAACTATTTCACCAGGAGGATGGGGAAGCACTGGGATGGGTTCCCTAGGGAGGGGGTGGAATCTCTATCCCTAGAGGTGTTTAAGTCCTGGCTTGACCAAGCCCTGGCTGGGATGATTTAGTTGGGTTGGCCCTGCTTTGGGCAGGGGGCTGGACTGGATGACTCCTGAGGTCTCCTCCAGCCCTAGGAGTCTATGATCCTAAGAACAAAGAGAAGCTGCTGGTGCCCATGCCCAGGAAATTAGATTGTTCACTCCCTGCCTGCCATACGTAGCATGGGACTTTGTGAATGACTGGTGTGCGCAGTGTGGGAACGAGGGTGGTTCTCATGCAGGGATGTAAAGGAGCCTCTGGGGGCAGAAAAATACGTGCTTGGTTCTTGGTCCAAGAACGAGGAACCAAAGCACTGGAGAGGTGTTGCAACTTGTATGGGCCTGCAGATATTTTTCCTTTGCTCAGTGCCTTTGTCACACGCATTCTGATACCAATGGGAAGGGTGAAAAGCTGTGTGCGGGAAAGCTGTGTGCTCCGGGCCAATCGCATCACGCTCCTCTTTGTCCTTGCAATATTTATGTATCTGCAGGTTCTTGGGTTTGGACCCCATGATAGGGGATGCTATCGGATGAGGTCTGAAAGGAGCACTTTAAATAGCATGCTCCACGTCTGAGTAATGGATTGGATGTACCTTGATAAGGAACAGTCTGACTGCAGTCCAGCGTTTATCTCAGTGGATCTGCTGTGATTCATCAGGAAACTGAAAGCCCAAAGGAAAAGTCCATCCCTGGTCAGTCCGTTAGATGAGACAGAAATTAGTCTTAAATGGAAAGAAATCCAATTGCCCTGTGATAGTCCTTAAAAGTTCCCCCCCATGAGCAAACGTCTCAGTGTTTATGTCCCCACGCTTTCTGCATAGTCCAGTGAACCTGACTCCTGTCAGATGGAAATGAATGAGGCTTCCATGCGTTTTGGTGAGAGAGGAGAAAGGGGAGTCGGTAGACTGTGTGCTGGGAGGGGGCGTTTTGGTTGGATAATGGCTGCAGGCTGCAAAGGCTGTTTCGGCTTAGTCCGTCTTGGTCTGCTTCATGCCGCCATGCCGATATATTTCGCTCCTCCAGCATACGCTGCTTTTGGTCCACAGCGTGTTTCACCCGGATGAAGTAAGCCATGCTCGCGATGGTGCTTTGAAGTAATTGGGTCAACGTGTAATCGCTGAAAAACTCAGGAGTTACATGGTTACCTGCATCTGCAGCGTGGGGTGGCAGCTGGCTCCCCCGTAGCCGGTGCCCACCGGGAGCTAGCTTTTAAGCCAGCTCCCGGTGCATACTGGCTCCCGCTTGCAGCCCTGCTCCTGAGGAGCTGGCTGCCACCCCCACGCTGCTGCCTCTGATATAGAAGCAGGCGGGGGGCGAGAGCTTGCGTGTAACCGGTAATATTAACCAATAGCCCTGGTCTATCGGTTAACTGTTTACATTGGTTGAACTTTCACATCCCTAGTAGAAACGGAAGCATTAGCGATCCTTGTTTTATAAACTGGGCACCTAGCACAAAGGGACCCTACTGGAAATTAGGGATGTTAACGAACGTGTATTTGTGTAAACGTGTAACTGCTGGATTTTTTTAAAAGCGGTTACACATTTTCACACGGGGATGGGGCAGGTAATAGCCAGTGCTCAAAGGAAGCTGGCTTTTACATCGGTTCCCGCCTGCACACCCTCCCCTCCCTGCCCGCTGCCTCTGATACAGATGTCGGACAGGAGGGGGTTACGGGTAGTCGTTAGGATTAGCCCAGGCTTATTGGTTAGTCATGTAAACGCCTACATGGTTAATCATGTAAACGCCTCCCATCTCTACTGGAAATCAGTGTCATTGCTTGAGGCTTTTCATTCTAGCCAGGGGGCAGCAGACCTGCTGTGGCAGGGAGGTGACGCCAATGTGCTGTGGGCCTTCTCCATCACAGACCTCTTTGATTTGAACTCAGGAGTCCTCTGCCCAGTTCTGTGTTCGTCCCCGCCCTGCCCCACACTTGGCTTCCGCGCAGGACAGGTCCTGTAGAACATGAGCAAAGAGGCTTTTGCTGGGATAACATCAGGAAGGTGGGATACACTGGGCTGTGAGGAGGGATTTTGCAGACATCGGCCGAGTTTTCTTCTCTAGGTTTGTTATGGGCTATGGACCAGAGATCCTTAACCCCTTGGGCTACCAGGGTGTTAGACTCTGCTCTGTGCATAGCCCCGGAGGAATTTGGACAGAGCCAGCCTATCTATGCCCGTCATGATCTGAGACCCATGGCATTTACAGAAGGCATTTCTTAGAGGTACCATCCTTGTGTTACCTTTATGAACAGAATCCTTGCGGGTCTCCTCTTAGCTTATAGTGCTGACCTTTTATGTTGGATTAGAATCATAATAGACTGATTCCCCATCTCTAGGGTGTAGCCCATTGCTGGTGTTAGGGATGTGAAGGCTTATCTGGTTAACCTGTAAGCCTCATCCTTAGTGAGTGAGGTTTACCGGTTAAGGTTAACGGGGGGGGGGGGGTGGGAGGGAGACTGGAGCAGCTCCTGCCTGAGGTGGGGGCAGGTTTTTTCCAGCTTGCCCCCCCACCCTTTAATCAGTTAATGTTAGGGATGTAAGTGACTAGTTGCATCCCCCCCCTGCCTTGGTGCCTCTATCAGAGAGAGGCAGCAAGGGGGGGAGCAGGAGCCAGTGCTGGGGGGAGCCAGCTTAAAAGCTGGTTCCCACCCAGCACCTTCTCCGCAGGGGTCAGGGGAGGTCGAGTCACAGTAGAAACGGCACGAGTAGGGACTGAAACCGTCTCCACTTGCGCCGCTTCTACTGCAGTTCTGCTTTTGAAAGGTACAAGAGCCCTAGCAGGGCTCTTGCTACAGTTCAAAGGCGGAGGCGCCCTTATCGACGAATCAAATAGTCGATGAAAATCCCATCGACTGTTCGATTAGTTAATTAATCTAATTTAACATCCTTAGTTAACGTTAGCCAATTAGACGGGATTTCACATCCTTAGCTGGTATCTTATGTTTTTGGGACTGTTCTCCTTGGTTCTTGCTTCCCACCTTCCAGATGAACCCCTCTGCCAGTTAGCCATGGGTACCTCGTTCTGTGTAAGTTCCATGCGCTGTAATGAGCAGTGGAACTTGGCTGGATATGACCCCTCAGTCTCAGACATTCTGACGTTCCGCTGGGACTTAGATCACAGGCAGGGGAGGGATGGTGAACACACTGGCTCACGCAAACATGGCTGTAGTCCGGTAAATCAGCCGAGTTGGAACCACCTGCCCCAAGCCACAGCAGTGTGTTTCAGAACAGCCATGAAAAGAATGTTGGCACATCTGCGGAGGATACGTTCCGATGCCGCGCGAGCTCAGGAATGCCTTCCTGGACACGTCGCTGCCCTAAACGCCTCTTTGATTTATTGAGCGGAGATAACCATTATCTGTCTGTTTTTGGGACCGTGCCTTGCATGCCAGTGTTGAGAAGAGGGGCGGGGAAGAACAGTTACCAAATCGCTATTTCAAAACAAAGCCCTAACTAATGTACCGTGACAGTTTCGGGGGAGTCTCTGGGGAAGTGGCAGCCGTGCCGCACACTCAGCAAAATGAACCGTTCTCACTCCAGAAATATCGAAAACACCTGTGCAAAACCACCCTTTGATCTCAATTGTTTGTGCTAAGGCAAAGGCACCATGCTGGCACATTAGCTCAAGGGAACATGTACTTTGGCGGAAGAGAGTCTGTCGTTGTCCCAAAGTCATAGCTAGGAGAGCTCATTGGTGTCGGCTGAAATCTTCAAAACTGGCCAACTAATGTGAGGCTCTGTGTTTTGGCACCAGTGTGAGTTTTGAAAATGCTGAACATGCATCTCCACTGGCTGAAGTCAAGGACAGCCGACAGAGTCCCTATGTGTGAAGTTTTGGATTCCACCTGCTCTGTGGAATGGCACTGAGATCCATGGCAATGCACAGTGAGTGCAAGTAACACCAACCCCGAGTAATGCAGAGACAAAACCCTGCTGGGTCTCTTGTTCATCTGCTTGAGTCCTTTACCGTCTTCCATTTACAAATCGAATCAGAGGACGATACACCAGAGTAGACCCTACAGTGCTGCTCTCTGAGCATACCCAGAACGTCCTTAGGTGACCATACTTGGGCTCATGGGAAAGCGCCATAATGTGTGTTGTAGACCTAAACCCCTAGAGGATCTACTTGACCAAATGGGAGAAAGCAAAGAGGAGAGTATGGGAGTGTACAGTATCGTTCCAGTGGGGTGCGGCTCTTCCATATGTGACCTTTTCCGATTGTGCTTCTATCTATTAAAAATACTTGGAATGGCCCCTTTGCCCTGTCAGGGTATGTCTACACTACAAAGTTAATTTGAACTCACAGCCATTAGTTCGAATTAACTTTAATAGCGGCTATACATACAAACCGCTAGTTCGAACTTAATTCGAACTAGAGGAGCGCTTAATTCGAACTAGGTAAACCTCGTTCTACGAGGACTAACGTCTAGTTTGAATTAAGTAGTTCTAATTAAAGCCTGTGTAGCCACTTAATTCAAACTAATTGGAGGCTAGCCCTTCTCAGGTTGCCCTGGTGGCCACTGGGCCAAACCAGGGAAACTTTTCTGCCCCCCCTCCCAGGCCCGAAGCCCTTAAAGGGGCACGGTCTGGCTACAGTGCTCGTGCCAGTTGCAAGCCTGCCAGCACCCAGCCAGCAGACCCTGCACCTGGCACGGCATGAGCCAGCCACCCGCTGCCACCCAGCCCTCCGCCTCTTCCCAGGACCAGCCTGGCGGCTCCCAGGAGCCTGCCCGGGGCCGCAAGAGGCGGGCGCCCGCCTGGTCTAGTGCGGAGATCGTGGACCTCATCGAGGTTTGGAGGGGAGGCCTCCAACGTCTACGACCTCCACACTAGGCACAGGAATGCGGCTGTCTAGGGCAGAATAGCTGCCAGCCTGGCCACCAAAGGCCACATGCGAACCCAGGAGCAGGTTTGCATAAAAATCAAGTTGGTCCAGTGAGACCCCTGACCCTGAGCTTAGAACATAAGAACATAAGAACGGCCGTACTGGGTCAGACCAAAGGTCCATCTCGCCCAGTAGCCTGTCTGCCGACAGCGGCCAGCACCAGGTATCCCGGAGGGGATGGGCTGAAGACAATGGCCAAGCGATTTGTCTCGTGCCATCCATCTCCAGCCTTCCACAAACAGAGGCCAGGGACACCATTCCTACCCCCTGGCTAACAGCACTCCATGGACCCAACCTCCATGAATTTATCTAACTTCTCTTTAAACTCTGTTCTAGTTCTCACCTTCACAGCCTCCTGTGGCAAGGAGTTCCACAGGTTGACTATGTGCTGTGTGAAGAAGAACTTTCGCGTATTAGTTTTAAACCTGCTGTCCATTCATTTCATTTGGTGTCCTCTAGTCCTTCTATTATGGGAACTAATGAGGAACTTTTCTTTATTCACCCTCTCCACACCACTGTCAGCCGGTGGTCAGGGCAGTGAGTGGTGCGTGTGTATTATACACCCGAGTCTTCAACTGCTAGGACTGGGGTCCCTTAGCAGCGGGCAACCTGGAGGAGGTTGCCGGGCGCCCCAAGAAGTTTACAGGGAGAGCTTATTACACCTCAGATTTTGACTGCTAGGATACACGATCCCTTTGCAGCGGGCAGCCTGGGGAGGCTGAGAGATGCCCCAACGGATCTGTCCCCTGGAAGTGACATGATCCAATGCTCAAGCTCTCCCTATATCTGTCCCTTATGACCGGCTGAAGTTCTTTTTAAAATTGTGCTTGGTTCTGTTACAGCAACTGAAGGAGTCAGGTCACAGCTTAAACAGTTACTATTTTATTGTTACAGGGTAAACTTAGCTGTTAAATGCTACTACTGTGTCACAGATAACACAGCCACTACAAAGGACAGGACAGAAATTACACTAATAAGTCACTTACAGGTACCATGAAACCCTTTTGGTTCTCTGAGCTCTTATTAAATGCATGCAAAATAGACACCTAGCAGGTATATATTCTCACCCCTGCGTTCCAGACTTGGCGTGGCCAGCATCTTTCTCTCAATCCCTCGGGAAGAAGTAGGGCGAGGCTGGGCGTCCCACAGACCTCGGGAGACAACCAATACCTGCCAGCAGGTGTAGATGATTGGAGGTCAAATGGGGTGGGCTACTAAACCCTTCTTTATACCCCTTGGGTCACGTAGGCTTCTTCCTGGTCTCAAGTGGCCAATTAGGAAAAATGGCTTTGAATGCCAAGTTTCCCACGAAGGGTGCAAAGCATAATTCACACCTGGAAGAATGCAGACAACGGGCACCTCTGGTATGTGATGGGTGAAGATTCCTCTCCTGGGACAGTGCAGGCATGTCAATTATGGTACTAGCCATCAGGACGGCGGGAGGCCCCGGGTCGTCAGCTAGCCCATTTACTGTCTGGTTTCTGTTTATGGTAGAGTCAGGGACAGGCAGCACACCTGTGTTCCCAGGGCATCAAAGGCTGACTGCCTTTCTCTTGCTCTCTGGGGAGGGGAACAAGATGGGGTTCATGTCTGGCTACAACCACTCATGCTTTTATAGACCTCTATCATATCTCCCCTCCGTCTCCTCTTTTCTGAGCTGAAAAATCCCAGTCTCTTTAGCCTCTCTTCATATGGGACCTGTTCCAAACCCCTAACCATTGTAGTTGCCCTTTTTTGAACCCTTTCCAAGGCCAAAATATCTTTTTTGAGGTGAGGAGACCACATCTGTACACAGTACTGAAGATATGGCCTACCATAGTTTTATACTTCCCCTCCTCCTTCTTCCCCTGGCTTCCCCCTTCCAGCTCCCTCCTCTCAGGTTTCCCCCTCCCCTCTCCCACCTCCTTTTCCTAGTCTCCCCAGAGGTTAATCCCCCCCCACCGGTTTTGTTAAATAAAGAGAGTTTCTATTTTTGAACACGTATCCTTTATTTTTTACATCAGGAAGGGGGGCTAGGGAGGGGTAAGTGGAAGGAGGTGAGGGAGGAATGGGGCATGAGCTCCCGATGGGGAGGACTGGGGTGGCTCTGCGGGCTCCTCAGGGTGGAAGCTCTCCTGCAGGGCCTCCTGGATTCTGACAGCCCCCGATTGACACCCCCGGATGGCAGCCTGCGGCAAGTGCAGCCGGGCTGATGGCCAAGGGCTGTGATGTGCCGAGTGCGGGCACTCAGGGCACTCCAAGTCAGGACTGTTTTGCTGTCCCTCATCGAGGTAGACAAGCAAGCGGGGAACCCTGAGAACTGTCTGTCTGAGGTGGGGGTCGGGTCCCTTTAAGCACAGCCCTCGGCTAGCCTGAGGCAGCAGCTCCACACTCTAAGCCCTAACCTGATGCCCTGCTGGCACTGGTTCCGGCCAACCTTAACTTTGGTTCGGGGTCCACTCAATGTGGACATGCTAGTTCGAATTAGCAAAACGCTAACTCGAATTAGTATTTAGGTCTGGATGCACTAATTTGAATTAACTTAGTTCGAATTAACTAATTCGAATTAAGTTAGTTCGAATTAGTGCTGTAGTGTAGACATACCCTCAGTGCCTTGCTGTCGTTTTCCTTGCGCCGCTCGTGTGAGGTAAGGCAGTGCTATAGTCTTGAGGATAGAGACACGGGTATGTCCATCCTGCCAAAAAACCAACCAGCCAACCAATTATTGTTGTGCTGTGAGCAAGACACGAGAAATCATTCTTCTGCTCTACTCTGAGCTGATTAGGCCTCAACTGGAGTATTGTGTCCAGTTCTGGGCACCATATTTCAGGAAAGATGTGGAGAAATTGGAGAGGGTCCAGAGAAGAGCAACAAAAATGATGAAAGGTCTAGAAAACTTGGGCTATGAGGGAAGACTGAAAGAATTGGATTTGTTTATTCTGGAAGAGAGAAGACTGAGAGGGGACATGATGGTAGCTTTCAAGTACCTAAAAGGGTGTTGCAAGGAAAAGGGAGAAAAAATTGTTCTTGATCTCTGAGGCTAGGACAAGAACCAATGGGCTTGAATTGCAGCAAGGGAGGTTTACGTTGGACATTAGGAAAAAGTTCCTAATTCTCAGCATGGCTAAACATGAATACATTGCCTAGGGAGGTTGTGGAATCTCCATCTTTGAAGATATTTAAAAACAGGTTGGATAGACATCTTTCAGGGATGGTCTAGATGGTGCTTGGTCCTGCCATGAGGGCAGGGGACCGGACTCGATGACTTCTCGAGGTCCCTTCCAGTTCTAATCTTCTATGATTCTCTGACTGACCGACCAACAAAAAATGTCCATGAGTCTCAGACCGTGCTCAGACTCTGGGGCTAACAATAGCAGTGTAGGTATTCCCACTTGTTCTGGCTCTGAAACCTTGCAAGAAAGATGGATATCTTTGCAATGTAGACGTACCCAGAGTGAGTTGTGCAACATATAGGGTATCTGGGTGAAGCTGGGAATTGAATCCTGTGTTCCTGTGTCCTGGGTTGGAGAACAGGAACTGAGAGAAGATTTAAAAAAACAAAACAAAAAGGGGATTTGTTCAGTCCGGAGAAGAGAAAACTCGAGAAGAGAGGGGACATGAGAGCAGCTTTCAAATACCTAAAAGGGTGTCACAAGGAGGAGGGAGAAAAATTGTTCTCCTTGGCCTCTGAGGACAGGAGAAGCAGCAATGGGCTTCAATTGCAGCAAGGGAGGTTGAAGTTGGACATTAGGAAAAAACTTCCTACCTATCAGGGTGGTTAATCACTGGTATAAATTGCCTAGGGAGGTTGTGGAATCTCTCCCATTGGAGATTTCTAAGAGCAGGTCAGACAGACATCTATCAGGTCAGCTCTAGCGTGCAGGGGAATGGACTAATCCAGTGACTCTCAACCTTTCCAGACTCCTGTACCCCTGTCAGGAACCCGTTGTGTCTTGCATAAACGACTTGCTTTACAAAATCAGGCACAAAAGTGTCACAGCACACTGTTACTGGGAACTTGCTGACATTCTCATTTTTTCCATACAATTATAAATGAGTTGGGATATAAATATTGTATATACATTTCGAGGTACAGTATGCAGTGTAAGCATTTCATTGTATGAAATTTTACTTTGTACTGACTTCTCAAGTACTTTTTATGAAGCCTGTGGTCAAACTAGGCAAATAGCTAGATGAACTGATGTACCGCTTGGAAGACCTCTGTTGTCCCCCAGAGGTACTTGTATCTTGGTTGAGAACCACTGGACTAGTTGGTTTTCAAGGTCCCTTCTAGTCCCATGATTCTGATTCTTTGATCATTTTATCTGCCACTTCCATGGACACCCCCAGGATGGACAAAGCCTCTGTTTTTTACTGTTGTAGAATGAAGCTTTTGGCCACCAGACTAGGAGCTTTTGGCCACGCTGTGGGAGGATAGAGTCAAAGCCAGTTTCCCTGGCATCCAGCGGCAGAGAAGATTTAGCCCACGATGTCTGTTGTGTCTGGGATCGCAAAAAAAAGTCTCTCGCGTTTTTCCTCCAGTTGAGTTTTCCAGCACGGGTTGTCACAGTAACAAGATTGTCTCCCATCTGCTCCTCATGTGGCAACACGTGCTTCGTGAAAGTATTTTTTTTTAATTATTATTATGGGTTTAGCCAGCGGTAACCATGGTGAGCAGACTTATCACGCAGCATTTTTCTTCCAAGTCAGTTTTGAAATGCTGACAATTAAATAGATACAGTTCGCGTTCAAGATCCATCAGTCTCTTTGTTGTCTTGACAACCGGGAGTATATTTAGAAATGTAACGAGTACATGGAGTTCAGTTGCACTTTGGCTAGGACGTTGTTTTGTAGATTGAGAACTGGCTCGTCGGTCCCCGTGCTCCGGGCACTGCACATTTGCTCTTGCTGAGCTCCCTGGCCAAAGCTGGCGGTCTTTCTCCATGGCTGAAACGGACTTTTCTGCTGCCTCCCCAGTAGCCAGCCTGGCAGGGGCTGCCGATCTGATTCTGGGTCACGACCTATCCCCCACCGATCCCACTCCTGCGGAGCTAGCCGCTGGGCAGAGTTTAAGCGATAACACTGTTTCTTGGTTAACCGGTTAATCGGTTAAACGCTTAACATCCCTAGTGGAGAGGCAGAATGCTGCAGTACTACGGCCAAATGACTCCCCTCTCCTTCTGCCTCAGTTTCCTGTGTCTTAACTATGCACTTAGCAAGAGACCTGTGCTGGAGAGAGCTTAGTGCATCTGTACAGACCAATCTCACTCAGGGCCTGTAGGCACTGCTGTGGTACAAACTGGTAGCACGTGTGGGCTCGGTCACTGTAATATCAGTGGTAGGGGCTGGGGCAGGACTAGACATGGGCCCGTATCTGTTGCAGTATGTCTCCGTAGGCCATTTTGCCCCCGCCCCATCCACTACACAAAGTAGAGTTGCAGCAAAGGCGGTTGTAGCCTTTGGTGCGCAGAAATGGAGGCCGAGTGTTTCATTGCTCTGTGTTAAGTCCAACCACTGCTGCTTAATTCAGGGCAAGACCTCTGCCCCGGGCCATGTTGCTGTACCCCTTTTTCTAGACACGCTGCTCCAAGGGTGACCAAAGCACAGGGGTGGCATGATAATAGTCAAAGGCCTCCTTACCCAAACTCTGTAAAGTTTGTGAAGATCCCATTGGATGAAACATACGGTATAAAATGTATGGAAAATGTTGATACTGATCCACGTTTGGCTTCCTTTCGGATATGTTTTTTCTGCCTTTCCTTGGGCTTTAAACCGATCTTTTTGCTATTGTATCTAAGTGCCTTTCTCCTCTCCTGGTCCCTGTTTCTACAGCCTTTTTCCATTCTCAACCCAAAACTATCCTTGGTGAATAATATCTTGGGCCTCCAAGAAGAATTGTTATCTTCTTGACCCCGCAGACATTCACAGTTCTTTCCCTCCGTGAATAAATTTTGTTGTGTGCACCAAGGCACATTCAGATGTGTACCACTCATTGTGTTATGCGTCACCACATGCTGCCGGCTACTGGAGGCTGTGGGTGCTTGGCTAATCAGCCAAGCAGAATTTGAATTTCTCCTGGGCGGCTGCCCAACCGCTCAGCTAACAGGGAACATTGCTCACAACTTGCTTTTATTTCTTGTGTTCTCGTTGCTACCCGCACCGTGTTGCCTGTCCATAGGTGTAGCCCTGAAAGTAGAGCAGCACATCCATGCAAATCCGGCGAAATGTTTACACGCATGCTTTGAAGTGTTCAAAACTATTGGGATTTTTTTTTTTAAATACAACCACAACCCAAATGTGTCGGGGAATCTTCAAGCCTGGGCTAAATAAATTATCCAAATGAATATCGTGTTTGGAAGAAGATCGTGGTCTTTGGTAGAAGATATTTAACGGAGGGACAGGGGAGATGCAGTGTGGGCTGAGCTGTACAGCTGATAGGCCAGATACTGAATTAGTCAACATCTGCCCAACTCCATCAATGTCAGTGCAGCCATATCGGTTGACTCCAGGTAGGGTCAGGCCGGAGCACGCAGAGTCAGACCTGAACTTGTGCTGAGTTCAGGGTGGTTTTAATTTGGTCCATGCTGAGATCATGTTGGCAGTGAAGTTCACCACTAGATCCAAGCTCTGTAATGTTTTAGGATCTGGGCTTTTGATTTCAGTCTCTCTCTCTCTCTCCTTTTTTTTTTTTTTTTTTCCAAACTCCTTAGTTAGGCACAATAATGAAAAAGCAAAAACAAAAACAAAAAACCCCAACATCTTAAAAAAACAACAGATAGTCTAGCAGCACCTTAAAGACTAACAAAATATGTCGATAGTATCTTGAGCTATTGTGGGCATAGCCTACTTCTTCAGATGAATGGAGTATTAAAAGTCCAGATCCAAGAATAAATAGGGGAAGGAGAGTGGGGAAAGGAAGGGGAAAAAATAGTGAATTAGAGTGTTCAAGTTACAAGAAGCTGATAAGAACATTTTGCACCTTCTCTAAGCACCAATTGTTTAGTTGGTTAAGTCATTAGGATGTGGAAGGTAGTGTGCTAGCCGGCCAGTGTCTTTATTCTTACCTCTGTGATAGGAAACACACTTGTAAACAAAGTTAAGTTCTAACACTTCCCTGTGTGTTTGGCTTGTGGAATCAGCCTGAAACAACACTGTGACTTGGCGATCCACTAATGAGTGCCCTGGCAGGTTAAAGTGTTCTCCAACAGGTTTTTGTGTATTGTGTTTTCAGATATCTGATTTGTGTCCGTTCATTCTTTCCCATAATGAAAAAGCAGTTTATCCCCTCAAACTTGCCAGAGACAGGCTGGGAAAATGGATCTGTGCATATGTAAAATTTGCCTTCAGTCCCAGTGGATTTTAGCCTAACTCCGTTGGCTGTTCATGGTTAAATTGAAGATCTTAGGCTATCGTTTTACTTTCACTTTCCGGCCGAGAGGATGCAAAGCTACCGATGCAGAGCAATAAGCTAGTAACCCTGTGAGGACTTTCTCCAAAACCAGATGTGTACGGTACAGCACACACGAGATGTCGCCTCATGCTCGCTAGCTCTGCTGTATGCGGTATAAATGATTCATCAGGCATTCACTTTTGGTCACGTTAGAGGCCTTAGTTTAGAGCAGTCTCGATATGTTAACAAGCCTGAGCCTTTGAAGTCTCCAGGCTGCATGCTACATCATGAGGTGAGCAAAAAACAGAACAGACACAGGAAAGTCCTCTGGATCCATTTCCCCAATAAAAACAAAAACCAGCCAACCTGCGAGCACATGTTTCCCCCCTCCAGAGTTGTTAGGTCTGTCTACTTCTCTGCTGTTTCTTGAGCTGGATTTATATTGTCTTAAAAATGTTACTGTACACGTTTTTGCTCATGCGACATATCCTGAGCAAGCTTCCTCTATGCACTGTGGTGTTCAGTCTTCAAGTGTTGCTTTAGTTGTCTTCCTCATTGTGCTGATCGTTAGCCTTATTCTTGGGGCCACCTTTGGCTATTCCAGTCCAGGGTTTCTTCTTAGCAAAGACATGTATACCAGTTGTCTAGTGGTTCCATGTAATGTGAGCAAATGCTGGCTTAAGAACTTTGTTGGCATCTAGTTGGCTTCCTTTCTGGCTCAAGGATTGTGAGGGGAGACTCCAGCCAAGGTATTCCCTATTTTGTAGGGAATTTGAACCCAGATCTTGAGATATGAAAGGCCATGGAGGCCTGCATCAATCCAGGCTGAAATGGGGTACAGTTCTACTGATGCTGTGTTAGATCCCAGTCATGCTTGACAGCATGATGCTGGTCTTCAGATGTCCACTTATCCTGGCGCGTCCACTGATGTCATGGTGTGGGAGGGTCGGGAGAAATTAAATGCGGTTGCATTTATGCAAAACTTTTCACCAGGATTAAGTTGTTCTGGAGAAAAAGGTAACACGTAACCTTCACAGCAGGGCAACCGGAAAATTCCAGAAAGCACTAGAGCTCGCTTGGTATGGAGGGTTGTTAGCAGGCTCCCAGCATCTAAGAGCACGGTTTGAAAAATAGCTCACGTGTGTGGGAACTGAGTCTGTCACGTTTAGTGGCTGTTTAGCAGCCTGTGGGAAATTAATTTGGTCTCAATTTTAGTCTTTGTTAGTGTCCCTGTGACAAACTTACCACCGGGCATGGTATTAGATGATCGTTCTAGAAGGGAAACTAAGGGCTAGATGGAGAAGCAGCAGCTTCTCCCCTTCCCTACCTCCATGCTTGAAGACAGTCCCCTCCAGCGCAGAAGAGAGGGCATGTTAAAGGTTGTGAGCAAAAGGCTGTCTGGGGCTGTCTCTACCCTGGGAAGATTTGGTGACGAAAGTGCTGTCGACATGCAAACATCAGCAACAGTGAAAACTAGTTAAACCATTTTTTTCTGCCTCCCATTGTCAACACACACAGAGCAAAGCATTGTGGGTAAGCATCCTACAGTGCAGTGTGGTGGGAAGGCAGAGCTATCCCCGTGCTTCTTGGGATTTGCTCTGAGTTCTCCCATAGCCTCAGCTGCTGGGAGCAGCATCATGGTTAGCTCTGGGAGCTCTCCGTGCTGAGGAACGTCAAAGCAGAACAGCCATCTCTCCAGCCCTCCCCTGGCAGCAGCAGCCTGCCTGCCGCTATGTTCCTAGCCGGGCAGAACAGGAGCTTTCCAATGATTTGCTCTTTGTTTGTTCCCCAAAGGGAGCAGCTCACTCAGCTGTCAGATACTTCCAGGAGCTTTGAAAAGGGAGGGACACAGGCCTGCAGGGCAGCAGAGATCACAGAACACTGAGCACAGCCAGCAGGGCTGGCACTGTGGGATACTGGCGGAAGCCAGGTCTCTCGACAAAACAAACAGAAGAGTCCCCACTGGCTCTTGGTCGACAATAAAAGGAGGGGGAAAGACAAAAGTCTCTTGCAGGGGTGGAAGATTTTTGTTACCAAAATTGGGTGTTTTTCCTGACAAAAGTTGCATTGCCCCGTGTGGTGTTGCTGCGTTGTCAACAAAAGGCAGTTTTTGGCATCAAGAGTTGCCAGTGTAGACAAGGCCTGGAGTTAAAGAGAGGAATTTGTCATCCAATTCCCTGTCTTTCACCATCTCTAAATTGATTTAAAACAAATAGTTTCTCCCTCAAATAAACCTCAGCTTATTCTAGCACAAGGTCAGATTTAATCTCTCCAGACATAGATTGAAAGGTCCTTATGTGGAGGAAAAAAGGGACAGACGGACATTGGACTTGTAGTAAGGGAAAAGGCTTCCTTTGCGGTCATTAGAGAGGGTCTGAGGGCTTATGAGCCCCTTTGTTTTCTGCG
Organism: Pelochelys cantorii; assembly: GCA_032595735.1. Lineage (NCBI taxonomy): Eukaryota > Metazoa > Chordata > Testudines > Trionychidae > Pelochelys > Pelochelys cantorii. Next base: position 4,213,787 of record CM064335.1, on the reverse strand, counting down.
GAAATGATATATCCAGCGTGATGTGCCTATGACCGCTATTAGGTTGAAGGTTTGATTCTAATCTGGAAACATTGTTATCTGCGTCCCTGACAGAGACCCTTCAGCATTCCTATAAGTACATCTCGTCCTGGGGGTGGAGCTGCCTCATGATTTGAGGAGAGAGGGGAATGGGTTCTGGGTCGAAAAGGCGAACATCCAACCTAGCAAACAGCTTGGTAAACTGCTTGGTTTAGGATTTACGTGGGGCTCTGGAGACTTGATTTGCAGACTGCTTTGGTCCCCCCCCCCCCCAACCCCTTCCAGGTTGTATCTAGATGGGTTTAAATCTGACCCAAGTTCAGTGTGCAACAGTAAAGAACAAGGTGGATTGATTTCAGTCACGATTTAAATCACCCAAAAAATCATTGACTTCAATCAAGTTTCCCTCTGATATTTCTTCACAAATTCCTTCAAATGGTGGTGCAGATCTGGTCACTAAAACATGTCAGTTTATAGCTGAGGACAGCATTTTACAGCAGCTAAGGAGGGTATCCTTTGTGTGATTGGTTTTTTTTTTGTTTAGATAACTTGATTTTGATTAATTTGGGAAATAGCATGTAATACTATTACCTGTGTCAAGCTGCAGATGCAGCATCAGTACATTAGGACTGGTAAGAACGAAATCACACACACAAACACAATAGCACTTCTGTGTTATTAAATTAAATCTTCAGTGTTACGTGCATGTTTCACCTTTGTAACTGCGGCAGTCTCCTGACTTGCCGGCTGATGGCTGTGCTTTTTGTATTTTAGAACATAAGAACATAAGAACGGCCGTACTGGGTCAGACCAAAGGTCCATCTAGCCCAGTATCCTGTCTGCCGACAGTGGCCAGCACCAGGTGCCCCAGAGGGGGTGGACCGAAGACAATGATCAAGCGCTTTGTCTCCTGCCATCCCTCTCCAGCCTCTGACAAACAGAGGCCAAGGACACCATTTTATCCCCTGGCTAATAGCCTTTTATGGACCTAACCTCCATGAAATTATCTAGCTTCTCTTTAAACTCTGTTATAGTCCTAGCCTTCACAGCCTCCTCTGGCAAGGAGTTCCACATGCTGACTACATGCTGTGTGAAGAAGAACTTTCTTTTATTAGTTTTAAACCTGCTACCCATTAATTTCATTTGGTGTCCTCTAGTTCTTCTATTTAGGGAACTAATAAATAACTTTTCTTTATCGGCCCTCTCCATACCACTCATGATTTTATACACCTCTATCATATCCCCCCTCAGTCTCCTCTTTTCTAAACTGAAAAGTCCCAGTCGCTTTAACCTCTCCTCATATGGGACCCGTTCCAAACCCCTAATCAATTTAGTTGCCCTTTTCTGAACCCTTTCCAAGGCCAAAATATCTTTTTTGAGGTGAGGAGACCACATCTGTACACAGTATTCAAGATGTGGGCGTACCATAGTTTTATACAGGGGCAGTAAGATATTCCGGGTCTTATTTTCTATCCCTTTCTTAATAATACCTAGCATCCTATTTGCCTTTTTGACCGCCGCTGCACACTGTGTGGAAGTTTTCAGAGAACTGTCCACGATAACTCCAAGATCTCTTTCCTGATTTGTCGTAGCCAAATTAGCCCCCATCATACTGTACGTATAGTTGGGGTTATTTTTCCCAATGTGCATTACTTTACACTTATCCACATTAAATTTCATTTGCCATTTTGTTGCCCAATCACTCAGTTTGGTGAGATCTTCTTGGAGTCCCTTACAGTCTGCTTCTGTCTTGACTATCCTAAACAGTTTGGTATCATCCGCAAACTTTACCACCTCACTGCTTACCCCTTTCTCCAGATCATTTATGAATAAGTTGAACAGGATTGGTCCTAGGACTGACCCTTGGGGGACACCACTAGTTACCCCTCTCCACTCTGAAAATTTACCATTTATTCCTACCCTTTGTTTCCTGTCTTTTAACCAGTTCTCAATCCAAGAAAGGACCTTCCCTCTTATCCCATGGCCATGTAATTTACACAAGAGCCTTTGGTGAGGGACCTTGTCAAAGGCTTTCTGGAAATCTAAGTATACTATATCTACTGGATCCCCTTTGTCCGCATGTTTGTTAACCCCTTCAAAGAACTCTAATAGATTAGTAAGACAGGATTTCCCTTTACAAAACCCATGTTGACTTTTGTCCAACAAATTATGTTCTTCTACATGCTTCACAATTTTATTCTTTACTATTGTTTCGACTAATTTGCCCGGTACTGAAGTTAGACTTACCGGTCTGTAATTGCCCGGATCGCCTCTAGAGCCCTTTTTAAATATTGGTGTCACGTTGGCTACCTTCCAGTCATTAGGTACGGAAGCCGATTTAGCCCCCATCATACTGTACGTATAGTTGGGGTTATTTTTCCCAATGTGCATTACTTTACACTTATCCACATTAAATTTCATTTGCCATTTTGTTGCCCAATCACTCAGTTTGGTGAGATCTTCTTGGAGTCCCTTACAGTCTGCTTCTGTCTTGACTATCCTAAACAATTTTATTTTCAAGTTTTACTAACTCTAACAGACAAGTCCTCAGATCACTGAATGTGCGGTGCCCTTAAAACTTCTACAAGTAACTCTCCTTTTCCCCATGCCAACTGTCATTTTGATGCAGATCTAACTCCAAGTTACCCAAAAAAGCTAAGACTGACTGTGCTTAGAAGACATGTAATTTTGGAGCAAGCCCCATTGAAAACAAGGGTTGGAGTTCCTTTGGAAAAGCTGAGTTATGCTGAAATAAAACGGGGAATAAACTCGGGATGTTAAATATCGGTTAATTGAATAGTTGAGTAGCTTCATGAATACTTATTGGTTACTCAACTATTCTATAGTCCCCGGGTGCGGAGCTGGCAGCCAGTGTGCTCCGGCCCCACTCCCGAGGAGCTCCCTGCCACTCTGTGCTGCTGCCTCTGTATCCGAGGCAGCAGTGTGGGGTGCCAGGTGGGAGCTGGTCTGCGAGGGGAGCCAATTTAAAAACAAATACAGAGGCAGCAGCATGGGGTGGCAGCAGCCCCTGTCCAGGGGCAGGGGTCTGAGCTCTCGGACCCAACATGAGCTGGAACTGAGCCGGGCTGCTGGCCAGCTTGCTAAAAAGTTTACTGACAGGGTTGGGTGTAGTCTATAGCGTTAACCTATAAGCTTTTGCTTATTGGTTAATCAGTTAATCGACTACACTATTACATCCCTAGAACAGACTTATGGCCATCACCATTATGGTCCATGGCCATGATATTCTGGAATAAGAGGCCTGGATTGTGTCATATAGAATAGGAAAATGACAATCAGTGGCAACTCTAGATTTCTATTACTGAATCTTAGCAGAGTTAAAAGGGTATCTAAAAGGGTGTTGTAAAGAGGAGGGAGAAAACTTGTTCATCTTGGCCTCTGAGGACAGGACAAGAAGCAATGGGCTTAAACTGCAGCAAGGGAGGTTTAGGTTGGACGTTAGGAAAAAGTTCCTAACTGTCAGGGTGGTCATACACTGGAATAAATTGCCTGGGGAGGTTGTGGAATCTCCATCTCTGGAGATATTTAAGAGCAGGTTAGATAAATGTCTATCAGGGATGGTCTAGACAGTGCTTAGTCCTGCCATGAGGGCAGGGGACTGGACTTGATGACCTCTCGAGGTCCCTTCCAGTCCTAGTATTCTATGATCTTTCTGTGCTGTATACTTGGGTGATAGATTACAAACCTCGTTAACTAATTAAACAAGCCACAAGGATTAGCGACGCTAAACTTTTTTTTCTACGAACATCCAACATAGCAAACGGCTTGGAAATTTACTTGTTAAATCACACTTGAAGAATGATGCATTGCAAAGTTGATCCACATCTTCATCCACGTCATTTCCTCCCAATAAGCAGTTTTCCTTATCATGTTTTATTCTTGCAACTGGGCCCTCTGTTTTTTCTTGCCCAGCTTACACTTGAGAGATTTTCCTTTTTTTACCCAGGGAATGAAATTTCTTCAAAATATTCCCTGATAGGGTCTCTTTTACCCCCAGAAGCCATGACAGTTTTTCTGTGGTAAAAGTAAGGTGGAATATAGGAAGCTGAGTGTGTGCTGAATAATGTCTTCCTGTTTTTTCTTTCCCACTTCATGGTTCCTTTAAATGCGGCCTCTGTCCCTTCCTATATATTGTCTCTTTGTCTTTGCATAGTATCTTAACTAACTCTGCCGTGCTTGGCCCAATTCCATCACCACATAAGCACAGAACAAAAACAATCTTGTCCAGTCTTTGCACGCGTTAGTCTGCTGAGAAACAGAGATTAGAAGCCCAGAACTTTCCAGAAGCAGAAGCTGGTTGTGAGGCTGGGCAGCCTAGAGACATTAATTCATTTATAGAAACATAGAGCTGGAAGAGACCTCAGGAGTCATTGAGTCCAGCCCCCTGCCCAAGGCAGGACCAATCCAACTAAATCAAACCAGCCAGGGCTTTGTCAAGCTGAGACTTAAAAACCTCTAGGGATGGAGATTCCACCACCTCCTTAGGTAACCCATTCCAGTGCTTCCCCACCCTCCTAGTGAAATAGTTTTTCCTAATATCCAACCTAGACCTCCCCCACTGTAACTTGAGACCATTGCTCCTCATTCTGCCATCTGCCCCCACTGAGAACAGCCTCTCTCCAGCCTCTTTGGAACCCCCCTTCAGGAAGTTGAAGGCTGCTGTCAAATCCCCCCTCACTCTTCTCTTCTGCAGACTAAACAAACCCAAACCCCTAAGTCTCGCCTCATAGGTCATGCTCTTCAGCCCCCTAATCATTTGGTTGCCTCCTCTGGACCATCTCCAATGCGTCCACATCCTTTCTATAGTGGGGGGCCCAGAACTGGACACAATACTCCAGATGTGGCCTCACCAGAGCTGAATAAAGGGGAATAATCACTTCTCTAGATCTGCTGGCAATGTGACTGTAAATGTAGGCATAGCATGTTTGTGATGAGATTTAATTGGCACTCTTATTTTTAAATGAGAAATTTAGTATTTTATCGATGATTTAAAAAATTTTTTTTTAATTTTTGATGTCATTGATTTTTATCCACCTTGGTAAAGAGGAGAAAGTGTCACAGTCATTAGAAGGACCTAAATAGAAATGTGTTGCACGGCTGAGCTAGTTTGTTCATTCTTTAGGATCGCAGGTTCTTTTAAAGTGACTGCCGGTATTGAGTAGAAACCCAAAGCTCAGCCTGAGATACAATTCTGAACTTTCCGCGATGGCCCCTCGCTGAGTTGTACGAAGAACTCTGTACGTTGCTCCTCACATCTAGATATGCTCATTAAATCTCGGTGAAAGGGACTCCTTCAGGTAAGAATGTTAGAAAGGGAACATTGTCAAGATAAGTCCGTGCTCACTCCTTAAGCAACTGTGACAGCATCCCGGGGGGCAAAATAGATGTCGACATCCTCTGGAGACGTGGAAGTTGGCGTGGGTTAGCCATGGAAACGTTGGGCACGGAGGAATATAGATTTGTAGCTGATAGCTTTGCAATAGTGATTCCTATCCCACCACAAGCAAGAGGTGTTTGCCACTGATAGACAGGTGATGAAAAGGGAGGTAAACTGTGACCATGACAGTTTGGTGTCCCATAAGTTTCCCCCCAAGGAAAAAAAAGTTTAATGGCGACACACGAGAATGTGGGGATTTTTTCCTTGGCAAACGTTAAGTACATTCTGCATCAGTACATGGTTTGTGTGTGGCAGAGAAAGAACACCTGTGGCGTTGGATGCTAAGAGCCATCGATGTACATGTCATAGGGCATACGTCGAGGGCCTGTATTGGGCAAGAAGGAATTCCTGTCCTCGCTCTCCCATGCCCGCATGCCGCAAGAGCATGGTTACTGTGGTGCGTTAGGGGTTGTGTTTGCCTTCTATAATATCAGCTGCTGGAGCATGGCAAAGAGTCGATAGCCCCGTGGGACGAGCTGTTCTGGCAGGTTGTCAGACTCAATGGGCAGGGGTCTGAGCCAACAGAGCTACTTCCATGTTGCTTTGTTATTCAGTGGCAGAGAGCTGTGGTCCTGCCTTGTCAGCAGACAGGACACTGGGCTGGATGGACCTTTGGTCTGACCCAGTCTGGCCGATCTGATGTTCTGATGTGTGGCTGTTCACCCCAAGTTCCGGTGCTGTTTCAGGAGGTGCGGGATAGGGGCTGGAACTCTTCTGAGGCTGTATAGCCAACCTGGAGAGTGTCCAAGAACATTCACTCATTTCCCCAGCTGTTGCTGCAGGCAGTGTCGTGGGATGGCAGGAGGTTGCACTGCAGAGAGCGTAAGAAAACGTGCCCGGAACATACCATCAGGGTTTCACAGTAGCAGCCAGCGTGGGAGGTTTCCTTTCCTCTGTCCTGTAGTAACTGAGCCAGCTGTCATCCTGCCTTTCACTCTGACCATGTTCGTCTCTCCTCCTTCCCCGGCCTTCCTCTCCGCTTCTTTTCTTTTCTTTTAGCCTGCAGACTGTGGTGAGTTGGAGAGGAGTTTTCAGCCTCCTGTTTACTGCGACCATTTGAGGATGTTAACAAATGGTGAGAGAGAAAGGCCAGGGATTAATACACAGAGGATGGGAGCTTATTAATAACTCTCAGGGGAATTTGGTTCAAGGGCTGCTCTTGCCCACTTCTGGTGACTAAAGATTAATGGCAGTTCTCTTGTTAGCATCCCCGTCTGTCTGCCATGCTTTCCTGGCGGCATCCAATCAACTCTTCAAATTAAACAGCTGCCAACACTGACCCTTTCTTTCATTTGATGCTTCTCTTTTTATAAAGATGGGGGTGACCTCCGCCTCTCGCCGACATCCGTCCATCTATCCCAGCAGTCTTCACCTGCCCCCTCCTAGGGCTGTTCCCAAATGGGAGTTGGGAAGATGAGGGCTTTGCTTTGTAGAAAAGAGATAATTATCATCAGTATCATGGTAGGGCCTCGGGCTGACACGTACGTGTATGCAGGTCTCATGGCTGTGCATTTGATCCTGCCACCGTGCGCCAGCGAATGGCCCATTACTGTGTGCCCCGTACCAAGCATCTCTTCTCTCTCATCCACAAATTGGTCCTTCCTGTGGCAAATTGGGCTCTTACCTCTTGCGTCCAGCCTGTAATTGGGCCTTGCATCAGATTAGATCATTGTCAGAAAGCTATCCTGGCAGAGAGCAAATTCAGTCAGGCCTAGCGTGGGCAGGTGTTATTGGGTAGAGACGCTGTCAGCATGCAGGCTGGTCCAGCGTGTACCCCTTGTAGTCAGGGGTGAAATCCTGCCTATATCCTCCCCCCCCCCACCCCCCCTGCCTCTAGAGTACAAGTCCAGACAGGCTTCAGGGGTAAAGGAGTGCCTATTCTTCAGAGGAGCCCTCTGATTTAACAGAAAAGACCAACCAAGACTATGAGCAAAACATCTGTCCCGGTGTCCCAGCTGGGAGACACATTCAGCCCCAGTCCGTTTGTCGCGTCTGAGTCCATGGCTTGCTGTCCTCCTGGATCTTCATCCACGATTCTTTTGGATCAAGTCCCTAGGATCATGTCTCTTGCCAGAATCCAGGGGTGGGGCCGTGGAGAGGTGTCCGCTGCAGTTCTTCCCCACAGCAGTGCGGGGTTGCTGGCAGCTCAGGGTTTCCTGGTACTGTCTGGGAGGCTCTTTGGCTGAGACCAGGCCCTCCTGGATGCCTGCCCACTGCAGCTGTGTCTCCACCAATCTACCATCTTCAGGAGTGACCTCCTGGACCCCAGAGGACTTCCCAGAAAACTCAGTGTCCCCAGCATCTCGGCTCCCTGCTCTAGGAGTCAGGTCTCGTCGGAGTGCCTCTCCTCAGGACCTACCTGTGTCCAGGGGAGTGTCCTCACAGAACTGAACAGCCTTTAAGGGAGCCCTTTGGCAAAGGAAAGCTGTGTGTTTTGGGGCATGGAACAAAGGTAGTGATTCATGGTTAGATTTTTGTCACCTACTATTGTGGCTGCCTGAAAAAGACATGATGGATTTGGCCCTAGAGGTCTATGGTTCACCACAGGAACAACACAGCTTCACCATGTGACCAGCAGTGGACCAAAGCTGTGGTTCTCTAGGCAAGATGCTTTCCCTCCAGCATCATCGGCACTCAAATGGGCCCACCTGACAGCTGCATTTCCCAGAGCAAAGCTCCCACAGAACTGCATAGCAGTCCTGAAAATGTAATGTTATGATCCTACTAGTTACTATCACATCCTCCTGGCCATTGACTGCTCCAGCTACCTCATTATGGTTAATTAACGAATGAGCAGTTGGACCCAATAAAGGCAAGCCTGACTTCTCGTAACGGGATTAATTGCCCAGTGACTCACACAAAGTATGTGTGTAGCTTTAGTAGAAACAAAAAAACATTAAGGTTGCAAAGTCAATTACATTCCCAAATTCAGGCGGCCTGTGCAACCTTCATTGTGTGTCGTTATCCACCGCCAGTCTTGAATTACATGGTCCTCTGCTGGTTTTCCCCGGGACCCTTGTGTCGTACGTGTTTGGGTAAATGCATGGGTGCGTTTGGGTGTGTTTTATGAGTGTGTCAGTAGTGAGTCCGTAGTGAAGATGTGATGAGATTTGCACTTGCAGCAGCTTTCATGTCCTTGTTTCACACTTTAACGTGGTTGTATTCAGATTCTTACACCATTTTTATCACTGTAGTGAGCTGCATCAGTTATTCTTCAGAAGATAACGGAGTTTTCCATTTTGTTTTTTAGGAGCACCGTTTACTACATTTTGCAGGAGCAACATTTAAAATGCTCCTATTTGAAATCTTGTCCTGTATTCCTCACATTTCTTTGAGTACCTGTAGCCAAACATCCCCAGGCTCCAAACTGGGCATGTCTGTGTGCAGACACACGTTGGACACAGGCTAGTCGCAATGGGATTTTTCTCAGCTGCATGTGGCTGTGAAGGTGCAAAGAATTGCTGCTTGTTCTCCAAATATAAAAATCAACTGTGGTTATTCCCTTAAGTCCAAGATCTCTGCCTAGCACCACAACTGCTGCTAGCCATTCCCAAAGTTGTAAGAAGAAGCTGAAGCCAGAGTCTGGCCAAGGAGGGAGCGTATGCTCCATCTCCTGCTAGAGCGTAGTAGCAGGAGGTTTGCATCCCCCACATATCTCAGTGGTCAGTTCAAGCTCTGTGCATGGGGGACAGAAATCACCATCTCGAAGGCCACATCTTCACTTGCCATGCCAGAGATCGATGTTCTGGTGTTTGATTTAGTGGGTCTTGTTAAGACCCACTAAATCGAATGCTGACGGTGGCTTCCGTCAGCGCTGGTACTCCTGGCAGTCGTGTGGAGTAAGGGAAGCCAATGGTATCTTCCCTCTCTGAACATAGCGCCAAGTGTGGCTTAAGGTAAGCAGACTCCAGCTATATATTTTACGTAGCTGGAGCTGCATACCTTAACCTGACCTTCCAGGTCTAGTTGGACCTGGCCTAAGTGTCTAATCCCAATTATGACCTGATATTGTCCTGACCTTGAAATCACTGACTTCTAGCACTGTAACAAATTCATAGCCATGAAAAACATGTCACGTTCGATCAGGACCCCCATGGTTGCAATGCCCTGACATTTCGGACATAAACATCTGCAAAAACTGAAATGACTGATTTTGAAATCCCATGGCTTGTCGACTTGTCCAGAATGGATGGTGAATTTGGTAGGTCAATTATTCCACCTGTATTTCCTGGGCACCTGATAGTGTGGGACATGCCCACTAAATATCTTGCAATGTGCTAATGTTTCTCTGTGCATTTTTAGTTACCATGATTTCAACAGAGAGTGGGAGGAGAAAGTCTTGGGGAAAATAAAAAAGCAAAAACCCTGCAGCTGAATGGCTTTCTGTGTTGTTTTAAATCCGACTCTTGTGGAATACAGAATGATCAATCACTCTCAAGTAACAAAATGTTTTTGTTTTCCTTTACAAAAGCATATGGGAGCTGCAGGCAAAGCATATGGGCGTTTTAAGAAAAACATATTGGTGAGTGGACAAAATTTAGTGGTGCCAATATGCTTTAGATGTCTGGCTAGACCAGTATTCTGCTTGTTGGCATGCTAATCCTTCGATGAGATTTCCGGAGGGAGCATACGATGAGTGGTGTGTAACTGCTCATGCGGTAGTGCAGCCGGTTGCATCGAACCCACGTTTAAATAACAAACAACACTGTGATCCGGATTCCACATAGTACAGCCACATCCCTTCTGACTGCAACGTGCAGTCCGAATGTAAGGGTGCTTGTCCATGGCTGCAAGTCCCCTGGCTTCATTGGATTGCCCCGAGAACTCAGGTTGCAGCTAGAGGCAGTATCTAGCTACCTTGACTGTATGCTGAGATGGAGGTTTCATGGTGCTAGGTTAGGGGTGGGCAAGACAGTTTTCTTGGGCTGGATCTGGCCCACCAAGCCAGTTGATCCAGCCTGCGTCTGCCCTGCTGCTCCCCTGCCCCCAGGCCGATCGAGACCTGTGGTCAGGGCAGCGCACAAAGTCTCCTCCCCCCGCCAGGGGCATGCAGCACCAGAGGGAAATGCCAGCTGTTCAGAACAGCTGGTGGTTCTCTCTGAGCACCAGAGGGTGGTGGGGGGTGGGGTGGGGGAGGACATCATGTGCTTCCCCAGGCCAATCAGGGTCTGTGGGTGGGGGAGCATGGGAAGTATCCTGCCTTGCCCCTGCCACCCGAGGCCCCGCCCCAGTCAGGGTGGCTTGCGACCAGTTCAGAAGTGCCCCACCCATAACAATTATTGCCCACCCCTGTGCTAGGAGCTGTCCCTGCAGTAAGAGACAGCTGCTGTCCTGAAGTGCTTACAACTTAACTAGACAGGACAAAGAGAGGCATGGAGAAAGGAAGTTCATTACTCTTAATGTTGCAGACGGGGAGCAGAGGCTCAGTGAGAATAAGTCTATGGCAGAGGTGGGAATTGTATCTTCTCACCAGTCCCTTGCCTTGGCCTCATCCTTTTCTCCCCTCCCTCCCAAATATTTCTGGGCGATCAGTTATAAATGTATATTGTTCCTTATTTACTTTAGCTCCTGGGTGTCCTTGAGACAGCTTCCTGGTGTAGGGAACGCCAGCAGTATTGTTCACATCTTTCTGCGCTGCAGTTCTCAGCGTCACTGGGAACCCAGGCCCCAAAAAGTAGGCTGTTCGCGGAAACCTCCTCTGAGCTCTGCGTGAGCAGCTTCAAATATAATGCCGGGGGGAGGGGGGGGGGCGAAGCAATTCCTAAATGTTAGAGCTCAAAAAATGCGCTCTGCTCCTTGTCACAATATTTAATCCAAAGTGCTATTTACGGTAATGAATCGAAATGTCAGCTTTAAAAATACAAAGTGCCAGAGTGTTCCTACTTTGCAGCAAAGTTTGATGTGACAGTTTGTTAATCATATGACTGTTGCATCAAACGTGGCTCACAGCGCTTTTGCTCGACGAGGGCCCCCCTTCCCCCCCGCCCGCCTCTTGCACTGCTAATTTCTGGTACAGTTATCTGACTGAATACATTCTGATTAGCTGCTGGAAACATCCGAGGGCGAAGTTCATTTGTTATTGCAAGCCATTCGTAAACTGGATGCAGTTAAGCAGCTAATTAACGGTTGGGCATGTGCTGAGCACATTCAGATGGGTTTATTTTAAAACATCTGATAAACTGTGGGCTTAGTTCTCCCTGGCCCTGCTGCGTTTTGCCATTTACACAAGTGCAAGGATGCTAACTCCGAATGGTTATAATAGACACCTGCTTTGCACTGGTGTCAAAGGGGGGGATGATGATATATTTCTAGCTGATAGATGAAGTGAAGAAAATGAGCAAAGGCTGTTCTAGAGGTAGAAATCAGAGAGAAGAGAGCTCTGTCATAGAATCACAGAACACTAGAACTGGGAGGGACCTTGAGAGGTCATTGTGTCCAGTCCCCTGCCCTCACGGCAGGACCCAGTACCACCTAGACCATCCCTGATAGATATCTATCCAACCTGCTCTCAAATATCTCCAGAGATGGAGATTCCACAACCTCCCTAGGCAATTTATTCCAGTGTTTAACCACCCGGACAGGTAGGAAGTTTTTCCTAATGTCCAACCTAAACTTCCCTTGCTGCAGTTTAAGCCCATTGCTTCTTGTCCTATCCTCAGAGGCCAAGGAGAACAATTTTTCTCCCTTCTCCTTGTGACACCCTTTTAGATACCTGAAAACCACTATCATGTGCCCTCTCAGTCTTCTCCTTTCCAAGCTGAACATCACTACTTCAGTGATGGGCAACCTACACTAGTGAGTGGGCTACACCAGTAAACCTCCATCATCTCAGCGGGCCGTCAGATTGTTGCAATCAAGAGGGTCTCCCGGGATAGGCTAGCTTTGCTCACTGCGCCGGCATACCTAGAATTTGTGGAATGCGCTGATGGAACCACTGCCGGGATTGGCTGCAGAGGGAGCGTGTGACTCTCCAAGTCAAAGTGGTGTGCAGTCATCACGCCCCTCACTTCACGTACCCTTGGCTTACATGTGTGTAGTTTTGGTAACACTGGTAGCAGAAAAATGACACACACGGAAACCAGTGGCATCTGGCAACCCTGCGAGTGGGCAATGGTAAACAAAATGTCACATGGGCCACACATAGAACCCAGATGGGCCGCACATTGTCCACTACTGGTCTACTTCTTCGGGGTGGGATTGTGTGAAGGGCTAGAGAGGGGATCAGTGCTGGATGAGTCGCAACCAGAGAAAGATGACACTCATGCCAACTCAAAGTGGTTATAATAGACACTGATCCAAAAAAGAAAAAGAACTAGATAAATTAAATTCACACAACACACCATCAACCTGTGGAACTCCTTGCCAGAGGATGTTGTAAAGGCCAGGACTTTAACAGGGTTCAAAAAAGAACTAGATAAATTCATGGAGGTTAGGTCCATCAATGCCTATTAGCCAGGATGGGTAGGGATGGTGTTCCTAGCCTCTGTTGGTCAGAGGCTGGAAATGGGCGACAGGGGAGGGGTCACTTGATGATTCCCTGTTCTGTTCACTCCCTCTGGGGCACCTGGCATTGGCCACTGGGCTCGATGGACCTTTGGTCTGACCCAGTGTGGCCGTTCTTGTGATCTTATGTTCTGGAGCAAGTGTGTGGAGGCTTTGAGAAGCAGTTTGGAGATGTAGACAGAAATGAAAGAGGTGGCACTGGCACTGGGTGAGAAGAGAGATGTGGCTGCATTCCCTGTGTGGGGGGAATGGCTTGGGAGCTGGAACTTGGGGACGACATAGGGCAGATACCAGCCTTGTTCAGCACTGTAGAAGTGAAGGCCTGTCTGAGGATTTCAACTGCAAAGGTGGAGACAGAGAGGCAGCGGACCTGGCTGTGTTGCAGAGACATATAGTAAGGCCTGGATGAAAGGCCCATGATCAGCTGATGGTATTGGCCAACATTTCTCATGGTGAATTTGCTCATGGCAAATTCTGGATCCTATGTTGTGCTTTTTACAAATATATTTCTGTCAACTCATTATGCATTGTGTTGCTCCCTGGGTGACTCTTTCCGCACAGGCCAACTGATTAGCATTCAACTCTTTTAAACAAACCGCGTTTCGATTGTTAGTGCAATTATATATTTTTTTTCTTTTATCATTATTGTAACGGATGGAAAAGGAACTCTTAACAGATGTGTGATTAGCAGGGCATGAAATTAAAAATGTTTGCGCACAAGCAAAAAAGGTTGTTTACTACCAAATCGCTCACTTGATAATTGAGTAATATTAAGTTTGGCTGCAAGATTATCTGACACATACATGGTTCCGATTTCTGCCCCCTTCGGCTTGAGTCTTGACGGGAAGGTAACAGAATTGAAAGGTTGTGCCAGATTTTCAAAAAAGCCTTGGTTGTACTCTGGAACCGAAAGTCTCTGTGGAAAGTTTTGATTTTTTTATTAAAAAAATGAAGATAGAAGCTGTGGTTCCTCATGGGAGCTGTAGTCTGACATTTCATGTCCTCATATGCTTCACTGGGGCCAATTTCTTTGGCTGAACTACATCTTGCGTGATACACTATGGTCAGGGGCTCCCATAATACACTGGCAGCTTGGTAAGAGGGGACATGACAGTGCTTTGTGGGAAATGTGGTCCAGTGTGGTAAAGTGGTTTACAGAGAAGAATGGGGTGTGAGGTATTTGAACTACAATTCTCATGAGAGACATGATGGTAAGGCTGAATAAACATTCTTCAGTGTATGGCAGGAACTTTTCATTTTTCCCCCTGAAAAGTCAAAATTTGCCATGGGGCATTCAGACAAAACCATTTAAAAATAATGGTTGAAACTATCAGTGGGAACAAACAACCCTTTCTTCAACCAGCTTTATACATTGACTTCATTGGGAGTTGTTGTTTGATAGTCTCCTTTGAAAATCTGGTCATAAATGCAATTAGAGAACATAAGAGTGGCCATACTGGGTCAGACCAAAGGTCCATCTTGCTCAGTACCCTGTCTGCCGACAGTGGCCAATGCCAGGTGCCCCAGAGGGAGTGAACACAACAGGCAATCCTCATGTGATCCCTCTCCTGTCATCCATTTCCAGACAAACAGAGGCTAGGGACACCATTCCTACCCATCCTGGCTAATAGCCACTGATGGACCTAACCTCCATGAATTGATCTAGCTCTTTTTTGAACCCTGTTAAAGTCCTAGTCTTCACATCCTCTGGCAAGGAGTTCCACAGGTTGACTGTATGCTGCATGAAGAAAAACTTCCTTTCGTTTGTTCAAAACCTGTTGCCTATTAATTTCATATGGTGACCCCTAGTTCTTCTATTGTGGAAACAAGTAAATAACTTTTCCTTATTCACTTTTTCCACCCCAGTCATGATTTTAGAGTCTAGAGGGGAAAAAAATCCTACAAATGCTTACCTAGGTGAGTAACTTTCCTCACTTGTATCATCCAGTGAAGTAATGCCTCGTCATGCTCAGGACTGAACAGTATCATCCCCAGATATTTTGAGCTTCAGACATATCAGATTCCATTCATATGAGCTTGCTAAACCGTTAGGGCTGAATTCAGAGGAGGCTGTAAGTTGAAGTAGTTCTTCGACTGATTGCTCATGTCTGTTCAACGTGGGGGTGTGTGCTCGCCATGTGCACTAGAGTAGGAAGATTTTCCCTTTGTGGTACCCATAGTGGAACTGGCTCAGGAGTGGCGCGCACATGCTGTGCTATCTAGGGTGCCTCCGGCCCCCTCCACCCTCAATTCCTTCTTGCCGCCAGTGATGGTGCATTGGAACCTGCTCATCTACGCATTAGCTTCGAAACGTCACATGACTGCTGAGACGTGACGGCTGCAGGGCCCGGGGGTCCTACATTGACAGGACACAGCCGCTCCGTCAGTCGCCCCGGCTCCTTGTCGCCTATGCTGAAAGAATGAGGGAGCTCCAGGATCGACGCAAAGGATCCCCAATTGGATAACCTCCTGCATTCATACGTGCTTTAAGCTGGCGGGGGTTCAGCCGTCCCCACTTGTCAGGGCTCATTGGACTAGAGCCTAAACCTGTTTGCCGGCCTTCCTCGCCAATGTTCCTGTCCGGATATTTGTAAGGCTGCAGCGTGGCCCATTGATGCACACCTCAGCCATACCCTGCGCTCTACTGCAATACACCCAGACGGATGCTGCCTTCAGAAGAGCTGTGTTGCAGTTGGCATGCCAGTGAACTCTTCTAGCCTCCAGACATACTGCCGGCAGGCCCCTGCGTTGAATGGACCCGAGCAAGCACTCGCAGCAAAGACAGTTCCTTGTTTCCTGGGATGAAGTCTGAGCACTGAACTGGGTGGTGCCAAACTCCCTTCCAGACCCTGCCCTGCTCACCCCGATCTGCACCCCACCTCCCACCCAGATCCTGCATCCCACCCACTGGCAGCCCTGTCCCGCACATTGAACCCCGCATTTTTGTTCCTACCCGGGAGCCTTCGGGGGGCCACAAAAGCCACGAACTCTGGAACCCCAGAAAAGTAAATCTGGCCTATGGGAAGCCCTGGACCTCAGTCCTCCCTGTCCTTTCCCCTTCACCCTGTGGGGGCAGGAGTGCCAGAAGAGTGAGGTGTCTCAGTTGGGGGCCACATCAATGAGGGTTGGGGGCTTGGGGAGGAGGTTTTTTTACTTCTCACTTGTGTGGTCCCCACTGGTTTTTCTGTGTGTGTGTGACCCCCGGCCCAAAGAAGGTTCCCCACCTCACCATAAAGAAAGAAAACATTGAAACCTTTTGTGTTGGACATAACTATTTTACATTATTTAAAATGAAGTTTGATAAAGTAACACGAGAAAGTGAAAATGCCTTATCTGTTTAATAATTTAAATTAAACTGTTCTCCTGAGCTGCAGCGCTAGCAAAATGGCTCAGGGTTTAATGATGTAATTAACGGTGAGTTTCCATTCGCAACTGGTAGTCCGCATAAAGGTTTGCATTGGCCCAGGTGGTCCACGGGGTGTTCAGTGGAGAGAGCCAAGGGCAGGAGGGTTAAATCTTGGCACGCCACTTTGGAAAGGTTGCTGATCCCTGGCCTAGATAATACTTAGTCTTGCCATGAGTGCAGGGGCCTGGACTAGAATGGCCGTTTGAGGTTCCTTCCAGTCTTATGATTCTATGATTGAGTCTCTGTCACTGACTTTGCTGCATGAATTTATCTTAGTCACTTACACATTCTGGGCTGCTATTTATCCTTCTGGAAAATGGGTAATACTGAGGCAATTATCAGGAGCTTGTGTTAATGCTTAATTGATGCATTTACACGGTACCTCTCAATGGAGCTTTATTTTGTTTCTTACTGGAGATGAGGGTAGCAGCGTCTGACTTATATCAGGCTGGGAATTAAATGGATTCCCCCTTTTCCACCAGTGGGCTTGCTGGTGGGAGCCAGAGATCTTGAGTACAGTGGCTGGGGGGGAAAAAAAAAGATTAGTTTTTGTTCAGCAGCTGTAGTTGTAATTGATGCTGCTTATTTGACCCCGGCATTTGCCTCTGTGTAGCGTGTGCGCACATTCTGTGGGGAGGAACCAAAGGAGGGCTAATGAGATCAGGGCCGATTATCATTTAAAAACAATTCTTAACTGACACAGCCATAAAATTGTCCAAGTGAATTCTTTAGCGAAACAGCTTTGAATTGTCCAGCCAGCTGTAGGTCATAAAACCAAAGCGCTGTCATTCAGAGATACCAAAAAAATCCCTTTGTATATCAGCCAGGTCTCTGACCGCTTCCTTCCATATAAGGACCTGGGCTTTAATGTTTGCATAATTTTTTTTCCAGAACAATTTATGATGGGCTTAGGAAGAGCCACAGATCCCTACCACCATGCTAACTATGAATCATGTGCCTTTGTCCGCTGGAATAACTTGTTCTCTTGCCTTCTTGTCCGGCCTCTTTTCCAATGTTCCCTCTAAGTTTTTCCATCTTTGTGCAGAATAAATTTTATTTTATGCACCAAGGCATATGCAGATGTGCACCACCAACAGAAACAGATATTGCTGACTGTGGTTAGCGGTGGGCGATCTGCCAGTCAGCTGGGTGGCATGTGAATCTCTCCTGGGAAGCCACCCAAGTGCTCAGTTTACAGGGAACGCTGCTCTTTTCTATGTATGTCACGTTTGAGATTCCTTTCCCTCGTGAATACATTGTGCTCATGAAGCTGTTTTCACCTGTAGATACAGAAGTGAGTGAATATGTTCCTCAGTTTTAGAAATGGGACAGTGAGGTACAAAAAGTTTGCCTAGGTTGCCCTTGTAGAACAGGTAGTGAAAATGCAAGTTTTACCGTGCTTTTCTAGAGAATGTCTCGATTATTTACTGGAGGGATTTTTCCAGAGTGGAGTTAGGTGGCAGACTTTGGAAACTGAGTGCCGAACTTGTGCCTGTGAACTATCTCCCTTTCCCCCATATTTTTTAAAAAAAATCTAACCAAAGCTACATAAATGGGTGACATATTATATCGTACAATCCATCCCCAGATTTTGGGTTGAGTGGGGCTCTGTAAAGCAGTGCCACCAGGGGGGGCAGTTGCCTCAGGGCGCCATGCTATGGGGGCACCAATAGAGTCCCCCTCCACTCCCCCTGTCATCCCTCGGCTTGCCTGCCCCTCCTCCGCCTGCCACCGCCGTCTGGAGCCTCCTCCCCGCCTCTCTGCCCCCAGCCTGACCCTCCTCATCTCTGCTGGTGGGCTAGTGTGTGCGGGGGCCTGGCCCCAAACTGGAGGGGATGCAGGAAGATGGGGTACAAGCTTCCCCCCTCCTCCCAGGGTCAGACTCAGCCATGCCCCATGCTCAGGGACCCGCTGCATGGCGGGGAGTGGGGCACAAATTTTGCCTTTGACCCCAGGTGTATAACACCCTCGCTACACCTCTGCTGTAAAGTTGTCATAGATGCTGGCACCGTCATTTTCTGTGGTGAAAATTTCACAGCAGCCCTCAGTGCTGTGCCCGGAGAACGGCCTATGCTTTGAAAAACCCCAGGGGTGCTTCGCAGCATGAAATTTTAGCCTGACAAACACCTGAGTGTCGTCTGCAGGTCCTGAAATTCCCTCCTCTTGGAGCATACTTTCCTGCCTGTGGTCTGTCAGCTCTATCATTTTGCTTACTGATTGTTTTGGGTTTTGCTGGCTCTTGCAAATGTGCAATCTGATCATAAGAAGGGACTTGCATGGGACGACTTTTGCATGGGGAATTCCATTTTAGCTGGAGTCCTCAGCTTTGAAGAGCTGATGGGGTTGGATCTCATATCTAGATTGAGAGTCCATCTCTGGCCATTCTCGCCTATATTGCATTAGCTACTGTCTAAGAACATTGCTTCAATACGGCCACTGATGGCTGTTGCGCTATTACCAATAGTAGTATTCTCAGGGTATGTTCCCTTGTTTTTGCTTTCTGTCTGACCTCATGTATCTTTAGCTCTTGAGAACGATGAAGGAACATTGCGTGGAATCCTCCATGTTTGTGGTTAAGGAGAGGTCAAATACAGGTTGAACCTCTCTAGTTTGTCCCCCTCGGGACCTGACTGGTGCCGAACAAAGACTTTGCCAAACCACGAAAGGTCAATATTGTCTAGCAGCCTAACTAACACTTCTGTGGCTTGCTGGGCTCTGAGAAGACCGTGAGGGGTAAAGTGGAGCTAAATTACAGCTCAGAACACAGAGAGCCAGGACTGGGGGCTGTCAACAAACTTTATGGGACCGTGGGAAAGTTGGCCACACCCATAAGTGGACAGCCAGCTCACTGAAATCATCCCAGACCACATTGGATATTAGGAAAAAGTTCCCACCTGTCAGGGTGGTCAAACACTGGAATAAATTGCCCAGGGAGCTTGTGGAATCTCCAGCTCTGGAGATATTTAAGAGTAGGTTAGATAAATGCCTATCAGGGACGGTCTAGACCAGTGGTCCCCAACCTTTTGGGGCTGCTGGGCGCCCGGGGGCGGGGCTGCACATGCGCCGCGCGCCCGGGGCGGGGGCCGCCCATGCGCCACACACCCGGGGCCAGCACCGCACATGTGCCGCGCACCTGGGGCAGGGGCCGCCCGTGCGCCACGCACCCGGGGCCGGCACCGCGCATGTGCTGCGCACCCAGGGCAGGGGCCGCCCAGGCACCACACACCTGGGGCCGGTACCGTGCATGCGCCGGGGGCGGGGCCAGCCCAAATCATTCGGCGGGCGCAGATAAATGCCCCGGCGGGCGCCATGGCGCCTGCGGGCACCGCGTTGGGGACCACTGATCTAGACGGTACTGGGTCCTGCCATGAGGGCAGGGGGCTGGACTCGATGACCTCTTGAGGTCCCTTCCAGTCCTAGTATTGTATGATTCTATGTTGCTGGACCAGAGAGTGCCGGACTAGAGAGGGTCAACCTGTATTGTTATACCAACGACTGCTCTTCCCCCAAAAGGTTCCCCTTCCAAGGTCTGGTTTGATATTTCTCTTTCTTGGCTCTATAATAAATCCCTCGTTCAGCGTGCAAATGAGTGAACTTCTTGGGCATCCGCTCCCCCACTTCGGAAGCTCAGACACAGACAGCCAGTAAGCACTGCCGTAAAAACATGTGGAAACAAGTTCTGGATTCTGTCCTCCAGTCAGGTCTACTTTTTTAACATAACTTCTTTTAAAAAAAAGAAATTAAAGTGAATTTAGACCTGGTGGCAGCCTGGCTCTTCTGGAAAACAAACTCCTGTGGCCAGCCCCAGAACAGGTAGAGCACAGAATGCACTTATGGTTAAGGTACTGGGACTTGGGAGGTCGGGTTCAGTTTCTTCCTCTGCCACTAACTTCCTGTCTGGCCTTAGGCATGTCACTTAGGCCCACATTTTTAAAGGTTTTTAGGCCTTGCTTCACACGGCATTTTAACACCTATGTCTGATTTTCAAAAGTGACTTAACTCTCAGGAGACTACATCTCATTTAAAGTCAAGGGGGCAGAGACCCCTAAAATGCCAACTTCTTGTTTGAAAATGCCACTTTGCAAAATCTGGGGCTGGGTTTCTGTGGGTTTCAGAGATAATGATGCTATTTCCCGCCTTCAAAAGGGAAGTTTGTGAAGAGAAATCCATTATTGCTTGTGTCGTGGCTCAGTTATCAAGGCCACACAAGTACCCAGCTCCTACTGAAATAGTGGCAGGGCAAAATTCCCCACACCTGTGCCCTGGCCCTTGCTTGTGCTACCTAGGAGCCATTGGATGTTCACAACTTTCAACCATGGATCCCCTGGGTCAGAACCCCAACAGAGATGTTGTGGTGTTTTAGATGCTGCTTATAATTATTAGAACTGGGAGCGCGGGCTGTTGGAAGTCTGGAAGCACAAGAAACAGGAAGGAGCGGGGAGGAGATGGGCCAGGGGCTGAGTGAGAGCTACAGAGGGGTGCAGCAGCAGCTTTGTAAAGAGGTTTTACCTTTGGTAAATAAAGTCCTGTTGAAGTTTGTTAGTACCTTGCTTTCATGGTACAACTGATGTTTGGAACTTTGTAGCCCATTAGGGGCATGTCCACACAGCAGGGCTATAAGTCAAATTAAGGTATGCAACTTGAGCGATGTCAGTTGCGTAGCTTAAGTCGAAATCGCTTAATTCAGTATTTGGCGCTGTCTACACAGCAGGAAGCGGAAGGAAGAACACTCCTCCAACTTCCCTTCCTCCTCATAAAATGAGGGTTACAGGAGTCTGCGTAAGAAGTCCTCCAGCTCGCCATTATTTTGAATTAAAGGCTTGCAGGGTAGATGTGCACTATGACGCTATTCCGAAATAACGCTGCTGTGTAGATGTACCCTCATGTATCATAGCCTGCAGTTGTCTATCAGCTGCCATCACATCAGATTGCTTGTGGTGATTGCGTGATCCGACTGCTACTAAGAGTTATTACAAGATCGTGTCTCTGTTTGTCTGTTGTTCCTTCTCATATGCAATTCGTGGGCAAACCTAAGTGCAGTGTTTGATCATTATCTGAATGTTGCTAAAGGGAAAAAAATAAAAGAGCCCATCTGTTCTACAAAGAGGCAGTCAAAAGCGCGGGCTTTGTGACTAAATAAGTTCGCATCTGTTAAGCAGAACCATCAAATGGCAGGCTGGGGACCAAATGCAAATCAGATGTTGAAACCACAAGTCGGAGTGAGATGAGACACAAAAGAAGATGCCTGGAAGTATTGATCCATGCGAGTGGCTTCTGGTTTCTTTAATTCATCTATTTCCTCTCTGTACGCTCCCTGTGCAAATGATGCTGCACCAAAGTGGCACGGGGGGTGTTTTGCTTTGTGCATGATTAAGCAACTTTTTGGCACCATTTTCAGCTGCTAGCTCAGCAGCAATTGGAAACTGAGTAGAGCAGTGGATTACAGTAGCAGAATCTAGAGGCCCAGGTGGCTAACCGTTGAGACTAAAGCTAGTCCCTGGCCGTGGTATGGTAGTTGGTAGCCTTAAAAAGTTGAGCTACCTTTGGCATTCGTTCTCCTTTGGGAAGTCGTATGCCCTGCCATGTAAAGGTAGCCTGATCTAGACAGCCTGCAAATAATGTGAGCTGCCTTTCCTTTATTTTTATTGCTTGCGCACAAAGGGACAGCCGAGACCTCTGCTTTGGGTGGACTGTCGGCTCCAGACTAATCTGACACTTGTCTTGGCATTGGCAGTTCAATTATTTTTTGAGGGGGAAAAAATGGGTGTAAAGAATACTGAAGAAGGCAAGACTTCTTTTAGCATCTCTGGAAAAATCCCCTCCCTGAGTATTATAGGTTGAACCTCTCTAGTCAGGTACCTCTAACTGGTGCTGAACCAAAGAATTTGTCAAACCACAGGAGGTCAATATTGTCTAGCAGCGTTACCAACCCTTCCACTGCTTGCTGGGCTTTTAGCCATTTAGGGGCAAATTAGAGCTAAATAACAGGACAGAACACTGAGCGCCAGGAATGGTGGCTGTAAACAAACTTTATGGGGACTTGTCCACATCTATGATAAGCGGACATCCAGCTAGCTAACATCATGCCGGACCACGGAGGTTGCCAGACCAGATAGTGCCAAACTAGAGAGGTTCAGCCTGTAAGTTTCTTTATACATCTGCTAGCAGCAGCTGGTGAAATTTGTGAACATTTTGTTGTTGAAAAATGGAACTTCTTTCAAAATCAGAATTTTTCTTTTTTTAAAAAAATTTGTATTTTTGATGAACATGAAAAAAAAATTAGACACTTTTCAGTGTTGTAGGTGTTTCCCCATCTTTGCTCCTTTCTTTTCAGTGACAAAAGGAGCAAAGGACAAGAGGAGAGAATGGATGGAAGAGGGGCAACTGTAAAGTCCAGTTTGAAAAATCTGAACTTTTTTATTAAAAAGAAATCATGAAAAATTCATGCGAGCAGGAAATCATTCCTTTGTGTAACTTGCAGAACAACAATGGCTTTAAAAATGTCTATCCCAGTTTTGGGGCTAGCTCTCTGACTAACTCAGTGGTGTCCCTTTGCAAAGCATAAATAAGATGTCGTGGCTGAAGTGATGGATACATTGGCTGTGAAACACCTTGACATTCTGAAGTCACAGGTTTTAAATCCAGGCTGGGTCACCTTAGCCCGTGTATTTCTGAGGTGGACACTTTCTGTGGTCTCTGAGTTTTCCTCAGGCAACCTCAAGAACTGAGTCCCTGTTCCCTTTGAGTACATACTAAAGATTGCATAGTACTTTCTACACCCACTGTCCTGTCCAAAGGGTTCTGTCTTGCTCCCATGTTCCCTAGTTATCCTGTTTTGCCAGGGGTGACATTTTCCGACGGGATGTCCGAGATAGGGCCAGTTTTAGAGTCTGTCCAGTCAAAATGGCGGATGCCTAGGACTTGTGCACCTCAGGCCTGAAGAGGCCTCAAGCTGGATACTTGAAATCAAGGCCCCATTTTGAAAAATTGACAGCCCTTTTGCTGGCGATGTGGGACCTGACCATATGTACAGTCATTCATGAAGCACTGACGGCTCTTTGGGGGTTGAAACACCCCACAGAACTGTCAGATATTAGTAATCGTATTGTTTTGGAAGAGTCAATACTGTATTTGCAGAGAGCACCGAGATATCGGCATGTTTTGCACACACGGATATGCGGGGGTTGGCTTTAACCCGTCAAGAACGTACGGGAGCTACCTGCGTGCTGGGCAGTGAATTCATTTAGTTAGATTGACACACACTAGGTGTGCTGTCATGATCTTGATGGAACTGAAAAATAGAACATAGCTAAGAGCCAGACCTAACTAAAATGCAGCTGTACAATTCACTAGTGCCCCTGTTAGTACTCGACACGGCTCACAAGCTCACATTCCCTTCCTGTTCCCCAGCCGTACAGCTTCCTTCTCCCATGCCCATTTTGAAAAGGTGTGGAGAACATAAGAACAGCCACACTGGGTCAGACCAAAGGTCCATCTAGCCTAGTGTCCTGTCTGCTGACAGTGACCAATGCCAGAGTGAGTGAACAGAACAGGGAATCAAGTGGTCCCTCTCCTGTCACCCGTTCCCAACCTCTGCCAAACAGAGACTAGGGACACCATTCCACCTGTGCTGTTGGACCTAACCTGCATGAATCGATATAGTTCTTTTTTGACCCCGTTGAAGTCCTGGCCTTCACAACGTCCCCTGGCAAGGAGTTGTGAACATGATGAATTTTCTAGCACACCCCGAAGGTGATCAGCTTTGGGATATGCCAGAACAAGAGATCAGCAACCAGCATAGCAGCTGTTCTGTTTCTATTCCAGCTCCTGACTGTAGTTTTTAAACGATTGCATAGATGACACACACCTGCATTCTTTCATTATTCAAGAACTCAGCTCTGTGATGGGAAGCTTCTGGAGGGGAGAAGAACATCAGTAACTTGGTCCAGCTGCTGGACGTTTCATAACACAGTGTACCTCTACACCATTGCCTGAATATGCTAGACAGGTTGAACCTCTTTAGTCCGGCACCCTCGGGACCTGACCAGTTTTGAAACAGAGAATTTTCTGGACCACAGGAGGTCAGTATTATCTATCAGCATTGCCAACACTGCCACTGCTTGCTGGGCTGTTTAAGGACATTGAGGGGTACATTAGAGCTAAATCACAGCACAGACCATGAGAGCCAGGACTGGAGGCTGTAAACAAGCATTATGGGACCACGGGAAACTTGGCCACACCTGTGAAAAGTGGACATCCAGCTTACTGAAATCATGCCGGACCACAGATGTTTCTGGACCAGAGAATTCTGAACTAGAGAGGTTCCCCTGTGCTACCATGCCTCAGTGGAGCAACTTAGAAACCCATAAGAGTGTTGGCATTCCTAAGACAGAGATGGGGATAGACTTAGGTCAATGGCAACACAGCAAGCCAGCCGCGGAGCCAGGAAAGAACCTGGAATTCAACCCTCGAGCCTGTGTTGTAGTCACAGTTGTAGTGGAACCTGTAGTCTGTGTTTATAGAAAATAATGTAGGACCCGGGAGTTTACATCTGACCTGTGGCATCTCGGTCCTTTTTTCTGAAGTGTATTCATTCATCTTCGCTCATTTTCCTATGCTTCTGCAACAGACGATCTTTATTAAAAGAGCCATCATCCCAATATGGCTCAGCAGCTTTGACGCATGAAGGTCTTTGCCCCGAGGCTGTATTTTGTGTTTGTTGCATTAAAAAAAATCACATTTGTCCGTGCAGCTGACACCAGCAATGGGCGTCAGTGGCCTAAACAAGGAAGGGACTTTTGATGACTCATAGGTCTTTCCTTTTGTGTTGTGGGGTGGAGGTTGGAGAACATGTCCCCCTTGGTAATAAATCTCCTGTTGTCAGATATCTTTGTGAAGAGGAGTCTCTTAGCCATGGTGCCTAAGTGTTTCTGAATTTCCTTCCTCTAGGTTTTCATCATATTCTTTGGCATCTGCCTGCTATCAGCTCCCTCTTTCACAGAATCACAGAACCAGATGGGACCTCGAGAGGGCATCGGGTCCAGTCCCCTGCCCTCATGGCAGGACCAAGCACTGTCTAGATCATCCCTGGCAGGTGTCTGTCCAACCTGCTCTTAAATATCTCCAGGGATGGAGATTCCACAACCCCCCTGGGCAATTTATTCCAGTGTTTAACCACCCTGACAGGTAGGAAATTTTTCCTAATGTCCAACGTAAACCTCCCTTGCTGCAATTTAAGCCCATTGCTGCTTGTCCTATCCTCGGAGGCCAAGGAGAACAATTTTTCTCCCTCCTACTTGTAACGCCCTTTTAGTTACTTGAGAACTGCTATTGTGTCCCCTCTCAGTCTTCTCTTTTCCAAACTAAACAAGCCCAGTTCTTTCAGTCTTCCCTCATAGCTCATGTTTTCTAGACCTTTCATCATTTTTGTTGCTCTTCTCTAGACCTTCTCCAATTTCTCCACATCTTTCTTGAAACGTGGTGCCCAGAACTGGACACAATACTCCAGCTGAGGCCTAATCAGTGCAGAGCAGAACGGAAGAATGACTTCTCGTGTCTTGCTCACCACACTTCTGTTCCTGCATCCCAGAATCATGTTTGTTTTTTTTGCAACAGTGGGGCCCTGGCATGGTAGCCTGGCTCTCTGGCTGCCCGGGAAGGCTGGGGACATGGCGTGGCGGACCCAGCCCTCCAGTTGGTCAGGAAGGATTGGGTTGGGGTTGAGTGGGGCTTGGCTCCAAGGGTGGGGGAAGGTTGCTCAAGGGGCAGGGCCTCAGGTGGAAGGGGCGGGGCCGGGGCTTGCCTTCCCCCAGCTGTGCCTTCACCCGCCGTCCATGAATAAGAAGGTGCTAGTTGAGCTTGAAAACACATAATCCAAATACACTGCATTTGTGGAGAGCTCCCATAAGAAGGTCTTTTCATCCGGCTGCCCCTGCTTTACTTGCCATATTAGCATCATTCCCTCTCATTTTATAAATAAAGCTATTTGGGTGGCACTTCCAGCTCCTCTGGTCTCAGCCGTGCTCTCCCCATGTTGGGAAGTAAAGGTGTCAGGTAGGAATGTTAAAATGCATTTAATTAAGTAACCGTGTAACCGCTGAAAATGTCAGCAGTTCCATGCTCGCACACGGGGTGACAGATGGCTCCCCAGGACCCAGTGTGCACCAGAAGCTGGCTTTTAAGCAGGCTCCCACCTGCCACCATGCAATGCTGCCTCTGTATCAGTGGCAGCAGTGTGGGGAGGCAGGCGGCTCTCCGGGAACCGGTGCACACCGGAAGCTGGCTTTTAAGCCGGCTCCCCACACGTACTGGGAGCCTGGATGTAAGCATGAATGTTAACCAATAAGCCCACTGTACACGGTTACACTTTCACATCCCTAGTGTCAGTAGAAGATGCTTAAACCACAGGAAGAAATCTGGCTTTCTTGGAGCGGCGTGCTCCCTCCCGGTCCAGTTTTGGTACCTCTGACTTAGGCCACGGCATCTGGTCAGTCCACTTCGCAGCGATTGCCGTGGGATTTTTAATGATCCCCCGAGGTTGAGGCCTCAGCTAAATGTCTTATTCCATATGATTGTGGCTGGGCATGTTCAGGATTGTCTTGTACAGCAGAAGTCAGGCGTCAGCAGAGCGGTGACACATTCATTAGCGACAGATTAGATTAGCTAGATCTCTCTGTCTCTCGGGAGTCGGCACTTCGTTTGGTTTCTGTGCCGGCGGGTCAGTCAAGTTCAATTTATTGGGTTTTCAAAGCCCAGTGTATTCTGACACTGCGATGTGACGGGCTTGCCCAAAGGAAGGCTTCTCTCTTCGGCTTTGTTGTGTGTTTGCAGCAGCTGTTGCATCCAAAAAGTCCCTGTGCAGCCCTCCAAACTATTAATATCGTTAATGGGAAGGAGGGGAAATAATTTTTTTTTCCAGGTTAGTACAAAGCTGTGGATAGAAACTCAGGGAAGGAGAGTTTTGACTGTGTGTCAGAATAGGGATATGAGGGGGACTTTTGGGTAAAATTGTAGTATTAAGTCAGTGTCTTACATACCACATCTCCAAAGTGTCTATAAACCACAATGCAGGAAGACGGGTTAGATAATGGACAGGTTTGTCCCATATGTATCTTTTATGACTTTTTACCGGCATTAGTCCTGACCTACACTTCAGCTCTGCTGTCACTTTGGAACGTGAGGTAGGGTGAGGGGGTCTGATTAGGAGGTAGGGTGCAGGAGAGGGCTGGGGGGTCTGAGTGGGAGGTAGGGTGCAGGAGAAGGCTGGGGGGTCTGAGTGGGAGGTAGGGTGCAGGAGAGGCCTGGGGGTCTGAGTGGGAGGTAGGGTGCAGGAGTGGGCTGGGGGTCTGAGTGGGAGGTAGGGTGCAGGAGTGGGCTGGAGGTGGGGGTCTGGGAAGGAGGATGCAGGGGCAGGTTGGGGATGTGGGGTCTCAGAATGAGGGGGGTGCATGAGGAGGATGCGGGTGCAAGGTCAGGGCATGAGGAGCATGGGAGGTGCTTACCTGGCTCTGTGCCGCCTTCTGTTCCCAGGTATGACCCCTGCTTCTCCCATTGGCTGTGATTCTGGCCAAAGGGAGCAGTGCGGAAAGCCTCCAGCCAGGGGGAGGGGGAGCGGCAGCCAGCTGCAAGGCATTCACGGACCACTAGTGGTCTTCGGGCCACATTTTGGGAACCACTGATCTCTTTGCAGAGTCCTTGTTGCTGC
Source organism: Pelochelys cantorii (assembly GCA_032595735.1). Taxonomy (NCBI): domain Eukaryota; kingdom Metazoa; phylum Chordata; order Testudines; family Trionychidae; genus Pelochelys; species Pelochelys cantorii. The sequence goes on along the minus strand of CM064335.1, from coordinate 4,185,698 downwards.
TGTGATGTGTGAGGGGCACAGGAAAAACATCCCCGTTTTCATTTGGACGGGGGCAGTTTTTTGAGCTGTTAACTTGCAAACTTGACCTGGAAATTACCGAGAGAGCATTAAACATGGACTCCAGCAGAGTCTTACTACATTTGAACCGGGATCCTTCACATTTTAGAACAGAAACATCAGTGACATTCATTGCGCGCTGCAACACTGATGAAGGAGTTCAAAAGGGATCCTGTTTGGTTTTTCAAATGGCAGTTCCTTGAGGTGAGATTGACGAGGATAAATACCATGTGGGAAACCGTTCACAGGAGAGCTCTCACAGTGCTTTTCCAAGTAACCATGACATTTCCAAGGGTTGGTTAAAACCCCGAAATGAGGTGGGAATTTTGACATTATCACCCTGTTTGGACGCCATGAGAAATAAAAAAGCCCCACTCCTCAAGTTCACCAGCCACAAATGAAGAAATAAACTCACTTTATGTCTAGAGAAAAAAGTCCAGGAGAGACAAGCTGCTTTCAGCATTTGTAAAGAACAAATATCCCTGGTTGGTCTTGATTTCTGCTTTGGGCAGAATGGTGACATTAGTGGAAGGGGGGACCAAAAGTAGAGCTGGATTTAGAACTAGCATCTCTTGCCATCTCAAATGAAAAACAAGCTCAAATTGGCTTCAACAGGAATCCCGTCCTACGGACTGACAACAGGCCTGTAAATAAAGAGTAACACATCATGGTACTGAATTGTGTAGGGAGAGGCGTTCATGTGGCTTGACGCCAGGAGTTGTTTACATCAGTGGTTCCCAACCTTTTTGGGCATGCGGATCCCTTTTCAATCTATTAAAATTTCCCGGACCCTCCCCTCCCGGGGGGGAAAAAAAAAGAAAAGGAAAAGAAAAGTATGGAAAGAAAAAGGAAAGAAAAGTAATGATCGGGCCCACCGCGGTGGGACTAATCTTTATTTTTAAACTTTCCACGGTCCCCCTGCGGTACCGTCAGAGACCACCAGGGATCCATGGACCACAGGTTGGGATCCACTGGTTTACGTAAATGATTTGGAAGAGGGACACATCTCTGAGGGAGAACCGTATTAGTCCATGTCTGCAAAAACAACGAGGAGTCCTCTGGCACTTTAGAGACTAACAGATAATCTGTTCGTTTTCAAGGGCATGTTTACACTACGGAGAAGATCGACCCTCCGGAGGTCGGTCTTCTAGTGTTCGATTTAGCGGGTCTAGTGTAGACCCCCCAAATCGAATGCTGAGGGCAGCCCCCGCCGGCGTCCTGTATGACTCATTCTGTGAGGAGTTAGGGAAGCTGATCGGAGCTTGTGCTCCCGTCGGCCTCCCGCAGTGTAGACGCTGCTTCGACTCGGCTCAAGGTAAGCCGACTCCAGCTGAGCATTTTGCCCAGCTGGATGGAGTACCTTAAGCTAACCTGCCTGGTCTAGTGTAGACCAGGCCTAACGTGCCACAGGATTCCTCGTTGTTTTTTTGGAAGAGGGCGTAAGGGCAGAATATGCCTCTTCCTGTGTAGTTGCATTCACAGGGGCTAGGAAGCATGTGTGGGTGATCCCCTGCTGCCCTAGCTCCCCTGCAAGTAGGGCAGCTTTCACGTGGCTGCCAGCACTTAGGAGAGCAGGCAAGGGTGGAGGCCTGCACTGCTTGAAGCATTAGCTGAGCCAGCAGGGACATGTCTTGGCGCGGTTCCGTCCCTGGATGCTAGCAGAGCAGAGCCACAGGAGGGTTTTCCTGTTGCCTCTGGAGTCTGCCAGTAAGGCAGCTCCTGCCCTGAGGAGCTTAAAATGCAAGTAGGACACATGGCCAGAGGAGGTGGTGAAGGCCAAGACTTTAACAGGGTTCGAAAAAGAGCTAGATACATTCATGGAGGGTAGGTCCATCAATGGCCATTAGCCGGGATGGGTGGGAATGGTGTCCCTAGCTTCAGTTTGTCTGGAGATGGGTGACAGGGGAGGGATCACGCGATGACGCCCTGTTCTGTTCACTCCCTCTGGGGCACCTGGCATTGGCCACTGTGGGCAGACAGGACACTGGGCTGGATGGACCTTTGGTCTGACCCAGCCTGGCCGTTCTTGTGTTCTTATGTCACAGTCCAGCCAAACCATTGTAAGTCTATAGACAATTGCAGATGTGTCTGAAGCCACATGGTAAGTGAGATGTTGGGAGGTTCTGCTTCCGTGTTGTTGGTGGGCTTTAAGGCCAAAGTGATAGTCAGAGGCATGGGTGGACCGTAGGGTTGCCAGGTGTTTGGTTTTGAACCGGACTGTCCAGTATTTGAGCTTTCTGTTTGGGAAATAAATTGAGAAAATATAAATGAGAAAATAGAACTGTCCGGTATTTTCTAAATCAGATGCAACGTAGATCGTGATGTCATGTCAAGTGTGTCCGGTATTTTTGTTGAAACCATCTGGCAACCCTAGTGGACTCGGAGATGGGGGAGAGAGGGGCAAAGGGGGCCTGGCGATTCAGTTGCCCTGGGGCTGGGTGGCCGGAAGCTCTGGGCCCTTTAAGTTGCCGTTAAAGCACCATGCTGTGTGCTCCAGCTGGCACCAAGGTCTGGCTGCCCTGGCCCTGTCCTTCATCTCGAGACTTCGCCCCTTCCGGGAGCACAGGGCCACTCCCCCTCTGCCTGGGCCTGAGTGGAGAAGGAGAGATGAGAACACAGACGAAGAAAGGAGTTGGCTGTGTAGAAACATACACGAGTTTACACAAAACCTTTCCACCCATGAGACTCCACCCATGACTTCAATAAGCGTGCTCTCAGTTGAGGGGCAAATCCTTGCCTCTGTTACACCCCCCGCTACTCCATCCGCTCCCAAGCAGCGTTTGGTCTGTTGCAAAAGGGGAGGTGAAAATAAGATTTCTTTGGATAGAGTCTCATTACAGAAGAGTCAGCCTGTCTCTGCTCCACAGGAGATGAACATGCGGACGCTTTTAAGTGACGGCAGATTGGTACTTTATCCTTCCCTTGCTTATCTGATCTAAGGGTAAATTGAGTTTAGATCCTCTTCATGTTAGCCCTTTGCTTTCTTTCAGCGGTGAATGGCATCCAGTAATTAAAAGCAAAACAGACCTTATCGGGCTTTTGTTGTTTCTTACTATCCTGTTTGGTATACCTGGACAGACACCTCTAGATAATGCAGCCTCGTCTTGAGATTGATGAATTCCAGTTCCCTGTTGTGTGACATTCTTTTGTAGCTAGAATTCTCTGAATTATGGCTTTAAGATGGTCTGAATGACAAGACAGGGGCCAATTAGTTTCCTTGTCCACACAGCTTGATTGCCCACTTTCCTCGTAACGTTATTTGCGTTGGTACTTACCATGAGTGCCATCTTGACCCTGTCCAATCTGACTTCCCCACCTTCCGCAATGGTGTGACAGCTAATGCTTCAAGATAGGGAACTCAAAACTTCCCAGAGCACTGCTTACAAGCTGGTTTGTGTTGTCAGTGCCTGTGACAAGGTGGCTTCTGGGCACCACATTTCAGGAAAGTTGTGGAGAAATTGGAGAAGGTCTAGAGAAGATCAACAAAAATGAGTACATGTCTAGAAGACATGAGCTCTGAGGGAAGATTGAAAGAACTGGGTGTGTTCGGTTTGGAAAAGAGAAGACTGAGAGGGGACATGATAGCGGTTTTCAAGTACCTAAAAGGGTGTCACAAGGAGGAGGGAGAAAAATTGTTCTCCTTGGCTTCTGAGGCTAGAACAAGCAGCAATGGGCTTAAACTGCGTCAAGGGAGGTTTAGGTTGGACATTCGGAAAAACTTCCTAACGGCTGGGGCGGTTAAACACTGGAATAAATTGCCCAGGGAGGTTGTGGAATCTCCATCCCTGGAGATATGTAAGAGCAGGCTGGACAGACACCTGCCAGGGATGATCTCTAGATGGTGCTTGGTCCTGCTGTGAGGGCAGGGGACTGGACTTGATGACCTCTCGAGGGCCCTTCCAGTTCTAGGATTCTATGATTCAGAGCTAACGGGACTAGGGCTACTGGACCCTGATTGCCGAAGAGGCCACCAGGGTGAGCTCAAGGTATTTCACTAGAAGGAGCAGCGGGAACCTGGGGGAGAGAGGGGCAAGCCCTAGCAGAGACTGCAGAGTGAGGAAAATCTCCTGCAGGGTAGACCCCTGAGACCAGAGGAGCGTGCCCCAGCCAAGGCAGGAAGAAGACCCTGACACAGAGGAGTTTGGAAGTCAGAGTCAGAAGGCGGAGCTGAAGCCTGAGGGCGGTGGCTGAATTGGGATCCAGCCCCAGGAAGGAGGGGGACTCCCTACCTTGGGGGGAAGAGAGAGAAAGAGAGGCTGAACTGGGGATGACTCTTGGAGGGTCAGACTGTGTAATGACTAAATAAACTGAACCCCAAGGTGGAAATGTTTCATATTACCCTTGGTCTGGGGATGAGCAGTTTGTCAAGGAAGTCCCCAAAGCCATGGTGAGCAACCTGCCGCCCATCGGGGTTCTAGCCCACAAGCCCCTCTGTTTACGGTTGCTCACGTGCAGGGTTGCCAGATGATGCGGGTTGCTGTCCATGGGTTTTTCCCCCCACTGGTGTTACTAAATTGACATGCTTTGAAGGTTAGGACACGGGACGGGAGGGGTGCGCTGATTGCACACAACATTGTGAGAGCCAGACGCTCCCTCTGCAGCCGGTCACAGTGCTGCCATGGTTCTGTCGGACCATCCTGCAAATTCGAGGGACGCCAGTGCAGTGAGCAAAACGACGCTGTCCCAGGAGACCGTCTTGGTGACGACAATCTTGCGGCCCACTGGGATGAAGGAGGGTCACTCAGGCAACCCACTCCCTAGTCTTGGTGGTGCATCACAGTCCCAACGCCGCAGAGGCAGGGTGCCTCAGAGTGACTCTGGGCCACGAGAGGCCACTCGAGAGACAGCTGGCCCTGTAACCAAGCACCAGCTTATTGGCTGTATGTTCTGGCTTGCAATGTTCTTAACTGTCTTTCCTGGTGTGGCGTGGCGAGTTCCAGCGTCCCTGCTTCACAAAGGAAGTTGTAAACTTTGAACGGTTGCAGAAAAGAGCAACCAGAATCATTCAGGGTCTGGAAAACCTGACATAGAGTGAGGGGCTTAGGGTGCTCTGTCTATTCTGTTGATCCAAGAGACGTTTGAGGTGCTTTGGTTGTAGTCTACACGTACCTACACAGGGAAGAGATTTCTGGTAGGAGACAATGCTTTAATTCCGCTGTAAACAGCATCACGAGATTCACTGGCTGAAGCTAGACAAATTCAGGCTAGTTACAAGGTGTATTTTTGTGAGGGTAATTAACTGTTGGAAGAACTTGCCTAGAGATACAGTGGATTCATCATTTTAATAAGTCGAGTCTCTTCCTGAGGTTGAATACAAGCTATGGCTTGATGCCCCAATTATCGGGTGAGATTTTATGGCCTGTGTTATCCAAGAGGTCCCATTCAGCCTTAGCACTGATGGAAGAAATAGAGTTTTCGGAGGGAGGTGAATGAGATAGTGGTCTGGCAAACAGTCCTTGCCAAAGGGCGTTTTAAGGATGGAGAACACCACGGGAGAAGACACAACCTCAGGCACGCGGAAGTAAATAAGTGGCGCATCTCTGTCAGAATAAAAGGCCTGTGCGTGTCTGAGAGGGGGCACGGGGGTAGGAGGAAGGTAGATACAGGCTTAGGCAGAGCTTTGTCGTTCCCTGTATGCGAGAGCTAGGAGTTTGCGTTTGACGTGCTGGCCACGGGGGGAGTTTCTGGGGGGAATCCGAGGGGAGAGGATCTCTTATGGGGGTGATTGGAGACAGAATATGGACTGGGATGGTTTGGTTTATTCCGGTGTGTCAGGAGGGACTCACGGAAGGGAAAGCAGTGAATAGAGAGTGATTTCCTTGCAGAAGCATTGACAGGCAGGCAGCAGATGTCAGCTGCAGCGTCGCTTTTCAGGAGGAGCCGGTGACCATGCTGTTGACATTAATGGCCAGCGGAAGCAGGTCTTCAGTCCACCTGGTCCTCACGTGTGGGTTGGTGAGAGGCTGAGGGCGATTAGTTTCTCCCGGGCGGGTGTAGTGGAGGGCCGCAGGGATCCGATTGCTGGTTGCGCGGAAGGAGGGATGTGGCGAAGAGTGGGTAAAGTGGGGATGTGAAAGCCTGTTTTATTAGGTAACCGGTTAAACTTAAGTTAAACTTAAGTTTAACCGGTTAAACGACTCAGTGGGCACGGCCAGGGGGCTGGGAGTCCGTCCCCCCTCCCCCCCCACTACAACTTCTGGCCCTGCATGAGGCTGCCGATTCCCAGCCCATGTGCCTGTGCTGGCTGAGCGCCGGCAGGATCATTCCCTGCATGCCACCCCCGGCTGCTGCTTCCAGCCCCATGCAAGGCTGCTCCCTCCCCGCCCTCGCAGGCAGGAAGCCAGCTGCCCCGCCGGGCTGGATCCGCCCTCTGCCTGCGTGGGCCACGGGCAGGGGGCTGCTCCCAGGTAACGTTAACCGGTTGGGGTGACGCTTGCCGAGTAACCGGTTACCCATCCATGTCCCTAGTGTACAGCTGCCTGGGGTGTGGCCTGGACAGTACCGATCAAGCAGGATCCCTCGTTTTCCATTTCTATGACCTCACCCCCTCGTCCAGTCCCTACGCTGACTCCTCTCCAGCATCAGATTTGTGCTCTCTGCCCTCAACGCCTCGGGCCCCCCCCCCCCATCTCTCAGGTCCTGCCTCTCTGCCAATCCCAGTGCTCCCTTGTCTGCATTCCCTTGTCTGGTCCTCGTCTCCTTCTGTCACATCCTCCCTCCTGCCGTACTCCGCCCTCCCCTCCCCCCGCTATAGTGTCTCAATTCTTTCACCACTGATTTCTGCATCCCCTTGTGAAGTCTTGCATTGGCGTATTTGTGAGCTATTAAAAAAATGCAGTTTGCATACAACTCCAGCGGGCCAAAAAAAAACCCCCACTTTTGTCACTATTACTCATTCAGTGAAGTGTCTCCGAGGGGCGACCGGGTTAAGCTGAATCGGCAAAAGAACCGAGGAGGCCGGTGGCACCTTAGAGACGAACAGATTTATTAGGGCGTCAGCTTTCGTGGGTGAAACCCACTTCCTTGGGTAAATCTCTGTCTCTGAGGTGCCCCTGGACTCCTGGTTTTGATTCAGGGGCGTGCTTGGAACTGCCTCTCCAGCAAGCAGGGATTGCTCACCTCAGTGGTTGGCATGGATGCTGAGCTCAGATTTGCCAGGGTGTGTGGCATCTTTTCCCGGGGAAAATCAGATTGGGCAGGGAGGGGCGAGCGGGTCTGAGTGGAATGGAGAATTTCATTCCATGTTCTGGGGAGGAGTTGGTGGGTTTAAAGCAGAGCTGGGGAACCTCTGTTTTGGGTCTGATGCTGCTGAGCCACAGAAAAGTCAGTCGGGAGCTGCACACAAGTGAGAAGCAAAAAAATCCCCAATCCAAACCCCAAATTCTCCAAACTTGACATGGGCCCCATTCGCCTCACGCACCAGAGCCCCGGGGAGCCCAGGTTAGTAGATGTCGTGGGTCCCAATCCCATGGGAGTATAGTGGTAGGCTCCCCAATACTGGGGGGAGGGAGCTCCGAGCCTCGGGGGCCAGATCTAAGAAAGCCAGGGGCCACAGGTTCCCCACCCCTGGTTTACAGTGTCTTGCGTTGGATGTCCAGAAATGGAGGCATCCCCCGTCAGTTGCCTTTGAAAATTTTGACCTTTGATGTTTCCTTGAAAGTCAGTGAGACTGTGGTTCCTCAGTGCCCAAGGGACCTTTGCATTTGGGAATGAGGCGCGTGAGGTAAAGTTTTCAGAAGCCCCTGTTGCTCGGTTCTGGCGCTCTTCCCCATCGTCTAGGAGCACCTCCCGCCCACGGAAGCACCCTCGGAGCACCCTCGCAAAGGCGGGGCAGTGTGACCCCCATCGTACTGAGGCGCATGGGGATTTTCCACAGGGTCACCCTGCCGTCCTTCACAGTGGAGAAATCATCAGCCCCGGGGCCCCTGGTGGTCCCCTCCTTGACAGCCTGGCTGTGGAGGCGGAGATATGAACAGGCTGTGGAATCGGAAACATGCTGAGAACCCTTGTTTGAAGCTCAAAAGGGAGGTGGATCCAGTTCCGCTCCCTCTCCTGCCAGCATGTCTCTGCTTTGATCTCCCTTCCTTTGGAGAAAGGGCCTATCCGTAAGAAGAAGGAGGGAGGCGGGTAATGCAGCTCAGTCTTAGTCCTCAAAGCCACCGCCTCTGACATACTGTCGTAGGGATAAACAAGCAAGTTCGTATGCCAAGTAATAAAGAGAAACCTTCCTCTCCACCCCTCCCCCCTCAGGTTTTTGTGTGTTTGTATTTTACAACTTTTATTTCCAGTTTAAAAACCTAATGTCCGTGGTGGTGTTTTTTCTCATCCTTCCCCAGATCTGAACCATGTCCCACCCTTCATGGCTGCCGCCAAAGAACGCCACCGAACCCGTCGGCCACGTCACGGCGAGGATGGAGACCACCCATGCGTTTGGGACTCCCAGCATTTCTGTGTCCACACAGCAGACACCGAAGAAGTTTGCCCCTGTGGTTGCTCCAAAGCCAAAGTACAACCCGTACAAGCCGCCGGGGAGCGACGGTAAGAAACCTTTGAAACACAGTGTGGAGGCACGGCAGGGTCCTCGTGCAATCTGTAGAGAATGCAAGGGCGTGAAAGGGATCCTCATGCGGTGGGCCAGCACTCTGCCTTCCACCACTGAGTCCGGCACTTGTGTGTGTGTCTGCTTATGGTGGGGAGTGAATTTCACCCATGGTGTATATTTGAGTTAGGGGAATTAGCTCCTATCTATGCTGTATGCGCCAGAGAACTGACTGGGTTTTTGAGGTTACCCTGTTACAGAGCAGTTCAAATGAAAATCACGCGATATCTTTTGAACCTGTTCCTTCCAGCCAGCCTCACATTATTAAAAAAAATCTGGCCCCATTTTATTTTCTTACCTTTCTAAGGCCTATCCTTTCAAGGTGTTCACGCATTTGGCGTGTACCTACTAGGGATGTGAAATCCTGTTTCATTGGTTAACTGGTTAAATATGATGTTAAACCAGTTAACTGATTAAAGAGGAGGTGGGGGGGCCACTCCAGCCTGTGGGGGGGACATTCCAGACCAGCTGGGCTGGAGCGTCCCCTCCATAGCCAAGGTGGAATGGTCCCCAACCACAGGCAGGGGCTGCTGCAATCCATCCGGAGCAGTTCCTGCCTGTGATGTGCCTGGCCTGCCACAGACAGGGGATGCTCCAGACAATGTGGCTAGAGATGCCCCCTATCCGTGGCGTGCTAAGGAAGCTTCTCCAGCCCCCGCTAGTCAACTGGAACTGTTAAGCACCCCCTGTTCAGGGTGAGATGTGCCAGTTAACCTTTCACACCCCTTGTACCTACTTGGGCTGATCCAAAGTCGTCGTGCTCCAGAAGAAATAGCGACAGCAGCAGGGGAGTGAGGGCTTTCACACTGGCTCGGCGGGCAGTTCTCGACAAAGTCCAGCATCTGGGGATGTGGCAGGATGAGGGGGCAAATGGTTGGCACAACTGCTGTGCAGCCAGTTGGATCAATTAAACATTACGGCTCCCCGCCGCCCCTCGTGACACATGCTCTCGAGAAGTCCTGCTTTAAACGAATCATTATTTATATGACCCTTGCAACCGCCCCCGAGTCCATTGGATAATTAAAACAAAGCACAAACTCTGGTGGCCTAACAGGACGCAACAGTGGCCACCGAGACTTCGGCCTTCCGCCAACTTGACAAACACCTGATGGTTAACACACTCAGCCAGCGACTTGAGTCTGAAGTGTGGTGACTTGTGGAGCCAGTAAGTTCCCAAGCAAGGGATGCACGGGTGAGATGCCTCCGGAGATCGGCTCCATTCACTTGTCAGCAGACGCTCCTCTGATGTTCTGAATCAGTCAGGGAGGGTCAGTGACGCGACTTCCAGTGCTTGTTAAAGAGAGACAAGTCGGGGAAGGCAACATCTTTCCTTGAACCTTCTGTGGTTGAAAGAGAGGCTTTTGAGCTACACAATGCTCTGCTTTAGGTTTTCTTGACTGTAATTTGTGAGAGATGGGACTTTGATTTCCACAAGACTAAACTTTTTGCCAGGTATATCACAGATTATGATGACAGCTGGTTGAAAAATGTGAGGGGGTTTTCTTATGAAAATTTTCAGTTTGATGAGGGAAAGTCTTAAAAGGAAATAAAAAAGGAAATTTCATTTTGATGTAGTTTTTGAAAGCTAGAAAACTTGCATTTTTTATTTTCAGTTTTTGTAGTTTTTGGATCCCCTTTTTCTTCCATCATCTTCTGAAGGCAATATAAAGAATCATGACTTGGAGGGGGGAGGGAATAGTTTTCCTGTTTCAGTTTTCTCTCCCCCTTTCTGTCTTTGTAACTTTCTAAAATTTCTCCAGTTTTGGAAAGGTTAGGGAGCAGCAAAGAGGAAAATGGAGCTCGGATGATATGCCACTCTGGGACTTTTCAAAAGCATCCCTAACCTTTGAAAAATTAGAAGAGTAGAATTTTGACACTAACTTTTGAGAATTAAAAAAAAAATTCAGAGTAGAAAAGGAAAACTGAAAAAGAGGGCGGGGGAAAAGTGAAAAAGAATCCCTCAAACTGTAGACTTCACTCATTCTGTTGTGTTCATTGACAAGATAGGAAGGGAAATACACAAATCTGTAATTTCCAAGACATTTCAAATTTTTGAAAAGTGAAATTAAATGAAAACTTCAAACGGAAACATACTGAAAATCTTATTTCATTTTCGCGATTTCTCACTTCCGTTGGAAAGGTTTAATAGAAACCAGTTTTTTATTCTTTTTTTTTTCTTTCTCATGTCAGATTTCATCTTGGTTGAAACACCTTTTCGTGGTGGGGAAAAATTGAGTTGCAAAATGCTCACCTGCTCTGCTGATTGTACATAAGAATGGCTGTACTGGGTCAGACCAAAGGTCCATGTAGCCCAGTAGCCTGTCTGCCGACAGTGGCCAGCACCAGGTCCCCAGAGGGGGTGGACCGAAGACAATGATCAAGCGATTTGTCTCGTGCCATCCCTCTCCAGCCTCTGACAAACAGAGGTCAGGGACACCATTTCTATCCCCTGGCTAATAGCCTTTTATGGACCTAACTTCCATGAAATTATCTAGCTTCTCTTTAAACTCTGTTATAGTCCTAGCCTTCACAGCCTCCTCTGGCAAGGAGTTCCACAGGTTGACTATGTGCTGTGTGAAGAAGAACTTTCTTTTATTAGTTTTAAACCTGCTACCCATTAATTTCATTTGGTGTCCTCTAGTTCTTCTATTATGGGTACTAATAAATAACTTTTCTTTATTCACCCTGTCCACACCACCCATGATTTTATAGACCTCTATCATATCCCCCCTCAGTCTCCTCTTTTCTAAACTGAAAAGTCCCAGTCGCTTTAGCCTCTCTTCATATGGGACCCGTTCCAAACCCCTAATCATTTTAGTTGCGGTTTTTTTTAACGCTTTCCAAGGCCAAAATATCTTTTTTGAGATGAGGAGACCACATCTGTACACAGTATTCAAGATGTGGGCGTCCCATAGTTTTATACAGGGGCAGTAAGATATTCTGGGTCTTATTTTCTATCCCTTTCTTAATAATTCCTAACATCCTAGTTGCCCTTTTGACCGCCGCTGCACACTGTGTGGAAGTTTTCAGAGAACTATCCACAATAACTCCAAGATCTCTTTCCTGATTTGTCGTAGCCAAATTAGCCCCCATCATACTGTGCGTATAGTTGGGGTTATTTTTTCCAACGTGCATTACTTTACACTTATCCACATTAAATTTCATTTGCCATTCATTGTGGGCTAACTGGCTCTGGTGAGAGGACGTTTTCCACTGGAGCTGCTGGGGGGGGCGGGTGACTGGATGGGAGGGGGATTGATTTAATTCCTTTGCTCATGTGGTTTGTACCACGTGGCTCCTGAGATTGGGGGGCAGGGGAGGGGATTGATAAACATCAAACAGCACCAAAGTTCTATAGCATAGGGGAGGGAGGCATCCTGCGGTTACCGCTCAGGTCGGAGGCATGTGGCATGACTCCTTCCCTGTGGAATAGCACCTTTCATTGGACCCAGTCCTGTACGGAGCAAACAGTTGCAAGTCAGTCCTGGTAAAGCCATTGAGGTGAGCGTACCTTGTAGGAGGCACTGGGCATTTCATAGAATCCTAGGGCTCTCTCAGGAGTCATCGAGTCCAGCCCCCTGCCCAAAGCAGGGCCAACCCCAACTCAATCAGCCCAGCCAGAGCTTGGTCAAGCTAGGATTTAAATCCCTCTAGGGATGGAGATTCCACCCCCCCCCTAGGAAATCCCTCCCAGTACTTTACCCCCCTCCTAGGGAAACAGTTCTTCCTAATCTCCAACCTAGACCTCCCCCACTGCAACGTGAGACCATTGCTCCTCGTTCTGTCATCTGCCCCCACTGAGAACAACCTCGCCCCATCCTCTGTGGAAGCCTCCATCAGGGAGTTGAAGGCTGCTTTCATTTCTCAGCATCAGGCTCACGTCTTATCTGACTTCAGGCTTTTGGAGATCAGTGGTGGTGAGGAAAGAACTTTCAGGGATGGGGTGTGCTACTCAGCTTGCTGAAGTCCCACTGGTCAGTTTCAGCAGCCAGCCCATCCCAACCCAATAGCTCAGCTGTATATGAAAATAAGAATGTTAGACTTTGAGGATCCAGGAGAGAAGGCAGGGCCATTAGAGACTATTCATCCCACCATGATTCATGCCCTTTTTATTGCTCTGTTGTCTCAGCAAAGCTGCCCAATTATTTCCTCAGGAAGCTCGATTTGTTTTGGTTTCAACAGTCTAGCGTGGGAGGCACTGGGGGCTGGCTGATGGCTGCCCGCGCAAAGAAGCCTTCCTGGTCATCTTGCCTGAATTTGTTCTTCCGTTCTCATGTGCCCCTCTTTCTGCTGTGAAACTGGAAACTCAAGAGCGGCAGTTTCCATTGTGACTTGGATATATTTCAGTCTCTCACTTGCTGGCCCCCAAACAACTTCAGAGGGTTGTTTAATTTTCTTAAGGCTTGAGAGGTGCTGTTTACACAACAATGAGCAGTTCTGTGGCTCCTTAGAGACTTACAAATATATTAATAATATTTGTGGGTAAAACCCACTTCCTCTGATGAATTGGAGTGGAAATTACAGAATCTAGTGTCTATATAACAGCGAAAGCAGTTACCTGTTGATTGTAGGATCCGTGTTAATGAAGCTAATTAAGTGAGGCTGGATGTGTCCCATATGTAACATTTGATGTGGAGATGCAAATAATAAAGGTGGGGGAAATTGCCTTTGTAGCATGTTAACCAGTTAAAATCTCTATTCAAGCCCAAGTTGACGGTGTCAGACTTTTAACTGAACTCTGGTTCTGCAGTCTCTCTCTGTAATTGGGTAGTGAAATTCCTTTGTAGATGAACAGCTACTTTTAAATCCATGATTGAGTGATGCCTGAATGGGAGCGGAATTCTTTAGAAAACCTGGCCCTAAGTGACGGTGGCTTATTTGTTCTATGTTGAGTTTCTCAGTGGTGCCTTTTACAGATGTAGGTCAGGACTTTTCTTGTTCCATGAGACCTGTTCTAAGGTCTGGAAAACACAAGCAGAAGTCACCATGTTCTTTTTGGTGGTGCTTCCCCTGTGCACTAGTATCTCCAGATCGCCTTTTTCTTTGTCCTGTTCAGCACCTCTGGGCACTGTTCAAGGCAGGATCTTTGCGGGAAGGCTCAGAAAACTTCAGAGTTTCACCAGTGGAACCAGTTTTGGTTGTTCTTCATTCTGATGCCTTGGTGCCCAGATTCTGCTGCAGCTCTACCGAGCTGGTGTTGCTCTTGCTATCTCGCTGCCAATTTTATCCCCATCTTTTATTCTCTGGCCCCAGGGCACTTACCGAATCATCAAGAGGCCGCGGAGGAACAAGTCAGCACAGAAGGGTGTTGTGTAAGAGGAGCCTTATTTGCCCAAGGCAGGAAGAAGACTTAGCGACTGTGTGGGAGGTGGGAGGTAGCAGCCGAAGTCTGCCGCGTCGTAGTGCTCGCTCACATACCAGAATTCTCTATAGGCTGTCTCAGAACTCAGGCCGTTTACCGACCAAATCCTGCGTTGTGTTAACGTGTCTGGAAACCACGGCAGAAGCAGTGCTCTTGCAGTCGGACCTGATTCCCCATCCTGTGTACTAGACTTGCCAAAACCAGGAAGGGCCCAGCAGCGCTAACGCGGAACCAATGCTGGTTTCTTGTTGTAAATTTCCCCCACCTAGATAAGTGCCAGCTGTCTGCCCAGATGCCTTGCCCCAATCACATGTTCCTGTGCCCCTCTAGCTGCTGGGTTTAGTTCTTTACTAAGCTTCCATGAAAACAAAAGGGAGAAGAGAATTTAATTTTCTTGCTCTTAACCGTCTCCAGGGACACACCATAATAAACCATTTTCCCTGGCACCTTACTACGCTGTGTTCTCATTGCGCATTGTAAGATTCAGGTGCAGTGCTTGGCATTTTAATAAGCCTAGCCTAAGGGCAGGAACATTCCCATTCCAGGTGGGCCTGATCCGGAGAGGTGTGATGATTATTAAAGTCAGTGCTAGCGGCAGGGCTGCTTCATCACCGTGGGTGGGCCCTTTTTACTGTGCCACTTGTATTCTGTTCCACACCTCCTCATTCCTCTGGGCCCAGCCTTCTGCAAGGAACCAGCGCCCTCCTTAGGAGTAGCTACACAATCATTTTCTCTCTGCCTTCATAGACACAATTCTGTCCAGAATAACATGTCTTTAAAAAAAGGTCTTAATCCTGCTTTCACTGAAGTCACTCCTATGGACTTATAGGATCAGGTCTGCGTTCTCAAAAGATACTCAGTGCCTGGTTTATATGTGCAGTACTGTGTGCATAGAATAACAGCCATCGGAGAAGGGGATTTGCTGCATTTGTGTTGGAAGACGAGCACTGGCAATAGATCTCCAGGATAGAAATTAATGAAGAACGTTTTCCTTTTGCTGTGTCGCAGTAACACTCTCATTCTGTTCACTGTTCTGTACTCAGCACGGTGGACTCTGTTCTGTACTGAAATTGGAACAGAGACTTCGGGTGACTTCTGTTTACTTGCCCCATGTTCTCCTGCTGCGTACCTTTTCCTTCCCTCTCTCTCCTGTGCAGAGGGAGAACTGAGGCATGGGGAGACTAAGTGAGTTGCCTCAAGAGATCTCTGGCTGAGATGGATTGTGGGGGGGGGGGGAAGGGAGAAGGAAAGCTCAAATTCTTCTTCGAGGGGTGTCCCTGTGGGTGTTCCACCTAAGTTGCGTAAGTGCTGCCACGCCTCTCGTTGGAGACTTCAACTAGCTATGCCCATGGTCGGCTGCATACGCGAGATGCCGGCGCGCAACATTTGAAACGGCTGTCCCAAATGCGGAGCCAACCATTTCTTCAGTTCCTTTTTTACCGCCGCCGGCTTCGGTCGCAGCTTAGCAGTCGCCCTCATTCTTAGGTACTTATAGTTAATTAGATCACAGTAATACTAAAGGTATATATTAACTCTGTTAGTTTTTTGTCTTACTCTATAGAAAAAACATTTTTTTTTTCCTCCAGGTTTTCCTGTTCTAGTTAGATTCAGTATAGATGCTTAACTGTTGCGGTGCCACTTGGCAGAAACCGCCCTAAAACGTTCTTTTACTGGGGCATGTGTGGCCTGCCAGGATTTAAGCGGTGTGCGAGCTGCAGGCTGTCCATTCACATGTCGGACGGACGATCCGCTGTTTGGGTGAGGAGCACTCCACGGATCAGTGCCCTCTTTATGGGAAACTCACTGCAAGGACGAGAAAGGCCAGAGAACTCCAGCTAAAAATTATGCAGCTGGAGAAGATGGCTTGTCCTGGCTCAGATCCTGAGCATGACCCCGCTCCCAGGCAGCAATCCCCTGGGGCGGCATTGGAGAGAGGGGCTCCCACTAGGTTGAGCCCAAAGAGACCGTGAAAGGGCCTAGGTGCCCAGAAAGAGGTCCCATTTCTCCTCAGGAACCGACTCTCCTTTGAGGAAGTGCGCTCTCCATAAAAAGTTTGCCATGGCACCCACAGTGTCTAAGATGCTGGAAAAACAGGCAGCTAATGGGGCCAGCACCAATAAGAGCCAAGACCCCAAGGAGAACCTCCATCCTTCCTCCTCCTCCAAAGCACCGATGGAGCCGAAACAAAAAGGCTCCACGTCAGCACCTGTTAATGCATCCCAGAATCACATTTGCTTTTTTTGCAACAGCGTCACACTGTTGACTCATATTTAGCTTGTGATCCACTATGTCCCCTAGATCCCTTTCTACAGGACTCCTTCCTAGACAGTCGCTTCCCATATTGTGTACGTGAAACTGATTGTTCCATTCCTAAGTGGAGCACTTTGCATTTGTCCTAATTGAATGTCATCCTATTTACCTCTGACCATTTCTCCAGTTTGTCCAGATCATTATGAATTATGACCCTGTCCTCCACAGCACTTGCAACCCCGCCCAATTTGGTCTCATCTGCAAACTTAATAAGCGTCCTCTCTAAGCCATCATCTAAATAGTTGGTGAAGATATTGCACAGAACTGGTCCCAAGACTGATCCCTGAGGAGCTCCACTTGTTATGCTTTTCCAGCATGATTGTGAACCATTGAGAACTACTCTTTGAGATCTGTTATCCTGACAGTTTTGCACCTACCTTATAGTGTCCCTAGTTTTATTGATAAAAAGGTCATGCAAGACTCTATTAATTCTCTCTTACAGTCTAGGTACACAACAACTACCGCTTCCCCTTTATCCACAAGACTTGTTGTCCCATCAAAGAAAGCTATCATGTTGGTTTGAGATGTCTTGTTCTTTACAAATCCATGCTGATTAAAATCCCAACAGATAGCAAAACTGTACAAAATAAAAATCTAGTAAAAACTCATAGGGTCCCATTCGCTTGTCTGTGTGGCCACTCTGCATCACCGTTTCAACCTCTTTGTTATGGATAGCGGGTGTGCAAGAGTATAACAAGTCAGAGGGTTGTGGTGCCATCACAATGAGAGATGGGCGCCTCTTCCTCCAGAGTACGAACCGGTGCCTTGTTTTCTCTGTCAGATGCACTCTGGACTTGCTTCACAAAATTAGCCACCTCCCTCATGGCGGAGCATCAGTGGAGATGTTATAATTACTGGTTTTGATGCCTTTTCCTTATATTCTGGCCCCCTGGAGGAATGTACTACCAGCAAAAGCAGGAGCAGTTAATACAGAAATTTAATAATAGAAATTAATTGAAAGAGTGAGAACCAAAGCAGATGTTTCTCTCTTTCCACAGTCTTTTCTTTCTTATTTTCTTAATCTCATCTCTTTTGGGTGACCCTTGTGGAGGCAATGCATGACAGGAGGAACACGTATAATTTTTTTAGCCCATTCCTGTCCATTGAACTTTTTTTTTGGCTGGGGGAGCGGGTAGATTTGTGACTTGTGAGAAGAGCCAGGCAGGCTCCAAGCAGATATAGTCAGTTCTGTGTCCGTGAAATCTTCATCCCTGCTGCCACTGATCTGCCCACTCTTGATTTGCGGCGCACTCCCTATGTTCTTGTGCATGGAGTCTCTTGAGCAGAACCTGCTGATTTGTTCTGCGTCTGCTGGGGCCCAGGAATATGAACAGCCAGGCTCACTTTTCCTTGAACCCAAAGCAACGTCAGGAGTCTGGGGGACTAGCGCTACCGTCTGCAGCTCTATTTGCTTTTTGAAGCCTGTGTCTGGGTTTCCTGGGGTATGTGCTTGGTATGTTAACGTGTCTTCTGCCTACCCTAGGATACTGGCAGCGCATAGAAGCTAAACAGAAACTGGTCTCTACGTGGCTGGGAAGTGGGAAAAGACGAATCCAGGGTGGCATTGGAGAGCCAGTAAGTTAGACTCAGCTCTGTGTGTTTGATGTGACCCATACCGAAGGGACTGCTGTGACTGTCCAGCTCAGGAGTGGCCAACCCAGTAAACGAAGAGAGCCGAAACAGCATGGGAAAAAATGCAAAGAGCCACATCAGAATTGTTGAGCAAAAAAAAAAAAAAGAAGACGACGCAGCCCCTTTAAAAACTGCGGGTTAGGCTTTTTTGGTCACATCAGGCTCCCAGCAGCTGCTGCCATCTTGCCGATGTCATTTTGCTATGCCAGACATTTGTAAGGGCATATGCGGCAGCTTCGCGAGCCGCACTTTCAGGGGTGAAGAGTTGCGGGTTGTTCACCCCTGGTCTAGCTGTTCTGCTGATGGCTGTGCTGTCTTTTGCATGAGACCTACAGAGGAAATCCTGACCAGCTGTGTTACCGCTTTGGACGAGCAAGAGCGTTTCCCATCCTAGCCTGTCCATTCTGCCTCCTTAGATCTTCCCAGTAGTTCCAAACTAGGTACGTCTCTCTCAAACGCTCGTGTCTTATAAGCTGTTCAAACAGCTGCTGTGTTTGCCCCCAAAGGGGGCAGCTTCTCTGTGATGAAACTGGTGAATCTATTTTGGGCCACAACCTGTGGGAGGTTGAGCAACCTGTCACTCACACAACGCACTCAGCATCTTCCCTGGATCGGGGCCGTGATCTGTAAACTACTTTGGGTTCCTATGGATGGGAAAATAGAGATGTGCGATATTATTACCGCTCCTGCTGATGCTAATCACACCCTGCTAACATATTTCATTCTCACTACGCTTAAGCAAGCCCCCAAATTAGCTCTTGCCTTTTATAGTGTGTGAGCTTCTCTAAGAGGAACTGTGTTATAGAAGAAAGATTAACTCTTTATCCATGTCATTCTCCCAGTGAAGGAAGCCCACAGAAGAAATGAAACCTGTTCATGGATTTATTAGTCATTGTGGAAGCTGCATCGTATAGGATAGGGGTGGGGAACCTAGGACCCGGGGGCTGGTTGTGGCCCTGGCTTGCCTGGATCCGGCCCCCCAGGCTTGGGGCTCCCCCCCAGCATCAGGGAGCCTGCATTGGTGCTCTAGTTCCTCCCCTCCCCCCGCCACCTCCCTGTGGAGCTGGAGCACACAAAATCTACTAGCCCGGGTCCTCCTAGATTCTGTTGTGTGAGGGGAATGTGGGAAGCATCTTTCTCCTCCTTAGTCGGGGGCCACATCAGTGGGGTGCTTTTTTTTGTGGTTGTTTTTTGGCTTCTCACCTGTGTGCGGCCCCTGACTGATTTTTCTGTGGGTCAGCGGCCCCTGACCCTAAAAAGGTTCCCCACTCCTGGTGTAGGGACTATTGCAAGCGGCCCCCGACCCTAAAAAGGTTCCGCACTCCTGGTGTAGGGACTATTGCAAAATAAAGTCCACAAAATTAACAGTGAATCAAACCTCTCATTCCCTTTGTGGCAGCTCTGTCACCATCAGCATCTGAGGTTTTTCAATGCCAGAATGATCATTAAGAAGTGAGGGGTTCGGAGGAGGGGCTTCCTGCCGGTCAGCACCGGTTCTGAGCAATCCGTAGGTCTCCACTGCGTCTTCTCGCATAACATTCTCCTCCCTATTGGTTGAGAACCAAATGGAACCATTTGGCCATTTGGGGTGGTTCTCACAGCAGTGGAGTTAAATCAGTCTTGAGCAACTTGGACTGTGCAGGTTGGACCTCCCTGGTTTGGCATCCTCAGGAACTGACCGGTCCCGGATGAGGGATTTTGCTGGATTGGGGGAGGTCATTTCTGCTCCCCCTGCTACCTGTCCCCCCCAGCCGTGGACCTGCCACATGCCCTGCTGGTCCCCATCCCCCCCTTGCCTGCCACGCCGGGGGTAGCAACTCAGCTGTGGCACTGTGGGCCCCACTGAAGCTCCTGGCACCGCTGGGCAGCCCTGTGGCATGCTGGGCTCCCATTCCCCCCCCCCCCAAGAAGCCCAGCTGGGGTGCTCTGTGCACCAGCTCTCCACCGGGGCTCTCTGGTCCTTCAGCATCTGTGGTCCTACTGGACTGTGGATGTTGCCGGATGAGAGAGTATTGGTGTACAGAGGTTCAGCTGTGCTGTGTAAGTCTGAGGCCTGGTTCTGGTGGGTGCCTTTCCTCATCTGGAGTAGCCCCTGTTCCGTGAGGCCTGTAAAACCCTTTGCAAGAGATAGGCCACTGATTGCATTGAGACTCTCACCTCTCGTGCCGAGTAGCGTCTCGTTGTTCTCTTGTGCGCCCGCTGTCTTTCTGTCTGTACGCACTTTTTGTCTTTTGTCATATTCCCACACTGTGAACTCTTTGGTCTGGTCTGTACTACATGAGAAGATCGATGTACGATACACAACTCTAGCTGGGTAGCTGGAGTCAACCTGTCTTAAATCCCCGTCCACACGGCACGAGGTCAACAGGAGCAAACGCTTCCTTCATCTTCCTTTATTTCTCGTGAGGAGCAGGAGTACCGGTGCCGACAGCGGCACCTCTGATTTCGATTTAGCAAGTCTGTACTAGACCTGCTAAATCAAACCCTGGAAGATGAACCGCGGCAGAAGCTGCAGTCAATCATCCGTGTAGTGTAGATGTGCCCTTTGGGGGAGAGGGGGTCTTTGAATTCTGTGTTTGTACAGCGTCTAGCACAACAGGGCCCTGGTCTATGAATATGATTGCTGGAAACTATAAGAACCCCACTCAGTAAATAGTTCCATTGGTCCCATTGTGGTGTTATCAGAATAGGGCATAACTCAGTGTGAGTGATGGTGTCAGCATGTAGCCATTAGATCTAGATAAATGGGCAGGTCTAATGCCTTTGGCTTTGCTTTCAGGCTAACGTTTTCTTCTTTGAAATATCACCCTAGGTAATGGTACTGGGCACGAGAAGACATCAAACCAGGTGCATAAAAGCTACAGCAGAGACAATATAGTCACCTCTAGTTCACAAAATGTCAAGTCACGCAAGCTGATTTCACTGATGATTTTTACTGTGTTTGATTAGAATGATAAATGATCGGCTTTTTGGAGGCTTTGGGGGCACATACCCACTTACTTGGGAGCTACTCGGATCCAGATCTAGCTGTGGTTTTCATTTTGGTGAATGTAATTGCACTTTTTTGTTTGGTTCAAGAGAGCCAGCATTCTGTTCTTTGGCAGGTAGATTTTTTTTCCAAGCTGTGTTTTCTCTTTTCTTTCTCCTTTCCTATGTCTCTCTTTCTCTGTTTTGTTTCAAGATGCTATATTTAATCCCCCCCCCCCATCATTATTTTGAGCTTTGAATAGTGATTCATCTGTGCAGTGGCCTGTTCCGTGAACCACAATCGTTTGGGTAGAAAAAAGAAAGGAGAAGGTGGGGGGGTGGGGGGAGAGAAGAAATGGGTTGATCTGACACTCTCTGGTGGAAAGAACCCGTCTTTTTATAACTCAAATTGCAAACATCTGGCATTTATTATATTAAATCTACTTTTGAAAAAGATAAAGTTTGCTCTGTATATTTATAAAGGCTGTTGTGCCTAATTGAAGTAAAAGGGCAATGTTAATGCTGAAATAGATTTAATTCAAGGAAGCGGCACTTGTCCACTTTGTTTTTAATCTAAAAGATTTAATACATTATGAATATGTTAATAGCATAGCAACTGTTATGTGACAATTAACAAGCAAGTAAAACTTCCTTTGTTGCCCTTGTTCACTCAATGTACCTATTTCAGCCCTGTAAATTAACTGTTATACTAAAAGATTATATACAATATCTATAGTTTCCCCTCCCTTCCTAAAGATTTTTACATTGCCAAAGAGTGTGGTAAGTCAGGGAAACCAATAAATGTCTATTGGGTTGTGTAATAGCTGCTCTAATAAAGGTTAGAAGAATGAATGAGCAGCTTTTGAAGCCTCAAAAACAGTATTTGTGGCCAAAGAAAAGGCCTTTTTGCATTACCAATTGGACTAGAAAATAGGGCATGCAATGTTCTCTGAAAGGAAGTACATTGAGGGAGCTGGGATAGATCGCTTAGTGGTCTGTTAATGGGATACAGAGGGTTTGGGCCTAGCCCACATTGAGTGCAGCTGAGTTGTTAGCCTGGAATGATTATGAAGAGGCCTGTGTGGAATGAACTCTGGGGCTTGGGGATTTTGTCCCCTCACAAACAGCTAACTGGTTAACTATTCTGGGTGGGTGTGTCTGTATCTGCGAAAACAACTAGGAGCTTTGTGGTACCTTTAAAGACTCTCAGATTTATTTGGATGCATTGGACGAAGTGGGTCGTTGCCCACGAAAGCTTGGACCTGAATAAATCTGTGAGTCTTGAAGGTGTCACAGGACTCCTTGTTCTTCTTTAATTGGCGGCCATGTTGGAAGGGCTCCGCAGAGCGGCTGAGGTTTGAATAGGCGGTAGAGACTCACCCCCACACGGGGAGTGAAGGTTTGCCCACGTGAACATTTCAGAGGCCACCGGGCCAAATGCTGGAGAGCGAGAGGTCTGGTCAGGGTTCCATTGACAGGAGTTGATCTAAGCCGAGATCAGAGCCCCGTGAGAGCAACTTCTCAGCACCAGAAACCCTGATCTCCCGTTGAAATGAGTAGGAATCTTGTCATTGACATCAGCTGGTCTCTGCTGGCACCATGGGCAGAGCTGTCCCGTCCACAGAACGAATCGGGGTGGCCGCTCCAACCGTTGCAAGGACAGGAGGGACGAGGGAGTTATGGGGGTGTGGCATGGCTGCAGCAGCCTGTTTCGTCCGCCACACTGCACTGCCCTCCTGGCCCGCTGTGATTGGCTTCTCTGTGGCGGCAGGAAGCACTGTGCCCTGCCCTGGGGTGCTCTGCTTCCCGCTGCAGTAGAGAAGCAAGGCCCAGCATGCCTGGAAAGGGCAGCATGGCAGCATGGAGCTGGGCCGCTCTGGCTCCTGACGCCCACGTGGGGAAGGTGGGGGAGGTGACCCCTTCTGCCACCACGCCAGACCCCTGTATTCCCAGGGCTGCGTTGCTTAGGGGAGGGGGTAAGGGGCTGGAACAGGGGTGGGCTTGGGAAGGAGTTGGATGGGGCCTACAGCAGGGGGATTTCCCCAGATCCTGCACCCCTCTCAGGATGGCTCCAACCATGGGTGTAATGGCTAATTCTGAAGCCTATACACAGATCTGTGAGTGCTGACTGGAGAGTATTACCATACCCTCTTCGAATACTTGGAGAGTGCTTCACATTTTTTAGAGAGAAAAGTGAAGTAGCAGAGAGGCGACTACAAGGGGTGATCTCCATGTAACAAGGTCAGACTAACCGAGGAAAATGCAGGATGAATATCCAGAAGAGTCCCCTAGCTGCGAGAGCCATTAAATAGCAGAGTAGCATCTGTTAAGAGGCATAGCCTACTAACGAGGAGAAGAAAATGTTGATAAAGGGGAGATAAGATATAGTCAAATGAAAGAATCTCATTCAGTTACATCACACAATGGGAGACAGCTAAATAGTGACAGATTTTACAATCCCTTATATGCAAAGCTAAGTTGTCTGTATACTAAGCTGAGTGAACTTGCGTGCCTCATAGAATGTCTATCTCTATGGACAGAAATTCCATGTATAGCAGTGGGAATAATCAGCTGACCATCTCATCCAAATGGTGACATGGACTGAAAAATGCTCATGGAAATTCGAGAGGCTACAAAAACAGAACACCCAATAATGATGAGGGATTTCAGCTATCCCTACATGGCAGGATGTGATGCAGCATACAATTTCTACAGGTGGAATCTGTCTAGTCTGGCATCCTCGGGACCTAACCGGTGCCAAACCAGAGAATTTGCCAAACCACAAGAGGTCAATATTGTCTAGCTGCATTACCAACACTTCCAGTGTTTACTGGGCTTAGAGAAGACATTTAAGGGTAAATTAGAGCTAAATAGAAGCACAGAACACTGAGAGCCAGGACTGGGAGCTGTAAACAAACTTTATGGGACCATGGGAAAGTTGGCCACACCCATGCTAAGTAGACATCTGGCTGTCTGAAATCATGCCGGACCATGGATGTTGCCGGACCAGAGAGTGCCAGGACTAGAGAGGTTCAGCCTGTAGACATCTTAACAACAGTTAGTCGTGAGCAGCCAGTCCTGGAACCCACAAAGGGAGAGGCCATTCCTGACTTATTTCTAAGTGAAGCTCTGGATCTGGTCCAGGAGGCGAATATAGGTGAACTACTTGTAAATAGTGCTGTAATGTAATTAAGTTTAACAGGAGGTGGGATACTACTCGAGAAATCCACTTCAGTCGCATTTGACTTCAAAAAGGGGAACTACTCCAAAACAAGGAGCCTAGTTAAACAGAAACTAAGAGTGAGGTGCCTACAAGCTTCATGGAAACTTCTGTAAAGCACCAAAATAGAGGATCAAACTATGTGTGCACCTCAAATGAAAAAAAAAAAAGTAAGCGGGCCAAAAACCTGCTACCCTGGCTCCATCACAGAATAGAAAAGGGGGTTAGAGACACACAAGCATCTTTAAAAATTGGAAGTCAAATCCTGCTGAGGAACATGGGAAGGAACATAAACTCTGGCAAGTCAAGTATAAAAATATCATCAAGCAGACCAAAAAGGAATTTGAGGAACAAGTAGTAAATGACCCCAAAATGAGCAGCAAAATGTTTGTAAATACATCAGAAGCAGGAAATCTTTCGTAATGCAGAGACGTGCATAGCTTTGTCCCCTATGGGTCTGGACTAGGACCAGTGTGGTTTAATATATTCATAAATGATCTGTAAAAGATGGGAAATAGTGAAGTGGCAAAGTTTGCAGATGATACAAAATTACTGAGGGTAGTTAAGTCCAAAGTTGACTGCAAACAGTTATAAGAGATCTCACAAAACTTGGGTGATTGGGCAGGAAAATGGCAGATGAAATACAGTGCTGATAAGTACAAAGCTATGCATATTAGAAAATATAATCCCAGCTACATACACAAAATGATGGGGTCTAAATTAGCTGTTATCACTCAAGAAAGAGATCTTAGTCATTGTGGATAGTTCTCTGAAAACATCTGCTCAATCTGCGGCAGCAGTCAGAAAAGCAAACAATGTGGGGAAACCATTATGAAAAGGATAGATAATAGGAGAGAAATGATCTAATGCCATTATATAAATCTGTGGTACCAGGTGCATTGAATATAGTTCTGGTAGCCCCCCCTCAAAAAACACCATTCAAATTGGGAAAAGTACAGAAAAGGGCAACAGAAATTATTAGAGATATGAAACAGCTTCCATATGAGGAGAGATGAAAAAGACTAAGAATATTCAGAGAAGAAAAAGAGATGACTAAGGGGGTTATGACAGACATCTGTAACATCATGAAAGAGGTGCAGCAAGTGAATAACGAAGTATTATTTACCCCTTCACGTAACACAAGAATCATGGATCACCCAATGGAACTAATAGGCAACAGAATGCAAAAAACCAAAGGGAAGTACAGGTTGAACCTCTCTAGTCCGGCACTCTCAGGACCTTACCGGTGCTGAACCAAAGAATTTGCCAGACCACAGGAGGTCGATATTGTCTAACAGCATTACTAACACTGCCACAGCTTGCTGGGCTCTTAGAAGACATCAAGGGGTAAATTAGAGCTAAATAACAGCACAGAACACTGAGCCCCCGGACTGGTGGCTGTAAACAAACTTTATGGGACTGTGGGAAACTTGGCCACACCCATGATAAGTGGACACCCGGCTAACTCAAATCATACTGGGCCATGGATGTTGCCGGATGAGAGAGTGCCGGACTAGAGAGGTTCAACCTGTGGAACTCATTACCAAAGGGTGCTGTGAAGGCCAAAAATGTAACGGGGTTCAAACAAGAGTTAGGTAAGTTCACGGATGATAAGTCCATCAATGACTATTAGCCAACGTGGTGAGGAATGCAACCCCATGCTCTGAGTGTCCCTAAATGTCTGATTGCCCAATGCTGGGACTGCAGTACAGGGGATGGATCAATCAATAATTGTCCTATTTGTTCATTCCCGCTGAAGAATCGGCAGACAGGACACTGGGCTAGATGGACCTTTGGCCTGACTGAGTCTGGCCGCTCTTATGCTTTGATAGTCCTCTAAGTGTCACTGACAATCTTCAGTGATTGCCAAGGAAATAGGTTGGCCCCTAGTAGTTGTAGTTGCGAATCTTTTTTATGAATGGGAGAGAGAGAGAGAGAAAGGGGGTAATAATAGTTCCTAAGTCTGTTGCCTGGGAGGAGAAGAAAAGGAGTGCTCCTCAGAAAGGCCCGTTAACACTGCCTTGATTGATAAGTGAAGAAATGTGGGCTGTAAAAGTCCTTTCTTCCCCCCTCCCAGGGCTGTGATTTAAAATGTTTCAACACACACTTCCGAGCACGGAGGAGTAGAAGCCCCCGGTTGTCCCACAAGCATCCGCAAAGTCCGCGTCCGCATGTTAATGCAGCCCGTCGTTCTGTAAGGAACTCAGTGTTCGTGGATGAGCCATGTCAGTTTGTTGTCTGCGTGCTGTCTTTGCGAATCACAGTAATCGGGTCATAAGAGAAAGAGAAGTAATCGTGTGTCTCTTAGCAACCGGCCCCAGGAGAAAGAGACAATTACTCAAACCGACTATCCAGCCAGGGAAGTAGAAAGATGAAATTTTCGGAAAGTCTGCTGGCAAGTGCTCAGGGACATCGTACTTGTATGTGTTAGTTCCAATCATATCGACTACAAGGGTGGGGGTGGGGTTTTTTTGCCTTCTTTCTGGTAAACTTTAAAAATTGGCTGTAGAAAAATAGCAAGAGATGGATCGCTGAATGGTTGCTGTTCTGTTTATTACCTGTGGGGCACCTGGCATTGGCCACAGTCGGCAGACTGGACATGGAGCGAGATGGACCTTTGGTCTGATCCAATCTGGCTGCTCTTATGACTGGTTCAGGGGACTAGTAAAAGGAGATAAGAAGGCTTCATGTTCTAAGCCCCTGGTCTGCATCTGTCCCATGCTCGTACAAGCCAAGAGTTGATGTTATATCAGATGGCTTCTCGGTGGCCTGCGTGAAATCAGTTTGGCTGGTCTCCAGTCCGCACAACAGGTGTTTACAACCATTAAAGTCACTGCTCATTTGGCGCACTTGTTCACAACTCAGCCAAGAGCATAACGTTGTGGAGGTCAAACTCTCCTTGCATCCTTAGTCCGCTTCCGGGTTAGAGGTGGAGGCCTCTTGCCAGGGCTGAGAATGCACCCTGATTGCATGGGCATGCTCTGCTCTGGGTTTGTTCTACGGACAATTCGGCCGGGATACATTTCTGCGGAAGAATAAAAGCCTCTTTTGAAACATGGCCTCTAATTTGTGGTGCTTTCATTTTTTTGAGGCCCAGCCTTAGGCACTCGGGGCTTGATTTCGAGGTGCTGAGCAGGCTTGCCCCAGTTGACTTTGGCGCTTAAGAAAACCAGCTCCTGGGCATCTGAGATTAGAGACTGGAAAGTTTTGACCCCAAAATTGTAAGGATGCCTGGAATGACCCTCAATAAAAGTAAAGCCTGAAATTCAGTCTCCTGTGGTTGACACGGGGAAGCTAAACTTTAGGGGGGAAATCAGGCAGTGGTGGTAATACAAACAAGGAAAACACAAACTTTAGTGGATGGGTGGTTTGGCTTAGAGAACGGCAGGTCAGTGGACATGAATGAAGATGTCCATATGGGTGGGCGCTTTTGGGGATGTGACCCTCTCATTTAGCATTTCAGTACACCTTGTGGCCAGGTTCTTCCCAGCCACCCAAAGCAGTTGGCTTTAATGGGGTTGTTTTGGATGCAGACTGGTTGTAACGGAGATCAGAAACTGGATTCAATGTAGAAAGGATATTTTACATTCAATCTGTGGGTAACTACATTAAGCAGCATGAGGAATGATGATCATCATAATAAAATGAGGGATTTGTGTGTCACACACAGTAAGATAAGATTTTGTTGTGTGTGTTGCATGCTTAAAGAGTGGGTTCCCAAAGACCTTTGTCAATACATAAGAACGGCCACACTGGGTCAGACCAAAGGTCCATCTAGGCCAGTATCCTGTTTGCCCACAGTGGCCAATGCCAGATACCTCAGACGGAATGAACAGAACAGGGAATCATCAAGTGATCCCTCCCCTTTCACCCATTCCCGGCTTGTGACAAACAGCGTCTAAGGACACCATTCCTACCCATCCTGGCTAATAAGTATTGATGGACCTAACCTCCATGAATGTATCTAGTTCTTTTTTGAACCCTGTTAAAGTCCTGGCCGCCACAACATCCTCAGGCAAGGAGTTCCACAGGTTGACTGTATGCTGTGTGAAGAAAAACTTCCTTTTATTTATTTTGTGTTGATGTGACTATCTTTGCCCACCATGGAAATGCAGCCCCCTCTGCGATACAAGCTGGGAAAGAGAAGGAATCATTTTTAGGATAGTTAATCTGCTTGGCTTGGATGAGCGAGAACCTAAATCTGCACCTGGAAGTAAATGGGGCTACTCCACATTCACAGCACTGGAGCTGGGATCAGAATGCGGCTCTTGGTGACCATCTATCTGACTGTCCGTTCCTCCGCTAGCAAGCATGGGAACGGTCACTTAGAACAGGAGTCGCTATTTTCTGGGTGGAGCAAGCAGGTTGAAGTATCCCAGCCAGCTATTAATATCTGCGCACTCCTGGGGAGAGAGCTGCTAAAGTCTTCTCAGACTGGACGGACTTCCGAAATTTATCCTGGAAAGAATCAGTGAAACATACCACCTGGCAGTTGTCCAGAATTAAAAAGTTAGGACTGGGGTCTGTTACAGTCAGAGGCTGAAGGAACAGTATTAACCCAACAAAAGGGGCTGTTTCATTGTCACCTTGTAGCAAAGAAGAAGAAAAAAGACACCCTCTTAAAGTTGAATAATTGAAGAGTTTCCTTTGCTATTTTGGTGTCTGCCAGTAAGCGATGTTTCCTGGAAATTTTCCCCCAAATCTATAAATACTGCCCCCGGGACTTGCAGCGGTGACTCAGTTTGGGAAGTCAAGTGCCGTGCACTTCCTCAATGTTGCCAAGAGAACGCCCTGGGTGGAATGCAGCACTTCTGCAAAACGGTGAATTCTAGATTTGGTTTTTTTAAAAACTGCAGTAAAATTGAGCCTCATCTCAGCTTCTATTGCTCAAGCATACCTTCCTGTCATGTTGTTCTGTAAATGCTCTGAAATGCAGTTCTGCTCCGAAAAGTGACCACACTAAGGCATCTTGGTGGTCAGTGGTTATTTTCTCACAGTGCCGAAAGTCTCTGATTTTCTACCTGGTGGCCTTGAAAACTTAACTTGATCTTGGAGATTTTTTTCCTTGGTGCACACAGTCACCTAGGGTGCATGTTCTGCTCTGTAGCAGGAATGGGCAAACTTTTTTGGCCTGAGGGTCTTATCATGGTATGGAAAGTGTGTGGAGGGCCATGAATGCTCACACAAGTTGGGGTTGGGGTGTAGGCTCCGGGGTGGGGCTAGAAATGAGACCAGTGCAGGAGCTGATGGAAGGGTTCAGGGGGCAGGAGGGGTGTTCCGGCTGGGGCTGGGTGGAACGGTTCAGGGGGCAGGTGAGGGCTCTGGGTGGGGCTACAGGCTCTGGGGCGGGGCTGGGATAAGGTGTTTGGGGGACAAGAGGATGCGTTGGATTGGGATCAAAGGGATTGAAGGTTGGGAGGGTAATCAGGGCTGCGGGAGGGGGTTGGGGCACAGGGGAGCCACACGGGTGTAGGATCCTTATCTGAAGCAGCTCCTGCAAGCAGTGACCCATTCCCCCTCTGGCTCTCAGTCCCACACAGAGGCACAGCCACATGGCTCTGCACACTGCCCCATCCACAGGCCCTGCCCTGCAGCTCCCATTGGCCGCTGTTCTCAGCCAACAGGAGCTCCAGACATAGTACTTGGGGTGGGGGCAGCATGTGGAGCCCCCTGGCTGCCCCGGGTTCTGGGGGCTGTGGAGATTGGGGTAAAGCAAGTCCCTGGCCCCACTCCCTGGCTGGAGTCCCAGAGCGGGGCAAGCCTCCGACCTCCCTCCCTGACGGGAGCTTGAGAACTGCATTGAAAGGTCTGATGGGCTAGATGTGACTCAGAGGCTGTAGTTTGCCCTCCAGTGATGGCCTGCAGGCCTTCCCCTACTTCAGTGAAGATAGAAGACCCACAGATGCTAGAGGGCACAACATACACTGCTGCATTTTGAGAATCTCCCTGGCCTTCCACTCACTTGAGTAAGAGGCTGATTTTTCCTCCTGTGCTCTGGCATTGTAATTAAATCCATAGGTTCAATTTTCTTTATTCTTTCAGTGGAGTTAACCATACTCTGTTAGGCACTGGCGGCCAGAGGTCTGGAAAAAAACCTGTTCCATTCTCCATAGAATCATCCCAGCCAGGGCTTTGTCAAGCCGGGACTGAAACATCTCTAGGGATGGAGATTCCACCCCCTGCCTAGGGAACCCATCCCAGCGCTTCCTCACCTGCCTAGGGAAATAGTTTTTCCTAATCTCCAGATTAGACCTCCCCCACTGCGGCTTGAGACCATTGCTCCTTGTTCTGCCACCTGCCACCACTGAGAACAGCCTCTCTCCAGCCTCTTCGGAACTTCCCTTCAGGAAGTTAAAGGCTACTGTCAAATTCCCCCTCGCTCTTCTCTTCTGCAGACTAAACAAGTCCAAATCCCTCAGCTTCAACTCATAGGTCATGTGTTCCAGCCCCCTCATCATTTTTGTTGCCCTCCGCTGGACTCTCTCCAATGCGTCCACATCCTTTCTGTAGTGGGGGGTCCCAGAACTGGACGCAATACTCCAGATGTGGCCTCACTAGAGCTGAATAAAGGGGAATAATCACTTTTCTCGATCTGCTGGAAATGCTCCTCCCAATGCCCCCCAATATGCTGTTAGCCTTCGTGGCCACAAGGCATATTGACTCCAGCTACAGTGGAGAATGGTATCCGGGCAATCAGGTGGACATGACCCTCTGTCTAAATCTAGCAGCATAAAAAGATTCAAGAAGTGAGCAATACTTCTCTGGAAGCACACAGGGCTCACAGTGGTGGATTCTGAATTGGTGCCTGATTTCTTGATGGGCAGCAGGAGCAGCCTTGAAGACATTAGAGGAAATGACTGACTTGACTAGATAGGAAACCTAAATGTCTCCCAGCAAATAAACTGTTCTCGTTGGCCAGACTGCAAACATTAAAATACAGCTGAGTCATCTGTCTCATGTAAAGGTCCATGATGCATTGTCACAAGTTTGCTCTTTTGACCCTGGCCACAGAGACATCCCTAAAAATTGCTGTGGCAAACACATTTCAGCCTGGGTCATAGTGCACATTTTTAATATTACTAATTCGTGACCAAGTATTCATCTGAGACTCCTGCTCTAAGTCAAGGTTTCCTGTGATTTCTTGTATAGGTAGACTATTAACTTCTTGTTCACGGGGGTGCTAATAAATGCATTCCTATTTAGGGCTGCCTGCTTTGGATGTGTCCACAAGTGCTCTTGAAAATTACCCTTTTTGTCTCCGTGGGAGTTTCTTCTTTTTCAGTACTTTTCAAGCCTGCTGCCTTGTACAGGCTGAACGTCTCTAGTCCAGAACTCTCTGGTCCGGCAACATCCATGGTCCGGCATGATTTTATTTAGCCAGATGTTCACTTATCATGGGTATGGCCAAGTTTCCTGCGGTCCCATAAAGTTTGTTGACAGCCACCAGGCCTGGCTCTCAGTGTTCTGTGCTGTTATTTAGCACTGATTTACCCCTAAATATCTTCCAAGAGTCCACCAAGCAGTAGAAGTGTTGGGAATGCTGCTAGACAATACTGACCTCCTGTGGTCCAGAAAATCCTCTGGTTCAGCACCTGTCAGGTCCTGGGGGTGCTGGATTAGAGAGGTTCAACCTGTATTTATTTGCTTAATTGGTGATCAACCTGACTGTTCCTGGAGACCTGCAACAGATCGGTTGGCTTGGCTTTCTCAAGAGAGATGCCTCGTAGGAGCTCACTGTATGGTACAGTACAGAGCTCTTGGGTTGAGGGGGAAGATTATAATTTAAAATCCTATTCTGTATTCAGGTGGTTAAACTTTCCAGGGGTGCTGAATTCCTCCTGTGACGAGTAGTGTCAGAGGGCTAAACCTTTGAGAAAATCAGGGTCAGATTGCCAACTTTCTTGTGTTTAAAAGAGAAGTTTTGTGCTCACTGCATGTTGATACGTCTCTATCAGCTGTGCTGAGTTCAGAAGATAACAATAACAAAGTATCCAGCTTCGCACCCCAAAATATCAGCCTGAGCTGTGAGAGACAAGCTGGGTTCCTTCTCTCTCACACAGCATCACCAAATAAAGGCTCTGCAAGCTACATCGTACACTCTGACACCTGCACAACCCCATTGCCTTCAAATTACACCCCCCCCCCCCAGTGACACCTGTTCAGGGGATTTGCATAGGTGCAACTGACTGGAACCTGCAAATAATTCACAGGTGGAATTCGGAGCATTTTAACTAGCTGGCTGCAATTAATTCTGTTGATGTTATACAAGGCAGAACAGAATCCAGCTCACTCCCCTAGCGATGCTGGCTCTGCGGAGTAGCAGTCAGTGAAAGGCAAATACTTTTGTTAACTCAAGCCAGCTGCTGTTTTGAAATACCCGGGGAGCAGATCGGCTGAGTGTGAAGGTGGCATTTTTATATCGTTGCATTTCAGAGTCCTTGTGCAAAGTTTAGGCTTTGTGGCAAAGTTGTGGCTGTGCCCCATGGGTCTTGCGCGACAGGCAGATAATATTCACCTCAGAGACTCACTGTGGTCCTGTACACAACCTCTTTCTCGTCACAGGAGGCAGGGTCCACACCTTAGTGAGCCATGCTCACCACAGGCTAGTCCATAGTTTTGGGGTGAAACCCCCTTGATAGTCCTGGCCTCCCTTCTTGGGGCAGGCTCTGTGTTGGTGATTGGGGGGGAAAGTTTGGGGGGAACCCGGGCCCACCTACTGCTCCGGGTTCTGGCCCAGGGACCCTAAAGTAGCAGCAGCAGTCAAGGTTATTCGACTTGGCAGCTTTTTCCCTGGTCTACTTCCCCAAACAGCCCCTCCGAATGTCTCTCTCTGGTACCTGTTAACTAGCTCTCAGCTCACACACAGCTTCTTCTTGTTCCTCCCTTTCTCCTTCCAGTCCGTCACTCTTTGTTTTCCCCCTCTCCTTACCTGGGGGAGGCCTTTTATAGCAACCCCACTGGCTGTCATTGGCTGCAGGTATTGAGTGACTTGCCTGAGGGAGCGATCTAGTTAATTAGCCTCAGGTGTTTTCCTGCCTTCATTTTATTGCAGCAGGCTCTAGTCATTTACTCTGTGAAGAGAAAACCACTTATCCAGTGCCCTGTATATGTGCCTTCCACCAGAGTGTGGCGGGCTGCTGGTTTACGTCTGTCACAATTGGCTTAAAATAGTTTTTGTATCCCTGTCAGAATTGGAACCTATGGTATGCAAAAATCTAAATATTTCACATCCTATCCATAGTCTTTATGGGGAGGGGAGAGAAAAAAGTATGTTCCTAACTCGAGTTGAGTAACGTGATGTAAAATGCTAGTGAAGACAAGGCAGTTTGTAGTTACCACATCATGTTAAAGCCTAGAATACCCTATTGTCTTTGACTGGACTTGCTGATTCATGTGAAAACTATGGACTGCCTTGTAGTCACTCAGATTTTGGTTCATGGTAGCCACCTTGAGTTAGGAACACACCTTTTTCTTTTCTTGCTGAAGATGTATGTTCCAAGGTCTTGTCTGGGGAGGCTGTTAGAATATACAGGTTGAACCTCTCTAGTTTGATGCCCTGGGGACCTGATTGGTGCCAAACCTGGGAATTTGCCAGACCACTGGAGGTCAGTATTGTCCAGCAGCATTACCAACACTTCCACTGCTTACGGGGCTGTTAGAGGACATTTCGGGGTACATTAGAGCTAAATAACAGCACAGAACACTGAGAGCCAGGACTGGGACTGTAAACAAACTTTACGGGACTGCAGGAAACTTGGCCACACCCAGTAAAAGTGGACATCTGGCTCACTAAAATCATTCCAGGCCAAGGATGTTTCCGGACCAGAGAGTTCTGGATAGAGAGGTTCAACCTTATATTAGCTAATACAAACATGTAGGTCGAAAGCTTTGGTTTTAACTTGGCTAGGTGGCAAATGTACACGGAGCTGCACATGCTAGAGGTTTAGAATGTAAATTAGAACCTGTCGTGTAACACTTTCTAAAATCCCAGCCTGCAGCACTGATCATGAGAAACCATAAGCCGGTTCTCATCGACTTGATGTTGTTCTTCATACGAACGACATGGTGGTGAGGTCATCTTTTATTGGATCAACTTCAGTTGGAGATAGAGAAACAAGCTTTTGAGCTTATCTGGAGTTTTTCCTGACGTCTGGAGAGGTACTTCATATCGCCACTAACCACAAAGTCAAAGAGATAGTTCAGCATAAGTAGTTAGCACCTATCTCTTCTGTCTTCTATTTAGTGGTGAAACTCTGAGTACCTTTCCCAGATCTGAAGAAGAGCTCTGTGGAGCTTGGAAGCTTGTCTCTCTCACCTGCAGAAGTTGGCCCAATAAAAGATATTCCCTCACCCACCTTGTCTTGCTTGTATCCTGGGACCAACACGGTTACAGCAATTGTTCTTTGTTGGTGATGATATGGGATAAGCCTAGTGCTGCTTTTCTGAGTACACGGACACATTGCCTGTTACATAGAATGTGCCATTTATCTCTCCATTAAACTGCAAGGAAACACCCTTTGATGGCTTCAGCAGATCATTGTTATAGTGCTACTTGTCATCCAAACTGCAATTCATCACCCTTTTAAGAGTTCTGCACTGGAAGAGTGAGAGAGAGGGGGAAAAAAAAAAAAGAAACTTGAAAGAATGGAGCCACCTCATTTGTGAACTCCCCCCCGCCCTCCAGAGGAAATCAAGCTGATGAAAACCATCATATTATGAAAGCTCAAGTGGTTCTGAGAACATTTAAAGCAAGGATGACTAGAAATGACCTTTCTGCTATAGAGCTCACTTTGAGTGTGTTCTCCCTTTGGTATTTCTAATGATAGACTTTCCATCTGGTCTTCTCTTAAAAGCTAATACACAGTTTGTTGTTTTTTCCTACTAAAATTATGCATACTGTAAAATTATGTGTCCTGATTCTTGCACTAAAGGGAGAAGCTGTTGAAAGGGCTATTTGCATTTTAGCAAGTCCAGTCGCTGTGTATAAGGGTTGATTCTCTTAAGCTCAAATAACTGAAGAGGCCTCTAGTTTTGGGGTGATGATTGCATACCTAGCACCTTTGTGGAGAATTTGGAGGTGTTCCCCTTATAGGGCATGATCAGTATCGCTGTTCATCATCATCTGATGGGGTATTTGATAATCATAGAATCATAGAAGACTAGAACTATAGGGACCTTGAGAGGTAATCGAGTCCAGTCCCCTGCCCTCATGGCAGGACCAAGCACCATCTAGATCATCCCTGATAGATGTCTGTCTGATTTGCTCTTAAATATCTCCAGTGATGGAGATTCCACAACCTCCCTAGGCAATTTAATCCATTGTTTAACTGCCCTGACAGTAAATTTTTCCTACTGTCCAACCTAAACCTCCCTTGCTGCAATTTAAGCCCATTGCTTCTTGTCCTATCATCAGGGACCAAGGAAAACAAATTTTCTCCCTTTTCTTTGTAACACCCTTTTAGGTACTTAAAAGCTGTTATTGTGTCCCCTCTCAGTCTTCTCTTTTCCAAACTAAACAAGCCCAGTTCTTTCAGTCTTCCCTCATAGCTCATGTTTTCCTAGACCTTTAAACTCTTCTCTGGACCCTCTCTAATTTCTCCACATCTTTTCTGAAATGTGTCTTTCTCACAACACTCCTGTTAATGCATGTCAGAATGACATTTGCTGCTCTTTTTTTTTTATTGCAAGTGTCACACCATTGACTCATATTTAGCTTGTGATCCACTATGTCACCTAGATCCCTTTCTGCAGGGCTCTTTCTTAGTCACTGCAAA
The DNA here is from genome assembly GCA_032595735.1 of Pelochelys cantorii. Taxonomy (NCBI): domain Eukaryota; kingdom Metazoa; phylum Chordata; order Testudines; family Trionychidae; genus Pelochelys; species Pelochelys cantorii. The sequence goes on along the minus strand of CM064335.1, from coordinate 4,149,777 downwards.
TAGGTGTAAATGGCTGGTCTTATAAATAGGTGAAATGTTTTAAAATCAGCTATAGAGGCATTGTTTTTAAGGCTGAGAATTGCATAGGGTGTGTTTGCCCTCATGCCGTTTGACACTGATGTGAGGCAATGCAGAATGAAGCCCTAAGAATCAACCAACAGGCATTGGAAGTTCATTATAAAGAATTGCTTGGCTGGTTGAGATTGTTGGGAGACCCCTGCTATGTACTTCATGTCAGTAGAAGATCTGAAGGGAAAAAACAAACCATAGAATGAAGATTTCAGATGTTTATCCCCTGTCTTTAGCATCCAGAAGCTCCCAGGATCCAGGAGAATATGACTGGAGGGGATTACAATATTTTTCAACAAAAGAGGGCTGTCTCAGCAAAGCATCTGAAGTACATGCCTCACTGGCAGGATGCTCCGTCCTGTGGACTTAAGAACATTCATAAAAGTGCTTTGCGATATGGGGCCCATGTTGCACACAGGTTCAGCATTTCTGGGTGCCATGCGTAAGAAATCTCCAAAATGTGAGATTTGTGTCCCTCCGTGCCTAGTAAAGCATCGATTACCATTCTGTGGCCTTTTCTTTTTCTCTGTTCGACTCCATCATAGAATCATAGAATCATGGAATCCGAGGGCGGGAAGGGACTTCAGGAGGTTGTCGTGTCCAGCCCCCTCCCCAAAGGAGGAACAACCCCAACTCAATCATCCCAGCCAGGGCTTTGTCACTCTGGGACTTCAAAACCTCTAGGGATGGAGATTCCACCCCCCTCAGGAAACCCATCCCAGTGCTTCCCCACCCGCCTAGGGAAATAGTTTGTCCTAATATCTAATTTAGACCCCCCCCCCCCCACTGCAACTTGAGACCAGTACTCCTTGTTCTGCCATCCGTCACTACTGGGAACAGCCTCTCTCCAGCCTCTTTGGAACCTCCCTTCGGGAAGTTGAAGGCTACTCTCAAATCCCCCCCTCACTCTTCTCTTCTGCAGACTAAATAAGCCCAAATCCCTCAACCTCTCCTCGTAGGTCATGTGCTCCAGCCCCCTCATCATTTTTGTTGCCCTCCGCTGGGCCCTCTCCAGTGCGCCCACATCCTTTCTGTAGCGGGGGCCCAGAACTAGACTCAGTACTCCAGATGTGGCCTCACCAGAGCCGAATAAAGGGGAATAATCACTTCTCTAGATCTGCTGCAGTGCTCCTCCTAATGCACCCCAATATGCTGTTAGGCTTCTTGGCTAGTAGGGCGCCCTGTTGATTCATATCCAGCTTCTCATCCACTGTAATCCTCAGCCCCTTTTCTGCTGAAAAGTCCTACCAGAATATGCACAGCTGGGAGGACCTAGCATCTGCCATCATGACTTAGTGCCCCCTTTATCATCAATGAAATGTCTGTTCATCAAATATTACTCTTGTGGGAACACTAGCAAGAGAGCCTGTTAGAGACGCAGGGCCTCTGTGAGTAATAGTAGGCGGCAGAGGACTCACATTTATTTCTGTTCGGACATCTACAGACACAGCACAGCAATTGTTCTTCTGGGCCCAGCGAAGTGCAGTGGCATTTCTACAGCCGTTTAATGACCCAAATCATTAAAACAGTGCAGGAGGGAGACAATATATATAGAAACCTGCGGGAGGAAGTGAATGCCAGAGGAGGTTGTGAAGGCCGGGACTTGAACAGGGTTCAAAAAAAAGCTAGATAAATTCAAGGAGGTTAGGTCCATCAAGGGCTATTAGCCAGGAGGGGTAGGGATGGTGTCCTTAGCCTCTGTGTGTCAGAGGCTGGGAATGGGCGACAGGGGAGGGATCACTTGATGATTCCCTGTTCTGTTCACTCCCTCTGGGGGCACCTGGCATTGGGCACTGTGGGCAGACAGGACATTGGGCTGGATGGACCTTTGGTCTGACCCAATCTGGCCGTTCTTATGTTCTTAGGAGCTTTCCTCTTTGTAAAGCCTCTTTGCTGCATCTCGGGCAAGGAAATCTGACTGCAAAAGAAAGTTTGACTTGGTTACCAGTGTAGCTGAGTGCCTGGAAGCCATGTACTTTCAGGGGTGGGGGGGCTGCTGACCAGAGAAAATTCAGTTGGGGGCTGCACACAAGTGAGAAGGAACAAATAAAATAAAACCCTCACTGACGTGGCCCTCAACTCAGAAGGAAAAAGACTATCTCCACATTCCCCTCGCATGCCAGAGCCTAGGGGGGCCGAGGCTGGTAGATTTTTGTGCTCCAGCTTGGTGTGTGTGTGAGGCCTGGAGTGCCCGGCTGGGCTCCCCAGTGTTGGGGCGATGCCCCGAGCCTTGAGGGCCAGATCCAGGCAAGCTGGGGGCCACACTTGGCCCCTGTGCCTTAGGTTCCCCACCCCTGTTGCAAGGGGTAGTGTGGGTCCTCCCGCCTACAATATCTTAAGGAAGGTTTGTTATGCAGCACTCCCCAAAATGGGTGTGTCATTGGCTGGCTGGCCCTTTAACAAGAGTTGAGCTTGGTCTGGCTTGTGGCAGAGCAGTGAACCCCCTGCTGACCCTGATCTGGACTCAGGGTCAGCAGGGGGTTCCCTGGGATGCCTGTGCAGAGAGGGAAGAGAAGTAACGGAAGGGGGGAACCCAGAAGAAAGGAGTATGGGGAGTTCCCTCTCTCTGCCAAGTGCCTTCAGGATGCAGGCTGGAGAGAATTTACCTGGGAGGTCCCTGGGAGAAGCCAGTACGTTATGCAGTACAGGGAGGTGGTTTGAGGAAGCTAGGAAGAAGCCCTGGGAAGCAGTGCTCTGCCAGACAGGAAAGAACCTCTCCTCAGGCCCTAGCAGTGGGGGCCAAGACCAGGAAGTGTTCAAGTAGCCTGTGAGGAGCAGCAAGATCTGTTTGGCTATAGGGGTGGGGTCTTTAGCAGGATCTTCTCAGCCCAGGATGGGATTCTAAGAGTTGACCTGGCTGGAGGGCCTGGCAGGAGAAGACGTGGCCAGAGACAGACCATTGCGGGGTCAAAGAAGTGGTCAGCTGGGGTCACTGCAGGTGAAGACCCTTGTAGGGCCACCCTCTGATGCCAGGGCGCTCTGCAGCAGTGAGCGGAATGGCTCTCCGGGAGGAATAGAGGCTTTAAAAAAAATAAAACCTCTCCAGTGGCTTGCGTGGCTATTCACAGCACCCTCGAGATTAGAAATCGGGATGTTCCATGTCTCACTGACCATGAAGGGTTCTTTCCTACCAGACCTTTCTTCTAATCCAGCGTTAAGTATCCCCACGGAATGGCCCTTTTCACCTCCTTGGGAGACATCTCCATAATCTAATACAACTCACACTTTTTTATCGGCATCTCCTCTTTTCTAAGTTTACCCAGTTAGTCCTGGGCTTTGGCTTCTTCTAGCACCCTAAATAAGCCCATCCTTAGCACTGGCAGCTCCAGATACAGATTAGCAGTTCCCAGCCCACCCTAATGGTTGCTTGTGCTGTATCTGTTTAGCTCTTTTAACGTTCCCCCATAAATCAGTCCCTCCTGCTTCTTTGCTCTTCTTTTCCTTCTCCATCATCATCCTCCATCCTCCTCCTCCTCTGTCCACCATCAACATCCTCCTCCTCAACCATCCTCCTTCTCCTCCTCCATCATCTTCATCACCCATCCTTCTCCTCCATCTTCATCACCCATCCTCCATCATCTTCATCACCCATCCTCCATCCTCCTCCTCCTCCATCGTCTTCATCACCCTGCATCCTCCTCCTTCTCCTCCTTCTCCATCATCATCTTCATCACCCATCATCCTCCTTCTCCTCCTCCATCATCTTCATCACCTATCCTCCTCCTCCTCCATCTTCATCACCCATCATCCCTCCTCCATCATCATCCTCCATCGTCCTCTGTCCTCCTATCAACATCCACATCATCACCCATCCTCCCTTCTCCTCCTCCATCATCCATCCTCCTTCTCCTCCATCTTCATCAACCATCCTCCTCTTCCTCCATTATCCATCCTCCTTCTCCTCTTCCATCACCTCCATGCATTCCTGGAGCCCAGGTGCTCAGAACAGAAGGGGCTAGTTGAGGTGCGGTTTCACCCAAACCAGACATAGAGCGAGAACTGTCCACCAGGTATACAGTGGAATAGCAAACACTCAGCCAGATCCATCTCTGGTGTAACTTGATCACACCTGGGATGAATGTATGCCCTCATGGCCCAGATTCGTCATTCTACCTGAACTTGTCCCACTGTCAGACCAGCAGGTTGCGGGGAGGAGGTGGTGAGAGGGAAAGACAGCTTGAAGATGCCCTATGTTCTGGGGCTAACTCCTGACACAAGATCCGGGCTGTCTATTTATAGTAGGTTGCGCTGGCTCATCAGGGCCTGTTCTGCTGTTGAGAATAGCTGGCATGCAGCAGTGCTCTGGTCACACCCACCTGCCTGCCAGCATGCTCTGTGCTAGGGATGGTGAGGGAATGCAGTGTGGAGCTTTCTGCATGCTCTGCGCATGGCAGGGAATAATCCATGGGCTGGGGGTGTCTACAGGGACTCGCACCTCCAGCTTTGTAGCCCCTTTATGTTACCCAAGCGGGAAGCAAGATCCAGCCCCTAGTTTGCCTGGTCTTAAGGCAGGGCAGTGGAAAAGTGCAATGTATTTTAGCTGACTTCTCTATGACATGCGCACATGCCGAAGTGGGTCGAAACTGCGAGCAGGTACTGGCACGTAGAGCTGCTTTTTGCAAGCGCTCGCAAGTCAAAAATAAAATGTGACCAATTCAAGTAACTTTGCCAGGAACCCTTCCTATGCTGCAGAGTAGATAATTGAAGGGAAACTTTTTATAAAGGCTAAATGGTGTATGGGCATGAAAAATTCAGCAGGGAATTTAAGCCATTTCTAAACCGCATGAAACATTAAACATTTCAGTCAAGAATAGCTTGGAAATGGCCTGCGTCCTCCCAGACTTTAAACAATTGTCCGATTGTTGTTTTTTTTCTCTTGTAAAATGTTAAATGTGTAGCGTTAAGGATCAAAAATCTTTTTTCTCTTCTTTCGGATCACAAATCCTAGATTACTGCTCGGAACTGGTCTGCTCGCTGCACCTCTTTACATCCATCTTTCCCAACTGATTTTAGCAGTCTGTGAGTCGAGAATTACTGGAGTCGAGTTTAATGCTTTAATTATACCATGAGAACTAAGCTTCCATGGTTTGCGATGGTATAAAGCTTTGGTTTCTAGCCGGGGCAGATCTCAGAATATCCCTTTAAATCCATTTGAATTCAAGACGTTCATCTTGTCAAGCAAGATTTTAGCCGCAAGAATGCGATTGGATATCTTGTGACCTGCCAAGGGGAAAGACTAAATCTTTATATCCCTTGAAAGCGGAGAATCCTGTTTTTCAAACCGGATTGCACATCCATTTGTAGGCCCAATAGCTCACAAGATTTTAGATGTTGAAGCAGTATAAAGCCTAAGTTGACCTGTCAGCGTAAAAGTGTTTTGTTTGCATGTGGTCCAAGAATGAACACCAGCAGATTCAAGAGCCATGTCTCATGTATATTCTTGATTCCTCGCTCCATCTGTGCAGACACTGTTACAGTAATACATGATGTTTTTTCTTCAATCAAAGTGGCATTGTCAGTGCTCACCAGGGCAGCCTGTAAGCTGGGTGCTTGAATCTCTCCTGAGTGGCTTCACAAATGCCACCCAGCTGATTAGCAGAGCACCCATGGCTAGATTTTGTGTTCCAGGTGGTGGTGCACGTTTGCACATATTTGGGTGCATATAACATTATTCTGCACATGGATGGAAAAAATCTGCACATGGACCTTGGGAGGAGGGGGGGAAAGGGATCAAAACAGTGTTGAAAGAAAATGGTAAATGTGATTGGTTTTGACCAGCTAAGGAACAGCTTTGCCTTCTGAGCACTCTGTTGGAGTCCCAAAGTAGTCGCCTTGTGAGGACGTGATGTGGCTCTGTGCTAAGTACCAGGATGATGATGCTTTGAGATTGGAGAGGGGTGAAACTTGGGAGTTTAGTTTTGCGGAACCCTCCACAGCTGGGTTTGGTTTAGTGAAACCAAGACGTGGGGTTGCATGGAGAGAAGACCCGTTCTCCCCTAGCCTCCAATATTTGGGGAGGTTGGGAGAGATAGCTCCAGATTTAGCTCATGTCCAAAATACATGATACAGCCTCAACGCAGAGCAACATCATTAATGATCAAAGCAATATCATGATGAAACATGCTTTCCCTCAGCCCCACCTCTTCTGGTTCCTGAGGGAATAGGAAATGGATGTTTTCCTCCTCCCCTCAACTTCTTCTGGCTGATAAGATGAAAAGTGGCCCTCTCCAGCCGACCCCCTTATACTCTCCTCAACAAAGGGAAATTTGGAAGGAGGCGAGATGGACATCTCTTCCTCTCACACTGCCAGGTATGTTTCTTTGCTCGTGCTCACCACCCTATTATGTAGATACTTGCCCCCGCTACCTCAGGTAGCTTAGAGAATGCTGCGCTTGAACGGCATGGGGTTTTTTTTACGAGTAATCATTCCGGGTGCCATTTCCTCCAGGCATCAGCAGACTCACCCTGTCCTAAAAGCGTATGTGCTCTTGGAAAGGGTGAATCAAAATTGGTGAAGAAAGAAAACAATCCTCTTCTCCCACTCAGAAGACAGCAGCTAGGGCAATATAGCAAAGTACAGGTGAGCTGTTCTCTGGGAATGCTTATTAGTTGTGAACTGGGTATGGAGACTACTGACTCTGAAATATTGAAAATGGGGGGGGGGAGGGTAGATAAGTATCCCAGAGAGGAACATAAGAAGAAATACTCTCCCCCAAAATAATCTGATTTTCAGTGTCACACACTGAGCACCTCTGAAATCTTCAGTCTGTGCTTTGTTTTTCCCCTCAGATCTTCTGTGTGAGACGCATGCTAACAGTGTGAAGGAAAAAACAAAACAAACCCAAACCATAGAATGAGGATTTCAGATGTTTCTCCCTGTCTTTAGCATCCAGAAGCTCCCAGGATGTAGGAGAATATGACTAGCGGGGATTCAAATATTTTATTCAACAAAAGATGGCTTTTCCTCCAAAACCAAGATTTTTTTGCCAAAAAAGCCTCGTTTTTTAAAAACGTCTCATCAGAAAAACAGAATCCAAAAAGGTGGTTTTGCTTTAAAAGCTGTTTTGGCTCAAACCTGGCATTTTCACTGAAAATGGAAAACAAAATCACGTATTTTTTGCAACAACAACAAAAAAAAGAGGCATTTTTAGAGCAGCTTCCAATGTGACATATTTAATGTAATGGTCACCATTAAAGTCACTGATCTGCTGCTTGGGTAAATGCTAGATTATAATTCCCGTACACATGACAGACAGCATCTTATTGCCTGCCTGGTGCCACTGGCTTCAGCAGAACTATTTCTTTGAGTAACTGCTCAAAAAGGGGGTAAAAAGCGTCATAAGCTGGACTTAAATAATTTACTTTGCCTGGTATCCCCTGTGTTTAGCATAGGGAATACAAGGTGTAATCTGCTCCGGGCAGAGGGCCAGCACAAGTAACATTTAAGCCCTATTTATGCCCTTAAACTAGGCCCTTATTCTGGTCCTCTTCCTGCAGTGAATTTTGCCCTGTATTTCATGACCACCACAGGCCTGATTCTCATTTACGCCAAGCCCCTTTTAAATTGTTCTAACACACACACTGTAAGGCTCCTTACACTGCCAGCGGGATCTAAAGGTATCCTAGTATAAATAAGAATCGGGCTTTAATTCATGAAACTCTGTGCCAGTTTCCTTACACATAAAATGGGCACCTCCTTCTCATACTCTAGGGCCACGTCTCTACTTACCAGCAGATCGATGCTTCAAAGGTCGATCTTCTGGCGTTCGATTTCATGGGTCTAGAATAGACCTGTAAATCAGATGCTTCGGGTAGCACCGGCCAGCGCCGGCACACCTGCTCCTCATGAGGAGTAAGGAAAGCCGAGAGGAGCGTTTGCTCCCATTGGCTTCTTACTGTGTGGAAACGCGATTGAAGGTATATCGACTTCAGCGACGTAATGAATATAGCTGGAGTTGTGGGTCTTAATTCAACTTCCTGCAGTAGTGTAGACCAGGCCAAAGATCCTTTGATGGAAGGTGCTGAAGAAATGCAAAGTGTTATCACAAGCCATTGACTCTCTGATATCTAGCTGTGAAGACCAGGACTTTAACAAAGTTCAAAAAAGAGCTAGATACATTCTTGGAAGTTAGGTCCAACCATGGCTATTAGTCAGGAGGGGTAGGGATGGTGTCCCTAGCCTCTGTGAGAGGCTGGGAATGGGTGACAGGGGAGGGATCATTCCCTGTTCTGTTCATTCCCTCTGGGGCATCTGGCATTGGCCACTGTGGGCAGACAGGACACTGGGCTGGATGGACCTTTGGTCTGACCCAGTGTGACCGTTCTGATGTTCTAGTTAATATTCAAAGATTTTCCAGAATTCTAGACAGCATCTTCTGTGTCCATTTGTAGTTCTCCAAGGCTCTGTTGGCAGTAGAGGTGAACACCCCTTCTTGTGACAGATGAGTTGTGTATCGAAGACAGATGGTCCTTTAGAAAGTTCCGACGGGGGGTTGTGAATGAAATTCATCCCTGTGCTGAGAAATGTGTACGTTGTTGTTCCACTGTAGTATGGCATACAGCTTGGGCAGCATCTCTGCACATGTGTGGATTTGACCCTCTCTGAAGACACCTACATTTTATATTTGACCTAATACCAAATACCTTCATTCAGACTGCATTTAGTTAGAGCATACATGCTATTTCTAGGAAGCATAATCTGCTTGGATTTTGTGTCTAAGCATAAAATAGTAATGCACAAGCCATAAATGGAGAACAAATTATCTACTTTGAAAGATGAAAATACAAAAGGATTTCTATTTATCCAACATTTGGGGTTTTTCATCTGAAAACATCCTCTGGGATTAAGGAGGTAATTTGATTTATTATTAGACTATCACACAGACAAATAATAAATCAAGTTCTTTTATATTCACAAAGAGATCTAGTTAATTTTTCCATTCCCTAGTAGCGTTTATCAGCAAAATGAAGAATTGGATGCTAATTGCAATGGAAGGAAGGAAGTAGTTGCTATTTTGTGCAGCTGAAAATAGTAAACTGATAAAGATACATGTTTTGCTTTAATCTTTTAATGTGACTGTTTACATGGAAGGTATTACGTGGAATGCTTCAGGGTGGGGGGGGGTAGTATGGGAAAGGAACTAAACGATCCAATTAAACTTCAGTTTCCCACCTCTTTGATCAGATGAGACTTAAAGTCTGTTTGCTATTTGGTGCTTTTATTCTAAGTTATAGAAAGTAGCAGCAGAAGATTATATGGGGGAAGTATTTTGCAGAGGCTGACTATTTGCAGAACACTAGAACTAGAAGGGACCTTGAGAGGTCATCAAGTCTAGTCTCCTGCCCTCCCGGCAGGACCAAGCACCATTTAGATCATCCCAGAGAGATGTTTATCTAACCTGCTAGATATTTGTCTCTTCTGAATACTAGGCAAGCAGAATGGCTCCAAAGTGTTGCAAATATTTTTGTGGCGCATAGGCTGGTGAGAACTGATCCAAGCTCATCAGACCCATTTCAATTACCAGAACAAGGCCCTAGAAGAGAAGAAAGTGATCAGGAATAGTCAACATGGATTCACCAAGGGCAAGTTATGCCTGACCAATCTGATTAGCTTCCATGGCAAGGTAACTGGCTCTGTGGACATGGGGAAGGTAGTGGATGTGAAATGCCTTGACTTTAGCAAAGCTTTTGATACAGTTTCCCACAGTACTCTTGCCAGCAAGCTAAGGAAGTCTGGAATGGATAAATGGACTGTTAGGTGGATAGAAAGCTGGCTAGATTTTCAGGCTCAATGGGTAGCGATTAATGGCTCGATGTCTGGTGGCGGTTGGTCTCTAGTGGAGTGCCCCAAGGGTCGGTTCTAGGGCCAGTTTTGTTCAACATCTTTATGAATGACCTGGATGAGGGGATGGATTACACCCTCAGCAAGTTTGCACATGACACTAAGTTAGAGGTAAATACATTGGAGGATGGGGATAGGGTCCAGAGTGACCTAGACAAATTGGAGGATTGGGCCAAAAGAAATCTGCTAAGGTTCAAGAAGGACAAATGCAGAGTTCTGCCCTTGGGATGGAAGAATCCCAAGCATTGTTACAGGCTGGGGACTGACTGGCTAAAACCTGGGGATTACAGTGGATGAGAAGCTGGATATGAGTCAACAATGTGCCCTTGTAGCCAAGAAGCCTAACAGCATATTGGGGTGCATTAGGGGGAGCATTGTCAGCAGATCTAGGGAAGTGATTATTCCCCTTTATCTGGCACTGGTGAGGCCACATCTGGAGTACTGGGTGCAATTCTGGGCCCCCTATTACAGAAAGGATGTGGGCACACTGGAGAGAGTTCAGTGGAGGGCAACCAAAATGATTTGGGGGCGGGAGCACATGACCTACGAGGAGAGGCTGAGGGATTTGGGTTTGTTTAGTCTGCAGAAGAGAAGAGCGAGGGGGGATTGGAGAGCAGCCTTCAACTCCCTGAAGGGGGGTTCTCAAGAGGCTGGAGAGAGGCTGTTCTCAGTGGAGACAGATGGCAGAACAAGGAGCAATGGTCTCACTCTGCAGTGGGGGAGGTCCAGGTTGGATATTAGGACAAACTATTTCCCTAGGGGAGCGTGGGGAAGCACTGGGATGGGTTCCCTAGGCAGGGGGTGTAATCTCCATCCCTAGAGGTGTTTAAGTCCTGGCTTGACAAAGGCCTGGCTGGGCTGATTGAGTTGGGGCTGGTCCTGCTTTAAGGAGGGGGTTGGACTTGGTGACTCCTGAGGTCTCTTCCAGCCCTAGGATTTTGACTCTAAGGCAGATTAGAACTGAACTTGGTAACAAGGGGGGGGGGAGGGAAGGCGCAAATAAGGTCATCGATACATTCAAACAATCTTTTAAAATGGTCAGCGGCGGGATCTAAGACTTCAGGAAGTTTCTTGACAATAAACCCACCTCTGAAGCCTCCCGTGATCTTTGCGTGAGCTGTGGTGTGTTTTGTGCTTCATCACTGAGCAGAAAATGGCTCTCTGGGGTGGGGTTCGTGTCAACAGGATGGGAGGGTGGGGGGCGCGGTGGAATTTCATTGACACAAACACCCCCAACCCTGAGGACAGAGTATTGACTCCAGGCCAAGAACCAGATTGTGTCTTGGGTTTGGTTTGGTTTTGTTGGGGTTTTTTTACGCAGGATGAGAAATGGATTTTATACTCTTAGCCATCACCAAGTGTTTAATCCAGCAGCATAACTTGTTTTCCCAGCTCCATCACAACCGCCTTCTCTAATAAATGAATGTGCGTGTCAACTCTTGTCAAGAGCACTTAGCAATGAACAATGAATTAACACTGCAAGCCAATAGACAAATAGATAACCTGATTTCAGTTTTGTCTAAGGAGACATACTCATGCTCCATGGTTGAATTGCTTCCTGGACCTCTCACTTGTATTCAGAGATTATTTATGTGAATGCGGGGTATGTTTTGTTTTCATAGTCAGTCATTTGCTTTGGTGACAAGATATTTAACCCTCCTCTCCCCCCCCTCCCCCGAATCGTTTATGCAGGAAAATTCTCCATCGCAATGACCTGTTTGTGTTGGGTTTTAGCACTTGATGATTATTTTTCTCCTTCTTGTGCGCACTGCTGTAGCACCCCCAAGTTCCAGCTGAGATCATGACCCCTCGGACAGCCCTTGCCTCAAAAGAGTTTATGAATGTAAATAGGACAGTGGGAGGAAGAAGGATATCCCCATTTTACAGGTGGCACACTAAAGCATAAAGAGGTTAAATAACATGTCCCAGGCCACAAAGGAAGTCTGTGGGAGAACCAGCAATAGAGCCCTTAGCTTCTGAATTAACCTTAAGACCATCCATCCTTCCTCCATGTATGTAACATTATATATTTAACATAATATAAGAACTAGGGGGTCACCAAATGAAATGGATAGGTGGCAGGTTTAAAACAAACAAAAGGAAGTTTTTCTTCATGCAGTGCATAGTCAATCTGTGGAACTCCTTGCCAAAGATGTGGTGAAGACCAGGACTTTAACAGGCTTCAAAAAAAGAGCTAGATAAATTCATGGAGGTTAGGTCCATCAATGATTATTAGCCAGGGTGGGTGGGAATGGTGTCCTTAGCCTCTGTTTGTCTGGGAATGGATGACAGGGGAGGGATCACGTGAGGATTACCTGTTGTGTTCCCTCCCTCTGGGGCATCTGACATTTGTCACTGTTGGCAGACAGGACACTGGGCTAGATTGACCTTTGGTCTGACCCAATTTGGCCATTCTTATGAATTTAACATTTTAGAAGGGGATAGCATATTTCTGGTGTTATTTTTCTTTTGGCTATGTTAAACTGCTGGTCAGAAGACTAATTTGATAAAGTTGACTAGTAATAGTGACAGAACTTTTCTCTTTGTTAACGGCAGTATAAATTAGCTGTGACTTCTCCAAAGTCAGTTGAGTTACACCCGTGTCAGACAGGGCGTGAGTGGAGAATTTACATAGGCTCTTCACTTATGGATCATCAAATATTTGGCCGAAATGAATAAACATAGCTATCTCTTGTTGTAGAGGGAGTGTCAATGACGCACGTGTACGTCAAGGGTCATGCAGAAAAGCCGTTTTGAATTAAAAATATAATGGAAAGCTCATGCTTAGCTGAGTACACATACCTTCTTGCCCTGCGTTGCAGTGATCTGTTTTAAATAAGCTTCTAGGAGAAATTCTGTGGTCTCTGAGCATGGGACTCAGGCTTAGATCGACATGGTGGCCTTTGGAATATGTCAGTCTATGGGTTCCCCATTCATCCTCTTCTTTCATGGGTTCCTCATTCATCCCCTTCCTTCAAGGGAGCACAGGAATGCCAGCATTGACTTCATTGCACTCATAACACTTGCAGCTCTGCCTTATGGTGATAATTAAAGCAAATTTCATGCTTCAGGGGGCAAGAAGAATCTTCCCCTGCAAAAAAATTAGCTAAGGATCCTTCCTTCCTTCCTTTCCTTTGAAACATCAGTGATTAGACACAGCTGGAGATGGGACACCAGATGGGATGGGCCAGTGCCCTGAGACGGTCCAGAGAATCCTTCTCCTTAGATAGAATCATAGAACACTAAAACTGGAAGGGTTCTCAAGTAGTCGTCAAGTCCGGTCCCCTGCCCTCACGGCAGGACCAAGCACCATCTAGATCAGGGCTACTCAACTTTGGAAGCCCTGGCGGCCACAATGATACTCACAGCACATGCTGAGGGCCGCAGATTAAATGTGGTTGCATATACATACATATATATGCAAATAGCTTCTTTCACACTGACGGGCATGAATATAAAGATTAAGGCAAGACTACACAACACACAGGCCCCATTTAAGTCATTTCTGCTGATATTAATCAAATGCAATATTGACCCGATTTCCACCCATATGACAGCACTTTTAATGAGCAATGAGAGTCCAGGAATTTAACTATTAAAACGCATCTCAACAGAAGACCATTCTATTGACTTGCTGTTGTGGGTCGTGTTTCCAGTGGAGGCCACGTTCAAAGGATCCCACCCGCGGGCTGTGTGTTGAGCCCTGGGTAAACCCAAACTGCACTGTGGGTCGCAAACAAATGGGCCGTGTGTTGAGTAGCCCTGGTCTAGATCATCCCTGACAGGAGTTTGTCTAACTTGCTCTTAAATATCTCTGGTGACAGAGATTCCACAACCTTCCTGGAAATTTTATTCTAGTGTTTAACCATCCAGACAGGTGGGAAATTTTTCCTAGTGTCCAACCTAAACCTCCCTTGCTGCAGTTTAAGCCCATTGCTTCTTGCCCTATTATCAGAGACCAAGGAGAACAATTTTTCTCCCTCCTCCTTGTAGCACCCTTTTAGATACTTGAATACTGCTCTCCTGCTTGGCTGCTGAGTCTTTCTCACATACTTAGAGTCAAGCTGCATTGCCAGATTTAGTGTGAGGAAGGAATTTTCCCTCTGGGCTCCTGGCCTACTCCTGTTCCCTGCCTGTGGCACACAATGGGTTGTTCTTTTGAGGACTGAAATGCTTTGTTCTAACTCATCTCAATACAGGGGTATCGGGGTGAAGTTTAATGGCTGGGGGGGGGGGTGTACAGGAGCCTTGGACTAGATGATGTCATGGTCCCTTTTGGACATAAATTCTATGAAACGCTAATGGCATTGACTGTAAGTGTACGTCAGAGATGTTGATGGTGTGACAGGGTGGTCTGCCCCTGTTAAGGGTCTGGAGCCAGCCAGCCCCAGACGTGAGCCAGATGCAGCGGAAGAGGGCTGGTGTTCCCCATATAGCCACACTGCCAGTACGAGGGAGGGGGTTAGAGGGGCTCAGGGTTGGGAGGAAGGAGAGGTCCCCAGGGGGTGGGAGAGACCATGGGGCCTGAGGAGCTCCTGGGTCCAGGGGCTGGGATGTTGAGAGGTTTCTGGAGAAGCCTGTCCAGATTCGAAGCCTTTATTTTGTGGACTTCAGTTGTGGGAGCTTTGAACAAGGGTCCTAGGTGAGTGCCTTACGGACTCTTTGTGGGGTTTGAAACTGTATTAAAGGGGAATCAGATGAGCTTTGTTTTGGCTTCTCCTTGCCTGGGTCTGATCCAGGGGATTTACTGACCCCTTACTGGGGAGTTAAGGTCGGGCACCGCTGCAGGCCACAAGGGGGTGGCCAGTCCCTTTTTTCACAGGCGGCGACAGGACTCGGCAGTTGGTGCACGAGGTGTTTGAAGTGCTCCTCAAACAAGAGTCAGTTAATGGTGTGGGCTTATGAAATAACCGGGATTTGGCACAACAGCTTGTCTGTAGGGCACTTCCAGCTCAGTGAGGCCTGGGGAGGCAGCTAGGTTTTTTCCTGCTTAGGGGAACTGAATTTTGGGCTCTTAACTGTATGCAAACTACAGCCCTAGTGGAACATTGTAGCCTGCCTGGTCACTCAATCATGAATTTAAAAGGAGCCATCCTTCTACAAGGGAATGTCACTACCCAATTACAGAGGGAGTCTGCACAAGTGGAATTCATCTATAGACTGGACACCATTACCCCGGGCTTGAATGAAGACGTGAACGGGTTGGCGCATTACAAAGCCAATTTTTCCTGCTTTTAACATTTGCATTTCCACATTAAAAGCTATGCATGGGACACATCCAGCCCACTTAATTAGCCTCATTATATCATTATTAGCCTCATTATATTACATCTCTTGGTTTCTGTTATTTCCACTCTCAGTTCATCTAATGAAGTGGGTTTTACCCACAAACGCTCACGATTCTGTATATTTTTGTTCGTCTCTAGGGCCCATCTACACTACAGTGCTATTTCGAAATAACAACGCAAGCGTCCACACAGCAAGCCTCTTACTTCGAAATTATTTCGAAATAACAGCTTCTTATTCTGGAATAAACAACCCTTGTTTCACGAGAAGTAACACTTATTTTGAAATAGCGCCTCCCCTGGGCCATTCAGTGTAATGATTCCCCGGTGCTTCCTGAGGCTCTAAATCAACGTAGCATGTCCGCGTCAGGGGAGCCGGCCTCGGACTCATTTCCAGGTTTCCCTGTAGTTGTGGACGTGCTATTTCGAGATAGTGATTTCAGGAGTTATTATTCCAAATTAACTGATTTTGAAATACCCTTGTAGTGTAGATCCACCTGACGGTGCCACAGGACTACTCGTTGTTTTTCAATTGACAGACTAACACGGTGACTCCTCTGAGATGTTACTGTCCGAGGGGCAAGGCCCAGCTGTTGGTGGCAGTGAGGGACACAGACAGAGGTAAAGGGAGGTGCAGATCTGCACCCCTGCTCCAAAAATTGTCCCCTGTTTGGCGCCTGCCCCAAATCCCACTGACGGCCAGGAGAGGTTTTTCACTGGAGTTGGTGTGTCTGGAGCAAGCCTGTGGCCATTCCATCCCATCCCACTCTCTGTGCACTGGGATCTCATACTCAGGAGCTCACCGGGGTTTTGTCGGTGCACAGTGTAAATGGAGAGAGCGAGCGAGCATGCTTTCGGGTTGAGTGAGAGGCAGATCATATCTCTTGCCTGGGTCCAATTAAAAGTGGAATGGCGGCTCAGTGGCATGACAGCTGAGCCCGTGAAAGTTTTTTGCATCTGGAGGCTGCATTCGCACGTTAGTTACACCAGAGCAAATGCAGAGTCACTGGTGCTACTCTGGATTTACACTAATGCACTGGATCAGAATCTCACCTCAGAGGGATACTGCCTACAGGTGTGGTCAGCTGGGGGGGGGAAGGATAATTGGTTTTTGTAATTGCAGCAGCATTTGTGGGCCAGTCGTGGTGGTAACGGTGTTTCAGAGGCAGAGGGCTAAATATGGTACATGCTACCTCCATACACTGATTTTCCTTGCGGTAAACAAAACTACCAGATGATTGCTGGTGTGTGTTTTTTATCTGAATAGAATATTTCAACCAGCACTCGCGATTCATAGTCTTGAACTGTAGGGGACTAATGTTCCCGTTTTCCAGCTGGGAGAAACTAATTCACCACCTTGTGTTGTAAACACTCACTCATTTTAACTGATTACACCTCCAATGTTCTTCAAACCACTAAAATTGCTAATTGCTATTCCTTACACATCGGAGAGTGAATCCTGAATAATTAACCCCAAATAAAATTAGATGGATTGGCCTTTTTAATTAGAATCCCTGCTGCTGTTTGTTCTGAGCTTCTTTTTCTTACTGCTCAGAGACTTTTTCGAATAATTAAAACTGTTTAAGTCTTAAACAGCCAGTGACCTTTTAATACAATATAAATCCATAAAAGCAGAATTTCAGCGACCAGGTGGTGCAGTAAATTTTTAGAGCAACTATCTCACAGAGTCAATGTTCCTTTTTTTAAATGTGGAGAGTGAAATTAGACAGTTGTTTTCAGCTGCTTATTAATACCGTGGCTGATTAGCAAATGTAGTTAACATGGGAAGATTAGTAGCTGGTAATGAGCGTGGCAGTCTAGTAGGTTCGTTAGGTTAATGTATTAATCGTAGGCTGAGTGGCACATATAGGTAGATGATGCAGATAATAAGCAGTCAGGTGACTGTTCTGCGTGTATATATGTGGGCTCAAATGACTCTTCATAGGCTTCTTTTTATGATGCTCCCAGCAAAAATGCTGTTTTGGTTACTTAAATATTGTCTCGATCAAGTAACATACATCACAGACCAATTAGCTGCAGCAGCAAAAAATATGACGGATAAATGTATGTCACAAGGCATGATCTCCCTGTAGCACCCCCTGCTGGCTGAGTGTGGTGCTAGCATTGCACCCTGCCTCAATTTCCTTTCTGAGATGGGAAGGGTCTCGGCTCGCCATGCACCCATCTGTGCTGGAAAAGTGGCTTAGGCCTCCGACCAAGTCACAGAGAAACCTAAACCCTTCTAGAGTAACAACAAACGAAAGAGTACTAACAACAAAGGGTTTTCTGCCCCTCGGGGTTTCTCTTCAGCTCACCCTCTGGGCCCTGTTCCCTGCTGCTATCTGGGCGAATTTTGAGAGTCTCTCCCTGAGCCCTTTGGCAGGTTTGCTTGGTGTACCCCACTTCTTGCAAACCCAGGCTCTGTTCCTTCCACAGTAGCCTTCCCTCTCCCTGTGGTTCCAGCCAGAGGCTGGCCTCTGTCCTTTAATAAGGCCCAGGTATCAGTTAAGGACCATCTTAGTCTTACACCTGTAAGCTGGAAAGCAAATCATTAATTATGGCACAGGTGTGGCAGACACTTCTCCCCTGCAAGCGGCCAGTCACCCTATGACTTGTTTATACTGGGACATTTGATGGTTCATAGGATTGGAACTAGGATACAGAATCACACTGGACATCGCTGTTCAAATCCAGAGCAGCCCCTGTACGGTATCACTACTGTAAGCTGTAGCATTTCAGATTGTTGTTAATGATACTGTAGGGCATTGCAGGAGTGCTTTGGGCTATTACTATAGAATAATGGGCTACATGTGTTTGAAAGAGAGTGATCAGGCTTCAGTACACTCTGAAGATTAATTGACTGATGTGAAATGAATTAGGGGCCTCGATATAAGGGCTTGTGCGTAAGTGATCATGTTCCCATTATGGTTGTGGTGTGCCCCGGGGGAAGTTCAATAACATTATGCAATATTCGGGCTGAAAGATTTCAGAGTCATGGGTTGGTTTCTTAGCATTCAGAGCAATAACACCCAAGAACCCCACATCGGAGAGGGACAAAGCAGACGGCTCGCTAACAGCCACAGTGCACTGCCCCACCATGTTTCAGTCTGTTTCCAGTCAAATGCTAATCGCTTGCTTCCCCATAGAGTCCCTTTGCCTGCAGGCAGGACCAGGAAGACACTTTCTCTCTCTCTCTCTCTCTCACAGAATGATAGCTTGCAACTTCCCTTGCAGTCTTCAATGATACAATTCTAAAAACCACCATAACAAAACTGCAGCTAATTGGGCCTTTATTCCACCTTCTTTGGCAGAGGCTAAGAGCTTGGCATTGGAGCCTGCATATCCCCTTATACCTATCCTTAAATATGCACATGGAGAGGGGGTGGGAGGGGCCAACAGAGAGCAATCTTGTTCTGTGCCCTTTCTGTTCTGAGAATCAACAAAAGACATTTTTCTCCGGATATCGCTAATCAGCACTAAACCGACTTCAGAACTCGACGTACTCATGATAATAGGAGACTAATGAAAAACATCTATCCTGAAGGTTTCCATTGTCGGTCAGTTGATCTGAGCACATGAGCCTGAATTCTGTTGGGTTGGTTGATTTGTTTCAGTAAGAAGAAATTGCTTCTTTCCGGGAAAGATGTTTTGTTTTGATTTTTCTCTTCTGACCAGGCAGACGAACATGTGTACGTGTCGGGAAAGGACCATACTGCAATTTCTTCCCAGATTTAGAATCTCACAGTAACATTTGTGTTAGTCAGTGGAGGCCATTTGCTTTGACGCAGTTTGATTCCTGATTGGCAAAGAGATTTCCCTTTAAAAAAAAAAAAAGACACTTTTTATACGCCCAGTCCTGCAAATGCTTTTAGTCACACAGTGTTTAAAACCATCAGCACCCAATAGGATTCAGTGTGTTTGCATGGATGGGCTATGAGTGAATATGGGAGCGACCACACTTGGTCAGACCAAAGGTCCATCTAGCCCAGTGTCCTGTCTGCCGACAGTAGCCAATGCCAGATGCCCCAGAGGGAGTGAGCAGAACAGGGAATCATCAGCTGATCCCATGCCTGTCATCCATTTCCAGCCTCTGAGAAACAGAGGCTAGGGACACCATTCCTACCCATCCTGGCTAATAAGTATTGATGGACCTACCCTCCATGAACGTATCCCGTTCTTTTTTGAACCCTGTTAAAGTCTTAGCCTTTACGACATCCTCTGGCAAGGAGTTCCACAGGTTGTCTGTACGCTGTGTGAAGAAAAACTTCTTTTGTTTGTTTTAAACCTGCTACCTGTTAATTTCATTTGGTGACCGCTAGTTCTTATGTTATGGGAGCAAGTAAATAACTTTTTCTTATTCATTTTCTCCATACCTGTCATGATTTGATAGACCGCTATCCTATCCCCCCTTAGTCTCCTCTTTTCTAAGCTGAAATAACCCAGTTTTTTAAATCTGTCTTCATGTGGCACCCTTTCCATATGAAGTGAGAGGTGTGTCTGGTATGCTAATACAGGGTGTACCTAGATTAATTGGGACTCTCTGGTCCAGCAACATCCACTGACCGGCACGGATGTTGCAGGACCAGAGAGTCCCGATGGAGGGCTGCTGGCTAGGAGCCCTGCAGGGCCAGGAAGTCTGGCGCACCGCAGCAGGGCTGCCTGACCAGTCTGGGGGCCCAGTGCATGGCAGCGGGCTGGCAGCAGTGGGCAGGGAGGGAAGCCGGCCTCTGTCCAATAGCCAACTCGGGTGGGGGATGGGGGCAGGTGGTGGCTGGGAGAACAGAAAGATCTCATATGGCCGGCAAAATCACTCATCCGGGACTGGTCGGATCCTGAGGGTGTCGGACCAGGGAGATCCAACCTGTACTTAATACATCTCAACATGGCACCGATCTGGAGATTTTCACATACCCAGTGGCAAAAATCAAAATGTTCCCAGGACGTTTAATGGACCCTTTCTCATTACAGGTGTATGAGGACTTTGAAATATTCTTTCAGTGTATGTTTGTCAAGTACACTCATGAAATGTCTGAACTTCTTTTTTTAAAAAGTACTAGAAAAGGGGAAGGTGAGGGTGGGGGGGGGGACCTTCTACTTTACTGAAACATACAGCATTCCTTCCATGACAATGAATAGGCTTGGCACAATTCTATGTAAATTTGGTTATGATTTTGACAGATATCGACGTTTGGTTTTGAGCAAGTATTTCTTCAGGTTTTTTCCCCACAATCACATGAAATTATGAGTGGGGAAGGAGTCTGTGTCACGTATCAGCATATACAAAGTGAATCATAAACTTTCAAGTTTTCATACTTTGCGTATCTGTGAATGTCGATGGTTGATGGAAATATTTTGGTCAGCTTGCGCATGTGCAGCAAAATCAATGTCTACCAACGTGTACTGATGCAAACCTAATCCTTCCACGTCTAGCTATCAGGGTACGGATTTGCAGATATCTGTCAGGAGTCTGCAATGAAGCCAGGAATTTGTTTAAAAAAGCCTTATGTCAGGTAGGAAGGATGTGATTTTTGTAGAATTGGCTGGTATCTTTTCATAGAATCATAGAAAGCTAGAACTGGAAGGGACCTCGAGAGGTCATCAAGTCCAGTTCCCTGCCCTCACAGCAGGACCAAGCATCATCTAGATTATCCATGATTGATGTCTATCCAACCAGCTCTTAAAAGTCTCCGGTGATGGAGGTTCCACAACCTCCCTAGGCAATTTATTCCAGTGTTTCACCAACCTGACAGCTAGGAATTTTTTCCTAATGTCCAACCCAAACCTTTCTTGCTGCAATTTAAGCCCATTGCTTCTTGTCCTATCCTCAGAGGCCAAGGAGAAAAATTTTTCTCCCTCCTCCTAACACCTTTTTAGATACTTAAAAGCTGTTATCATGTCCCCCCTCAGTCTTCTCTTTTCCAAACTAAACAAGCCCAGTTCTTTCCATCTTCCCTCATCGGCCATGTTTTCTAGACCTTTTAATAATTTTTGTTGTTCTTTTCTGGACCTTCTCCATTTTCCTCACATCTTTCTTAAAATATGGTGCCCAGAACTGGACACAATACTCCAACTGAGGCCTAATCAGTGCAGAGTAGAGCAGAAGAATGATTTCTCGTGTCTTGCTCATAACAATCCTGTTAATGCCTCCCAGAATCGTGTTTTCTTTTTTTACAACAGCGTCACACTGTTGACTCATATTTAGCCTGTGGTCCACTATGACCCCTAGATCCCTTTCTGTAGGACTCCTTCCTAGACAGTCGCTTCCCATTCTGTATGTGTGAGACTGATTGTTCCTTCCTAAGTGGAACACTTTGCATTTGTCCTTCATCCTATTTACCTCAGATCATTTCTCCAGTTTGTCCAGATCATTTTGAATTATGACCCTATGCTCCAAAGCACTTGCAATCCTTCCCAGCTTAGTATCATCTGCAAACTTAATAAGCGTACTCTGTATGCCGTCATCTAAATCGTTGATGAAGATATTGAACAGAACCGATCCCAACACCGATCCCTGTGGAACCCCACTTGTTATGCCCTTCCAGCATGACTTTGAACCATTAATAACTGCTCCCTGAGAATGGTTATCCAGCCAGTTATGCACCCACAAGGTTTTGTTTAGTTTAACGTAGTAACTTACTTTGATCTGTCTGTTTTCACTTGCAGTGTCTTAAATTCTACTTTTAATACTGGATAAAAACGTTTTTGTTTACTATCAAGCCCAGTGCAAATAATTGTTACTGGGGTAGGAGGAAAGCAACCATTGTGCATCTCTCTCTTTCATTATTAAAGAGGGTGAATACCTTTATGAGTTTTCTCTTTGTAAAACTTTTACACAAAGTAAGATGGATTTATTTGGGCTTTTGGTCTCTTTTGGGGGTTGGTTTTCTGGGCACTGTCAGCGGCCTTACAGCTGTGTTGTCCCACAGCTGAACTGGTTCAGTGTCTGTGTTGCTCTGCAGGGGCAGTCACCCCAACTTTGTGCATTGGCTGGGGGAGACCAGAGCTTCTGGCCCAGCAGGACAGGATGGTGGGGAGCCCCAGAGGGCAGGAAGTTGGGCTCACTGGCTTGATCAGCACACTGGGTGACGCTACTGGGGGGACATCCATGATCCAGCCTGTTGCAATAGGTGCTTGATATTAGCTCCTTTTGGCAGCTGGGGGAAACTGAGGCATGGCACACTTAAATGACTTGCTCCAGATCACACAATGAGTAAGTGGCAGGGCTGGAACTGGAACTCAAGGATGCCTGAGGCCCAGACTCCTGCTACAATGGCTGGCCATTTCCCCCTCCCTGCCTGTTGAACTTTGCTGGTTCATTTATACCATCTTGGGCCTGAATCCTGTGATTATCTGTTGTAGATTTCCCCCTGCCGCCGCCGCCGCCACCACCGCTTCCTGGAGATGATCTCAGAAACTTCCCAGCTGCTCCGGGTGCCTTTCTTCCCCCACCCCCTACGGATGAAGCTGTTTTCAGTGTGCAGGTAAGAGGGGCCGTGTGTTTCCTGCCCAGACAGGAGAGAATTGGGATGTGCTGTGAGCTGCCTGTTCCTGGTGATCAAACAAGAGGTGGGAGAGTTTGAGATCCCTTAAGACCAAGTCAGCCATAGTGATTTGCTTCCCAATTGGGAAAATGTTTCTCCCGCCCAACTTACCGGCGTGTTAGGTGCTCAGCTCTTTTGATGAATCCTGAGAGAGGTTTCCAGATTGTACGAAAGGTAACGAGGGTTCTGTTTGTTCTGCTCTTTTCTTTCAGACTTGTATATTAAACCCCTCGGTAAAGGATAATATCGAGAGTGATCATATTTCCCATGCTACTTCTCTAAACAAATGTGATAAAGGCTTCTAGCCAACAGTTTTGCGGAAGGATGGGCTAATTGGTTAAGCACTGACTGGAACTCAGGTGCCAGGCGCTCAGTTCTGTTTCTGCTCTGTCCTTCCTGTGAGACTTTAGTTCTGTGCCTCAGTTTCCCTCTTAGTAAGGTATGGATGATGATCGTTCCCTATCTTAACGAGGAGCGGGGAGGATAAATCCATTATTGATGCCCAGGCGGTTCAGTGGTAGGGAGGGGATGAATGTGGGAACATGTCAGGATAACTTGTGAATTCCTGTTGGTGTTGTAAAGTTGTGTTGTAAAAAAAACCTGCCTAAATCTGAGTGTTTAACTGTATGGCTATGTCTACACCATGAGTTTTCTCGGCAAAACATATGCAAATGAGGCGCTCATTTGCATGAATTGTGATCTCATTTGCATATTTTCTGCTAATCCATTTTTGCATTGCAGTTTTTGCACAAAAACAAGTAGTGTAGGTGTTTTCTTTTTGCGCAAAAACCCCTTTTTCTGCAAGATCCTTATGTCCCAAAAAAGGAGGTATACTGATCTTGTGGAAAAAGGGGTTTTTGTGCAAAAAGAAAACGTCTACACTGCTTGTTTTTGCGTGAAAACCCCAGAGCAAAAATGGATCGGCAGAAAATATGCAAATGAGATTGCGACTCATGTAAATGAGCCCTCATTTGCATATTTTTTGCGAGAAAGCTCGTAGTGTAGACGTAGCCTACATGGCTCCATCATTGCTGATAGGGCCTCAGCAGGAGCATACCAGGCAAGGACAGGGGGAAATACTTCAGATGTTATAGTTCTCAGCCCTCACAAAGGTTTTGCTAAAATGCCGCTCGTGCCCTGGAAAGCAAGTGCGGCCTACCCTCCAAAGGCAGGGAGAAGGGAAGGAGAAGTGGACACTTTGCAGAACGAGAACAAAAGAAACCAGGTGACCAAGAGGGATTTAAATAAAGCCACATACAGTAATAAAGGAACCACGCAGAAAGAGGCCACACAGAGTGAGAGACAGCAAGGTCAGAGACATAAGAACATCAGAGCAGCCATACCGGGTCAGGCCAAAGGTCCATCTAGCCCAGTGTCCTGTCTGCCGACAATGGCCAATGCCAGATGCCCCAGAGGGAGGGAACAAACCAGGGACTCATCAAGTGATCCCTCCCTTATCTCCCATTCCCATCTTCTGACAAACAGAGGCTAGGGACACCATCCCTACCCGTCCTGGCTAATAAGTATTGATGCAGCTAACCCCCATTAATTTATCTAGATCTTTTTTGAACCCTGTTAAAGTCCTGGCCTTCCCAACATCCTCTGGCAAGGAGTTCCACAGGTTTACTGTGTGCTGCATGAAGAAAAACTTCCGTTTGTTTCTTTTACACCTGCTACCTATTAATTTCATTTGGTGACCCCTAGTTCTTATGGGAGCAAGTCAGTAACTTTTCCTTATTCATTTTCTTCACACTGATCATGATTTTATAGACCAAAGTTTGGTGAGGGGCTTTAGAAGGGAGAGATCACCTGGCGTGTAGTAACCTTATGATTTGGAAAGCCTTGATGGCATCAAGGAGTCTGGAGAACCCCCAGGATTTACACCCCCAGCGCTGAGCTGACCTGGACTAAAGGACTGTTGAACTGCAGTGTGGACCTTTATGCTCAGGCTGGAGCAAGGGGTCCAGGACCTATGAGCTGTCCCAGAAGTTGGGCTGCAGGTGAGCCTGAGTGTCCACTCCATGATTAAACAGCTTCTTAGCCCAAGCCTTACAAGCCCAACTCAGCAGGCCCAGGTTAGCTTCAGGGGTCTAATTGCAGTGTAGACATAGAATCAGTAGAATCATAGAACTGCAAGAACCTTGGGAGGTCATCAAGTCCAGTCTCCTGCATTCACGGTGGGACTAAGCCCCATCTAAATCATCCCTGACAGGGGTTTGTCTAACCTGCTCTTAAATATCTCCAGTGATGGAGATTCCACAACCTCCCTAGGCAATTTATTCTAGTATGCAACCACCCTAACAGGAATTTTTTCCTGATGTCCAACCTAAACCTCCCTTCCTGCAATTTAAGTCCATTGCTTCTTCAGGAGTTAAGGAGAATAATTTTTCTCCCTCCTCCTTGTAACGCCCTTTTAGGTACTTGAAGCCCCTCTCACTCTTCTCTTTTCCAGACTATACTAACCAATTTTTTTTCAATATTCCCTCATCAGCCATGTTTTCTAGACCTTTTGTCATTTTTGTTGCTCTTCTCTGGACCTTCTCCAGTTTCTCCACATCTTCTCAACATGGTGCCCAGAACGGGACACAATACTCCAATTGAGGCCTAATCAGCACAGAGTAGAGTGGAAGAATGACTTCTCGTGTCTTACTCACAACACTCCTGTTAATGCATCCCAGAATCACATTTGCTTTTTTTGCAACAGTGTCGCACTGTGGACTTGACCCCTAGATCCCTTTCTGCAGGACTCCTTCCTAGACAGTCACTTCTCGTTCTGAATGTGTGAAACCGATTATTCTGTTCCTAAGTGGAGCACTTTGCATTTGTCCTTATTGAACTTCATCCTATTTACCTCTGACCATTTCTCCAGTTGGTGCAGATTTTTTTGAACAAAAGAACAAATGGTCTGGTAGCACTTTATAGACTAACAAAACATGTAGATCGTATCATGAGCTTTCATGGGCACAGCCCACTTCTTCAGATGACTGTGCCCACAAAAGCTCATTATACCATCTCCATGTTTTGTTAGTCTATAAAGTGCTTCCAGACCATTTGTTGGTTTTTTCTGTATAGACTAACTCAGCTACCCCCCGAAGAATCTTTTTGAATGTTATTCCTATCCTCCAGAGCACTTGCAACCCATCCCTCGTGGGGTTGTCTGCAAACTGTATAACGTGCTCTCCATGTCAGTATCAAAATCATTGATGGAGATATTGAACAGAGCTGATTTCCGGGGAACCCCACTCCTTATGCACTTCCATACCGTGAGTCTCCTTGCTGGCTGGGTAAAGAGGGTAGGAAGGGAGGGTTTGGTGGTTCAGAGAAGGGACTAAAAATGGAGGTTGGAATGGAAACACTTCTGCAGCTTTCCTGGAACAGTCACCTGTGCCCCAGTGGTGCACAAGGCAGGGTCAGGAGGCTATACCTGGAGTGAGTAAGAGAGAGAGACATCACCCCTGTGTGAAGTTTGAACTGATCAGGATTTCCAGATGGTGATGGTAGCTGGGGGTCTGGAGTGCTGGAGATAGGCAGAGCAGAGCCCCTAGTATGGACAATCAGGGGAAGGGGACATCCCAAAGGAACTTTAAAAACAAGAGGCACCTTAGAGACTAACAAATATATATACCTAGCTCATGAGGTTTCATGGTTAAAACTCACTTCATTGGAACTGCTGCAGACTTTACATCCAGGCATCAGAACACTTTACTTAAGATGAATTTATGGGAAACGGTTGATTCAAGGGAGTATTCCAAAGTTTTATTTAGGCTAGACCAGGGGTGGGGAACCTAAGGCCCAGGGGCTGTATGTGGCCTCTGGGTTGCTTGGATCTGGCCCCCGAGGCTTAGGGCTCCCCCCCAGTAGTGGGGAGGTTCCCCACCCCTGGGCTAGACAATAGGGAACAATCTTTCCTGGCTGCAAGGGGTGTTCCTTTGAGAGAACTCATAATGCAATTAGGCAGCTTCGGTATTTCGGACACCGCTAGAGGATTGATGACTAGAATTGGTCTGGTAATGACTGATCTGGGTGCGGGTTCGCTAGCATCCAGAGCAGAGATTTCCCATCAGGCATTGCTTCCCTGCTGTCTGTGTCCCAGAGTTCAGTGCAGTTTTTGCCTTGGTATTGCTGTCCTCTGCTCTGCGTGCTAATGGAGATGCCTCCCTCTCCCATCGTCTATGCACACGGGGCTGAGGGAGGGGGCATTACTTAATCCTGTCACCCTTGTTGGAGGGGTTTAGGTGGGTCTTCTCCTGCCTGGTCATTGTTTTTTGTACCTGCTTTCGTTCAAGCAGAGGCCAGGGGAGAGAGGTCCTTCCTCCAGAAAGCTGCTTAGACAAGGCCCGCCTCTCTTCTTCCTGCCTCGCACCCCCTCTCGCAAGGAGTCAGACAGACAGATAGTAATACAGGCTCCCGTTGGTCACAGAGGGTTGATTTGCAAACAGTGGCTCATCCCTTTAAATAGAGGTTACTAGGCATTTTGCTGACTTCCTAGTGAATGTTAGTGGCTGTTCCTCTTCACTGCCATGACTCATCTGCTAAGCCACTGTCCAGCTAAAAAGGGCAGGGTTTTTTCCAGTATGTGCAGAGACAAACCTTTGAGGAAAAAGCAGCATTTTTGCCAGGAGAGGGTGCTGCCTGTAACCGCTCCACGTTTTTCGTCAGTGAGAGAGTCGCAGCTGCTATATGCTGTTAATTAAGTAAATTGCATTTTTGTCCATGGTTCTGAGAGGTAGGGCAGCCCTAGGAGGCCAAAAATATATAAGCCCAGCCTTCCTGCAGTGCCAGGTTTTGTGAACCGTTGGCCCAAGTTGGGGATGGGTTGGGTGGGTGTGGGAAAACCAAGGAGTGACTATAAGAACTTGGGGTAATCCAAAGGGCCAAGCTTCAGTGCTGCTGGAAATGAACGGCTGCTCTGGCGGCTTCTCTCTCAATAGCACTCCTGGCTGCGCACGGTTGCATCAATCGGAGGGCCTCCTTCTGCAGGTTTCGTAGAGCCTGACATGTAAAAGCCAAATCCCGTGTGTCCAAATCCCTGCGACAAGATTCTCCCTTGTATGTGAAACTAAGCCAGGTACCCGCTAACTTACTCTTCTTCTAGCCAAACCTTGTTTTACTAGGTGTCCCTAATACGCTTTGCTGAAACAGGGTTCGCCTGTGTTCCTTGTTAAAATCCAACAAAGTAAATGTCATTGAGGTGTCTAAATGCTCACCTATACTTTACATTAACAGGGATGTGTGAGTGTAAATACACATAATGCATGAGTAAAAAAAACTCAGAGGGGTAGCTGTGTTAGTCTGTAACTTTAAAAACAGCAAGAGGTCCTCTGGTACATAGATTTATGAGCTTTCGTGGGCAAAACCCACTTCATCAGATGAATTGGAGTGGAGATACATACATATATATATGCGGAAGTTTGCATGAATGTTTTCAAAGCATGCATGAGAATAAATGATATGTGGGCATATAAAACATACTGGAAATAAATATTTAGCTGGGGAATAGACACACATTTTATTCCTGGTATTTTTAATCTCATCTTGTGAGTAAATGGAGTAATATAAGTGGGGCAAGGAGGGAGAGATGGGGAAGGTTTTGTTGAACATTTCTTCCAGTCAGACTTTGATGCAATTCATCTTGTACGTGTTGTTTCGTAATGCCCAAGAGCAGGCAATTTTAAATCTATAAAACTCTGTTCTCATTTATGTAAGGTTTCAGGCCCTACTCTCTTCCGAATAGTCAAAGATGCTGATTATAAACTGCGAATTTTACTGAAACCGGAAACATTTTAATTGTGTGGCATAAGTTAGACTTGCAACTAATCTCTCTGCTTGGCTGTTAATAACCTGCTATGTTATATTCATATCAAAGCACTCTGCCAAAGAAGTACGAAGGCAGCACAGCTGTAAATAGGATGGGCAGAATTAATTTTTTAATTTTTTAAATGATTTTAACAGACAATATCTATGTTTATTTTTATGAATTTTGAGGTATTTCTGTTGATTTACGTTTGTAGTGGCTTGAAAGTTGTGGTAGTGTCAGACAATTATCTAAGAGTCTAGTAGCTGCTCAAGAAAGTTCTGTATCTTTTGATTATCAGCAATGGAATTTTTTTTCCACCAATTTGGGTATTCATGGTGAAATCAGTGTTTAAACAGATTTAATGATTTTTTTAAAAAATAGACTCTTTCCAAGCCTAGACAGAGACAAGGAATTGGTTTGAAATTATTATTGTTATTTATTTGTAATTTGTGTTGCTTCTTTTGTAGTAGTGTCCACAGTGTCCAGACTGTGCTAGGTGCCGCACTCGCTGGCTTTTTTGGCAAGGGGATGGTGCCTTCCTCTGTGTTGGACAAGCCGGACAGGGCTATGGATGATAAAGAATGACAGGAAGACTGTAACGGGGTGTGACTCACCGCTGCGGCGCCTCCTGCTGCTCACACTGGGAATTAGCTCTACAGCCCTAGAGCACCCCCTTCTGGCCAGTATCTTGCCCACTGTTACCTGTTATTCCCCCTCTCCCCCGCCTTATATTAGGACTCGAGTCCCTCCTAGACAGTGGTGTTGCCCTGCCGCAGCGCCCCCACACTCTAGGGTCCTCCCCTTCAGGGAACCCCCTACCGCCTAGGCCAGTGTTTCTTAAACTTTTTAAGACCAAGGAGCACCAAACAATAATTTTTTTTAATGAGGAACACCAAGGAACACCGTTTAAAAAAAAAAAAAAAAAAAGGTCACCTGCCCCTTTAAGGGCAGCCATTTTGAATTCTGTTGTTCTCCGTGGCACACCTCTGATTGCCTCACAGCACACCAGTGTGCTGTGGAACACAGTTTGAGAAACACTGCCCTAGGCCCACCTTGCCTCCGAGACCCACTGCCAGTCGCCCTCTAGCCCCACCTCAGGGGCAAACTGCAGACAGAAATGGCCACTCCTCATTGGCAAGGGGTGTGGACATGCTGCCTTCTCCTATCCTGGCTGTGTCCCTTAGGACCCTTAGGCCTTGCTTCAGGCCCTGCAGCCTGGGAGCTTGCCTGGCCAGAGCTCCCCAGCCCTCCCTGCCTTCCCCCAGCCCTGCTCAACAGCTTCTCTGGCAGCCAGGTCCCTCCTGCTCCCCAGTGACTTTCCTCTCTTCCAGGAGCCTTTATTTATACTGCCCTCAGCTGGGCCCTAATTGGCTAATATTTGCCACAGCTGCTTGCTCCACTGCTCCAGCCCTCTCCCAGGGCTGGGTTCAACCCTTCAAGGGCCAGTGCCAGGCAGACGCCCCGTCACAAAGACCCATGGGGAGACCAGACAGAAAGCTGACAGAGTTTGGCTCCTAGTGTGACAGCTCTTCCCAGCGGGGAGGGGGGCAATCTGGTCTATGGGACGACTGTGCCCTCTGTCCCACCGACCCGGGCTCCCTCTGTCACTGGAATGCTGCTGCTAAGCCACAAACCTCTGGCTGGTTCTGCACTTACACAGACATCCACCAGCAGGGACAGACCCGGCTGAGTTACACGAATGCTTCTCCCAGCCGCTCGTGAACCAGCAATGGAGAGCTGTGTAGATAGTGCCAAATCTCAAAATATGGCACTGTTCCGACAAATCCCTTAACAGGGACGCCGGAATTGCGTGCCCACCATTTTGGGAAATAGCAGGCGTGTTTAAAGATGCGCTGTAGCTATTTCGCAATACTTCTGGTATCCCAAAATAGGGCCACTGTCTAGACGTACCCCAAGAGGTAAGCAACATTCCTTTCTCTCCCTCTTCGTTCCCATCAAATGAAAAACAACAACAACAACCGAAAAGCAAAGCTTTGTCCTCCACTCTCCATGACAGGCAGTGTTGTTGTCGTTAGATGTTGCCTTTGCAAAGAACATGTAGTGCAATGACTGCCTGATGCTGAGTGCTTGTGAAATCACCACTGGGAAAAATGTCATTTTTGTCCAAGGTTGGAAGGGATTCATCCTGAAAGAGAGGGCTGTGCGGTACTTTAAACAGAGTGCTGCTAATACCTCCCACCCGCGCAGAGCGATTCCCCATAATAGTATTGTCCTGTTTTCTTTTGCTGGTGAAAATGCAGCAAGCTGGTAATCTCGAACGCCCAGGGGAGCAGGGAGGAAGGAGGCTGTCTGGGGAAAAGGTTATATAAGGTTTTAAAATATTTCTACGAAAGGTGGAAGAGAGAGATTTGTGCAGAGCGGCAGCAACTTCACCAACAAACTAAGCTCAAGAAAGTGAGGCCTGGTGCAGGCAGGGTCTCTGTCAGCTTCCACCACACAGATGTGTTGGTGTCCTGCAATCCTCACCCCCCCACATTGTTCCTGTCCCCCTGTGAAATTCTCCCCATGCTCCATCCCCCATGACAGCTCTGCTATTGTCTCTTGATCAGGGCTGGGCAATCATTTTTGCAGGGAGGCCTCTTAATGAATTTTGGTTTGGGCTGGCTCCACCCACGGAAGGGGTGGAGCCTGGGACGGAAGGAGCGGAGCTGGGTACTAGCTTCCCTCCAGAGTTCTCTGGAGCTAGAGACTTTGAAGTAAAAACACAGCAAAGAAGTCGGGGCTCCCGGCCCTGCCACTACCGTGGTGCCTGGCAGCCGCCTGGGGTTGCTGTGACTGTTTAAAAGACTCACGGTGTCGACCTGGCCAGAGTAGCGCTGCAACCAGGACCCATGAGCCATCACGGGTTGGATAGACATCTGTCAGGGATGATCTAGACGGTACTGTACTGGGTCCTACCGCAAGGGCAGGGACCTGGGCTCGATGACCTCTCAATGTCCCTTCCAGTTCTCATGCTCTGTTATTCTGTCCTGCTGCCTGAGCCACCATCTGGAAATTCGGCGGCTTGGACAGCAGGATATAAATAGAATGTGGCCAGATGCAGACCGCGGACCAGACCAAAGTGTTAGGAGGGCCCGATCTGGCCAATCGGCCACATTTCGCCCAACCCTGATCCTGACCCCCAGCTCCCGTACTGTTCCCGTGCCGTACGCACAGCTCTGCCAATACACCTTGCTCATACCTTGCAACACACTTCTGCTTTTTCCCTTAAAATTGTGCTGTTGCGGCCGGCTCATAGGTACTTGGGTCCAACCACTCTCCACTTTCCCGGGAAGGGGAGGTCCAAAGGCATCCGGCCCGATTCAGTGTAAGATTATGCTGCCAGAGTGGCCTTCTAGAGCTGGCAGTACCCTGACCTAAGGGAATCTCTGTTGGTTCCTATGGAAATGTTGGCTCCAAGCAGAAACATAAGTTAGAGACATTTCCTAGCTAGCTCTGATTGTGAGAAGCAGGAAGGAGCAACCCGTCCAGATGGGTTTCTCCCATTCAGAAACCCACTTTTCAGGCGCAGACTCAGAATATCCACCTGTCTGCGTTCAAGGAGCTCGCACTAAGATTTCAGGGGTGTCGCTGGCTTTGGGTGGCATTTTAGGTGCAAGAAGACTCCACATCTCAAAGGGTATGTCTGCACAGCACCCTAAACTTGAAATAAGATATGCAATTTGCACTACTTATTTCGATTGAGTTTCAAAATAGGCTATTTTGAAACTTGGCCGTCTACACAGTGCCAAATTTTGAAATAACACGCTATTTTGAGACATCCCTTAACCCTCGTGGAACGAGGGTTACCAGGATGCTGAAATAGCGCAACCATTAGTTCGAAAAATATTTTGAAATAATGAGCAGCTTGTGAAGACGTGGGGTAGCTATTTCAGGATACCTGAGATAGCCGTGCAGTGTAGATGTACCCAAAGTCAAACTGAGCTCGAACCGTTGAGTTTTATGTAGTCTATACATGTGCTTGCATGAAATTTGTGTCCAGTTTCCCGGAGGCTCTTGGATTTTTGTCAGCT
This sequence comes from Pelochelys cantorii, assembly GCA_032595735.1. Taxonomy (NCBI): domain Eukaryota; kingdom Metazoa; phylum Chordata; order Testudines; family Trionychidae; genus Pelochelys; species Pelochelys cantorii. The sequence goes on along the minus strand of CM064335.1, from coordinate 4,117,210 downwards.
TCTGTTCTATAAGGAAGCATCTAAACCAAGAGACATTACAACCAGCCCTTTCCATCTTTCCCTAGCAACTGGTGTGGAGCTTGTAGCTACACTGTTTATGCAGCCAAGAAATAAAGGATTAAATATTTCTTTGATGAGCTCACTGTGTTTTTGCAGACTCGCAAACTAAATAAGCCACTCAACCCTGTACTTGGTGTAAGAAAAAAAAAATTCCTTTGCTTGCAAAAGCAACATGGCTATTATAACGGAAAGAGCTTTAAAGATCTATTTTGCTTTCCCCGAGTGATGCTATTCATTTAATTTCTGCCCTTCATTCAGCCTGGACAATGAAAATTGTCAAGTTCACTTTCTTTTTTCCTTGTCAGTTTCACACTGTGGTTTTCTGGGAAACCTCTTCAAGAAAGTGTGTCAGTATGCACTTAAGTCACTTTGAAGTCAATAATACTTAAGCACATGATAAAGCTGAGTGAATGTAGAAGCGCTGTCAGGAATGGAGGTCCATGATGCTCTGCTATGGTACATAGGTTTCTCACCCGTTTGACTTCGGAAAAGAGTTCTTACAACGTTCCTGTTCAGACTGAATTGTGTAAAATTGGTGGTTTTAACAGAACCTCCATTTTTGATCAAAGCTGCTTGACCGTGTCCTTTTGAATGAGCTCTTCATTGAATGGTTGCAAAATACAGGTGAGCATGGGACAAAAAAGAGGAAGCAAGAAATAACTGACGGCTAGAAGAAAATGAAATGGGGCACAGAAGGGAAGCATGGAAGACAGCAGAGTTTGGGTGCTCCACCTTTTGAAAATGATGTGACGGAAAGCAGTGGATTTCAGAACTAAGGCCTCGATTCTGCTAAATCCCTAAGCATTTGCATAAGTCTCTTGGGAGACTAAATATGGCTGGAATTAAGCATGTGCTCTTACCTGCATGCTAATTGTCCATGTGGGTGACTGATATGCTGCCTATGTATTTTTATTCATTTCTTTCATACTATGATTTTTTTCTATACTAGCTTTTCCCTTATCTTGGATCACTTAGGCTAGGCCTAATAGAATCATAGGGTTGGAAGAGACATCAGAGGTCATCGAGTCCAACCTTCAGCTAAAAGCAGGACCAACCCCAACTCAATCATCCCAGTCAGGGCTTTGTCAAACCAAAAAACCTCTAGAGATGGAGATTCTACCACCTCCCTAGGGTAACCCATTCCCGTGCTTCGCCACCCTCCTAGGGAAATAGTTTTTCCTAATATCCAACCTAGACCTCCCCCACTGCAACTTGAGATCATTGCTCCTCATTCTGCCATCTGTCACTACTGAGAACAGCCTCTCTCCAGCCTCTTTGGAACCCCCTTTAGGTAGTTGAAGGCTGCTATCCAATCCCCCCTTACTCTTCTCTCCTGTAGACTAAACAAGCCCAAATCTCTCAGCCTCTCCTCGTAGGTCATGTGCTCCAGCCCCCAAATCATTTTGGTTGCCCTCCACTGGACCCTCTCCAATGCCTCCACATCCTTTCTGTAGTGGGGCATCCAGAATTGGACAGAATATTCCAGATGTGGTCTCACCAGTGCCGACTGTCGATTAGGATTATAATTTTATACTGAGACAATGAAAGTATACATCCTGTCATGGAGATATATTTATACAGGTATAAAGCTGTTTATACCGCTTTTGTGGATTCTCATAAATTTGATTTCCAAACTGATACCGTTAAGAAAACTGGGTATAGACAAGCCTTTGCAAATGCCATTAAGCCTTTGTTTCTAACTTCTGTTGATTCATAGAGCTTCCAGCTAGATGGAATCTTTAGATCATGTTGTCTGACTTCCTGTACATCACGCACTATTAAATTTCAGTCTGTAATGCCTGTGTTGAGCCCAGTGACTTGTTTCAGTAAAGCGTCTCTTTGCTCTTACTCTTCCAGTCTTAATCTGAAGACATTAAGAAAGGGAGAATCTCCAATTTCCTTGGCAGTTTGTTCCAATGGTTAATCACCTTCACTGTTAACATTTTGTGTCAGATTTTTAATTTGAATTTGTGGGGTGCCAATATCCAGCTATTCATTCTCGCTGTTCTCCGCTAGTTTTAAGGCTCCTTTAATACAGAGGTTTTTACGTTAGTGGGGGTGCCCCCCTGATGGGGTGCGGAAGAATTTTGGGGATGGGAGGAAGCAGTCATGCACAGCTGGGCTTTGGGCACAAACACCACCTCAGCCATCTGGCTCACTTCATCAGACCACGTGTGTCTGGTTTTGTCATGAGGTGGAAGAAGGATACAGCTGAAAATTATAACACGAGAGAAGGGCTGAGCTGAAAAAGTTTGAAAACCTCTGCATTCGAACCTGGTATTTTCTCCCCAGGAAGGTATGTGGATGCAATAATAAAATCATATCTCAGTCGTCTTTTTGAAAAGCTAAATTGATTGAGCTCTTCCAGGCATTTTATCCAGCTGCCAGATCATTTTTGTGGCTCTTTTCTATCCCATCCAAATTTCCAACGTCCTTTTGAGAATGTGGACGCTAGATCTTTTAAAACCACAAGTAGCCCTGTGGCATTTTAGAGACTAACAAAAAAAAAAAAAGACTAACAAAAATATATATGTCCCTCTGCCAGGGCCGGATTAAGAGCTTTAGAGGCCCTAAGCACTGAAAAGATTATGGTGCCCCCCCATATGCAATTCAAAATAAAAACAATACTATACCGTAAAATGAAATTTTATTTTTTGAAATGACACAAAACTTACATGTCTGGTGAAATTAAAATAGCTCCTTTCTAGATTTTCTGATTGCAAAATTCTGGATAAGTTCATCGAAGCTGACTCGACGAAGCATGTCCGCTTCCATACACAATAGGGAAAGTGAATCAAGTCTGTCCTGACACATTGTTGTTCTCTGAGGGTTTTTCATTCTTTTCAGCTGAGAAAAAGAGCGTTCCGCGGAGTTCTGATTTTTCCCATGATGACTACTTCAATGCTTTTTTTTTTTGAAATATCAAATATCAAATTTTTTCAAAAAAAACCCCACCTAATTTTTTTTGGTGCCCCTGTTTTGCTGGTGCCCTAAACACATGCTTAGTCTGCCTATTGGGTAATCCAGCCCTGCCCTCTGCCATGTATATTTGCCAAACTGGACAATCTCTGCAGCAAAGGATAAATGGACACAAATCAGACATCAGAAATGGTAACACATAGAAACCTGTAGGGGAACATTTTAACCTTCCTGGACACTCAATCATGGGTTTAAAAGTAGCCCTCCTTCTACAAAGGAATTTCACTAACGAGAGACTGGAATTCGTCCACACATTTGACATTGTTACCCTGGGCTTGAATAAAGACATTAACTGGTTATTGCACTACAAAGCCAATTTCCCCTGCCTTTGACATTCACATTGTCACATCAAAAGCTATGATTCGCACACATCCAGCCCACTTAATTCACTTCATTAGCATGGGTCCTACAATTGAGAGAGAACTGCTTTTTCTGTTATATATCTCGTTGGTTTCTGTTACTTCAACTCATCTGATGAAGTGGGTTTTACCCATGAAAGCTCACGATCCGATAGATTTTTGTTAGTCTCTAAAGTGTCATAAGACCACTCATTGTTTTAAGGTTACAGACTAATATAGCTCCCCCTCTGAGGCTAGTGTCAGTCATGCTAATGCTGTATAAAGACCAACCAATTCCCTGCTCCTTTTAGCTAGTGCCTTCTTTTTGAGACAGCCTCACATTGGGAGCTTAAGCTGAATTGCTTGTCCACTGTGGGCATGTCTACGCTGGGGAGTTATTTCAAAATAACAAGTGGAGCGTCCACACTACAAAGCCCATTATTTTGAAATAATAACTCCTGCTTGTGAAGAGGAATAAACTTACTTTGAAATAGATATTTCGGGAGTTATTTCAAAATAACGTATTTCGAAGTAACCTGGTGGTGTAGACACAGGCTATGATGCCTAAATCCTTTTCGTATTTTCTGCTTTACGGGGTATAGGTCCCTGTTCTTTATGTATCCTGCGTTCCTTGTCTCCAGAGGCAGTTTAAGCGATTGGCACGATAAAAAAATTACTGTAATAGATTTTCCCTGATGTGACTTCTCTGCTGATTGAATTTTGTGGAGGCTTTTTTTTTTAAGTCCTAGTAATCAGATATACTGTATGCTAGTTTCTTATCTTGTAATTCTGAACAGAATATTGTGGTTGTTCTTTCAAAAGTTTGCAACTGAACAGTGACTCAATATAGCTTTGAAGCTTTGCCCCACAAAAGAAAAATGCTGCTTTCCCTTTAGTTTCTAATGATTACATTTACCACAGCACTGTGCTGTATTTGCTTTATTTTTTCTCTCTGCTGCTGTCTGATGGAAACTTCCAGTTCCAAACGAGGTGTGTAGTGGACTGGTCCATTCATAACTCTGGTGTTCGTAATTCTGAGGCTCTGTTGTGCTATATTTATTGTGTTTTGTGACTCTATAGGTTGGCGGTGATTGGTTACTGTTCGGTTATGCTTCCCATCAGCAGTGGATGGTGAAATAGCCAATATTTTGGTTTAGTTCCCAGTTATTCTGCAGGCAACGTACTGTGCAGGGAACATTAACTCAACTTAATGGGTAATTAAACATTAATTTGTGATGAGACTGGAGCATATTTTAAATTGGTGGGGTGGGGGGGATGGGTAAGGACACAGTAAGCTTTCACAGTGGCCATAATTATCAATAATGAGCCCTAATGGAATTTTTATTAATGCAAAGGAAAAGGTTATATGCCCTGCTCTGTGAAGTTAGCGACAGTCACCGACAGCCTTGCTGGTTCCGAAGGACTTTGTGACCAGCTGAGCGGGTTTATCTTGTTCTGCATCATCCTGCCCAAGACGTAAAGGAAGAAGTGACACATTCCATTTTCTGTTGTGCATTCTGCTGATGAACCAAAACGTTTTGCTAATTCAATTCAATTCCCGAGGATGAGCCTTTGTAATTCCACCCAGAGAATATTAAATTGCCATAATGGAAAAATAAACTAGTTTTATCCCTCCCCGCCCCATTTGGTTTTCAGGTACCTTGACGTACCTTTTTAGTTTATTGATACATTTCCCGGCTCTCTGCAGCATTTGCATCAGGTAGCACTTAGTGTACATGAGCATCTAGAGCTTCCGATCTGGCGTGGTAAGTAAACCAGTAAACGGCGTTGGCAAACTCCATTGTGCTGCTGGGTCGGCTTTTCTAGTCACTCGCAGATAACTGAGAATTTCTCCATGGGCAGCTCTTTCATGTGCTACCCTCTCTCACTGGGTGTACATCTAGGCCTCCACAGGCGGTGAAGTGTGTGACCCTCTAGTTGAAACCTATTTCAAATGCTATGCCAGGGTGGACATTAGAGCCAGTGAGGTTTGAGCACCACGGAACCCTTATTCTAGCTCAGCCTTGAAATCTGAGCCCTAATCCAATCCAGATTCTCGTGGCTTAGTGTCTGCACCCGTTCACACTGCCCAGCTAGCACAGAAAAGCCTCCAGCTTTCATCCAGGACACATCACACGATCCATTGTCTGCAGCCAAGCCCTAAGATACAAACCACATTTGTCCAATACCTCAGACAGAGGCAAATGCCCTAAGGATCTCTGTGAAGCAGAATAAGTGGACGGGAATGCAAAAGGAGACTGCGCCTTAGCCGTCCGAGGAAAGGGACCGATGAATACATCCCACCTCAAGGGCGAACGCTGAGACTGGTCATGCAGGTACTGAAATAAAGCCGCCTTAGCCATGCTTAGCAAATGATTCTATCACTCCCCTTGTCTGCCTGCGACCGCCGTAATACCACCTTGCATGGACCTCACTGGGCATCGTCACAGCCCCGCAGGCCAACTGGTCCATCGTCACAGTGCAAGAAGCACCTTCAATGCTTTTTATTTCCATTTTGATGGGGAAAACCAAGGCACAGAGCACCAGGGCTCGCACCGTGGGCCTGCACTAGAGCTGGGATCAGAACTCTAGCGTCACCTCTGGCGGTGGTTCCCTCTGCCTCCTGAAAAGATCATGGTTAGGTCACGTGTGGTACAGCGGGGGCACAGGCGCTAAGGGGAGCCCTGCCAGGAGAGGTATCTGTTATTTGGCAGGTGCTCCTGTTACTGGTGATGGGCCGAGTGATAAAATCCACCCAGAGACACGGTGGAGGGAGGACAGTGCTGAACGGTGTCCCCTCCCCCATCCCTGAGCTCCTCCTTTCCATTAGAGATGTGAAGGATTAGTTGACTATCCAATAAGCAGTTGCTTATTGGATAGTCGACAGGATAGTCGACGAGTCACCTCCCCCCATTGCTGCCTCTATCAGAAAGAGGCAGCAAGGAGGAGGGAAGAAAAGGGGGTAATTCAAAGCAGGAGCCCAAGGGCTGTTGCTACACTTCAAAGGTGGAGGTGCCTTACTGACATTGAATATTCCATGCAAAATGCATTGACTATTTGATTAGTCAATTACTCGCAATTTAACATCCTACTTTCCATCCTTTGGAGGCATTTTCCACCAGGTTCACCATGTTGAAAAATAGAGGTTTAAAAGCGCTGAGCAACATCTGAACTCCCTCTGATGTCAATGGGCGTTTGGCCCCTGAGTTCCCTGAGAGCGCAGCTAGGACAAAGCCAAGTGCTTTCGAACATCCCCCTCTTCGTCTTTTGGTGGTGGGGTCTCGTATTCCAAGAAAATCCAGCCACACAAATCAAGTAGAGTCACTGCCCTTGAAAGAGGGAGAGAGAAAACTCAATCCAACCCTCGCTTCTTTTGGCTTTTATCCTTCCTGTCGTCGCACAACTAAAAAAAGATATTCTAGGGCTGACCCAGGCCTGATGGAAGAGCGGGAAAATTCTGTTCTACTAGATCCCTGATTCAGCCACGTTGGCTGAAATTGCTGCAGTCACATCTCCTGAAGCTGCCCAACAGTTCAGATTTATTTCCAAAGGCTCAATCTCGCTGCTTTGACAGGGCGACGCTGCTTTTCCACCCTGTCCCTGATGCCGGGCACAGTGATTTCACATCAAATCTAGCCTCCTGAAGGCCGGCCTCGTCTTTTGTGTTCAAGTGCCTGTTTGGCAGGCTGGCCTCCCTGGGACTGTTTTAATGTATATTTGGGGATTTGAAACAAAATCTTTGCTCTTGTCTAGGAGGGGTAGCCCTGTTAGTCTGTATCTGCAAAAACTATAAGGAGTTCTTGGGCACCTCTGGGCATGTCTACACTGAGAAATGATTTCAAAATAAAAACTCCTAAAAGAGCTATTTTGAAATAGTGTCCACATTATCGGGTAGCCTCAAAATTAATCTGAGGCAGACTCCCTTAGGGTGCGTCTGCACAGCATCCTGACTTTGAAATAAGCTACGCAATTTGCGCTACGCAAATTGCGTAGCTTATTTCAAGGTCATTTTGAAATAGCTTATTTTGGAATTTGGTGCTGTCTACACAGTGCCGAATTTCGAAATAGAGCTCTATTCCGACAAGCCGCTTAACCCTTATGGAATGAGGATTACAGGGACGCCGGAATAGTGTGCCCATTATTTCAAAATATTTTTCAAAATAACAGGCACATTTAAAGACGCAGCATTGTTATTTTGGGATACTTCTGGTATCCCAAAATAGCCCTGCTGTCTAGACATAGCCTTAATGTGGACATGTTTCCTTGACTTAGAGTCCTAGGAAGCACTGGGGAATAATTACTTGGACTGACTCTGGAGTGTAGTTATTTCAAAATAACAGCAGCAGAGCGTCCACACGACCGCTATATCAAAATAACTATTTTGAAATAAGCGTTATTCCTTGTGGAAAGCAGCCGTTATTATTTCGAAATAATGGGCTTGGTCGTGGGGACGCTCCGCTTGTGGTTTCGAAATAAGGGAGGTCATTTTGAAATGACTCCCTAGTGTAGTCCGGGGCTTAGAGGCTAAGAGCTTTATTAGGGCACAGGCTTTTGTGGGTAAAACCCACTTCATCAGATAAATGGGAATAGAAGTTACAGAAGCAGGAAGGAAGAAGTTGCTTGCGTTAATGAAGCTAAGTGAATTGGGGTGGAAGTGGCTCATTCACAGCATTTGGTGTGGAGATGTGAATATCCAGAGAGGGGAAATTGCCTTTGTAGTGCGTTAACCAGCTGAGATCCTTATTCAATCCTCAGTGGATAGTGTTGAATTTGCAAATGAATTCTAGTTCAGCTGTCTCCCTTTGTAACCAGCTCCTGAAGTTCTTTTGTAGAAGGATGGCTACTTCCAAATCCATAACTGAATATCCAGCGAGGTTTATGAGTGTTACCATTCCAGATGGCTAGGGTCAGGGGCATACATCTGCCAGATGCTTTATTTTCCCTGGACCTCTTTCTGCTGATTTTCAGGATTCCTCTTTCTGCTGATTTTCAGCTGCAGCTGTTGTCTCTTTGTACTGCAGATGGCTTTGGTAATCTCCGAACTGAAGGATGGAAAACTTTATAGCCAATGAGAGGAGTAGCAAGGGGGTATGTTGTGGAAAGCATCTTGTGGCTAGCTGTGGTGTGACTGGAGAAACGTGACTCAAGCATTAAACCCAGACTTCCAACTGGGCTGCGTCACGTCTGACTCACTGGTTAAAATCTGTTGCACACTCTCTTGGTATAGACAATAGATGGTGTTACAAAGCCAGCCATTTGGCATTGGGAGGTGACTGTGGTAAATGAATCAAGCCCAAGGAATAAGGCCTGCAGGACTTTGGCTGTATGGGTTCTCTGTGCACACCCCAAACTGCCTCCCAGTTGAAAGCCAACAATAGAGATATTGGGGGGGAGTATATTAGAGACACAGGTTCCAAGGCTGTTGAAACGCATGGGATTGGGAGAGCTGCTTTGGAGGGACACCTGATACGTATTTGGTGTGTCTGTATACTGTATAGCACCTACAGAGGCCAGCCAAGAGCAGGCAAGGCACTGTAGTGAGACAGTCCCTGCACCAATGAGCTCCTGGTCTAAACAGATAAGGCAGATGATTGGTGGGAGGGGAAAGAGTCACAGAAAGGGAAAGTGACTTGACAGAGGTCACATAGCTGGTCAGTGGCAGAGCTGGGAGTAGTTTCCAGGTCTCTGGACTCCCAGTTCAGTGCCCTACTAATTGGACTATGATTATATATGAAATATCCCTCCTCCCTATGGACAGCTGGCGTATAACCTGCCCTGCCAGCAAGATCCTTAGTTTCATTTCTTTAGCTGTAGTTCTAGCTAAACCTAGGGCCATTTGACCAGTCCTGCTGGATTCATTTCCTGCTCCCATCATCCCAGTGTATGTGCATGGTTACCAAAGATTGCAGGGCTGTGGGCCAGGTTGCCAGCTGGTGGGAGCAGGTACCAAAGCCAGAAGCGGCGTAGGTGCAATAGCAGGATGGGGTGCCAATTACACTAGATTGCACAGCCACCCCCAAGGTGCCTGGCAGGTCCTACAAGAACTGCTCGGCTGCTCCTGGCTTCTGTACCCCCCTCTGGTCCAACCTCTTTGGTGTGCGTCTCCTACTGTCTCAACCTCACAGCTCCTCTCCACCCCCGGAGTGCTCACAGTACGGCCCTTCCTTTTCGCTCCCCACTGTGCCCTCACTGCCAGGACCCAGATGCAGACTGCACTGATTGGCTGCAGTGCTCGGATACTGCAGGCGCGACATGCTGCAGCGGCAGCTCTGGGTTACATTATTGGTTTCCACACCTAGCGATGCCCTTTCCTGCCTGAATCGCGGCCCAGCTCCGCACTGGGTTGTAAGGAGCTCAGTGACGTGGGGAAGGAAAGGGTGCACCCGCAGGAGGGAAGCTGTCTCCCGTCCACGGCAGATGCTATTGTGTGTGAGATACAGATCGTTGTGCCGAGTCCCGCGTGTGCACTGCAGTGGAGGCTAAGGATGTTAAGAAGTGGGTAAGTGGCTACTTGTGTAGTTGATACAAATTGTATCGACTACACGAGTAGTTGATAAGGAGCGGCGCTCGCTACCGCTGCTGCGGCTCTGCAGTTTAAATGTATTAGGAGCCGGGCACGCCGGCTCCAGGACCACTGCGGTTCTGCCTTCCCTGCCCCCACCTCCCGCACCATGGAGATGATGCTAGGGGGAGCCGACTTTTATGCTGGCTCCCCCCAGCACCGGCCCTTGCTTCTCCCCTCCCCCCTTTGCTGCCTTTGATACAGAGGCAGCGGGGGAGGGGGAGCGAGTAGTCGAGTAGTCACTAGGCTTGTTGGGTAGTCGACTGCTCAACTAGTCTCTTCGATCCCTAGTGGAGGCCCCATTTAGTTATTTTGCTTTGCTCCCCGTTGTCTGCCCTGGGAAATCAAATGCAGTGCCCTGGTGGGGAGCCCTGTTCGGGAATAGCCGTCTGAAGGGTCGGGCCAGCTTCTCCAGGGAGATCGGCAGCAAAAGCGATTCAGGCATGATTTTTCCCTGCTAAAATGGCGCTGGGGACTCGGGGGATGATGCAGTGGGAACAGTGAGTCGTTAGTGTGGGGCAGTCCAGGACCGCTGCATATCAGGGAGTGCGTTTCTCACCTGCTTTCCAATTGATGGCATCTCACTTTGAGCAATGGCTCTGATTCACAGAATGGAGACAAAGCAACTACAGGTTGAACCTCACTAGTCCCGCACTTTCTGATCCGGCAACATCCAGAATGATTTGAGTTAGCCAGATGTCCACTTATCACAGGTGTAGCCAAGTTTCCCGCGGTCCCGTGAAGTTTACAGCCAACAGTTCTGGCTTTAGTGTTCTGTGCTGTTATTTGGCTCTCATTTACCCCTCAATGTCTTCTCAAACCCCAGTAATGCTGCTAGCTAATATTAACCTCCCGTGGTTTGGCAAATTCTCTGGTTCTGAACCAGGTCCCAGGGTGCCGGACTAGAGAGGTTCCCGGACTAGAGAGGTTCCACCTGTCATGTTCTGAAGAAGTCATTCTGATGGGTGCTTAACGGTTCCACGCGAGCTGGGTTAAGCGAATGTGAAGGGTGCATGGGTGAGCCTGCATAACCATGACTCTGTCCTCTCGTGCATGAGGGTTAGAAGAGCCTTTATTCACACAATGGCACCTGATTTCCCAAATCATAGCTCTATTGTAGGGGACGTTCCTTGGGTGCGGCTCCTGCAACTTCCTTTGTCATTGTGGCCCAGTGCAGTGGTGGTGGGAGAACAGCCTGGGATAGATCTTCACCCTCTTGAAGCTGACGTGAGTTTGGCCTTTGACTTCAGCGTGGTCTGGATTTCGTAACTCCATAACCCCAAATGCTCCTTGCAGACATATTTAGGTATCTGTGGGCTGGTCCATCAGAGTCACTCGTGTCCTTTCCTTGCTTCTGCATTGTAGCCAGCCGTGGCAAGGGGTCGTCCACCCCAGGACGGGATGCTCTGGAACATCATCACAGGTGTAGCCCACCATCCTAAGCTACTCCGGCCGCATATGGTCGAAAGCTAGGTGCATCTCGGCTCTCCAGAGCCATCCGAGGCAGCATGGGCCCTGGGCGCCAATGCGGGATGTTGACTGTTGGGTATTTGTGTAAAGATGTAACCGCTTGAAATGTTAGCGGTTACTTGTTTACACACAGGGGGAGCCAGTGCTCACAGGGAACCGGTTTAATTGCTGGCTGCCCAGAAGCATCTATTCCCGCCTCCCCCCTTCCCCCTTGCTGCCTCCGTGAGAGGTGTGTGCCGTCTCCCACCTGCTCCCCCTCTGTGGGGGGCTGGCTTAAAAGCTGGCTCCCTGCACATATCGGCTCCCGCCTCCCGCATCCCTTACTCCCTCTGATACCTAGGCAGCAAGAGGGGGGGAGTGCGTGTCGTCGATAGGATTAGGGAAGCGCGTGTAGTCTATGGGATTAACTGTTTCACCCAGCCTTATCAGTTAATTGTGTAGTCGTCTACACGTTGACATCCCTGGTGCCAACAGCCCTCTGGTAGCGAGTGGGGAACGGAGAGAAGAGGAAAGGACAGAATGGAGGAGGAAAGAAAAATGGGTGTGTGAGAGAGAAAATGGAGAGGAAAACGGACTGGGCTTCCAGCATCTAGCCAGGCGAACCGTAAATATCACTCTTCCTCCTTCCTGGCGACTTACGAATCATGTTGGGAGCAGATGCTCTGGGCTGAGTGGAGGGCTGCACCTACGTTCCCTCTCATTTTTTTCCATCCACATGCAGAATAAATGTTGTTCTGTGCACCGAGACACACATGGCTGTGCACCACCACTAGAGACATGCGCTGCTGGTTGTCGGTGCTCTGCTAAGCAGCTGGGTGGCACCTGAATCTCTCCCGGGTGGCCGCCCAAGCGCTCAGCTTATAGGGAGCACTGGGCCATACTTTGTTATGCCTCGTGGTCCCCCCTACTGGACTGTTGCCCCCCCCCCCCCATGTACCTCTCCTTCCCTAGAACCGCTGCTGTGCACTGAGCGTTAACGCTTCTGGTCCGTATTGTTCTCTGGGTTCAAGACTCTGCAGCGAGTGGGTCTCAGGTCCTGACACACACTCGTGGCGGGATCAGCAAAATAAAATCATTCCTGCTGGAGCCGCGCGAGGATCAGCGGGGCTGGGATGGGTTTATGGCACAGCTGCTGCGAGCCGGGTACCAGGCATTCGCGCCTCCCTGCCGTTCCCCTTCCACAGGGCTGGGGAACCTTTTTTAGGTTGGGGCCCACTGACCCACAGAAAATCAGTTGGGGGCCGCACACAAGGGAGAAGGAACCCCCCCCCAACAAACCCTCACTGAGGTGGCCCCTGGCTGAGAAGGAGAAAGACCCTCCCCACATTCCCCTCGCACGCCAGAGTCTGGGGGGGCCGGCCTGGTAGATTTTGTGCACTCCAACCCAGCTGAGAGGTAGTGGGGAGGAGGGCTGGAGCACCAGCGCGGGCTCCCTAGTGCTGGGGGGGGGGAGCCAGGCACACTGGGGGCCACAGGTTCCCCATCTGTGCCCTTCAGGCTGGCAGCAAAGACAGACAAGGGGCATGTGGGATCTGCGGAAACACGCACAAATGGGCCCCGCGTGGCACGGAATAATCTGGCTGGGTGGGCTTGTATGTGGCGTTTATAACCCCAGCTTGGTCCGATCGGGGCAGCGCCGGCTTTTCTACCCACTTGTCCAGCGGGGCAGATGGAGGTACTTGCCCCAGTCACGCAGGGAGCCGGGGAGAGGCCGGAAGTAGAGAGCTCACTGTTTGCTGGCTACCGATCCTGTGCTCGCTGACTGTGAGAACGAGTTCCAAGGGTTCCTAAGGAGCTGCAGCATTCCTGGGCTATCTGAACTTGTGCTTTCTAAGCCCCTTAGGCGGGCGGGGAGGGGTGGGGGGTGTTCCTCCATCAGAAAACCCTGTGGCCAAGGCCCGACAAACAGCTGTGGCAGGGAAATGGTTTGATCTCTTCCTCGAAGTTGTAAGGAGGGAAATGTTGCCCGTGTTTCTCAACACAACCACATGCATCCGCCCTCATCCTCCTGACCTGCCAGAAGCCACTGTGCTGTGGGAGGCGGGGGCATGAACTGTCATGTATTTGTGTAAACGTGGAACTGCTGGATTTTTAACGGTTACGTGTTTACATGCTGTGGGGGAGGGGAGGTGGGAGCCAATGCTTGCAGGGAGTGGGCTTTTAAGCCAACTCCCCGTGACCACCGGCTCCCGTCTGCCTCCTTCCTCCCTCCCCATCTGCCTCTGATAAAGAGGCGGTGGGGGGGAGTTGCAGGCAGTTCCTACCTGCCTCCTTGCATCCCCTCACGCTATCAGAGGCAGTAGTGGGGGGATGGGAGGAGGCGGCTCCACAGGAGCTGGCTTAAAACCTGGCTGTTCATGGGCACTGGCTCCCATCTCCCCGCACCGCTTGCTGCCTCTGATATAGAGACGACAAGGGGAGGATGTGCGTAGTCGTTCGGATTAACCAATAAGCCCAGGCAATCGACTACCCGCTAACATCTTGAGTAAGAGGTGGCCTTTTTTGGGTGAAATTTATAAAAGAGGTCCTGATCTCTCATGGGTATCCAAGACCCCTTAAGGCAGGATTGCTAACCCCATTCCCCAGTCCTGATTCCCAATCGGGTAATGGCATTCTGTTGTCCCCTCCACGTTCCCTGTGGGATAGCAATTCGATACCATGATCGTCCGTCCGTCCATCTGGCTCTCACCTATGGCTTTAGCGCGGGTCAGTGCCGTTACATGGCAGCATTCCAGGATGGCGGGCATGACCCCTTTGCGATGATATTCCCAGAGGTTCTTTGGGATGCCCATGATCAAACCATCACACCAGGCTTCCTGATAAACCAGAGCCGCCTGCTTATTTATACAGCACCCTCCCCATTGCTCTAAGAGAGTTTCATGAGCTTTAAAGAACCCTTCCCAACACCAGTGGGGAAAATGCGAATGACAAATTAAAACCAGATCATATCCGTTTGCAACTCAGTCATCCCCCATCTCCATTGTCCGCTCCCCCTCTCCTCTCCCCAGTCTCATTGTGGTCACCCGCTCTGATACGTCAGCATGATTATCTGTGTAGTGCCTCGGGCTCTGGATTTGTAGCCAGGGTATTAAAGTATCTCCCTGTGATGCAAATCAGAAACTCGCCTGCAGGAAGGAGCCATTGAAGTAGTTGGAAATCTTGTTTCTTGCTCCGCTAGGTGAACCCCGGCGAGAAGACGCTTGCAGAAAGACGATCCAGTTTAGATGCGGAAATCGATTCCTTGACCAGCATCCTGGCCGATTTGGAAAGCAGCTCCCCCTACAAGCCACGGACTCAGCAGGTGAGTGGGTGAGCCCCTTTGGGTGCCCGTCGAACGGTGTAAACGTGGAGTGAGAAATCCGCACTTCCGGAGTCAACTTGCAAACCAGTTTTTAATCCTGGTGAGTGCGCCCGCCAGTTTGTATCTTTGCGGCATCCAGATGTGCCTCCCGATGGGAGAACAGGCGCAGTGGGGTGCAGGACCAGCGTAAGAGCTACCATGCAGCTGGGCAGCGTGTTTAGGTGTCTGCATGTGGAGCTGGTCAGAGGGGCGACCGTAAAAATGGCATCTTGGGTACCGTGATTTTCTTTTCTGCCATAGCGGCTGGATGAAAGCCCTGCTCCAAAGCACTTTTTATCTGGCAGCCTGACCCACTTTCTGAATATTGAGCTGCCTTCTTTTTGCTTTGTTGTCTGATCAGCAGCAGGGGTGAGGGATGGATCTTAGCCCAGTTGTCAGCGTGGTTACCACCAAATGGAACCACACAGACTCCTCCGGATCTAGATCTGGGCAGCAGGGCAGATTTTTATCACTCGGATTCTGGGGACACGTAGGCTGCAGATCTCTGCATATTGCAGGATTTTTTAGCATCAGCAAAATGACACATTCGTGGCATTTCAAGGGGTTTGTTGATGTGGTGTCCAAAAACCTCCCACACCCAATAGCCGTCCAGCTGGACGTTTCTGTCTGCTTGCCAGTGAATATTATGCATAGACGTGTGTCTGCCCCTCTGTGTGGACACTATACATGTATGTTCCAGGGCTAGTGACGAAACCCACGAAAGCGAGACTCATCGGAGTCAGCAGATGCAAATGCTTGCACTGTGTGAGGTATTTGTATTCAGTTGCCATCTGTTCAGGGTAAGGTTCTGCCTCCTTAGCCATTGCTGTAACTGGCCTTGTAGTGGCAGAGTAGCTGTGTACGTATGGCAGCATCTTGAGTACAGATGCTGCATGCCACGCTAATACTGGTGTAAATAGCAGGGTAGGTAGTGAGATTCAGCTTAGGCCACGTCTCCACTTGCCAGAGGCTCGAAGTGCTGGTGATCGATCTTGCAGAGTTTGATTTAGCGGGTCTAGTAAAGCCCCTCTAAATCGAATGCTGAGGCCACCCCTGGTGGCGCTGGTTCTCCTGGCGATAGAAATCCCACATTCCAATGTGGCTCTATGCAGGTTTATTTGGGGTTCTGTAGGATTCGACTGTGCCATCATGGTTGCAGTTGAGTCATGCCACTTATTCCGTCAGTGCTGAGACCCTCTCTCCTGCGGGTGGTGTGTTTAAACTCACTTTTAGCACAGGTATGTAAAATCTTGTTTAATTTAGGCATGTCAGAGGTTAACTGGTTATCTAGGTACCCAGTAGGCAGTAGGCTTATTGACCTACTTAGAAGGTAACTGGTTAATCAACCCGGCTGGCTGGACCCCACTCTCAGCTGGGGCAGGATGGAGCAACCCCTGCCTGTGGCCATATCAGTTAACTGGTTAAACAAAACATTTAACCAGGTAACTATTTTAGTGCATTTATACATCCCTAGTTTAATTAGTTAAATGAGCCCTGCTGCAGTTGGGGGTGCTCTGGCTGGCCTGGAGCACCCTGCCTGCGGTGCGCCCTGCCCGTAGTGGGTACAGGGCTGCTCCAGCCCCTGCTGGTTAACTGTAACCAGTTAGCAGGTTACTGGTTAACCATTCACATCCCTAATTTAGCACGTGCAACTCATGCCATTTTCTGCGAGCATAAGTGACTGTGGAGCTTGGGGTGTGTCTTCAGCACACAGCTAACCCAGGCTTCTACCGGGCTTTGGTCCAAACATCTCTGCTGGCTGCAAGGGAAAGCTTCTAACCAGCGTTTGGAGATACTCTAAACCTCATCTTAGCCGCTATCCTGGTGGCAGTGGTGGGGCACTTGAACTCACATTAACTCAGGCTGAACCCCTCCGCTTTGGTGGCAAGACCGTATGCAAAATCACTCCAGTGGCTGATAGTCCTCCGGTGGCTTCCCACTGTTCCCCCAAAGGACAGGTAGGTTCTTCTGCAGATGATGCAGCATATTGGGGAAGAGTCCTCGAGTGCCTCAGCCACCTTTTGCTCATTTCCCATTACACTTTGCAATAGGCATTACTTAACGTAATTGTGTCCCGTGAAAAATATAATTACGCCAACTATTAACAGCAGCTGCAAGAAAGAGAAAATGTTGGAGCTGAATGTGTCATCTGCTGTAATAAAAAGGTACATGAGTAAGTCCTTGAACAGGGGAAACATAATACAAGCCTTTGATGTTTGTCTTTATTTGATCTGCAGTATCACAAACCCAGTGACTCACTTGACAGCCTACAGTAGGATAATTGCTTAGCCTGAGAATTACAAGGCCACCTCATCAGTCAAGCTATGTAGTTCCTGATTCAAGCCTTCACTTACTATCCCAAATGTGACAGGATAATGGAGGTGGCTAGGAAAAAGGGAATCAGGGCTTGTCTACATGGCAGATCTTTCCAGTTATACAGGTTGAACCTCTCTAATCCAGCACTCTCTGGTCCAGCAACCTCCATGATCCGGGATGATTTCTGTTAGCCAGATGTCCACTTGTCATGGGTGTGGCTGAGTTTCTGCGGTCCCATAAAGTTTGTTGACAGCCCCCAGTTCTGGCGCTCAGTATTCTGTGCTGTTATTTAGGTCTAATTTACCCCTCAGAGTCTTCTGAGAGCCCAGTAAGCAGTGGCAGTGTTGGTAATGCCGCTAGGCAATGTTGACAGTATTGACTGTGGGGGACCCTCATTCAGGTATAACGTTGTTTTTTTTCATCTTAGCTTAAACTGCTTCCAAACAAGCAGAACCTAAACTGGAAAAAGGCCCTTTTATACTGGAAATAGAGGTTATACTGGTATAACTGTAATGGTTTAAATTCACACCCTACCTTATACCCATATGACTTCTGGGCTTCCCACTACAGAAAGGATGTGCCCAGTGGAGGGCAACCAAAACGATGAGGGGGCGGGAGCACATGACCTATGAGGAGAGGCTGAGGAATTTGGGCTTATTTAGTCTGCAGAAGAGAAGAGTGAGGGGGGATTTGATAGGAACTTTCCACTCCCTGAAGGGGGGTTCCAAAGAGGATGGAGAGAGGCTGTTCTCAGTGGTGGCTCCCAGTTGTAGCACGAATATGTCTACAGAACGATAGAACTGGAAGGGACCCCAAAAAGGCATCAGGTCCAGTCCCCTGCCCTCACGGCAGGACCAAGCACTGTCTAGACCATCCCTGTTCTACCTGTTCTTGAATATCTCCAGGGATGGAGATTCCACAACCTCCCTAGGCAATTTATTCCAGTGTTTCACCACCCCGACAGGAAGTTTTTCCTAATGTCCAACCTAAACCTCCCTTGCTGCAGTTCAAGCCCATTGCTTGTCCTACAGTTTATGGGCCTCAAGCCTGGTCTGTCCTCAGAGCTTTGATTCAGCTGGCATGTAGTGGCAGAGTAGATCTGCAGGTCTCTGGGGGTGAATGTTAAGCTTTGGTTTAAAAAAACCAATCAGCAAGCTCTTATTATTTGTGCCTTCTCTAAGGTGGCCGTCTTGAGGAGGATTCCTCAAAAAATAGCTTTGACAAATATGTGATTTTCCCCCCCATTCATCCTAATGAGGGGTTGATTCTGAAACTTAACGATGATGGTTTAACTGCTTGTAATTGTTAGCAGCAGCCTCCAACTTTCCCTGGAGTTCTGGATGGAGCAAGAGGTTGTGGGTAATAGTTGAGTACCACTCCTGTATTCCTACAGTGCAGATCTGTCTCCGGCCTAATAGTAACACCCTTGATGGATATTTGTTGTTGTTGTTGTTGTTTGTTGAACACAGAAGAAAAAGAAACTCACTTTTGTCTCTAATACCCTGGGAGCTAATTGCAGGACATTCAAGCAGTCCTGAAATCCCTGTCTCTAAATGCAGAATTGCATCGAGCCCTTGTAAATGCTTGCTTGGCAGGTGCTTTTACATTTGCCCCAGAGTTAACGCTCTCCAGGGATGGTGCTGTTGCCATAGTTCACACCCCAGCCTCTGAGTTTTCCATGCCCACGAACACACATCTGCAGAGAATTACACACGCGGCAGGTACATTCACCAGTACTGTGGTGTACATGTGACTTTTCAGGTAGTATTGTCAGCCCAGTGTGTAGTTGTATCATCACCTATCTCTGGAGCAGAGAAAGCCTCCCTTTGTTCATGAATTCCAGCCGGAGCCGGCCAGCTGATGGACGCTCTTCTGATTAGCAGATGCTTGAGTCTGCTGCATCTGTTGCCATGTATTAGAAGTTAATCCTTTTGATAAGAGCACATCCGTTAAGAATTTTTTTTTTTAATTTCAAGATCCCCGATGATCAGATTGTCACAGATGCACCAGATCGGAGTGACCTTTCCCGGGTATTATTCCTTCCTCTGGTGCTGTTGTCAGTGTGACAGTAAAGTACTTCTCTCCCGGCAACGGCTTTTGAAAATTTTCAACTGTGCAATCAGGTTCACCAAAACCTTGTTTTCCCTGCTTGTGAAATAGCATTTCATGCTTCATTTTTGCACGTGTGTTTGGTTACAGATTCAAAGGAAGCCGAGTGTAGACCACATTGTGCTTTGTAATCGAGGCTGTCATCTCAAATGTTGCCTGTCAGAAAGGACAAATATTGATTTTGGAGACTGAGTTACAAAGTAAATGGTGCCTCGTAAATTGTTTATTTTTAATCTTCTGTGTTCATTATTATTTGGTTATGAATGGTTTCAGAACATGCACCGTGCCTTTCTAAGCGGCTCACGGTACCTGGTGTATTGCCAAATTTTGTTTTGTTGCTTTTATTTGTCAGTGGCACCATCATATTCTTTACCAGCCCCTTGGGAAATGAGTCACTGATTACTCCAGTAGAGGTTTTTGTGATATGCTGTTTCATTAATAACACTGAACTCTCTTTCACCCTTAAGGTGACAATTGTGCTTCATAAACTATATATGGACAATGCCATGGAAATGCAGCCACCTCTGGGGTGGAGGGCAGCAGGAAGCCAGTGCACAACACACTATCTATCTGCTTTTAGGGGCTGTCACAGCTGAGAGTTTCATTTACATGAACACATTTAGCCTCACAACATCCTAGTGAGGTAAGGAAGAAATGTGCCCACTTTCCATATGGGGAACCTGAGGCACAGAAAAGCTGTAATTTGCCGAATCATAGAATACTAGAACTGGAAGGGACCTTGCAAGGTTATCAAGTCGAGTTCCCTGCCCTCACGGCAGGACCAAGCACCATCTATCATCCCTGATAGATGTTTATCCAACCTGCTCTTCAATATCTCCAGTGATGGAGATTCCACAACCTCCCCAAACAATTTATTCCAATGTTAAATATCCTACTATCAAGGTGGTTATTCTTAATGTCCAACCTAAACCTCCCTTGCTGCAGTTGAAACCTATTGCTTCTTGTCCTATCGTCAGAGGCCAAGGAGAACAATTTTTCTCCCTCCTTCTTGTAGCACCCTTTTAGGTACTTGAAAGCCACTATCATGTCCCTCCCCTATGTCATCTCTTTTCCAAACTAAACAAACTCAGTTATTTCAGCCTTCCCTCAAAGGTCATGTTTTCTAGACTCTTAATCATTTTTGTTGTTCTTGTCTAAACTGTCTCCAATTTCTCCACATCTTTCATTAAATGTGGTGCCCAGAACTGGACACAATATTCCAACTGAGGCCCAATCAGCACAGAGTACAGCAGAACAATGACTTCTCGTGTCTTGCTCACAACACTCCTGTTCATGCAGCCCAGATTCATGTTGGGTTTTTTTGGCAACAGCGTCACCCTGTTGCAAATTCTAGGTTCACACACAGTCAATCTGTCTCCACTGGAACTGAAACCAGCTCTCTGACGTCCGAGTCTCTTAACTGCATGTGACGTGTATTGCATGACTGCAGGAAGAGGAGAGATTTTGGCTAAGGACACCCAGAAAAAAAATCTACTTTTGCAAAAAGCATCACAGGATGTTTAATGCGCTGGCAGAACCTCAGCGAAAGTGACAGCTTGTTCCTGCCTTGTTGTGAGTTTAGTCTGGCCGGGATTCAACCGACGGGGCCAGAGGACGTAGATATCCCAGTCTTAGCCATCTCCTGCTGAGCTCCAGTGGGCTTCAAGAGCTGCAGCCCATAAGTTCTGTTGGAGGTTGGGGGTGGGATATTGCTGGACTGTAGATCCCTGGCATTGCTCAGTGATTTCTCTCACCGCATGTTGAATTGGGATATTTCCCCAGAACCGTTCCTCTGCCATCTCTTAATCAGGCGTGGCGCTGTGCGAGCAAAATCAGGGTTTTCAAAGCCTTTGCTGGATTCCTCCGTCCCTCCATCCCCCGTCATAGTTGGGCCTCGGTTCAGCATCCGAGAGGAAGGCTGGTGTGTGAGTTTCTGATCCAACCAGTCGTGCTCCTGTCTAGCTCTCCGTCAGGGCTCGTGTCAGCTGTGCGCACTCTCCCCATCTGGTTCCCCCTTTGCCTCTCCTGGGCAGGATCTGTCGTGCACCTCTCCGTGCGATTTGAGGCACGCTGCCTTGCACGGAACACAAGACAGCAGAAGGGAGCTTACCCCACCACGCTTGTGAAGCCCAGTGTGCCGGGGAAAGAAGCAATTGCTATTTACTTGCCTAGGTGTGAGTGTGCCATGAAGGCTACGCCCTGCACAGGGGGCCTGGGGTTTGCTGGGGCACCTCCTTGCCACCCAGGCTGGATGGGCCGGTGCACTCCCAGTCGGCGGGATCCCCAACGTGCATGGAGGGTCTGTCTTGGTCCCATCTCTCATCCCGTTTGCGTCAGTGCGCCCCTCCCAAGGATGCAAACATGGAGCCATGCCCCTCTCTTTCCTGTGTGCAAAGACTGACATCGCCCCGTGCCTTTGGCCTGGGCACGCACGGAGCAGGGAGGTTCCTGGGGCCCGATCTGCCGCCTCCGTGCGATGCCGGATAAGGGCCATTCCCAGTCAGCCTGGTTCTGCAAACTTTGTTCACACCAGTGATCCCCCTGGAACCAGAACTGGGCCCTTATTTCTCCAAGGTATGTCTCCAGCACACGCCCCACCAAACAGCACCTTGTGATGGGCTGGGGCAGAACTAGCTCCCATGGGAGCTACTAACCCGTGGGAACCTTTTACCACGGTGACTGGAAAAGGAGAGCAGCTGGGGAGGGCGTCGGAGGAGATGGCAAAGGGGGAATCAAGTCAGTACAATGGGGAGAGCCTGGGGATGAGTTTAGAAGCACGTACCTGGGATTGGGCCTCAGCTGCTACTATTAGGGCTTGTGACCCCTGCTGCTCAGCAGATAGACCCAGTTGAGTGAGCACACAGCCCTGCCAGAGCTCTTGCTGCGTGAGGCCTTTGCATCACAGGCCCCGGCATGTGACCAACGCCGTCACAGGAGGCATAGTGCGCTTTTGGGGGGCCCCACCAGACCATAGAATCCTAGGGCTGGCAGAGACCTCAGGCGTCATCGAGTCCAGCCCCTCCCAAAGCAGGTCCAGCCCCAACTCAATCATCCAGGCCAGGGCTTTGTCAAGCCGGGACTTAAACACCTCTAGCGATGGAGCTTCCACCCCCTCCCTAGGGAACCCATCCCAGTGCTTCACCACCCTCCTAGGGAAATAGTTTTTCCTCATCTCCAACCTAGACCTGCCCCACTGCAACTTGAGACCATTGCTCCTTGTTCTGCCATCTGCCCCCACTGAGAACAGCCTCTCTCCATCCTCTTTGGAACCCCCCTTCAGGGAGTTGAAGGCTGCTATCAAATCTCCTCCCCCCCCCCCCCCACGCTCTTCTCTTCTGCAGACTAAACAAGCCCAAATCCCTCAGCCTCTCCTCGTAGGCCATGTGCTCCATCCGCTGAATCATTTTGGTTGTCCTCCGCTGGATCCTCTCCAGTGCATCCACACCCTTTCTATAGTGGGGGGCCCAGAACTGGACACAATACTCCAAATGTGGCCTCAC
Organism: Pelochelys cantorii; assembly: GCA_032595735.1. Classification (NCBI taxonomy): domain Eukaryota; kingdom Metazoa; phylum Chordata; order Testudines; family Trionychidae; genus Pelochelys; species Pelochelys cantorii. Next base: position 4,094,536 of record CM064335.1, on the reverse strand, counting down.
CAATGCTGAATAAAGGGGAATAATCACTTCCCTAGATCTGCTGGCAGTGCTCCTGGAGGTTGTTTGGTTTCTCCCTGGGGGAGGCAAGTGATTAGGTGGTAGGAAGAGAGCCAAGTGAGTTTTCTTAGAACTGGAAGCACCAGGAGAAGAGATGCTTGGACTGCAGAGAACAGGGTGCCCTCTTGTTATCCTTGTAGACCCTTAGATATGAGTACAGAAGGATGAGACCTTGGGTAAAATCCTTGGCCTGCTGAAGTTCGTGTAAGTTTTGCCATTGTGGCCAGGATCAGACCTCTGAAGGAGGCAGAGGCAGCATGGGTTGGGTGAAGCATCTTTACCACACATCTCCAGAAAAGAGTTACTCATCTGTCCCAATGGCATTTGCCTTTCCAGGGACTATTCATCCCATACTTGTTCCCATGACATAAGAATCAGGAGTCACCAAATGAAATTAATGGGCAGCGGGTTTAAAACAAACCAAAGGAAGCTTTTCTTCACGCAGCACACCATCAACCATTGGAACTCCTTGCCAGAGGATGTTGCGAAGACCAGCAATTTAAGAGAATTGAAAAAAGAGCTAGATACATTCATGGATAGGTCCATCAATGACAATTAGCCAGGATGGGTAGGAATGGTGTCCCTTGCCTCTGTCACAGGCTGGGAATGGGTGACAGGGGAGGGATCACTTGATGATTCCCTGTGCTGTTCATTCCCGCTGGGGGCAACTGGCATTGGCCACTGTCGGCAGTCAGGATCCTGGGCTAGATGGAGCTTTGGTTTGACCCATTTTGGCTGTTCTTATGTATTCCTCTCCTTATGAGATCACTCAGCCAGTAACTGCCCTTCTCCTTTACTGGGGGGACCCACTGACTCCTTTCCACTGATCACAGCTGATTCCAACTCGTCTGTAATCCCTTCATCTCTGCTGAAAAAGGGTTGGAGGCAGGAGGTCGTTCACCCATCACCTTTTTGCTCCAAATATCCTGAACTCCATCCAGAGGGCGGTGGGCTGCCAAGGCAGATGGCACAGCACTCGTGTCATGAGAGACGCTGCTTAAGGCAACTGATTTGTGCCCTAGACACAACTGCTGCATTGGGTTTGAGGGGCATGATTGGGGTAGAACTTGTCATGACATTTAAAACAGGTGCTTCTCGACAGTTTCTCTGGAGTCCATCCATGGCTTCCCTCATTGTAGTATCTGAGGGCCTGATGATCGGTAGTGGATTTTTCCTTGAAACGCTCTGGGGAAGCACCCAAATTCCCATGTTACAGCTGTAGAATTAAAGCACAGCAAGACTGGGACCTATGGTAGACCATGAAAATGAACCCACATCTCCTGGATTCCCAGCTGGCTTGCTAACCACTGGGCCATCCTTCTTCTTGCTGTCTTCTTTGACAGCACGTCCATCTACAGTCAGGTGTCAGAGGTTGCCGTGAGAGTCTGTTTCAGCAAAAACAAGGAGGAGTCTGGTGGCGCCTTCAAGACTAACCATTTTGTGATGGCATAATCTTTCGTAAGGTCCAACCAATGTTCCCTCAAATGTTTTCCATCCGTGTGCAGAATAAAGTTTTTATGTGCACCAAAGCCTGTGTGAATGTGCACCACCCATAGCAACACAAACCCTAGCTGCGGGCACTGTGCGAATCAGCGGGGCGGCACTGGAATGTTTCCTAAGCGGCTGCCCAGGCGCACAACTTACAAGGATTGCTGGCTGCAAACTCACTACTGTCAAGAGGAGATCCCTCCCTGACCCCCTCACTTGATAGGCAAAGCGGTCCTGCCACTGGCCCTGTTTCCGCGGAGATGAAGGGAATACAGAAGAGCCAGTATCCGGGCAATAAAGGGGATTGAGAACCAATCAGCCAGCTGTGCAGTTCCTCCCCCACGTGCCTTCCCAACATAAATATGCATGGTACGTTTGTAGCCCTCGCCCAGATCAGAATTGGTACAAGATGTTCCCAGTGGGGAGGCATGAGACGAATGCGACTGCGGACAGTTTTAGGAGCTGTCTGTATTTCCTTCACCATTAATTGCCTTTGGCTCGCCTGCCTCGGCCCTATTGGCATCTGACTGCAGTGCGGAGATGCATTATATCTTTCTGTATCGTAAAGCGGCAGAGGCTAATAGGCTTCAAAAATAACACAAGAAAGTGATGAGTTGCTGGAGCCTCACGGTAGCTCTTCTAATACGTGTAAATTACCCCCATCTGCTAGAAGCTTCATTGTACAAGAGAGAGGAAGTGCCTTTTTTTGACACAGATGTTTTATTGCAGAAAAAATGAACTAGAGAACATAAGAATGGCCACACGGGGTCAGATCAAAGGTCCATCCAGCCCAGTGTCCTGTCTGCCGACAGTGGCCAATGCCAGATGCCCCCGAGGGAGTGAACAGAACAGGTAATGATCAAGCGATCTCTCTCCTGCCATCCATTTCCAGCCTGTGACAGAGGCAAGGGACACCATTCCTATCCATCCTGGCTAATAGCCACTGATGGACCTACCCTCCATGAATGTATCTAGCTCTTTTTTGACTCCAGTTAATGTCCTGGTCTTCACAACATCCTCTGGCAAGGAGTTCCCCAGGTTGACGGTGCGCTGCATGATGAAAAATTTCCTTTGTTTTGTTTTAAACCTGCTACCTAGAGGACATATATATTTTGGCTTAGAAGTAGTTCTGATTTTCATAGTGTTGCCTTGTCTTTTTTTTTTTTTTTTTTTTTTTTTGCATAAACCAAGCACAATGACATAGTTTGCAATCGTATGTTAGCATGTATTACTATGTAGTGCTTCATTAGGGAGCAAACTGTGACGAGTAGAAAACAGACTTTCGAAGGGAGAAAACTTCCCCAAACAAACCTACTTCACTGCTAACAGCCAGCGCGCCAGTCCTCTGTCATTTCCACATGAAATCAATAACACGTTGGTCCAGCCAGTATCGATGTCTTTTCTTTGAGATCTGGGGGACGAATGGCTCTGCCCAGGAAATGAGAGTTTGAAATTGTTGCATTATCTCTGTCATTGTTCACCACCTGCAGTCTAGTTTTATTTCAGTCTCAGACTGATCCTGATTTCCAGACCACTTGATCAGAGGTTTCACTCAGCAGTGTGTGTAAGGCACTGAAACACATAGCATGGTAGTTATGTAGGTAGGCATATCATCTGGCAGCATGAATTGTGGACGTTTCATAGCTCTTCCAGCAAGGCATCATTCTGATAATCAATCTAATTTGACTTCCCCTCTTGCAGAAGACAGACTACAGCCTGTCACGCAAAGATTCCTGCATCCAATCCATAACATGTGGTTCAGCTACAGCTGAGATGTGGGCCGGGAGATGGAGAAACTTCAGAAGGTCTTCGGTCGTGTTTCTCTTGACTTCCAAGCAGTAGATGAATTAGCACATTGCCAGCATTGGAAATCTTTTTGCCTTGGAGATGTGTCTTGGTTGTCACAAATTTGGAACATGAACAGCCATTTAGGGCTTCTCTGTGCCAGGGAGAAGAACGACCTTCTGTAGGTCGATCATCTAGCATTCAATTTTGTGGGTTTAGTGTAGACCCCCAGATCGAATGCTAAGGGCAGCCCCCTCCGGCATCCAGTACTCCTCATTCTGTGTGTAGACGCTGCGGTGGCTCGGCTTAAGATAAGCCGAATCCAGTGAAGCATTTTGCGTAGCTGGATGATGACTTGCCTGGTCTAGTAGACCATGCCTTAGAGCAGGGGAGGGCAAGAGGCTGCCAGCGGGTTGGATTCGGCCCGCCAAGCCACCAGATCTGGCCCATGGCTGCCTCGCCGGAATCCTTCGGCAGAAAACAGCTCACACTTTAAAAAGCCAGCTGTTCTCTGCTCCCCACTGCTGGGGAGGGAGGAGGGAGACTTCTCATGCTGTTCCTGCTCCCCCCCCCCCAATAAAGTCTCTGATCTCCAATTGGCCAATCTCTCAGTTTCCAGGCAATAGGAGCCTGAGAATTTTTGCTGGGAGCAGGGGCAGTGTAGGAAGCCTTCTCTCTCCCTCCTCGTCCCCCTTCCTCTTCCTCCCCCCATCCCCGGAGCAGAGCCACATGGAGCAGCAAGCAGCCTGCAGCAGACAGTCTGCCTCAGATTTCTGCTGGTAAGCCCCTCCCAGCCAGCCTGCCTCTGGCACCCCAGCCCCTCCCTTCCCTAACCCTTCCCCTGGCTACATACCCAAACCCTCTGCCCCCTCCTGTACCCACACCCCCTCCGGGTATGTCTACACTACAGCACTAATTCGAACTAACTTAGTTCGAATTAGTTAATTCGAACTAAGCTAATTCGAATTAGTGCATCTAGACCTAAAAACTAGTTCGAATTAGCGTTTTGCTAATTCGAACTAGCATGTCCACACTGAGTGGACCCTGAACCGAAGTTAAGGCTGGCCGGAACCAGTGCCGGCAGGGCATCAGCTTAGGACTTAGAGTGTGGAGCTGCTGCCTCAGGCTAGCCGAGGGCTGTGCTTAAAGGGACCCGACCCCCACCCCGGACAGACAGTTCTCAGGGTTCCCCGCTTGCTTGTCTGCCTTGATGAGGGACAGCAAAGCAGTCCTGACTTGGAGTGCCCTGAGTGCCTGCACTCGGCACATCACAGCCCTTGGCCATCAGCCCGGCTGCACTTGCCACAGGCTGCCATCTGGGGGGGTCATTCGGGGGGCTGTCAGAATCCAGGAGGCCCTGCAGGAGAGCTTCCACCCCGAGGAGTCCGCAGAGCCACCCCAGTCCTCCCCATCGGGAGCTCGTGCCCCATTCCTCCCTCACCTCCTTCCACTTACCCTTCCCTAGCCCCCCTTCCTGATGTAAAAAATAAAGGACACGTACGTTCAAAAATAGAAACTCTCTTTATTTAACAAAACTGAGGGTGGGGGTGGGATTAAACTCTGGGGAGACTGGGAAAAGGAGGTGGGAGAGGGGAAGAGAGAGGGTGGGAGAGGGGAGGTGGAAACCTGGGAGGAGGGAGCTGGAAGGGGGAAGCCAGGGGAAGAAGGAGGAGGGGAAGTCTAAAACTATGGTACGCCATATCTTCAGTATTGTGTAGAGATGGGGTCTACTCACCTCAAAAAAGATATTTTGGCCTTGGAAAGGGTTCAGAAAAGGGCAACTAAAATGATTAGGGGTTTGGAACTGGTCCCATATGAAGAGAGGCTAAAGAGACTGGGACTTTTCAGCTTAGAAAAAAGGAGACTGAGGGGGGATATGATAGTGGTCTATAAAATCATGAGTGGTGTGGAGAGGGCGAATAAAGAAAAGTTCTTCATTAGTTCCCATAATAGAAGGACCAGAGGACACCAAATGAAATGAATGGGTAGCAGGCTTTAAACTAATAAAAGAAAGTTCTTCTTCACAAAGCAAATAGTCAACCTGTGGAACTCCTTGCCAGAGGAGGCTGTGAAGGCTAGAACTATAACAGAGTTTAAATAGAAGTTAGATAAAGTCATGGAGGTTGGGTCCATGGAGTGCTATTAGCCAGGGGGTAGGAATGGTGTCCCTGGCCTGTTTGTGGAAGGCTGGAGATGGATGGCACGAGACAAATGGCTTGGCCATTGTCTTCGGTCCATCCCCTCCGGGGTACCTGGTGTTGGCCGCTGTCGGCAGACAGGCTACTGGGCAAGATGGACCTTTGGTCTGACCCAGTACGGCCATTCTTATGTTCTTATGTTCTAAGCTCAGGGTCGGGGGTCTCACTGGACCAACTTGATTTTCATGCAAACCTGCTCCTGGGTTCACATGTGGCCTTTGGTGGCCAGGCTGGCAGCTATCCTGCCCTAGACGGCCGCTTTCCTGTGCCTAGTGCGGAGATTGTGGACGTTGGAGGTCTCCCCCCAAACCTCGATGAGGTCCACGATCTCCGCACTAGACCAGGCGGGCGTCCACCTCTTGCGGCCCCAGGAAGGTTCCTGGGAGCCGCCAGGCTGGTCCTGGGAAGAGGGGGAGGGCTGGGTGGCAGCGGGTGGCTGGCTCATCCCGTGCCAGGTGCAGGGTCTGCTGGTTGGGTGCTGGCAGGCTTGCACCTGGCACGGGCACCGTTACCAGACCGTGCCCCTTTAAGGGCTCCGGGGCCGGCAGGGGGGCAGACGAGTTTCCCTGGCTTGGCCCAGAGTGGCCACCAGGGCAACCTGGGAAGGGCTAGCCTCCCACTACTTCGAATTAAGTGGCTACACAGCCCTTAATTCGAACTACTTAATTCGAACTAGGCGTTAGTCCTCGTAGAATGAGGTTTACCTAGTTCGAATTAAGTGCTCCGCTAGTTCGAATTAAGTTCGAACTAGTGGTTTGCGTGTGTAGCGCCTATGAAAGTTAATTCGAACTAACAGCTGTTAGTTCGAATTAACTTTGTAGTGTAGACATATCCTCCCTGATCTGGCAGCCCAATTTCCTGCCCCAGATCACAATACCCTCCTACTCTAGTTACATCCCAAAATCCTGTATCCCTGTCCTCTGCCCTAGGTCACAACCGCCTGCTTCATCCCAACTCCCTCCCAGACCCCATTCACCCTCCTGCACCCCAGTCCTGTCCCCAAAGCTCCCTTCTGCACCCAGCCTCCATCCCAGACCCTGGAATTCCTCCATTCATATCCTGGAAGAGTGCGGCCCTCGACCACTTTCCAAAATCTTGGAGTGGCCCCCCATCAAAAATGATTGCCCACCTCTGCCTTAGAGCTTCATGGTGACACACATTTAAATCCATGTTCCAAAACCACTAACACTAGAGCTAGCAGGGAGTCTCTGCTAGCAGTACAGGGTCTGTGAGACACAGGAGAGCAGTTCTGATTCCATCCAGCAGAGAGCAATAAGGCATCCAGTTGCAGTGGACTGCAGGTGTTCTCCAAGGACAGCATTGGGTAGCCAGCCAGGGAGATACTGCTTGTATTGTATCTAACCGTATTGCGTTTCCCCTCAAATATTTAAAATGATTTCACATCAGAGGCTACTGTCCAAAGGGCAGGATTGATGCAGTTTGGTTCAGAGAGTCAGAACATTTCCTGGAGGCCCCACGAACCAAGTGCAGCCCCATTCTAAATTAACCTTTTCCACTTACAATAGAACCGTGTGAGAAGCTGCAAAGAATAGGCATTCGCTGAAGTGGTCTTCTCGGCTTAGACCCAATGACATGGAGTTGGCTCTTTGAGTCTCCTCCATCCCAGTCTGTCTTAGAACATAAGAACATAAGAACGGACGTACTGGGTCAGACCAAAGGTCCATCTAGCCCAGTCTTGAAGCAGTTCTTCGGAGACTCCAGAATCGGTCAGATCCTTTTACAGGACAGTCACCCATCTAGTTTGGGGTCTTCCCATCCCTCCTCTTACGTTCCACTTTTAAATTTAACACCCAATTTCCTGTACAGGTTCAACCTCTCTAGTCCGGCACGCTCTGGTCCAGCAACCTCCGTGGTCCGGCATGACATTAGTGAGCTGGATGTCCGCTTAGCCTGGATGTGGCCAAGTTTCTCGGGGTCCCATAAAGTTTGTTTACAGCCACCAGTCCTGGAGCTCAGTTTTCTGTGCTGTGATTTAGCTCCAATTTACCCCTCAATGTTTCGTAAGAGCCCAGCAAGCAGGGGAAGTGTTGGTCATGCTTCCAGACAATACTGACCTCCTGTGGTTCGGCAAATTCTCTGGTTTGGCACCGGTCAGGTCCCGAGGGTGCCAAACTAGAGAGGTTCAACCTGCACATTCTTTTGATCTTCTTTTCACAGGCCCAATCTATCTAAACCTGGATTCCCTCTGCTTTTCTGCAATTGCTACTTCTTTTTTTTTCTCCTGATTTCTTCATTTAGGATGAACATGGCTCATCCCTGTCACTCCACGCATCCATCTTAACGTTTTCATTGCCACCCTATTCAAGATCTACTCCCATAAGAACATAAGAGCAGTCATGCTGGGTCAGACCAAAGGTCCATCCAGCCCAGTGTCCTGTCTGCCCACAGTGGCCAATGCCAGGTGCCCCAGAGGGGGGGAACAGAACAGGGAATGATCAGGTGATCCCTCTCCTGTCACCCATTCCCGCCTCTGAGAAAGGCTAGGGACACCATTCCTACCCCTCCTGGCTAATAGCCATTGATGGACCTAACCTCCATGAATGTATCTAGCTCTTTTTTATCTCGCTCTTCCAGAATACCCAGTAGTCAAGAGTCATGCGAAAGTGCAGCCCTTATTACTGCCTTGCAGATCTTAATTTTCACTTTGATGAATCTCAGAAGGGTGGCCTTGTTAATCTGTATCCGTAAGAACGATGCAGAGTCCTGTGGCAGCTTAGAGTCTAGCCGATTTATTAAGGCATAGGCAATTTTCTGTCGCAGATCACTCCACTCGTATCTCTCCAGGCCTTTCCGGTTCTGTTTCTGCATTAAGGGAACTATTTGCACAGTATTTTAGCATTTGTGCATCTCACAGACCTGAGGTTAGCAGCAGAGAAAGCTAATATCGCTGGACCCTTCTACAAGGTTTTGCAACAAGTAAGCCAAAATGGGGATTAAGTTCTTTTCCCCAAAGAAGTTAGTGGCACATAATTGGCATGACTTGCATAACTTACTCCTGGCTTGGCCAATATTGTAATATGGTCATTCCTAACTAATGGCAATAAAATGTTAGTGTGCACCCTGCCTTGATATGTTACACATGCTTGAGTGTGAGTTCACAGTTTGTGTGTGCGTGGGTTTGGGTATGAAATCCCCCCAAGGCATGTGTCTGTACAGATGACAATTTAATTTGGCAGAGCATCACTCCTACGGATCATATTATAAAACACTTTACAGCTACTGTAAATACTGTGATTGAAGGATTGAACTAGATAATAAGTGAAATGGGGCAGATGTATGAAAATACAAAGGCAAAGGAAGAAAATACATGCTCTGGCAGAATCTGAAATGAGGTGGACATTTGGTGAGTTGGGTTTGCGGAAAGCTGACAGGAGCTGCAGAAGAGAAGGTAGTTGAGCCAAAAAATGTCCAATATATTGATAACTTAATATGTCCTTCCGTTTGCACTTTCAGAGAATGTCTATACTACAGAGTTTTTTTGGGGAAAATGGCCATTTTTCCAAAAAAACTTCACTTACGTCCATACTGCAATTGCATTTTTTCGAAGAAAAAAATAGAAAGAACTGAGGGGTTTTTCCGACACTGGTAAACCTCTTTCTATGAGGAAGAAGCTCTTTTCAGAAAGAGCTCTTTCAGAAAAAGGCGTGTGTGGTTGGGGAAGAGGGAGTTCTTTCGAAAGAAGAGGAAAGCGGTCAAAGCACAGGTGACATAGTAATCACAGCTGAAATCCGAGCAAGCGTCCATTCAGTGCGGACGCTATCTTTCGAAAAAGCAGATCGCTTTTGCTGTGTAGGCGCTCTCTTTCGGAAGAAGTTTTATTGGAAGATCTTTTGAGGAAAAGCTTCTTCAGAATGAAGTCTGCAGTCTAGTTATGGTCTCAGTCCTCTAGCCCCTTTCCCCCAAGGAGTAAAGGGAAATTATGCCCCGTAATAAACTCTCTGATGCTTTCTGCGGTCCAGTTTTAAATCATTCAAATGAAGGGACTTCCACTGTTTCCCTTGGAGGAATGCGCTGGAGTGTAATGGATATCTCTGTTCGGAATCTCAATAGATATTCAACCTCAGTGTTTCTTTGCTTAATTAAATCCCATTGTTCTTCGTTAGACTTCCTGGCGTGTGCTCGCTCCCTCTGCCTCTCTCACACGCCCGGCAAGGAGTTTTACGGTCTCTCCTACAAAGCTGTAACGCCAGGACTGACAGCCCAGCTCTGTGATAGGCCTGGCCTGACAATTAAGAAAACTTATTGCTGTGTCAGCCTGCCAGATGGAGCATCGATACATGATGTAACGTGCGTTGCTTCTGAATGTATGAGAGGGCGGCTCCCTATGTCGTGTTTGCGGCCTCTGAGCGACCGAGGGAAGAGCAGTTTTATTGCGCTAAGCCCACTGCTTTAGAGCGTGTTGAGGGACAGTGAGATGTGACAGATCTAATCAAATCACAGGGCCCTCATCCATGTGTGTTTTAATGGCCAACGAGAGGGGAAGGAGAGGTGGAATATTCAGATTCATAGATTCAAAAGGCCTCTGCTCTTCAAGAAATAATGAAACCTGGTAGGACGGGGCAGGGAACCTAAGGCCCATGGGCCACATATGGCCTCCCGCTTGCCTGGATCTGGCCCCCGAGGCTTGGGGCTCCCCCCAGCACGGGGAGATTGTGCTGGTGTTCCTGCCCCTTATTGTCCTCCCCGTGGGGCTGGAGCACACAAAATCGGCGAGAGGGTGAATAAAGAAAAGTTATTTATTAGTTCCCATAATAGAAGAACTAAAGGACACCAAATGAAGTTAATGGGTAGCTGGTTTAAAACTAATAAAAGAAAGTTCTTCTTCACACAGCGTGTAGTCAACCTGTGGAACTCCTTGCCAGAGGAGGCTGTGAAGGCTAGGACTATAACAGAGTTTAAAGAGAAGCTAGATAATTTCATGGAGGTTAGGTCCATAAAAGGCTATTAGCCAGGGGATAGAAATGGTGTCCCTGGCCTCTGTTTGTCGGAGGCTGGAGAAGGATGGCAGGAGACAAATCGCTTGATCATTGTCTTTGGTCCACCCTCTCTGGGGCACCTGGTGCTGGCCACTGTCGGCAGACAGGCTACTGGGCTAGATGGACCTTTGGTCTGACCCAGTACGGCCGTTCTTATGTTCTTATGACCAGCCTGGGCCCCACTAGGCTCTGGCGTGTGAGGGGAATGTGGGGAGGTCTTTCTCCTTCTCAGTTGGGGGCCACATCAGATACTGGGAAATGGGGCAGAAGCAGCCCGCGGGCTGGATGTGCTTCACCAGACTTAGCCCCTGGCGGGCCGCTAGGTGCTTTTGTTTATCTGAACATCCCCAGATACAGCCACTCATAGTTCCCATTGGCTGCAATTTGCCATTCCCATCCAGTGGGAGCTGCAGGAGCCGCCAGGGGCCAACTCTGGTGAACTGCATCCGGTCCACAGGCCGCTTATTGGCCACCCTTGCTCTAGGCCCTGCTGTAATGCTAATAGCGCATCTCATTGAATCATCAAATCCCAGGGCTGGTAGAGACCTCAGGAGGCATTGAGTCCAGCCCTGCCCAAAGCAGGACCAACCCCAACTCAATCAGCCCAGCCAGAGCTTGGTCAAGCCGAGACTTAAACACCTCTAGGGATGGAGAGTCTACCCACTCCCTAGGGAACCCATCCCAGTGCTTCCCCCCCGCCTAGGGAAATAGTTTATTTCCTAATCTCCAACCAAGACCTCCCCTACTGCAACCTGAGACCATTGCTCCTTGCTCTGCCATCTGCCACACTGAGAACAGCCTCTTTCCATCCTCTTTGTAACGGTCCTTCAGGAAGTTGAAGGCTGCTCTCAAGTCCCCCCTCACTCTTCTCTTCTGGAGACTAAACAAGCCCAAATCCCTCAGCCTCTCCTTGTAGGTCATGCGCTCCAGCCCCTGAATCATTTTGGTTGCCCTCCACTGGGCCCTCTCCAGTGCGCCCACATCCTTTCTGTAGTGGGGGGCCCAGAACTGGACACAATACTCCAGATGTGGCCTCACTAGAGCCAAATAAAGGGGAATAATCATTTCTCTGGATCTGCTGGCAATGCTCCTCCTAATGCACCCTAATATGTCATTAGCCTTCTTGGCTATAAAGGCACCCTGGTGACTCATATCCAGCTTCTTATCCCCTGTAATATCCAGCTTCTTATCCCCAGGTCCTTTTCTGCCAAACTGCTGCTTAGCCAGTCCCCAGTCTGTAATGATGCTTGGGATTCTTCCGTCCCACGTGTAGGACTCTGGCTCTCTTGAGCGCTGGTCTCCCTCTAGCTCTTGACCTCTCTCTGAGGCACCCTCAACTCTCCTTTGAATTGCCTCAGGGCCTTCGCCGTTCCTTAGAAACCCTAACCCTTCAAATCCTCACACATCTGAGGAGCGCTTTGTACTCATGGGCCGTCCCACTGAACCGAGTTACCGGGGCTCCAGGTTTGGGGCCTTACGCTGCAGGTTGGGAAGAGTCTCTGGCAGGTGTTTTGTGTTCTGTTGTGACAGGTCTCTCAGCCCCCCTTCAGCCCTGGCCTCTGCAAAAAACATGAAGGGTTTTGTCACGGCCTGTGTCTGCTTCTGCCTTGGCTATGCCTGGCGCCGCACGCTGGATTCTGACACTAATGCTTTTGGATCGCCAGCCTCTTATGTTCCTCAGCGAAACCTGCTGGGATCTGTTCGTTCCTTGGATGACCTCAGGACAGTACATTGTGCTCCGTACTCCATGTTCGTATCCCCCTCCCTTCAGAAACAGCAGAGACAGAAGTTTGCCGTCGAGGGAAATACCCTATGTGGAAGCATGACTCATCTCATGCCCCGTTTCCCAGTATCTGTCAGGCAGCGCTGTATCCAGTCCTGAAATGAAGCACGTTTCTGTGCAATACCTGTTCTTTTCTGAGCCGTTGTTGCGGTTGCTCTACGAAAACAGGGACTTCCAGCTTTCACGGCTTGACTGTCATACCTGAAACAACTCTTGGGCGTTTTGATCATGATTGTTGTTATTATTGTCACAAAGAGTTGCTCATCCAGGAGCAATGGAGTAGGATGACCATTTGCATTAGCTGTAATTTTTGTGTGTGTGCCTATACTCAGTCTGACTCAACATCTGGCTTGTTTTCTGGAGCAGTCTTTCTGATACACCCTTAATCTGAATGGGTTTGGAAAGTATTAATGATGGAAGCATGTCACCCGGTTTCCCGGTTTCTGGAGGGGCTTTTTTATGATTTCTAAAGACAATGTCCACAGGCCACAGTTCCCGGCTACCAGCACGAGACAGGATGAGAGGCACCCGGTTGTACTTTACACGGTGGTAAGATGCGCATCAGACTGGACACCAAAGAAATTTGGTTTAGCCACCTGTCGCAAGGAGTCAGATTTTCTTGTTGTTCTTTGCTGACGGTCACTCACATGCAGTAAGATCGTGAGTAAATTATTTGACCTCTATTACAGGGCTGAGCAAGATGCAGCCGGGGGGCCAGATGCAGCCCTCCTCACACTTTGATCCTGCATGTGGCTGCTTTCTATTTTAGGGTTGCCAGGTGTCCGGTTTTGAACCGGACAGTCCAGTATTTGAGCTTTCTGTTCGGGAAACAAATTGAGAAAATACAAAGGAGAAAATAGAAATGTCCGGTGTTTTCTAAATAAGACGTAATGTTGATTGTGAGGTAATGTGAAGTGTGTCTGATATTTTTGTTGAAACCTCTGGCAACCCTATTCTATTTATATGCTGCTGCCTGTGCTGCCGAATTTCTGGGCATTGGCTCAGGCAGCAGGATGCTATTTCACTGGCTCGTGGCTCCTAGTCACGGCGCTACCCCGGGCAGAAGCCAGAACCGTGAGCCCTTTAAAGTAGCCTCAGCAACCCCGGGCGGCTGCCAGGCAACGTGGTAGCGGCAGGGCCGGAGCCACAAGCCCTTTGCTGTGTTTTTAATTCAAAGTCTCTGGCCCCAGACAATTCTGGGATCAGGCTAGACCACAGTCCCACCCCTTCCACACCAAGCCACGCCCATTTTCAGAGGATGGAGCCAGCCCGTGATCACGTACCAAAATTCATTCAGTATTCCCCCTGTGAAAATTATTGCCCACCCCTGATCCATAGGGCACAATTTCCCATCTGTGAAAGGAAGATGATCAGGACTCGACAAACTATACAATCTACTCGCCCATGGCGAGTAGATTTCAGCCGCACGCCCCATTCATTCGCGGTGCGCGCATGCGCAATGCGGCTCTTGCGCGTGCACAGTACGGGGCTGGTGAGCGGTTTTCACCACCATTTGTCAAGCCCTGAGGATGATAATTACTTACCTCCTATGAACTTTGGGGTGATGGTCAGAAAAGCACAAAATGTCCTTTATTTAGGCCAGCCGACATAAAATTTGACTTGCTTGGGAAAGTCAATAGATCAGTTACTCTGTTTTCTAACAGCTGACCCTTGAATTTGTGTCCAGGAAGTCAGACTCAGACTCTATGAGATCAATGATTCACCCCGTTGTGTGTGTGACGTAGACTTGATTGCGTGTGCGATGGAGACAGTTAAAACTGGGGCACAGCAGAGACTCACGCTCTGTATCTGATCAGTATATTAGTAGGCTGGAGGATCTTAGATTTTGTGCTGTCTTATAATAGCTAGAAGCATAATGAATTCGCAAGTGCACACGTACTTTTGACTGTTAAAGACAAAAAGCAAACGTCTGGGATACTTTATGTTGAAATAACTTAGCACTTCTCTCCTGCTTTCTCCCTCATCCGGAACCTAACCTGCTCTGTATTGTCCTGTGGTTTGTAACACAGGGTCCTGGCGAGAGAGAGAGAGAGAAAGCTCCTTTGTAGAAAGCTTTGTGTCATGGGGGAGGGAGCCCAACAAAGCAAATTATACAGACACTCCCACTCTATTACCCAGGAAAGAAATTGAGCCCAGCATTCTGCTCCTAAAGCACCTTGAACTATTCTTTTTGGGTACAAGGCTCTTATTCAGGAAATGAAATAGCTACACTCTGTAATCAGAGTGGGAATTGGAGCAAATCATTGTATTTACCCATTTGATTAGGTATAAAAACAGCTACTTAAGTCCCCAGTTAAAATCTGCTTACCGATTGCACAGTGGTGCTAACTGGAGGCCCTAATTAGAGGGAAAAGATGATAATCGTCTAATGTATTTTTTTTAACACATTTTTTGGGGGGGCTCTCTCCTTTCTTGTTGGCCAGGGCCAGATTCTCTCTGCTCCCATGTGGATTCTTGTGGTGGGGATGGCAAAAAAGGGGAGGAGAATCCTGCATCAGCTGTGAGATTTGAACCTTTCCACACCAGTTTAGACTACTGCTGTGGTGTCCAACACGCTAGCCACATGTGGCTAGCCCAAATGGGTAGGAGTGTCCCTAGCCCAGTGGTCTCCAACCTTTTTAAGCACAAGATCACTTTTTGAATATTAAATGCAATGTAAGATCTACCTCAAACCCAAATATCTTGCCCCACCTTCTTTATGTCCCTTCTCTGAGGCACTGTGTCTCCCTCCCTTCCACATCTTCCCTCCCTTTCACCAGGCAGGGGCAGCGGGTTGGGGCATAAGCTCTGGTCTTGGGCTAAGGGATTTGGAGTGTGAAGAGGCTCTGAGCTGAGTCTGGGGCAGGGAGTTGGGTGCAGGAGGGGGTTCAGGTGTAGTCTTTGGGAGGGAGTTTGGATTCATGACTGGGGCAAGGGTTCAGAGCTGGCTCCAGCTGGACACTGCTTACCTCAGGTGGCTCCTGGGTGCTGGTGCAGTGGGGCTAAGGCACGCTCCCCCCTGCTCTGGCCCTGCACCACTCCCAAAGGCAGCCAGCAAACTCCCTCCATCCCAAGCTCTGTTGTGCTCCCTACCTCTGTTCTATGGAGATAGGGTACAGGATGGAAGAAGGGGCACCCTGACAACAGGGCTCCTCGTCTCCCTTCCCTGCTCTGTACTGCAAGCAGGAGGCTCGGGATGGGGGGAACTTCAATGCAAAGGGCAGGAGGTGCACAGCAGTGGGGAGAAGGGCAGCTGGAGTGCTGCGCTTGATAATAGTCTCTTGGCCAAACTAGTCAAGATCACCTGTCAGAGGCTCCAAGATCTACTAGTAGATCCCGATCTACTAGTTGGTGACCACTGCCCTAGCCTCTGTCAGAGGCTGGGAATGGGCAACAGGGGAGGGATCACTTGATGATTCCCTGTTGTGTTCCCTCCCTCTGGGGCACCTGACATTGGCCACTGTCAGCACACAGGACCCTGGGCTAGATGGACCTTGGGTCTGACCCACTCTGGCCGTTCTTATGTTGGCTACTTGGCCGGTTGAGCGTGGCTAGTTGGCTCACAAAATTATTGACATTTTCAGAATAATGTGGCTAGTTCGCTAGAGTGGTGGCCGCTCTAGTGGCTACTGCTTCAGAACTGGTAGGACACTAGTGTAATCCACATGTCTGCTAGGTTTGCGGTAGTGACACTGAGACCACGGACAGAGAGAGAGAATGAGTTGGCTCCCAGCTTGGGCTGTAGGGCAGTGGTCACCAACCAGTCGATCAGGATCTACTGGTAGATCTTGGAGCCTTTGACAGGTGATCCTGATGGTTTGGCCGGCACTTCAGCTGCCCCTCTCAGCACTGCCGTGCTGCTCCTGCCCTCTGCCTTGGAGCTGCCCCTCACCCCTGCGAGCCTCCTGCTTGCTGTGCCGGGCACGGGAAGAAGAGGAAGGGGGGGCGCTGATGTCAGGGTGCCTCTCCCCCCCACCCTGTACCCCATCTCCATAGAGCAGAGGGGGGCAGGGATGAAGAGAGTTTGCTGGCTGCTTTTGGGAGTGAGCCTGCCTTAGCCCCCTGCACCACCACCCAGAAGCCACCCGTGGAAAGTGATGCCCAGCTGGAGCCTGCATTCTGAATCCCGGCCCCAGTGCTGAATCCTTCCTGCCCCGAGCCTGAGAAGAGTGAGGATGGGGGAGGGAGGATGGAGTGAGCAGGGGCGGGGCCTCGGAGAAGGGGAGGGAAGGAGGCGGGGCAAGGGTGTTCGGGTTTGAAGTAGATCTGGATTGCACTTAAATTCAGAAAGTGATCTCATGCTTAAAAAGGTTGGAGACCCCTGCTGGAGAGCAAACTCCTGCTGTCTCTCTGTAAGTGATCTCGGTGCCACGCTGTCGGACAGCGACCCACACCCAGAAGGTGTGCACGTTGCTCTAGCTTTGAAGGATGTTGCACCTCCAAAAAATAGGGGGGAGGCACCATTGCCCCAAAGGCATTGTCACCCCGATAAACACTGTCTCCCCAAATGTGGTTACCAACCGACCACATAGTCCTCAGTGCTCATTAGTACCGCGATCATCAATCACTCCCATCAATCTGCCAGCCTTCTGTGCATCACTTTCCCAGAACATCAGTTCTCTTCCTTGTCATTGATCTGTCTGCAAAGGCTTGGAAATGGGCAGTTACTGACCATTTTGTTTTCCAGCTTTATCCGTGAAGTGAGGGAGTTTAACAGCAGAGTAGACCTCCCAAAGGCCGCAGGCTCTGTACCGACTGGGGTTTTGGTGCAAAACAGCCACCCTGTTAGGGTTGGCACAGTTTTCGAGTATGTAATATGTTCTAGCGACTAAATAACTACAGGCCAATGCGGTTCTTGTTCATTAAGCCAATGTGCTCGGTTACGGGAAGAAGACTCACCACTTGAATTTGTTAGGTGATGTCTGGTTTGCCGTGCCGGAGACCTGGCAAGTGTTAATTTTGCTAGTCACCCATACTGGCCACTGAATGTCAACAAAAGGATGATTGGAAAATAACAGTACTGAGGAATAAGACGATCAGTCCTTCATTCATTCCTGTGCCGGCTGTTGTGAATCACTAAATAAATACGCCTGGGTTTTTTGGGCTTTAGATTGGTGTCTTTTAGCATTCTGAGTGTGACATACTGGAGGGCTATAACATACTGGATTTCTTACCAGTCTTGAGTCTGATGAACATTCCTTGTTCCTCATTGATTGGAAGAGCATGGGGGTATGTCTACACTACCACCCTAGTTCGAACTAGGGTGGTTAATGTAGGCATTTGAAGTTGCAAATGAAGCCCAGGATTTAAATATCCCGGGCTTCATTTGCATCTTGCCGGGCGGGCGCCATTTTTAAATGCCCTTAGGTCGAACTCCGTGCCCGCGGCTACACGCGGCACAGAGTAGGTAGTTCGAATTAGGATCTCTAATTCGAACTACCGGTACACCTCGTAGTTACAACCTCGCTGTGCTGGAGCTGGCTCTGCTGTGTAATAGCTGTAAGAACCCTTACCTGCCTCCTGGGGCAGTGGTGAGGACGAATGATTTGAGGGGCTCCGATGAGAGGAGTCCCAAACATGCAGAGCGGGGCTGTCATGGCCCTGATCCGGCAAGCCTTCAGAGTGCCGCGCGGCTTTCAAACAAGTTTCAAGCCCTTGTAAGCTGGGGCCTATACGTGCAAATATCCTCCCATCATCCCTTGCCCTAGCAACATCGCCCGGCGGTTTTCAAACGATGGGTCGCACCCTGTTCTGGGTGGTGAAATGTTGGGCGCTAGAGCTCATGGCTGCAGGGGATCAGGTGAGCAGGGGGGGCGGGGCTAAGGCAGCTCCCGGCCTGTCCTGGCACCACAGACGGCGCTGTGCCCCAGAAGCAGCCGGCATGGGCCTGTTTAGTCTGCAGAAGAGAAGAGTGAGGGGGGATTTGAGAGCAGCCTTCAACTTCCTGAAGGGGGGTTCCAAAGAGGATGGAGAGAGGCTGTTCTCACAGATGGCAGAACCAGGAGCAACGGTCTTAAGTTGCAGTGGGGGAGGTCTAGGTTGGATATTAGGAAAAACTATTTCCCTAGGCGGGTGGGGAAGCACTGGGATGGGTTCCCTAGGGAGGGGGTAGAATCTCCATCCCTAGAGGTGTTTAAGTCCCGGCTGATCACAGCCCTGGCTGGGATGATTGAGTTGGGGTTGGTCCTGCCTTGGGCAGAGAGCTCGACTTGATGACTCCTGAGGTCTCTTCTAACCTTATGATTCTAAATGTTTCGTAAATTACCTAGAGAGGCTAATACAGCTGTACTGGGCAGAAACCAGAAAAAGGGTTCAGAGAGTGTTCGTAAGAGGTGAGCTCTGATCCATGGGCTGCCCTCCTGTCTAGCGCAGGGGGACAGATACTAGCCATGGCCTCCAACTTAAAGTGGAATTCAGGGGTTCTGGTGCTCAGTGAGCCTCTACTTACTGCCTGAGATAAAAGCCATGTGGCTCTGAGCTAAGGCTTTAGAGCAGACTCATTAATCTCTGTGGGTATGTCTACACTAGCTTGTTAATTCAAGCTAGGTAGGCAAAGCAGGCGACCGGAAATGCAAATGAAGCCCGGGATTTAAATATCCTCATTCCATGAGGAGTAACAGTTAATTCGAACGAAGGACTTAGTTCGAATTACCGTTTCACTGCCGCGTGTAGCCGTGTGGCAGTTACTTCGGGCTAGTGGAATTTCAAAATGGCGACCGGATGGGAACATGCAAATAAAATCCGGGATATTTAAATCTCGGGCTTCATTTTCAACTCCAGTCGCCTGCTTTGCCTACCTAGCTCGAATTAACGAGCTAGTGTAGACATACTCTGTCTGTGGTCTTGGTGCCACTAGATGGGACAGAACCCCACACCCAGGAAGTGAGTTGGTAATATACTCATGCCAGAGATCCCCTGCATGGCCATGGCCCCGCATCCTTTAGTCTCTCCCTTCCTCATTGTCCCCAATCTGTAAAATGGGGTTAATAACAGTATTCCCTCTAAGCTGAGCATTTGGGCAGCCACCTAGGAGAGATTCAGGTGCTGCCCAGCTGATTGGCAGAGCGCCTCCAGCTGGCCATAGCTGGCAACATACGTTTCTCTTGGTGGTGCACATCTGCATATGCCTTGGTGCACATAACAAAATTTATTCCGCACATGGGTGGAAAAATTAGAGGGAACATTAATTAATAGCCCTGATCCTGGTTAAAAAAAGAATAACGCCGTGACATCTAAGGACCAAGCACCAAGTGTCAGCCCTGCTTGGCAGCAGACATACTTCTTGGCACTTTTCTGGGAGCTGCTGTGGGTCTATGGAGCATCTTTTTCTCGTGCGCTGTTTGTGAAATGACTAAGTAACGCTGACGGCATTCATCGCCGGCCCCCATTCATTATTTCCGCAGGTTGTGTTTACTTACTTGCTCCCTATGGGAATGCAGTACCTACAGATCACAGCAGCACTTAATTTCCTTGTAGCGGGCAGCAGGGCACGGGGGAAAAAGAGAGAGAGAGAGAGAGCTGTGCCTGCGTCAGCCCTGCCCGCTTTTTCCTTCTGTTTCATTTGCGCTGAGGTTTTTATTATCATTAAGCCGATTGTATCCCTGGCACAAAAGCCTGAGTTTCCTCGGTAACCACACTAGCTGGCATGGTAATCCATTTATAGTATCACTGCTCAGGTCTGATTAAATTAGCATGCTGGTGACGTCAATGCTTGGCCGGGCGATGCTGACAAAGCTGCTCCTAATAGGGACACTCACCCTTGCATTTCCTCCGGCTTATTGAGTGAGACCCCTGCAGGAAATGTACAGAAAGAAGGCGACAGGCAGTTGACTCTGGCACTCAGAACAACTTGTGCTGCTAGCGGCAGACTGCGACTGAGACGAAGGCAGACAGCAGTCCGTGCAGGTGGGGCTGCTTCTTTCTTGTGGCAGAATTCCCCACGCAGCCCTGCTGAATTAGGACTGGAGTCTTGAGGCTTGCCATCTGCCAGTGCGATACCGTGTCTGCTGGTTTGATTTCCAGACACCACTTAAAAAAAGGACGAAGAAGTGGGTGTGTAGGGGGTGAAATCTGACTCTTCCTCCTCCTTGTAAGTTTCCTGCAAGCACAGACGTTTTTACTTGTTTGAAATAAACCGTTCTGTTGAGATCGGAGTCTTCATCACCGAACATATTGCTCAGGGATGGGGCTGAATTCAAACCATGCAGTTCAAATCCCACTAGCACCCTCTGTCATGACTCTGGAAGAAAAATACTGGCAACCCTGAGATTTTGTCCATGGGCTTGTGAGACGGTGGTATGGTTAGAGCCGGGGGACTGGGAGTCACTGAGGCTCCTGGGTTCTGTTCCCAGTGTACGGTCTCTGCTCAAATAAGCCACTTCACTTCTTGGGGCCTCGGTTTCTCCGTTTGTAAAACGAGGATTAAATACTACTCGCCTGCCAAGAGCGTGTTCCAGGCTCAAGTGTATTGAAATGGCGACAGTGTTTTGAGAGCCTTCGATAAACTTCTGTGTCTGGAGTTTTTTAAGAACAGGACAGATCCGGGGTTTTCAGACTTTGGGTTGCAGCTTGTCAGGGTAGGCGGCTAGCTGGTGGCTAGCCGCTTACCCAAGTGTCTGAAGGCATGGCTGCTCCCAGATCCCATTGGCCGCGGTACACTGTTCCTGGCCAATGGGAGGGCTGGGCCACCACCTCCTGCAGCTCCCATTGGCCCAGAATGACAAATTGCAGCCACCAGGAGCTGCGAGGGCCGTACGTGTGGACAGTGAGGTAACCGAAGCGCCTCACAACCAGCTAGCAGCTTGCCCTTACAAACCGCAACGCAAAGTTTGGAACCCCCTGGGTTACACAAGCATTTGTCAAGGAGAAACTAGATCAGTGGTTTTCAATCAAGGGTGAATGTACCACTGAGGATACCCAGAGGTCTTCCAGGGGTTACATCAACGCATTTCCAGGTTTGCCTAGTTTTACAACAGGCTACATAAAAAGCACCAGCAAAGTCAGTCCAAACTACAATTTCTCACACACAATGGTTTCTTTGTACTCCTCTGTATTCTGTTCACTGGAATGTGATCCTACAGTTGATTTATTTCATAATTATATGGTGTAAAACAAGAAAGGAAGTCATTTTTTCAGCCATAGGTTGCTGTGATTCATGTGTATTTTTATGTCTGATTTTGTAAGCAAGGAGTTTTTAAGTGAGGTGAAAGTTGGGGGTACAGTCATCGGGGAAAAAATGAGAGCCACTGGTTGACATAAAACTTGGCTCTGCCTCAGTGCAGGGAATGGGTCCAGATGATCTATCGAGCTCCCTTCCAGTCCTGCACTTTTGTCATCTCTCTGCACACTGTGTTGCTGTCAGACAGTTTGTATTTGAATTGCTGTTGGGGATTATCCAGGTGTCCGTGTAGGAATGCAAGCCTTTTGCAAAGGGACTGCCCAAAGGATTTACCCAGGTACTCTTCCTATCTCCTGTCCACGTTTCCAAGACACCTGTGAGTTCACACGCCGGCCTGTCGACCTCCACCCAGTCTACATGCCTCACTCGGTATATTTTTCGCAGCTCCAACCCAGCTGAGAATTGCTCTTGGATTCAAAGGGGCTGTCCCCCACCCCCCCCAGAAGAAAAGTGGAGACCATGCTGACTTGGTTTTCTAATTCAGACTTTAATCAGCAAGCTGTTTACATGGCTCAGAGCCAATCATCCTGTAGTTTAGGGGACATCCCAATAAAATTCCCCTCCTCTTACCCACAGTTTCTGTGATTTATGTGTGTGGTTGTTTTAGAACTCCTGGAAATTTTGCTTTTCAGACCAGCCAAATTTCAACTCATTTGTCTACCAAATTAGAGTCAGGCAGGCAATCAAGGGGGATAATATTCCTTTTCGTTGAACCACACACTGCTTTTGTTCCTTTGGAGAAGGGGGGGCAAGGTTTTTCAGCGTTTGGGTGCATTTTAAGTTTGGTGCCAGCAACGCCTGATCCTCTTTCAAGTCTTTGGGATATTTGTCATTGATTTCAATGGGAGCAAAATCAATGGACAGAGTTTGATTTTGCATTAAGCGTTTTTTTGGGGGGGGCAGAGGTGGGTGCTGTTTTTAATGTTCTTTTTTCAGTAGGAAAGTTCACTCCTTATTTCTATTTTCTCTGGTGCTGAGTCATGGAAGTGAGAGAATGTGTAGGTGTCTTAGCAGCACAGAGAGTAATGCTCTCATTTACAGTTATGCTTTCCAGAAACTTTTTTTTTGTGGGTTGTGAAAGTGATTAATCTGCTGCTGAATCTGACTAAGAAGATTTTCTATTTCAGATTTTTTTTAAAAGAAAGAAAATCTGTTTCCACTTATGGGAAACAATGCAGGAGGGATTTTTTTTTAAATTGCGATGAAAAAACAGAGAACAGAATGTGTCCTTTTCTAATAATCCCCTGTTTCTTCATTTTTGCACTCTCTCTCTCGTCTCATGGAAAAGTGCAAGAGAAGTTGATAGGGATGAAACCAGAAATGCACGCAATTTCAGTAGAGCCAACTCCCGCTGTTGAAAAATTGACACCTGGCCAAAGAAAACATGAGCTTAAAAAAATTGAATGATTTAAAGCCAAAGAAAAATACTAAATTTGGGGTTCAGTTTTTCTTTTCCTTCTGACTTTTGACTATTTAGGACAGTGATTCTTCATCTTTCCAGACAATTGTATCCGTTTCAGGAATCTAATTTATTTTGTGTACCTACAAGTTTCAACTCACTTAAAAAAAATACTTGCCTACAAAGTCGGACATAAAAATAACTAAGGGCCACAGCGCACTTTTATGAAAAAATTGCTGCCTTTCTCATGTTTACCATACATTTATAAATACATCTATTGGAATACAAATTACATTTCAGTGTCCAGTATACAGAGCAGTATAAACAAGTCATTATTTGTATTAAATTTTAATTTGTACAGGTTGAACCTCTGTATTCCAGCACCGTTGGGACCTGACTGGTGCCAAACCAGAGAATTTGCCAAACCACGAGAGATCAGTATTGTCTGGCAGCATTACCAACACTGCGACTGCTTACGGGGCTCTTAGAAGACATTGGGGGGTAAATCAGAGCCAAATAACAGCACAGAACACTGAGAGCCAGGAGTGGGGGCTGTAAACAAACTTTATGGGACTGCAGGAAACGTGGCTACACCCATAATAAGTGGACATCTGGCTAACTGAAATCATGCTGGACCATGGATATTGCCGGACCAGTGAGTGTTGGACTAAAGAGGTTCAGCCTGTACTGACTTGGTTAGTTTTTTTTTTTTTTATGGAACTGTTTTAAAACTAGGTAAATATCTAAATAAGTTGACGTACCCCTGGTTGAGAATCACCACTTCAGGGCTCAGTTACAGCAAGTTGTATTCCATAACCTAGAAGGCTAGAAATGTTGGAGCAAGAACGTTTCTTTCTTTCTTTCTTTCTTTCTTTCTTTCTTTCTTCATGTGACTCTAGGAGCTTTAAGAAAAACACCCAAAATCATAAGATGCATAAGAAGAGCTGGTAACTTCAAGGGTTTTAAAATCTATAGGCCCATATCCTCAGCCGGTGTAAATTAAAGTAGCTCTTCTGACTTGAATGGACCTGCAACCCTGCAGAATTCCTAAGCATGGCTATAACTGGAGAGGGTGGTGCCAAAACGCCAGAAAATCCCAGCTTTCTCTGAAATTCATTCAGACTTTTCTGCAAGGCTGTGGGGTGGATCTCGCCCCCGCAAGACTGCATAGGGCTTGAACCCTGTTTTACGGTTGTATGAATGGTGTCACTGGAACCCAGGGCCTCCTGCCATTCCGCTGCCCTGGGTGAACGTTGTCGCTTGCTGTGGAAATGTGATTCTAGTCTTAGAATTACCCAAGGAGCTGTGCACCAAGGAAGAAGCACCATGGAGCTGCTGTGAGGACGGGACCGCTAGGGTGAGATGGCTGAGCTTTGGAGGGGGGGTCTCCGCCCCTTCATGGGACCTCCCAAAGGGCAGATTTTTTAGCCGGCTCAGTCCCGGCTCGCCGGGACCTACCCCTGCGGCAGCTCTACGTTTAAAGTGTATTAGGAGGCAGGCAGGCAGCCCAGCTCTGTTCCAGGTCATGCTGGTTCCGGGAGCTCAAACCCCCACCTCAGACAGGGGCTGCTGCCATCCTGTGCTGCTGCCTCTGTATCTGAGGCAGCAGCGCAGGGTGACAGGCAGCTGGTCTGTGAGGGGAGCTGGTGTTTAAACTGGCTCCCCTCCCGGAGCAGCTCCCGCCTGGCATCGCACGCTGCTACCTCTGATACAGAGGCAGCAGTGCAGAGTGGCAGGAGTTTCCTCAGGTGTGGGGCTGGAGCACACTGGCTGCCAGCCCCACCCCCAGGGAGTATAGACCAGTCAACCAGTCGATAAGAATTCATGAGGTTAATCGACTGTTCAGTTAATCGATGTTTAACATCCCTGGTTAGGGCCATCCTTACCCATGTGCAAAATACACAGGTGTAGGACAGCTGAAAATTTGGGGCACCACTGGGTCTTAATATCCACCCACCCAGCTGTTCCTAAACCCATTCTATGGCTCTGCTTCTTCCAGGAGGATCTAGCTGACTTGAAAGTGAAAAAAACCTGCCAGAGCCATGAGCAGAGCACCGACCCTGTGAAGGAACCGGGCCAGTGACCACAAAGCCCTCTCACAGGCATGTGCCAAGCCCAGAGACATACGGCCAGTTTCCGAATTTACTGTAAAAGAATGAGTAGTTCTGGGACACCTTAGAGACTGACAAATCTATAGGATCACAAGCTTGCGTAGGTAAAACCCTCCCATCAAATGAGTAGGAGGATGAAGTGGGGTTTACTCACAAAAGCACATGACCTTATAGATTTATTAGTCTCTAAGGTACCGCAGGATGCCTCATTGTTTTTAAAGTTACAGACTAACACAGCCACCCCTCTGTGAATTTAGTGTGCGAGTCGACAGGACCTTAGTTTAATGTTTGCTTGAAAGCGATTTCATTAGTGCATTGCTGAGGACTATAAAGTCACAGCTCTAGTAAATTGCCTCCTTTCCCCTCTGGCGGCCATTGGCATAGAGCCCCATAAATCCGAAGCACGCCCCTGTATGCAGGGACTGTTCGGGATACAAGCAGGAGGAGACATGAACAGATAGCCCCTGACTTTGCCCTAGGGCGGCTTGGGTAAATCTCACCTGTATGCTCCACCTGGCAAACATTCCAGCCTGACCCGCAACCTCACCTGGGCTGCTGCTTTCATTGATCTCTCTTCATCTTAACCCTTTGATTTCTTTGGGTTTTATTTCCCCTGTCCTTGTCCTGGGTACAATACCATGAGAACATCAGAACAGCCACACTGGGTCAGACCAAAGGTCCATCTACCCCAGGGTCCTGTCCCCCAACAGTGGCCAATGCCAGTGGCCCCAGAGGGAGGGAACACAACAGGTAATCCTCACGTGATCCCCCTCCTGTCATCCATTTCCAGACAAACAGAGGCTAGGGACACCGTTGCTTGATGGACCTAATCACCATGAATTTATCTAGCTCTTTTTGGAACCCTGATGAAGTCCTAGTCTTCACTACACCCTCTGGCAAGGAGTTCCACAGGTTGACTGTGCACTGAATGAAGAAAAGCTTCCTTTTGTTTGTTTCAAACTGGCTACCTATTAATTTCATTGGGTGATCCCTAGTTCTTATATTGTGAGAATAAGGAAATCACTTTTCCTTATTCACTTTTTCCACATCAGTCATAATTTTATAGACCTCTATCATATCGCCCCTTCGTCTTCTCTTTTCTAAGCTGAAAAGTCCAAGTCTTTTTAATCTCTCTTCATATGGGACCCGTTCCAAACCCCTGTATCCTGTTTTTCTCCTCTCTCCTGCCCGTTGCCTTGGGTCCTCTCCATCTACCTGTCATGATAGCGCAGACCTGATCCTTCGGCCTTGGACCAAAACCGCTTTTGTGCCATTGAAGCAGAATATTGATTGTTACCTCGCACGCCCTGTGAGGTCTGAGAGTGACATTTTTCTTTAATGTGGTTTCTCTCGAGCTTTTCGGTAAAGGTGAGTTTGGGGCGCAAGCAGCTTCCTTTCTCAGGGCAGAGGAACTGCAGCTCATTCTTTTCACTGGCAAACCACATTTTACAGCTGTGCTTGTAAATTCAAGGGGGGAAAATTAACCCGCATTAACCTTTGTTTGTTACAATTCCACAGAGATGCCCATGACTCATTTAGAGATTTTAAAGAGTAGAATTACAGTTCTGAAAGCTTATCGAATGGCATTGCTTGGTGTTTTAATGACTGGGTGTCTAGGTGAATTTTTATGGCTTGGAGGTAGGAGAGATTCATGGACTTCTTAGAATGCCAGGAATTTTTTGACATGCGCATTAGGTTTATTTATTTTATTAATGGAAACTTAAAAAACAATTTAATGAAGCAGGAAAAAAAACACAGTGAAAATCAGGTGGAGCTACAGATGGATCCAAACTCAGTTTCCCCTCGCCATGTTCAGATCTGTAGTTTTGCTTTGGCCCGAGAAAAATGCGCATGAAAACCACAATGCTTAGCTCTGGTGCCAGTGTTTCTCAGAGGTTTTGGGTGCCCACAAATGGGTTTTTGGATGGGGCCTGTCTCATGTTAGAACGTAGAATCATAGAATACTAGAACTGGAAGGGATCTCGAGAGGTTATCATGCTGAGTCCCCTGTCCTCACGGCAGGACCAAACAACGTCGACTCTAGATCATCCTTGATAGATGTCTATCCAACCTGAACATAAGAACGGCCATTCTGGGTCAGACCAAAGGTCCATCTAGCTCAGGATCCTGTCTGCCGACAGTGGCCAATACCAGATGCCCCAGAGGGAGGGACACAACAGGTAATCATCATGTGATCCCTCTCTTGTCATCCATTTCCAGACAAACAGAGGCTAGGGACACCATTCCTACCCATCCTTGATGGACCTAACCTCCATGAAACTATCTAGCTCTTTTTTGAACCCTGTTAAAGTCCTGGTCTTCACCACATCCTCTGGCAAGGAGTTCCACAGGTTGACTGTGCGCTGAGTGAAGAAATCTTCCTTTTGTTTGTTTTAAACCTGCTGCCTATTAATTTCATTTGGTAACCCCTAGTTCTTATATAGTGTGAATAAGTAAATGACTTCCTCATTTTAGTACTCTTAAACATCTCCAGTGATAGAGATTCCATAACCTCTGTTGGCAATTTATTCCAGTGCTTAACCGCCCTGGCTGTTGGGAAGTTTTTCCTAATGTCCAACCTAAATCTCCCTTGCTGCAGTTTAAGCCCATTGCTTCTCATCCTATCCTCAGAGGCCAGGGTGAACAATTTTTCATCCTCTTCCTTGTAACATCCTTTTAGGTACTTGAAAACCACTATCATGTCCTCCCTCAGTCTTCTCTTTCCTAAACTAAACAAGCCCAATTCTTTCCATCTTCTAACATTGGAGGCAAGCTGCTCAGGTAGGTAAAATCTCTCCTGTAGTCCCAGAGTCTTTTTCCCCTGGGCCAGAAAGTCATTGCTTCAAATTGCGAAGTTTAAAACGTCAAAACCAGTTAGGCTGAAAGTCCCAATAGGCATCAGTATGCATTTATACAGCTACCACAAGAATGCCTAATGTTGCTGATATCGTCAATAAATATATAAAAATTAGTAGAAGCAACATCCAGTGATTTAAAAGGGGAGGGGGGGACAAGGAGAAGATCTGAAATGAGATAACGTGTTTTGAATTCCATATGCAAAAGTGTTTTGTGCAATTGTAAACGAGTCCCTGTAAGTGACTGTCCTAGCAAGATTCATTGTTAGATACCACGGCTATTATGCATTCGATTCGCTTCTCAGAGGTGCTGCCGTGAAACCTATATTTAGCATAGATTATAAATTCCTTTTGCTTTGGTTTAGGTTACAAAAATATGAAAAGAAGAGCTCTTCTTTTCTGATCATTTTTTCAGCGGCTCATGATAATTATTACCTAGAAGAGTGTTATCTGTGGGTTCATTACAGTTTGCACAGAAACCTGCAATACATTTTTGCTTGGAGGAGGTGGGGAGGGGAAGACTTTTAAAATATATTAACCATCCAAATGTGTAGGGAACAGTGGTCAGGTTCTGATTATTTACACCTATGTAAACTCGAAGGTAAAATTAAGTCAGTGGGTTTACTTTAAATTGACACCGGTGTCTCTGAGATCAGAATTCGACTGTTTAAAATGTAACCCAGATACTGCCTGTATTACAGAATATCCTCACTCTTTGCTAAATTCCACCCGGATCAGCTGAGCTCCATTTGTAGTTGTGAAGCAAAAGTCTTGAGATGTGATTTTGATTTAAGAATAGTGTAAGTGAAGAATATTATAAATCATTACTGAATAGGGCTCATTAGGTCGGCATTGCTGAAGTTTAATTGACTTCTCTAAAAAAAAAACCCTGCTGAGCTGAGAGAAGTGCAGTGTATAAAGAACCCTGGTATTAAACTAATGCATCATATTAAGTTGTCTGGAGAAAAAGTTGATTTTCAGAATAAGTAGTCACCTCATTCAGCAATATGCAGCCAGTTGAAAACCATTGTTCTTTCATTCTCATACAAATAGGAGGCAGCGGTTAGGTTTTTTATATTGCAATTGCCAGTGGGTGGATTTTTTTCCCTTGGGCAGATTTAGGAAAACTAGATTAATTGATAATGCAATTTCCAAACAACCCATGCCTGGTGAGGCAATGAATCCATGATTATTTTATATTAGACATTTTAGGTTGATATTATGTCTGGAAAACAAAAATACCAGAGCAGATAGTACATTTCTATCAAAGTAATGTGTCTTTAAGTAAATACCTGATTAGCAACAAATTGAATATCGTAGCCCGTTTCTATGAAATTGTTAGGAAATGACCATAATTCCCATTTAATTTAATAAAAAAACCAGTGTCCTATGTAAGTATCTAGACAGCTTTTTATTGGTGTATCACTGTTTGATAGATGATATGTATATAAAGTGTGTGTCTATAAAAAAGATATGCATGTAACTGAGCATGTGGTGTGGAAATTATATATGTATATGTGGATAAAACTAATATAGCATGTATAATATGGTTTTGTTCCCATATGTATAATTTCCACACCACATGTTCAATTATGTGTATATATATATGTTGTATACACACACACATATGCACACACACTTTTCTAATCAGATATACTTATAATTTTTTTTCTTGGAAACTGAGATGATTGTGGATATTAAAATTCTTTATCTGGCTATAATGACATGGCACTGTTACATAAAAGAACACCGTTTACATGGGCAGCGGGGTAGAATAGAGGGACTCATCTGACAGACCACACTGTCGCTAATTTGGGTTTGCTGGTGGTAAATCATTAGCCAACAGAAAAGGTGGGTGTTCCCACTGGGTAAGAAAGACAAAAAGCGGTGTCAGATGTCTACTTGTCATTGTATTTTTATGTTCTTATTTTTTGCAAAGGTGCTATACCTTCTTTCTCATGCTGCCCATTCATGCTGCCAATTCAAATCACTGTATAGCCCACTAACAATATTGGCAGATAAGCGGTTCACTACCTCGACTGAGCTTTAAGAAAGCAGATGTTACATACGTGAGCAAAGACTAGTCCGCTGCTGCGGTTACTCTTCTGCACTCCTGTTTGCAGAGAGTGCAAGAAAATATGGAGCAGAGGAACATATACAGATGGTTGCCCAGGAAGTTAAGAAACAACATCATCATTCAGATTTCTG
This sequence comes from Pelochelys cantorii, assembly GCA_032595735.1. NCBI lineage: Eukaryota > Metazoa > Chordata > Testudines > Trionychidae > Pelochelys > Pelochelys cantorii. The sequence goes on along the minus strand of CM064335.1, from coordinate 4,064,477 downwards.
TGCCCCGTGGCAGGCAGATTTTTTTCAAGAGGGTTTAATTGACTCTTTGAATTTGAAAATATGAATACATTTAAAGTTAAGTGCAAGTAATATTACAAATAAATGGAATCCTGAACCAGAAATATGAAATTAAAAACAATAATAATAATAATAATAATAATAAAAACCCAAAGCGTGACTGTTGTATGAATATATATGTCGTTGTGGGTGTAAACATATAGCATTTTAATGCCATATAGACTTTAAAAGGGATAAAACCCACAAAGTTCTGTAGAAATTGTTCTTTAAAACACCTATAGAATTAATTGGAAAATTATATCCTTTTTGTAAGGTTTTGTTTTTTTGTGGGGGAAGAACTCTTCTATAGAATTCAATACAGAACTCTATGCCTGCTATTAATTTCTGTGGGATGGCTTAAAACCGCTGAAGAAATGGTTTCATTTTCTATTAAGTTCTCTAAGTTCTGTTCCAAAAGGGGGGTGTAGGTTTGAGTGTGTATTTTATATTTATACACACAACACACTCACTTTCTTAGTAGGCGCTCTTTTTCAGTGTCTCTTACGTACATTTACAGGTAGTCATAGGGATAGCTGCATTCTCTGTACATTCCTTTTTGCCCTCATCATAAATCTCTGAACTACTGTATCTCGGATTCTGTTTCCATTCCATTATAAATATCGTGTTGTTACAATAAGAGGAAAAGTTCACGTCTGAGGATGGCTTAATAATGATACTTTTAAGTGCATCAGCTTTGCTATGCTTAGTATACACGAGTCATAAAATACTTTGCTTACCGATACTTTGCTTATATGGAGGGGGGGAGGTAATGGCTGGTAAAGCAGTTACTTGCCCATAAGCAAAGTACAGTGTTTCTTGCTGAACATCCTGCTGCCCTGAATCTCCTAAACTAACATCCTCCTGTAAAGATTATACTCTGGAGCTTGCTTGTCCATTCCTCTGTGTCTTCTGACTTGGTCACATGGCATCATTTTATGCCATTTGTGGTCATCTCTTCCTGGGTTGTATGCAACCGTTCTGCCTTCAGAGCTGCTTGGGGGACTCTGGCGTGCAGCTCTTGATGTTTATTGTTGAGCCCATAAGCCACAAATTCAGCAAATACTGAAAGGCTCAGTTCTGCGGTCTAAAACGACTCCGTTTTCTCATTTCAGTGAAACGAAATGGGAGTTGTTGGTCTGTCGTGACATGAGTTCACGAAATGTTTAGTTGATTTATGGCCACCAACATTGGTTGCGTTTTGGCTAAGCTCTACCAAGATGTTTGTTTTCATGCAGCAGTGTTGTGCATGCCTGTAGATAAATCATGGTAGCCGGCTTTGCTTAGTGGAACCAGACTGGTGGATTTGCGAGACAAGTCCACTTCAATCATAGCAAGATTTCTCAAGGAATTAAACCAAGGCTAAGGCCTTATGTTGTCTACCCAAGATAAAAGTATTTAGGTCAACTATTTGTTGCCTTTATATAAAATGTGATAGCACGTTGGTCCTTTCTGCTGCTAATTGGCCAAAATATTACTTTGGTCTCTATAGTGAAATCGGAAACGTTCCTGGTCAAAGTTTGAGATCTGACCATTCAGAGATGGAAGGTAATTTTAACACTGGCAAGTTCATTATCATTGGGTCTGGTTACTTGTTCAAACTAATATGCCCTCCCTTTGGAAGGCACTCCATCTCTCGTGTAATCTTCCTCATTCATATTAGGGATATGAATGGGTAGCCGGTTAACCATTAACTTTAGTGGGTGGTGCTTGCCAGATAACGGTTAACCATTGCTGTGGGGCTGGCCTTGATGCTGCCGCTTTCTGGGTAGCGGTTAACCGTTGCCATGGGGCTAGCTTTAGTGGGTGATGCTTCCCAGGTAACTGTTACCGTGGAGCACCCCCCCCCCCCCCCGGTTCATGGTGTGGAAGCTGCTCCAGTCTGGCCGTGGGGAGGTGGGGGTGAGGGTAAGGGGAGAAGCTCTATCCCAGTGGCCTGGAATACCCCCCGCCACACCCCTGTTTAATCGGTCAACTGGTTAAACTTAATGTGAACTTTAACCAGTTCACTAATTCAATGGGATTTTTACATCCCTGACTCATGTTAGGTGATAGTTTACTACCAAAAAAGCTCCGAGCGGTAATAGTCTTGTGGCAATGTTTTCTTGGAACCCGCACTGCCATCCCAGGGGAAAACGAATGAAAAGGACATCTGGACCCAAAGCGGAGAAGCTCAGTTCACCCTGGCATAATGCAACTGGCCATAACAGCTGTGCACCCAGGAAGACATTGGGTCAGCTGATGAAGCAGTCGCCTGACAGGCCTCTAATTTCCTTAGATGTGCCCGAGCTCTCCAGAATGAATGCAATGCTGGAAATGGAAGATCGGGACTTGGCCACATCATTCAGTCCCTGTGTTGAGTGCCAAATTAAGATTTTTGTTTGGTTTTTTTGCTCTGCACTTTTAACTTAGAATCACAGAACCCTAAGGATGGAAGAGACCTCAGGAGTCATTGAGTCCAGCCCCCTGCCCAAAGCAGGACCAACCCCAACTCAATCATCCCAGCCAGGGCTTGGTCAAGATGGGACTTCAAAGCCTCTAGGGATGGAGATTCCACCCCCTCCCTAGGGAACCAATCCCAATACGTCCCCACCCTACTAGGGAAAGAGTTTTTCCTAATCTCCAACCTAGACCTCCCCCTTGTGAACATTGTCCTCCCAGATGAAGCACTGGTGGCCTGTTTGTTGTCATGTTCCTTCCTCCACCACTGACTTCCTCACGTTTCAAGCTAGTGTCATGACAGAGTCCACCAGAAGTTGCTAGTGGCAGTAGTAATGACCATGCTGATTACGCTCCTCCTCCCCGTCCGACCCTCCTGAATTCTGTGTCAGGTTCAGCAAGGAGCGGAGGAAATATTTAGTGTTCCTGCGGTAGCTTCGTGGAGTATGCAACATCTGGGCCCCTGCTCTTCAATCCAGCCTGAGACAAAGCCTGTTAGACTTCCCTGTGATTGTCGTTCAGCGTCCGAGTGGACTCCTTCACTACCTGGCTGCTGGCTGGGTCGCTAGCAGTCAACGCCGTGTCCCGCACAAACACAGCTGTACCGTATGAGTGCAGCTGCTGATTTGTGTACAGTGCCTGCCATAAACACAAGCTTGGGAATGAAATACAGATTTGCCATGGGAGCTTGATAGAGAATAAGTAAATCGACAGAATTACCATCTTTTATTAGATTGCGAATTCTTGGCGCTGGATGTTTAAGTCTCAGAGGGGTACCCGTGTTAGGCTGTAGCCGCGAAAACAAAAAGGAGCCCTGTGGCGCCATAAAGATTCCAGCAGACAAAGTGGTTTTACACCCACAAAAGCTTACACCTCACTATACCTGTTAGTCCTTAAGGTGCCACAGGACTCCTTGTTGTTTTGGCTGGTACTTACTCCTTAAAGTGAAATACCTAAATAGTCTAAATGTAAGCATGGATACAGAACTTGTCTGACAGTCGATATTCACGTAGACCTCTAGGCATTGAAACTACAAGCCGGTTGCTCTAAGAAGTGCAAATAGGCAGCTTTGGAAATTGGGTTCCTCGAGACATCCTGTACCTTTTGTAGAGCCAACGCTGGACCAAGCATCACTTGATGTTGTGACTGTTATTTCACCTTTGACTTGCTGGACTAACTCCAGTAGAGTTAATAGATTTCGGTTGCTTCCATCTGTGTCTCACAAGGCGCTCGTGTTTTTCCTCCTCTTTAAAAAAAACAAACAAACCAAACCAAACCTCTGACTTTCTTTTGTTTTTGACTGTAGATGTAGTTTGGAATGTAATTCCTTCCTGCGTTTGTCTCTCTCTTCAACTGTGTTTATTAGCCTCTGGGGTTTCTAGCTTACTCTCTTTCTTGGTAATATTAATTTGCAAGAAGGAGGTGATGGTAACTGGCACAATTGTAATTGGCACTTGCAAAGCGCATTACAGATTGGACCTCTCTGGTCCGGCAAGCTCCATGGTCTGGCATGATTTCAGTTAGCTGGATGTCCAGTTCTCATGGGTGGGGCCAAGTTTCCCGCAGTCCCATTAAGTTCTACAGCCACCTTTCCTGGCTCTCAGTGTACCGTGCTGCTATTTAGCTCTAATTTACCCCTCAATGTCTTCTAAGAGCCCAGCGAGCAGAGGAAGTGTGGGCAATGCTGCTAGACAATATTGACCTCACGGTAGTCCGGCAAATTCTCTGGTTCAACACTGGTCAGGTCCTGAGGGTGCCGGACAAGAGAGGTTCCACCTGAAGATGTTTTTCCCTAGCACACAAACAGCAAAATAGCCTGCATGAGTGTGAAAACAACCTTCGAGACGGCCACGTGTATGTTTTGGTGTGATTGGTCACTCACAAATGCGATGTGCTTTTTGAAGCAAGCCATGCAGGAGTTGCTGGAAAGAGGGATACACACACAAACGTCCCAAAGCCCTCTTTCTTCCCCGCTCACTCTTTCCTGTGTTCTTCTGGGCCGCTGCTAATGGTATGTGCAGAACCGGACCCTTCATTCCACTAATCTCCATGTCCATCTGGTGCACCCATGGATACATAGACAACTCCATCCAACCTTTCTCACCTGAGGGCTGACAGCTGTGTGGCTCACACATCCCTCATTGGTATCTGAACACCTTCCTGTCCTTCGAATCCCTTCTTCCGCAATGAACCACTCAACAGAGAAACCTACGTCCTCTGGGCTCAACTCCTTGGTGTTACCTTCTCCGGGAGAAGCCCCGTTTCAGAGTAAGGTCTAAGACACAGGTGAATAGCCCTGTGTGTAACGAGAGATACTCATGGCCAAACACCTAGGCCTGGGTGGGGCAGACAACCTATTCTCCCTTCGCCCCTGCTTAGGGGATGGACACAGAGCTTTGTCCTCCCCGGGATCCCTCGTGCTCTCAACCCGCTTTCTCTATCACATCGTGTTCACTGGTCCCCCCACCCCATCCCATCAGACTGAATCGGGCGCCTCTGCTCTCTTGACTCCTCCTGGCACGGAGTTCCTCCACCTGAATTCCGGCTGTGGTTTGACCAGTTACAGCCCTCGGTCACTTGTCCAGAGTGACTCAGGAGAAGAGATGGAAATATAACCCAGGTCACCTGGCTCTCTGTCCCCCTGCTCTAGCCAGGGCTAGACCACCTTGCGAGAGGGAGATCTGCCCCTTGTGCTCTTGGCTTGGCCCATGTGATCTCCAATCTGTGCCCCTTTTGGACTGTATAGCCCCAGTCAATAGGCAGAGTGCTGGGCGAGAGAGCGCCTTCCCTGTGGCGCACCAAATCGGCCTTCTTCCTAGCCTGCGGGGGTCTGTAATCAACACACACAATGAAATAAAAACCCCATGTTGTGGGTTGGAAGGGCTAAAACTGTCACCTTCTCATGGGGGATGTAAGCAAGCAGTTGAGTAGTTAACTATTCACTGCCCCCCCCCGCTTCCTCTGTATCAGAGGCAGCAAGGGGCGGGGGAAGCAGTAGCCAATGCTGGGGGGGAGCTGACTTTAAAGCTGGTTCCCCCCAGCACTGTCTCCGTGGTGCTGCTTCCCGCCCCCCCACCCGTGCTGCTGCCTCTGATTCAGCAGCACTGTTGGTGGCAAAGGGAGGCTGCCGCAAAGCAGCCTTTGCCCATGGCTTTCCCAGGCTCGCCACAGGAGCAGCCCCTGTCCACGGGGGGTCCCAGCTCCCCTCTTGGATCCCCTGTGGACAGGGGCTGCTGGACCCAGCACAGGCCAGGACTGAGCAAGCCTTCCCTTATTGACTAATCAGGCAGTCGATAAAAATTTTATCGACTTCATGATTAGTGAATTACCCACCTCTTCACCTCCTTCCTTCTCAGGCTGGTTAAACCTCCACTTGTGGTTTTTTGCTGTGGTTCCTCATTATCTTCTCTCAGAGCAACACAAGAGCTGTGCACTGGTGTGTGAATGGGGCCACTTCTCCCACCCACCTCTCATGCCCATTGTCAATGAAACACTGTCGACCTTTCCATATCCTGCCCCGAGAAAAGCTCTGCCATGTTTCTCCCCTTTCCGTCCCTTACAGTAAGGGGGCAAACGACTGTCATTTTCAAGAACAAAATACACAGAGGCTATGTCTACACGTGCGGCTTCTTGTGCCAGAAATATGCAAATGAGGCTAAGCATGGAATATCTCCAAGCCTCATTTGCATACCTAATGAGCCGCCATTTTTGCAGAAGAGGCTCTTGCGCCAGAAGGAGCTGTCTACACTGCCCCTTCTTGCGCAAGAAAATCCCTCTTGTGCAATGCCGCTATGCTGATTATTTTCAGGAAGAACGACATTGTGCAAGAGGGGTTTTGTTGCGCAAGAAGGGGCAGTGTAGACAGCTCCTTCCATCGCAAGAGCCTCTTCTGCAAAAATGGCGGTGCATTAGCTATGCAAATGAGGCTCGGCAATATTCCATGCTTAGCCTCATTTGCATATTTCTGGCGCAAGAAGCTGCGAGTGTAGACATAGCCAGAGAGACTGGCACAGTCAGGCTCAAATGCCACATTCCCTGGGCACGATAGCTCAGACAACAAGCAAAGTTTCTCATTTGGTGAGCAAAATATGCTCTTTTCCTCACTTGCAAGGCCCTGAATCACTTCCTCTCCCTCCCCCCTTTTGCTTCTCTGCTGTCACTCCTACATCTTTCTACCTCCCCTCACTTTACCGCCCTGTTCCCAGGAATCCCACGGTTGTATGGAAAGTCGGGGTTAAATGCAATCCGCTGTGTTTTTCTCCAGCTGAAGCTTGCTGCCTTGTTTTCTTTCTCCTCTCTCACTTGTTTGGGGTCGGACGTGTACTGTCGTTTTTCTTCCTTCCTCGACATTTGCATAGGGCGACTCGTTCACCATTGGAGTTTGCTCCAAAGTTGCTTCCACCACTGTAAGGCATTTAAAAAATGCTGCGGCCCACTTTGAAATCTTCCCGTCTAAGTCCCCCTGCTAGCTAATGATTATAAATTCTCTGCCTAATGGTAGATTCCATTTGAGATGTTCTAATTCTTTTTTATTGGATTTTCTTTGTGTGGGGGGTACGGGAGGTGGAATGGCTTTTTATGTATGTGACTTAGGAAGGGTCCGCAAATAATATAGTTCCCCTTTTCCACTGTTGTCTTGGGTTTGGTAGCAACTCATACAAGATTGGTAATCTGTTGGTGTCAAATATTTGCCTAACATCGAATGCAGCCTTACTGTCTACCAGCGTGGGGGTCTGTTCACTTTAATGAGACCTGTGTCCTCTTAGAATGCAGAATTGATTCTGGGTAAAATTCATCCAGATGCAGAAAGCTCATATAAAACTTGGAACAGCACTTCAGACCAACTTAACGGTGACAAGCAAGGGGAATTTTAAACAGTACATTTCTTCACTTTTCTGTTGTTCCTCTAGATAATGAAAGCAGGGAAAATATATCAACTTTCTATTAGAAAAAGAGGAAAACAAGGGGAATTTGAAGAACTTTCCTACACCTTTGATTGGGTTGATTCCTGGGCAAAGACGCCCTTTCATTACAGAGTGGGGCTACGTAGATCTTAACCAAAACCCACAAATGGCGTAGACATGTGAGACCTAAATTCTCCTCTGTCTATTGCTCAGTACCTGTGATGACGTCATTTCGCTCATTCTGCATTTGTCCGCGCAGTCCCAGGGGCAGGCCTGATCTCACAACACTCCTGCCAGGCTGCAGATAGAACCAGTGTCTCTTGGATCCCAGTCCAGTTCCCTGTAAATTGATCACACCGGATTTAGAGGATTTAAACCTCCCGGGCTGTTGGCCTTGCTCTGTTCTGACACCGATTTACACCTTTTGACCTCACTGCAGTCACACTGGGCTCTAGATGTGTGCATTGGCATAGCTCTGTACTTTCCTTTTGCACTGCATCTGGGTACTCTGTATGGCTTTGATAACGTGTATTTGCTCATGGTTGATTTTTTGTAGAGTCTGAATCCCAGAGAAAAATGAAATCCCCTGCATGGCAAGTTCTGTTCTGTGGCACCAGTTTTGCCCCTGTTGTGACAGAGCATGGAAAGGTTACCAGTAGGGATGTTAAAATGGTTAATTAGGTAACCATGTAACCACTGAAAAACTCAGCAGTGACACGCTGCGGCTTCCTGGGAGCAGGGCCGGCAGCCAGTGCATGCCGGGAGCCAGCCCCACGCCCAGGGAGCCAGCTGTGCTGCAGGCTCTGATAGAGAGCCAGTAGCGTGGGGTGGCAGCCAGCTCACCGGGAGCCGGCATGTAACCGTGACAGTAACCGACAAGTTTGTGCATGTTGGTTAACCATTTAAACGGTGATACTGTTACATGCTGAGTTGCCGTTGCTGTTTTAGCGTGTATAACCCCAGCTACGTCCCCGCTTGGCTAAGCCGCTTCAGCAGCTGCACAGATGTGGCTATCAAACCCAGTTCCTCCGGAACCTGCACGATTTGTTTTTACCAGCTGTTTGTTTGCTTCTCACCGGTGGTAAGATTTTTCTCCTCTGATTGTTCCGTAGGGCTCTGGGTTCCCCACTGGCTCCCCAGTGACTTCTCCTCCGGGATCCACCCCGGTTACTGGGCACAAGCGGATGATCATTCCCAACCAGCCGCCGCTCACTGCCACCAAGAAATCGACTGCCAAGGCACCCGCGCAGCCTGCTGCTCCTCCTGCCCCCATCCCAATCACTCCAGTTGGTACGCTCAAGCCTCAGCCGCAGCCAGTCCCAGCTTCTTACACCACTGCATCCACTCCTACCCAACCGGCCTTCAACATACAGGTGAAAACAGCCCAGCCCAGCCCTCACTTCCAGCCGCCAGGCCCGCAGTACGGCAGCCTGGGTCCAAACCAGTCTTATGCTCCTCCGCCAGCGCGCCCTCCGGGGCCAGCTCAGTATGCGCCACCTCAGCCTCGTGGCCCTGACTACAGGTACACGCCTCAGCCCTTCCGTCCTTCCGAGCCCGGTTATGGCTACGCAGCCTCGCAGGGGCAGTATCAAGACCCTTACTACTCGGCAGGCCCTGGATACGGAGGCAGAAATGGCTCGGAACCGTCCTATGTGCCGCAAACCGCCTGGAAACCTGAGCCAGCCTATCCCACAGCTAACACCGTCTCCCAGAATGCAGCTGGGTCATACCAAGCGCCCGGCACAAAGAAGACCTACCTTACAGATCCGGTGTTAGCCCCACCGCCGCCACCCCTGCAGCCAAAGGTAAGAGAGATGCGCAGAGGCACGCGCCCATGCAGGGCTGGCCTTACCATGAGGCGAACTGAGGCGGCCGCCTCAGGTGCCAGATTGTGGGGGGGCGCCACTAGGACCCAGAGATTGAGACCTTTCAAAGTTTTGTCCCAAGCGAGGGGGAATGGGGGCATCATTTGAGCTCCCCGCCTCAGGTGCCAAAATGATGTGGGCCGGCCCTGTGCCCGTGGCGCACGCGGTGTGGTGTTTCTGTGTCATTACCCCCGCTCGGTTATCGAACGGCCTCTTTGCGCTCATGGAGCCGCAGGCTCAACTGTTCGAAAGTGTTCGCTGTTTTTCCAGTCGTGTGCAGTTTGCTGTGTTGAAATGACAGGGTTGCAAAGCACACCTTTGTGTCGTGTCGAGATAAGACCACCAAAGGGCCCAGAAAGCTACAAAGTCTAGTGTTCTCTTTCTTATTGGCTTTTTTTTTTGTTTGTTTTAAATAACTCACTGGTAGAAAATGGGAACTTTCATCCCATTTGAAAATATAATGCTGACATCTTAGAAATGCCACCTTTCCTAGGGGGTGACAATGTCTCATTCCAGGAATGCAATGATACTCCACAGGATTCACCCTGCAGGGCAGAGGAATTGTAAGCCTCTGAGACTTTAAAATTCATCATCCCAATTAATAAGACAGGTAATTATATGGCCTTACAATGCCCTAATCTTTCAGACCTGGTTCTCCTAACATTAAGACATTACTGACAAAGTTTTGGGGTTATGTACACTGTTGGGTCAGTGGTGTTCAGCAGTTACCAGTGGAAAAAAATTGTCCCTGTGCTTACAGCTGGGGGGAAACTGTTGTTCATGGAATATGGTTTAAAAGATGCTAGGACGTATCTCTCGTACATCACTGGTTAAAAATCCTTATTCCTGAAAGCGCACAAAAGTGTTTTCCTCCCCCAAGCTGGGCGACTGAGAAATGGTCTGTGCATGCTGCCTGTCCATTCCAACATGTGCCAAAGCCAAGAAGCTGTTCCAAGGGGCGTGTTCATGGGAAACTGATGACACAGAAAGTTAAACTCTCCCGTCTGGTCCTACTGTCCAAGCTTCGATCTTGATCCAGCCACCAGATCTATAGAAGCCGTTCCCCATTTCTTTCAAAAGTTTTTCAGGCAGCTGTCGGGTCCAAGCTGTGCAGATCCTGCTTCAGGATGGAGCCCTTGGCGAGGTGTTGAAAACAGCATCAGTGGTGAAAATTCAGTACATTTGTAAAATCTAAGCTGTTCTCGCCACTCATGCTTGTGGATCCAATTTCTGCCCTCCATCGTAAGTGTGTATTTGGATTTGATCTTGACTGTGCTTTTAACAAGTGAGCGCGTTTAAACTCCCCATAACAAAAGTGCTGTCTGTGGGCATTCATTGCCTTACATTCACCTAGGCTGGAAGACAGCTCAGGGCCAAATCCTGAGCAAATGCCAGTGTCTCTGTAAAGGCTACCTTGATTTGCCTCAGTGCAGAATGTGTCTCTAGCCTGTCAGTGATGCTAAATCATTCCAGAACAAAACCCAAACCGCTCCTTGCTCGGTACCCACAGCCTTTTTTAGTAGCCGTGTTTCATTCCAGTTGCCTGGGATGCAGGAGCTATTAAAAGCAGGGAAGCTCAGGGTTTCTCAGTCAGGACAAACAAAAGCAACAAGTAAAGATCCTTGGAATATAGTCTGCTGGCAGCGTAACTCACATTTTCTCTTCTTCAGAGCTGTGGGCATGCGGGACTGGGGAAGGAATTCTGTACATGTCACCTGTCTGATATTAGGGAGCGCTGATGGTTTTTTAAAAATTCTTCTTCTGCTTGGGCCAGATCCTTCACTGTTACAAATTGGGGAAACTCCATTAAAGCCAGTGGGATGACATCAGTTTACATCAGCTAAGGAGCGGGCCCAAGCAGTCTAGAAGAAACATAGTGTTGTGTATCTCTGTAGAAACATAAATCACTTCTCACCATAAACAGCATGGGCTTGCAGCTGTATTCGCAGTACAAAGCTGGAAGGGACAGGACAATGATATAAAATCAGATCTTCTGCAAAACATCCTTTGCACTTACTGAGAAATCCTTCGGGGAATTACATTTCCTTCATAGCCTGCCAAAGGCAGGTCGCTGGCCAGTTCAGAATGCACCCAGCTGCTCTCCTGAGTAGTGGCGGAGAAAGCTGGGAATTACTTAGAATCATAGACTCCTAGAGCTGGAAGAGACCTCGAGAGGTCATCGAGTCCAGTCCCCTGCCCTTACGGCAGGACCAAGCACTGTCAGACCATCCCTGACAGGTGTCTGTCCAACCTGCTCTTAAATATCTCCAGTGATGGAGATTCTACAACCTCCCTAGACAATTTATTCCAGTGTTTAACCACCCTGACAGGCAGGAGGTTTTTCCTAATTTCCAACCTAAACCTCCCTTGCTGCAATTTAAGCCCATTGCTCCTTGTTCTGTCCTCAGAGGCCAAGGAGAACAATTTTTCTCCCTCCTCCTTGTAACACTCTTAGTAGTAACAAGCAAGGTAGAATTGACAGAGATTTTCCAGAGTAATAGGAAGTGTCCAGTAAATACACCTACACCATCAGAATATTTTGTCATTAGCCACAAACGTGGCATTGCTTCAGCAGACCAAATCTTCTCCCTTTGCAACCTGGCTTACTCAAATGAGCCTATTTTTTGGACTTCAGAAGGGTAGCTGAGTTAGCGTGTTACTGGAAAACTTAAAAAACAACCAATAGTCTTGCAGCACCTTAAAGACTAACAAAACATGTGGATGGTATCATGAGCTTTCGTGGGCACAACTCACTTCTTCCGATGAATGGAGTTAGTAGAAGTCCAGTTTCTAAATAAATAGAGGATGGGGAAGGGAGAGAAGGGAAAAAAGGGAAAGAAATAGTCAATTAGAGTCTCCATGCTACATGAAGCTGATAGAGAAGCTGCAAATTGTTCTTAAGTACCCATTGTTTGGTTTTTTTATGTCATTAGGATGTGGAATGTAGTGGGCCATCCAGCCAATGGCTTTGTTCATACCTTTGCAAATGAAGTTAAGTTCCAAGGCTCCCCTGTGTATTTGGATTGTGGAATTGGTCTGAAACAGTAGGGTGACTTTGAGATGTCAAGGAAAAGTTGCTGAAAATATCACCTCCATTGGCGAAGTGGTAGCGGTCGCTGATTTTAGTAGATGCACAAGAAGTCTTAGCTTGTTTACACTCCACACCCCTGCAGGGTGCTTTTTTTGTTTGTTTGTTTATAGGGATCTTTCATTTAGTAAAATGAGTATGAACCCAGGGTAAGAAACGGACATTAACTTATATGTAGGAAAACGGAATAAGACCTGTAAGAATCTTACTCCTTTGCAAGGGAATGACTCAGTTTCCCAAAGTGTGCTCCATGGAGCTCTGGGCCTCCACGCGATTGGTCTAGGAGCTCTGCAAGAAAATATTAATGATAATTGTATGACCTTGCTATTTTGTTACTAATTTTCTGATAGTTTTCTTGAAAAAAAAACCCAGTATTCTAAGAAATACACAGGAATTAAAAATAGAATTCCAAAATTTTGTCTATTTATTTGGGTACCTATTGAATTAAAAAGACACCCGTGTTCTAAGGACTCACCAAATTTTCAGGGTAGGGCCTCTGCGGCTGAAAATATTTGGGGAACTCTGACCCACAGGATCGGAGAGCATGAAAACATTTTAAATGCTATTAAGACTAGTGGATTCTTAAGGTAATGTAGCTGCAAAATGGAAAGGATGTGGTTAAAAAAGTCCAGCCACACCCAGAAGTTGTGGTATTCAGTTTTGCTGCACACCGTGGCCGAGAACTAAAGCCAATTGGAATTTTTCCTTCAGTGTGTGTCTTTTTTTTTATGCCAAATGGCTTTTGGTTTGCCAGTAGATCCGTCTGTGACATCCCAAAGCAGGGGCAGGCCATGTGCTGCTTGCTAATCATGTTGAAGTTGCTTTTGATCCAAAGCAAAGCTAGCTTGGTATGGGAACAAACAAAAAACCCAAGCCTTTGCTGTTCCGTAAAGCCCACGCAGAACAATGAGTTGCTCTCAGGAGTTAAAAATGCCAAATGAGTCGGCTCAGTCCAAGTTTATGTTCAATTGTTTTTGTTGAATTGCCTTTTGTAGCCATTCTGATCATTTTAATGCCCATGTCATAATTAGGAGATGAATTAGTGAAGCATATGTCCTCATTTAAACCTTAATATTTCATTAGGGAATTCCTGCTTCTCTCTCTCTCTAATTTGCTACATATGTCGCCGGGATAGTCTCATGATCAGCTGCGGAGCCATGTGATTAATTTGTGGAACTTTGACACAAATACCATTGATCACATGATGCTCCATTTTACCCCCTGCGTTTTTCCCACGGCATTCTGCCCTCTCCTATGTAGAGTCAAATTCAAAAACATTCCTGTAGGTAGCTCCACCCATCGGCCACAGAACAGACTCCACCCATTGGCCACAGAACAGAAGACCATAATGAGTCAGTCAGTGACCTCTGATTAGTCACAGCCATCAGATGGTTTGGCACAAAAGTATCCAGAGTGGAGAACACAAGTCGTAGCAGCCAGTCTCCAAGACAGAGAACCCTTTGAAGCCCACGCCTTGGTCATATTAGAAACAAACGCCACCACTTTGCCACCATGGCTGCCACTAGACATCCACACTACTAGTCCAGGCCACGGTTCTCCTTATTAACCGGTAATGGAACCTGCCACCTCAGACAACATTGAACTGTCTGCCTGTTTCTCAGAAACCATCTTTTGCCAGCTAGACAGCCTCTCAGGACACCAGGACCACACAGCAGGCACAGGCCCAGTAGTGCTACACCTTGCCTCTCCAAATCTGGCTCCTTCGTACAATTGTCAGTTCTGGAAGCACTTCAGGGAAACCATGTCACCCCCTGTGGCTCTGATCCACACTCTTCTTAGCTAGCGAAGGTCCGTCATGGGCATGTAGGGTTCCTGCGAGAATACTTCCGTCAAGAAGAAAAGCAACCTCCTGCCTAAAGCACCCTCTAGTTTCATCCGTACTTTAGGAAGCCTTTGGACAACACAGCCCATCGCGCCATGTACTGTCCAGTATTTAACCTTATTGGAACAGGCAAACTCATGGCAAAGAGTTTACTCGGCAAAGGTTACCTTTAGCTCTATCCCAGAGCAGCTAGTACCTCCTGATCCAGCTAGGACAAGAGGAGGGGTGGCTGGAAGGCATGAATTGGTGTAGTGTATCATAGTTGGGTCCGCTCACGCTCACTTTCATCGAGCCAGCATGAGTAACAGACACGGCAGCATGAGTTTCAGTGCAAGCGAATGGAATTCACGTTAGTCCCTGGCCCCCAAATACAAGCCTGTGCCAGCCCTCCAACGCTACTGTTGTTTCCCAGAGTAGAGAGATTAAAGCTAGCATGGGTGTGCTTACCCGTGCTCCAGACATACCTTCAACTGGAGCATAGACGTACCCTATGGCGTGTGTATAGTTGAACTCCTGCTAACTAGAGGGCTTGCCTATATAGGCAAAGGGACAAACAGCAAAAATAGTACTGATAGAATTTTAAAAATAGTTCTTTCCAGTATTTCTCACGTTGTTCTGTAGGTGTGGCATGTTTGGCCACGTCAGCTGGCCAGCGTGGGTAGTATGCGTTTCTCGGTATTCGTTGGCAACGATCTGTATAACGCTAAACCCCTCTTGATCAGTCCCCAGAAGATCAATTGCCAGAGCATCGCTCCTCCGGTAAGTGGAGATGTGGCTCAAAATGTATTATTCTCTGTTGATTAATAATCTCACTGGGTCCGATTCCCTCCTGGTGGCATAGGACCTATAACATGTGCTTCCCTGTAACAGCTTGGCCCAATGCGGTCTGGAGAAGGTAGACAGCACCCTCAAGCCACTTTTCTCACCCTCGACCACGGCCCCCTCCTTGGAGGTCTTGGGGGGTCATAGGTCAACGTCTGAGCTCCAGACTCCAGCACAGGCCCTTGGTGAATTTGACCCTGTGTGATGTTAGAAAAAAGGAGACAGTTTATCTAGAACTGAGATGAGGAGATTGGAGCAGGACTCTTTGATTCTATTCTCAGCATGGCTCTGTGACCTTCGACTAGTTTCCTAACCTTTGTGCACTTCAGTTTCCCTGTTTGCAAGTGGGGATATGTAATACTTTCCTCTCAGAGCCGTTGTGAGCTTTTGCGGCATAATCTTCCTGATACCATTCAAACCTCTCACGTGACTTGGAGTTTTTAGAAGTGTAGCATGGTTTAAAAATTATTTAGATTTTTTCATGGTCATCTTTATCTCCAGGGATCCGACGTGAATTGCATTGTATTCTAATGCCTTTGTAGGACCCTTCTCACCTCTTAAACTTCCCTTTGCTTATGGGTTTAGACACTTTTGTTTCATTCTCACATAGGAAGCGACTGAGGACAGAGGAGTGCTTCGCATCAATCAGTCAGGAATGGTGTTCGTTGGCTGATGTTTCTGAAGTA
The DNA here is from genome assembly GCA_032595735.1 of Pelochelys cantorii. Classification (NCBI taxonomy): domain Eukaryota; kingdom Metazoa; phylum Chordata; order Testudines; family Trionychidae; genus Pelochelys; species Pelochelys cantorii. The sequence goes on along the minus strand of CM064335.1, from coordinate 4,048,776 downwards.
GTCAAAAAATGAGTTAATAATTGTCCAACCAACTCAGTTAGTTGACGTTAGAGAGAACCGTGTGGGGGTGGTTATGGGAGTAGGTAAGGTCAGCATTGACTTGTGGACTACAAAGAAAGCAACTTAAATCTACAGCTTTAGAGCGTGGCTTTTGCAGTTTTAAGTTTTGCGGTCACGGTGGGTTAGCAGAACGAGAGGAATCATTGAGCAAGAGACTTTTGGCATAATACCTGGCTGTTCTTTCTTCCTCCTTCTTAAAATAATCTGAGGACAATACCTCCATACATAGCATGGCTAAGGGCAGCCTTGAAGTTATTTAAGGGCTCTGACTTAGCCAGCATTAACCCTTGATAACCAAACGGCCTTTAAATATCACTGTGTGCATTTTGCGATCAAATTGGGAAGTGAAATGCGTTGGTGTTGTGGTCTGGTAGTTACAGATTCTTGCTCCTGGGAGAATTATCTGCCCCACAATTAAAAAATCTGCACATAGTCTTTTCAAATTCAACAAAATGCTGCACATTTTATTTGCCAAATAATACAATATAATCTATAAGCATACCCGTTTCCATTATTTTGTTGTTGTTGTTTTTCAAAATACACATCAGCAAGCATGTCAGTAACAATCCAGACAATGCAAAAATGTCAGGAAATAGGTTTTGACCAATGTATTTGTGAATATAAATGTAGAGATCCGAGCAACTCTTTTCAATTGCCACACACAAGCATGTTGCTCGCTTCCCTTGGAAGCATTGCAGACATTTGGTGGGATCCGAGGTCATGGAGAGGAAGGGACTCGGGGTGAACCTGGAGGGTTGTTAAGCGTGGGTGGGAAAAGTATGGACCAGTTTTTTGGGAGGGTGGGGAGCACCCCAGTCTTTCTCATTCAATTGGGCACATCTACTCCAGTCCCCATGTGTCCTTGCACCCCTCCCCCTGACTCCATGCGGCCCTCCACCCCCACTCACACACCCACTCTCCCATCCCCGTGTGGCCCTGCACTCCCTTAGTCCCTTCCCCCGTCCCATGTGTCTCTATGTCCTCATGCAGCCCCCCCCCCCGTATGGCCCTGCACCCCTTCTCCTACTCATCCCATGTGGCCCTCTGCATCCTCCCACATTCAGCCTGAGGGCGTTCTCCCCCACTAGCCCTTGTGAACTTCGGTCTGTGACCTCCCAGCGGCCCCCTGTGCCTTATACTGTCGGTCCCCCTATATCTCCTGATCTGGCCTCACTGTCAGGGTGCCACACTGCCAGGAAGACAGTCAGGGCCCTGGAGCAGCTGCTATGTTCTCACCCCACAGAAGCCGTTGGTGCACAAAAGGTATAATTGCAGCAACTGTCTGGCAGAGGTTATTTTCTGCAGGGGGAAAAAAAAAGATCCTTGGCACATGAATTATGCACAAGCAGAGGTGCCAACTCCAGGCCTGGAGCATCCACTAGGAAAAATTAGTAGACATGGAGCATTGGGCAATGTCAAGCTTTCCTCCTCTGCCCCCCGTCTCCCCGCGTCTCAGCGGGCTGGGGTCCCTGATGGCCTACTCCTTCCCTGCCTTCCCAGCACTTCCGGAATGCTGCAAATAGCTGATTCCTGGCATTCAGGAAACCCCAGGAGGGAGGGAGAAGAGTGGGGATGGGGTACACTGGAGGAAGGGGGCAGGAAGAGGTGGGGGGGTTGCAGGATGGTGTGAAGTGAGGGCAGATCAGGGGTTAAGCACCCCCCAACTGGAGCGGAAGTTAGCACCTATGTGCATGCATGCAGTGGCACCGAATTCCCCCAGGAGTAGATTGTGTCATTGTAGTCTACATGCTGTACCCTGCATTGATTGTCTTTGTGTGCGGTAGTGTGGACTTCACGACTCATGTTTTCTAGTCCCTGTCCTGCCACTGACTCAGGATGCAGCTTTGGGCAGCTGCCGCAGGTTGCGCATCTGTAAAATTGGGATTGTAGCACTAATCTGCTATGTCTGTACGCAACTGCAAGAAGGAGTATGTGGGATGAACAAGAAGAAAGGGAAGTATTAGAACTTAAATTAAATTATGGCTTATCTGCTATCCCAGAGACTTGGTGGGAATAAATCTCATGACGGGAATATCGCTATACGTGGTAATAGCATATTCAAGAAGGACAGTCAGAAAAACAGGGTGGACGTGTTGCATTATACATCAAAAATACATGCGCTTGTTCTGAAGTTCAGAAGAAGATGAGAGGCAGACGTGTTGAAAGTCTCTGGGGAAAGATAAAAGGGGGGAAACAGACGACCTCTTGGTGGGGCTCTGCTATAGACCACCAAATCAGGAAGAGGAGGGAGACGGGTCATTTCTCGAACAACAACAGAAATATCCAAAACATGAGACTCATTGGAATGTGGGACTTTAACTAGACAGTGGTTGAAAAAGTAATACAGCAAAGCACGCCATTTCCAGTAACACCTTGGAATGTTGTGGGGACAACATTTTGTTTCAGAAAATGGAGGCACCAAACAAGGGCACAGCCATTCTTCACTTAATTTTGACCAACAAGAGAGAAATCAGTCATGAATTTGAAGCCAGAAGGTGATTTGGGTGAAATTGATCAGAAAATGGTAGGTGGTGTGGTTCTAGGAAGGAGAGAGAGCACCAGAATTAGGGATGTGAACGACTAGTCCAGTGTTTCTCAACCAGTGGTACGAGTACCCTTGGGGTACTCAAGAGAAGTCTGGGGGGGGGGTGTCAACACAACTGAAATTTGGAGAAAACTGAATTTTTGTTTTCAGTTTTACAGCGCTTTATTATTTTTGTACTTTTTATACCCGAAAATGTCATCGCCCGCCTAGCTATGATTAGGTTGTTTAAACAAATGTGTTGCAATGGTAGAACATTTTTTTGTGTATCTGGAAAACTGTGGGTAGGGGGGGTACTTATATATATTTTTTTATAGGGGGTGCTTACAATTTTTCTTAAAAGGGGTACTTTATTAAAAAAAAAAGGTTGAGAAACACTGGACTAGTCGACTATCCGAGAAGCAAATGCTTATCAGATAGTCGATACCCTAGTCGACTAGTCACTTCCTCCCCCCGCTCCACACTGCTGCCTCCAGCAGAAAGGGACAGCAAGGGCAGGGGGAAGAGGAGGGCTGCACGCAACATTTCAAAGCAGCAGTGCCGCGTGGAGCCCAGGGTCAGCTGGGGACTCCCCTGCTGACCCTGGGCTCCATGCGGCACTGCCACTTTTAAACACTGCAAGGGGCCAGCAAGGGATTGCTTGAGAGGCTGTTGCTACACTTCAAAGGCAGAGGCGCCCTTATCGACTAATCGAAATTTTACGCCCCTCACCAGAATAAGGACAACGCACTTCCGAAAAAGCAGACAACTCCGAGAACTAGTAGTACATAGGCAGAAAAACTAAGGGATTAAGGGCTTTTAGGAGAGCTGACAGTTTCTCAGAGAGACAACTTCCAACTATCGCAATGCAACGGAAAGGCAGGAAGAATCGGAAGAGGCCTGTGTGGCTCCATGAGGAGTTCTTTGACCTGATAATCAGCAAGGAATCCTCCAAAGAAGTGGAAACATGGATGAATTGCTAAGGAGAAGTACAAAAGACGACCACAAGAATATAGGGACAATTAGAAAGGCTAAGGCTTGGCCTGAAACATCTGTTGGCATAAGTGTATTGGTCAGGGATGTTAAAACAAACATATACACACAAAAACACACACTACCTCTAAACAACGTGGCAGCCGCAGATAAGTCACTCTATGTGGGACTTTCAAGGCCTCAGTTGGAAAGATGGGGATGAAATGAAGTTGTGTCCAGAGGAGAGCAATAAAAAACGATGGAAGGACTTGGATACTTAACCTATGAGGAAATGTTACATCCTGAGAAAAGAAGATCTCATAAGTCTTCAAGCACGTTAGGGGCTGTTATAAAGAGGACTACGATTAATTGCTCTCCAAGTTCACCTATGGTAGGATGAGATATAGTGGGCTTAATCCTCAGCAAGAGAGACTGAGGTTAGACATTGGGAAAAGCTTCCTAACAAATAAGGGGATTTAAGGCCTGGAGTAAGCTTCCAAGAGAGGTTGTGGAGTTCCCGTCTTTGGAGGTTGTTAAGAACAGACACTTGTCAAAGATTATCTAGGTTTATCTAGTCCTGTCTCTGGGCAAGAGGATGGACTTGAGGACCTCTTGAGGTCCCCGCTGTGCCTGGGTTTCTTTGGTTCTCACCCATCGCTGCTAGAATGGGTTAATGTTGTGATTCTTGAGTTAAGGGTGCTATTGACGTGTCGTGTTTGTCACACAATTCTCATTGATTCTGTCTGGAGTTCATAGGCTATAAAGCTGGGCAGACTTGCTGGACCCCTGGGGAAGATTTGGGGAGAGCAACGTCATGCTCCCAGAAGGGGCGGAGCCTCAGGTGGAAGAGGCGGGCTGGATGGAGTAGCCAGCCCTCAGCACCACCCTCAGCGCTTCTCCCCTCCCCCGCAAGCACTCGGGGGCTTATCACCCTTTGGAATCGCTATGTCCCAGGCCAGTTTCTTCCTTTGCCCTCCCCTGTCCCCTCCGCCTGAAGCTGGATGATTATATCCCTGGATAAATGGTGAAGAGTGGGCCCAGGCCTGCAGACACCTCTGAGCCTAGGGCTTACCTCTGCGAGTGGTCCAGGGACGTGATCATGGTACACAACTGAGTAGTGTGTTTGTAGGATTGGATCCCGAGATTCACCCCGCTACGTGGAGTCCTCAAGGAAGAGCCTATCAAATGAGGCTGTTCTCCAAGGTATGGCCATCTAAGCTCTAGCCTTGTCCTCTTCAAGCCATAAATGCCATGACACCTAGTTGAAAGCAGCTCTGGGTTCGTATGTTTAATATATGGAAGCATCCAGAGCTTATGTTTTTATTTACTGAGCATAAATTGTTCCAGTGTTAAATTCACTTAGGTCCCCACATAAGATTGCCCGTGGAGATTTACTTCCAGAGAACGATCATGCAAATCAGTATATTAAATGAAATAGCATCCAGGAAAAAAAAAAAATCCTATCACCAACAAAAAGAACCCTCCAAGGCAAATGGCATCTGCAATTATCCTGACAATTTTTCTTAAATGAAAAAGGTGACTGATAAAGTTGTAAAACTGTTTTGCAATAGTATTTTGTTTTATAACCTGTATTATTTTACCTAGTAGCTGTCTGGCTCTGGTGCAAGTTATATAATGTCATATTAACAAATATGGTGTCTTGACTTTTGGTCTAGGGAATAAATTTTAGAGTGCTAAACTTTCCAATCACATTTTCTGCTTTGTTCCAGACGTGGCTTATTCTGTCTTCCTGAAAAATATCAGATTAACCGTGGCTTGTAACCAAACTATTTGTACTCCTCTCTCTCCAAATGAATGGGGCACTGACGCAGTTGTACATGGGTCCTTTCAACAGGCCAGACTGAAATATTCTGTCTGGCGGGCACTACCTAAAATAAAAGCAGCGAAGCAGAGTGGATGGCTGATCAGATACCTGTCAGGGGGTGTATTCGACCCCCATGGTGCCCCCCAGTTCAGGCTGCAATGCTGGGGGTTGGGGCTCATTTCTGGTGCCTCCTGCTGGCCGTGGCTCAGCCCTGTAGTTGAGTCATGAAGCCCAGATGGATACAAACACATGGCTCCACCTCTGCCAGGCTCAGCTCATCATCCGATTCACAATCCGGATTTTACTTGCATCCACAGAGCAAACCATCTGGAGGGGAGGGAGGAGGGAACACAGCTGAGGGAGGAGGGAGCAGGGTCATGCAGGGAAGAGGCAGGTGGCTCGAAAGCAGGAACTGGGGGTACAGGGGAGCAGGAGCCAGAGCTCATCAGGCGGGTGAGGAGGGGGCGAGGCAGGCCCCCCCCCCACCACAGGGAGATTGAGGACAGACCTTGTTGCTCCCTTTCCCCATGGGCAGTGCTAGGGCCTGCCCTGGCCCTGCCCCCACTCCTAGGATGGGGGGAGAGCCCTGCACTGGTAGCCGTATCCGGGGGTGCAGATATGCAGCAGACAGTAGCAGGAATGAAGTGGGTCTCTGCGGATACGCAGGGCTCTACAGGCCGCTCGAAGTCCCAGACCCTCACGAGCCTCCACCCTTCCAAGCATAACCCGTCGTTGTCCTCGCTAGTCAGAGCGCAGACTCCCTGGGCTTTTCCCCATACAGATGTCCAAATTCAACATGAACGGCCCTCCTGGCCTGCCGTCCTATCCCCTTGTCCTCGTGGGCGCTAGCTCCGAGCGCCTTCTCTCCCCACTCTGTCCCCCCACTCCCAGAGCCTCCATGGCTTCCCGCAGGTCCCTTCTATGCCCTGCTCCTCTTCTGGAACGCCTGGCGCTTTCTTCCGAGCCTGCCGTGCCAAGAGCGAGCCTTACTGCTGCAGCTCGGCTTGCTCAGGCCTCAGGCAGCCCCAACATGTTGGCTTGTCTGGTTTCCATAGCCCCTTTTCTACCTCTCTTGGCCTCTCATCCTCCTACAGGACTCACCCTTCTCTTGCTCCTTCCCCAAGAACCAGCTTCAAACTGCAGGCTTCTTCAGAGACACCCACCTGCTCTCCTCCCAGAGCAGAGCAAAGGTCTCGTGAGGTCTCCTTTTCCCTGGGCTCTCTCAGTCCTCCTTCAGATCTCTCCCACTGCCCTCCAACACTGGGCTTCTCCTTTACAGCAGCCTACACTGCTCTGTTTTGGCTACATTAGCCAAGAAGGCTAATGGCATGTTGGGGGGCATTAGGAGGAGCATTGCCTGCAGATCCAGAGAAGTGATTATTCCCCTTCATTCAGCATTGGTGAGGCCACATCTGGAGTATTGCGTCCAGTTCTGGGGCCCCACGACAGAAAGGATGTGGATGCATTGGAGAGGGTCCAGCGGAAGGCGACCAAAATGAGGAGGGGGCTGGAGCACATGACCTACGAGGAGAGGCTGAGGGATTTGGGCCTGTTTAGTCTGCAGAAGAGAAGAGTGAGGGGGGATTTGGTAGCAGCCTGCAACTCCCTGAAGGGGGGTTCCAAAGAGGCTGGAGAGAGGCTGTTCTCAGTGGGGGCAGATGGCAGAACGAGGAGCAATGGTCTCAAGTTGCAGTGGGGGAGGTCTAGGTTGAAGATGAGGAAAAACTATTTCCCTAGGCGGGTGGGGAAGCACTGGGATGGGTTCCCGAGGGAGGGGGTGGAATCTCCATCCCTAGAGGTGTTGAAGTCCCGGCTTGACCAAGCCCTGGCTGGGTTGATTTAGTTGGGGTTGGTCCTGCTTTGGGCAGGGAGCTGGACTTGATAACTCCTGAGGTCTCTGCCAGCTCTAGGATTCAATGTGTTGGTTCCCCCTAGCCTGCAGTACCACCCTTGCCTCTCCTGGGGTCGCCTGCCCTAGGTGGGCAGCTGCCTGCTTATACCATTTATTGTTCCCTTCCTAATTGGCTAACGCCCCTCTACCTAGAGCACCTGCTCCCAGGTGTATTTTACAGGGTCACCATGAGCCCATTAGGATGTTATTCCCTTGAAGGACCGCTGGCCCCATAATGGACCCTGACTGGCCATTTTCCATTGTTTGCTTTGTTACCAGATCAGAAACATGACTTATGGTTGTTTGTCGCTTGCATTTATATAACATCATCCATCCAGAAAGATTAGTTAGGCTTTGTAACTCGGCCTGATAGCAGCTTACACTGATATGTTGGGATCAGTGAAATTGAACTGTGCCTGGGGTAAAATACAGCAGTTGTTTTAACAGCTCACAGTGTCACTACGTAACAGTTGAGGACAAGAAGTGTGATGAACACTGTATCCAATTGAACCTGCAGGGAGGATTTCGGGAAGCATAATACAAATAAATGTTCCTGTTGGAATTGGTAGGTAGGAAATCATTTGTCTTTCATCTTGCTTCTATTACTACTTCATCTTCCATTCCTACTTACTCGCAAACTTTACAGCCCCCTGAATCCTAGATTAATTCACCCTGCTTTGTGACAATTGTTCATGCACTAAGTATTTCCAAATAACCCCCCTAAGGTTGAATTTATAAGTGGAGCATCCACACAACTAAGCCTGTTATTTCGAAACAACGGGCTGCTTAATTTGAAATCTGGACTCCTGCTTTTCATCAGGAGTAACACTAATTCCAAAATAGTTATTTCGAAATAGCGGCCGTGTGGATGCGCTGGTGCTGCTATTTCAAAATACTCCTCAGAGTAATTCGAACTAATGACTCCCCAGTCCTTCCTGGGGCTCTACGTCCAAGGTAGCATGTCCACATTAATGAAGCTTGCCTCGGACTAATTTCGAGGCTTCTCCATAGTGTGGACATGCTAGTTATATTTTGTTAAATTGGGAGTTATTAAGTCTAATATAATACTAATACTAACTTTGAAATAGTTTCCTAATGTTGTTTTACCAGGACTGGAAAACTTGCTGGTTTCTCTGGACACATGGATAAGATAGCACATTCTGAAAGAGCCTTGAAAACAACTGAGTCTTAGAATACCCCTGTGGTGAGACAGGCAAATACTCCGCTCGCTTTAAGAAAGAGCAAACTAACTTACCTAAAGCCACAGACCAAGTCTGTTGCGAAGCCAGGAATAGGACCTAGGAGTCCTCCTGCCACGTCTCGGATTTATTCCCGTTAGTAACTACTACTTTTCTGAGCCTGCAGGGCATGCATGGTGCTGCAACACTCGTGGCATTGCCAATTATCAGAGTTACCTACATACGAATCTTCCTTGGATGTTTCCTTTGATCAGAAAATGTGCCAGGAATTGCAGGAGGCCTCTTCTTCCCTGCTCTCGCCTGAGCGACTATAGAAAAGTTGTGGACAACCGCATGTTAACCAAATGCTTTATTTTGAGACTGTAGCTCCGACTTTACAGTGTCTCGACTTGGAACTACCCATTTCTCTACCATTAAAGTGGAGGAAATTGCTACAGTGATAATATTTCCAAGGCACACTGCCCAGTGTCTGAAACAGGAAAGTAATAAGTCCCGAGAAGCTGTCAAAACAGTGGGAGGCAAGGCTGACTGGTTCTCGTGTGGGAAAAAAACCTCAGGTTTCAACTTGAAAACTCACCCCCACCTGTGTAACGTCCACTCCAAGTCATCTGATGAAGTGGGTTTTACCCACGAAAGATTATGCCCTAATGAATCTGTTACTCACTCAGGTGCCCATAGGACTTCTCATTGTTTAAGCACAAAGACATTCCTTCCTGTCTCTTCCGTTGGGTTCTTGGCTTAGGGCCTGGGCTAAGAGCATGCTGACAGCTGATTCCTATACACCCTTGCAACCCAGTCTCCGAATCACTGAGCAAAGGGTGACAGCTGCTTTCTAGTAGTTTTTAGGTTCACCGAAGCTTCAGATAAATCCCTGGGAGGCAAATCTGCCCCTTTAAACAGTGGAGGCTTCAAGTGTATTTGTGCTCGCATTTTATTTCCCGGTAAGATCACTGAATCTAGGTTTCAAACTTGGATTTACCTCTCTACAGGTTTTGCCTCCTCGTTCTTTTCACCTTTTCAGCACCAGGCCACCTTATGACAATTCAATACAGAGCAGCAATTAATACTTTAAAAAAAAAATCTCATCCTGCATGTCCACGGGATGGAGACAAGAAAGGTAAAAGGATAAAGATGACTCGCAACTCAGCTCTGTGTGAACTGCTTTTGAATCAACAGTACTGGATTGCACAGTCAATTATCTCAAAAGTACAATGTGTTCCATTGGCAAAAAAAAAAAAAAAAAGTTGTCAGATAGAAGTGGGTTAGTGGAAAGGACATACACACTGGAGTGCATATCAATCTTTTGTATTCCCTGTAATTTTATACAAGCCAGGTTGGTTTATTGTGGGCTCCCCTCCCCCAACCAAGATTATGCATCGTTTTAATATTATTTCATGAACATCTAATTGCAGGCTGCAGGGAGAGGCGCAGGCATTGCTAGGGAAATAAAATAAGGTCTGCTCCGTGTAGCCCAGTAATAAGGCCTCCAATGCAAAGGCGGAAAAACAAGTCATTAGTTACAACCATTGAATGGAAGAGGTCTAATGGGAGCCACAGGATAAACATTCCATTTTATTATGTCTTCGTTATATGTTTTGCAAGGCTCTGTGGTTATAAATTAAAATGGCTTTTTGCAGCGGTGCCTGTAAAAAGTTCAAAATCTGTGAGTGTACCTATTATTTTTATTTATATCACAGCAGGCTGCTCATGGAATTAACTTTTTTTCCCTCCCTTGTTTGTTAGTTAAAAGATGGAAAGTGCATACAAATGCATTTTTGAAGGCGGCATTTAAAACCAGCTTTGTTGTTGTTGTTGTTGTTTTTAATCAAGGCAGCATCAATTTAAAGGAGAAAGAAGTTTAGCGAACCAACAAAAAATCAAACCAACCTTCATCATGTTGGCAGGTTCTTTTATTTGTTTATGAAGTTCAGCTAGCACTGGTAAAAGGGGCATGAACACTTCCTTTGTCTGCAACAGATTACAACTTGGGGCTTCTTGCTGACAAAGCAGAATGCTTTCCAATGCTCCACTTAGCCGCTGGAACAAAAGGGCTAGATTGACAACACTGTAGACTAAGTCCACTGATCAGCCACAGAATAGGCAAGGGGAGGGTAAGATTGCCCTTTGTCCCCCCCGCCCCCACATCCTAGCCAGCCCCCCCCCCCCCCCACACACACACATCCTAGCCAGCAGGGAAGATAATATTCAGTCTCTGACTCTCAGTCCTTGACCTCTTTCCTGGGACTTCTGGCACGAGGATCAGTTGTGGATTGTGATTTCACCTGCGGAACTCACTGCCACACGATATCAGTGAGGCCAAGAGATTAGTCAGGAATAGGGTTTTTTATGAATTTAGGGATGTAAAATCATATATCAATGTACCAGTTGTATAAACCCCCATGCTTCAAGGCAATCAGTGCAAGATAGGGGTTAAGAAGCAATTTCTTTGCGGTCAGGTTACTCCAGTATTATGCACTAGAGGGCTTCTTATCCCTGTGCACAGAAGCATCCATCCTTGTCCACTGAGAATCCTGGACTAGCTGAGTTTGTTGTGATCCAGTCTGTCAATCCCTGTGATTGCAGGGTGTTTGGCAACCCCCTCCGGTAGGACTGCGTGGTGGACAGATGACTTCGTGTTGGCCACCTAACAGCCATCAAAAGACAGTCAGGGTGGCTGACCTTTCATGGGATCCATACAGGTAACAGAGATGACCCTTCTCTCACTCTCCTTAGGCAAAGGGGTATTTTCCACCTCCCAGCTCAGAGCAAACTACAACCTCCATTATCTAATATGTCCAGGCATTGCTAAGACAGCTATTATGGTGGCCCAGGGCACTCTCCTCGCTGTTTTTCAAGTATTATTTAATAATTGTTTTACACAGGAGATAGTGCCAAGGAATCAATGCCTTAGGACTTCCTTGTGAATAAACAAGACAGATAAGAGATGGAGCTGAATGCAGAGGGGTGTGTGTTCAAGTTGAAACCTGAGATTTTTCCCACATGAGAACCAGTCAGCCTTGCCTCCCACTGTTTTGACAGCTTCTCGGGACTTATTTCTTTCCCGTTTTAGACATTGGGCAGTGTGCCCTGGAAATATTATCACTGTAGCAATTTCCTCCACTTTAATGGTAGAGAAATGGGTAGTTCCAAGTCGAGACACTGTAAAGTCGGAGCTACAGTCTCAAAATAAAGCATTTGGTTAACATGCGGTTGTCCACAACTTTTCTATAGTCGCTCAGGCGAGAGCAGGGAAGAAGAGGCCTCCTGCAATTCCTGGCACGTTTTCTGATCAAAGGAAACATCCAAGGAAGATTCGTATGTAGGTAACTCTGATAATTGGCAATACCACGGGTGTTGCAGCACCATGCATGCCCTGCAGGCTCAGAAAAGTAGTAGTTACTAACGGGAATAAATCCGAGACGTGGCAGGAGGACTCCTAGGTCCTATTCCTGGCTTCACAACAGACTTGGTCTGTGGCTTTAGGTAAGTTAGTTTGCTCTTTCTTAAAACGAGCGGAGTATTTGCCTGTCTCACCACAGGGGTATTCTAAGACTCTGTTGTTTTCAAGGTTCTTTCAGAATCTGTAAATTCAAAGTATTATGGTGATTTCCTAGACTCGTGGGGACTAAAATGCTGCAAAGTCCCTCATAAGGTGTGGGATGGGTATTTAAAATGGAGACTTTTGTATGTCCTTTTAATGGAGTTAGGGAAAAAATGAGAGCATTCTTAAAATCTGAGCTACTAATCATTACAACAGCTCATGTTTAGTATTTGAATAGCATTTTACATCTCCAGAGCTCTTTGTGAACAATGAACTAAAATCCTCACAATACCCTGAAAGGCAAGGACAGGTTGAAGCTCTCTAGTTCAGCACCCCCAGGACCTGACCAGTGCCAAACCAGAGAATTTGCTGGACCATTGGAGGTCAATATTGTCTAGCAGCATTACCAACACTGCCACTGCTTACTGGGCCCCAAGAAGACATTAGCGGGTAAATTAGAGCTAAGTAACAGCACAGAACACTGAGAGCTAGGACTGGTGGCTGTACACAAACTTTATGGGTATGTTTACACTACAGTGTTATTTCGAAATAGCTTATTTAGAAATAGTTATTTTGAAATAACGCGTCTACACACAAATGCATTTCGAAATAGCTTTTTGCTATTTTGAAATAGCACATCCACATTGAGTGGACACTGAATTGAATTTAAGGCTGGCTGGAACCAAGTCCGGCAGGGCATCAGGTCAGGAGTTACTTTGTGTGGCTGCTGCCTGAGGCTATCTGAGGTCTGTGCTTAAGAGACCCCCCCTGGGCAGCCGGTTCTCAGGTTTCGCTGCTTGCTTGTCTACCTCGATGAGGGACAGCAAAGCATTTTGTCTCTGCGTGCTCTGGTTGCCCGCACTCGGGACACCACAGCACTCTGCAACATAGAGTCAGAGCTGCCCCTGGGCACTCTGGTGCTTCTTGTGGACGCGTTGCTGCGAGCCTGGCTGCACTTTCTGCAGGCTGCCATCCGGGAGGTCTATCGGGGGGCTGTCGGTATCCAGGAGGCCTTGAGGAAGAGCTTCCACCCTGAGGAGTGCTAAGAGCCTCCCTGGTCTGCCCCACTGGGGGCTTGTGCCTCATTCCTACCTCACATCCTTCCATTTACCCCTCCCTAACTCCCCTTCCTGATGTCAAATAAAATACACGTATTTTCATGAACACAAACTCCCTTTATTTAACTAAACGGGGGGAGGGAGGGAATGAAACTCTGGTGAGACTGGGGAAAAGAGGCGGGAGAGGGGAGAAGAGAGGGTGGGAGAGGGGAGGAAGAAACCTGGGAAGAGGGAGCTGGAAGGGGGAAGCCAGGGGAAGAAGGGGAAGGGGAAGCTCAGGGTTCAGGGCTGGGATCTCACCAGACCAACTTGATTTTCATGCAAACCTGCTTCTGGGTTCGCATGTGGCCTTTGGTGGCCAGGCTGGTAGCTATCCTGCCATAGATGGCCGCGTTCCTCCATCTAGTGAGGAGATCCTGGACATTGGGGACATCCCCCCCAAACCTGAATAAGGTCCATGATCTCCACCCTGGACCAGGAAGGTGCCCACCTTCTCCAGGCCCTGGCAGGCTCCTGGGAATTGGCAGACTGCTTCTGGGGAGCCGTGGAGGGCTGGCTGCCAGTGGCTTGCTTGCTCATGTTTTGGGGCCACTGGGTCGGGGCAGTGACTGCTGGCTCTGGGCTGGCAGGCTTGGAGCTGGCACAGGCACTGTGGCCACAGTGTACCCCTTTAAGGGCTCCGGGGAGGGGGGAAGGAAAGGAGTGTTCTCGGTTGAGGCTGGAGTGGCCATCAGGGCACCCTGGGAAGGCTGGAGGCCCCCTATTTCGAAATAAGTGTCTACACAGCACTTATTTCAAAATAGCTATTTCGAATTTGGCGTTATTCCTCGTGGAATGAGGTTTTCCAAATTCGAAATAATCACTCCGCTATTTCAATTTAATTTCGAAATAGCGGTTTGGCTGTGTAGACGCTAGTAAAGTTATTTTGAAATAACGGCTGTTATTTCAAAATAACTTTGCTGTGTAGACATACCCTATGGGACTGCGGAAAACTTGGCCATTCCCATGAAAAATGGACATCTGGCTTACTGAAATCATGCCGGACCATGAAGGTTGCCAGATTAGAGAGGTTCAACCTGTACTGTTTTAAAGTGATTTCCCCAAGATCACACAGGGCGCATTTACACAGCAGGGCTTAGCTCGAAATAAGTTAAGCAAATTGAGCTACGTCAATTGTTGTAGCTTATTTCGAAATAGCTTATTTCGACTTTTGGTGCTGTCTACACAGCACTTATTTCGAAATAGAGCACTCTTCCTCCGATTTCCTTTCCTCCTCATACAATGAGGGTTACAGGAGTTAGAGTAAGAAGTCCTCCAGCTTGACAATATTTCGACATTATGTTGAAATAACTGCAGCTGTGTAGACGTGGACTAAGTTATTTCGAAATAACATTAGTTATTTTGAAATAATGTTGGTATGTAGACATAGCCATAGAGAATAAGGAGAACAGCTCATATCAAACCTAGAACTTCCTTAAATCACATTGCGTTTCCTCTGATCAGCCATTTGCCTTTCTCAAATTATGGTTCCTAGTACTCTCTACTTGTGAATACCAAGCAGGGCTGAAAAGCGGGTCATAAAAGGCTCTTTGGGAAGCGGCCTGGTGACTGATAAAGCTGGACAATTCCTGAATTAATCAATCCGCAGGGACATAGCATGTTGATTAGTGTTCGGGAGTGTTTTTCTAACACTTGAGGAATACACAGCATTTGTGCAAATAAGAGGCTATCCCAGCCAATGGCGCTCATAATCTGTGAACTGCTGAGTGTATCTTGATATTTCATGATATATCTTGATTTGTAAAGAATCAGATCAAGAACAAATCATGTCAAACCAATCTGATAGCTTTCTTTGATAGGATAATGAGTCTTGTGGATAAGGGAGAAGCAGTGGATGTGGTATACCTAGACTTTAGTAAGGCATTTGATAGTCTCGCATGATATTCTTATCAATAAACTAGGCAAATACAACTTAGACGGGGCTACTATAAGGTGGGTGCATAACTGGCTGGATAACTGTTCTCAGAGAGTATTTATTAACGGTTCACAATCCTGCTGGAAAGGTAGAACAAGTGGGGTTCTGCAGGGGTCTGTTTTGGGACGTTCAATATCTTCATCAAAGATTTAGATATCGGCATAGAGAGTACGTTTATTAAGTTTGCAGATGATACCAAGCTGGGAGGGGTTGCAACTGCTTTGGAGGACAGGGTCATAATTCAAAATGATCTGAACAAATTGGAGAAATGGTCTGAGGTCAACAGGATGAAGTTTAATAAGGACAAATGCAAAGTGCTCCACTTAGGAAGGAACAATCAGTTTCACACATAAAGAATGGAAAGCGACTGTCTAAGAAGGAGTACGGCAGAAAGGGATCTAGGGGTTATAATGGACCACAAGCTAAATATGAGTCAACAGTGTGTTGCAAAAAAAGCAAACATGATTCTGGGATGCATTAACAGGTGTGTTGTGAGCAAGACACAAGAAGTCATTCTTCCACTCTGCATTGATTAGGCCTCAGTTGGAGTATTGTGTCCACTTCTGGGCACCACATTTCAAGAAAAATGTGGAGAAATTGGAGAAGGTCCAGAGAAGAGCAACAAGAATTATTAAAGGTCTAGAGAACATGACCTATGAAGGAAGACTGGAAGAATTGGGCTTGTTTGGAAAAGAAAAGACTGAGAAGGGATACAATAGCAGTTTTCAAGGATCTAAAAGGGTGTTACAAGGAGGAGGGAGAAAAATTGTTCTCCTTTACCTCTGATGATAGGACAAGAAGCCATGGGCTTAAATTGTACCAAGGGAGGTTGAGGTTGGACATTAGGAAAAACTTCCTACCTGTCAGGGTGGTTAAACACTGGAATAAATTGCCCAGGGAGGTTGTGGAATCTCCATCACTAGAGATATTTAAGAGCAGGTTAGACAGACACCTGTCACGGATGATCTACACCAGTGTTTCTCAACCAGTACTCAGGAGAAGTCTGGGGGATATGTTAACACAACTGAAATTTGGAGAAAACTGAATTTTTGTTTTAAGTTTTATGGCACTTTATTATTTCTGTACTTTTTACACTCAAAAATTTCATCGCCCACCCTACTACAATTCAGTTGTTTAGACAAATGTGTTGCAATGGTAGAAAAAAAAATGTGTGTCTGAAAACTGTAGATACTGGGGGTACTTCGTTATTGTGTTGTTGTTGTTGTTGTTTTAAAGAGGTACTTTATTAAAAATGGTTGAGAAACACTGATCTAGACGTTGCTTGGTCCTGTCATGAGGGCAGGGGACTGGACTTGATGACCTCACGGGGTCCCTTCCAGTTCTAGTGATCCTGTGATATCTCCAATTCTGTGATATGCACAAACATCACTGATGACCCCCATAGGAACTCTGAGCAGAGGGCATTTGGCCTTCTGTCGCTAGGCAGTTGCACATCTTCAGAGATGCTGAGCTGGACACATACCACCTGGAGAGCGGCTGCTGTTCCCATCTACTACTTGAGTCCCACTCTTCTCTTGGCCAGAATTTGTTTTGCCCGTTGCATGGTTTTGAGACCTCTCCTCGATAAGCCTTTTACTAACAAAGCCATCACAGTGATTTCCGGAGCTGGGGACTTGGCTGGGCAGCTTCACTCTCTGATGCAGGGAGTCTGGCTTTGACGGCTGATTTGTCTCTATTTACCGTCTTGTTTGTTCTTGTTGTGTCAGTTGGCCCTTCTAATTCCCATCCCTGGATGATTGCCAGCTGCCAAGGGGAGGAACGAGATGTACGGTACAAAGGGAGGCGGCACAGTGAGGTTCATGCTTTCTTGTGTTTGAGGGAGACTTAATTATGTTCCCTCGGTAAAGTTTAACATTCGCAGAAATGTCCCCATGAACCAAAGCGCGCTTGTTATTCTACGTGGAGAAGGACATTTCAATCCTGCCAGTGAGGAATAATGAGGGGGAGGGGGACAAATACTCGTCACTCTCACAGCTGTGCACAAGAACACTTTGCATCTGCTATGGGAAGGGACGGAGCATGCCGTATTATTTGTGTACGACCTAGAATGGGGCTGGGCAAGATGCGGCCCGGGGGCCGGATCCAGCCCACCTAACACTTTGATCCGGCCCGCAGACAGCATGTGGCTGCTTTCTATTAATACCCTGCTGGCCCTGCCACCGAATTTCCAGGTGGTAGCTGAGGCAGCAAGATCCTATTTTAATGGCTCACGGTTGCAGCATTACGCCAGTAGGGGGCGGAGCTGCAAGCCCTTTAAATACCCACAGGAGTTCCAAGTTGCTTCCAGGCAACGTGGTAGCAGCACGGCCAAGAGCTAGGAGCCTTTTGCTGTGTTTTTAATTCAAAGCCTCCAGCCCCAGAAAAATCCAGGGCGGGGGGCTAGCTATCATGTCCCCTCTGTCTTCTCTTTTCCAAACTAAACAGTCTTCCCTCATAGCTCATGTTTTCTAGACCTTTCATCATTTTAGTTACTGTTCTCTGGACCCTCTCCAGTTTCTCCACATCTTTCCTGAAATGTGGTGCCCAGAGCTGGACACACGACTCCATCTGAGGCCTAATCAGCACAGCGTAGAACAGAAGAATGACTTCTCGTGTCTTGCTCCCAACACTCCTGGGTAATGCATTAGAAAAAGAGAATTCCAATGGCCTACTGAGGTATTGATTTATCACCGACTGGGAATGGCGTACATCCTCCCAGGACTTATCCTCCATTGGGGAAGCTGGAGGGGAGGAACTGGGAAACAAGAAGCAAAGACGGGGGAGGGGGGGGAGTGGGAAAATGGACACCATGGAGCAAGGAAAAAGAGGCTTTTGCCATCTAGGGCGTGGTGGATGCTGCTGCAAATTCTTGCATGGGCCTTAGATACCTGAGTGGTAGATGCCTGTAATTGACGCTTTCATAAATCTGGTTTGTACATTCACATCCAGTGACACCAGCCAGCGTGTCACTTACTTAACAAATCTACAAACCCACTTGCACAAGTTATGACATAAATGTGGCGTTAGGCAACAAACATGTAGAAGGAGAAGGTTTTATGGGTTTAAGTGTATCCCAAATCCAGTAATCATACCAACCACATAATTGATTGAACACAATCACACCAATTCAGCCATTAAAGCACTAGGTCATAGTGCAAGTAAGAACATCAGAAAGGCCATACTGGGTCAGGCGAAAGGTCCATCTAGCCCAGTGTCCTGTATGCTGACAGTGGCCAATACCAGATGCCTCAGAGGGAGGGAACACAACAAGTAATCATCACATGACCCCTCTCCTGTCATCCATTTCCAGACAAACACAGGCTAGGGACACCATTCCTACCCATCCTGGCTAATAGCCATTGATGGACCTAACCTCCATGAATCTATCTAGTTCTTTTTTTAACCCTGTTAAAGTCCTCGCCTTCACCACATCCTCTGGCAAGGAGTTCCACAGGTTGACTGTGCACCCAGTGAAGAAAAACTTCCTTTTGTTTGTTTTAAATCTGCTGCCTATTCATTTAATTGGGTGACCCCTAGTTCTTACATTGTGGGAAGAAGTAAATAATTTTTCCTTATTCACTTTTTCCATGCCAGTCATGTTTTATAAACCTCTATCACATCCTCCCTTCGTGTCCTCTTTTCTAAGCTGAGTAAGTGACAATGTTTTAAAAGACGCACCTCAGGTACCCACCTCTGCTGCAACAGCATTATGGATTCTCATAACCATTGTGGCAAATCTTAGGTTTCTATGTTCCACATCCTGAAAAGTAAGGCTTGGTGGGTTTTCCAAGCCTACCTTTGGTCGTCCTTGTTGCCGATAGCTGTCTGTGCGTGGATCGGGAGTATTTTTATCAATCAAAACAATGAAAATGACGTGTTTGGTTGTAAACAGTCACTTCCTCTCAATGGGACGACCACTCCTGTATGTTCCAATTGTGACTCTTGATTAAAACCAGGCGGGTGGAATCCGGGCCTCTGGCAAAACTCCCATTGACTTGCGTGGAGCAGGAATTTCACCCATGATGTTTTAATTGTTGGTTCCTTTTCCCTAAGGTAAAAGTTAGTCAAGTAGAAGGCCCAATGCACCTTTGCATTGTGCACTATTCCCCACACCCAATCATAATGAATGTGAAACATGCATGCAGATAAGGGAGGAAAACAACACATAGGAACAGATCAAATGGCTGTATTTCCTTGTGCCTAGTACAGAACAGTTTTCCCCTTTCCTCCGTGTTTTCTCTCCATTTCCTTCCTGTCATCTTCTCTCATTTATGACCTGAATCCACAAGGTGCTAAGCACTTGCTGAGAACTTTCGGGCAAAGGCAGGAGATGGAAGATTCTATAGTCACTTGGCTTTTGCAGCTCCATGGCCTTTGTCCGCAGAGTTTGCAAGTCCCAATCTGGGGCTAATGGAGCTACAGAAACAGTGTAAGTCCTGTGGTCTGGAGTTAAGTTGTTCGTTGCATGGGCAGGCCCCGCCCCCCTTGTTCTGAAAGCAAGCGACAAAGCTTCCCAGATTTAAATATCGCCTTATGCTTCAGTGAATCTGTTTGTAAATTCCTTCAGTGCAGCTGTCTACAACGTCCAGCGTTCGTGAGTTTCAGGGAGAGGGCTCTCTCCCTTCTTTATAATCCCTATCATCCACCCTTGCTTTGGGTGCCATTGTCCACAGTGCTGTTTGCTTTCTGGTGGCACCCAAAATCCCGAGCTCCTAGGATGTGATATTCAAAAATCATAGATTGCTAGAACTGGAAGGGACCTCGAGAAGTCATCAAGTCCAGTCCCCTGCCGTCACAGCAAGGCCAAGCTCCATCTAGACCATCCCTGATAGGTGTCTATCCATCCTTCTCTTAAATATCTCCAGTGATGAAGATTCCACAACCTCCCTAGGCAATTTATTCCAGTGTTTCACCACCCTGACAGGCAGGAAGCTTTTCCTAATGTCCAGCCTAAACCTCCCTTGCTGCAATTTAAGTCCATTGCTTCTTGTCCTATCCTCAGAGAGACCTAAATTTTACCCTTCTAAGGGCAAATAAGTGACTTGAATTTCCAAAGTGCTGTGGAATTTCCAGCTTCACAGCCTTGGTCATTGAAAACCATGGTCCTATTCTCTCTGAAATGCTTGTTCTAGAGGGAATGCGGCCAGCAGCCCACAAGTGAGGGCCCGAAGAACGTGAAGGAGGGGGAATTGTGTGGGGCCTGCCACACCCAGTTGGAGCAGTGGAATGAGTGTTTCACACACAAGTTTCTCAACCACTTACTGAATTCATTGGGTAGATCAGTTGTGTTGTCAGATCAAAGTTCCTTCCTGCTGGTTTTTCTCTGCCATTGTGTGTTTTGCACACTTCTTCAGCTGTCATCTCTGAGCCACCAACCAATGCATGTCTGTAGGTGAAGCCTCAGCCCAGTGCCTTTGGCCGCACAGCACGCAGACATCTGTCCCATGAGCTAAAAGAGTATGGGTTGAACCTCTCCAGTCCGGCACGCTCTGCTCCAGCAACCTCCACGATCCGGCACAATTTCAGTGAGCCAGGTGTCCACTTATCATAGGTATGGCCAAGTTTCCTGTGGTCCCATAAAATTTGTTTACAGCCACTAGTCCTGGCTCTCAGTGTTCTGAGCTGTAATTTAGCTCTGAGGGTATGTCTACACTTGCACCCTCTTTCCAGAGAGGGAAGCAAATGCAGCTGAGCGAAATTGCAAATGAAGCGCGGATTTGAATTTCCCATGCTTCATTTGCATAACTGTGTACCGCTGCTATTTCGAAATATCCTATTTTGAAATAACAAACGCTGTGTAGACGCGGTTATTTCGGGAGAAAACCCTTCTTCCGAAATAACCGGTAAACCTTGTTGTATGAGGAATAAGGGTTATTTCGGAAGAAGAGTTTTCTCCTGAAATAACCGCGTCTACACAATGTTTGTTATTTCGAAATAGGGTATTTCGAAATAGCGGCGGTCCGCAATTATGCAAATGAAGCACAGGAAATTCAAATCCACACTTCATTTGCAATTTTGCTCAGCTGCATTTGCGTCCCTCTCTCGAAAGAGGGTGCAAGTGTAGATATACCTTGATTTACCCCTCAGTGTCTTCTAAGAGCCCAGTAAGCAGTGGAATTGTTGGTAATGCTTCTAGACAGTGTTGACCTCCCATGGTCCAGCAAATTCTCTGGTTTGGCAACGGACAGTTCCCAAGGGTGCCGGACTAGAGAGGTTCCACCTGTACTTCAGTAGCAGGTTGCTGTCTTCCATGGGATCAGCCAATAGAGGTAGACAAAGCCACATCCTGCTGGACTAGATTGCATCTGCAGAGCACAACCTCTTGAGAACTGAGCGGTGAGGGCTAAGGAGCTGGTGAGGGAGACACGGCACGAGGAACTTGTGCACAGAGTATTGCACAGAGTTATGTAGTGCAGACTACTGATCTCTGGCAGCTACCGTGCCCCTTCCCCCCCCCCCCGACAACAGCACTTGCTTTGTGAAACCGCTGCCTCAACAGTTATTGAAAATACTGTGTGATAAAGTGAAGGCTTAGCAAGGAAATCCTCAATGTTTAGCGCTACTTACACTGGGGGTATGTCTAGACTGCATCCCTCTGTCGGCAGAGGGATGCAGATTAGGCAGGTCAACATTGCAAATGAGGCAGGGATTTAAATATCCAACGCCTAATTTGCATAAAAATGGCCGCCGTGTTTTGCCGACTCAGCACTTTGTCGGCAAAAAGCGGCAGTCTAGAGGGGGATCTGTCAAGAAAGAAAGCCTTTTTCGACAGTTCCCTTATGCCTCCTGCAAGGAGGTGTACAGGATCTGTCGAAAAAGGCTTTTTTCTTGACAGATCCGCCTCTAGACTGCTGCTTTTTGCCGACAAAGTGCTGAGTCGGCAAAATGTGGTGGCCATTTTTATGCAAATTAGGCGTGGGATATTTAAATCCCTGCCTCATTTGCAATGCTGACCTGCCTAATCTGCATCTCTCTGCCGACAGTCTAATCCACATTAACAGAGCCTGCCTCAGACTCATTTTGAGGCTTTCCCAGCGTGGGAACGCGGAAGTTTGAATTTGTAAAATTGGGTGCCCACATATCGAACTTAGTAAATTCGAAATAATCTCCTCATGTCGACATGGCCTTAAAGTGCTATAGGACTACTCCTTGTTTTTTAAAGGTACAGACTAACACTGCGACCTCCCTGAGACTTTCAAATGAATAAATACATTACATTAAAAACGCCCTGGGGAACTCCTAGCCAGGGTGTTGTAACTTCCCAGAGTGCCTGGCTGGACCAGAGCATCCTTCCATCTTCCCTGATGAATCACCTGTGTCAAGCATTGCCTGAATAAACACCCACTGGTGAGCAAAAGGGTATTATTGCAATTTAATGAACTCCTGATCTGACTGCGGCAGGGCAGCACGCTGACAGAGGTCGTCTGCCCTCCTGCAAGACAAGGCACTTTGCCACCATCCCCGAAAGAGAGCAATCACCCAGCCCTCGCAGTCTGAGCCTGGATCTGTGCAGCTAGCCACACGTGGATGCCCCATTATTGTTTGATGTGCAAAGAAATCAGGTGCTGGGTGATTAAAAGTCTCCCGATGACATAACTGCCGGGTTTTTGTATCCCCGTTAGCAGCAGCCTCAATACCTGGGCGTGTGCACGCATGCATCGTTTGCAAGTTGTTAGATAAATGAAATATTTCAGGACGCATGCTCTGGTTTCTGCCTTCGGTTGCTCTTTGCTCCCTGTAAATTAGGAATAAGCATTTGTAAAGCGAGCTTGTTTTTAAAAAATTAGGCCCTTTTTCTTCTGGGGACTGGCTAAGGCAGCGGTTTTCAAAGTACAGGTGGTGACTCAGGACTGGGTCCCAAAAGGTCAGGCACAGGGTCACTTTGCTGTAGGGTGACCGTGCTGTGCCCTGCAAGCAGCCAACAACAGGTCTAGCTCCTAGGTGGGGAGGGAGGCTGTTCTGGGGATCCACGCCCTGCCCCTGTCCTGAGCACCAACTCTCCACTCTCATTGGCCAGTTACTGGCCAGTGGGAGCGGGGGGGAGGGGCAGGCAGTACTGCTGCCTGCACACCTCTGCCTAGGAGCTCAACCTGCTGCTGGCAACTTCTGGGGCCCAGCATGGCCTATGGTACTAGGACAAGCGGGAAACCTGCCTTAGCCCCCTCCCTCACTCCCAGCACTGTGAACCGGGAACTGCTAGAAGTAAACCAGAGACCCAATCCCCTGCCTCTGCCCTGAGCCTCCTCCCTCATTCCTGGCCCCACCCCATAGCCTGCCTTCTAGACAAAAGCTATAATTATGTTGGGTCACGAGCATCCACAATTTTCATCAACTGGGTTGTGAGAAAAAAAGTTTGAAAACTCCCGGGCTAAGGAATGGAGCCCCACAGTGGAATTCTTTTGTAATGCAGCATATAGCTCAGGAGATTGTGAAAAGAGCTCCGCAGTAGTCACCGATGTTTCAGTGGGGTCAGGAGATAATGGCCACATTAGAGGACAAGAAGAATTACATTTTGATGGAAAGGATATGAAGCCAAGCCAAATCCCGCAGCTGGAACCGTATCTTGATACAGTCCACTCAGGAGCCTGGTTATGCAGTAGTGTCTTAGAGGTGTGAGGCCTGATTCTCATTTCAGCTAAGCTCCCTTTAAGCCAGGGGTGAGGAACCTTTTGGACGGGAGCGGGGGCCGCTGACCCACAGAAAAATCAGTTGGGGGACACATGCAAGTGAGAAGCAAAACCAAAACAAATTAAAACACCCCGACTGAGAAGCAGAAAGACCCTCCCCCCCATTCCGCTCGCACACCAGAATCTAGGAGGGCCCGGGCTAGTGGATTTTGTGGGCCTCCCTATGCTCGGGGGTGGGGCCAAAAATGTTGCATTCAGTGTGTGGGAGGAGGCTACCAGGAAGTGGGATTGGGGTGTGGGGTCTGGGCAGGAGGGAGGGTGCAGGAGTGGGCTGGGGGTTGGTGAGTCTGTGAGGGTGGTAGGGTGCAGGAGCGGAGTGGGAGGGCTGGGCAGGAGGGGGGCCACCGGGCTGGAGCGCCAACACTTGCTCCCCAATGCTGGGAGGGAGCCCCTAGCCTCGGGAGCCAGATCCAGGCAAGCTGGGGGGGCCAGCTGTGGCCCCCCCCGGGCTGTAGGTTCCCCACCCCTGCTTTACACCACTTGGGGAGTATAAAGAGTCTTTCAGTGGGAGTAAGTAACTGATACTCACTCCAAGACCCTTCGCTATTGCAGTAGCAGCATAAAGGTGCCTGAGGCTAAATGTGAATCAGGTCCTGGTGCGTAGGGGCCTGATCCTGTCAACTCAGGTGAGTCCTCCTTACTCCTCGCATCCAGCAGGTAGAATTTGGCATCTAACCATTTGCCACGTGACTGGAGATTCTGGGTGCTCTGATTCTTTAGCGCCGAGCTTGAAATCTGACAGTGCTTGATTCTCAGATGGTGCCTGGGCCTACCTAGACCTGTTGAGTTCAGAGGGAGTTTTGCCATTAACGTCAGTGGGATTAGAGTTAGGCCCAGACCCCACGTGCTTGTGAAATTTCCACATCTTACTCCGGTGAAAGGTCCATGGACTTGAGCGAGAGCTTTAGCTGAAGACTGACGTCTAGTTTTGGCCCTCAGACGATAGTCCAGATGACCCCGTGAACTTTTAAATAGTCACTTATAAACAACCACAGGTTGAACCTCTCTCGTCCAGCACCCTGGGGACCAGACCAGTTCTGAACAAGAGACTTTTCCGGATCACGGGAGGTCAGTATTTTCTAGCAGCATTAACAACACTTCCACTGCTTGATGTGTTTTTAGAGGGCATTGAGGGGTAAATCAGAGCTAAATAATAGCCCAGAACACTGAGAGCCAGGACTGGGGGCTGTACAAAACTTTATGGGACCGTGGGAAACTCTGGCCACACCCATGAGAAGGGGACATCCGGCTAACTCAAATTATTCTGGATGACGGATGTTCCTGGATAAGAGTGTTCTGGAGGAGAGAGGTTCAACCTGTATAAAAATACCTCTCCCTCCCCACCTGCTTTGCCAGTCTGAGTGTATCTTGCAGCTGTTCGCTGACCATCTGTCCACTTGCCCCTTTGCCTCTGAGACTCTGTGTTTATTTTTGGCAGCGGTGGCATATGGAGCAGGTTCTGCTTCTCCCAATGTGTGTTCTTAAAAGCTTTGCAGCGTAAATTTCACGTGGCGCTGGGGTTTATGGAAGAGGAGCGGGAAGACAGTGAATTCTCTGTTTTTCATTTGGCTCCTGTCATGCTTTCTCTTCCCAGCAAGCTAGCGGAGGGCAGCCACCCAGACATGGGAGTTATCTGATTAAGTCACCACCAAGCACATGCAGTAGAACACGGATGACGTGAATCCTTTGGAGCTCTGTTATCAGCCTTTCTGCACTTTTTTTCCTTTCTTTGCTGTGCCAAGAGGCCGGGCGGTTCACTCATGTGTGCAGCCCACTCCCTCATAGACCCGGTATCCTCTAGATCCGACGGACACCATCAATCGGAATCACACTTGGCCGATCAGATCTGATTGCGTCACCCCTTTGCCAAGCATGCCCTTAGTACCGGCAGAGAGGCTCTTAATAGTCCGGGTCTGCTCCCGGCAGAGATCTAGGTGGTGTGGGTCTGCTCCAGGAACGAACCAAAGTATGAAATGGAGCTGATGTTCAGCTAAGGCTCCTTCTGCAGCAGAGCAGACTGCCTTGTCACTGGGTGAGTTGTGGCTGATTTATTGGGCATCATTGGGCTCTGTGCTAATAAACTGCAGTTGGATGAAGATTTGGGGAGGGGGCATGTGGAGAATCTGAACTGCTTCCTGCAAGTGGCTGAAGGGTCTGGCGCTGTTTGTAGCTGGCTGTATTCCAGCACCTGGGCACACTACAGGGAAGCCTCAAAATGAGTCCGAGGCAGGCTCCCCTAATGTGAATGCGCCATCTCGATTTAGAGCCCCAGAAGGCAGTGGGGAGGAATATCTTAGAATGGCCCTGGGGAGGAGCTATTCCGACATAGCAGTAGTGCAGCGTCGACACACGCCCTTTTCCGAAAGAGCTTTTTTGGAAGAGGCGTTATTCCTTGTGGAATGAGGTTTACCAACGTCAGAAAAAGTCCTCTGCTATTTTGATTTTCTTTTGAAATAACGCAGTTGCTGTGTGGACACTAGTATTGTTTTTCTAGAATAACGGCCATTATTCCAGAATTAACGGTGCAGTATAGGCACACCCTTAGGAAGTTTTTCCGAATGTCCAACCTAAACCTCCCTTGCCACAGTTTAAGCCCACTGCTTGTTCTAGCCTCAGAGGCCAAGGAGAACAATTTTTCTCCCTTCTCCTTGTAACACCCTTTTAAATACTTGAAAAGTGGGAAAGTCCCGTGAGTTCTCTGGATGAAACTTGCCAAGTATTCTCCACAGGCCACAAGGCCTAGCCCCTGTTCACCATGGCAACCAAGGTGTGTCTGGGAACTTAGAGACCTTTACCATCCATCTCTCCACAGCTCTGTCTTGTACCAGAGAACCAGGCATGCACAAAAACTAAACAGGATTATGATGATATGCTAATTATAAGCTAATTAGCCTCTTTATTTTTTTTTTTTCCAGAGAGGACCCACTTCAGAAAGGAGGTGGGAGGATTTCTTGCACGTATTATTGCAAGGGCTTTATTTCGGTACACACCCCTAATCCCTTGCTGTGCTTATTTGTATTTAGCAATCTAACTGGATTAAGAGGGGGCCGACCCATTCTTTGCTTAGGCCAATGTGTCGGCTTATAGAAATTACTGACATTAGCCGCCCGTGTAATGTAAGGATAAATTCCTCCCTGCCCAGATTGGCCCGAACACTGGAGGCAGCGTGTGAGCGTAATATTGACTAATTATTTAACCGTGAGTGGCAGCTCTGAACATTGTGTTCTTTTTGCATCGCTTCCTGCATTTACTGTTGTGAATCTCATTATGGAGGGAGCAAGCATTTCTGCTCAGGCCTCGGAAAACGCAGGCACCGGCTGAGCGAAGGGCCTGCGCCCCCGTGTTGTTTAAGTGGAGATGGTTGTAAATTGCGCATCAGCCGAGACACTTGCATGGGAGCTGGTGCACGGCCTATTTTGCGGAACCGTGCTGTGGGCTTCGGGGGTGTCTACAGAGTGGCGGGGAGGGTGTTTGACCAGATCTGATCTTGAAGCCCAGAGGTGGAAGGCAGCACTATAAAAAGCACAGCTTAATCTAAAAACCGAAATGGGTTGAAATAAACTGCACTAGACCCGTGCAAGCTGGCCTCGGGCTCGTCATCAGCTGGCTTTTTCTTCACTGTGATGGTGATTACTTCGGTGCTAGTAGCTTGTAGAGGAGTCGGTCATCTGTCGGCGTAATCAGAGGCCGTCCCTGGTAGTAGAATTGGGCATTTGCTGATAGGGTTCTAGAAGTTGCTGTCCTTCATTTCCAGGACTGGAGGGTGACACATGGGAAGGCAGCGGCGAGTTAATTTTCAGACTCCATGGGTCTTAGGTTGCCCCTTCGCGGTGGACAGTGCCAGAAGGTGAAGAAGACTTGATTCCAAAGCCCAGCAGGGTGGCCGTGAGGAGTGAATTCATTTTCAAGGCCGGTATTGGAGTTGGGGACTCCCTAAAACAATACCAGGTCCTTTTGAAAACAGATCTGACTCAGTTTACCCTGCAAACCATTTGGGGCAGGCAGTATCTCTCGCTGTGTGGTTGTGCATGGACCTGTATATGTTCCCACAATAACCACCGCCCTTTCTGGACAAACCCCAACCTTTGCTTACATTGTATAGGGCAGCCATGGCCAACCCGCAGCTCGCGAAGTGCCGCTCCCCCCCCCCCCCCCCACCCCCTGTAGCTCGTCAAACCACCCCCACGCCCCTGAAAACGGCCCTCTCCTCCCGGCTCCCTGTGCTCACTGGGGCAGGGGAGCCATCCGGTGCAGCCATTAAAGATGGAGTATTAAAGATGGTGTCAGCCGGCAGGAGCCTGATGTGGCCAAAAAGCCTCTAAACACATTTTCTTAAAGGAGCAGTCCCTTTTTTTGCTCAACCAAATGCGACCAGGGTCTCCTTTTAAAGGGGCAGTCCTCTTTTTTTTTTTTTTTTCCCTCCTCTTCGTGCTGGATCCTCTGATATCTTGGCTCTTTGCCCGGAATGGGTTGACCACCCCTGGTATAGGGCAAACGTAGCAGCTTTCACTTGGAAAATGTCGTGTACGTGGTTTGGGCTTCAGCCGTAATCCTTTGGAGACCGTGGTGATGTGCAATATACAGACATCCTCTGATTAAGTCGTGTGGCTGATCAATTGGAGGATGTGCGTGCCCACAGGACATGAACTGTGATGGTTGGGGGATTTAGGGTATTAAGAAAGCCTTTCTAAACGAGGTTGTTTAGAATTGGTTGGACAGACACAGCTCAGGGGTGGCCTAGGTTTACTTGGTCCTGCCTCGGCACAAGGCTGGATGAGATGACCTGACATGTTCCCTTCCAGCTCGACATTTCAGCAGTTCTAGTTAATGGACTTGTGCCTGTCCCTCCATCTTATTCCTTGACTAAATTAGACTGAAATTCCCTAAACTCTGAGCTAGATCTTCACTCTAGAACCTCTCTCCTCCCTTGCTCCTTTTCCATTCAGCCCTGTCGATTGGTTGCTGTTGGAAAGCCACTGGCTGTCTTTGTGACTTGACCGAAAGGGGGCTAAAGAGGTGGGGACCAAGGTGGCAAGGCAGCCCATTTGCGTCTGTGCTGCAGGAGAGTTTGTAGATTGCGCCTCTCATGAAGTGATTAGTCCTGGGTCCATTCGGTGCGCTCCATTCCTGGCCATGCCAGAGGCATGGTACCGGCCTTGGATTACAAAGCAGCCTTGTAATCCCGTCATTGCTTTTTGTTTAAAGTACGGTCTGTGTAAACGTTTAAGTGATGTCGGCTGCCTTTTCTCCCTCCCCTTGCTACCGCTGTTGCGTGTGCGTTAATGAAGGGCTATTAGCAGATGCTGAGCATTACCTGTGCAGCAGGAGACGGAAGGCCCATGCTTCAGCTCGGACGTGCTCTGTATTGTGCTGCATTCTGATGGGATTGAACGAATTGCATGTGAAAGCAAACGCTTCCACTCTCGGGCTTTCTTACTAGCGCCACGAGGTTCGATGCACAACACAAAGTGGGCCCAGTGCACATCCGTCTTCCATGCCTGGGGGATGGACAATCACTTGTGAAAGGGAAATAGAAGTGGGTTGGGGTTCTCCTTCCCATCGCCAGAGGAAACACTGGCCGGCACCCCCGAAACTCTTCGAGCTTGCCATAAAGTAACTAGAGGATAAATTCAGTGGTGCAGGGAGAAGTCAGGACCCATGTGTTACTCCTCTGTAAAATAGCAATAATCACAAGAACAACAAAATGACCAGATTGGGTCAGACCAACAGTCCATCTAGCCGAGTATCCTGTCTGCCGACAATGGCAGATTCCCCAGAGGGAGGGAACACAACAAGTAATCATCACATGATCCCTTTTCTGTCATCCATTGCCAAACAAACAGAGGCTAAGGACACCATCCCTGCCCATCCTGGCTAATAGCTGTTGATGGACCTAACCTCCATGAATCTATCTAGCTCTTTTTTGAACCCTGTTAAAGTCCTACTCTTCAGCACTTCCTCTGGTAAGGAGTTCCACAGGTTGGCTGTGTGATGCATGAAGTTTTAAAGCTGCTGCCTATTCATTTCATTTGATGACCCCTACTTCTTATATTGAGGGAATAAGTAAATAACTTTTTCTTATTCACTTTTTCCACACCAGTCATGATTTTATAGACCTCTGTCATATCCCCCCTTAGTCTCCTCTTTTCTAAGCTGAAAAGTCCCAGTCTCTTTAATTTTTCTTCATATGGGACCCGTTCCAAACCCCTCATCATTTTTGTTGTCCTTTTCTGAACCTTTTCCAATGTCAAGAGATCTTTTTTGAGATGAGGTGACCATCAGTACGCAGTAGTCAGTCCTTGCCCACCTCCCCCAGTGAGTGATGTGAGACATGAGGGGTGTCACTAAAGGTTCTGTATACATGCAAACTACCGTTGTTATCGTACCAGTGTGGGAAGTTCAGCGCTTGACTCCCATTCTCTCGCACACCAAGCAATAAGAACATCTACCATTACATTCGCTTTTTTTTTTTTTAAGAAACCTTATAAACTCTCATGCTTCAGGGCATGAGCCGACCACAGACTGTCTGAGGTCAGGCAGGAACATCCTCTCTGGGCAAGCTTCTCTATATTTATTCATTCTGGGGTTTCTTGCACCTTCTTCTCAAACATCTGGCGCTGCCCTGTATCAGAAACCCAGCACTCGACAAGACAGACGTTTGGCCTAATCTAGCATGTAAATTCTTGTGCCTTTCTCTTGGTTTCAGGAGTGTTTTGCGTATGATAAAAATAGAGGTACTGAAGGCTTTATTGTTAGTAGGAAGCAAGTGTTATGCCTCTCTGGGACCCAAAACCAAGATGACTGTAGCTCCTTGTTCAGGGAATCTATTTTTTTCTTTCATGTGGTTTTTTTGTGACAGCATCATCAGTTGTCAAATCTGCTAGGCCTCTCTTGCCACCTTTTATGCAATGCTTTAAGACCCTGGTCTGTCTCCCAGTGAACTTGCTCCAGCTCTCAGCCCTCTGTGTGGCTTCCTCCTGGAGGCGGGCAAGTTGGGAGCAATGTCCATGAGTCACAATTCTGCCTTCTGCTCAGGCATTCTCCTCTGTCATGGGCAAGAGCAAGTGGGTGGAGATGTTGCTTCAGGGCAGCGTAGCCTATACCCTTGCTGCCTTGGGGCTTCACAACTGCTAGGTCAGACATTGACATGCAGTGACCCAACAGTATCAGTAATGCATGGGGAAAGAGCAGTTGTGTTTCCTAAACAGTCAGTCAAATCTGAATGAATTTATTCTGAGCTTTTCCTTTCAGCATTATCCACCCTGCAGTTATGCCCCCGTTTCTCCCCATGCCCTGTCCTAGTATTTGGTACCAACCTGGAGCTTCTTATAGAATCATAGAACACTAGAACTGGAGGGGCCCTCAAGAGGTCATCAAGTCCAGTCCCCCGCCCTCACGGCAGGACCAAGCACCATCTAGAATAATCTCTGACAGGTGTCTGTCTAACCTGCTCTTCAATATCTCCAGTGATAGAGATTCCACAAACCTTCCTAGGCAATTTATTCCAGTGCTTAGCCACCCTGACAGGAAGTTTTTCCTAATGTCCAACCTAAACCTCCCTTGCTGCAGTTTAAGCCCATTGCTTCTTGTCCTGTCCTCAGAGGTCAAGGAGAACAATTTTTTCCCCTCCTACTTGTAATACCCTTTAGGTCAGTATTTCTTAAACTTTTTAAGACTGAGGAACACCAAACAATATTTTTTTTTTTTGAGGAACACCAAGGATTTTTTGTTGAGCAAAAAAAAAGGGGGGCGGGGAAAAGTTATTGACCCCCCCAAAAAGGGAGTCAGGGGAAAGTTATTGAGGGGAGAAAAAAAAATAAAAGGTCGCCTGCCCCTTTAAGGGCTGGACCATTTTGAACTCTGTTGTTCTCTGCAGCACACCGGTGTGCCGCAGAACACAGTTTAAGAAACACTGCTTTAGATACTTGAAAGCTGCTCTCATGTCCCCTCTCGGTCTTCTCCTTTCCAAACTAAACAAGCCCAGTTCCTTCAGCCTTCCCTCATAGCTCAAGTCTTCTAGGACTTTCACCATTTTTGTTGCTTTTCTCTGTATCTTCTCCAGTTTGTCCCCATCTTTCTTGAAGTGTGGTGCCCAGTGGAAACGTGGTCTCCTTGGTTGTCTTCTGGATTCTCTGGCAACCCTTCCCTTAAATGCTCATCCTCCGCACTGACAAATCCCTACTCTCGTAGGAATGGGGACATTCCCTGGGTATTCATGGCCACCAGCGCCGCCACTCAAAGGTTCATATCGGGCAGGGGAAATTGAAGACGAGGAGGATGAGGGAGCATGTGGTGGAGCTCAAAGTGTACGACTCGTTGGCCCAGACCCTTTTCTGTGCAATTTGGAGACGCTCCCTTGAAATCGATCCAGTGGCACCAATTTACTCCAGCTGAGTGTGCCCCACTCCAGTTGTAGCCATGCTGGGGAATAACACCGAGGTCAGAGCTAATGTTCCAGGTTTATTTCTCAGCCTGTCAATCGTGATCTTTGGAAATCCGAGGCTAGAGGAAAGATCTCTTTTTCAGGGAACAGATGCTACCGATTGTGTCCTCTGTCACAGGCGGATTTGCTTTGGCACACTTCACAGCTGCAAAGCTGGTCTGGCAAAAGAGTGAGATGGAAAGAGGGGGAGAGATAGTCCGGGAGAGGGGGAGAAACCTGCCTGTGTTGTAGCTTTCGGTGTGTTTCCAAAGCAACCAGCAGCACCAAAGGCCTTTGGAATCTGTCCTTTTTCTCGGGGCAGCTGCGTGTGAGTTCTAGCTGCTCCAGGGCTCGCCTCATGCCGGTTTGAAAATGGAATGCGTCACAGCAGCATTGTCCAGAGCACCCGTGCTTCTCGGTACGGATTGGAACGATCCTCGGTACGGAATAGGAAAGTGACTTTCCATCCCTCCGCAGGTGCTGTCTGGTCCTGAGTAGTAAATGCCGTCCTGTGGCGTGCAGCCATCACGTGTAATAGCCTAGATTGTCCCCTGCCATTCTGTTTTTCCATATGGGGCAGACTCACTGATGTTTACCAAGTGAGTTTCTGTGTTCCCCCACCCAGAAGCACATGCTCGGCTTTGCAGCAACCGGTTTGCCATCTCAACAGCTGCAGCTTGCAAACAATTTCCCCTCTGCTGTGTCTCTGCCTGTGCAGACTCACTGCCCCAGCTGTCTGGTGAAAGGTGCATTTGAAAGGAATTCAGTGCTGGTGCCAGGGAGGCACCCCTGGAGGATTAAAAATTACCCCCTCTTTCTGCGGAGGCATATGATGGCCCAGGCAGTTGGCTGTACAAGCTTCCCCATATCCTGCAGCCAATAAGCCTCAAACCTAAGCAGAAGAAATCGTCCTCAGGCGGTGATGGGAAAGGACAGTCTCCGTAGCTGATCTGTCCTTTGCTTGTCGGCTGAAAGCAGCAGTGTTGCTTCAGCTCATGGTTCCTGTTAGGGATGTGAACAGGGTAATGGTTAACGGATTCCCCAGGAGCCGCCTCATCGAACCCTGCACAGAGCCGGGAGCCGGGAGCCGGCAGCCAGCCCCACGCAACGGGGACTGGGGTCAGGAGCTGGCAGCCAGCCTCATGTGGGCGATGGCAGTGGGAACCCTGGGTCCCCCTCCCACGATCCTGCTTAGTTAACTGATTAAACGTTAGTTTAACCTAACATTTAGAATCCTAGAATCCCAGGGCTGGCAGAGACCTCAGGAGTCATCCAGTCCAGCTCCCTGCCCAGAGCAGGACCAACCCCAACTCAATCATCCCAGCCAGGGCTTGGTCACGCCAGGACTTAAACACCTCAAGGGATGGAGATTCCACCCCCTCCCCAGGGAACCCATCCCAGTGCTTCCCCACCCGCCTAGGGAAATAGATTTCCTAATCTCCAACTAGACCTCCCCCACTGCAACTTGAGACCATTGCTCCTCGTTCTGCATCTGCCCCCACTGAGAACAGCCTCTCTCCATCCTCTTTGGAACCCTCGTTCAGTTGAAGGATGCTCTCAAATCCCCTCCTAGGGAAATAAACATTTAATAAATCATGAATAACTAACCTTTAACCGGTTACACTGATGAATCAGGATTTTAAATCCCTAGTTTCTGGTATTTATTTGCATCACCATAGCGCCTCGGAGCTCCCGTCATGAACCACGACTGCGTGGCACTGTAAAAACACAGAACCCCAAAACCGACAACGAGCCTCACACAGCTCACCATTGGAGTACAAGGCAAGAGGGACGCAGACAGAGCAGCAGGGATGTACAGGGAAAGAGACCATGCTGGTCAGCACAATGGACAGTGCCCTCCGCCATCGAGTTTCTGAGAGAGAGGAACCAGAAGGAAACAATCAAATAACTCCGCATCTGTCCCTGCTCTGTTCCCCACGAGGGGAGTGAAACATGAGTTAAAGCCGCTTTCAGGCAAAAGTGGTGGTTGTAGATTTTAACAAGCTTGCCCCAGCTGTGTTGAATATTGTCTAGGAACACACAGAAGAACATAAGAGTGGCCGTACTGGGTCAGACCAAAGGTCTATCTAGCCCAGGATCCTGTCTGCCGACAGTGGTCAATGCCAGGTGCCCCAGAGGGAGTGAACACAACCGGGAATCCTCAAGTGATCCCTCCCCTGTCCCCTGTAACTGTGCTGAATATTGTGTAGCGAGCACTTCAGTTCTCCCTAGAGCTGAAATGAATGGCTAGCTTCAGGTGCTTTGAAACCCACAAGGGCACTAGTACTTTGCAGGCAGTACTGCAAGAAGTGCACAGCGCTGTCCACCACAGGTGTGGGCAAAATCGCCCACTCAGAATAACGTAGCACGGCGGACGCCATTGGCGGGAGGGCCGGAGTCAGAAGGAACAAGGGCGATGGGATTCCACCGTCTCTTTGGCAGCTCGTTTGAGGTGTCCTGGTGGCCCCCGAGTGTTTGACGTGCAGTTTTGACATCCATGATACACTTTGAAGAGAGGGTGTTTGCGGGGGGAGGGACAGCAGATGGGAATTCCAATTCAGTCTGTTCCCAGGCGCAGAGGAGAGCTCCAGTGATGTCCCAGGGAATGAAGAGGAGACAAGAAGAGCTTAGCTGGTTTAGCAAAATGAAGTGGAGGGAAGTCTGACTCTCTGTTGGTTCCTACATCAGCGGGGGAAACACCAGAGAGGATAAAGAGCTACTGATGCTTAAAGACGCCGGCGGCACAGGAACCGGTGGGGCTATATTGGTGATGGGTAAACTCAGGCTGGAAAGGAGACCATTTCTAACTGTCAGAGGAGAGAGGTTCTGGAACAGCCTTTCCGTAACGTCAGTGACCTAACCGGCTTTAAAATGGAGCGTGATCGGTTTGTGACCAGGATGGTCTGATGGGGCTGCCTTCGCGGTGGAATCTGGACTCGTTGGCCCAGGAGATCCCTTCCAGGCCCACCATAAAGAAATGTCGGTTCCTGGGCCCACCATAAAGAAATGTTGGACCAAGAGGTTGCAGAAAGCAGGCATGCAGCTGGCTCTGGGGAGGGGTTGTCCTGAGAGTCGGCTTGGTCTGAGCACAAAGGCGGTGCAGAGGGGGTGAAAGGAGCCCTGGTGGAGAGGGAGCGGGGGGGTTTGTATTCATTGAGCCCTAGAGTTGCATGTGAGTTGTGCTAAATGAAGCAGATTTCAGGCATCCTCCTGTTCCGGGCAGACGGACAGCCTCAGGATATAGATTGTGTATGTTTGTGTGTAGTCATGTAAATGATTAACCGATAAACCTGGGTTTATCGGTTAATCCAAACGACACCACCCACTCCCCCCTTGCTGCCTCTGTGTCAGAGTCAACAAGGGGAGGAGGAGGCTTTTAAGCCAGCTCCCTACAAGCACTGGATCCGACGGAGCTGCCTGCCCTCCCCCACCGCCATACTGCTGCCTCTGACGGAGAGGCAGCAGTGCGAGGTGGCAAGTGGGCTCTGCAGGAGTGGGGCTGGGAGCACACTAGCTGCCGGCCCTACCCCTGGGGACCATCCAATAATTGTGTAACTGCTAAGAATTTGTGTGGTTACACAATTAAGCGACACCTAACGTCCCTAAGCTAGCTTTCGGTTTGTGATTCTCGCTCCTGCGCTGTAGCGCGCGAGTGGCCGCTTCCTGCGACAGCTGAACGCCGCCGGGGGCTCCGCTTAGTCTGGTGGCTTCGCCTTGCCAACCACAATGGGGTTAAACCTGCACTCTAAACAGACTGCCCGACGCTGACTGACCCCAGCTCCGGATCTGGCCTATCGTTTGTAAAGAGGGTGCACAACGTTTGATTCTTCTCACACTCTGCCCCGGCTCCTTGAAAGCGGCTAGGTCATTAGACGGGAGGCTTTTTCTCGTTGCTGTGGAGCAAACATAAAAGCTCCTCGCGGCCCCTGCGGTCTGTTTCATGCCATGTAAGCACCACAGACAACTCGTTCCTTCCTGCCGCCGCCCGTGGCCTCGTCAGCTGTAATTGCATCTGCTGTGGCCTCCGCTCATTCGCTCCGCGCGAGGTATCGCCTGGCCAATTAGTGAGAGTTCATCAGCCGCCCAGGAGGCATGTGGACAGCCTTCTCCCAGGCCTCGTCGTTCAGCGGGGAACGTTTTGACAGTTCAACATGGATCTTGTGGAGCTGTCAGTCCTGCTCACGCTCCAAAGCGCCTCTTATTTCTTGAGTCGTCATACACTTCCGGACTTGTACAGTAGACAGCACTTTGAAGTCCATTGAAATCAGGGGGGAGGAACTTTTTTGGGGGTCTGGGGTCACTGACCCACAGAAAAATCAGTCAGGGGCCGCACGTGAGAAGCAAAAAAAAGCCGGGCCTAGTAGATTTTGTGGGGAAAACGCCTCCAGGCAGCGCTTTATTACACCAGCCGGGGGGATGGGGAGCAGCTTTCTCCCCATGCCAGGCAGAATCTGTGGATCGGATCCGGCTCTGGCTTCGCTGACTCCACCCCACGAGGCTTCCCACAGTGGGTAGCTGGTGTAAGCGCGCCAGCCCATGGCGAGAGCTGCCGGGGAGGGGAAGCATGGGGGCTGGATCCAGGCAAGCCATGGGTCGGGGCCGGCCTCTGGGCCTTAGGTTCCCCACTCCTGATTTAAATTGTGGGCTTTGAACAATGCTAACTTTCTTCAAGCCAGCAATGCCTTTAAACTCAAGGGAGGTTGAGGTTGGACATTAGGAAAAACTTCCTACCTGTCAGGGTGGGGAAACCCTGGAATAAATTGCCTAGCGGGGTTGTGGAATCTCCATCTCTGGAGATAGTTAAGAGCAGGTTGGACAGACGCCTGTCAGGGATGATCTAGATGGTGCTTGGTTCCGCCAGGAGGGCAGGGGACTGGACTCGATGACCTCTCCCTTCGGTTACTTCTGCACTGCACATTTATTTCGGAATAAGCTATTTCAGAATAGCACGTCTACACTGCAGAAAAGCCTCAAAACTAGTCCGAGGCAGGCTACCCTCATGGAGAGGTGTTCTCTCGATTTAGAGCCCCAGGAGGCACTGGGGAGGAATAACTTAGAATGGCCCTGGGGAGGAGCTATTTTGAAATAGCAGAAGTTGAACGTCTACACGGCCCCCTATTCCGAAATAACTATTTTGGAAGAGGCGGTATTTTTCATAGAATGAGGTTTACAGAAGTCGGAATAAGCCTCCCGTTATTTCAAAATTATTTCAAAATAACGGAATTGCTGTGTAGACGCTGACATTATTATTTTGGAATAACGGCATTATTCCAAAATAACTTTGCTGTGTCAATGCACCCTTCCAGTTCTAATGTGCTGTGCGTCTATGCCTTGAATGGGGCAGATGGCTAGATCTGTGGTTACTCTGCATATCAGCACGATAGAGGCCATGTACATGTTGGGATGTGATGTCACTGTGAGCCGCATGGGAAAGTCCAGGGTTCTTCCCGGAATTCATCTCATGTTTTGGTGTGCAAGGCTTTTCTGGTGGCTGATGAGGACCATCTGGGGGGGGGGGCAGTCAGTGGAAATCAGAGAAGATGGGGCTGGAAGAGGCCTCAGCAGGTCACCTTGTCCAACCTCCTGCCCAAAGCAGGACCAATCCCAAGTAAATCACAGCATGGTCCAGTGGATTGTGACCTGGGAGCCCAGCATTCCTGGCCTGGCTCTGCCCCGAACCACCCTCTCTGGCTTCATTTTCCTGGCCTGGCTTCGTTTCATTCCAATGGGGCCTTGATCTTGCTTGGGGCTTCTTGGGGCTACCATGGTACCAATGGTAAGAATCCACATTATAAACAAGAATATCTGGGCACCCCCATCGTACATAAGAATGACCATGCGGGGTCAGACCAAAGGTCTGTCTAGCCCAGTACCCTGTCTGCTGACAGTGGCCAATACCAGATGCCCCAGACAAAAGTTAATCCTCACGTGATCCCTCCCCTGTCACCCACCTCAAGAGAAACAGAGGACACCATTCCTACGCATCCTGGCTAATAGCC
Organism: Pelochelys cantorii; assembly: GCA_032595735.1. Classification (NCBI taxonomy): domain Eukaryota; kingdom Metazoa; phylum Chordata; order Testudines; family Trionychidae; genus Pelochelys; species Pelochelys cantorii. The sequence continues at coordinate 4,010,626 of CM064335.1, read as the reverse complement.
ATTGATGGGCCTAACCTCCATGAATCTATCTTGCTCTTTTTTTAACCCTGTTAAAGTTCTAGCCTTCACCGCATCCTCTGGCAAGGAGTTCCACTGGTTGACTGTGCACTGCGTGAAGAAGAATGATGAGAATCCCCATTCTGAATAGGCTCGGCGGTGACCCCTTGCGTCCTAGTTCTCTGCCTGAATGGAAGCACCTTCTTCATGTCTCAGGATTCAAACTGACCCGTGCGCAAGGGTGCAGCAGAAGGCTTGTGTAAATGGCATGTGATGAACAGAGCTGCATAAGAACTAGATTCTGCTGCCCCTGCCGTGCTCTCGTCCCCATGTCCTTGCCCCTCTTTTCCTCTCTCTCAGTTTCTCCCATCACCTCTGTTCCTCTTCTCTTTACCTCCGCTCCCCTTTGTGGTCCTCTTTACCTCTGCTCCTCCCCTTTGGCTCTGGCGCCAGAGAGTGCGCTGGGCGGCCATGCCGGAAACGGATTGTACACACTCTCTTCCAGCGCTGTGCATGGCCACTCCAGCCTTGTTGCACTTGTGTCTATGCTTGACCCCATCAAGGTACAGACCGCAGCCTTCAATTGACCTGGGGACGCGGGTCGAGTAAAGAAAGTTGACACCTACTGAATGCTCAGCAGAACTTTTTGCAGTGCGGTCCCCTTGGATATCCCTCAACCAAGAGCCGGGCAGGTCTTGGGCCAAGTCACCATGGGGGAGTCTGTTCAGTTTTCAGCCTGAGGATCTGCTATGCAGCCCACAAAATGGACAACCCTCGCCTCGCAGCGCTCGTGGGATGTTCCCTGCATAGGGACCAAGGTTTCAGTTCAAGAAACACTTGAAGTCTTTATCTGCATAACTCTTCACTCCCTTGGACTGTGGAAGCAGAGAATTATGACTTCGTTAACTTTCTACTGCGGCGAGCCAAATTAGAGATCGTTTTCCTAAGTACGTTGGACGAGATAAATGATGATCTACATGACAGGCATTTGGCCTGGATTCTTTCCCCAAGTGTCCCTCCAAACTTGGCACTGCTGCACTCTGGAAATATTTCTGAGTCTCCTGAGATAATTGGCAATGAAACAAGTGAGTCTTTGCTACAGTTAATGTAACTTTGCATTTGTCTGGAGTGCGTGGACTGTACCTTTTCTGGGCTTCAAATGCAACATCCAGCTTCCCTCTAGCACACTGGTTCTCCAGGGTTTGGAACGGGTGCCATATGAAGAGAGATTAAGAAGCCTGGGACTTTTCAGCTTAGAAAGCAGGAGGCTAAGGGGGGATATGATAGAGGTCTATAAAAGCATGACAGGTATGGAGAAAGTAAATAAGGACAAGTTATTTACTTGTTCCCATAACATAAGAACTAGGGGTCCACCCAGTGAAATGAATAGGCAGTAGCTTTAAAACAAATGAATTTTTTCTTCACGCAGCGCACAGTCAACCTGTGGAACTCTTTGCCAGAGGATGTGGTGAAGGCTAGGACTTTAACAGGGTTCAAAAAGGAACTAGATAAATTCATGGAGGCTTGGTCCATTAATGGCTATTAGTCAGGATGGGTAGGAATGGTGTCCCTAGCCTCTTTTGGTCTGGAAATGGGTGACAGGAGAGGGATCACATGAGGATTCCCTGTTCCGTTCACTCTCTCTGGGGCACCTGGCAGTGGCCACTGTCAGAAGCCAGCACACTGGGCTGGAGGGACCTTTTGTCTGACGCAGTCTGGATGTTCTGATGTTCTTATCTCCGATCTCAGATCAAATGTCAGCCCGTCCCCCTCAGCCCCATCCCCTTGCCTCTGTCTCCCAATTGTTTTACTGCTCTGCAGTGGTCCGAAATGTTGAATTGAATACCCTGGTAATGCCGCTGCGGCATGTACCTTAGTGTCTGCCTGGCGTTCATTGGCAGCACACCACCGCCCTGAAGCAAAGTGGTCAGCTTGCCCTGCCAGCTTTGAGAGGCTGCTGACGGCCACCAATAGGTTCACCTGCCGGGCCTGCGAGGCAAACACCCTTCCGTGGCATGTGTTCACCTGGGTGGGGGCAGAGCACCCGGGATACTTTCCATTGGTGCTAGAGCTGAATAGAACTCTGATGGGAAACGCGTCTATTCCACCGGAGGGGGAAACCGCTTGCAACAGGGTCTTAATAGGTCTTCTCCACCAGTCACTGGGCTCAGCCCCGACCTGCTGTTTCATTCAGATCCCATTCCCCCCGCTTGCTGTCGGGAGACCGGTAGCTGCGTCAGTGGCAGCAGTACTTGTGAGTTACATCGTCCATCATCACAACAATGGCTCTGTCTGATTGAAAACATGCATCTTTGCCAGAAGCTCATGACCTGATGTTAGATAGCAGAGCCAGGACTTGAACAACCTACCGAGACCTGCAAAGGTTAGGGAGCTCCCCTTCAGGTTTTGTTTATCCTGTGTAGGGGGAAACCTCTTTGCTTTAAACTCAGTGAGGCTGGAATCAGGTAAACCATCAGGAAATCCATCAGCCCAGCTATAAGTGGAGGATGTTTAAAGTGGAGAGAGACTCTGTGAGCATAGCGGAAATTATAAACGTTTCTCTCTCCGTACTGTATTTACAGGTTTCATCATGTTGCTGTCACTTCGGGGGCTTGTTCCCTAAGCTTCGTCCTGTACAGCCTCATTCATGATTTGCCTTCTTGTTTTCCATCTCCTTGAGATATCAGTACAGGTTGAACCTCTCTAGTCCAGCACCCTCGGTACCTGACCGGTGCCGAACCAGAGAGTTTGCTGGACCACAGGAGGTCCATATTGTCTAGCAACATTGCCAATACTTCCATGGCTTCCTGGGCTCTTGGAAGACATGTGGGGGTAAATTAGAGCTAAAGAACAGCACAGAACACTGAGAGCCAGGACTGGTTGCTGCAAACAAACTTTATGGGATCATGGGAATGTTGGCCACACCTATAAGTGAACATCTGGCTCATTGAAATCATGCCGGACCACGGATCTTGCCGGACTCGAGAGGTTCAATCTGTAGTCTTTTTGTAGCATTCTCCTGTCCACTCACTTATTTTACCAAAGGAGCTCAAACCGCAAAGACAGATGAATTCAGCCTTACAACGTGCCTGCCAGTCAGGCAGTATTATTAGAATTAAAATGATTATTTAATTTTCTAATTTTTGATCTGTTCTGGTTAATGTACCAAATAGGTAAACAAAGGCACAGAGCAGCTAACATGCATAGTGGAAAATCAGGTGTCCGGGGCTCTTGTCTTCCAGGTCTTTGTTCTAACCATGACATTACTGCCTCTGTTTCCTTCCCTTATTCCCGTGTGAGCTTTGAAGGTGAAAAGATAAGACTGAGCACTGAAACCACACCGCTCATTCAAAGCTCCCAGACCACTTTGCAAAGACACTAATTCCAAACATTTTGATAAAGTGTGGGGGGAAGTAAGGAGGTGCAGAGGAGGAACAGAAGAATGGTGCAGGATCTGATTTGGGAAACACAAGATTGTGCAAATCTAAATGACAAAAAAATTCTCAGCGGAAGATTTGTGGGGATCTGATGAAAACAATTGCAATAAAGCTTCGATTGAATTGTAACTAAAAAGGGCAAACCTATCTGTCGGTACGAAAGGAGTGATTAGATGCTCCCAACAGAAATGTGACTTCCTTTTGCCATGCCTGTTTTTCTAGTCAGTGTGGTTACTATTTATCAGCAGTATTTATATAGCACAAAGTGTCCTAGACCTTCTCAGGGCATGTAGAGAGACATGTTTCTACTCTGAGGATCATCTGATGTAAATAGACATTACATAGCTAAAGGAGAGGAGGGGAGACAGCGCAGAACACAATAAGGATAATTAATCATAATACTTTGCAGTTGTAATAGCACTTTTCATCTGAGAATCTCAGACCACATTGCAAACATCAGCGGGTTAAGACTTGCACCCGCCGTAGAACTATTTTGCTGTTTTAATCTGCCCGTGTGTTAAAGGAAACCTGGTTGCCTAGTGTGCCTCCTCTGACCATGAGAGCATGCTTGCTCTGTACCCGGAGCAACACTTTTACTGTAATGATTTTTTGGTAAATGCTAAGCAAAGCATGAAGTCCTCATTTCAGTCATTAGCGTCTTGGGAGAGGTAATAGCCCGTGACTTTGCTGACTAAAACCGAGACTGCCTCTAGTGGGTTAAAGACATTTGGTTAACCATTTGTTTGCTGTTATCGTTTTCACATGAAGCAAAAGAGACTGACACGTGTCTTGTTGATGGAAAGTGATGTGATTTGAAGTTTCTTTGTGTATTAAAACAGAAACCCGATTTGCATCTCTTAAATCTCGTTTTCTAACCTGTTTGGGCATCTGGCAGGCAGGCTATATTAAACTGCTAATCCGCTACGAAGGCAGGTTTCACATGCAAAATGAGGTGCTTTCATTGACACTAAAGGGATTAAATGTATTTTTCTTTTCAAGTGTAAACTGCGCGCCCCTCACTTCTGTTTTTGTTGCCTGTTACAGCATTGCAGCTGGAAGGGGCTGTTTTTGAAACGGGCAGCGAACCTGAACCGCAACGCAGATGGCATGTCTCTTACTAGCTCCCATCCTCTCTGCCGCCCCCCGTACCATGGCAGGACTCGGAGTACAGCACCTTTTCACTGGAGGGGGGGGTAGTAACAGGGCACCGACCCTGTGATTCAAAGATACCAACACAGGTTTTATTCCTTGTTCTGCCACTACGCCTACGGTGCGGTGTTGGGCAACTCATTTCATCTCTCTGGGCGTCACTTTCGGTATCTGTCCGAGGGGTTGAATAATGCCTTGGAAATGGGCCATGAGATTTTTTTTTTTTTTTTGGCTGCAAAGTGCTTTGCAAAAGCTAAGTTTTATTATTGCACTAGAAGATGTCCCAGGTCCTTAACTCAAATATGTTTTTCTTTGTTGAAATCATTGTTTTGGGGGTGGGACTGGAGGAGTGAGGGGTTCAGGGTGCAGGCTGCCCAGGTAAGAGAGGACAACCCCAGCCCTCTCTCACCACAGCAGCTTGGGGCCAGGTGAGAAACATCTGTCCATGGCCACTGCAGTGGGCACAGCCGGGGGAGGGGTGAATTGTCCCCCTAACAGGGGACAGACCGACACACAAACAGGCCAATGTTCTGAAATCTATTGTCGATAGCTGTCCCTTTCTCCACCTCTTCTGGTCCCATCGGTTATAGCTGACCCAGTCCTCATCTCTGACCCCTTGCTGCCCCCCTGTGGTCAATCTGCAGTATAACTCCCTCCTGCCCGATCCCCTCCCTTTCCACTTTATGAGAAACAATCGAATTCCAGGCACATCCCAGAGTCCCGGCACAACCAAACTCTGACCTTGCTTTCAGTGATAAGAGGAAGCTGCCTACCAAATTTGGTGGTCCTAGCCCTTCCTGTTTAAGAAGCGTTCTTGAACAACAGACAGACAGACATTTCTAAAATATAGAGTAAGATTAATGAATGCTGCTTCTGGAAGTGTGACTGCTGAGCCGTTAGAGCATCCTGGAACGAGGGCAAAGCAACTGGCCCTCGTGCCTTTGGGGGCCACTCAGTCACTGCTAGTTTTCTACAGTAGCCCTTTAGAGTTCCCCGGAATTGTACTAGATTTATCCCATTGTCACTGAGGCTACAGCCTGGCCTATCCTCGCTCCAGAAGAAAAGGCTCCATAATTTCCCCAGGGCCCTTGGATCTAGGCCAGATGACAGCAAAGGGCTTTAAAGCATCAGCAGCACCTCTTCTATGTCACACAGCCCTGTGGCAAGTCAGAAAGTCCAGGGGGTCAAAGGATCGTGCCTCCTCTAAAATCTACTGATTTATTAGCCACAGTGGCAGAAATGCTGAACTAGTTAATGCTTTGATGCCAGCCACTGGATGTGGAGATTGTTAGGGACGGGAGGGGGCAGCTGGAATTTCACACGCAGGCATCATTTGGCTTGGAGAATCTTTATTACTGGTGATTCTGCTAGAGGGAAAGAACCCAGCTTGACTCTCAGAGCCCAGAGAAGTTTTCAGGGGAGGCAATTACAACAGGTTAAAAATCACCTCAGTCAAGCAGGAAACCACTGAGGCCATGTCTTCACTCCGGGGCAGATCGATGGTGTGGCGATCAATCTTCTGGAGTTTAATTTAGTGGGTCTAGTAAAGACCCGCTAAATCAAACTCAGAGATGCCCCCGTCGGTGGTCAGTACTCCTGCTCCTGCAAGGAGTAAGGGAAGCCGATGGGAGCATTTACTCCTGTCAGCCTCCCGCTGTGGGGAAACTTGAATCAAGGTACGTCGACTCCAGCTACGTAATTAACACAGCTGGAGTTGCATATTTCGATTCCCCTTGAGCGTAGACCTGGCCTGAGACAACGGACATGGAACCTCCATTTTTACAGAGCAGAACAAGCATTTCAAACCCGTTACATAGGACGACGGTGGGGTGTTAGTATTATGGGTTTATTTGTAGTACAGTATTGTTTAGAAGCTCCAACCAAGAGCAGGGCCCCATTGTGCTAGCGACCGTTTAGACCTATAGCTAGACGAGTGAGTGAAAAGCATGTGAAAAGCCAAGTGCAGCTTTTATTTTGAATCTTATTGGAGTGCAATTTAAGTTGGCTATAATTCCCGAGAAAACATGGCAATATTTTTATTGCAATCGGTTTTTGGTTCTTGGTGTTTGGTTTTCTTAGTAACAGCTACAAAGCATAGTTAATATTCTCATCCTCCTTGAATATCATAAACCTCTCAAATCCAGCAGAAATGGTAATTCCATATGAAAGTGGACCTGAAGCTCTGTGAGCTCGAAAGCCCGTCTCCCTCACTAACAGAAGTTGGTCCTATAAAAGATATTACCTCTTCCACCTTGTTTCTCTATGAACGTGGAATCTATAATGTAACCCAGTCGCATTCAGTGCGCAGAACAAGAGCTAAGTATAAATATTATTCAGCTTTTGCATTGTGCAGCAACAGCAATTCGGCTCCTCCTGATGTAAAACATCAGCACAAACGTGAGGATTAGAGAGAACAATTTATTTGGTCGGTCTGTATTAATAGAACACCCGGAATTCAAGGGCATAATAGCCACGGACATTGATTACCATTTTTGAAGATTATTTTAACACTTTGTTATAGGCTCTCAGACATGCTTTATGGGCACTGATTAATTAACACCCCTATAATCATGCAATATCACTGAGCCCATTTTGGAGAGACATTAAAATGCCCAGTTGCTGTTGCCATCGAATGTAATAGAAAAACTTCCATTGATTCCTAACGTGTGCCAACTTTTTTGCAAACCTCAGAGTGTATCTAGGGCTCTCCAGTCCATATTTAGACACCTAAATGACCTTGATGTTCATAAGCTTTGAGTTCCCAACAGTTCATTACTGATCTGAGATCACTGATGTAGAGGCCCTCCCCACCAAGCCATACCCCTAGATATAATAGCACACAAACGAGGACACATCTGATCAAATTGAAAGGCAGCCCATTTAAAAGAGATAAAAGGAAATGCGCACTTCCTAAAATATTCAGTTAACCTCGTTATGGAGCTGTGGAACTCCTAGCCACAAGAGATCCTGGAAGCCAAGAGCTTTATTGGGATTGGGAAAAGAACTGGAATTGCATGTAGATCTACATTTTTACTAAGGATGAAAACAAAACAAAAAATCCTAAATTTTGTGATGGGTCTGATTCTCCAACTTCATGAGTCAACATCTAACAATTTCAGGTCAAGAGGAAATTTTTCCTGTGGGTAAGGTATTCCATTACTACTGGAAAGAAGCTAGTGGATCAGACAAACCATGGCTGCATCCACGGTGGATGTTCCTACGTTTCTACCCGTTCCTCATCCAGATCGTTTCTAACAACTCCCCACTGGAATTATTTGTGTGTCAAGAATACACTCCGGAGTTCTAGTGACCTGTGAGACACGTTCTCCACATTCTAGTGACCTGTGAGACACATCTCTATCTGTACTTGTGCAATTGTAATGTTTCAACCAGGAACCAGAACATTTTTTCCCCCCGATTAGTCTTGTCTGGAGGAAGGGTCAGTTGGTTTCCATTTCATAACGCTTTTTCTGGAGGAGCTCTCTTGAGGGATATGTTCATCTCACTGCATCATCTTGCCTGAAAGACCACAGCGAGCGTGGAAGATCGGCTTTGGTACACTCTGAAGGGGTATACTTTGTCTCTTCTGCTTCAGGGGACCCCGTGGTCCTCCTAGGAAAGGACCAGAGATGGTGGATCCTCCAAGATTATTAAGCCAGGCTTCACAGAACAGCCAACATGCTCAGGTAAAAGGACCTGCAGGGCCTTACTTCCTGGCTGGGTCCAGGGGGGCAGGGAAAGGCCAGAGGAGATCAAGGGATAACCAGAGTTTGTTTCTGGCTGCAATTGCTCGAGCTACATTGGCATGGAGAGAGAGGGAGGACCTACGAACCTTCACCCTGAGGTAAGGGGGAAGCTATCAGTGACCGAGTGGAAAGAAGCAGCAGCTAATGGAAATCAAGAAGTGCGTAGATGTTGTTTGTCGGGTCCTAGGTTGGAACCCCGAGTTGTGAGCACTCCTGGGTTCCACTACTGGCCACAGTGGCATAACCCCTGAGAAGAGGACAGGGCTAATTTGAGAGCCAGGGCTGAAGACCCTAGTGAGGCTAACGGGACTGTTGATTTACTAATCTCTCTGCTGCCCTGGAAGGGATTCTTTTGCAGTTAACTGGAAGGCCAAGCCTTGAAAGACCCCCAACGTTGGCTGGCAGTCTACTGGGGGCAGCAGGGTGAGAAAAGGGCTGCAATACCACACCCAGCTGCTAGGAGGCACTCCGAAGGAGTGTCCCTCTTGCACATACAAGTTGAACCTCTCTCGTCCGGCACCCTCTGGTCCGGTAACACCTGTGGTCTGGCCTGATTTTAGTTAGCTGGATGTCCACTTATCATAGACATCCTTATCCACATCTCAGGCCTGGCTCTCAGTGTTCTGTGCTGTTATTTAGTGCTAATTTACCCCTAAACATCTTCTAAGAGCCCAGCAAGCAGTGGCAGTGTTGGTAAAGTTGCTAGACAATATTGACCTCCTGTGGTTTGGCAAATTCTCAGGTTTGGCACCGGTCAGGTCCCAAGGGTGCCAGATTACAGAGGTTCAACCTATACCACTAAGTAAAAAGGTCTTGATAATGTCGCCAACAGTTGGTCTAACTGGTGGTGATTTAAGAGTTCAAAAATGATATGTGTTTGTATGTCTGTGGAGTCAAAGGGAGCTGAAAACTTTATGCAGCTGAACAAGAAGGAAAAAAATGAAAGGAAAAGTAAATATCAGCAAGAGATGTTTCTGGCAGCTTTTCAGTTCCAAATTGGGCTAATTCTACCTTTTGAAAAGAAGATAATTTCCATGTTTCTTTAGCTGAGAACACGTAATTGAAGTTATTTTCTCCCGGAGAGAAGGAACCTCTTATACATCATTTACAAAGGAACAGGAAAAATGAACATGTACAGTGTACCCTGAATGATGGAGTATTCATTACCACATCATTTTTGGATGTCTGCTGATTTTGCATGGGTTTTTTTTTTTTTACCCTTTCGGGTGGAACTTTAAGTAGGGGAAAGGGGGTGTTGCATAATGAAAACCCAAAGAATCGCGTGCCCCACGTAGTCAGTAAATCTAAGACAGATGCTTCTTGTTGAGGTCTGGAGTGCCAATGAGAAATCAAAGAAAAGCTGAAGCAGACTATATTGACATGAAATCTTGACTTGTACCAAATAATTACATAGTGATTCCGCACAATTGCTCCTCTTGACCTGGCTTTTAAGGAACGGAACGATTACGAGGAAGGTGAGCCAGATGATATTGCAGCCCAGAGGGCGGCACAGATGTTAATTCACTTCCTTTTGTTTGTACATAAAGATATTTTCTACTGCAGAGTGAGAAATCGGTTGAAACGTAACCCTTGGAATGCCGGCGTTTTCTGGGGTGTCGAGTTAACTGAGTGCTTAGGAGAGTGGGTATACTCACGTGTGCATGAATGCCAAGCAGCATAGGAGCATCACAGACCTCACTGTAGAACTCAGACCCGCCTGCTCTTGAATTATAGTCCTACACTACTTGAGCTAAAGGAGAATCATCAGTAACTGTGGCCATATTGAGGTCTGTAAGAGTGATTAGCCTTCTTTGCAGGAAGGCTCCTTTCCATTTTCATTGCTCAGATTGCTCAACTTGGTTATGACTGGGGTTGGTGAACATACGAACGGCCAGACTGGGTCAGACCAAAGGTCCATCCAGCCCAGTGTCCTGTCTGCCGACAGTGGCCAATACCAGATGCCCCGGAGGGAATGAACAGAACAGGGAATCATCAAGTGATCCAGCCCCTGTCACCCATTCCCAGTCTATGACAAACAGGCCAGGGACACCATCCTGGCTAATAAGCATTGATGGTAACCTCCATGAATTTATCTAGCTCTTTTTTGAACCCTGTTAAAGTCCTGCTCATCACAACCTCCTCTGGCAAGGAGTTCCACAAGTTGACAGTGCACAGTGTGAAGAAAAAACTTCCTTTTGTTTGTTTTAAACCGGCTACCTAATAATTGGTGACCTCCTAGTTCTTGTGTTACGGGAACAAGTAAATGACATTTTCAAACCTTCCCGTTTATTGCAGGCAAAAGGCAGCCTGTGGAGTGTCTTCCTCTGACCCTGACAAACACGGGTGAGCTTCAAGCTGTGGCGGTTCCTTTCAGGAGCAAATCCTGTCCCTGATTTTAGGTGTGAAGGGCGCTATCCTCAGATGGATTGATCTGGGGGTCTGGAGATAGGGGAGCCAATGGGGCATAGATTTTAAGTCTAGAGTGGATATCTAGTCTGACCTCCTGTGTATCACAGGCAATAGAACTATCCCGCCCTGCCCTCTGAGTCCTTCATAGCTAGATCCAAACAGCTGCCTGCCGCTGGCATGCAACGGGGACTTGGAGGGGGGTGGGGTTGGCCTTGGAAGCACTGTGGGCATCTGATGGCCATTTTGTGCACTGTGAGACACAACGAAGAGAATCGCCTTCAGCCCTGAACATCCCCCGTGGAGCTCCGTAGCACGGCGTCCCAGCAGCTGGCGAGGAGAAGGGGGATGAGTGACTTGCTAGCATTCTGTCCCATAGAAGGGGCACAGACAGAGGAAGGATGGGTTTGGGTCTACACAGTGCCGCCGTGTGGACAACAGGGGTGTGAATCACATTGACGTAGGACAATGTTCATGCAAACCAGGTACCTTGTAGTTCGCGCCAGCACTGTCCACACCCGGCCGGGAGATTGCAGTACCTCACGGTCATAGCCCGGGACTTGGTTTGGGGCCCATTCCCACCTCTGCCGTCGACCCCCAGGGCGTGTGATTGCGTCGCCTAGCCGCAGGTCCCCAGCTGTAAACCGAAGGACGTTATCCAGCCTTCCTCCGTTCTCGTCCGTGCATGCTGCCAGGCCTTCAGCGTCGCCGCTGCTGCGTCTCACTCTGTGTGGCTGCGGCGGATGGAGCAAGGCTTTCAGGCATCTTTAATAGGAAACCACTAGCATCTCAGAAATTGCGCCATCTTCTCCGGCCCGGAAAAGCCTTGGGGAAGTAACAGCCCATCAGCGCACTTGCGAGGCCGTTGTTCTTCTTGTCAGCACAGAAACAAGAACCCGCCCTGCATGGGATCCCACGTGCAGGGGGCCGGTTGCCGAATTGATTTCCAAAACTAATAAATCCTCGGCTGTGTGCTCATTGTATTCAAAGAGAGGCGCCAGCGAGATTTATGGTCGGCTCTTCGGAAAGAGAGAGACTGCTGGGGAGGGGAGGGGAGGAGACGTTCTCCCCAGATTAAATGCTTTACATTTGGCAGCTCTAATTGTTTTATTAATAAGCCTTGTGTGTTATTTATCATTGCTCAGTACAATGACCTACCAGGCTTTAAAAAAAAATGTCATTACAATATATGGAACAAGTGCCGGTTCTAAAACTCTCACTCATGTAAGAGTTTGCTCGAGCGGTGTCTCGTGTAGGGGTGATGATCCCCCGGACGGTGAGCCAGCACAAGGCTTATCCATCCGTTAGTCCCCAATAAACCCCGAGGGGGGAACTGACACTGACCCTTTGTTCAGAGACGAGGGTTTCCCTAGAGTCGGTGGTGAGCGCTACCTTTGCCACCCCGCACCCCCAGGTTACGACGGGAAAAAGTGGTAGGATACCCTTCCCCATCAGCCATAAAGAAAGGAAAGGGGCCCCGGACCCCCTGAAACCAGCGCACAGCTCAAGAACACATGCCCTAAGTAAGGGTGTTCAATTTAGATTAATTCACTAATCGAATAGTCGATGGGATTTTCATCGACTATTCGATTAGTCTATAAGGGCGCCTCCGCTTTCGAACTGTAGCAAGAGTCCTGCTGGGACTCCCTCTGGCCCGCGCTCCCTGCGCCACCTCAGCCTTTGAAATGTACAAGAGCCCTCCCGGGGCTCTTGTACATTTCAAAAGCAGAATCGCAGTAGGAGCCGTGAGAGCGGAGACAGCTTCAGTGTTCGCTCGCGCCGTTTCCGCTGCGCCTCGACCTCCCCTGCCCCCCGCGGAGATGGTGATGGGGGGAACCGGCTTTTAAGCTGACTCCCCCCAATACCAGCCCCTTCCTCCCCCCCCGCCTCTCTCTGATAGAGGCAGCAAAGGGGGGAAATGACAAGTCACATCACTAGTTGACTATGCGATACGCTTATGCCCATCGGATAGTCGACTGGTCGCTTCCATCCCTAACTCTAAGAGTGGCCAGGCTGGAATCTTAGAGGATTTTTGTTGTGGGGAGTGGATGGCAGGAGACGTCCCTTTCAGTGTCCTTCTGCCAATAGCAGCCGATGCAGTGGTCCCTGTACACCGAGCCCATGAGCAGCCACCCCGCAGTAGAGATGTCAGTGGTTAACTAGTTAGTGTCACCTAGCTTACTGGCTATTGGTTAACCGGTGGCCTGGCTGGGCTGGAACAGCCCTCTCCCCGTGGTGGGCTCCCAGAGCAGCCCCTGCCCACGCTGAGCCCGGCCTGGACAGAGCAGCCCACCGTGCCACAGGCAGGGGGCGCTCCAGTCCAGCGAGGCCCCCTCCTGCCCCATTGAAGCAGTTAGCAGGTTAAATGTCCCATTTTGCCGGTTATCTGATTAGACGGGATTTTACATCCCTGCCCAGGAGAGATTCAGATGCCGCAGAGCGCCCCCAGCACCCACAGCCAGCAGCATCGTTCCCGCTGAGGGGTGCGTCTGCGTGGCCGCGCGCAAAAAATTCTTCCCCGTCCTCCTCCTCTGGCTGGCTGAGACGGAGTGGTGGGGGAGCCACTGGGGCAGGGGCTAGAACCTGCCGCAGCCACGTGGCAGGGGAGGAGGCCTGCTCCGGTGGCTGGGGCTGCCATGTGGCAGCGGGGGCCAGGGCCTGTTCTGGCGGATGGGGTCGGGAATGCGATCTGCTGCATGGCTGGGGGGCGGTTCTGCTCCGGTGGCCGGGAACGTGTGTGCGTTAATAAATTGGGCGCCACAGTGGCACAAATCCAAACCAGCGCCCATGACCTCAATATTGGTGCACAAGCCAAAAGTCACTCCGCTCATGGTTGGAAAATCTTAGAGGGAACACGGGCCAGCAGCATGTGTTTCTGCTGGTGGTACACATCCGCACATGGCTCGGTGCACATAAAACCATTTATTCTGCACATAGACGGAAAAAAATTAGAGGGCACATTGATCAGAGGTGAAGTATCCTTACCGGGAGTAAAGGTCTTTTTTTTTTCTTTTCTTTTCTTTTTTTTTTTGGTCTATTTGGCAAGAAGTCTTTATCTCCCATAACTAATGAACATTCTGGATAAAGTGCACAACTGTTAAAGATTCACTAACGCCCTTTGAACTAGAGTTCACCGTCCTAATTTATCATAAAGAAGCAAAAATGAACAAACAAAACCCAGTTTTTTAACAATACTTCCTAAACAGGGATCACCTTCAAGCAGAGAAACTCTGTGGAGTTGAGAGGCTATTTCAAACATCTACGCTGAAAGGCACTAGTTCTCAGCAGGGTTGAAGGATCAAAATCAGACCTTTCATGGGATTGCGATATTGAAGGGAGATATAACCGGGGAAATAGTTCCTGACTAGAGCTGGTCAAAAATGTATTTTATTCTCTCCATAATATAAAGGAACATGTTTTTGTTGTTGATGTTCTTCCTATTAAAGTTTTTGTGGGATAACGGGGGAGGGTCATCAAAACACCCAGAACCAAATTTTGGTGGTGTTTTTTGTTGTATAAAACAAAACCAAAAAAACAATTTCCAGGATTTGAGTTTGGATTGGGTTTTCTTTTTTAATAACATTTTTGAGAAACAAATTATTTCATTGTCTATATAGTGAGAAATTTATGTATTTATTTATTTATGTAATAATTTTCTGGGGAAGGGCAAATTGATGAAAAGTCTTTAAACATTTGTCCTTCTGGTATAGAACAAGAAGGTCAACTTGCATCACCTATTAGTAATGTCTGAGAAGGTTGTTTCAAACTTGGATTCCAGTGGTATCTCACTTCACAGATGAAAATATCCAGCTTAGGCAGTGACCTTTATTGGGCTGATAGGAGGCAGCAGGGAAAATCCTGGAGGACCTGTCTACGTTTTCACAACAGGGGAACAAGCAAAGCTAATGACAGAACATACCCTACCGAGTGATTCCTGGTATGTTTGAGAGGCTGCCAATAGGAATTGACGTATTCATGTTGCACAACTGAATTTCTCAACTCCTGGTTGCAGTTGGCAGCTTAAGAGGTTCCTTGCTGGAAACAGACTTTGACCCCCAGGTAGTGGCATGATGTACACATGGGTCATATTTGCAATGGGAAAATCGACACACCTGATTTGAACATGCAGGGATCGAACTTGGCTTCCTAAATTTGGCTTCCTCTTTTTTTTAAGAGTCATCCATGCTGAAGCCCAACGATCCGTGATGCTTTTCTGAGCTCTCACCTCTCTCAGATTTGGAGTGTAGCATCTCAGTAGAATGAGGATGATGGAGATGTTATCCCTGAACACAGTTGTAAGAACTCCTCCCTCCGACTGATGTCAAGCTCAGAATTGCTTCTTTTCCGAGAAAGAGTTCGGTGTGTTTAGACAGTTCCGGGAGGGCGCTGTAGTACCTTGCTGAAAACAAGCAGGTCACAAGATTCATTGTCTCAGTTGTAGGACTTTTCTGGTCTCTGTAAATTAAATTTGCATCACCGGGGAGACCAATATGTTGTTCTCCAACACCGTAGCCTTTTCATCCACATTTAGATAGGCGTAGAGTATAGGCAAAGCCATGTGTGGGGGTAGCCTGTGCTGATATTTGCTTCTAAACTAATGATGCTAAGATATGGAACCGAAATAAAATCCTAGATGAAAGCAGCAATTAACAAATAAGTCGCCCTGACTTTACCATACTTTATTCCATAAACAGGTTCATTCTTGCATCCAGGTGGTTCGTGAAACTTCGTACAGGCCAGGAAATGTTACCTCAGCATTTTTTAAATTCCGTAATGACCCTCGGACCGAAATACACACCCTATACTTAGCAACTTCTGAGCACTTCCCCGGTTCATTGCGGCATCATGGCACATCCCTGTTTCTCAAGGCATCTCCATATTGCTCTTGTGTTCTTACGACAGCTTGCTGGAAAACTGCGCGGAGGCTCGCCAGCTCTTAACACATGGAGCCCGAGAGGTCTCCTTTCTGAGCCCCGTGTTAAAAATGTTTCCAGCTCTAGTATTCAAACCCGTGAGCCAACGGCGGGAGCCTTTCATATGAATGGCAAAACTTTCTTTGAGCAGGATTTGACTCTGCAGAAGCCATACTAAAGAGAAAACATGTCTAGCCCCTCCAGATTAGCTCTCCTCGTCTCTCCACTTCTCCAGAGCAGGGCCGTTGCCTCTGGCAACTTCTCTGGTCCAGTGTCCAGTTCAGTTTTAAATAGTTCAAGCCAGCGGGACTTCTGTCACTTCCTGGGGGAGACCATTCTAAAACCACTGGCACCTTTATGATTAGGAAATGTTTCTGTTTAATTATCGTAGCATAATTCCCTCTTTCCTTTGTACTTGAAGCCCATCCAGAGGTCTGTTAGGCTGTCTAATTACTGGGTACATCCATCCCCTCTAGTAATACCTGCTCATTTCATTCTGATGGAAATTGTTCGGAGTTTTGGAGCATCTATTTTCATTTCATTCAATGGGATGTTTGTTTGTCCAGACCCACTGGGTCCCAGGAGAGGAAAAATAAAACCTATGGGCGAGCTGGAAAGCTAAACAGCCATTTGGCTGTTATTTTACCTTTCGTTATTGAGTGACGTTCTTTTACCTTTCTCTCTTAAGGGCACGTGCGGTGTTGTGCAGACATTGTAATGCTGATGAGAAATGCCACAAGCCACATATGTCTTCTCTTCCGCAGGGTGGGTATCCCGCGCCCGCCTCGGCCTCAAACGCTCCCTTGTTCCGACCCGAGGATGAGCTGGAACATCTGACCAAGAAGATGCTGTACGACATGGAGAATCCGCCCTCGGATGACTACTTCGGTAAGTGCCGCGTCACATGGGCTAACTCTCCCTGGGGCCTTTTGATCTCCGTACCACCCTCCGCAGTAGGGAGAATTGGCAGCCCCCTTGCTAACGCGATGGCGTTCGTGATGTTGGAGTCTCTTGATATGTCTGGGGTAATTTTTCAGAGCGATCCCTCTAATTTCAACATCCATCTGGTGCTCACTCACTGACCAGTGTCTAAGTTCAGTGTTTCAGTGCCTGGGTCTTTCTGACACCATCAGTCTACAATTTTCGGAGCTATAGGGCCAAATTCAGCCTGAGTGTAAATTGGTGCAAAATCATAGGACCTGCTTCTTTTTCCACTTACATGGGTATAAAGCAGGTGGTTCTTAAACTGTTGGTCTAGACCCAGAGTGGATCTTGATGACCCCATGTTAATGGGGCTCCAGGGCTAGCTTAGTCCCAGGGCCTGGGGCTGAAGCCGACACCCAAGGGTTTCCGCTCTGGGGGGCAGATCTCAGGTTACAGGGCTGAAGCTTTGGGGCTTTGGCCCCACTCAATAGGGCAGCAGGGTGCATGCTCCTGGCCTCGTGCAGTAATGTGCATTGTCAGAAAGGATTCGCAGGGCAATGGGCTTTGAGAGCCGCTGGTGTAAAGCAAGAGCAATTCCATTTGTGTCAATCAGTTTTACACCGATCTAAGGGCATGTCTACACCACGGAGAAGATCAATCCTCCGGAGATCGATCTTCTAGCGTTCGATTTAGCAGGTCTAATGTTGACCTCCTTCCCCCCCCCCCCAAAATCAGTCGCTGAAGGCAGCCCCCGCCAGCGCCCTGCACTCATTCTGCGAGGAGTAAGAGACGCCGATCGGAGTGTGTGCTCCCTTCAGCCTCCCACAGTGCAGAAGCCGTGGCAGCTCGGCTTAAGATAAGCCGAATCCAGTTACCATTTTGTGTAGCTGGACGGCGTACCTTAAGCCAGCCTGCCTGGTCTACTGTCGACCAGGCCTAAGTGAGGCGAGACTCCGGCCCAGTGGACTTCAGTGGAAATATACCAGGGTTGATCATGACTTCTAGGGATAGGATAAAGGTCTATAAAATCATGACGGGGTGGATGTCATCTTGCTTGTCTGAAGGAGACTAGGTCCCTTTGTAAAGGTATTTCATTGTGGTATCTCGTGTCTCTGTGTAAAATACAAGGTAGGGTGAGCGTTGAATTGTGTGGTGAAGCCAAGCATCTCCCTCATTCTTGGGGGTCCCTACTGTCTGCTCTTCAGTTTCTCATAAGCGTGTCTGAGAGATCCATCGGGGAGAGACAATGGTTATGAGACAGAGCTTTGAGTTTCGCTCTGCATTTAAGTTTGTGAAGCTGAAATATTTGTGTCTCGCCGGCTAAGGCTGCATCACCAGGTGACTTGACTTCTTCCAGAGGATAGTTTTTGACAGAGAGAACTTGGTCGCGCACAGGGGTGGAATATAAAGCCCTTCTGCTTCGTGGTTTGGAAACAGTGACCATTTGCCACCCGGTGGCTGATGAGCTTGCATGAAAGCAGTAAGTTACCTCGCTCTAGCACGAAGGAGAGCTCCCCAAATCACTAACGCAGTCAAATATCGCCAGCTGCGTTGTCCTCAGCAGTAGGGGCAAAGACTGATTGGCTGTGGCACAAGCTAGGAGATTCTTACATCCTGGGCACCTAACAATCCCCTGATGGCATGTAATTCTTAGGTCTCTGGGACTGACTCATGTGTCTCAACCAAAGTCTCCAGTCTCAGTTTTCTTTTAAACATCATTAACCAGCTGGAGGAAGATGATTAACACGTGCCTGGTCGTTTTCCTAAATTCCTCCTCAGTTCTGCTCAGCCTCTTGTGTGCTCCATACAGCATTTTGGGGGAAGTATCCATGGATCATCTACCAAGAGAGGGGCAGGCAGTGGAGTAATCCAGCCTGGAATACAGCCATAAAAGAATGTAAGAGCAGCCAGACTGAGTCAGACCAATGGTCCATCTAGCCCAGTGTCCTGTATGCTGACAGTGGCCAATGCCAGGTGCCCCAGAGGGAGGGAACACAACAGGTAATACTCACGTGATCCCTCTCTGATCATCCATTTCCAGACAAACAGAGGCTAGGGACACCATTCCTATCCATCCTGGCTAATAGCCATTGATGGACCTAACCTCCATGAATTTATCTAGCCCTTTTTTGAACCCTGTTAAAGTCCTGGTCTTCACAACATCCTCTGGCAGGGAGTTCCACAGGTTGACTGTGCACTGCATGAAGAAAAACTTCTTTTTGTTAGTTTTAAACTTGCTACCTATTCATTTTATTTGGTGACCCCTAGTTCTTATGTTATGGGAACAAGTAAATAACTTTTCCTTATTTACTTTTTCCACCCGTCATGATTTTATAGACCTTTATCCTATCCCCACCTTAGTCTTCTCTTTTCTAAGCTGACAAGTTCCCAGTCGTTTTAATCTCTCTTCATATGGCACCCGTTCCAAATCCCTAATCATTTTTGTTGCCATACGGGGTGATAAAACCAGATACCCACACAAGTCACTTAAAAAAGTCACTTAAAATATTCCAAACTTGCCTCGCAGTTGAATTGAGGATTTTTTTTCATGTACAAAAAAGGCATTTTGATCTCAGAGTGAAGGAAGGGAGCTCTCTCTCTGGGTATGTCTAGACTGCATTCCTCTGTCGGCAGAGGGATGCAGATTAGGCAGGTCAACATTGCAAATGAGACAGGGATTTAAATATCCCGGGCCTAATTTGCATAAAAATGGCCGCCGCGTTTTGCCAACTCAGCACTGCAAGTAGGTTTACAGGATCTGTCGAAAAAGGCTTTCTTTCTCGACAGATCCCCCTCTAGACTGTCGCTTTTTGCTGACAAAGTGCTGAGTCGGCAAAACGTGGTGGCCATTTTTATGCAAATTAGGCACGGGATATTTAAATCCCTGCCTCATTTGCAATGTCAACCTGCCTAATCTGCATCCCTCTGCCGACAAAGGGATGCAGTCTAGACATACCCTCTGTTGCTGCTTATGTTGTATTCATTCTGTGGATATGGAAAGCCACCCTCCAGGGCTAATAGTCCATCACCTTTCACCAGCGTTAAACCTGTTTGGAAAAAAATTAAGCACTAGGGAGCTGTCCTATGGACTGCATGGTTA
The DNA here is from genome assembly GCA_032595735.1 of Pelochelys cantorii. Lineage (NCBI taxonomy): Eukaryota > Metazoa > Chordata > Testudines > Trionychidae > Pelochelys > Pelochelys cantorii. The sequence goes on along the minus strand of CM064335.1, from coordinate 3,990,954 downwards.
ACAGTCTGAACCAATCTCTCTGCCTTTGAAGCTGTCCTGCATTTATTTACTATAGTACCAGGGACTGTACAAACTGACAATTTATGTAGCACATTGATCAAATAATCAGGGGAAAAAAAAGGACAAGTGGGCAGAGACATTGACTCTGATCTGCTTTAAATATCTTCTGCCTAAGGTCTAAATGCCATGGTAATTGTAGCATCCCAGATAGCTGTCAGCTAATCACTTTATTAGTTTGAATTTAGAAAACTGGATCTTGACATATTAAAAGTTGGTTAAGAGCAGAGAGGTTTTGAACTGAGGAATCCAATTAACCTTGGCGGAAAGCTTCAAGGCGTTCTATTAAGTCATGAAAATGATTTGTCCAAATAATTACATTTGAACTGGCATGCGAAAGAAAGGTCATTTTACTTGGTCCGTCAGCACTCTGGGTCTTCTCTTTAGGAGCTCGCCTCCTGCTAGTCGGTTTCGCTTTTCACATCTCGGGCCTCCATCAGGTTGTTTATTTTCTGGATGCTGTGTCGGAAGTGAAGTGGAGCTCAGCAAAGTTCTGTCTATTCCTAGCTCCGGAAGTCTCGGCTAGACCCCTACAAGGCTAGTGGATGAGTTCAGAGACAGGGCAGCTTGCAGTTCCATCAGCTCTCTTTTCACCAGAGCACACCCTTGCAGCTCTGCTTGATGGAAATTACTGTAGACGATTTCACACACAAGGGACTCGCTCTAGCCAAGAAACATTTTAAAAGAAATCACCCAAGCATATACAATTGAAGGCAAGGGATCGTTCACGTGCAAGGAGGAAGGCACTGCTGCCACGTAATCAAGGCAGGCACCTAGGGCCCATTAAGACCTTGCCAGTTAAGATCTTGCCACAAGCAGCAGGCTAATCAGGGTTAGGGTTGCCAGATGGTTTAACAAAAAATAAACACACCCCCTTCCCTCCCCCCCCAAAAAAAATCACCGGGAAAAAATTCAGTTGAGAAAAAAAAAGGGGGGGGAGACCAACATTGTTAAGCAAAAAAAAAAAAAAAAGGTGCTGCACCTTTAAATGGCCCCATACTCCTCACTCCCCCACCAGATGCAGCAGGGCAAAATTGTCCCCGCCGGGCTTCCATCTGAGGGAAACAGGAAATACCGGACATGTTTTTTTAACCCAATTGGGGACCCAATTAATGGGCAGTCCGGGTGAAAACTGGACACTTGGCAACCCTAATCAGGGCACCTGCGGCCAATTAAGGCCTGCCAGGTTCAGTTTAAGAGGCTACCTCAGGAAGGGCAGGGGAGAGGGCCAAGGGCTGAGAGGGAGGAGGTGCACTGAGCGAGCTGAGGACTGGGAGTGTGGTAGAGAGTGCTGTGGAGAAGCAGGAGGGGCTGCTCTGCTGCTAAGGAGAAGGTTTGGGAAAGTGGCCCGGGAAAGGCTGCAGGACTGGGAGTGAAGGAAATGCTGCCGGTTGCCACTGCCTCAGGGTCGCTGGGCTGGAACCTGGGGGAGTGGGCAGGCCCAGGTTCCCCCCAACCCTCCCCACACCACTACAGAGTCTGCCCCAGAGAGGGGAGACCAGGACTATGAAGGGGTTTCACTCAAAACTATGGACCAGCTTCTGAGAAGATGGCTCAGTAGGCCCTGAGCTTTGCCTCTAATAAAGGGCCAGAGACCGGGTGGAGGGTCACGGTAAGCCTCTGAGACCAGACTAACCACCAAGAAGCACAGGACCCTCAGGGCACAGCTAGAACTTTGCCACAATACAGAGAGAGGCTGTGACCGGGCAGCTCCTCAGGATAAGGTATCTCGGCAGTGGGCTGCGGATGGAGTTTGCCGTGCATCTCAGCCACCCGGCGTGCGTGCACAAGATGGCTGTTTGCTCGGTGCTGCGCAGGCCAAAATGCCTTTCCTCATGGTTCATTCCACGTTATGGTGGCGAGGCGCATACGGGGCTCTTGATTCCCCAGGGAGAGCTTTGGGAAGGAGGGCATTAAAGATTTTTCTTCTGTGCTTCTAAAGGCCTGGTTCTGCTCTCAGCAGTGGCAGCCCATAGGCTCGGGGAAATTCCTTCAGATTTGCTCCATGGTGAATGAAAGGAAAGACACCACTCCTGGCATACAGATAACCACACTGGGACTTCTGCTCCTTGCGCTGTTTATTCCTCCTCCTGGCCGGCCTCACCCTGTGATTCGGCAATATAAATGAATGTATTGTTATGGCAACTGGAAAGGCTTCTCTCTTGATAACCAGCGAGCACGGAGCTTGCTACACATGCAGGCCACTTGTTGGCTTCTGCCACAGCTCGCGAATGCAAGAAAGGGCACAGTTTTGGCATTGTGAGTTTTCCTGAGGTGCGACCATTTGCTATACAAACCAGGCCAGGCGCAGACGAACAAGAGAGCCGACAGTCTCCGTGGGCCCCTGGGCAAGCTGGGGGCCCTGCTCTACACTCCCAGAAGGGGCGGGGCCTGGGGCAGCAGGGGGCGGGGCCTGGGGCAGCAGGGGGCACGGCCTTGAGCAGCCAGCGCTTAGCGCCACCTAGAGCGTGCCTACGCTCAACCCTGAGCTGCCCAGAGTGCACAGAGCTTCAGCAGTGATCTAAAGGGTCCGCACCGTGGCTGGGAGCCCCAGGCCCCTTTGAATCGCCGGGCCCCCAGGCAATTGCCCCCTTGTCCCGCCTTCGCCCCCATCGGTGGGCCTGCAACCAATTGATCAGAAACAAAACTACCACCTGAAGTCCTAACCCCAGAATTTTGATTGTGGACGGTAAAATGCCATTGGAACAGCAGGACGTTTTTGGTTTTAGCTCCCTGGTGAAGTTTAAATCCCTGGCAGTCAGCAAAATCGTATTTTCCCTTCTAAATGAAGCTGATTTGATAATGAACTCACTTAAAAGAGAGCGAGTGCAGAGCACCGGGCTATCATTTGGACAGAGAAACTCTGCTGGCTGCCCCAGACGGTAACACAAAGGTGGCTTGCGGCTCATGAACGGCACCGTTTTTTGTCTTGACTCGGAATAAAGAAAAGACTGTGATTTCCTAGTGTCTGCTAAGAAGCATGAAACGCTATGGTGAAATATCAGCGCATGTGTCCTTTTGTGGAGCAGCAACCCACGGTGACCTCCTTACCCGGTATTCAGAGATCAACCGTATTCATTTAACAACTTCCCATGTGGGCAAGGTGATTGATTATTTATTTAAGCAGCAATGCCACAAATGTGCTAGCTGCTGTGAAAATGCATCGCAAGACATAGTCCTTTCACTGAAGAGGCTGCAAGCTATGAAGAGAACGGTGCGGCTCTCCACCCCATTTTACAGAGGAGGGATAGAAGGAGAGAGAGATCAGGGCAGTGGTCACTAACCAGGAGATCGGGATCGACTGGTAGATCTGGGAGCCTCTGGCAGGTGATCCTGACTGGTTTGGCCAGGAAGCTATCAAGTGCTGGCACTTCAGCTACTCCTCCTCCCACTGCTGCGCACCTCTGGCCCTTTGCCTTGGAGCTGTTCCCCCATGAGCCTCCTGCTTGCTGTGCAGGGCAGGGGAGGGAGAAAAGGGGAGCTGATGTCAAGGTGCCCCCTTATCCCACCCTGTATCCTCTCTCCACAGAGCAGAGAGGGGGCACAACAGGACTAGGGCTGGAGTTTGCTGGCTGCTTTTGGGAGTGGTGCAGGGTCAGGGCAGGGGGGAGCTTGCCTTAGCCCCACTGCACCACCACATAGGAGCCACCTGAGGGAAGCAGGGCCCATCTGGAGTCCACATCCTGAACCCCTGCCCCAGTCATTAACCACCTCCTGTACCTCAAGCCCCTGCCCAAGCCCTGAGCTCCTCTGCATCCAAACACCCTCCCAGAGCCCACACCTAGAACCTCCTCCGACATCCCAACTGCCTGCCCCAAGCTCAGCTCAGAGCCCTTCACACTCTAAACCCCTTAACCCAAGACCAAAACCTGCACCCCAACCCGCTGCCCCAGCCTAGTGAAAGTGAGTGAGGATGGGGGAGGCAGGGAGGATGGAGTGAGCAGGGCCGGGGCGTCAGAGAGAGGTGGGACAAGGAGCACAAAGGAGGTGGGGCCAGGATATTTGGGTTTGAAGTGGATCTTGGGTTGCACTTAAATTCAAAAAGTGATCTCGTGCTTAAAAAGGTTGGAGACCCCTGGATTAAGGGATTTGTCCAAGGTCACACAGGAAGTCTGTGGCAGAATTGAGACCTGAACGAAGAAAATTCCAGAGCCCTGTGTGCCATTAATCACCCTTTTTCTCATTTGAAGACAAAATCATCAACATTTCGTTTCCTCTGGTGTAGTTTAGTACAACTTAAGGTCTATCAGCATTGAAATCAGAACTATACGGGGGGGCCGGGGGGAGTTAATAACATGGCCGTGAAAACAAGACAGAGAAAAAAACACTCCAGGATCAAATTTAGTAATCTTAAGTGATATTAATGTATCACTTTCAGCTATCGCACTGCAGAATTTAGATAATACACAGCTATTATGAAAATTGATAATTCACCGTAGTAATCTGTTACTTTCCAGTCTAACAACCAGCATCCGATTACAGAGTGGTGTGGATTGTTTCTTCTGTTTTTCATTGTTAGCATTTGTCCTTTTTGAAAATTCGTATTGGTGTTTTTTACTTTTGCGTGTGGTTTTCTCGGGGTGTTTTGAATGTCACGTTGTTTAGTCGGGGATGGCTCTTTTATCGGAGAGTGAAATATACCAAAGAATCATTATAAACAGAACTTTCTCATGTATTGAGTGTTCTCCCCCCAGCGTTTTTCAGTCGGAAATGTACAGAAAGGGTGGTTGTTTTTTTTTAAGGAATCATTTTGACTCAGATTGTGTGAGATGACTCATAACCCACTTTCTCATCTGAGAGGTGTAAAAGAAAAATTCCAACTCTGCCGTTGGCGTCAGCATAATCGATACGGTGTGCTTGTCAGAGGCACAGAAAGGAAGAGGCGCGTCAGAAGAACGAAAAGATTCAGAAGTGGCACAGAACTCTTTCATTTCTTCCTGAATTTGCCAGGGCCCCACAGTGGCTTGTCATGTCGTCCACAGAGCACACCAGCCTCCAGTCAGAGTGTCATAAGAACATAAGAAAGGCCATGCTGGGTCAGACCAAAGGTCCATCCAGCCCAGTGTCCCTGTCTGCCCACAGTGGCCAATGCCAGGTGCCCCAGAGGGAGTGAACTGAACAGGGAATGATCAAGCGATCTCTCTCCTGCCATCCATCTCCACCCTCTGACAAACAGAGGCTAGGGACACCATTCCTTACCCATACTGGCTAATAGCCATTAATGGACTTCACCTCCATGAATTTATCTAGTTCTCTTTTAAACCCTGTTATAGTCCTAGCCTTCACAACTTCCTCAGGCAAGGAGTTCCACAGATTGACTGTGCACAGTGTGAAGAAAAACTTCCTTTTATTTGTTTTAAACCTGCTGCCCATTAATTTCATTTGGTGGCCCCTAGTTCTTATATTATGGGAACAAGTAAATAACTTTTCTTTATTTACTTTCCCCACACCTGTCATGATTTTATAGACCTCTATCATATCCCCCCTCCCCCAGTCTCCTCTTTTCCAAGCTGAAAAGTCCCAGTCTCTTTAATCTCTCCTCATATAGGACCCATTCCAAACTTCTAATCATTTTCGTTGCCCTTTTCTAAATCCTTTCCAAGGCCAAAATATCTTTTTTGAGGTGAGGAGACCACATCTGTACGCAGTATTCAAGATGTGGGCGTCCCATGGATTTATATAAGGGCAATAAGGTATTTTCCGTCTTATTCTCTATCCCTTTTTAATGATTCCTAACATCCTGTTTGCTTTTTTGACTGCCGCTGCACAGTGTCCTTGGCTAAGATGCAAGGTCGGGACGCTGGGACATGGATGGTCCAAATGGGTATTCAAATCACAAACCTCCACTTCAACAGATCTGTATATACCGAAATGCTGCCCATCAGTCAGGGACGCAACCTCATCTGGACTTACAAAACAAGCCTTAGGCTTGAAACCATCTTGTCTCTGGGAGAGCACTCTATGTCTGCAGCTTGGAGGGCAGATGGCAAACCTGAGGTCCTGTGATCCACCAGGTTGAACCTTTTAGGACCAGAACTCTCTGATCTGGAAACATCCATCGTCCGGCATGATTTGAGTGAGCTGGATGGCCACTTTTCATGGGCGTGGCCAAGTCTCCCGCGGGTCCCATAAAGTTTGTTTACAGCCCCAGTCCTGGCTCTCAGTATTCTGTGCTGTTCTTTGGCTCTGATTTACCCCTCAATGTCTTCTCAGAGCCCAGCGAGCTGTGGAAGGGTTGGCAATGCTGCTAGACGATATTGACCTCCTGTTGTCTGGAAAATTCTCTCGTTCGGGATTGGTCAGGTCCCGCGGGTGCTGGACTGGAGAGGTTCAACCTGTAGTAATAAGACTCTGGTGGCCATGAATTGAAACTGTAAAATCAAGTCTGATTCATTATGGACGGGCCTTAATTTACGAATGAGGTTTCTTGTGTTAGATCTTTTTTTTTTTCATTTGTGTCCCTCCTAAGCTTGGGGCACATATAAAAGCTATAGCCAGGAATCACTACTCTCTTTACAGAGGTCCACAAGTCTTAACGTTTCATAGGGAGGCCTCACCAAAGGTCAAGAAGGACATTCCACCCACCCCAAGAACAGCATTGCACGATTAGCTCCATTGCACAATTAGCTTCTAGGCATTCTGGGAATAAGGAAGGAAACCGTTCCACCCAACACAGCATTGCACATTAATTTACAGGAGAGATGATAGATAAATGAATGCGGCATTTGCAGCATCAAATACTGGCCATAGCTAACAGGCTACTGAACTTGGTGGACGAATGGTCTCAGATACTGTTCCCTTCTCACTTAATCCATTTTCCTTCCTGGAGCCTATCATAGCTTTCACATCTCCTTACAATCCTTATTCCCCATTGGAATGCATCCGTGTGCTTTTTCGTATGAATCTGGCCTTGTGTTCCATTCGTCCAGGAAACCGCAACATCCCTGTTGTAACACCATTTCCTCCACAAATGCCAGTTCCTGGCAATAGCCTTACAAGTTCCTCACTCGCTCTGTGGCAAATGCGTGTTCTGATTTGGATGACACCTGGGTGAACAGAGTCAATGATTTGTAGCTGTTTATGGGGGGGGGGGCAGTTTCTGAGGACCAGAGAGAGTTTCGGAGTGGGGGAGGGTGCATGGTTTGCATTATATTTTCGGTTTTAAAAATCTGCTGTTTGCCGACGTGTCCATATTTACTCCTCATCTGAGTGCCCTGCCTGGGTCATTCATACTAGCTGCTCCCCCGCCATGTCATGTGAGGAATAAGCCTGCCTCCTTCACTCGGCCTTTATCGCACACTCATGAATGAGTGGGGGAGAGGGACCTACATTTCTGATGAGCCTCCTATTTCTGAATGTGATGATAGGGTTGCCAGGTGTCCAGTTTTTGCCCAAACAGTCCATTATTCAGGTCCCCCCCATCCAGTAAAAAAAAAAAAAAAATTCTGCTTTCCTTCGTACGGAAGCCCGGCGGGGACAATTTTCCCCTGCCGTGTCTGGCAGGGTAGGGGGAGTGAGGAGCACGGGGCCATTTAAAAGCTCAGCACCCTTTTTTTTTTTTGCTCAACAAGTTTGGTCCCCTCCTCCTCCCCTGGCCCGCTTTTTTTTTTTTTTTTGCTTAACAGAATTTTTTCCTGGTGTTTTTTGGGGGTGGGGGCGGAGGGTTCAGTATTTTTTGATAAACCATCTGGCAACCCTACGTGGTGATTGTCTCCCAGAATCAATTTTTATCCTTGCCATTGAGCCCTGGGATGGTGCTTAGGTGGGCTCTCCTTACAGGAGGAATAAAGGAACCGCTGGATTTGGTACCCCTGCCGGACCTTTATGACATGCTAAGCACTGTGCGGTGACATCACACACCCCCGGGCTATAATTTCAGTCACACGTCCATCACTGTGCTGTGGGCGTTGGGTTGACATTTCTTCTCCTGGCAAGAGCTAGTGAGATTCCAAATAGCATTTTCTTAACAGAGGGGGTGGTGCCCCCCATTGGGGGATGGGGAGTTCGTAGTGTGCGAGATACAGGAAAGAGGACTTAGTTTGTGCAGGCCGACCTTCACGTGGGTTATAGCGGCTGCATCAGAACCCAGCTTGCGAAGAGATTTCCTTCCTCCCTGTACTCCGTCCCAACAGTTGAGATCAGCAGGCAGTCCCTCGCGAATCCTCGCTAGATCTGAAACATCTTCAGTGGCGCTGACTCTCGGAGGCTGTGGGGGGGGGGGAGTAAGGGGGGGGTGAATGAAGTCACAACAACTTGGAAGCAAACTGAGGGCAAAGTTTGGCACGTTTGAAAATCCCATCCCATGTCTTTACTGTTACAGACTGCAAACCCCTGGGCTTGATCAAAACATCAGCTGCCAAGTGCGACATGCGTCTAGAATTCCCCAGTGACTGTTCATTCAATAACATCCCTGCTGTCACTGAACCGGTCATAACCTCTTCCTCTCAGCGCATTTGCTTTCTAAATATAGGCTTGGTGTTTCGTTTTTGGGTGGGTTTTTTTTTTTACGTTCAGAAATATTGTCTAGTGTGTTTGCATGGGATAAAATAAAAAGGAAGATTAAATATAAGATGCACCGTCTGACTGTGCTACATGATAATAGCGCTCATTTGGAGGGGCAGAGCCAATCGTCATGGATGGAAGTAACACGGGTTGAGAATTTCCCATTCTGTTCGGTGCAAGCAGAGTTTGGCCGTTTTATGTTAACGGCCAGTTGCTTGTCCGGGGTAGGTCTGGAGTCGTCTGACATGACCTGTCAATTCTCAGGCCTTGTCTACCCAAAAAAAAGCTGTGCCAGTTTTACTTGCTATGTGATTTCAAACTGATTTAGTTAAACTGCTGCCCATGGCCATGCATGGAGCTGAGAGTGCCGACGTCCCCCCTGCCTGGAAGTGGCGTCCATGAAGAGCTGATAGCTTTGGTTCTGTGGCTTTGAGCACCCCACTATAAAAAATTGTTCCCGGGCCACTGAGACCGCGTGGATCTTCTCTGAGTGTAAACCAGGCTTCGGTGAAGTTGATGTGGAACTGGTTTTACTTGGGATCACTATCCACACAGGTTTGTCCTGGATTAAAAAGTGATTTACGTTAAACCAGTGCACTTCCTTGCATATCTGTAAGGCCTGAGCCAGTTCCTAATATCACAACGTTCCTGCCTCAGGGAATGCTCCCTCAGAGTGGCTTTTTTGTCCCCCTGCAGTGGGTAGGCCCCAAATGGAGCCTTATGGATCTGCAGCTGCTTCCCAACTGATGGGCCTCAAGCAGGAGAGGCGCCCGTGCTTTGAGATCCAGAGGCTAGGGTTGCCAGATAGTTTAACAAAAAATACCGAACATCCCGCCCCTCAAAAAAAAAAAATGGGAAAAAATTCTGTTGAGAAAAAAACGGGGGGGGTCACCAAAGTTGTTGAGCAAAAAAAAGGGGAGGAGCGCTGTTCCTTTAAATGGCCCCGCACTCCTTACTCCCCTGCTCCCGCCAGATGCAGCAGAGGAAAATTGTCCCCGCCGGGCTTCCGTCCAAGGGAAACAGGAAATACCGGACATTTCACATGTCCGGTATTTTCTGTTTTTTTTTTTTTTTTACCGGACGGGGGACCCGAATAACGGCAATCCGGGCGAAAACCGGACACCTGGCAACCCTGCCAGAGGCCCTAGGTCTGAACTCCACAGGCAGCGCAAACAGAGGCGTTGCGCGGTTGTTGACGCCTTTGGCAATCTCAGCTGAAAGGCTGTGAACTGAATGGGCGAGTACGTTCCCTCCAGCTAGGGAGGGAGGCATGCGGGTGCTGCAGAGTTGGAGAGCTGAAGGCTGCCTCGGCCTGTGCTGTCCAGGGTCAGTGGATGAACAGAGGGCTTCGTTCTCAAGAGCCATCCATCCAAACTGTTTTCCCAAGCAGGGCATTTGGCTTTTAACACAGAAATGGCGTTTGTAGAGCTGGTTTGACCGGAGTCATTGGACACGGGAAAGGCCTTATTTTGGGGGAGACCGGAGGAAGGTAAGTGGATCATCAGGCTGCCAGTAGATTGTAGCAGCTAAGAAAAAGAGGACCCCCTCCCCCGGGGGACTGGAAGGGGGACATAAAATGAGGTAAGAAGTCGGTTGGGCATGGGCAGTGCATGCTGCGCTGGGATTGGTTCCTATGAAATGACCGAGCCCATCCCCAAACGGGTCATGCAAAGTACAGTAAATACACCACAATGGGGAAATGCAGAGAAATGAAGAGGTTGGCCATGTCACTCTGGCGGGGCGGGGAACCCTACTCCCACACAGCATGGCTTTGCTGGGTGCCAAAAAAGGGAACCTGAGTGACAAAACTGAAGTCAACCAGAGTTCCTGGGGATACAAGAGGGAAACGTTTCGGGGGAGCTCAATCGGTACTTTGTAGGATGTCGATTAATCTCCAGCTCCCAACGTTTCCCTCTCACTCTACCTTGCAGGCCCTACTTCCGCTTAGGCAGGGCAGGCTGTCAGGGGCAGGGAAAGAGAGGGAATGAACGTGCCGAAGGTTTATCCACTTTTGCATCATTGCTTTTTGCACAAGCACTAGGAATACAACAGCGTTCCTTTTAGGATAGGAGAGGATCAGAGACCAACAGGCAGCCCTGTACAGACGTCAGTGGATCAAGGCTTTTCCGGTCACAGCACTGAGACGCAGAGGGGGAAATGATCCTTCGGGAAATGTGAGATAAATCCCTCAAGCCCTGGACAATTGCACACGTCTGGAAGAATAAGGGACTGGTGAGGCCACATTGGGAGAATTGCGTCCAATTATGGGGCCCCCATTATAGAAAGGATGTGGATGTACTGGAGAAAGTTCAGTGGAGGGCAACAAAAATTATTAAGGGGTTTGAGCACATGATTTATGAGAAGAGACTGAGGGATTTGGGCTTGTTTAGTTTGTAGAAGAGAAGAGTGAGGGGGATTTGAGATCAGCCTTTAACTTCCTGAAGGGGGGTTCCAAAGAGGATGGAGAGAGGCTGTTCTCAGGGATGGCAGAACAGGGAGCAGTGGACTCAAGTTACAGTGGGGAGGTCTAGATTGGATATAAGGAAAAACTATTTCTCTGGGGCAGGGGAGCACTGGAATGAGTTTCCTAGGGAGGGGGTGGAATCTCCATCCCTACAGGTGTTTTAAGTCCTGCCTTGACCAAGCCCTGGCTGGGATGGTTGAGTTGGGGCTGGTCCTGCTTTGTGCAGGGGGTTTGGACTCGATGACTCCTGAGGTCTCTTCCCACTCGAGGATTCTAGGATCTCACAGGCCGATGACTTGAAGCACAACCCAGCAGGGTCACGCACAAACTGCGGGCCACATCCGCAGCTGGGGCATGTGGGGGAGTGTCGCCCCATTGATTTGGGTGACGCTGCACCCATTTCACAGACTCATAGACTTTGAGGTCAGAAGGGACCATTTTGATGATCTAGTCTGACCTCCTGCACAATGCAGGCCACAGAATCTCACCTACCCACTCCTGGAATAATCCTCTCACCTATATCTCAGGGTATGTCTACACTAGCCACCCTAGTTCAAACTAGGGTGGCTAATGTAGTCATTCGAACTTGCAAATGAAGCCCGGGATTAAAATATCCCGGGCTTTATTTGCATGTTCCCGGGCACCGCCATTTTTAAATGCCTGGTAGTTTGAACTCCCTGCCCACGGCTACACGCGGCACGGGCTAGGTGGTTAGAACTAAAGCCCCTAATTCGGACTACCGTTATTCCTCATTGCAGTAGGAGTAACAGTAGTCCGAATTAGGGGCTTTAGTTCGAACTACCTAGCCCGTGCCGCGTGTAGCCATGGGCAGGGAGTTCGAACCCCCCGGGCATTTAAAAATGGTGGCACCCGGGAACATGCAAATAAAGCCCGGGATATTTTAATCCCGGGCTTCATTTGCAAGTTCGAATGACTACATTAGCCACCCTAGTTCGAACTAGGGTAGCAGTGTAGACATACCCTCAGATATTGAAGTCCTCAAATGGTTTGAAGACCCCAAGATGCAGAGAATCCTCCAGCAGTGATCCGTGCCCCATGCTACAGAGGAAGGCGAAAAACCTCCAGGGCCTCTGCCAATCTACCCTGGAGGAAAATTCCTACCCGACCCCACATATGGTGATCAGCTGAACCCTGAGCATATGGGCAAGTCTCACCAGCTAGACACCCAGGAAAAAGTTCTCTATAGTAACTCCTATCATCCCTCCATTGGCCTATTTACCACTGATAGTGAAAGGTCAATTAGTTACCAAGATCATGTTATCTCATCAAACCATCCCCTTCATAAACCCATCTAGCTTAATCTTGAAGCCAAATAGGTCTTTTGCCCCCACTACTTCCCTTGGAAGGCTGTTCCAGAACTTCACTCCTCTAATGGTTAGAAACCTTCTTCTAATTTCAAGTCTAAACTTCCTAATCACCAGTTTATATCCATTTGTTCTTGTGTCCACATTAGTATTAAGCTTAAATAATTCCTCTCCCTCCCTGGTATTTATTCCTCTAATATATTTAAAGAGAGCAATCATGTCTCCCCTCAGCCTTCTTTTGGTTAAGGTAAACGAGCCAAGCTCCTTGAGTCTCCTTTCATTTCCATCTCCTGAGGTGGAGATCTGCCCCAGTATATATAGAATGAGCATGCTGGAGGGGCTAGAGGCCTTCGGCTGCTTACTTGCACTCTCGGGGATGGGGAGAAGGTGAACAGCGAGGAGCTGCTGCAAGGTAAGATGTCTGACAGGTTTTCTTTCAGCATATTCTCACTGATTTTGCTTCTCTTTCGGCCAGCAGCATCCCCTGCTAGCCCTCCAAGCGCCCCCACAGCTATTCCTTGTGTAGGCGTTTGCCACATCTCAGCTCGAGAAGTATCTTCCCAAAAGACGGTCAGCATTTGTGTTTATTTCATACCATCTGTGCCTTGTAGTGGGAAACAAACGGTTTGGTTTTCCTTGTAAGTGGTGCTGGAGTGCTGAAACCCAGAGAGAGGGAAACAGGCTCGGAGCAAGTGCGGTGGCATTTGGATGCAGTTGTGAAACAAACTCGAAAGTTGCTGCAGCTCTCTGTTCTAGAAACTGGATTGGAGACTTCCCAGGCACTGACTTGCGTGCTGTGTTTGAGTGCTCTTGGTCCATGCCAGGGCCAAAAACGGGAGGCTTGTGGAAAGGAAAAAATCATTTACAAATAGAAAAATGTGACCAAACTGTTCTGAATCTCACAACCCATTTGGTGCATTTGAGTCACTGTTTTATTTAATCCAAATTGAGCCTTACGGGGCTTCCCTTTTCTGTTTTGGATACAAGCTGCAACAAGCCATAACTTTTCACTCGGACAAAATTTTGCCATCCAGCTAGTTGATTTTACAGTATGACTAATAGCTTCCCGGCGCCAGCCTATGTGACTTGTCAACACACACACACAAAAAAGATGCACCAGTGTAAGTTAAGGTGAAAATTTGAATTGATTTCAGTTAAGCTGGTAGACACCACCCTGGGGGAAACTCGGATCAGTTTAGGAATGGCTTAGGTCAGTTTAAAACATATGTGTCGTCCTGTGGCACCTGAGAGATTAACAAAATATATATGTAGTATCATGAGCTTTCATGGGCCACGAAAATTCATGATACTAGAGTTTCTAAGGGTATGGCTACACTAGCCCCCTAGTTCGAACTAGGGTGGCTAATGTAGTCATTCGAACTTGCAAATGAAGCCCGGGATTTAAATATCCCGGGCTTCATTTGCATGTTCCTGGACGCTGCCATTTTTAAATGCCCGGTAGCTCGAACTACCTGCCCGCGGCTACACGCGGCACGGGCTAGGTAGTTCGAATTAACACTCTTAATTCGAACTACCGTTACTCCTCCTGCAATGGTAGTTTGAACTAGGGTGGCGAGTGTAGCCATACCCTAAGGTACCACAAGATGACTCGTTTTTAGGTTGGTTTAGTTTAAGATAATTAGCAATAGCTTTAAGCCAGCCCAAACTGACTGTGTCCACACACACACACTTAGAATCATAGAGCTGGAAGAGACCTCAGGGGGTCATCAAGTCCAGCCCTCTGCCCAAGGCAGGGCCAACCGCAACTAAATCAACCCAGCCAGGGCTATGTCAAGCCGAGACTTAAAGACCTTCAGGGATGGAGATTCCACCCCCTCCCTAGGGAACCCATTCCAGTGCTTCCCCACCCTCCCAGTGAAATAGTTTTTCCTAATCTCCAACCTAGACCTACCCCACTGTAACTTGAGACCATTGCTCCTTGTTCTGCCATCTGCCCCCACTGAGAACAGCCTCTCTCCAGCCTCTTTGGAACCTCCCTTCAGGAAGTTGAAGGCTGCTCTCAAATCCCCCTTCACTCTTCTCTTCTGCAGACTAAACAAACCCAAATCCCTCAGTCTCTCCTCATAGGTCATGCACCTCAGCCCCCTAATCATTTTGGTCGCCCTCCACTGGACCCTCTCCAATGCGTCCACATCCTTTTTATAGTGGGGGGCCCAGAACTGGACACACTACTCCAGATGTGGCCTCACCAGAGCCGAATAAAGGGGAATAAGCTTAAGTCTTAATTACAACTACACAAGTTTATAACTGGTGCAGTTTTCTCACTTCGGCTTTGTCTGTGCTGCAGAGTTTATCTCCACATAGCTGAGCTGCTAGAGTCTAGCTTTTCCAGAGACTTGCTTTAAATAATATTTAATAAGTCAGCTCTGAGCTGAGACCAAGCATGGGAAGTTTTGACCCCAAAGCTGAACTTTTTCAGCAAGCAAGCAGCATGTGACGACAGATGGATGATAGTAGCTGTACCTTTTGCTGTTAAGTTTTATTGGTGTCCCCCATGTTCTCTGCATAGACTGGATGTGCAACAGGGAGATCATTTTAAAAATGCTTTGGCGAATTATTGGTACCCCTTTTCCCATCTCCCTCCGCCAGTAAGAGCCTGTTCCCATCACACTATCAATCTAACTCTCAGAGGTGAATCATAATTATAATTACAGTAGAGTCTCAATTATCTGACCTAAACAGGACCAGAGGGTGGTCCGATAGCGGAAATGTCAGATAACACGGAATACTAATAAAAAACATGGGTATAAATATGTATAAACTCAATTTATTACTAATTCTAACGAAAAAATAAACATCAAACAAAAGCACGACTGTACTCATGCGTGGTGGGGGTGCTCAGCACTGATTGTGATTGGCTGTTGTACATGCTGTGTTCTTATTCGTCACATCGGCGGGTGGCATGTGACGGTGGACGGCACATCGGATAAAACAGAATGTCAGATAAGCAAAGGTCGGAAAATCGAGACTCTTCTGTAATACAATTTTAATGCCGTCAGATAACTACCTTCAAGAAACTCTCTCCCCATAATGCTGGCGTGATGTTAAGGGATGGCAACTCTGGCCCTTGCCGAAGCAAAACCAAGCGGTGTGTGCCCCTTTCCGAAGGCTACAACCTCCTCTTTTTTAATTGGATAAAGCTCTCATGGCTTGCACCAGTGGAGAGTCAGAACCTCAGACCTGGGTGGGAAAGAAGGAAACCTCTGTCTGGTGTAAAGAGAAGCCGGGCAGCTGCTGGGAGCGGCTCAGAGGTTTGGAGAGACAGACGTTAGGCCCAGGGGAAACGGGTTTGTGTCAGAGGGCAGGTCGGGGGGGGGGGCAGTCAAAGCTGCATGATGGAGTCAGTTTACCTTGCGGGCAGTGGGGGTGCAGAAATGCCTCAGTACCTGGCACTGCCGTGTGGATTCCTTTCCAAAGGAATCCGGTGTCCCCCTGAAACTCAGGGGGGCTTGCACGTCTAACACCCTTACACTCCTTCGACAATCCACTGCCTGAAAGCCTTTGGGGGCCTGACCGCCCACCAGCAAGCGTCTGTTGGAGTCTTTTCTCATTGTCTTTTTGCTCCCTTATTTTCTGCCTCAGTGACATTTCTTCCTCCGGCCCCCCCCAGGCAGGTGGACAGGCAGGAGCAATGGGCAGAGAAAAAATCGCTGATTCAGCAATTCGCGTCTCCGACCCGTGGCTGGCCTTTTCCACCTCTCCAGTGACCGGAGGCCGCAGCACACCCGGCTTCCCACCACCTGCCTGCCTGGCAGTCTGGCCAGGGA
Source organism: Pelochelys cantorii (assembly GCA_032595735.1). Lineage (NCBI taxonomy): Eukaryota > Metazoa > Chordata > Testudines > Trionychidae > Pelochelys > Pelochelys cantorii. The sequence continues at coordinate 3,974,818 of CM064335.1, read as the reverse complement.
GAGGCACCTCTTCCCGTGGAGACAGAATTATGCCCCTCAGGCTCAGCAATGGTCCATTGAGCTGTGTGTGATTTTTGGGCCAAGGCTGGGAGAACGCTGACGGGCCTTGCCCGGAGGAGATGAAACGATTGGTTTGGGGAGGAAGGGGAAGAGTTTTGCAACATAGAAACCCTCGCCATTCACGAAGCCTGGGAGCCGTGGCCCCTGGTCTCTGTGGCGAGCTCTCTGTGGCTCCCAGACTCACCACAGGGGCCGGGAGCTGCGGGGAGCTCATCATGGTTCCTGGCCCCCGCCACTCCACCCAGGCCAAGTCAGGAGACTCCCCCAAATAGGCAGAATCGCAACTAGTGATTCCGTGAATCTTGAGGGTCTCCTGTAAGCTCTTTTTGTTATGGTGTTATGGTCTCTCGCCCACGGATGCTGGTGCATGTCTAGGCTCCTCGGTGCTCAGGCAATGCAGATAATCCCTCGGAGTGCCTTGCCTCAGGTGGCTTTGGGGTGAACAGTTGAAATCAGTCCATTCCCCACCAGGGGCTGTGAAGCTGCTCCCATGGCAGTCTGAGTTGTGGTGTGGACAGTCTGAGTTGTTCGTTGTCATCTGCCCAGCGGCGTGGTTCTCAGCCATGTATCCCCAAAGGTGCCCGGGTTTCTGTCTGAATTTGGGACTCTTGTATCTTCGGCCTCAGCGTGCCTGGGCACTGGTACCTTTATCACAACTGGGATGTGGACGGTCTGGCCTGGGCGGGTAGGACCAGGAGCCATGCCTAGTGGTCAGACCAGGGCTTGGTCATTGGAGTAGGAGTTGGGAGCTGGTGGAAAAGTCAAGAGTCAGAACCGTGTCAGGTCGAAGGACAGACCCAGAGTCGGGACTTCCAGCTGGAGACCAGGAGTCAGCCCAAGGGTCAGAGTCAGCATCCGGTGGGATCTGTAGGTCTGATATGGCCAAGTTGCACAGACAGCTTCCTGCCTAACTAGCGCACCTGGGCCATCCCAGTGCACTACTTGCACATCTTCCATGGTGGCCTGGTGGTGGAGGGGAAATATTTGTCACTCTGCGCCCTGCAGACTGGGGTTATTACCCTCCAAGGGGGGGTGGGAGACCTGCAAATCGTTACGCGCTGAGGAGGGGGCCTCAGAGTTTTGTGCTACATTGTGACTCCCGCTCACAATTGGGATGGGTGTCGCATCAAGGGGGTTCCAAAGAGGATGGAGAGAGGCTTTTCTTGCTGGGGACAGAACGAGGAGCAATGGGCTCAAGTTGCAGTGGGGGAGGTCTAGGTTGGATATGAGGAAAATCTATTTCCCTAGGCGGGTGGGGAAGCGCTGGGATGGGTTCCCTAGAGAGGGGGTGGAATCTCCATCCCTAGAGGTGTTTCAGTCCCGGCTCGACCAAGCCCTGGCTGGGCTGATTGAGTTGGCTTGGTCCTGCTTTGGGCGGGGGGCTGGACTCGATGGCTCCTGAGGCCTCTGCCTGCCCCAGCATTCTAGGATTCCATCCCTTAGAACCACCCACCACTGCCTACCAGGAAGTAGAAGTTCCTTGCCGTGTCAGAGTGCTGAGCCAGCGCCTTTCACGTACAGCTGTGCCTGGCATCGGATGGGAAAGCCAGAGCCCCAAGCTGCTGCCTGCTCAGCAGCTGGGACTTCCGCTGCTACACCAGCACCAGAGACGTATTTTTGTGGCTCCCCAAAAGAGGATCCTGAGATCATGTGCAGAATTTCAGAGAAGGTCCCCTGCAGACAAGGGAAATGCCCAGAAAGCCACCCCCTCCCCCAGAGGGGTGGGGGAGGAGAGAGATTTCCATCACACGCGTTTCAACCAAGCTTTTTAGCCAGACACTTGTTTCTCTGTTGTTTGTCCTTTCTGTTTCAAGAGTCAGTTTTGAAATTAGTTTTCTGAAAATGTAAGTGCAAAGGGCCATGGCTCAGTGGCTTGGTACCTGGGGTCCGGAGCAGGGCAGAGAAATTTTCAGGGTGGCTCAAACATAAAATCCATCTACTCCACTATCCTTTTCCTGGCAGCGGCTAGCACCAGCTGCTTCATTGTAAGGCGCAAGAAACTCCCTGGTAGCAGTGATGGGATAACTTGCTCCTGAGAAGGTTTCCTTCTGAGTAAAGTCAGATTTTTTTTTTTTCAGCTGAAACTTTTGTCCTGGGGGGGAATGCAGGTTTGCTCACACTGCAACATTTCCCAAATTATTTTTGCTGAACTGGTTTTTGTTTTTTTGTTTTTTGGTGGAGGAACCAAAACAAAAATCTCCCAGAAGTTGGAACATTTCATGCCCGTGTTTTCGAAACGAAACATTTTGATTATAGGGGCCAAAATCACGTTTTTTATTATGCAGTTCCCTTTGATCTACTTTTTTTTCAAAGGCAACATCGTTTTTCAAAGCTGCTTCACATCAAAACCAAGTGTTTTGTTCAGCCCCAAGCAATTTTTGGTTTGCCAGAAATTACAAACTGTTGACTTGAAGTTGGCTCTCGGCAGCCAAAAAAATCCATTCTCCTCGCAGCTCTGTTCCTCTTCCCCATCAGCAGTTGGCATAAGCCCTAAGCAGCAGCCATTTCTTCTGAGCAATCGTTTCTGCCGAAAATATTCATTTTTCACTGAAACTTTGAAGCAGATTTTCTCTCCTTTTTTTTTTCAAACTGGAAAAGGAAGATGGGGAAGAAGAAAGCAAGAAGTGTTTTTTTCCCCGCCTCCACTTCCTCTCACTTCTCTTCCCCACCCTTCTCTGTTTCAGGTGGGGGTGGGGAATTTTTTTCAAAGTGGGCTTTTTTCCAAACTATTTTGAACGAAAACAAAAAAAATCCAGCATTGTACAGTACAAAACTAAGAATTACATGGAGAGAAGCATCAAAGAAAATAAATCTTTCCTGGTTCATATTTTTCATCAGCCATATTTGCCTCTTTCCAATCTGCCAGTGTATATATCCCGTCTAAAATTTCCATTTATATTTGATCACCTGGTCGGTCACCTGATTCAATTCAGGTTAGATCACTAATGACTGGGGAGTTAAGGTTGGCCTCCATCTCTCACATCCTTTCTGGGGTAGTCCTCCCTTACCAGAGATAAAGCATCCTTGGCCAAGCACTGTAAGGAAGCTTTCTCTGCTGTTTCCTATGCGATGGCTGCTCTGTGGATGGAGTGCTTTGATCTATCTGTGTCAATCAGGAGCCGTTCATCAGCATTAAAGGAAATCATGTACGTCTTGTTCCGTCCTCTGAATCTCCATGATCGGTCAGCAGAGGAGGTTTCCTTAGGGTTTTTTTTTTCCATCTCAAGATGTTATGCTGAGACTCTAATCCAACCACTTTGCAAATGGCAAAACATCTGCCCGAAGTGAGACGAGAATAAAAACCAGAGCAGGCTGCAATAAGTGAGTATTAAGCCAAGTACTGTAGAGCGTCACTGACCCCCACTGGGCTCGGAGGCCCGCTGCAGGCTGCCAGCTTCAGGGGACTAGCAAATAACCAGCTGGGCACAAAAAAGCAACCAGTTTCCTGCATCGCGGCAGGGGCAAGGGTCCTCATCAGAAGCGCAGCGCAGGAGAACCCCGAGTTTTGTGGGAAATCCAGATCCAAACTTTGCAGGTGGCTCTTGTGTCTAAAACCGACTCACCCGGACCCCAGAGATGGACATGAGGAATCATAGGACACAAGAACTGGAAGGGACCTCAAGAGGTCATTGAGTCCAGTCCTCATGGCAGGACCCAGTACCATCTAGATCATCCCTGACAGGTGTCTGTCCAACCTGCTCTTAAATATCTCCAGAGATGGAGATTCCACAACCTCCCTGGGCTATTTATTCCAGTGTTTCACCACCCTGGCAGATAGGAAGTTTTTCCTAATGTCCAACCTCAACCTCCCTTGCTGCAGTTTAAGCCCATTGCTCCTTGTCCTGTCCTCAGAGGCCAAGGAGAACAATTTCCCCCCTCCTCCTTGTGATGCCCTTTTAGATTCCTCAATACCTAGGAATGTTCTAGTCCCCACCTGACCTTTGGACCATGGCCCCATCCGGGGCATGGGGGTTTAGGGAAATAACTGTGGGCCATGCTGCTAAGTGCAGTGTGTTCTGCCGAGTCAAACCTATGGGAGAACCTGCCCTGGAGCCTTGCGTGGCACATGGGAAAGGGAGGAGTTAGCGTCAAGGAGCTTTTCCCCACAGCGTGAGAGGCAGTGATGATTGCAATGGCGCTGTTCCAGGGGACACGGGGCTAGCTCCCTCCTAATGCAGGCAGTTAAATCAAAGGGGGGCACTTCCCATCCTCCTTCCTCTGGCATATTGCCCAGGAGCCGTGAGGTGACAGCACCATTTGGCAGGAAGCGCATTCCTCCTGCCTGCTGGGGTGTCGGGATCAGGTTTGCATGCACTAACGCATGTCTCTCCTGGAGCCGTTCGTGGGATGGCACCGCACCCTCCGCCTCTGGAGCAGCACTTCCAGGGGTGGCGTGAGGTTCCATCCATCAACGCTTCTGAGCTGCTGGGATCGGCACATTGGCTGAGCAGCATGGAAAAGTCTCTGAGAAAGTATCGTGAAGGCTGAGACACAAGGTGGGGGAAGGAGATTGGGCCCACTTCGGTTGGTGGCTGAAAACAAGCTTTCGAGCCCCTCAGAGGTGAGGAAAGAGATCGGAGGGCTTGAACCTTCTCTCACCAACAGAGGTTAGGTCAATAAGAGAGACTCCGTCTCCCTCCATGTCTCCCTCATCTCCTGGGACCAACATGGCTGCCACACCACAGCAAACCCCCATGAAGTGTGAGTAACACGAGGCCTCCTCTTTGCCCTCCATTTGCTGTTAAATCATAGGGGGTGAGTGGGCTGAGACACTTTTCCCCCCCGCCCCAAGGCTCACTGGAAATGTATCTGGTTTGCAGGAAAGTGAAGTGAGATAATCAGTGATGGAGGGGGGTGAAAACAACGCGCAAGCGTAGCTGTTCTGGGAAGTGGTCAGAAGGGTCATTGCAAAGACCTGATGCAGGAAGAGAGGTTCCATCATTCAAATGACACGAGAGGACACAAGAAAGTAGCAGTCGAATCGCAGCTCTAGAGTCAATTCATGGAGTGTTGGAAACGTGCCTCGAAGCACCCGGCAGCTCTGAATGAGGTGTGTTCACAGGCGTCCGCCAAAGCAGCGGATTCGGAGGAATCTGTCTGAGGTCCAAACGTTGCGTAAGACGAGCAATGGGTCCGAGCGGCAACTGTCAACTGATACAACTTCTGTGCAGTGCTCTGGCACAATGAGTTCACTGCCAAGAGATGAGTATCGGCCGTGAAATCGGAATTTAAAAACCCCAAAATAGGACAGGTTGGGGGAGGGGGGAGTAGAGGGATGTGTCGGAGAACTTTTTATATAATTTGATTCACCATAGCTGACATTTATGTAACTGACCTATAATTTTAAGTTAAAACTGACTTAAATTTGAGAGGCCAAAATTTGAGGGGCCAAAATTTGAGAGGCCTGATCTTGGCTTCCCATAAAACCAATGGCAAATCCCTCACAAACTCCGGCGGGATGCATCGGGGATTTTTATCACGCACATTACAAAATCAAGACTTTCAGAAGTGACAGCTGATTCTGGGTGGGAGGGGAGTTGTTATTCAGTGAGGAATAATACCAAGCACCGATGCTCCCCACGTCACTCCCTGAGAAGGTGTCTAAAATCAGGCTGATCGCTAGTCCCTTCTGCTAGGTTCACCCCAAAGCCCTCGAGGCGTAAAAACTTGAGTGGTGCACACCCAGCAGGGCTGAGGTAGGAACTAGGGATTTAAAATCCTCTTGTATTAGTGAATGGGTTAAATGTTAAGTTTAACTGATTAAAAAGAGGTGGGGGGGGGGGGCGCAACAAGTCCAGGCCAGCTGCACTGGAGTGGCCACCTCACCTGTCATGGTTGGGCTGGAGCGGCCCCTCACCGCAGGCTGGGACTGCTTCAGCTTGTCTGCTTCCAGGCATGGGAGGCTGGTGGGACTGCTCCCTGGGTACCAGTTAACCATTACCCGGGTAACTGGTTAACTGGTTACCTGTTAACATCCCCAGTATGAACACAGCTCTCCTGCAGTGTAGAAAACCATCTGTCAGGCCTGCTGGGAGCCGCAGCCCGAGGGCAGAGCCTCTACAAATGGCTACCGTTGGCTGGCATTCAGGAGAGAACACTTACGCATAACCGAGTTAGCGCCTGCCCAGGGTCTGTGACAGTGGGAATTCCACCTGGGAGAAGGTTATGGCAGTACGAGCTGCCAACAGCCCCATGCTACCTGTGATGGACCTCCTCTCCTCTCCATGCTTTATGAAAGGGACTTATGGACATGAATATCCATAACTCAAAGGTGCTTTGAGCAAACGACGTCATGTAACCCATCAGTCTTCGTGTCATGATCTGCTGGTTCTGTTTATCTTACTTTGATGTGTGTAAAATTAGACCTAGGGAGTGGGGAATACTTTGTGGGTTTTAAATGTGTGAATGAGAGGCAAACACCCTTGTGTCTTGATAAGCAATTGTTAAACACTCTCTCTTGTCCTTAAGTCTGGGCAGTGGTTGGTAGGAAGAGGCCTCAGTTCCTTAAAACAGAATAGGAAAGCAGGGGCCTGGGTCTTTTGGCTGGGCTGCATCTGAAGGAAGGAGCCGAAGACCCCAGGCTGGTATGGAGGGGCAGCTGGAAAAGAGGTTTTAGAGTGAGTTTGAAAAAGTTTGTACTGAGGTTTCTGTGTAGAATTAGCTACATGGTTTTGTTTCTTTTGATTTGTAACCTACGTTGCTCTGCCTGTTCTCACCTATTACCACTCAGATCCTACTGCCTGTACTTAAGAAAATCGCTTTTATTTGCTATCAAGCCCAGTGTAAATAATTGTAACCTGGGGGGGCAACCAGTGTGCACATTCCCCCTTTCATGGCTAAAGGGGCTCACTCAGGTAATTCACTGGGGGTTTGATCCCATCTGGGGAGGGGTACCCCAGGAAGCTGGGCCCAAAACTGCACTCTCCTCGGACCTGAAGAGGTTCAGAATCTGTACTGCCTCTCAGGGAGGAGGGAGGGGCAGGGATCTCAGCTCAGGGCCTTGGCTGGGGGAGACCAGCAGAGCTGGCCCAGCAGAACCGGGCACTGAGTAGGCCCAGAGAGCAGAAAGGCGAGTGGCAGTGGCCGTGACAGCCCTCTGGGAGGTACCCCCGAGGGGTCTTCTGTGACTGCCCCTCGTCACACCACCATCCTCGAGTGCAGTGGCACTAGCTTGGGAGAGGTCATAGCCAGGGCAGCCATCACTGTCATGATCCCATTTGGACAAACCTCCTCCTGTCCATGAGCCAAGCTTCCCTTCATGTCAGCTGGGGCAAACTCAAGGAGCCTGTTGTGTGGATGAGCCAGTAGAACATTAACTAGAGCTCCAGAAACTCTGGGTTTTGTTTGAAGCTCTGCCACCGCAGCATGGACTTGACATGTCTCTCTGCCCCCTTCATTAAGGGAGGCGGTGTAGCCTACTGAATACAACCCTAGGTTGGGAATTGGGAGCCTGGGTTCTAGCCGCAGTTATATGACCAGTGCACTGGAGGACCTGGGCAAGTCATTCCATTCTCTGAGAGCTAATGATAGTGCTTGTTTCCTTTGAGAAGTGTTAAGGCCTGGTCTATACTTACCTGGAAGGTTGAACTCCAGCTACTATAACTACATAGCTGGATTCGACGTACTTGAATTCGACCTTCGGCGCCGTCTCCGCAGTGGGAGAAACATTCCTGTCGACTTCCCTTACTTCTCACAAGGAGTAGAAGTTCTGGTGTCGACAGGGTGCCCTCAGCATCCTATTTAGCGGTTCTTTGCTATACCTGCTAAATCAAACTTTAGAAGATGGACTGCCACATCATCGATCTTCCAGAAAGTGAACTCTCTTTGGGGGATAACCATGCCTACCTCGCTTGGGGCCATGAGGATAAACGGATGTTTGTGGCATGCTTGAAAACCCCTGGAATCTTGTTGTTTTGTTGACTTATGGTCAACGTCGTCCTCAAAATGCTGTTTTCTCATCAATATTTCTTCATTAGGAGTAATGATTTTTCCACATCCATTGCCAGCCAATTCAAAACCGACTAAAAGCAGAATGTGTCACGAATCTCTAAAACACAGTTGCTGGAGAGCGCCTAAGCAGAGCTGATTAGGAAAATAGCACTGGAGACCATATCGGGGTATTGAGGATGCCAGGGGAGCTTTTAGCTTGATATTTGGTACAATGTATTTGCATATGAACAGTTCTGTAATACACTCAGGCGAAGGCAAGGTACTCGATTTCTTCTCATTTATTGTGTCCCAGAAGCAATGAAAACCAGGGGGGACATTGGGTTGATTGAGGGAAATTTAAGTGTACCGGTAATCAATAAGCATCCGGGGGTATGACCTTGTTTTGAGTAGCGGGTGGTGTACTCTACAGTAACTGAACATTTCTTTGAATGCAGGAATTGAAAGCCTTTGGTGGGTGAAGGGCCAGGTGTTTTCTACCTCATTATTATTATTACTGTTTATATTACATAAGAACATAAGAATGGCCATACTGGGTCAGACCAAAGGTCCATCTAGCCCAGTATCCTGTCTGCCGACAGTGGCCAGCACCAGGTGCCCCAGAGAGGGTGGACCGAAGACAATGATCGAGCGATTTGTCTCCTGCCATCCCTCTCCAGCCTCTGACAAACAGAGGCCAAGGACACCATTTTATCCCCTGGCTAATAGCCTTTTATGGACCGAACCTCCGTGAAATTATCTAGCTTCTCTTTAAACTCTATTATAGTCCTAGCCTTCACAGCCTCCTGTGGCAAGGAGTTCCACAGGCTGACTACACGCTGTGTGAAGAAGAACTTTCTTTTATTAGTTTTAAACCTGCTACCCATTAATTTCATTTGGTGTCCTCTAGTTCTTCTATTTAGGGAACTAATAAATAACTTCTCTTTATCGGCCCTCTCCACACCACTCATGATTTTATATACCTCTATCATATCCCCCCTCAGTCTCCTCTTTTCTAAACTGAAAAGTCCCAGTCGCTTTAACCTCTCCTCATATGGGACCCGTTCCAAACCCCAAATCATTTTAGTTGCCCTTTTCTGAACCCTTTCCAAGGCCAAAATATCTTTTTTGAGGTGAGGAGACCCCATCTGTACACAGTATTCAAGATGTGGGCGTACCATAGTTTTATACAGGGGCAGTAAGATATTCTGGGTCTTATTTTCTATCCCCTTCTTATTTTTTTGGCTGAGTGCTGTACCCACAGCGAGAGTCTGTCCCTGCCTCAAAGAACTTCCAGTCTGCCTAGAGAAGACAGGCACATGATGCATTATCTCCGTTTTGCAGAGGGGAAACGGATCTGCAGAGATATTGGTCCAAGAACGTGAGGTCGCTTTGGCAGAACTGCTATGGCTAGCGATAGACAATAAGAGGTCCTGTTTAAAAGAAGCATCACATCTTGGGTTGATTCATCGTGGCGGCTAGTCACCGCTGTGTGTTCTCTCATTCCTCTTGGCCAAACGAAGAGTCTTCCCGTAATTGCAGAAGAGGAAGACCGGGACCCGTGGGGGCTCCTCCCCCAGCTCTATCAGGTTGTGGGGGGGAGGGGAAAAAGCAGTAGCAGTAGGAACAGGGGATGAGGCTTAGTTGGGGCTTCCCCACCCTCCCAATCATAGTGCACCAGTGCTTTGTATAACTGAGAGCTCATTTGGGTACAGAAGCAAAGGCTGGTTCTGTTGCTCTCCACTAGTTTCCTGGTGGTTCTCTGACGAACCTGTCAGCCATGGTGGCATCTGCCGTTGGCAGCCCCTCAGAGAACCCTCAGTGGGCATAGACTGAGCTGCCCTTCTTCCATCCTCAAAGGCTGTTCCCTCCAGGTAAAGGCTGTGTCCCATTAGTAGGGCAGCATGGGAGGAGCATACCCTGATGGTGCTGCCCCTGTTCCATGCACAAGTGGCTGCTGAAACAACCCATCCTAGCGGCGTTGGGGGGACGGAAGTGAGAAGTGAGGAGTGGGGGAGAAAACGGTGACTCTGCAAAGTTCCATCGCGGTGAAGTTTAATATTAGAGCTGTCTGTGGCTTGGTCGCCGTAAGAAGCAACTGGGTCGTGTTGTTCTGCATTGCTGTTGTAATACGCCCGCGCACTCTTTTCCTCGCAGGTTATTTTTGTAATCTTTGTGTGTAATCTGTTGGTTCTCCACGTTTTGCATATCCAGGTCAGTGCTACTATTTGGACTCCGGTATAGAGATTAACCGGTCTGATGCTGACAGTGGGCAGATATCGAGAAAGGAAACATGAGGTCTTCAGCTGATGTGAATCTAGCCACCCGGGTGCGCACAACTAGCGATGGCCATGTGTGATTGGCACGCAGGAAAAGTATAGCTTTGTTCTTTGCAGCAACTGTGGTAGATACGGCATGATCTGTCACATGGGTTGATCTTTAATTCTTGTAGGCTGATTGTACCATCGAGATTTCAGCAAAAACAGGCCGTATGTTGAACGGTATTCAGCATCTGCCGTTCCATTGATTTTCCCAAGGGCTACCGCTTTCGTCAAAAGCAGCCAGTGTTTTCAGACATGGAGGCCTAGAGCTGAGTTCCTGAATCTGTATTTAGGCACATGACTAACCAGAAGTATCTGGTTTCAGAGGGGGTTCAGAAGTATTCAGCAACCCACAAATCCTGAAAATTTGAGAAGTGATTATTCCCCTTTATTCGGCACTGGTGAGGCCAAATCAGGAGTATTGTGTCCAGTTCTGGACTCTGCACTACAGAAAGGATGTGGATGCATTGGAGAGGGTCCAATGGAGGGCAACCAAAATGATGAGGGGGCTGGAGCACATTACCTACAAGGAGAGGCTGAGGGATTTGGGCTTGTTTAGTCTGCAGAAGAGAAGAGTGAGGGGGGATTTGATAGCAGCCTTCAACTTCCCGAAGGGGGGATTCCAAAGAGGATGGAGAGAGGCTGTTCTCAGTGGTGGCAGATGACGGAATGAGGAGCAATGGACTCAGGTTACAGTGGGGGAGGTCTAGGTTGGATATTAGGGCAAACTATTTCCCTAGGAGGGTGGGGAAGCGCTGGGATGGGTTCCCAAGGGAGGGGGTGGAATCTCCATCCCTAGAAGTGTTTAAGTCCTGGCTTGACAAAGCCCAGGCTGGGATGATTGAGTTGGGGTTGGTCCTGCTTTGGGAAGGAGGCTGGACTCGAGACTCCTGAGGTCTCTGCCAGCCCTGGGATTCTGTGATTCTATGGCAATCAAGGCACTTCTGTTTACTTATATGTCTAAATATAGATCAACCGCCATCTTTAGGTTCCCAGGATTGAAAGTTTTGGCTTAAGAGACTTATTCGCCAGGCTACCAACAGCAGAGCTGGGATCAGACCTGCCGTCTCCTGATTCCCAGCATACATCCTGCCTGTTGGACCTCATGATACGCAGCTATCCCGCAGCATTACGGGTTGCACACCTGTGTATGAAAAAGTCTTTTGGCCCTTCGGCTGGGCCATGTGACTGGTTCCAGGGGCCCCTCTCGCTGTAGCCATGAGTAAAAGCTGGCCCAGCCAATAAATTAAGATGGATTAGGCTCTGCTAGCACCTAGGTGGGAATTTCTGTGGTAAAACTCTAAGGGTATGTCTATACTTTCACCCTCTTTTGAGAGAGGGATGCAAATGAAGACATTCAAAATTGCAAATTAAGCCGGTATTTAAATATCCTGCGCTTCATTTGCATATTTGCATTGTGGCACTATTTCGAAATAACAGATTCTGTTAAGACGCGGTTATTTCGAGAGAAAAGCCTTCTCTCAAAATAACCCTTGTTCCTCATACAATGAGGTTTACCAGTTATTTTGAGAGACAGGTTTTCTCTCGAAATAATCGTGTCTTAACAGCGTCTGTTATTTCGAAATAGCGCTATTTTGAAATAGCGCCATAACGTGAATATGCAAATGAAGCGCGGGATATTTAAATCCCGTCTTCATTTGCGATTTCGATTGTCTTCATTTGCATCCCTCTCTCGAAAGAGGGTGCAAGTGTAGACATACCCTAAAGCTCTTGGGGCCTGAGAGAGCTAGAACAGCAGAAGTCCTGGCAGAAAACCTTCCAAACAACCATGTACGCCCCTGGAATCGTGACATGAGAGCCCGGGTTCAAATCCCTGCTCCAGTGTAGGCAGGTTGGGGATTTGAATCCAGGTGTCCCCGACATAGGTGAGTGCTTTAACCACAGGGGGATAGAAGTTGACATGGGTTGGGAGTCTAGCTCCAGGGGAGGGTTGATGGCTACGAATCCCGAACAGAGACAGGAGTGTAAGGGGACCAAAGAGAGGCCCCTGAGTCCTTCTTGAGGATCAGGGTTTAGCCCTCTCCTTGGTTTTTAGGCAGTCCTCCACTGAGCATGCTGGCATCTGCGTCCCATTCGGAGGTGCCTAACACCCCTAAGGGGCTAAGGACTCCTCTGGGAAGCCAAGTGTCCATCTTAGCTCTCTCCCTTTGTGGAACTTGCCCAAAGTTTACACAAGTCGGCGGCTCAGATGAGAGAGGAACCCAGATTTCCTGCCTCCCTATCCAGAGCCTTGACTGGACAAGCGTCCTACAAAGAGCTTTCTGCAGCAGACAGAAGTGATGTACTTCGCACAGGGAGGACAGATATTCAAGTGCATGGGAACTGGCCGAATGATGAATGTAAGAGAAAAGAGGGGGAGGCGGAATTCAGATTCCTCATTGATAGGTTCACAATGGAAACGGAGACGTGTTTGCCTACACATTGTGTTAATCTGAGTCCAGATGCCTCATAAAAATGATACCAGATGATCAGAGAACTGTGCCCAGGGGAGGTGAAATTCCCCCGGAGAACATTCTCTCTGGAAGCGCAGTGTGTGCAGTAATACGCTAATGGCTTTCAATGTCGTGGGCTAGAGAGAGAGAGATCTTACCGGCCCCCCGACGTCGCTGCATATTACAGCAGCGCGGCGGAAGCGCTTTGGAGGAGACCACCGCGCAGTCTTGGCTTTGTCCGCCCAGCGACGGGAGGGCAGCGGGCAGGACCTCTCGTGTCATAAAGGTAAAAGACCTCGTAGTGCAGCTAGTCTGTTTTGTCTGTCTCCTTGCTGCAGGCACGGCTCTGTGGCCCTCCCTATTAGGGAACTTTCTAGTGCTCTCTCGCCACGTAGAGCACCCTAGCCCAGGGGTTTTCGAACGGCAGGTCGCGCCCCAGCACTGGGCGGTGGGGTGTCGGGCGCTGGGGCTCAATGCTGCAGGAGGATAAGGGGAGCAGTGGGGGGGTGAGGCAGCTCCCTGCCTGTCCTGCCACCACAGACTGCGCTGTGCCCCAGAAGCGGTCGCAGCAGGCCCGGTTCCTAGGTGGGGGGAGAGCACAGGGCTCTGTGCACTGCCCCTGCCCTGAGCACTAGCTCTGCACTCCCATTGGCTGGGACCTGCTGCCGGCTGCTTCTGGGCGCAGCCTGGTCTGCGGTGCCAGGAGAGGCAGGAAGCTGCCTTAGCCCTCCCCTCCCCCCTGGACCGCTGACTGGGAGCCGCTCGAGGTAAGCCCCTCCTGCCCCAGCCCTGCCCCCCACCCGAAGCTGGAGCTCCTCGTGCGCCCCAAATCCCCACCCTCTGCCCCACCCCAGAACTCCCACTCCAGTCACATGATGTGGGGTCACGGCGCCAACAATTTTCTTCAACTGGGTCCTGAGAAAAACAGTTAGAAACCCGCTGGGCTAACTGACTCCTCTCCCAATATGGCAAGGAACGCCCCCGGAAGTATAGCAAAGTAGTTAGAGTGAGGGCTGTGAATCAGGATACCAAGAGTGAATGAGACACAAAGCTGAGCTTTAAACCAAAAAAAAAATGGATTTCTTCGCCCCAGCTGGGCTTCCCATTGTGCTGCTAGCTGCTCTCTTCCACTGAGAACATCAGAACGGCCAGACTGGGTCAGGTCAAAGGTCCATCCAGCCCAGTGTCCTGTCTGCCCACAGTGGCCAATGCCAGGAGCCCCAGAGGGAGTGAACAGAACAGGGAATCATCTAATGATCCCTTCCCTGTCGCCCATTCTCAGCCTCTGACAAACGGAGGCTAGGGACACCATCCCTACCCATCCTGGCTAATAGCCATTGATGGACCTAACCTCCAGGAATTCATCTAGTTCTTTTTTGAACCCTGTTAAAGTCCTAGCCTTCACAACATCCTCTGGCAAGGAGTTCCACAGGTTGACTGTGCTCTGCGTGAAGACAAACGTCCTTTTGTTTATTTTAAACTTGCTGCCTATTATCTAGTTACTCAGACTGCAAGCTCTCGGCAGCAGGGTCTGTGTTATGTATCTCTTACAGTGCCAAGTGCGTGGATGCCACTTCACAGACAAGAATGATTTGGGTTCCTCTCCAAGCTCTCCTAAGAGATCTCAACCATCGCCTTACCTCTTCTCCTGAAGGATCTTAAAGTACCTTCCATGCGTTATACTCCAGAATCCCTTTGCTTGCTGCAGAAATGTGCTTGACCCACACGGCAGCTGTTCCTGTGCGCACGTTTGGGATGGGCAGTGAAGGAGCAGTAAATGCTGGGGTCGTCATGTCGTCGTCTGTTCCATTGCACAGCAGTGGAAAGTTCAAACCCCCTGGACAACTGAACAGGCTGATTTTGGGGTTAATCTTTACACTTTTTTTTTTAAGACAGATAACACACAGTCCTTTAAATCGGTGCATGTTCAGTAGCCTCGTCCTTATGTGAAAAGACATTCTTAAAGTCTATGTGTGATACCTTTTCAGGGCCTTGAACAGCTAGCTACTGGCTCTTCTTGCTCTCTTTGCATAGCCTTCACCTCCCTAGCAACCTGCCAAGTTCCAGATTTGCGATGCAGCTGTTGTCCCACTGTTCGCTTCTGCTCCCCCACCCCATCTGTCTGTCTGTCGTCTCTTGTCTTGTATTTAAATTGGAAGTCTTTTGGCACCGAGAGCATGGTTTTGTTCTGTGTCTGTACAGCACCTAACACCATGTTGTCCTGACCCATGACTGGGTGGCTGGTAATAAAAAGGATAAATAATTATGTCTGACAAGACTAAAAAGAAGGGACATGGAAATTATTCCTGCAGTCTTGGTCTACA
This sequence comes from Pelochelys cantorii, assembly GCA_032595735.1. Classification (NCBI taxonomy): domain Eukaryota; kingdom Metazoa; phylum Chordata; order Testudines; family Trionychidae; genus Pelochelys; species Pelochelys cantorii. The sequence goes on along the minus strand of CM064335.1, from coordinate 3,959,734 downwards.
CTAGGACTTTATTTCAAAGTATCCCCTCCCCCCAGGTCGAATTTATAAGTGGCGTGTCCACCCTACCAAACCCGTTATTTCGAAATACCCAGACGCAAAACTCAGTATCTGGAGTCCTGCTTATCCTCAGGAGTAACGTTAATTCCAAAATAGCTATTTCAAAATAGCAGTTGTGTGGACGCGCCAGTGCCGCTCTTTTGAAATAACGGCTCCCCAGAGTCATTCAAACGATGACTTCCCAGTGCTTCCTGGGGCTCTAATGTCCGAGGTGGCACGTCCACATTCACGGAGCCTGCCTCAGACTCATTTCCAGACTTCCCCGGAGTGTGGACACGCCAGTTCGATTCTGTTAAATTGGGAGTTATTAAATCAAATTTAGTTATTTCAAAATCGTTTCCTAATGTAGACATGGCTGCAGTAAACTAGGGTGTGCTTGTGAAATCGCCTTCTTTAGGGAGGTGGAAACCAAAGCTGCTGTAAATTAACATGATCACAGAGCAAATGTGAAAAAACAGGCCACTTTTATGTGGGGGGGGGGGACATAGATTAGGGGTTTGGAACGGGTCCCATATGAAGAGAGGTTAAAACGACTGGGACTTTTCAGTTTAGAAAAGAGGAGACTGAGGGGGGATATGATAGAGGTCTATAAAATCATGAGTGGTGTGGAGAGGGCGAATAAAGAAAAGTTATTTATTAGTTCCCATAATAGAAGAACTAAAGGACACCAAATGAAGTTAATGGGTAGCAGGTTTAAAACTAATAAAAGAAAGTTCTTCTTCACACAGCATGTAGTCAGCCTGTGGAACTCCTTATCGCTTGATCATTGTCTTCGGTCCACCCTCTCTGGGGCACCTGGTGTTGGCCACCGTCGGCAGACAGGCTACTGACCTAGATGGACCTTTGGTCTGACCCAGTACGGCCGTTCTTATGTTCTTATGTTATGTTCTTATAGTTGTCTGTATAGGACAAAGCCCCTAATATCAGGATGGTCTCAGTTATATCAGGCTATCTGGTCACCCTACTGTAAGTGATTTATTGCTCTGTCGAATTCTGCTGGTTTTCACCGACTGGGAACCTGGCACTCTCTCTGCTCCATAATTCTGCAGGTCTGAGGTAAATCATTTTCCACACTGACTGCTAGTGGGGTGGGACACCAGGAATCGGTCGCGTGGAACATGAGAGCAGGGCTGAGCAGAGGGTGCCCCTCGGATCAGTGCTTTCCACTCACTGCGTTAAGTATCTTCCCCTTGGCATCTTCTGTGCATAGGCTTCTTTTCAGAAGGGCCCTTCCTCCTGAGCCCAGCTACTTTCCTCAGCCTCCCTCCCACCAAACATTTCAGCTTCAGCCTCTCCCAGCCCGGTCTGTGATCCGTGCCTGCCCTGTATTGTCTCTGTGCCCGGTGGTGTCTGTGTCGGTAGCACTGTCAGCCTGCAGTGGGAGATTGGTGTCGCAGACTTGGCAGCCCTTCAGTCCTTAATGTCTTTTCCGATCTCCACAATAGCAGTACTGCTCCAGGTCACTCATGGAGACTACCAAGCAGCTTCCCATAGGGGACAAACGTCTGTCCCCATTGGTATGGGCTGCAGTAGAGCTAATGACATATGAGTGAAAGGCACCAATGCCTGGGGCCTAGCCCCAGAGCTGTCTGGTGCCTGGCTACACTAGACCAGGCAGGTCAACTTAAAGTACGCAACTCCAGCTATGCAAAATACGTCGCTGGAGTCGGCTTACCTTAAGCCAAGCCTTGGCGGCGTCCACACAGCGGGAGGCTGTCGGGAGCAAACACTCCTGTTGGTTTCCCTTACTCCTCGCCAAAGGAGGAGTACCTGATGCCGGCGGGAGTTGCTCTCAGCATTCAATTTAGGGGGTCTAGACTAGACCCCCTAAATGGAACGCCAAAAGATCGACCTTCGGACTGTCGATCCTCTGCTAAGTATGGACGTGCCTTGAATGTGCAAATCTGGAGCCAGCCCTCCAGACTGTGCAAACCTCTCCGAGTGATTGTTCTTTGTGAGTGAGGGTGGGAATTGTACTTGGTGATGTTGTGACATTCTGGACCTCAAGAGAGCACCCTGGCACCCTCGTATGCACCCCTGTGAGATGACGGTGATGTCTCTTCTCTCCCCCCCCTCCCCCCAGGCCGCTGTGCCCGCTGCGGCGAGAACGTTGTCGGGGAAGGTACCGGGTGCACCGCCATGGACCAGGTGTTCCACGTGGAATGTTTTACCTGCATGACCTGTGGTAACAAGCTCCGAGGCCAGCCTTTCTATGCGGTGGAGAAGAAAGCGTACTGCGAACCCTGCTACATTGTAAGTGCCGAAGCTCGTTTTCACCCGACATGCAAACCTTCCCAGTTCAGACACCTGCTGATACTCCCTCCCTGCTTTACACTGCAGCGTTGCTAAAAGTGAGCTACTCAGTTTGGATCGAGTAAGAACAGCCCCACCCACAATACTGCAAAAAAGTGTATTTATGCCCTTTCCCTTCCTGCCCATGATTTCTGATTTCCAGCCAAGTCTTGACACAAATGTGCCAAACCAGAAAGACTTTTTTGTTGTGATAATCTAAGCCTGGCTGTGAACAGAAATAACAGCACTCTTAGGAGAAAGCCCTATTCCCAAAAGCTTCCCACTGTCAGAAACCTGATTCTGAAGTCTGTGCATAAGCAAAATTCCCACTTAAGGAGAGATTAGACTGAAGAATCGGGATGTAACTTTGCAACCCAACAGGCAGATAAAAGCCACTGAATAGCATCCACACTTTAAGCCCCCTCCACTGCCCTTTGAAAATGGTAGGAGCCCATCCATTCATTTCACGGGCCCTTGAATCCAGATGCCTTTTGAAGCTCACCCCTTCTTTTGAATATAATAATGGAGGATTGATTCGGCCTTATTTACGGTGATTGTGGCGGACGGTCCCCTGTTAATTGTCTCTTAGAAATGAAATGATTTTTTTTGATCGAATACGTGCGTTAAAAAGCATTTCTCCTTTTAATGGCAGCATTAAAATCAACAGTTGCCCGTCGTTAAAGAACCAGCAATTACCGTGCCCTGGTATTTTGACATTTGGGTGCAAAATAATTGTTCCAATCCCCGCGTTTAGAATAAGTAAAGCAACAGAATATCGCTGAAAATGTCGGTGGAGCCCACTGAGTGGTTTTTGTGTAGCTCTCGCTCTAATTCCTAGAACCCTTTCTGTCCATCCTGGCTTTTGTCAACTACTGCTCAGTTTATTCGCACCTGATTCCAAGGGGAGGCTACAGCCCTGGTAACTAAGCCTCCAACTTCCCATTTCCTTTGCAAGCTTCCCAGCCGATCCTGCAGGGCATTGAGTGGGTGTCAGGAAGAAATGAGGGTTGAGCAGCTCCCAAAATCAGGCCTTCGTGCCCCCCAGGATCTGAGTCCCATTTGTTACTTGCTCAAAAGCTTTAATTCCTTGGTGTCGTTGTTTCATCACTTTTTATTAGTTATTATCATTACGACTTCCGAGCTTGGTAACCATGCCTCATTATTTCTTGTGATGGCTACAGGTCCTTTGCAGGGAGATTATTGCTGAAATGTTGAATGTAATTATGGAGGGTTGACTCGGCCTTATTTACGGTGGCTGTGGAAGATGGTCTCTGTTAATTGTCTCTTAGAAAAGAAATGACTTTTTGATTGAATATGTGCTTTTAAAGCCGTTTCTCCTTTTAATGTTCGCATTAAAATTATTGTGCCATCACATTTTAAGGTTAATTTGGGGGCACCTGTGTTGGCCCGTGGGAGGAGACCGCAATTCATTGCAAGGAGGGTCGTGACGCACTCCGGTCAGTCCTTGATATCGCTGAAGTGAAATGTCTCATTGACTTCAGGTTGGGATCTGCTGGTCAGTTAATACGTTTTTTTCTAAATCAGGCATGATTTCTTCACTGCGCATCTGCTTTAGTTTGGGAGAACATCTGCATTAGCCGCTATAAGAATGGGTTGAGATTATTTAATCCCATTACTTATATACTTCATTAGCCTGAGTGAATCGTTGGCAAGGCTTCAGTAAACTTCCTAGGTTGGGAGATAAAAGGATGAGAGGAAAAATACAGAAGGATTTTGTTCCTCATCTGCTTTCAGATGTATCTTCTGTCTTTTTAAGGGATAACGCAATGATAATTTCTTGGCTGTGTCTGCAATAGTAAATTCCACACTGCCGCTTTGAACACAGACGAAAGAATAAAGTTTATATTTTTATAGCTTCTTTGAAATGATTTGGGGGGAGTGTCCCTTAAATATTCACCTACGCAATCCACCAAAAAAAGAAGCTTAAAGGCTTGGCACAAAATACTCCTGGGAATCCAGTCTCTTGCTGATGTGAAAACAGCATTAATGGGATTACATATCTGTAGCATTACACAAATATGGGCAGTGATTTTAAACACCCAGATGGGGAAAATGGAACTAAGAGCGTGGCACCTGATTCAGCAGAGACCTTAAGCACTTTAAGCACGCACCTAAGGCCTATTGTCTGAAACGGGATATCGGGGTGTCTTTTCAAAATGTGTCTCACTGACTTCAGAGTCTACGTGCAATTTCAAAAACAACTCCAGAGTCCAAATCTCCTTGAAAGTCAGTTTTACATTATGTGCTTTGCTGAGTCGGGGTCTGAGTGACATGCCAGGGCCTGCACAGCAAATCAGAGATTGAATCAGTCTTCGAAAGTGGAGGCCAAATTCTCAGCTGGCATAAATGTGCATAGCTTAAGAGAGCTCCCCCAATTTACACCTGTGATTCCAGTCCCAAGAGTTCTTGGCTTCTATTCCAAGACTCAAATCACTAAATCATGCTGCCTCTGCGATATGAAAGAAGATGAAATGTGTTTGCCTCATCCAGAGTTATAGACCAGGAACTGTTTGCTCTTTCCGATAGCTCACTTTGAGTGCCTGCACCGTGCTTTTCTGCAGAGTCAGGCCACGGGCAAATGAAATGCAAGTTTCTGAACAATTAAAAATTGTTTTCCATGTTTCCGATGTTACTCTTATGGTGGAGGAGCAGTAGTGAAGCAAAGTTAAGGATGCAAGAGAAATTATGTTTAAAACTTGTCAATATCAGTGATCTAGTGCTAAAAATAAAAAGAGATGGGTTCGCTAACGGAAACTAAATTACCTACATGTTCCTCGCAGTGAGCAGCTATTCACCTCCCTCCTTGAAACAATTCCTAAACCCCATCGCCGAACAAAAATGCTGTCCCGTGTTGAGACCTTGAGTCTGATCCCGAAATTAGTTCCTAACTTTTATGCACCCAAATCAAGTACTACAGACTTCTGTTACTCAGGGTTTTGCTCAGTATTGTTCCTTTTATTCCTACAACACCGCCAACTTTGCCATTCATCAAGATGCTTGCAGTCAGCTAAAAATAGTTGTGATAAGCAAAGTGTTAACAGGAGTAAATGTGTCACATGCTATGTCTACAGCAGTCAATCTAACCCCTAAACTGTGACCATATGGCTCCACTCTAACTAGATCCTCCAATGCAGATGTGAGCCATGTAGAGTCTGTTGTCGATATGAATACCCTTTTCTCCAGAGAAATGTATTCCCGAAAGCCTTTGGTGTGCTTCCGCGGGAGCTGGTGAAAGTTTTTGCACTGGGCTTTGTATAAAGAAGAGGTTACGGGTAATATTGCAAACACTGTCATAAAAGATTGAAGAGCAAGATGTTAGCTCTGTGCCAGCTGTCTGCTTTCCAACTACCGTATTACCATAAGGACTGAACACAAGGTTAACCAGACATGCAGGTCTGGCAGGGCATGCTGCTATTTTGCGCATGGCAGTGTTCTTTGATGTCCTGATGTCTTTCTCAGGGACATGGAAATTTCCTTCCATTCTTCATTCCTGCTTCTTGGCGTTCACTCCCCGCGGTGTAACAGGCAGTGATCAACGATCGGTTGGGCCAAGTCCTGAGAGATGCTGAGGAACTGGAGTTGCTACAGATCGGAGTAAGATGATGAGTACCTTCCCAGGGTTTATATAAAAGTCAAGGTCACCAAGCGTCAGGTCCTGATAGAACTGGAGGGGTGTCTTCGGGGAGAAAATGGTAGAAAGCATAACAAAGTCTTCAGGCAAACTGGAAATATTCTGCAGTCAAATCCAAGGGAGCTCGTAAGAGTGGCCAGACCCAAGGTCCATCTAGCCCAGTGTCCTGTCTTCTGACAGTGGCCAATGCCAGGTGCCCCAGAGGGAGTGAACAGAACAGGGAATCATCAAGTGATCCCTCCCCTGTCGCCCATTCACAGCATCCGGCAAACAGAGGCTATTCCTGCCCATCCTGGCTCAGAAAAGACCATCAAAAATGAGAGGGCAAGAAGTGATGAAATAACAAAAGAGCAAAGTTATCGTGAGCCAGAACTTCTGTATTTAAGACGGCACCTTCTAAGCTCTCCACTTAGAGAGGGGGGAAGTCGGATGGTTCTGTATTCCAGGCGCCAGACCAAGACTCAGGAGGTCTGGGATCAATTCCTGCTTCAACGGCAGGTTTTCTAGGGTCACTTTTCCTATGTTGCCAGCTTCCTTGCAAAAATCATTCAGGGTACAATTTTTAAAAAGCTTGTAAGTCACTCAGGAGAGTGTCCCATGAATTTTCAGTGGGCTAGGAACTCTTATAGTGAATTAGGTGAGTGTGATTTTGAAAGTGTTCCCCTAATCTCTCTGTGCTTCTCGATTCCCTGTTGTAAAAATAGGATAACGCTCTCTTTCTCCCGCCATTTGTCTATCTCCTCCATGCACTTTGTGTTTTTTAATTTATTTATCTGTTTGCATGGCACAATGGGCCCTGGATTTCACTAAGACACATAGTGTGACCCATAGTACAAATAATACATTTAAATTACATGCATAAATTTCAGTGGTGACATGACATGGCCCAGTGACGTTGCAATGGTTGAGGTAAAGCCTAGGAGATGCTTATGTGGGGTAGGGTGTTGAGCATTTTGTACATTGGTGATTCTTGCAGCAGACCACGCTTGATGGCCTGGTGGTTCCTTCTGGCCTTGGATTCTGACTCTGCCTCTCACTGGAATCACGGTGAAACAACTCCCGTTAATTTGGATGGGAGAAGTTAGACCAGTGCTGAGGGCTTTTGAAAGAGAGAGAGAGAGAGAGAGAGAGTGTGTGTGTGTGTGTGAGAGAGAGAGAGAGAGAGAGAGAGAGCGGGTTGTGAAGTAACGGTAGCATGCTTAGATTTAAAGTCTGACGTCAACTCCCTCTTGTAAGATTACATCTACTTTTTAAAATAATTCTGCACCATGTACGTCGATACTTTGGCACTAATGTAGCAACCACAGAGCAATTGAAATTGGACCGAAAAAGAGAAGCTCTAATGTGAAGAATGCTTTTTTTATTTTTTTTAAGCCCTTCCTTCTTGTTTTTGTCAAGCGACCTGTTGAATTTGAGAGTAATTTATGGAAAGTGTGGCCAATGTGGTATGGCAAGGGCTTGGCGATTTGAGTTTAAACTGTTCCATGGGATCATTAAGACTATTAGGTCTGTTTTCCGAAGAGCGTGAATTCCAACTGACAAGTGGAACACAAACACCACGCCGCGCACGCCTTGCATGGTGGAATGCGTTTGCCCTCACAGACTGTGACTGAGATGGGCATTGTTTGGGATTCCACATCTTAGGAGCTGCTGCCTTGTGTTGCTAATATAATGCGATGCCCCGAGTGGGAATTGAACTTGAGACATTGGGGTCGAAAAGCAGCCGTCATTGACCCGCCCACCCCGGGGGGGAGGCAGAGTGCCACACCAAGTAGGTGTGGGTTACACTAGTACACAGCGGTTGCGGGAGTTGTCCAGTTTTAGCTGGATATATTCTTGGTGGTTTCATCACACAATGTCATAGGCGCCAGCTTCCTCTGGGGTTGGGGGAGGCTCAACCCTCTTCTTTGCCCCAGGCCTCTCCCCCAACTGCCCCCTTCCCCCAAATGCCCACCCCTGCTGCTGCTTCCCACCCCCTCCCTTGAGCACACTCCCTCTCCGCTCCTCTCCCTCCCTCCCAGAGCCTCCTGCTTGCTGCAAAACAGCTGATTGCAGTGACTGGGAGCCACTGGGAGGAGCTGATTGGTGGGGTTGCCAATGGGTGGCAGGCACTGGGGAGAGAGGGGAGCTGGCTGCCAATGGGTGCAAAGCCCCGGCTCATTGTTCTTCCTGAGTGCTCCCGCTCTGGCACATGCACGGAGTTAGCACCTAGGCATGACGTCGTCTTTCATTCCTAATGAACCCATCATTCCTGGAGACTTTTGGCCGGCGGCTCTGTCAGTTGCAACCTTCTGATCCGACTGGCTGGCTGTTTGGAAAGCCTGGGATGAGCACTGCTGGGGAGCGTGGCCATTGTGTGTTGTGTGCTCCGGCTGCTTTGGGTGGGAGCATGGTGTGTCGCGGCCAGGCCATGAGACAGAGCAGCCCCTACAGCTACTCCAGTTGACTGCAGGGACCTCCTGTCACTCCTGAGTCGAAGAAGTCCAGAAACGGGGACTGTCCTAGTCTCCGTCCCTCGTGACCTTTTGTTCAGAGCTAGGAAAGTTGGTTGATCCGACCTTCCCCGTCATCTGACCACTTGAGGGGCAGGGGATACTGGTGTGAATAGTTCGTTACAAGACAAAATAAGGGGAATCGTTTCCCCGTCTCTGTTTAAAGTCAGTGGTCCCCTGGTGAGGCTGTGGCTGTCCCACGGAGACTGCCGGGGTGATGAGGAGAGGTAACTCCTCTCCAGAGGAGCGGGCAGGTCATTCCGGAGAGGACGAGGACCAATAACGCTCATTAGCCAGCAAGGACGGAACACGCTGTCCATGTGCTGAAGCAGCAGCAGGGAAAATGCCAGGAGAATGTGATGGAAAACTTCATAACACGGGGCCTTGCCAAGAGATGATGGGATCACCTTGGCTGGGGATTTTCAGCGCTGCCCCAGGCACCTAGTGGGGAAGGGTGTGTTAAGGAGAATGAGATCACTGTGTTCGCAGTGCAGCAGGATGTGCTGGGACATGCGACTGAAAAGCCTTATTTCCACAGGCAGGAGAGTTGGGCCAGGCCTGCCTTAACAGAGGGTAGGTCTGTCTGCAGGCTGCCTGTAGAGCAGGGGTGGGGATGCCCGAGGGCTGGATCCAGCCCCTGAGGGTCTGGGCTCCCCTCTCAGCCCACTCCTGCGTTCTCCCTCCTGCTCAGGCCCCACACCCGAAGCCTGCTTCCCAGCAGCCCCCTGCTGCACACTGAACCCTGTATTTTTGGCCCCACAAAATCTAGCCTGCTCTCTCCCCCCCAGGTGTGTGAGAGGGATGTGGGGAGTGTCTTTCACCTCAGTTGGCGCCATGTCAGTGACGGGCGGGTTTTTTGTTTTTTTGCTTCTCCCTTTTGTGCAGCCCCCAACCGATTTTGCTGTAGGTCAGTGCCCCCCCCCCCAAAAAAAATGTTCCCTGTCCCTGCTTTAGAGTCAAGGCAGGGGGCATGTGCTAGCAAAATGCACATAATCCCAAATTAAATCCTCTTCTTACCTGCAAAGGGGACGTTCGGTCCAGCAAGTTCCAGAGCCTTCCTGCTAGCACAGAGCAGCATGATTCAAGGTGGGGGGAGAAGCAGTTCCTTTTAACAGGAGCAACTACTTGCCCCCTGGCTTGTGCATGTTGCGCTAGCCCCCTCATCTTCCCCCCCCCGCCCCCCCATGCAGCAGACTTTTGGAGCTGTGAGCCCTGAGATTCCTTTTAGTGCTTAAACCTGCTTCCTCCCTTGTCAAAGCCATTCCCCATTCTGGCACTCTGAGTGCAGAAGGGCCCGCAAGAGACATTGAAATACCCTGCCACTAAAAGTTTCTGCTTAAAAGCTCCCCAAGGTTACAGATTCCCAAGTTTTGGATTGGTATCACCACCACCATACAAATGCAAAACCCCCTTTGAGAACGCAGAAAGGCACCCTTGGGATTTCCTTCCTGTGGGGAACCCGTAAGCTCTTTAACTCGCCCTCTGGAGAGGGTTTGAAACAAAACCTGTAATTCTCTGAATAGTTGACCTTGCCATCTCTGGCACATTTGCACAGAACTTCCTGCCTTCTAGGAAGCAGATCTTAAAAATAGGTGATTTTTATGAACATACTCGGTTTCTGGGTGCTACAGAACACCTCGGATTAAAGGCAGAGAGAATTGCTTCCCTGGGATTCAGTTTAAAAGTGACAGTGTATGGGGGGGAGGGAGTCACATGGGCTCAGCACAGAGAAGTCCGGCAAACCCGAAAATAACCTGATTGCATCTAACTAAACATTCCCTGTTCTACTCACATCTTTGTTGTTCCCCAGTTTAGACCTTCCCTAGGCATGGATGTCGTTGAAACCTCCAGGCCTTGCCCCTGGCTCAATTCATATCTTCCAGTCCTGCTCTGGTCACACAAAGACTGCAACAGGAAGGTCACTGCTTCCAATTCAAAACCTTACTCTCTGCTTCCTGCCAACACTTCCTGCTTCCCTAGCACCCTTGGAGACTCTCTAGGACCCACTGTCTGTGGTTTTAACCCTTACAGGCAACTCAGTTAACTGAATGAGAGAACTGTCCAGATAAGGGTAGTAACCCTCCCATTCATCACACCCCTACACATACCTTCTGCAAAAAGAATGAAATATTAGGGGAAAGTATGTTTTCCTTCCTGGGGAGTCCTTGCTCTGCAGGTTTGACAAAGCCCAAATCCTTTGTCCTTTGCCACAGGTCTGTAGCTCTGGACAAGCTGATTGCTTTCCAGGGAAGCTCTGTTCACTTACTAAGCTGTGGATACTCTGTCTTCTCTTTCAATCTTTTATAATTAGGGGGCATTTCACAACATTAAAAAAAAAAGTACAACGCAGTGATCTGAGACACACTGTTCAGGAAGGTCCTGAAATGCGAAATTTTGGAGGCCGATGTTCTTGATTTAAAAAATGAAAGCTTAAAAAACAAGTGTAGCACCTTAGGGTATGTCTACCCTGCACAGTGGAGGTATCCTGAAATAGTTACCCTGCATCTACACAAGCCACCTGGTATTTTGAAATATTGTTTGAAATACGGGCACGCTATTTCATCACTGGTAAACCTCGTTGCACGAGGGATAAGGGATGGCTCAAAATAGCATGTTATTTTGAAATTTGGCACTGTGTAGACATGCCAAATTTCAAAATAAGCTATTTCAAACTAGATTCGAGATAAGATACACAATTTGCATAGCTCAAACTACGTATCTTATTTCAAGTTTAGGGTGCTGTATAGACACACCTTTAGAGTCTAACAAAAATATAGTTAGTGTCAAAAGCTTTTGTGGGCACAGCCTACTTCTTCAGGTGACAAATATGGAGCAAGAGACAGGGACAAATATAACGCAGAAAAAGAGGGGAGAGAGGGAGGAGAAAAAAAACCCTGTCAGTTAAGAGTGACAGTGCTAAATGAGGATAATGGAGTGGGCTGTAAGTGTCTGATACTTAGTTTTTTATGTCATTTGGGTGTTGAATATAATGGCCCATCGAGGAAACACCTGGATTCAACACCCAAATGACAACAAAAAAAAAGCTGAGTATCAGACACTAACAGCCCACTCCAGTTTGTCCCTCAGTACCTCTTGCCCCATATTTGTCATCTGAAGAAGTAGGTTGTGCCCACGAAAGCTCATGATACCATCTACATGTTTTGTTAGTCTCTAAGGTGCCACGGGACCACTCATTTTTTAAGATTTTTTTTTTAAGTTACAGACTAAAACAGCTGCCCCTCTGAGATTTTCTTGATTATGGCTGTTAAGTAATGGGTAAATGACTAATCAAGTACTCGATACAATTTGTATAAAGGGTCGCTGCAGAGTCACAGCGGAGATAGGTCCGGGACCCAGTGTGAGCCACGACTGAAGCAGTCCTGGCTCATACCAGGTCCGGACCACTGCGGCTCTGCCATTTAAATGTAGTAAGGACTGGGCAGCTCCTACTGCATTTAAAAGGCAGCATCATCGTGCCTCTGCCTCCCTGTGCCACGGAGACAGTGCTGAGGGGAACCAGCTTTTAAGCCAGCTCCCCCCCCAGTTCCTGCTTCCCCCCCCCCTTGCTGCCTCTGATCTGGAGGCAGCAAGGATGGGGAGGGGAATGCGAGTAGTCAGCTCAACTAATCGATGACTCTTTTACATCCCTATCCTTGAAGTCTCAGAAATAAAACGAAATGACAAGGGCCAAACTGCCATCCTACCGTGTTAACCTACCACGTGTTCTCCACCGGATTTTCCACCCCGTGGGAGTAACACTGAATTCCTGTCAGGAAATCACCCTCCCTTTTGGCCAGCCCGATGACACGTTAGGGGCTCAGTCCTGCAGCTGCTCAAGGATTGTACCGATTCAGATGAATGAGACGGTTCTTCCGTCCATAGGACGACATGGCCTGTCCACGCCCGATTGCAGCCGCTCACGGTGGTGCAGAGGGATTGCTCATGAGAAGGTACTTGAGCTCTTGTGTCCTGCTGTTAGAAGAGTGATGGGTTGTGACGGCAGACCTGGCCTCCAAGAATCGACTCATCCCTCTGAGGCTTTGTGGGACAGGCAGAATTTCTGTCTGCTTGAAAAGAAGTCATTGCTGGGTAAGGTGGCTAGCCGTGCCCAGGGCTGCAGGCACTCCCGAAGGCCTTGTTTTCACTGTAACCTTCTCCTCTGCCCACCTGTATGCATTTCATCCACACTGATCCTGCACCCTGGCGTGCTGAGCAAACACAGCGAGAGACAGTCCCTGCCCCAAAGAATATGCTGGGTGAATAGCCACGGGTGAGGGATGGGCAGGGTGGATTATTACCCCTATTTTACAGATGAGAACTGAGGCCCAGAGAGATTTGGTGACTTGTCTAGCCCAGCGTCCCACAGAACCAAGAACAGAATCGAGCCTGCCAGAGTCCCACTGACGTGCCCAACAGGCAGATCAACGTCATCCCGTTGTTTCCTTGCACTCTCTCCTCTGTCTTTATCCATCTGCTGTCTCTTGGGTTATGCTTAGATCAGGCCCACTGACAGGGGGGCAAATAGGGCAATTGTACAAGGGCCCAGGATGGACATCAAGGTGCTTCAAGAATAGAGGAGAGCTGCATTTAGTGCATAGGGGGCCCAGGGCAGGAGGAAATTGTGGTGTTCAGGAGTCAAGGCTGGGAGTGGAGGATCCTAGGGCTGGAGGGGTGAGTGTGGGGAGGGGGGAAGAGGGAGACATTTCAGAAGGGCAGGGTTTTGGTAGATTTCTGATTAGAAAAAGAGTCATGCTGGCTCAGCAAAAGGACAACAAACAAGAGGCAAAGCATATTGATTCTAAGCTGTATCATGAGCGTTGGGTGTACCTAGAGGGAGAAAGCACATTCCTAGTGCATCCCACCCCCGGCCCCCCGCTCTACTGATTAAAAACTGTCGGCCAAGAATAATATTGACAGAAAAATGAAATCATCTACTTGGGCATTTTACCAGTAGGAAGACCAGATTACAGCTGGAGTTTCAAACTTAGGTTTGGCTTTGCCAAGGATAAGACGTTACTGTGCTAGCAGAGAGCATGTTGGTAGAGCAACCCACGAGACCGATTGTGTTTATAGTTGTCGCTCATCAGTGTCAACAAAACCACCCACAGAGGGGGAGACTTCCATCCTTCTGTGCTGGTGGGAGCCACGGGCTTGGTAGGAGGGCTGCCAGGAAGATTGAAGGCATGTGGCGTAGTTTGCTTTGCCCTCGCTGTCCCTTGGCATGTTTTTGTTTGTATAATGTATTTCCCCAGGCATGTTTAGTTTAGACTTGGCATGTGGCTTTTCACGGGGGTTCTGTCTTTTACCCTGTTGCACACACTGAGAGCGGGGTTGACCTTAAGTGCTGTAAGGAAGTGGGATGGGTTTGCTCAGGGGCTCCGAAATCTGGATGACCTCTGTACTACATGGCCCTGACTTCAGACACTCCCGCTTGGATCAGAAATGAATTTAGTAAACTCAGCCACTGGCTTTGTCTCAAGGGTTTATTGATTTTTTTTTAACAATCATCACGTATAAGCCACGGTTTTGATTCCTAGACTTGAAGGCCAGAGGGGACCACCGTGATCGTCTCGTCTGATTTCCAGCACGTCCTAGGGCCTCCCCCACCCCTGCTGTAGAAGGTCCATAACCTCCGGCTGAGTTCGGAAGTCCTCGAATCATCATTTCAAGACTTCAAGTTGCATAGAATCCACCTCTTTTTCTGTGGCTCAAACCAGCAAGTGACCCATGCCCCAGACTGTAGAAGAAGGTGAAAAACCTCTGGTGGTCTCTGCCAATTTGACTGCGGAGAAAATTCCTTCCCAAAGTCCAAATACGGCAGCCAGATTCTACGCATACGGGCAAGTCCCACCAGCCAGACACCTGGGAAAGAATTGTCTGTAGTAACTCAGAGCCATCCCCAGCTAGCACCCCATCTCTAGCCACTGGAGAGATTTGCTACCAGCTGTCAAGATGGGCCGTGTGTAGTGCTAGGCAGTCTCATCTTGCTGTCCCCTCCATAAACTCAGTTTTAAAACAAGTGATGTTTTTGCCCCCACCATTCTCCTTGGAACACTGTTCTCAGTTCCTTATCTTTTTTATGGTTAAAAACCGTCCCCTGATATCAAGCCTACACTTATAAAAGGCCAGTTTATAGCTATTTGTTCTTGTGCCAACATTGGCTCTTAAACCAACTCCTCTCCCTCTCCGGTGTTTATCCCATTCCTGCATTTATAAAGAGCAATCATATCTCCCCTTAGAATTACACCATTCCAGTGGAGGTCTCACTGGTGCCTTGTATAATGGTACTAACACTTCCCTGCCTCTTCTAAAAATAGCTCACCTGATCCATCTTAGGATTTTATGAGTTATTTTTGTGGCCACGTCACATTGTTACTTCACAGTCATCTTGTGATCAACCAGTGGCCAAGGTCTTTCTCCACTTCTGTTGCTTCCAGCAGACTAGAGAACCTTGCCTTCAGAAAAAAACAGACTTTGTCTCCCTCAGGGAACTGATGGACAGGATCCCATGGGAGGCTAATAGGAGGGGAAAGGAGTCCAGGAGAGCTGGCTGTATTTTAAAGCCACTTTATTGAGGGCACAGGAACAAACCATCCCAATGTTCAGAAAGAAGAGCAAATATGACAGATGACCAGCCTAGCTTAAGACAAGAATCTTTGGTGAGCTTAACCACAAAAAGGAAGCTTATAAAAAGTGGAAACTTGGACAGATGACTAAGAAGGAAGAAGGGAGAATCACAGACCTGTCAGCCTCACCTCAGTCCCTGGAAAAATCATGGAGCAAGTCCACAAGGAATCCATTTTGAAACACTTGGAGGAGAGGAAGGTGATCAGGAACAGTCAACATGGAGTCACCAAGGGCAACTCTTGCCTGACCCACCTAATTGCCTTCTGTGGCGAGGTAACTGGCTCTATGGACATGGGGGAGTCAGTGGATGTGATGTACCTTGACTTGAGCAAAGCTTTTGATAACGTCTCCCACAGCGTTCTTGCCAACAAATTGAAAAAGTATGGATGGGAGAAATGGACTAGAAGATGGATAGGAAGCGGGCTAGACCATCAGGCTCCATGAGTATTGATCAACGCTCAGTGTCTAGTTGGCAGCCAGTATCAAGCAGACTGCCCCAGGAGTCAGTCCTGGGGCTGGTTTTGTTCAACATCTTCCTAAGTGATCTGGATGATGGGATGGAGCTTCAGCAAGTTTGCGGATGACACAAAGCCAGGGGGCAAGGTAGATACATACGCTGGAGGGTAGAGATCGGGTCCAGAGTGACCTAGACAAATTGGAGGATTGAGCCAAAAGAAATCGGATGATATTCAACAAAGACAAGTGCAGAGTCCTGCCCTTGGGACGGAAGAATCCCAAGCATTGTTACAGGCTGGGGACCAACTGGCTAAGCAGCAGTTCTGCAGAAAAGGACCTGGGGATTACAGTGGATGAGAAGCTGGAGATGAGTCAGCCGTGTGCCCTTGTAGCCAAGAAGGCTAATAGTCCATTGGGGTGCATTAGTAGGAGATTGCTAGAAGATCTAGGGACGTGATTATTCCTCTCTGTTCTTAACTGGTGAGGCTTCATCTGGGAGTATTGTGTCCTGTCTTGGGGACCCCACTGCAGAAAGAACATGGGCAAATTGAAGAGAATCCAGTGGAGGCCAATGAAAGTGGTTAAGGGGCTGGAGCACATGACTTATCAGTAGAGACTGGGCTTATTTGGAGAGCAAGGGGGGATTTGAGAACAGCCTTCAACTACCTGAAGGAGGGTTCCGAAGAGGATGGAGAGAGGCTGTTCTCAGTGGTGGCAGATGGCAGAACAAGGAGCAATGGTCTCAAGTTGCAGTGGGGGAGGTCTAGGTTGGAGATTAGGAAAAACTATTTCCCTAGGCGGGTGGGGAAGCACTGGGATGGGTTCCTGAGGGAGGGGGTGGAATCTCCATCCCTAGAGGTGTTTAAGTCCTGCCTTGACAGAGCCCTGGCTGGGATGATTGAGTTGGGGTTGGTCCTGCTTGGGGCAGGGGGCTGGACTGGATGGCCTCCTAAGGTCTCTTCCAGACCTAATATTCTATAATTATAGAAAAAATTCTTGTTGTTAGTCCCATGATGTCGCATGATGAAATGTTGTTCTGTTTTTATTACTCCAGTTTTCAAGGTCATCCACCTGCATGATTTACAGGTCCACCTCTGTATTGGCCATACCTCTCAGCGTTGTCACAAACTTCATTAGCACTGTGTTCTGTGCGGCTGTTGAAAGTATCTTCCGGAAAGTGATAGGGTTTAGAGAAGAACTTTTCTTTTAATTTGGTTTACTCGCTGGCTGAGTTAATTTGTTACTGCATGATTGTTGAATGCTATGAGTGGATGGTGTTTGTGTATAATTTTTAATTCTGCTGGGTGGGTGTTTTTCTGTTGTAAGATTAATGGTCATGGTGCCTAAGGCTCTTTGTGTAGGTATCATTTTTTAAACTGCTGCATATGTCTAAACCAGTAACAAATACCTACTGCATCGTAGCAGCGTGCCAGCTACTACCTGAGCAATAAATGTTAAAATTGACCAGACAGGTCCTTTTTTGAGGAAAGTGCATGAAACCAGCTAAGAGCATCAGTGGTGCAAAGTAAATCAAGTTCAAGGTGTTATCAGTAGCACAGGTAAGGACTGAGTCTCTTAAAAGCTTTATTATTACCTTAGCTCTTGACGCCATCGCTTCTTTGTTTTATTTTTATTTCATTTATTTTAACCAATAAATTATTTTGGTGCTTTTGCCACCAGAGGTATCTGTGTAAATACAAGCAGCGCTAAAGCCAAACAACACCTCTTAAATTAACAAATATTTCCTTCAGCAAGCCACTGTGACCAGACATATTTTAGGAGGCAAACTAAAATTACAGCAATGGTCTCTCTTTTATTTGAGTAACTGTTAAACTTTTTAAAATGTAACTGGGCTGCCAAATATTTATCTTCTGTCATGAAACAAAAATATTTGTTTGACATTCTATCCTCCTTGGCATTTAGCTGTTACTTGGAGCTCTCTAGAGCTCCTGTATCCTCCTGAAGACTTAATGCAGGTGACGGATACTTAGCACGCAGCCCTTAGGTAGATCTGTAGTCGGTGTAGCTCTGGATTCAGCAAAGTACTTAAGTAAGGATTTAAACTCCATTGGCTTCTGTGCAAGGTGTTTGGCAGGACGGTTGGTGGGATCTGTGCAGAAAAGCTTTTTAGGCCATTTCCAGAGATTTAGAAAACATTTGAATTGGTGCTTTACTCTGAGTTATATGCAGTTGGCTTCACTGTAACAAAGAAAACGCGGTTTAAAGTCTCGGGGCGAGGGGGGATTGTGTTAGTCTGTAACTCTAAAACCAACGAGGAGTCCTGGGGCACCTTAGAGATGAACTGAACTATGTAGACGCCTGAGCTTTTGTGGGCAAAGCCCACTTCCTCAGATGCGCTGCGAGGGGATACAAAAAGGGGGCCAGTAAATGGCCGCACAGCTGTGCAGATGAGAGGGAGCATAGCACTCGGTACAGTAACGAGATTCCCACACTAGTGAGCACTGCTCTTAGTAACATCTACAGGATCAAGCCTAAATCCTTTTTTTTTAAAAATCTCTCTGAAACATTTCTGAAGTGGTTAATTCTCCTTCACGAAAACTCAAGTGGCTTCTAAAGAATCGCCGGTCTTGAAGGGGGGGAAACTCGGGTGTCTGCGACCGGGATACAAGGACCGGTGTGGCCCCTGTTCTGATCCCCTGCATGACATTGGCCAGAGAACTTCCCTGAATTAATTCCCATTTGGACTCAAGCAGAGCTTTTAGCCAAGGGGTGGGCAGTAATTCTCACAGGGGGGCGACGTAATGAATATTGGTACATGGTCATGAACCAGCTCCATCTCTGGAAGAGGCGGGACTGGGGACTGGCTTCCTCCCAGAGTTGTCTGGGATGGGAGTCTTTGAATTAAAACACAGCAAAAGGTTTGTGGTTCCCGGCCCCACCACTACCGCGTTACATGGTGGCCGCCCCCTAGTGTTGCTGCAGCTATTTAAAGGGCTCGCGGCTCTGGCCCTCCACAAGGTAGCACCGCGAGCCATGAGCCATTTAAATAGGATCTTGCTGCCTTAGCCACAGCCTGGAAATTTGGTGGCACCAGCAGCAGGATATAAATAGAAAGCAGCCAGACGCAGCCCGGGCCCCATCTTGCCCAGCCCTGTTTTAGACAAACATCCAGTTTTTTAAAATTGCCACTGATGGAGAATCCACCAGAACCCTTGGTACATCGTTCCACTGTTTCACCTCGCTGTTAAATTTGTGCCTTATTTCCATTTTGAATTGGTCTAGCTTCAACTTCCTTTTTACTGAAAAGAAACTAATCCCAGTTTAAAACATACGCTCTGTTGCCTCTGGCAGGTTTTCTTTCATTCTGGTATAACTATAAGATTAAAGTTTGATGGCAATATCACCTCTGTCCTACGGAAAATCATCATCGTCTTCATCCTCCTCCTCATCATCTTCATCAAACCTTTCCTTTCTGCCTGTTTCAGACTCTCTTCTGCATCTGTGAGTAAAAATCCTTAATTCACTTGGACCATTTTACTGTCTCTTCAGATAAAAGTTTAATCAGCTAGAATTATTGTCGCAATATCCTTGTAACCTTTGTGCGTCATGCATGCACCATCTCACTTAAAATTTAAAATCACTGCTGTGTAGACTAGAATTGCCCCCCTCTCCCTTATTCCTTATAGGGCTATTTTTGCATGGAAACTCATCTCGAGATCATGTGAAAACTCAAAAAGCTGTAGCCTGAACATTGCTCACTTTGCACTGAAGTGTCTTTCATGCCCTTTTAATTACTTTAATAGAGACATGTTGCTTTATGGGTGCTCTTTATTAATACCACTAAGTTTTTTTTATTGTTGTTTAAACACTTTCTCTTTCTATCATGTAGATGTATTTAATCCTTTCTGTCTTGAAAATAGATGAGTGTGTCGCGGCACGCAAAATGTTTTGACGCTTCTATTTTACATTCTTTGGCGGGGAGGGGGCGGCATTCTGTTCTTCAGAACGGTCTCTCTTCCCTGATGTGTCTCTGTTGTAGCAGAAGCAGAGGGGTAGCAAAAGGCGCATCCTCCCTGGAAGGAAAAAAAATCACATCTCTACATATCTTGTTAATAATATGTTATCTTATTATAACAGAATATCAGAGTGGCTTCTTGCTACGTGTGCTATGGGGTAGGTTTTCTTTAGGCTCTTCAGTCTTCTGGGACATAGCCTGAAAGCCCAAATGACTATTCTGTCAGCCTATAGGACAAAGTTATGATTCAGAGACCAACTTTACCATGTGTTCTGATCCAGTCCATTTCTCTCCAGGACAGTAGCTACGTATGTGTTTCTATTCTGCCTTGGATTGGCATGCTTTCATTAATCGGGCCTTAGATTGAGTTATGCAGCACTGAGGGTGTGTCTCGTAGGGTTGTTATCTTTGACCTATAAAAGAAATGGGACATCTGGACTGACCATAAGTCCATCGAACTGAACAACTGACAATGCATTGAGCACCCTTACAGATTTCCTGGAACAGCTGTCTCAAGAAAGTAACAATCCTGGGAAAATCTGGACAGCTGGCAACCCTACTGTGTATACCTTAATATTGTATGATACTAACTAGCTGAGTGAAGTGATGCAAAGCCCCTTAGCGACATAGTTATACTGGGGAAAAAAATGTGTAGATCAGATTGTAACACACTGCATATATTAGTTTTTCAAACATGTATCTTATTTGTTTAAAACATTTAGACTCATGTTCATTGAAAAAAAACTAATTTGGGACATTGAGTGGAATTGTTGAAGGCACCTAAGTGGTTTACGAACCCCCTAAGTGGTCTAGGAACCTAACTGCCACAGTAGATTGATTTAAATCATGATTTAATCAGCAAACAAGAAACCTTAATTTAAATAGTCAATTTTAATCTTGCTCTGTATATTTTTTATTTATTTTTATTTATTTACTTTTTATTTATACTCTCAAAGGAAGGTTGAGTCCCACTGGTTGGTATATCTATACCTATTTTGAGTAATTATATCACATATTCAGATTCTTAATTGTTACAGGATTTTTAATTGCTAGAAAATGGTGGAAGACACATTCTTATTTATTAGAAGATTCCGTTTTTACACATGATTTGTATCAAGCTGCATTGAATGGAAATGGGAATTCCCAGTAAAAATGCACAAAAACAACATTTTAACATTTGTTTTAATTAAATAAATAAAATCCTCTTAAATGGGCTGGCTACATAGGGAAAAATGTTTTGTGTCTAAAACTAATTTACTAAATAAATGACATATAGGAGTTAGCGAATTCAGCTGGTTGTTTCTGATCACCATGTCTTCAAGATTTTAGAATTAGTAGAGCACACCCTTTCGGGCCTAGTTTTTATTCATGATTTGGAAGAGGAAAACAAGCGTCCCTGCTCTTTTCAACTCCCAATTGGTCTTTCAGCTTGGAATCAACTATTCATTGAGTTGAGCCAGTTGAGCAAATTGAAATGAAGAAAATATTCTCTCTGCACCTGCAGAAAAAGCTGCTGCTGTCAAAAGCGGGTTTAGCACTTCAACCAACTCTGTTTCTAGGTGCTTAGCCAGTGACTGCCACCTGTTCAATGGTCTGACTCTATAAAACTGCAGCAGAAAACGGATACTGTTTTTAAATATTACTTTTGTCGTTCAGATTATTTCAACAGATTATTGTACATCTTGGCCTTAACATAAAAAAGATTTAAATTAAAAAAATCTAGGTTTTTTAAATGTATTTTTTATTCACTCTGCTCCTTTAAGGGCCTAAGTCACTTTTGAAAATCAGACTTAGCCACCTGAAAATTTATTGAACAGCCATTTGCTGGTCATTTCCTGCATTTAAGTGCTATGAAGAACCTTAGTTGAGTTTTAAAAGAAAACCAAAGCAAAAAAAAAATGATTGGAGTACATTATCGAAGACTGTCTTTGGACTTAGAAAGGTCCATAAGTGTTTGAATGGGTTTTACTTTGCGTAGGTCAGTTTAATGTGCCATACAGGTTCTTCAAGGCTTCTATAGTGTCTGGATGGCTTTGCATCGCTATTGTGTTTGTTACTGGAGCACTTAACTTTAGCTGGGCAGAGCTTTCTGTTTGGGAAGTGTATTGTAATTGCCACAGCACACAGTGAAATAGAAAGGCGAGAGTAAAATTGTGGGACTTCCTGACATTTTAAAATAACCAGCAAATCAATGCCACTCAGTTTCCTAGTGTGACAAAGCTCCTACGAAAAACTCGGTGGGTCCTGCGCTTCCTGGCGGATTTGCTTGCCGCAGAGGCTCACAGCAGCCCCCAGTTTTAGGCCCCATGCCCAGGGCTTGCATTTGCTGTTGGCTGAGCTCTTTTCATCATTGGCCAGCGTATGGTAACACAGGGAATAAACTCCACAGTCCTTTTCCCTGAGGGGAAATGGGGAGGTGGGTGTTGGGGGGAACCTGGCCCACCCTCTACTCCGGGTTCCAGCCCAGGGCCCTGAGATAGTAGCTGCCTGTGTGAATCCCCGACACCTGCTATAAGACAGCTCCAAGACCCCCGGGCTACTTCCCCCACACCTTCCCCAGCCCTTTCCTTCTCTCCGGTTCATCCTCCTAGTTTTGGTCTCCTTTCCTCCTACTTCCAGCATCCTCCTCCTCCTCCTTCCTCCCAGCTGCATGCCCCCTACAACTGCAGGCTCACTTCTTTTTACAGCCAGTCTGAACTGGTTTTCTTAATTACCTCCAGGTGTCCTAATTGGCCTCGGCTAGCCTGACTCTGCAGGCCTGGTCAATTAGACCCAGGTGTTCCACTGCCCCTGATTGCCTCTGCTAGATCTAAACCAGCCCCTCCCTGTTACTCTAGGAGCGGGGATCTCCTCAGTCTGAGGCTTATACAGCTCCCCTCCACCACTTTTGTATAGCCTTCTGCTCTGACCCTGTCACACTAGATATAAATTCACAGTGACTCCACTGATGTTGCTGAAGTTACTCTGGATCCACGGCAGGTGTAAGTGAGGGCATGTCTTCACTTCAGGATGGGTCAGCAATCGATGCAGCGGGGCTCGTTTTCTTGTGCCTAAGATAGATACGATAAATCGATCACCAAGCGCTCTCTTATCAACTCCACTACGACCTATCTCACAGAACTGGAAGGAAACTTGAGAGGTCATCCAGTCCAGTCCCCTGCCCTTAAACCCTGGGTTTAGCAGGCCAATGCTCAAACCACTGAGCTATCCCTCCCAAGAAGGAGGGGTGAGAAGAGTGAGTGGAGCCAATGGGAGAGCATCAGCTGTCGACTTATTACAGTGAGGACACTGTAGCTGAAGTTGCGTAACTTACATCACCAGCCCGCAATAGCACAGACAAGGCCTAAAAGCTCAGCCTGGTCCTGGGAGAGTATGTTCTGGAGGCCTGGTCCGGCTCCCATTGAAATCACTGAGAGTATTCCCATTGACTGTCATGGGAGTTGGATCCAACCTTAGATGCATAAGAAAACAAGGGGAACAGAAGTCGATGTGCCATGTCGTAAAGCTTCTCCTTGGAGGGTATGCATTCTAGCTTGAATTTCTGTGTTTTAATATTGAAGATAATCAAGATAGAGGCAATAAACAGCATTCACATTAAGTTTTGTTTGAAACCCCCTAACACGATCAGAAAGATGGAGGAGATATAATTTTTTCCCTTTGGCTTCTGTGTTTACTCTCCCCCTTCCCTTGTGCATAGCTTTTTTTATTTTTTAAATAAATAATCATATTTTAAAAGCAGTGTAAATAGATTGCAAAGTGTGCGCCAGTGGGGTGGATAAATATATTCCATCTGGTAGGGAGTGATCATTCAATAATTCACGACTGGCAAACCCAGGAGTGTATCTATTTTTGCCTTCATGGATACTTTTTTTTTTTTAATCCCACAGGAGCTAATTATGTTTTCTTTGTACATAATGTTTAATAATTTTTTTATATTCTGACACTAACTCCTCCAACTACAGATTCTGCTTTTTTTTTCCCAAAATGTGCGTGTTGGCGGGCAGAGGGCATTAGTTACTTTTCTTCCCTCATTTGAAAAGAGAGAACAAGAAGACAACAAGGAAGCTTATACATAAAGCTCTCAGGCTATGTCTAGACTGCCACTTTTTATTGAAAAATTATGTTTTCTTTGTACATAATGTTTAATAATTTTTTTATATTCTGACACTAACTCCTCCAACTACAGATTCTGCATTTTTTTCCCAAAATGTGCGTGTTGGCGGGCGGAGGGCATTAGTTACTTTTCTTTCTTCGTTTGAAAAGAGAACAGTGTAGACAGGCCAAATTTGGGAAAAGCCTCTTCCGAAAAAACAATTGGAAAAAGGTACGCAAATTGCACCAAATTTTGGAAAAACCTCCTCTTTTGGAAGAGCCGTTCTTCCTCGTGAAATGAGGAGGACAGGGCTTCCGAAAGAGCGCATCTCCTCTTCCGCAAAAATGTCGGAAGAGCAGACACATTCCCTGGACACAGTGGAGTTTTTCCAGTATTCCGGAAAAACTCTGTAGTCTAGTGACAAGGAGTCCTGTGGCACCTTATCGACTAACAGATGGATTGGAGCATAAGCTTTTGTGGGCAGGGGCCTGATCTCTGTCCCTCTTTCGAGTCTTACCTGCTGACTGCAGGGACTAAAGCTAATATTTGCTCCTCTTAGCCCTTCAGAAGCTCAGGCAGCCACAGCAAAGCGAGCTGAGTTCAGAGCCGCTTTGCACCTCCTGAGCAAAATTGCCAGCATGGTTCTGGTTGCGGCAACCTCAGTGCGGAGGCTGGTGTTTCCACGCAGGCAGAATCCAAGGCCTCGGGGAGTTTGCTGGCTTAGCCAAGTCAGGACACTGTCTTGTAAATGGCGCAGCTCTGACCGGGAGTCCCAAAGCCAATAACCACGGAGCCTGAGAGGTGGTGTCTCCACAGAAACAACCCCACCGCCGTGTCAACATCTCAGTCACCTGACTCGCAAGGCTCGTGCCACGGCGCTGGAATCAGCCCGGAGCACAAGCCTGCGCCCGTTGACATGGGCTCTGAGACTTGTTCTGCAGATGGACCCCGAGTGCCCATTTGGCGTCTGTTTCAGATCACCTTGGGCCCATCTGCTTTGCTTAATAAGCCTCCAGAGTGTGCCCAGCCCTTTAAAGGACCCAGCTGAAGACACCGGGGTGAGGCTGGCCTGCACAAATTGCAGCTCTGGGGTATGTGGGCATAGACGCCAATCCCTGCTGCAGCCTTGTGCAGAACCACTCCCCTTTGGGGCCACAGTGGAGCAGCCTGAGAGCTGCTCTTACTTGCACTGCAAGGAGCTGGAACAGGATGCTTGGGCCCCGTGGCTATACCCCTTTCCCCCCGTGTCAGAAGTTAAAAGAGGGGTGGGGATATGTCCCTATGTTAGTTCTGACCCTTGTGTTGGGTTAATCTTCCCTGGGCCCAATAAACCACCAGCATAGCGCAAAGTAGACTTGAATGTGTCCCACTGTCCCTGTCCCGTTGGCTCCTGTTGTGGGGTCAGAGAGGGAGTTTAGGTGATGGAGGGGGAAGTGATCTGGGGCAGGGTCCAGGAGAGGGTAGGGGTGCAGGAGAGGATTCCGGCCTGGGGGAGGGGTGTAGGAAGGGATGCAGGGTCTGGGAGGGAGTTGAGACCTGCGGCAGGGGGGTGCAGAGAGTTTGGGTGGTGACCCGGGGCAGGGATTTGGAAGAGGGGGAGGAGTTGGGGTGCCAGAGGCAGGCTGTGATCGGGGGGCATTTACCTAGGCAGCTCCCAGCCAGCAGCCCTGCAGCACCTAAGTCTGGCTCCCTGCCTGCTGCAGCCCCAGGCTGCTGAAAACAGTGGGAGGCTCCATGTCTCTCTCTGCTTGTGTGCCAAGGGAGGCTGAAGCTCTGTGAGCTGTCCCCACTCCCAGCCCAATATTTCAGCTCCTATTGGCTGGTTTTTGGCCAATAGACATTGAGAGATTGGTCTGCGGGTGGGACAGCATACGAAGCTTCTCCCTCCTCCCACAGCGCCCAGAGCAGAGAGCCACAGGGAGCAGCCAGCTGCTTAAAGCAGTACGGGGCTGCTCTGTGCCTCAGGGTACTGACGGGGAGGGGGCCATATCTTACCCACCCTGGTTCTAAAGAGACAAGACCGACAAGGGATGAGTGGGGGAAACGGTGAGTTTCTGAAAATGACCTGGCAAGTCAGTGGCAGAACTGGCAATCGTGCTGGGGTCTCATGATTCCCATTCTCTGCCGCCTGTGTACCGTTGACAGCATCTAGTATGCTGTGGGCACTGCCAGAATCCAGATAATAGGCACGATGCAGAATTCAACAAAACACACACAGGAAGCCACTCGCCTGATACTGACTCAGAGCCTCCCAGCCCAGCTCTAGTGCCTGGCGCCCGTGTTACAACGTGCCAGTAATGCAGGCAGCTGTTGCCAGATGTTTCTGGTTTCTAAGCCCTTTTCCAGGCAGGCTGTTGCCTGATTTCTCTGGACCTGAGAAGAGCAGTGAGATCAGCCCAGAGACCATGTGGGTGGACTATATTATGTCCAAAAAACCTAATCTTAAAGTAAGGTGGGTGGGATTTAGTTTATTTCCAGCCAGTTGGCTTTTGCAGTTCATAAAAAAACAGATGACGAAGAGGAGAAAGAAACGGCGCGCACGGAAATGCGTCTCTGGGATATTTTTGTCCGTGGCAACGAAAAGGGACGTGCGTGGAAGGTGGCAATTTATCTTGTGGCCCTAAGCAAAATGGCAGGTTCGCAATTGGGTATGGAATGAAATAGCGTAGAACGCGATGGGAGCTTTTCAGAGTAAATGGGTCAATTTCCTGTTCTTCCGGTAATTGTATGTGGTGTGTCCTGGGCTCCAAACACGGGCAAATGTGATTTTTTTTTCCCCCTCCTGCTATTTTGCTCCCTTTGTACAGAGAAGGGAAACAGAGTGCAGTGATTGCTCTTATGCCCAGCTTTTGCCGGTGGCTAACAGCAGTCCATTTTCAATGAGTGCTTACTGTCTCCAAGTACAATCCAAGACACTACACAATAACCTAGTGTTGCGCGGTCTGGTGCTTTTCTGAACGAGACATCGGTCTAGGACCTTACTGTGAATGGCCCGTCTCAGCGGGAAAGGCGGTCGGCTTTTGAACCTTTCCCTCCCTAATTGCAAAATAAGCCCCAGTGCTCTTAGCCCTGTAATACGCCACATGCTCATTCTGGGATGATGGCAGACTTTCTGTTCCGTTTATGCCCTCCGCAAACTGTTGCTCTTTACAGCACAGTATGTTCCCGTCCCCCCCCCCCCAATTTGCCATGTGCTTAGCTGCTGCAGAAGTGTTGTAGAATCACAGAAGTGTAGGACTGGAAGGAATGTCAATAGGTCATCTAGTCCAGTCCCTGCGCTCCCGGCAGGACTGAGCAATAATTTGGCCCTTCCTGAGAGGACAACTTAAGAATTGCACACGGCTGAGCAGTAAGTTAATCAGTTTACTTCAGTTACCATGAACAGAGGAGCCGACAGCCACACTGGGCCCCTGAGCCAGGTGTGGGGAGGGGGCAGTTCTGTGCTCCTACCGGGGGCGGGGCCTTGGGAGGAAAGGGCGGGGCCACGGGCAGCTGGCTCCTGGCGCAGCCCAGACCGCGGCATCCTCCTCTTCCCTGCACTGCCTGGAGTGCGCCCCCAACTGCGCCGTGTGGTGCTCTAGCAGCAATTTAAGGGGTTTGGGGCTCCAGGCCCCTTTGAATCGCCAGCCCCGTGGCAGTTGCCCTCCCTCAGCGGGCCTGGTCATGAATTAAACATAACGCTTAGCACTACTGTGGCTCTCCAGGTGCTTCATGGACGTGAGTTATTCCAAGGGCCCCGTCACAGCTGGGGTAAGTCCCAGCAAGGAAGGCTGTATTGATGTTACATCAGTGCAAATTCTCTGCAGTCTACACAAGCCCTTGGAAGAGGAGCCTACCAAGCGGAAGAAGGAACTTTTTGCAGACAGGCTATAATGGTCTAGATTCTGATTGCAATTGCACCACAATAAATCCAGGATGCTCAGACTCTGGGCCTCCATCCCCCTCAGAAGGAAGTTTCCAACCAGCTCTCCCCTACGTTTCAAGAGAGAGATCTTGGAGTCATTGTGGATAGTTTTCTGAAAACAGCCACTCAGGGTGCAGTGGCAGTCAAAAAAGCAAGCAGAATGTTAGGAATCCTTAAAAAAGGGATAGAGAATAAGACAGAGAATATCTTGTTGCCTATATATAAAACCATGGTTCGCCCACCTCTGGAATACTGCATACAGATGTGGTTGCCTGATCTCAAAAAAGATCTATTGGCATTGGAAAAGGTTCCGAAAAGGGCAACAAAAATGACGAGGGGACCCATATAAAGAGATTTTAAAAAGACTGGGATTTTTCGGCTTAGAAAAGAGGAGACTAAGGGGGGATAGGATAGAGGTCTATAAAATCATGACTGATGTGGGAAAAGTAAATAAGGAAAAGTTATTTACTTGTTCCCATAATATAAGAACTAGGGGTCACCAAATGAAATTAATAAGCAGCAGGTTTAAAACAAACAAAAGGAAGTTTTTCTTCACGCAGCGCAGTGTCAACCTGTGGAACTCCTTGCCAGAGGAGATTGTGAAGACCAGGACTTTAACAAGGTTCGAAAAAGAGCTAGATACATTCATGGAGGTTAGGTCCATCAATGGCTGTTAGCCAGGATGGGTAGGGATGGTGTCCCTAGCCTCTGTTTGTCAGAGGCTGGGCTTGGATGACAGGGGAGGGATCATTTGATTCCCTGTTCTGTTCACTCCCTCTGGGGGCACCTGGTATTGGCCACTGTCGGCAGACAGGACACTGGGCTAGTGGGACCTTTGGTCTGACCCAGTGGGGCCGCTCTTATGTTCTCTTGGGAGTGGTGGCTGCAGATCTCCCAGCCTTGGGGGCACATGGCTTCTCCTCCACTGCCTTAGGGGGCAATTCCTCATCTCTCGTTACCAGGGCAACATACCGGTTCTCCAGAATCACAGTGAGGGGGTTGGAGCAGGGATAGAACACTGCGCTGTCCAGAGAACACCAACAAAATTGATTAAAGGTCCTATGAGGGGAGACTGAAGGAATTGGGTTTGTTTAGTCTGGAAAAGAGAAGACCGAGAGGGGACATGAGAGCAGCTTTCAAGTACCTATGAGATTTTATCAAGGAGAAAGGGGAAAAAATATTCTGAGGCTACCTCTGCAGATACCTCTGAGTATAGGACAAGAAGCAATGGGCTTAAACTGCAGCAAGGGAGGTTTAGGTTGGACATTAGGAAAAACTTCCTAGCTGTCAGGGTGGTTAAACACTGGAATCAATTGCCTAGCGGGGTTGTGGAATCTCCATCACTGGAGATATTTAAGAGCAGGTTAGACAGACATCTAATCAGCGATGATCTAGACGGTGCTTGGTCCTGCTGTGAGGGCAGGGGACTGGACTCGATGACCTCTCACGGTCCCTTCCCGTTCTAATGTTCTAGGATTCTATGACGGAATCAGGGGTTACTCCTCTCGCTTCTACACGAGATCAGCCACGGCTGCTCTCCAGGGCAGATGAGAAGGAAACAGGGTACACGAACCATCAAGCATCAGTTTTTTCCTGACTTGCAGAGCCCTCCATGGCCTGTCCCCACCTTACCTGTCATGGAGAATTCAGCTGCCACTCTTATTAGCCTATGATCCCAGCCGCCTTTAGCCTCACCTTACATTTTCAAGCAAGCATCTTTGTGTTTTCCCCCAGGCTGCCCCTCTTGCTTAGAAGGCGCTCCCCATAAGTCTCTGTAAGGCGGCTCCCTTTTATGTGTGCATTCATTCTCAGCTTTGTCCTACAAATATGGGCTTCATCTTAGTTTGGGGGAAGGGGGAGTATTGTGCCTACCCAAGTGGTTGATGAATATTTGTTTGAAAGTTTTCTTCAGGTGTGTTTGGATTTTCATTTTAAAAAAATGAAAAGTTTCAGTGAAAAACTCCGAAAAGTTCATCAAAATCAGGTCCCTCCCACCAAATTTCTGTGTTGGTGGTGTGAAAGGACCATTTTTTGACCAAAAAAAGTATTTTGGCCATCTGTAACTTCAGCCCTTCTGAAGATGCCCCTGTTAATTTTGGTGCCATCTTTATAGCTGTGTCTTTAGGGCCTGGTTTTAGATCCATTTGGGCCCTTCGCTTGAATGCCTGTTCTCCTTTAAAGATAAAATGAAAAAAAAATAAATAAGAACAGTATCATTGCACCTATAGAGAAGTGAAGACTTCTGAGTGCCAAGGTTACGCTGATAGTTTTAATACAAATTAACTGGAAATAAAGTCTGTTCCTGTGAATAACCTTAAAATCTGCCTCTGCCAAAAGGAGAAGTCATATGTGAAGCCAACTGAGTGACTCAGCAGCTGCTAAAGAGAGCTAAAGTTAACACTTCTGACTGCGTTGTTGAGTCTGCGTTGCTGGCATGTCTTGATATAAGATATTCACAACTCCAGATTCCACATAATTCGTTAGAAACCCAAAGTAAGTGACTTTTGACCTGCCTCATCTAACAGCCTTGAGAAACATGGTGTTTATTTCACAGCTGTTGTTGAAAGTTTGGAGCCTGTAAGGTCTAATTCTCAGAAGTAACTCAAGGGAAGGGAATTGAACCGCTCCATCGTAAAAGCCCGTTGAAAGTTAGTTCAGAATCCAGCTCTTTGCAATGTTTCATGAACCAGTTAAAGTGACTTCTCTGTTTTGGAGCAAAATATGGAAAGATGAAAGGCAGCGTTAGTCATTTTCCCCGTTTTATATAACAATATTGTAGCAAACGCTGTATTTCCCACATGTGTAAATGCATGGCCTGAATAATTAGAGAAGGCAATGCAGTGGTAATAAACCACTCCTTACGTGGTGAGAGCAGAGCAATTATTCTGTTTTTAAACTGGGGGGGAGGGTGTTAGTAATGTTCATCTTTGCTTTCGTTATTCACACTCTCCTGGAGAGAGCTTGTTTTTATTGTCGAGAGAGAGAATTTATCATTGCTTGGATCTGGGCCAGCTGGATTTATGCTAATTGCTCCTGATGCCTACAGTTTCATAGAATCATAGAACACTAGAGCTGGAAGGAACCTCGAGAGGTCATCGAGTCCAGTCCCCTGCCCTCGCAGCAGGACCAAGCACTGTCTAGATCGGGGTGGACAAAAGGGCCTCCACGGGCTGTATCCGGCCTGCCAAACGAGTTGATCTGACCCGTGGAGGCCCTGCCTCTCTCCCCGCCCCCAGGCCAATCAGGGCCTGGGGGAAGGGGGAAGCATGCAAAGTTTCCTCCCTCCCTGGAAGGAGTGTGAGACTTTGCATGCACCCCTCCGCCCCCAAGCCCTGATTGGCCTGGAGGCAGCAGGGGGAGCACACGAAGTCTCTTCCCACTGCCAGGGGCACGGGTACCTAGAGGAAACCACCAGCTGCTCAGGGTCTGTGGGTGGGGAAGCACGGAATGTCCTGGCCCCGCCCCTTCTGCCTGAGGCCCCGCCCCTTCCGGGGCAGCCCGGGGCCACTTCAAAAATTTCTGAAGTGGACCCCGGTCAAAAATGATT
Organism: Pelochelys cantorii; assembly: GCA_032595735.1. Taxonomy (NCBI): domain Eukaryota; kingdom Metazoa; phylum Chordata; order Testudines; family Trionychidae; genus Pelochelys; species Pelochelys cantorii. The sequence continues at coordinate 3,928,638 of CM064335.1, read as the reverse complement.
GTCCATCTTGTGTCTAGATCATCCCTGACAGGTGTCTGTCCAACCTGTTCTGAAATATCTCCAGTGATGGAGATTCCACAACCTCCTTTAATTTATCTAAGGTACCTAAGTGGCCCCTGTTATCAGAGAATCTGAGTAATGTAGTGGTGCCCAAATATTTTACTTCACTCCCCCCTCTTACCTGTCTGCCCCCCCCCGCCCCATGCTTGGGATGTGGGCCACAGTTAGGGCCCTGGGATGTGGTCAGGAGCTGGGACCAGGAGGCCAGGGCTACAGCTGGAGGTGAGACGGGATCAGAGGTGGGGGCAAAGGGGCACTCGCTTTCTACCCCCCACCCCAGGGTGCTGGCCCAGGCCCCACCGCTCCACCCTCGAACGTTCCTCCTTACAGGGACGCACTCCACTGTTCAGGGCCCACGGGAGAAATGCCTGTAGGATCCATGTCTGCGAGTGTTAGCGCTGGCTTCCATGGAAGGGGGGGCCAGGCCGGTCTCCCCAGTGTGCAGGCCGGAACCTGAGGCGCAGAGAGAAACTAAAGATTTTGCCCAAGGACCCATAGGGAGCATGCATTAGAGGAGGGACTTGACTGAACTCAGGTCTCCCGAGTCTCTATCCACCATGAGGTACCTGCCCCAGCCATCACAGGAAAGTGCTACAAAGCCAGGTCAGCCTCAGGGAGGTCCCATGCAGCCCGTCAGGAGAGGCATTTGTCCACTGAGGCCATGCGGCCCAGAAGCAGGGGGATGGGGATGGGGATGGTTCTGGCAGCTGGCTCTTCAGAGGAGGTAGTGGCAGACTCTGATGTTTGGCCTTTCCAGTGCTAATGAAGTAGCCCATAAGCCACCAGGGCATGGGGCCAGAGAGAACCTTACTTCGGAAGAGCGGCCTCGTGCCTCTGCTTGCACCCCACGGGAGCACAAGGCCCAGTTGCACCCAGGGACTGGCACGTAGAGCCCAAAGTGAGAACATAAGAGCGGCCAGACTGGGTCAGACCAAAGGCCCATCTAGCCCAGTGGCCAATACCAGGTGCCCCACAGGGCATGAACAGAACAGGGAATCATCACATGGTCCCTCCCCTGTCACCCATTCCCAGCCTCTGACAAGCAGACATTAGGGACGCCATTTGTACCCATCCTGGCTAACAGCCATTGATGGACCTAACCTTCATGAATTTATCTGGCCCTTTTTTGAACCTGTTAAAATCCTGATCATCACAAAATCCTCTGGCAAGGAGTTCCACAGATTAATTGTGTGCTGCGTGAAGAACATCCTCCTTTTGTTTATTTTAAAACTGCTACCCATTAATTTCATTTGGTGACCCCTAGTTCTTATGTTATGGGAACAAGTAAATAACTTTTCCTTACTCACTTTCTCCGTATCTATCATGATTTTATAGACCTCTGTCATATCTCCCCTTAGTCTCCTCTATTCTAAACTGAAAAGTCCAAGTCTTTTTAATCTGTCTTACTATGGGCCCATGGAGCAGGTGGGAGGTTGAGCTACGGGGTACCCATTTGCCATACTACAAATATAGAGAGATGCTCTGAGCCACATTAAGGTCACCTTTAAAGAGTGCTTCATGGAGTTAGTGGTGTGACAAAGCTCCTCCTTAACCTGGGTGGGTCCCGCGTTTTCAGGTGGATGACTTGCCTCAGAGGCTCGCAGCAGCCCTCTGTTTAGACACCAGCTTGCTGTTTGGGGTTACTCTCATCCAGGAGCAGTCCGAAGCCGGCTGCGGCAGCTAGCGCCCCAGGCAGAACATGCGATCGGCTCCCCCGCCTGCATGGCCGTCAATGGCCGTGACGTAATCATCGGGTGCCCCGGGCGCCCCGTGACATCATCATCCGGCGCCCCTTTGAAGGCAGCGCCCTAGACGACTGCCGAGTCTGCTTATACTCACAGGCCGCCCCTGCTCTCATCATTGGCCAGCATGAGGAAAAGAGGGGACACCAGACTTCATAGTCTCTGTGGCCCCTCCCAGTTGTATAGGGTAGGACAAACCCTTGTACCAAAGCCAGTCTCCTTCTAGTACTGAAATGGAAAGCTGGAGGGGAGGGGAGACCCAGGCTTGCCCTCTACTCTGGGTTCCAGTCCAGGGACCCTGTGATAGCAGCTGTCTGTAATATCTCTGGTAACCGCTGTGTGACAGCTATCAATCCCTGGGCCATTTCCCCACAGCCTTCCTTACACCTTGTTTACTAGAGGGTCTTCCTGGTACCCGCTTGCATTTTCTCCTCCCCAACGCTCCACCACATGCATGAGCTCCTTCCTCGCACACTGTACTAACTGAAGGGGAACTCTTTTTAATGAGTCTCAACTGGTTCTTAATTGGCCCCCAGATGCTTTAATTAGTCTGGTGCCCTGGAGTCTGGAAGCCTTCTGATTGCTTCCAGGTGTTTTAATTGGCCTGATTGCTCTGGCTGATTCTAGCAGGTTCCTGCTGGTTCTGGATCAGCCCTTGTTCATCTACACTGGGAACAGAGACCTATTTAATCTGGGGCTAATACACTCATCTCCTGTAGCCCTCTGGCCTGACTCTTTGATGGTGGTTCTTGCTTGCCTGTATCTGTGGGTTCCCATTGGCGATCCCAGGTTTCACAGTGTTTCAAGCTAGCTGGCAATATACATTCGCCCTGGATTGGGGCGTGACCTGGAAATGGCTAGCCTTGCGAGGGAAAATTGGCTTTCTCCAGCTCCTCATGACTTATTGTTCTGTGGGTTTTATAAGAAGCATTTTTGTATTCTCATGACTCAAATGTGTTTTAACTTATTCCTTTGAACCATATGTTTATAAACTCTGCTTAACCCAAAATTGCTTTTGATCATTTGGACTGAGCAATGGAGGGCGGGGGAAGGTTGCTAGGCTGTTAAAGCATTTGGTATCTTCTGGAACCATTAAGTTGTGCAGCCAGAGCTACCCAGATGGCTCCATGATCTCATCGTTGGTCCCTCCCCTCTCCTATTGGTTGTTGATAGTTGTTATGCCTTGTCTGTCTTAGGTTGTAAGCTCCTTGGGGCAGGGATTGTCTCTTCTGCTATTTGCATGCAGCACTATAGGGCCTTGATCCCAACCGAGGCTGTAGTGTAGTATATATCCTGAGTCATAATAACCATGTTGTGCAAGGTGCTGTGATAACACATCGGGATAGTCCCTAATGCGGTGTTTCTTAACTGTGTTCCTGTGTTCAAAATGGCTGCTCTTAAAGGAGCAGGCTCAATAACTCCCCTGCCCCCACCTTTTTTTTTTTTTTTTTGCTCAACAAAAAATCCTTGGTGTTCCTCATAAAAAAAAATTGTTTGGTGTTCCTTGGTCTTAAAAAGTTTAAGAAACACTGCCCTAATGCATCCTTACTCGCAAGTTACAATGGCTATTGTTTTCTCCCTTTCCTGCAACCATCACAAACCTCTCCTGGGATCTGAGTCAAGCTAGATTCTTGTGTGTTTTCAGCCACGGTGGCAGATCTACAGGCCAAATGAGGCCCATAGCGATACTGTGGCATGCCATCAGTGGTATCTGGGTGGCCTTAGTGCCTGTTTAGAACATAGTCAATAATTCTGTTTCCGCCCAAGAAGGAATAAGGCTAGGGTGTACACTAGACCTGTACATTGGCTTAAGGCAGTGGTTCTTAACCTTACTGCAGCGTTTCCCCCTTTGGTTTTCAAAATATGTTCTCGCCCCCCTTATTAAAAATCGTTGAAGTAGGTCAGTTCTTTAAACCTAAGACATATCATAAAAATCTGGCATGTCTCTCACTGCTAGAAAGGGCATCTCGCACCCCCAGGGGGTGCGTGTACCCCAGGTTAAGAACCACGGGCTTAAGGTGTGCAACTCCAGCTTTGTAAATAATGTAGCTGAAGTCCGCTTTCCTTAAGCCGAACTTGGCGCCATCTTCACACCCGGAGGTCAATGGGAGCAAACTGTCCTGTTGGCTTCCCCTACTCGTCATGACTGCAAGGAGTACTGGTACCAAACTAAACCACCCTCAGCATTTGATTTAGCGGGTCTTAACTAGACCCGCTAAATCGAACGCCAGAAGATTGATCTCTGGCACATCAGTACAGACATGGACTTAGAATCCAGCTTGTTCTCCCAGGGCTGTCTCCTTTTCAGGGCCAAGAGGAGACCGTTTTGTTTCAGTCACTGTCAGCCAGGCTGAGTGGGATACGCAGCGAGGGAGCCGAGCAGAAAAGCACTTGAGCATTTCAAGCAGCTGATGTTTTTGCAAGCATTTTTTCTCCTTCCATAAAACATTGCTCCTGTTTGACTCAGCAAGGACCTTTTCACGCTGGCTAATCCCCATATATAGGCATCAGTTCAGGGAGGAGGGCTAGCACACAGCAGTGCTTTTCCTAGCATTTTGTTTAACTAGGCTGACATTCGTCTGACAAATTAATTCCTCCAAAAACACAAACTCGTTCTGACTGACTGCAGCAACTTCCCCGAGAGCAACAGACCATGACCTGAGGTCTTAAACCTGGTTGGGGGATTCTCACAGAGGAGATCTAAGTTGGCTATGTCTGTGTGGGACAGCTACCTCCTCCATAAATAGGTTCCCAGCTTTGAGTGTAAAGTACAAACTGTCCTGGAATACCTCCCCCCCCCCCCACACACACACATGCAGCTGGAGCTGGGTGGCAGTGGAAGATAGGGAGGAGGGTGGTTAAGTCACTGTAGCTCAGAACAGCTTACACCTCTGATCTTGCACATTCCTGCATGGGAAGCACACGGTCGGGAGCACACGCCGCAGACAAATGCCGCTCTGTGGTCAACATCCACCGAACAGGAAGAGGAATGAAAATGGAGCAAGTGTGTGGGGAGAAGAGGAGGGTACCAAGCTGGAGGTATCTGGACAGTCTGACTACCCTCGCTGTGTCCACCAATCAGGCGGGGTGTGGGTTTAACAGGTGTTGTAACCATGCGTAGGCAGCCCTACACCATTCTTAACCTCTGAGGACAGGACAAGACGCAAGGAGATTAAACTGCAGCAAGGGAGGTTTATGTTGGACATTAGGAAAAACTTCCCAACTGTCAGGGTGGTTAAACGCTGGAATAAATTGCGTAGGGAGGTTGTGGAATCTCCATCACTGGAGATATCTGAGAGCAGGTTGGACCGACATCTATCAGGGATGGTCTAGACGGTGCTTGGTCCTGCCGTGAGGGTCAGCAGGCAGGTAAGACATCTCAGTTCCTATTGATGGGAGCCGACAACTGCACAGCATGCGCCCCCGCCCTGGCGTCCACCAGCTAGTACCGGAGGAGCCCAAATCGCCCCTGTTGTAGAGGGGTAGCAGAGATCCCAGTTGAACACACCCCAAATCACTAGCCACATGGAGAAAAATTGAAAAGGCATCAGTTATACCGATGCCTTGGGGTGGAAACCCTCTTTTTGTTTCGTGTTTGTCCAGCGCCTAGCATCTTGGCATCCTAGTCCACGACTACGGCTCTCCAGAGCAAGGGGATACTACAAATGAGTACTATTATAATCATCCAAGCTGTTCCTTTTTACTGGCAGATGACAATGCATTTTGCAGAGCTGGCTTAAAACAAGGATATTTATGAACCCAGGAGAGAGAGTGCAAGGTTGCATCATGAAGCTGTGACGTCAGCCCTGCCTTCCAGATCTCGGTCCCAGTGCCTTTGTGTTTGGCTTCTTTCAGAAAATTGCAGAAAGTCCTTGGTGCCGTAGAAAATACAGTGGGTAATTAGCGGCGGCCTGGAAAGATGGGCAGCGGGGAATAAGCTGTAAACCCCAGTACCTTCCCACAGGTGGAGTCCACCAATGCCACAACCAATCTGCTCGTTGTGGCTGTTTTGACACCACTTCATGGACGAATGTGACTCTGAAACAGGGTCTGCGTAAAGGGATGGTACCGCATATACCTGCCACACATGTCTGAGCTCACTGCATTGACTGTGTCAAAAGCCTGGATCGCTCCTAACTCGCCGACCTGAGGGAGGATTTCACTAGGAGAAAAGTCTTTACCTATGAATCTGGCTGTTTAAAAGAGAACCCTGAGTCTTCACTGAATGTTTGCTTTCCCTGCCAACCACAAAGGAGGACAAATGATTCCAGGAGAGCTCAGCTAAGTTACACACAGCCTGTGGATTAACTTTTCCAAGGAAATCTGGCAGGCGCTGGTGCTATTTGATTGATAATGTGTTTCTGAAGTGCCTGTATTCCATTTCTGTGTGCTCTCCCCGGCCAGACTTCCACCGAGTCCCCGTCGGGCTGGCTGGAGGGCCTCTTCTGCACTTGCAAGTCGGTATTTGCTGTCGGTGGAATGACAGATATGGCAGAATCTTTGGGAGCTCTTACTGTGTTCGGTGTGTGTAACATTGTGAGCCAGGGATATTACTGGTTCCAGCTGGATTCTCCAGAGACCAACCAAGAAAGAAAGGATTTGGGGATAAATTGCCTGACTTTAGACTGTCTGACAGGATCTCTCTTTGGTGCGACTCAGCAAAAAAAAAAAAAAGGTTCCCCCTTTCTGTCCACACAGGGCCCAATCCCGCTAGGGAAGGGGGTGAAAGGATTTTGTTCTACTGAGGCCTCATGCGATTGAGGGGTGATCTTCTAGTAAGCTTGTAGCAGGCGCGTAGGAACTTTGATTGGTTTTTAAAAGTGTTCTGTAACACTTTCACCTTTTAGGAGAAATGAGCCTTCTTCACAAGACCTACATGGTACAGGTTGGACCTCTTTTGCCCAACACCCTTGGGACCTGAGTGGTCCCGGGTGGGGGATTTTGCCAGACCAGGGGAGGTTATTTCTGGACCCCCTGCTGTTGGCCCCACCTCCTGCCTTGCCCCACCCCCCTTCTCCGGGCTTCCTGGCTGCCCCCACAGCCCAGCTGAGCTGTGCGCCAGCTCCCACCCACCCCCCATCACGCCAGCCTCCTGGCCCCCCTCTCCCTGCAGCACTCCTGGACTCTCTGATCCTGGAACACCTGTAGTCTTTCCGGACCGTGGATGTTGCCAGACCAGAGAGTTCCAGTTTATGAAGGTGCAGCCTGTAATGTGTAAGAGTCCTTGGAGTGCCACAGAGGGGGAATACAGGGTACAGTTCCCCGACCTTGGACGATAGGGCCAAAGGGGGTGGGGGGGCTCCCCATCCCTGTGTCAGTCACGTAACTGTGCCTGCTTCCCAGAAGATGGCTGGTAGTAGCTCTGGGAATGCCACTTTCCATCAGCCCCTGATGCAGGTAGTCTGGGCAAGGCACCGGACATCCTGGCTTGATCATGGAAAAATGAGTCTGAGACCGCTAGCTGGGTTCTGCTGAATGGTGGCCCTTCCTTTGGCTGTCCCTGCTAGACCTGTGAACTCAGAGCGTCCGCAAAGACCTGGGCCTTAACAACCTGGTGTTTCGTTAGTGGAGCTGGCTAGTCGTGTTCAGATGAACCTCAGTATGGATGTGGAGGATTTCTCATGTCTTTCCCTTTGGAAGGGAGAATGGGAAGTGACTTTCATCAGGATGGAGATGAGCTGTTCAGTCATGTCAGCGGTAACTGGCACCAGCAGAACGGCTGGCGTTAGAAGGGACCTTCCCAGGATGTTTAAAATATAGCAGCCAAGCGTCAGAGCAAGGTTAACCTTTGCCACCAGAGTGGGAAGGGAAGTCTTCTCTTGGAACAGGAATGACTGAGATGGGGTTATTTTTACCCCTCTACACAGTAATCATCCTCATTCGGTCATTGTGGAATCTCCATCACGGGGGATATTTAAGAGCAGGTTGAACATACACCTGTCAGGGATGGTCTAAATGGGGCTTGGTCTTGCCATGAGGGCAGGGGACTGGACTCGATGACCTCTCGAGGTCCCTTCCAGTTCTGGTGTTCTGTGACTATATGATTCCAGCCCTGCAGGTTGGACAATACCATGACATTTGAGAGACCAAGGGGCTGAGGTAATGTCTTTTCTTTTTGCGGGGGTTAACTTCTGTTGGCGAGAGAGACCAACAGCACTTGGTCCAATAAAAGATATGAGCTCACCCACCTTGTCCCTCTGATAGCCTCAGACCAATATAGCTACAACGCTGCATAGCATAAGATGGCATTGACAACTTGGATATGTTTATGCATTACACGTAAACATGCGCACCTTTTTTAATACGTGTCATTTAACTATGTCGTTAGTAAAGCCGAGGGTACGTCTACACAGCAAGGCAAAAGTCGAATTAAGCTATGCAACTTGTCAATTGCGTAGCTTAAGTTGAAGTAGCTTCATTCAGCTTTTGGTGCTGTCTACACAATAGATAGTTGAAGGAAGATCACTCTTCCTTCGACTTCCCTTAGTCCTCGTACAATGGGGATTGCAGGAGTCGGAGTAAGAAGTCCTCCAGCTCAACATTATTTTGAAATAATGGCTTGCAGGGTAGACACGCTCTTTGTTATTCCGAAACAACGCTGCTGTGTAGACGTGCCCGGAAAGTATTGTAAACATGTAACTAACTTGGCACCACTTGCTTATCATCAGTTATGCTGAAATAGCCCAGAAGAGTGCCCGTCAGGGATCCATTTGCTTAGGTGGCGGTGCAGATATGTAGCAAAAAATGATCTGTACCCAGACTTAAGATCCTTTTGCACGTTACTTCCCCGTGGCTGTGAATTTAGTTAGTTTCACTGTCCACCTCTGGTCCATTTCGCTGTCTGATTCTCAAGGGCAAACCCAACACTGTTGGGATTGTGTCACCTGGGTTCATGCCTTAATTAACTTAGTTTTATTTCTAAAGACCCCTTCCTATCTGGTTTTCGAAAACGTCTTGCTTCAGCTTGATGGAGCCTTAACCGTTTGCCCTGAACACTCCAATGCCATCCCTGCAGGCACTTTACAAACTGAATACTAAGCTATTCTGTACGTGCAAGAGGCTGGGTATGGGCTTAGCCAGAGAGTGGCGTGGTGCATGCGCTTTTCCCATTGCACTTCTGTGCAGTGTGGGATCCCAGAGTGATGCAAAAGACCTAGGAAGCGACGCCAGCTGTCAGCTTGATATTCGGTCAGCTCTGCTTTGACGTGAGCCTTCCTGACAGCAGAGACCAGTGGCCTTCCTGTTCCATGCTAACCCAGCCTTCCTTCTCACGGTGAAAAAGAAGAAGAATACTAGCTCCTCTGCCTTCAGAGGTGTCCTGCCCTGAAAATCCCAGGCTGAACTCTGCTGATGCCAGCATTTCGGCCACCTACTCGCGCGGGCATGGGCTGCTTTCCTCGCCATGGGGAGACACAGGACACAAGAGGGTTTTTGACACTTTGCTTTACAGGATCCCTGGATCTGGTTATCTGGCCCGTCTGGCTGAAGTGAAGAGGTGCCCGGCTAGGCGCAGGGGATTAATTGTGCTCGTGCAAGGGCAAAGAAACAGCGCCGGGTGTTTAGAGAAACACACAGCTTGTGACCCGTGGGCAAGGGAAGCCTCTGGCAACAGTTCCTACCCCACTGCATGGAAAGGGGGCAGTCGGCAGGCTCGGTGGAATTGTGCCCTGCTCAGAGGCCCCAGGAGTCTCACTGGAGGAGGCAGCAGGAAGGGGCGGAGCCTCGGTAAATTCACATCGTTCTTCCTAAGGACAGCACTGGCATCACAGGGCGCTAGACCCTCAGGTGGCATCAATTGCTCTGGGTTTCCGCACAGACAGGTCTCCAGTGTCTGGATGGCGGGGAAACGGAACCTCGGGGTCGTTTCTTTGGGAAGAGGATGGACAGATCAGTCACTGATCTCCCAATTTGCTCCTGTCCTGGAACTCTCTTGGGGACCCTTTTTCACCCGTTCCACGCACTCCTTATACAGGCAGTTCATTTTCCCCATCTATCTGCCCACATTCCCCCGCTTCCTCTTTCTGCCACCCCTGCATCAGCAGGGCACCGCATACAGAGATACTTACCTCTCCAGACTACGCATTTAACTAACGTCCAGATCCGCAGCTTGAGGAGAAGAGAGGAACTGGTGCATCTCAAATGAATCAGCTGCTACATGATGCATTTGGCCCTTTACTTTTTGCCTGGGTGCATTTATTTCCAGTGAGGTGCTGACTCTCCGAGTAGGAAACTGGGTATTGTTCTGAGGGTCACGGTCCTCCCTGTCTTTGCCAAAAATATGCTAGTTTCTGTGTGTTGGGGAGGGGGCTCCAGCTGGGGAATAGAAATGTTATCCCTTGTCCTATGCTGACTCATTAACTGCTGCTTTCTTCTCTTCTTGGAAGGGACCGGTGCCGTGAGTGTGTGTGTCATCTCCTGTGTCTCTTCCAAAGTGAATTGAACATGAAAAAAAATAGGCATTTGACTGGAAGGAGTTCTTCAGAAAATGAGAAACCCTCCTCTCCTCTCCTTGAAAGGACCTCAAATATTTATAAAGGTTTTACCCAAGAAATCCCAGCTGGTGTAAATTCTCCCAGTGCCGGGAGCTCTAATGCTCTCTTCTCTCAACAGAGATTTATGTGTCTAGCGCCTCTTAAAGAAACATTTCAGGGATTTGGCTGAATCAGACTCCCGCAGTCATTACAGGTAGAGCAGTATCCAAGCCACATGGGTCTTATCTCCAGTTTGACAGTGGATGAGGTATCTATCGAAAGCAGCTATTTTTACCTTGAACCGTTGCCATGATCTGTATTTCACAGCCCACACGAACCTGGCGACAGGTTTATTATATTACACTCACTTAACCCGGAGCCCGACCGTGTTGCTCTGAAAGCAGCATAATCAAGCTATCCCCTCCCACCAGCCACTGTGAGAGGGGTCTGTTGAATGAATCTCCATGTGGGCAGGCGGTGTTCCCTTAAGATGAGAGGAAACCTATTACCAATCCCAGTTACCTATTTTACAATAAGTAGAATCACAGCATCCTAGGGCTGGAAGGGACCTCAGGAGTCATCGAGTCCAGCCCCCTGCCCAAAGCAGGACCAACCCCAACTCAGTCATTCCAGCCAGGGCTCTGTCAAGGCAGGTCGTAAACACCTCTAGGGATTCCACCCCCTCCTTAGGGAACCCATCCCAGTGCTTCCCCACCCTCCTAGGGAAATAGTTTGTCCTAATATCCAATCTAAACGCCCCCCCCACTGCAACGTGAGACCATCGCTCCTCGTTCTGCCATCTGCCCCCACTGAGAACAGCCTTTCTCCGTCCTCTTTGGAATCCCCCTTCTGGGAGTTGAAGGCTGCTCTCAAATCTCCCCTCACTCTTCTCTTCTGCAGACTAAACAAACCCAAATCCCTCAGCCCCTCCTCGTAAATCAAGTGCTCCAGCCCCCACATCATTTTTGTTGCCCTCCGCTGGACCCTCTCCAATGCGTCCACATCTTTTCTGTAATGTGGGGCCCAGATTTGAACACAATACTTCAGATGTGACCTCACCAGTGCCGAATGTACTTCTAGCCGTGCATTCCAGCACTTGGTAGCAACACCATGCACCTGTTGGAGGATCTCAAAGGGCAATTCCCTCCCCAACCCCGGGCTTACAGACAACTGAAGCACAGAGAGAGGTAGCAAATAACTAATTGAAAAGTCACAGAGAGAGTCACTACAACCCTGGGTCCCACTCCTCCGCTGTAACTAAAAGACCACGTTACTTGCCAGGGTGATGTAAATCAGAAGATTCCTAAGTAGTCTCTCCTTCTGCCAATCTGAAACTGTTAAGTTTGGGTTTAAGGGTAAACAGTTCGAGTGACATTCATCGGATACATTCCACCTTTGGCGCTGTTAGCAACTTCTCATATGTGCCTTTCAGGATGACCTGAAAAAGAAAAGACTGAATAAGTTTGGGCTGCTTTTTTATCTTTGTTGAAGGGTAACTAAGGCCTGAAAAATTTTGGAGAGTGAGGGGGCCGGATTCTGCCTTACCCTTTTTTTTCAACCTTTAGAAATATCTAGCACGTCAAGTTTTCATCTTCCCTGAGAGCTCTGTAGAAGATGCAGCGAGCTCCATCCAGCCTTTATTAAAGGGATGGGGGTTCTAAATCCCCATGAAAGATGCTTTTCTCCCCATGCATGTTTGAGTTAAACATTCAATTCATAGAATCATAGAACACTAGGACTGGAAGGGACCTCGAGAGGTCATCGAGTCCAGTCCCCTGCCCTCATGGCAGGACCAAGCACCCTCTAGACCATCCCTGGTAGACATTTATCTAACCTACTCTTAAATATCCCCAGAGATGGAGATTCCACAACCTCCCTGGGCAATTTATTCCAGTGTTTAACTACCCTGAAAGGTAGGTACTTTTTCCTAATGTCCAACCTAAACCACCAGAGTTTGCAACTTCGTGACTCTCTGCTTTCTTGGTATTTTAGCTGTCACAAATTCTCCAAAAAAGGAGGAGCCCTGTGCACATTAAAGACTAACAGATTCCTTTGGCCAGAAGCTTTTGTGAACAACACGGACTCCTGGGGCACCTTAAAGGCTAAGGGTATGTCTACACTACAAAGTTAATTTGAAATAACAACCGTTATTTCGAATTAACTTTAATAGCGTCTAGACAGGCAAACCGCTATTTCGAAATAAATTCGAAATAGTGGAGCCCTTAATTCGAATTTGGTAAACCTCATTCTACGAGGAGTAATGCCAAATTCGAAATAGCTATTTTGAATTAAGTGCTGTGTAGACACTTATTTTGAAATAGGGGGCCTCCAGCCCTTCCCAGGGAGCCCTGGTGGCCACTCTGGACACAACCAGGAAAACTTACTCTCCTCTCCCTCAGCCCCAGAGCCATTAAAGGGGTAGACCCTGGCCACAGTGCCTGTGCCAGCTCCAAGCCTGCCAGCCCAGAGCCAGCAGTGGCCACCAGGGCCCCTGACCCAGTGGCCTCAAAACATGAGCCAGCAAGCCACTGGCAGCCAGCCCTCCACCGCTCCCCAGGAGCAGTCTGCCAGCTCCCAGGAGCCTGACAGGGGCTGGAGAAGGCGGGCGCCTTCCTGGTCCAGGGTGGAGATCATGGACCTTATTCAGGTTTGGGGGGGATGCCCCCAACCGTCCATGATCTCCACACTAGATGGAGGAACGCGACTGTCTATGGTAGGATCGCTGCCAGCCTGGCCACCAAAGGCCACATGCGAACCCAGGAGCAGGTTTGCATGAAAGTCAAGTTGGTCTGGAGAGACCCCCAACCCTGAGCCCTGAGCTTCCCCTCCCCTTTGTTCCCCTTGCTTCCCCCTTCCAGCTCCCTCCTCCCAGGTTTCCCCCTCTCCTCTCCCACCCTCTCTCTTCCCCTCTCCCACCTCCTTTTCCCAGTCTTCCCAGAGGTTCATCCCCCCCCCAGTTTTGTTCAATAAACCCAGTTTCTATTCTTGAACATACAAGTCTTTTATCTGATATCAGAAAGGGGGGCTAGGGAGGGGTAAGTGGAAGGACGTGAGGGAGGAATGGGGCATGAGGCCCCGGTGGGGAGGACCGGGGAGGCTCTGAGGGCTCCTCGGGGAGGACGCTTTCCTCAAGGCCTCCTGGATCCTGACAGCCCCCCAATGGACCCCCCGGATGGCAGCCTGCAGCAAGTGCAGCCGGGCTGATGGCAACAACCCCACGAGACGCACCGGCGTGCCCAGGGGCAGCTCTGGCTCCATGTGGCCAAGTGCTGTGGTGTCCCGAGTGCGGGCACTCAGGGCACTCCAAGACAGGACTGCTTTGCTGTCCCCCATCGAGGTAGACAAGCAAGCGGGGAACCCTGAGAACTGTCTGTCCGGGGTGGAGGTAGGGTCCCTTTAAGCACGGAGCTCAGTTAGCCTCAGGCAGCAGCCCCACACACTGAGTCCTAACCTGATGCCCTGCTGGCACTGGTTCCGGCCAGCCCTAACTTCGGTTCAGGGTCCACTCAGTGCGGACGTGCTATTTCGAAATAGCAAAATGCTATTTCAAAATAGTTTTCGTGTCTAGATGCATTATTTCGAATTAGCTTAATTCGAATTAACTATTTTGAATTAAGTTAATTCGAAACAGTGCTGTAGTGTAGACATATCCTAACAGATTTATTTGGGCATAAACTTTCATGAGTTAAAAATCACTTCCTCGGATGCATGGAGTGGAAATCACAGAGGTAGGAATATATATTATGAATATATATATATATATATCCCTACACAATGTATATATCCCTGCCTCTGTGATTTCCCATCATGACTCTGACAGAGTGGTTTTTACCCACGAAAGCTTATACCCAGTGTTACAGGATTCCTTATCATTTTTACAGATACAGACTAACAGGACTGCCCCTTGGCGACAACTTATCCTGAAATAGTTATTCCGAGTCTTTTAAACCAGCCTGTTATTTCAAAATAGATTTTGAAATAATAGGCTCTCTATTCCGGCATCCCTGTAACCCTTGTTCCATGAGGGTTAAGGGACATTTCAGAATAACAGTTTATTTCTAAATTTGGTGCTATGTAGAGAGCACCAATTTCAGAATAAGCTATTTTGAAATTAGATCAAAATAAGATACACAGTTTGTGTAGCTCAAATTGTGTATCTTATTCTGAGCTAAGAGTGCAGTGTGGATGCACCCTCAGAGTCTTCCAGGAAAAACAGGATAGACAGGAGCTATATTTGTAACGTAAAAAATATCAAGAAAAGGGGGGGAATGCATCCAGACCTTGTTCCTGTACAGTAAGCAAACATTACATTATGCCCAGTGGTTTTTTCCTTTTTCTAGTTAACTTTCTAACTTACGGTCATAGTGACCTTTCTCTGTCAATGCCAGCTTTTTACATAAAAAACATCAAACAGGAAGTTCGAAAAGAATTTTGTTTTTTTTTTCCTTTTATGGCTTCTAGAGTTTCCCAGTTTCTAGTCTCTCTGGTCTGCGAGGGATGAGTAGCAGTGTTGTTACAGTTGAGCCGCTGTGCCAAAGCCGCCAGGGTGAATGACTGCACTGCTCCGATTTAGTAAAGGCTCTGCGAATTAACTTTTCTGCCAAAACAAAACAACTTTCCAGCCTCCCAAACCATCTCTGTTTCCTGTTATGTTAATGCCATGTGGTGCTGCTTGATTTGAGTGTTCGCATAACGATTTGCTGTGCAAAATGTTTGTGTGTTTTCAAAGAGCCCTAATCAGTTTGAGAACAAACAGTTGGAAACGCCTCCCCAGTTGCTCTGACAGGACTCGCTAATCCGGTTTGTAAATCGAACCAGTGCCTCTCGAGAAGAACCTCTGGGTTGTCCACAAGTGCCTCCAGGCAGGAGCACACTTTAACATCAGGTTTGTCTTCGCCATCTCTCATCTGCTATCTGTGTACAGAAGCTCCTTACAATGGGACCAATCCTTCAACCCCCCAAAGTCCTCCTCAGGGTCAGGCATGCTGTGTCAGATGTATGTAGTCCACAACACGTATTTTCAGTGCCAATAATGCAAATGTCGTAAGCTCCTTGGGACATGAACCATCCTTGTTAACATAAGAACGGCCATACTAGGTCAGACCAAAGGTCCATCTAACCCAGTGTCCTGTTCTCTGACAGTGGCCAATGCCAGATGCCCCCAAGGGAGTAAACAGAACAGAGGATGATCAAGTAATCCCTCTGACAAACAGAGGCTAGGACTCCATTCCTACCCATCCCAGTTAATAATTATTGATAAGGCTGTTCTCCATGAATTTATCTAGCTCTTTTTTGAAACCTGTTAAAGTCCTGGTCTTCACCACATCCTCTGGCAAGGAGTTCCACAGGCTGACTGTGCGCTGTGTGAAGAAAAACACCTAGTTTGTTTGAACCCTGCTAGCCATTAATTTTGTTTGGTGAGCCCTAGTTCTTATGTTCTGTTGCTCTGTATTTGTACAGTGGCTAGAACAGTAGGGCCCTGAGCTGCTCCGCAGGACACGTCATTATAGCCAGTAAATGTGCAGTGTCCAAGTTTATGAAATATCCTGTCTGTCCTTGAGAAATGTGAATATATTATCTCCTCATTTGAGAGAATAAGGACACTTTGCTGTAAGGAGAATAAAAATAAATGGTGACCAGAATGAAATCTACAAAGCCAGGAGATGACTTCACTGTAAATACAAGTCAGGTAGATGGTGACCCCTCTCATGTGAAAGAGTTGTTAAACTGTGGACACTGGCCAAGGGCCAGGGAATAAAGTCTCAGTTTCTTTCCACCTCCGAGTGTGGGAGCTTTTAGCAAACTATTTCTCTGTGGAATTTGGGGCGATTTCCTCAAAACGAAAAATTGGTGAAAGTCAGCCCACCATAGAATCCTAGATCTGGAAGGGACCTCAAGAGATCATCAAGTCCAGTCCACTGCCCTCATGGCAGGGCCAAGCACCATCTAGATCATCCCTGATAGATGTCTATCCAAGCCTCTCCCGGAAGAGGCATAAGGGTTTTTTGCGCAAAACGGAAGCTGCTACACTGCTTCTTTTTGCGCAAAAACCCCTTGCACAAAAAGTATCAGCAGAAAATATGCTAATGACTTTGTGACTCATGCTAATTAGTTTGTCATTAGCATACTCTCTGACACAAAAACTTGTAGTGTAGACATAGCCTTAGATACCTGAAAACCGTTATCATGTCCCTTCTCAGTCTTCTCTTTTCCAAACTAAGCAAGCCCAATTCTTTCAGCCTTCCTTCATAAATCATGTTTTGTACACCTTTACTCATTTGTGTTGCTCTTCTCTGGACCTTCTCCAGTTTCTCCACATCTTTCTTGAAATGTGGTGCCCAGAACTGGACACAGTACTCCAACTAGTCAGCACAGAGTAGAGCGGAAGAATGATTTCTCGTGTCTGGCTCACCACACTCCAGTTAATACAGCCCAGAATCATGTTTGCTTTTTTTGCAACAGCATCACATTGTTGACTCATATTTAGCTTGTGGTCCACTCTGACCCCTGGATCCCTTTCAGCATGGCTCTTTCCTAGACAGTCACTTCCCATTCTGTATGTGTGAAATGGATTGTTCCTTCCTAAGTGGAACACTTTGCATTTGTCCTTATTAAACATCATCCTGTTGACCTCAGACCATTTTTCCTATTTGTCCAGATCATTTTGAATTATGACTCTGTCCTCCAAAGCAGTTGCAACCCCTCCCAGCTTGGGATCATCTGGAAACTCAAGAAGTGCACTCCCTATGCCAATATCTAAATCATTGATGAAGATATTGAACAGAACCAGTCTGAAAACAGACCCCTGTGGAACTCCACTTGTTATGCCCTTCCAGCAGGATTTTGAACAGCAGGCCATTCTGTTATCCTCATTCTGCCCACTCTTCTTAATGTGGCCTTTCTTAGGAAGGCTGCTTGTCTTCTTAGGATGGTGGAAGAGCCTCTTTTGGTGGCTGGTTGCTTCATAACCCAGGATGCCCGTGTCCTATGTCCTGGGAATTTTCTGTCCCTTTCCTCCAGGTTTCTCAGGAATTGACTCCCTGAGTATCTACTGATTTGAGACTTCTAGCCACGTTTAGTGCCCCTCTTGGTCACTGATCCTGTCTGCTTTTCCTGTCTCTGCTCTCTCCTGTTCCCTTCTTGCCAGCCCTTCCCCTTGGGGCATCTCTGGCAATCATTCCAGAAGCTGGTTATCCAAGGAGTTTTTGTTTCCTTGACGGCAGTGCAATGTTGAAATTTACACTTTGATCCCATGCATCTCCTCCAGTCCAGTACCCAGCATGCACTCCCCTCCCCCATCCTTCAGCACCTGTGGCACCCATGAGACAGGCTACAGCGGTTGGTCCCTCATCGTCCGTGTCTGGAGGGTGGTGTGTGGCCGTCCCTCAGTGGAAGGAACCCTATACACTGTCCAGACTCCCTCTAAAACTGCTTATTAACGACCCGTTAGCCTCTGTTTTAATAGCTCTTCTCTCAACCCGCTCTACTTTTTCATTCCGACCTCAGCCCTGGTGTGCATCCTCTCTAGTTTAATTCCCCCTCTTGTCACATTTGCTAGGAACACAGGCTATAAATTACAGAAGCACCGCCGTGGAATTTCCTGCCATGAATCCTCACAGGAAAGGGAGAAAAGCGGAGCTGCTACCAGTCACCCGACCCTGTGGCACAAGACAAATTGATGTCTTGAGCAGTGTAGGGGCAGCCATGGGGGCAAGCCTGCAGCTCTTCTGGTTCCAAGGATACAAAGCCCAACTGCGTTAATCTTGACAAGAAAAGCCAGTTCCTGCAGAGAGAAAGCATGTCAGCCTCATTTGTTGTCTTTTCTCTGCAAGTGAGAGTAAACCTCAGACCAAAGGAATGTTTAAAACCTCTGGGAATAGTAACCTTCAGGGGCGGACCGCTTATTTAGACCAGCAAAACACTGGTAGTGAAGGAACAAAGTTTACCAGGAAAACTGCCTTTTTGCCACTACAGTTTACTCCAGCCTCACTCCCCTCGAGCAAATGAGCATGTGGCAGGGTGATCCAGCCACACCTGGCCCCAGAGACACCATAGAGAGGTCCTCCAAGCAGGCAAGAGTGGCAGCGGAGGAGCCAACCAATCAGGGGCCAGGAAGGCCTACAAAGGGAGCTGCAAATTAGAGATGCAGTCAGTGTTGCTGGAGCCTGCAAGGAGAGAAGACCACGGGTGACTGGCTGGCTAAGGGAGCAGCAGTACCATGGAGAGCTCTGTGCAGGGAGCTAGTGTGGATTATATGATGAACTGTAACAGAGCCCTGAGGTAAGGGCTCCAGGAGGGGAAGCCCTGGAGACACCACTCTGCATCTGAGTGGAGAAAAGACTGAGACCATACAGGGGGCACCAAGATGGGCCCTGGTAAAACATGTACCCGGAAGGGGTTTTGAGTGACTCACACTAGACTGTGATTCAGCTGGAAGGCTGAGTAGCCAAAAAGGCTTTTAAAGAGACAACGCAGGCACACAACTCAACCAGACCGGGGGCACTCATGGGAGGTGAGTACTGCCCCGTTACAGAGTCCTACCAGGAAAAGCACCGTGTTGCTGGAAAAGCTGTGTCTACACTAGGGACTTTTGCCAGCACAGCTACCTCCATCAGGAATCACACACCAGCACACCTCTGACCGACACAGCTTGTGCTATAGAAGGCTGTAAATAGACATGGGTTAAATGTTGGTGTCTCAGCCAGGACCAGTCCACAAGTCTCTGGTGTGTGACTTCCCCATGTCCGGCACTGGCCTAGTGCTCAGGGTGGAGGGAGGAAGAGAGCTTCAATTCAAAGAGTGCATCCATCTTTTAGGCTACGTCTAGACAGGGGCGCTATTTCGGGATACTAGCAATTCCGCATTTTTAAACATGCCCGTTATTTCAAAATATATTTCTAGATAACAGGCGTGCTATTCCAGCGTCCCTATAATCCTCGTTCCATGAGTGTTAAGGGACTTGTCGGAATAGCGCTTTATTTCGAAATTTGGTGCTGTGTAAACAGTGACAAAATTTGAAATAAGCTATTTCAAAATTACCTCACAATAAGCTACGCAATTTTCATAGCTAAATTTGAGGTAAGGGTGCTGTGTAGATGCACCCTTAGTGAAAAAGTGTTCACACCCTAAGGGCTCAGAGATGCACACATAGGGCATGTCTACACTTTCACCCTAGTTCAAACTAGGGATGCAAATGTAGGCATTCGAAATAGTCAATGAAGCGGGGATTTAAATATCCCGCACTTCATTAGCATGATCTTGCTGGCGCGTTACTCCGATCAACAGCTGTTTCGAAAGTGAAAGTGCGCGCCGGGACACGTTAGTTCGAACCAAACCCCTTGGTTCGAACTAACGTTACTCCTCAAAAAATGAGGCTGGCCATCTCCTCACTGCTGCTTGTATGTGGAATGACCTTCCAATTCACTTGGAAATGTTTCAACTGAATGTTGGAGGTGTGTGGGGGAGGCGGGTTTGGAGAGAAGCAGTATTGTGGAAACTAAATAAGTTTGCCGGAGAGGTCTGGTTTCAATGAATTGCCTATTGAAGTTGAGAAAAACGTTTCACAATTTGTTGTCTCTCTTGACAGTATCTAACCAAAAAAAAGTTTCCACTTTGGTTCACAACAACTTTTTGGTTTGGAATTTCAATTAATTTATAGTTAAACAAAGAGGGAGAATTTTTTTTTTAAAGAAGTAGAAATCAAAGCACCCACACTTTATACTAACCCTGGTATTAAAGTGCAAGGAACCCAACACCTTAATGTCTGTCTCCTGATTTGACGTGAGCCAATATGACAAATCAGTTAGGCTTTTCCCACAATCAGAAAATTGGAACATATGGTGTACTCGGACATACAGTGTACTCGGATAAATCATCTTCCACCCAAAGTCCACAGTAGAAAAGCTGTTTTAGCCCCAGAACAGTGTTCTAGTGTGTTCTTCAGCTTGGTTGGATTCTGAGGCGTTAGAGCGACAAACTGCAAAAGAGCAGAATTGTGAAACCAAACATACATCGCTGATAGACGAAAAAATACCATTAGAGCTCACACTGGCCTTTGGGGCATGGTTTGTGCATGCAAGGTAACCAGATTACAGAGCCAAAAAAAACCGCGGTTAGATCTGTAGGCCAAATCTGGGCTTGTAGCAAGTCAGCGATTGTTGGCATTGATGTGAATGAGAGTGGCACTCATTCTTGCATCTTCCGGGGGAATGTTCAGCCAAAGATCTGACAGGGAAATCCCCTTATGGAACCCGATTCCCAGAAAGGGATGGTAAGTTAGACCTGAAATGAACTACTTTGTGTTTCTGACTGGTACAGACATGGAAGAAGAAGAGTAAATTCCCTAGGATTCATTTTCAAGTGTCGAAGGGATTAGAAGGGAAATTAAAATGCTTGTCTAAGATGCGGTAACATACCGCAATGGCAGAGCTTTGGCAAAGCCGAGGTTGAGCAGATAGCCCGTGGACAAAGGAAGCACCATTCAATGGCAGAAGCATGTTATTTACTGGTGTGGGGCTCCCAGCCAATCTTCCCCTGAGCTCAGAGGTCTGTGTTCTCCAGAAAGTCAGGTTAGACTAACACCAGGGTCCTTCATGGCCTTCAGATCCATAAAGAAGAGTTAGCTCTGATCTATGGCATGCCTGCCCAGGCTGCTGCCTCTAGAGAGCTCTCTGTAGAAATATCAGCTAAGTGCAAAAGTCCTGGTAATATTGAGGCTTTAGATCAGGGGTGGGGAACCTAAGACCCGAGGGCCGGTTGTCGCCCCCGGCTTGCCTAGATCCGGCCCCTTAGACTCAAGGCTCCCTCCTCAGCATTGGGTAGCCCGTGCTACTGCACCAGGCCCCCCTGAGGTATCCCCGGAGAGCTGGAGCACACACAATCGACTAGCCTGATAGCGAGGAATTTATTTCCTCTCTCCAGCCCCAGTTCATTGCTTCATTTTACTCCTTTTGAGTGGATTTCTGTGGGGAATTCTGCTAAACCAAAGGTCTGAACCCACATGTCCCGTGGCTTTCCAGAAACAGCTTTTTTTTTTTTTTAATAACACATATGGAATGGGAAGCATTTGGAATGAGGCAAAGAGAAAACCGGCAATTACCGGTTTATGTGTCGGTGATGCACATAGCGGCCACGCCCAACTCTGAGGCAATTGCAGAGGAAAATTCCTTAGCAAACTGCATAGCATTCCTTGGAACAGGCCAGGCTTGTAGAATTTCCCGTGGTAGGTATGAGGGACGGAGCAAACGCTGCAGTACCGTGCTCTGTTTAAAGCAGGCCTGGTAACTCTGCTTGGGCGCTTCTGCAAAGAGAAAATCATGCAAAATTTCTGGCTCCTGTTCTCTCAGGTGCATCAGCCACTGGTAAGATGATGGTGATAGCAAATAAATAAAAAGCCGAGGAATTTCCACCTCGGTTATTACAGGTAGCCAGGATATGATGCAAAATCTGGCCAGGAACCAGCCCCCAGCAGTGACTGAGTTCTTTTTCCAACCCAAATAGGTCGTTCTCACAACGGGTTGAAATCTAGGGCGTATCGTACTGAGTCTCAAAAACAATCCAGTGGTTCTCTGCCCATTCTAAGGTTAGCAAGCTGCTGTCGCTTCGCGTGTCTTTCCCGTCAGTTGCTGTCTGGGAGATAAGGCCTATGTTGCAGTATAGGATTTACCCCTCTGGGCTCTTTGGTGATTCATGTCCCGCCAGCGCCCTGCTGTGCACGATGCGTCAGGAGAAGGGGCTTGCCCACTGACATTCTTGGCTAAGACAAGCAATCACAGTCCAGTCTCGTAGCTGGCAGAGTTTTCAGTGGGGGCACAAGGAATACAGGAGGAAGCATGTAGGCTCCCTATGGTGTTGGTCAACATGAAAATACAGATCTGTGGAGTTTAATTGCTCCCTTTCTGCTGGATTTTTTTTTCCCTTTTCTGTTAATCCTGAAGATCACAGACCTCCCTGCTTCCGAGCTTCTCCAGCCGGCGTTTGAACATATGGCTCTTGTTTGATAATGCCAAACATTTCCAGCGAGGCTAGCAAGTGGGATTCTGTCCCGCGCTCCAGAGAAATAAACCATCTGAGCTTCTCCACGGAGGCAGCCTTTACATCTGTCTGCATAGAATGTGTCTCTCTGGGTGGCATGCGTATTTCAGGTGTTTGATTTCCAAAGGCGAGGTTCATTGGCAGGCGAGGTTCAATGGCAAACCATCCCAGGGAGGGTTAGCACACAGGGCACAGACAGTCCTTAGAAGCTGATTTCTATCGGTGTGTACAGAACATGCCTGGGTGGGAGGGGAGGGAGGAGTGACTTTTTTCACAGAGCTTCCTTGAAATGAAAAGTGTTTTCTAGCTTCAGTGCATCAACAGCTGGGCTAGTTCAATACATAAGCTCCTAAACCAAGACTGGCAACACACAGCCATGAAAATGATATTGAGAGCCATGGTATCTCAAATGGCTGGGGGCAGAAGCCAAATTAGACAAATTAGTACAGTTTGACCCACTCTAGTCTGGCACACTCGGGACCAAACCGGTGCTGAACCAGAGACTTTTCCGGACCATGGGAGGTCAATATAGTCTAGCAGCATGACCAACTCTTCCACTGCTTGCTGGGCTCTTAGAAGACAATGAGGGGTAAATCAGAGCTAAATAACAGCACAGAACACTGAGAACCAGGACTGGAGGCTGTAAACAAACTTTATGGGACTGCAGGAAACTCGGCCACACCCATGCTAAGTGGACGTCTGGCTAACTGAAATCATGCTGGACTGCAGAGGTTGCTGACCAGAGAGTGCCGGACTAGAGAGGTTCAACCTATACAAAATTGTGGGTGGAACTGGCAAAAGGGGAGATGGCAAACGGGTTGTGTGTAAAGGGGAACTATCTAGATGAGTAGTGAGGTTCACAGGTTGAGCTGGGGCCAGTCTTAGTGTTTTTCTTAATGCCCCCACACAAAAAGTAGGAATGTGCTAATGAATTTGCTGATGATACAAAGTTGGGAAGCATCATCAGTACAGAGGTGGATGGAAATATACAGGCTGAACCTCTCTGGTCCAGAACTCTCTGATCCGTGCATGCAGCAACCAGGTAAAACCAAAGGGCCTCACGTTTCCTGGCTGAGCAGTGCAATCCCAGCCTGTGGGAATCTCTGCCCTGGTATTGACGTGTCGGGGGGTGTGTGTGTTTGCTTACAGAACACCCTGGAGCAGTGCAGCGTCTGCACCAAGCCCATCATGGAGAGGATCCTGCGAGCCACGGGGAAAGCCTACCATCCACACTGCTTCACCTGTGTGATGTGCCACCGCAGCCTGGACGGCATCCCCTTCACGGTGGACGCCGGTGGGAACATTCACTGCATCGAGGATTTCCACAAGTACGGCCCGGCCTGCTCTTGTCGGTGTCTCCTGCTCTTGTCGGTGTCTCCTGCCCTGGAGCGCGGCCTATCTGCCTCGCTTCTAAAAATCGCTTCTCTCTTGACGGGGGAGGGACCTAACCAGCTGTAAATTCTTCCTGGGAGTCCCTGGAGGCCAGGGAGCCAGCGGGCACACCCAGCATGCCAGCTGAATTGGCAGGGGGAGGCAGTTGTGAGAGGATTTTTCCCTTTGCCGCCCCAGCTGCCTAGTCCGTCTCACGTCAACAGAAAACAGCAATCCCGGAAGTCCAGAGGTGCAAATAATGTGATGTTTTGGGGGTTAGCTTCCAGCATGACTCCAGTTTGCTTTCCTTTTTCCCTTGGTTTTCCCCCTGTTTTTATCCCTCCCTCCCCCTTTATCCCTAAGATATATAGCCATATTTTCAGGTATACCCTCACCCTTTTTTGGGGTTGGGGGCCATACACAAGTAAGAAGACAAAAAAAAACCCCAAGCCCTCACTGATGTAGCCCCTGAGTAAGAAGGAGATAGACCCTCCCCATATTCCCCTCGCACACCAGAGCCTGGGGGCGGGGGCCAAGCAAGTTGATGTTGGGTGGGGCAGCGGGGGGGGGGGGGGCTGGAACGCCAGCGCAAGCTCCCCAATGCTGGGACCTCGGGGGCCGGATCCGGCAAGCTGGGGCCGCATCCGGCCCCGGGCCTGCGGTTCCTCACCCCTGTCCTAACCAATCATTCTACTGAAATGTAACTGACCAGCGTAACACATTGGCACATGTTTATCTGACCAGTTACATCCCAGCACCTTAATGAGGTGGCACCCAGCAAAAGGGAATGATACAGGAGACTGAAACAATCCAAGAGCCAGACAGAGGAACGATTGAGAGATGCGGAGTGGGCCCTGGCCAGGCAGAAAGCCGTCCACCTAAGTTTCTAGGCCCTCCCCTTTATCTGTAGGCCATAGATCAGGGGTGGGGAATATAAGGCCCGGGGGCCGGATGTGGCCCCCAGCTTGCCTGGATCCAGCCCCTGAGGCTCAGGGCTGCCCCCCAGCATTGGGGAACCCACAATGGTGCCTGTCCCCCACCCGAAGGCTCTGGTGTGTGAGGGGAATGTGGGAAGTGTCTTTCTCCTTCTCAGTCAGGGGCCACGTCAGTATGCGGCCCCCAGCTGATTTTTCTGCAGGTCAGCAGCCCCTGGCCCAAAAGGGGCGCTTCAGCCCTGCCACAGCGAATAGCCCTGCGTTGTTGAAATGGGCCTTGTTTTCACATGAAGGCTTTGGGCTGGTTTGGAATGTGCCAGAGAACAAGGCCTCAGACAGAGACTTGGGTCTTACATAGGCCTTTGCAGGCAGGCCTGACTAGCTGTGTCCTAATGGGGGCCACGTGGATTTGTCCTGCGTCCGCGGCAAGGGTTGTCTGCGTGTTCACAGATCTCCCGTCACACCTTGCACGTGCCACTTACCCGGGATTCTGCCTGTAGGGTGTAGGCCTTTCGCGTTCCGAGCAGCCCCCCGGGATTTCCTTACCCCTCCCGCCCCGACTTCCTGCTGCACTTAGCCGATGTGCTGCGTGCCCTGCTTGCGGCCTGCAGAGCACAGCAGGTTAGCTGCCTCCCCCTCCTTTGTTTCCATCTGCTAATGAGCCTTAAAGGAGTTAAGGAAACATTCCTAATAATAATCCTTGATGAAATGCTATTTAAAGTGCACTGCAATGCACTTCTGGAGGTAGCTGCGGTCTGCCCCCTCCCCATATTGCAGCTAATCGGAGACAGGCACGTATGTAGATCTAATGAAAGCACAAACGTTTCCCTAGCTTGGGAGCGACAGATACGGTACACCCCTCAATTAAAAGAGGAAGTCAGTACTGACAAATGTGGGTTTCCACCTCATAAGAACATAAGAACATAAGAACGGCCGTACCGGGTCAGACCAAAGGTCCATCTAGCCCAGTATCCTGTCTGCCGACAGTGGCCAGCACCAGGTGCCCCAGAGGGGGTGGACCGAAGACAATGATCAAGCGCTTTGTCTCCTGCCATCCCTCTCCAGCCTCTGTCAAACAGAGGCCAAGGACACCATTTTATCCCCTGGCTAATAGCCTTTTATGGACCTAACCTCCATGAAATTATCTAGCTTCTCTTTAAACTCTGTTATAGTCCTAGCCTTCACAGCCTCCTCTGGCAAGGAGTTCCACATGCTGACTACACGCTGTGTGAAGAAGAACTTTCTTTTATTAGTTTTAAACCTGCTACCCATTAATTTCATTTGGTGTCCTCTAGTTCTTCTATTTAGGGAACTAATAAATAACTTTTCTTTATCGGCCCTCTCCATACCACTCATGATTTTATACACCTCTATCATATCCCCCCTCAGTCTCCTCTTTTCTAAACTGAAAAGTCCCAGTCGCTTTAACCTCTCCTCATATGGGACCCGTTCCAAACCCCTAATCAATTTAGTTGCCCTTTTCTGAACCCTTTCCAAGGCCAAAATATCTTTTTTGAGGTGAGGAGACCACATCTGTACACAGTATTCAAGATGTGGGCGTACCATAGTTTTATACAGGGGCAGTAAGATATTCCGGGTCTTATTTTCTATCCCTTTCTTAATAATACCTAGCATCCTATTTGCCTTTTTGACCGCCGCTGCACACTGTGTGGAAGTTTTCAGAGAACTGTCCACGATAACTCCAAGATCTCTTTCCTGATTTGTCGTAGCCAAATTAGCCCCCATCATACTGTACGTATAGTTGGGGTTATTTTTCCCAATGTGCATTACTTTACACTTATCCACATTAAATTTCATTTGCCATTTTGTTGCCCAATCACTCAGTTTGGTGAGATCTTCTTGGAGTCCCTTACAGTCTGCTTCTGTCTTGACTATCCTAAACAGTTTGGTATCATCCGCAAACTTTACCACCTCACTGCTTACCCCTTTCTCCAGATCATTTATGAATAAGTTGAACAGGATTGGTCCTAGGACTGACCCTTGGGGGACACCACTAGTTACCCCTCTCCACTCTGAAAATTTACCATTTATTCCTACCCTTTGTTTCCTGTCTTTTAACCAGTTCTCAATCCAAGAAAGGACCTTCCCTCTTATCCCATGGCCATGTAATTTACACAAGAGCCTTTGGTGAGGGACCTTGTCAAAGGCTTTCTGGAAATCTAAGTATACTATATCTACTGGATCCCCCTTGTCCGCATGTTTGTTAACCCCTTCAAAGAACTCTAATAGATTAGTAAGACAGGATTTCCCTTTACAAAACCCATGTTGACTTTTGTCCAACAAATTATGTTCTTCTACATGCTTCACAATTTTATTCTTTACTATTGTTTCGACTAATTTGCCCGGTACTGAAGTTAGACTTACCGGTCTGTAATTGCCCGGATCGCCTCTAGAGCCCTTTTTAAATATTGGTGTCACGTTGGCTACCTTCCAGTCATTAGGTACGGAAGCCGATTTAAGGGATAGGTTACAAACCACAGATAATAGTTCAGCAATTTCCCATTTGAGTTCTTTTAGAACCCTTGGATGAATGCCATCCGGTCCCGGAGATTTGTTAACATTAAGTTTTTCTATTTGTTCCAAAACCTCCTCTAATGACACTTCAATCCGGGACAGTTCCTCAGATTCATTACCCACAAAGGACGGTGCAGATTTGGGAATCTCCCCAACGTCCTCAGCCGTGAAGACTGAAGCAAAGAAATCATTTAGTTTCTCCGCAATGGCTTTATCGTCCTTGATTGCGCCTTTTATAGTTCGATCGTCTAGGGGACCCACAGGTTTTTTAGCAGGCTTCCTGCTTCTAATGTACTTAAAAAACATTTTGTTATTTCTTTTTGAGTTTTTGGCTAGCTGTTCCTCAAAATCTTTTTTTGCTTTTCTTATTACATTTTTACACTTGATTTGACAGTGTTTATGTTCCTTTCTATTTATCTCACTAGGATTGGACTTCCACTTCTTAAAAGATGCCTTTTTGTCCCTCACTGCTTCTTTTACATGGTGGTTAAGCCACGGTGACTCTTTTTTAGGTCTCTTGCTATGTTTTTTAATTTGGGGTATACATTTAAGTTGGGCCTCTATTATGGTGTCTTTAAGAAGTTTCCATGCAGCTTGCAGGGATTTGGCTCTAGTCACTGTGCCTTTTAATTTCTGTTTAACTAACCTCCTCATTTTTGTGTAATTCCCCTTTTTGAAATTAAATGCCAGGGTGCTGGTCTGCTGAGGTGTTCTTCCCACCACAGGAATGTTGAATGTTATTATATTATGGTCACTATTCCCAAGCGGTCCTGTAACGGTTATTTCCTGGACCTGTTCCTGCGCTCCACTCAGGACTAAATCGAGAATTGCCTCTCCCCTTGTGGGTTCCTGCACTAGCTGCTCCAAGAAGCAGTCATTTAAGCCATTGAGAAATTTTATCTCCGCTTCTCTTCCTGAGGTGACATGTATCCAGTCAATATGGGGGTAATTAAAATCCCCCATTATTATAGAGTTCTTTGTTTTGGTAGCCTCTCTAATCTCCCTCAGCATTTCAATGTCAGTATCCCTGTCCTGGTCAGGTGGTCGGTAATATATCCCTACTGCTAATTTCTTATTTTTGGAGCATGGAATTACTATCCATAGCGATTCTATTGAACATGTTGATTCATTTAATATTTTTATTTCATTTGATTCTACATTATCTTTCACATACAGTGCCACTCCGCCACCCACCCGGCCTGCTCTATCCTTTCGATATATTTTATATCCCGGTATGATTATGTCCCACAGATTTTCCTCATTCCACCAGGTTTCAGTGATGCCTATTATGTCAACCTCCTCATTTAATACTAGGTACTCTAGTTCACCCATCTTATTAGTCAGACTCCTAGCATTTGTGTAGAAGCACTTTAAAAATTTGCCACTGCTTATTTGTCTGCCCTTCCCTGATGCATTGGATTCCTTTGTACACGGTTGTTTGTCTGCTCTGGCCCATGGTTTGCCCTCTCCCCTCCTCTCTTTCTGACTACAGCTTAGAGAATCTCTATCAATGGATTCTCCTCTAAGAGTAGTCTCCCTCCGATTTACGTGCATCTCCACACCAATCGGCTTTCCCCCATCTCTCAGTTTAAAAACTGCTCTACGGCCTTTTTAATGTTTAGTGCCAGCAGTCTGGTTCCACCCTGGTTTAGGTGGAGCCCATCCTTCCTGTATAGGCTCCCCCTCTCCCAAAAGTGTCCCCAGTTCCTAATAAATCCAAACCCCTCTTCCCTACACCATCGTCTCATCCACGCATTGAGATTCTGAATCTCTGCCTGCCTACCCGGCCCTGCGCGTGGAACCGGAAGCATTTCCGAGAACGCCACCATAGAGGTCCTGGATTTCAGTCTCTTTCCTAGCAGCCTAAATTTGGCCTCCAGGACATCTCTCCTACCCTTCCCTACGTCATTGGTACCTACATGTACCACGACCACCGGCTCCTCCCCAGCACTACACATAAGTCTATCTAGATGCCTCGAGAGATCCGCAACCTTCGCACCAGGCAGGCAAGTGACCATACGGTTCTCCCGGTCATCACAAACCCAACTATCTATGTTTCTAACGATCGAATCACCCACTACTAACACCTGCCTCTTCCGAACTGGCTTTCCCTCCCCCTCAGAGGTATCCTCAGTGCGAGAGGATACCGCAACATCCTCTGGGAGGAGGGTCCCAACTACGGGATGGTTTCCCTCTGCTCCCATTGAATGCTCTGTTCCCTTGAGACTTTCATCCTCCTTAAGAGCACTGGGGCTCTCAGACTGGAGGTGGGACAGTACTACAGTGTCCCAGAAAGTCTCATCCACAAATCTCTCTACCTCCCTTAGCTCCTCCAGTTCAGCCACCCTGGCCTCCAAAGCCCGAACTCGGTCTCTGAGGGTCAGGAGCTCCTTGCAACGGGTGCACACATACGCCACCCGCCCACAGGGCAGGTAATCATACATGTTACACTCGACGCAATAAACAGGATAGCCTCCACTCTGCTGCTGGGCTTCTGTCTCCATTTTTCTAATGAACAAGTTTAAGTATAAACTGGGATTCTTTTTAAACCTCTGGAATATAGATTACGATAAGAGTTATGTTTTAAAGAAGGCCAGAAGTCACTAGTGCCCTCTAACCTCCCCCTCTGAACTCCCTCTCCAAACTCCCTGTTAGCAATTCCTGTTCGCAAGCTCCCTGGTCGCTGAGTCACAGGCTTATATAGCTCTGGTAGCCCCTCCCCCTGACTGAGGCTTAGCCAATTAACAGAGGCTTCTAGATTTCAAACCTTTTAGAAGCTCCTTCAAGCAATCAAACAATCAAACCAACCAACCAAACAGATAAACACAAGCTCTGCACACAGCAAATAACTCCCCCACACACAAACACACACTCCAGACAGCGACTTACCACAAGGGTCCCGTTTTTACTCCTCTTTCACCTGGAGAACTCCCTCTCCAAACTCCCTGTTAGCAATTCCTGTTCGCAAGCTCCCTGGTCGCTGAGTCACTCAGTGCTGAGTCACCTCAAGCACTTATCGTTTAATTTCTAAGGGGGCAGACTTAATTAGAGGCTCATGACATCAGCGTGGGGGCCTGGGAGCTCCGCGCGGCAGACTTGCCTAACAAAAGGAATCTCAGCCGCCATGCGGGAAAATGCTAAACTCCAGCATGAAAGGCTCCCTGAAGCTCAGCTACGCTGCGTCTTTGGCAGTTGCAGAGGCAGCTGTGTGTTCACTCTCCCTGTGTGTGGCTCAGCAAGACTCCAGAGAAAGCATCCAGAGGGTGAAATTCACCCTTGTGCTGAGGGCGGCAGAACGCCAAGGCAGGGGCACTACATTATGTCCCGCTTAAGCTCCCTACACCACATGTGTCACTATATGCCAGATGGTCCTGTTCCTTCAGTCCCTACCTGAGAGATTGACTTCCTTTGGGAAGAACTAAGAACAGGCTGAACCTCTCTAATCCGGCACCATCAGGACCTAACTGGTGCCGAACCAGAGAACTCACCCGACCACGGGAGGTCAGTGTTGTCTAGAAGCATTACCAACGCTTCCACTGCTTGCTGGGCTCTTAGGAGACATTGAGGGGTAAATCAGAGCTAAATAACAGCACAGAACGCTGAGAGCCAGGACTGGGGGCTGTAAACAAATGTTATGGGACTGCTAGAAAGTTGGCCACACCCATGCTAAGTGGACATCCAGCTAACTGAAATCATGCCGGACCACAGAGGTTGCCAGACGAGAGTGCCAGATTAGAGAGGTTCAACTGTACCTTGAAGGGTTAAACGGTGCCTCTGCCTCATACTGCTCCTCAACCCATGGGTGAATTTCACTCTGAGACAGCAGATGGCATAGGGCCAGGGTCTGAATTGGTTGGGTACAAGGCTGGGAGGACATGCAGGGATTTGCAGACCTAGTTGGACTACTGAGTCCGTCTGCAATCAGTGCAGAGTGTGTGCTCTGAGGTACGTTCTACGGTGCTTGCACCCAGTTTTAGTTGGTACAGGGAAGGACACTTCCATCGCTTCTCTTGGGCCTCTGCTCCACAGCCTCATGTGTCTAATTCAGTGGTCACCAACCAGCAGATCTTGGAGCCTCTGACAGGTGATCCTGACAGGTTTGGCCAAGAGGCTGTCAAGTGCTAGCACTTCATCTCCCCCTCCTCCCACTGCTACGCATCTCCTGCCCTTTGCCTTGGGTCCCCCCCCCTCCCCTCGCCCCTGTCCCTCCTCCCTGCTTGCTGGGAAGGGAAGGGAGAGGAGGGGGCGTTGATGTCAGGATGTCCCCTCTTCCACCCTGTATTCTGTCTCCACAGAAAAGGGAGGGGGACACAACAGAGCTTGGGATGGAGTTTGCTGGCTGCTTTTGAGAGTGGTGCGGGGCCAGGGCAGGGGGGAGCCTGCCTTAGCCCCACTGCACCCCCACCCAGGAGCCACCTGGGGTAAGCAGTGTCCAGCTGAAGCCTGCTCCTAACCCTTCCCTGAGTCGTGAACCCCCTCCTACATCCCATGCCCCTGCCCTAGCCCTGTACCCCCTACACCCACACTCCCTTACAGAACCTGTACCCTGAACACGGCCCCTCCTGCACCTCAATTCCCTGCCCCAGGCTCAGCTCAGAGCCCCTCTGACACTCCAAAACCCTTAGCCCAAGACCAGAGCCTGCGCCCCAACCCGCTGCCCCTGCCTGGTGAAAGGGAGGGAGAATGGGGATGGGAGGACCGAGTGAGCAGGGTCACAGCCTTGGAGAAGGGGCACAAAGGAAGTGGGGCAAGGGTGCTTGGTTTGAGATGGATCTTACATTGCACTTAAATTGAAACAGTGATCTTGTGGTTAAAACGGTTGGAGACCACTGGTCTAATCAGTAAGAAAATCGATCCAGTGTGCCCATTTTGCCTCTGTTTAATTTTACCTCCCTGTATCACATACAGGATTCCTTCCCCCAGCAGCGGGACCCACAACATTACCAGGCCCCCAGAAAGGGCGGAGCCTCAGGTGGAAGGGATGGGCTGAGGTGAAGCAGCCCTCAGGGGCCGGGACCTCTGGGTCCTTTTGTATCACTGGGCCCTGGGACATTTCCTCCCTATGTTCTCCCCCCATAAGTGGGCCTATTCTCAAGGGTTCCTTCCTTTTAAATACTAATATGACACCTGCATGACCTTTGGGTAGAAAGTGAGTGAGAGGATGTACTGGCAGATATGGAGGCAAGAAGGAAAGATTGAAGGGGATTGTGGATGCAGAAATACACTCAGTAAATCTGAACACTGGACCCAAAATCTGGAAGGGGAAGATACACAAACATTCAAAAGTATTGTAGACCTCTTCCTTTGCAAATTGTGGCAAAAAAGCTGGTCTTGAAAATTCCTGCAAAATGTTTTCCTGAAAAATTTTCATTTCTGAACATTTTCAGGGTTTTTTTTTTCACTCGTTTCATTCTTTTTTCCTTTATGAAATCTACAAAATCGTGACTGGTGTAGAGAAAGTAGATAAGAAGGAGTAAATAGCATTTCCTTATAACAAAAGAAGTAAGGGGGGGGGGTCACCAAATGAAATTAATAGGCTGCAGTTTTAAAACATATACAATGAAATATTTCTTCACACAACTTACAGTCAACCTGTGGAACTCCTTGCTAGAAGATGTTGGAAAGGCCAGGACTATAACAGGGTTCATAAAGGAACTAGATAACTTCATGGAAGTTAGGTCCATCAGTGACTATTAGCCAGGGTAGGCAGGGATGGTGTCCCTAGCCTCTGTTTGCCAGAAGCTGGGAATTAACAACAGGGAATGGATCGCTTGCTAATTACCTGTTCATTCCTTCTGGGGCACCTGGCATTGGCCACTGTCAGAAAGCAGGATACTAGGCTAGATGAACCTTTGGTCTGATCCCGTATGGCCGTTCTGATGTTTGCCACTGAACAAGAGGGGGAAATGCAGTTGGGAAGAGAGAAAAACAAAAATTGTGTTGATGTTTCAGTCTCAGAAAATGGGTGACAGTTGTTTTGGGAGAAGGGAGTCAGGCTTTTTTAGTGAAAAAGGTCGAACATCTCTTTCCCTCCGGCTCTGTTGGCTGTTGGAACTGCTAGTGCGTTTCCTGTCCTGAAAGATGAGGAACAAGTGCAGAATGTGAAATCCACCTGAAAACCATGATCAGACGGATGCTCCCCTCCGAAACCCAGACAGCTCAGCTCCCACTGAATTCAGTCAGTCATTTCTGCATCTCTCCAAAAAAAAATTGGCCCATCCTATTTTGCCTTGACCTAGATAGAGAAACATTCGAGCATTTTAAGCATCGCATTTTAGCTGAATGGCACAAGCAAGTGCCTGAAACACCACATTGTGAACTGTGATTACAGCTACGGTCATATCGTGATCCATTTCAATTCCCTTTTGGCGCAATCAGCAAGGGTGTTGTTTAACTCGTGGCTGGGGAGCCGCCATCTCGCAAAAAGCCGTCCATCTGCTGCCAGTGGAATTACTACTTCTTTTTTTTTTTACTCCGACTACAGATAGATTTTTTTTTAATCGAGTGAATCCAGGGGTGATTGGTGCTAGGGATGTAAAATCCCCTTTAATAGGGTTGTTAACTGATTAAAGGTGGGGCAGGCAGGGGGGCCACTCCTGCCCAGTCAGGCTGGAGCACCCACCCCACCCTCCACGGCTGGGCTGGAGCACCCCTCTCCACAGCGGGGTTGGAGCAGCCCACTGTCTGCAGTGGACCCCATGAGGCTGAAGCAGCCTCCTATCTGTGGCGGGAGCTGCCCCAGCCCCCATCAGTTAACCACAACCTGCTCATTCTTATTTGCTTCTCAAATATATAGAATGCTGCCACGACCTCCTGCCTCTGATTGTTATGAACCATTCGGCCTCTTTTCTTACTTAACATAACAACGGCCACGCTGAGTCAGACCAAAGGTCCATCCAGCCCAGTGTCCTGTCTGCCCACAGTGGCCAATGCCAGGTGCCCCCGAGGGAGGAAACACAACAGGTAATCATGTGATCCCTCCCCTGACACCCACCTCCAGACAAACAGAGGCCAGGGACACCATTCCTACCCATCCTGGCTAATAGCCATTGATGGACCTAACCTCCATGAATCTATCTAGCTCTTTTTCAAACCCTGTTAAAGTCCTGGCCTTCACCACATGCTCTGGCAAGGAGTTCCACAGGTTGACTATGCACTGAGTGAAGAAAAACTTCCTTTTGTTTGTTTTAAACCTGCTGCCTATTCATTTCATTTGGTGACCCTTTGTTCTTATATACTTATGCTTCCTCTTTGTTCTGTGGCTTGGTATCCAGCTCTGTTCTTGCTTGAACCTAAGGTACTGCTGTTTCCCAAGCCTGGACATGTTCTCCTCAGATCTCGACAGTGTTCTTAGGGAGACCTTAGGCCCCTTATGGGGCGATACCTGCCAGTTAACCTTTCACGTCCCTAGTTTGTGTAACAGGCCACGGCAGAGTCATTGTTTCCTAGATCTGTTACAAGACAAGAGCCTTTGATCTCTATTTCTACACCTCTGAGCTATTCGACAGCACCCCTTCTGAGGGACAGATTGTGTGGGGAGCACAGCATTTGCACCTGGGGTTTGGCACCTGCCCAGTTAAGGACTGTGGGCAGAACACGGAGTGTTTTCACCTGGGCCTGCCAGATTGTGGGTGCAAATCAGGCCGTCGCAAGAGAGGCCGCTAGTTAGATATGCTCTCACCGCTCTTTGCAGTGCACAGCTTGAGCCTAACGAAAACGAACAGCCCGTGGGCGTCGTGGGAGCCAGATGCTTGAGGGTTTTAAGACTGGATAAAACCCAAAAAAATCAGACTACGGAGAACAGCCCCTCAGTAGCAGGATCTCAGGCTGCATCCTGCTTGGTCCATCTCTCGCTTCTAATGTATTTTCAGTAGAAACGGGTGGGGCAAATGCCGCGAACTTCATTCGTCGGAGGAGATCCCTTGATTTCAGTGGCATTGTATTCGGCACATGAGACTAGCTCGTTGTGGCACTGCGATACCCCGGAGAGCGATGTCATAAGGAAATTGTTCAAGCGGTTATTAAGATGAGCAGA
The DNA here is from genome assembly GCA_032595735.1 of Pelochelys cantorii. NCBI lineage: Eukaryota > Metazoa > Chordata > Testudines > Trionychidae > Pelochelys > Pelochelys cantorii. Next base: position 3,893,456 of record CM064335.1, on the reverse strand, counting down.
AGATAGTCTAGGACAAGAAGCAACGGACTTAAATTGCAGCAAGGGAGGTTGAGGTTGGACATTAGGAAAAACTTCCTAATTCTGAGTGGTTGAGCACTGGAATATATTGCCTAGGGGGGTTGTGGAATCTCCATCACTGGAGATATTGAAGAGCAAGTTGATCAGACACCCGTCAAGGATGGTCTAGACAGTGCTTGATCCTGCGGTGAGGGCAGGGGACTGGACTCGATGACCTCGCAAGGTCCCTTCCAGTTCTAGTGTTCTAGGATTCTGAGGCCTCCCCATCATTCTCTTGGACCTCAGGAGCATCCCTTAATGTGCCCTTCCCAAGGAGGCCACTCTGCTTGAGGATATGTGTGTTGTGCCCCAGTTCACTGTCCGGTTCTCAGTGTCTAATGAACATATGAAGTAGGTGGCTGTGCAGTTGGGATCTAACTGGAACCTTCTTTGCTTTCAAGGAAATTTGCCCCGCGCTGTTCGGTGTGTAAGGAGCCTATTATGCCTGCCCCGGGTCAAGAGGAGACCATACGCATTGTGGCATTAGATCGGGACTTCCACGTCCAGTGCTACAGGTGTGAGGTCAGTATTCCCACCGTCGGCAAGAAAAGAAAACAGAGCTGGGCTTTGCTGTCCTGACACAAATGACTTTCTCTTGCGTGAACAATGGGCCCATGGCTGTTCTCACGCTGGTTCTACATTAAACATACTTCATCGACTTCAGCAGAAGTTATTCCTGATTTGCACATGCACAGACCTTCTTGTTTATACCAGCCTCCTTGTGATAGCAGATTACAACTCGATATTGATCGCTTAATATTTGAGAACCTAGACATTCATTACCTGGATAGATATGTTGCTCTTATTGGCTTTATTAAAATCATCTCTAACGCGTGTTGCAATGTGAGCAAAATTATACGAGTGAGTCAAAAAGGTGCAAGTTCATAATTAGCTGGCAATCAACCTACAGCTTGTGGTTGGAGAACTTTAATGGGCACATAAACATGGTCATTCTTGTTCAAGTATGGTCCTTTCTGTGCTACTTTACTGGTACACACAATTTTGATAGAAATGGGAAACAGAAGAAATCACCACGGTATGTTTAGCGTATTGAACCTCCAAAGATTCTGCAATACAGCTGTTCCCTGTGGGATAAATGGAGCCCTGTAACTCCACGGATATCTGCTTTATATCCATGGGTATCCACCTCCGCATATGTGGAGGCTGATATCCACAGCTCATTTTTGCGGATGCAGATACATTTTGTATCTCGAACCCTGGCCATTTGCGGCTTTCCGCTTTACACCCAGGTGGCTGCGGATATCCACAGCTCATTTTTGCAGCTACGGATGTGGATGCAAAATTGTGTATCCATGCGGGGCTTTAGAGATAAACACCAACCAGATGAGAGGGCAAGACGTGAGCCCCCATAATGGTGCTGATCAGAGTCAAAGGCTCAGCTGCAGGACTGACTCTTGAGGTATCTGAGTTCAGTTACTAGCTCTGCCCCTGTGTAATCCCATGTGCGATCTCAGGGCCATCACTCAATCTTCACGAGCCTCTCTGTTTACAAAGTGCTGATAGTTATGCTGTCTTGTCCACCCTTTGTCTTGGGTATTTAGATCACAATCTCTGTAGGGCAGGGACTGTCTCTTGCGATAGCTCTGTAAAGCGTTCAGCACGCTGGACTCCCGGCCTTGGCTGTGGCCCTTTGGGTGCTAGTGTAAGAATGACAACAGCCACGGGGAAGGTGTAGTGTCAAAAAAGCACTTTGCTGTCATCTCTGGGCTGTGTTCTCTCCCTTTCCGGGGTTCTCCCTTCCAAAGAGAGATCCCCTCTAGTCCACGACACTGGCTTCTGAGGTTTGCTCCTTGTTTTTTCCTGTTGGCCTGGATAAACATGTGTCGTGTTCCACAATGTGACGGCTCTTTTTTCCCCCCAAAGATGGGGAGGAAATAATCTTTTATTTTCAGTTGGATTAAATGTGGCAGAGGGCAGGAGAGCCCCTCTCTGCATTGCCTCTCAAGGAGAGGATCAATCACGAAAGACGTGGAATTCGCGTGCTGGCCGGGACGGAATTCTGTCGCCATGGGAGGGCAGTGTGTATTTCACCAGTGGGTCCTTTGCCTAATCCCACTCTCACGTCAGTTCTTCTTTTGGTCTTTATTTGTTCTTGATTGTCTAGGACTGTGGTGGCCTCCTGTCGGAAGGGGACAATCAAGGCTGCTACCCTCTGGATGGACACATCCTTTGCAAGACCTGCAACTCAGCTCGGATCCAGGCGCTCACTGCTAAGGCCAGCACTGACCTTTGAGCATCAACCTCCACCCGCCCATATTTGCCCGTGGGGGGAATTGCACAGCCTTTCCATTTAGCGTGACTCCTTTCCAGCCTAGAACCTCATTCTCTATAGGTCGAACCTCTCTAGTCCGGCACCCTCGGGAACTGTCCGGTGCCGAACCAGAGAATTTGCCAAACCATGGGAGGTCAGTATTGTCTAGCAGCATTACCAACCCTGCCACTGCTTGCTGGACTGCTAGAGGACAATTATGAGTAAATCAGAGCTAAATCACAGCACAGAACACTGAGAGCCAGGATTGGAGGCTATAAACAAACTTTATGGTACCGTGGGAAACTTGGCCACACTCATGAAAAGTGGATATCCAGCTAACTCAAATCATGCTGGACCACGGATGTTGCCAGACCAGAGAGTTCTGGACTGGAGAGGTTCAACCTGTAGTGAAAAAGTAAAGCTGGAAGGCTGTGGGACAAGCGAGTAAGTTTCTAAGTTTCTCTCTCTATTTGATTGCTGTCTCTTAAGAAGCACATTAAAATGGAGGAGATTGAGTTCCGTTCTCTTACTCTGGTGTAAGACCTGATTCGACACCCATTGATGTCAGTTAGACATAATTCCATAATAATAGACTTACACCGGTGCAAAAGCAGTGTGAGCCCAGAGTAATTGTTCTCACCAGACAAACTACAGTACATTAGGCCTTGAAATGGGTGTTGCTTTCAATCAGAGGGACATGGATTTGTTTTCAGTCATAAGGCCCGTGTCTTTTTCACATGCTCTCGCTTGTCTCCACCCCCTTCCAGCTTGATAACTTTGTTTCTTTTTTATAATATTATCTTTTGCTGTTGCATCAGTGTAGTCAATATGGATGCTTCCAATTCACTGATGCTTAGGCGTTTGCGTATGAGCCCTCACGGAAAGTTGCGAGCTTTGCACGCACACACAGCCATATATCCTTTGGATACACTAGAAATATGAAGTCACTGAGAAGTTGGGTTAATTGTTTTGGGGGCTAGAAAGGATTACAACATTTCAAAATGGGCTCAAATGAATTGTCTAATGAAAGCCACCACAAACATGCTCAAAAGGATCTGAAGCTATCCAGGGCCAATGCAGTGGCGTAGTGACCAGTGAGCAATGCTTGTTTCCAAACAAGTACTTCAGGAATGTAGTTTTGATCCAATAGAGAGACTCCCCGTGAACTGAATTCTACCTTGAGGCAGGCTGAGGGATTCTGGTCCGATGGGAATATACCAGAGCTGGAGTTACAGCACAAGCTAGGAGGATAGTTTACTATTTCAGCATTCAGGGTTTTCCAAATACCTGACATTCCTGGAGCAGGAATGATTCATTTTCCATCTCAAGTTGTACTTAGGCATAAATTACCCCCCAAAGAGAGCAAAAAAGACATTTTTCTCCTATCGTTTCATCACAGTCTCTTCTTTATGGAGAAATGTCATTGCAAAGGAATGGGTGGGGGAGGTCACAATTCCAGACAAAAAGAGACACAAGTGATGCACTCTTCAGAGACTTAAAAATTTGAGCCAAGGTTACTAAAAACATATGCACCAGCAGCTTGTGTGTTTGGTGTTGGGTTTTGGGGGGGAGGGGGAAATGGAGAGGGAAGGGGAGTGTTAATTAAAAATTAAATTATAAATCCACAGCTCATTTTGTAGAGCTTTAATGTTCTTATACATGAAACCCATAATAACTAAGGTGCAAATTACATGGGAAAGGAGCAATTTTCATATCACTGCATTGACATTAATATCTTATTTTGCAGCTGTAATCAAAGAAAACACCTTTAGCTGCACTTAACAAATTAGGAGCGAGAATCAAAGCATTTTGAGGTCTGAGTGACCGTATTAATAACAAATTCGCAGCTTTCAAGAGTAACTTTGGGGAATGTTACTCTCTCTCACGGTGATAAATAGTACAATGTGCTTCCCCCATCAGCCTTTGTAACAAGAGCTGAATAAAATGACAGCACCCAAAGTTGAAAAGGAAACTGAGTTAAATGAGATGAGATGGGTTAGAGCCAAGCGAAGAATTAAAGAAGGAGAAAAATTGCCTCTCACAGTAACTCCAGAAAATCGTATGTCCCCTTCCAGTTCCAACATTGTGGTTGACTTTTATGGCAAAGTCCTGCAGAATGTAACAATGAATGCTAACATTTATGTAGTTGTTTTTAAAACTACCCTGAAGATAATTTAAGAGAATATTTGGGGTCTGTCCTCTTGATCTTTTCACCAACTTTTCACTGGGCTAGCTCTCTCGGCTTCAGTGAAGTTAACCTCGAGTTGCACCACATCAAAAGGAGAACATATTCCTAGAAATCTATAAAATGGCTGATCAAAGCCCTAAAGAGTATATTGTTCTTAAGTAAGTCTCTTTGGACATTGCTGGTAGGACATTGACTATGTAGCAGCTGTTCACCATCATGCTGGATTTGACCCCAGCCTTCTCAGCATTTTCCCCCAGTAGATCTGTTAGTTATGTTTTAATTTGTTTCATGCAAAAAGTGAAGTCACTTTTTTTAAACAACGACATGACTGCTAATAAATTCCTTTTGCTCTCCTGGTCATTAGCTATGGCCCTGAGATCATTTTGAGCATTAGGGGCAAAAGATGGTTAAACACATGTCTGAATTGAATCTGCCAAAGCATGGAAGTTCAGAGTGTCGGTGGCTAATTTCACGTGATCACACATTCCATCCGGCCTTACAACGGGGTTTCTTTGCGTCTTCTCACCAAACTACACGGGGCATGGGATGTCTGCCACAGAGCAAGTCCTTGATAGAAAAGATAGCTCTGAACTTCCGTGTCCTTCTAGATTTAAGTCAGTCTGTCTGTAGCACTGAGGGCATATTAGAAAGCAAAAAGTATTAGCTACTGTACGCAGGACAAGGAACTGTGCTTTAGTGATTAGAGAGGGTCTGAAAGTCTGGATTCCTGGATCCTTTCAGTGCCCTGGCCACAGGCTTATTGTGCAATTTTGAGAAAGTCACTTACACAGATTGAGGTTATCTTTCTGCCCAATAGGGCTTGACCATTCATACTAACTTCCCAGGGAAGTGAAGTGATTAAATTAATTTCAGATTGATTGATTCAAAGCCAGACCCACCCTTTCCAAAGAGTGGGTTTGTGGGTTTGGAACAGCCCATTCCAGATCCAAGAGCTAGCCAAGAAGTCTAGATATGAACTTCTCCACTTTTTGGGTGTTCTATGGATTTGGTTGGAGGAGGTCCTCTTAGATTAGTGTTCCGCACGCATTTTGAACTCCTCCGGTGGAAGGGGAAGGGGTGAGTGGTGTTATCACCATTTGTACAGTAGCTAATTTTCAAGCTTGAAACATCTGGGCAAAACTATTAGTGTTTTCATTGTTTTTTCCCAAAAATAGCCAAAGACGGTTGCCCATTTGAGTGAGTGAATAAGTGCCTTGAATATTGTTTTCTTAAATGCATTTGTATGTGGTGCTTAAGCAGCTATCGACATATTTTGGAAGATGTACACACATGCACACTCGCCCATCTTCCTCCAGAGTTTCAGCCCTGACACTCCAGGGTTCAAAATGGAAGTGCCGATGGATTTTTAATCATGGCATTGCCAGAACGCACTAACAAAATATTGCTTAGCCACAATCTTTATCACGTATTTATTACATATTGCCATTTATCTGTTCCAAAGAAGAAGCTATTTTACCCAAAAGACCTTGTTCTTTTAAGGTGCACTTCTAAAGTCATGATAAATACTCACTTTGTTTGCTGACGCATTAACGTGCCCACATTTTTCTTTGAGCAGGAGTGTGAAGATAACCTAGACTTTTCTGTTTCAATCTGCAGAGTTTCTGCTGGTGGTTTTCTAGCATTTGTGTGAACTCGGGGCTTGATCCCATGTTTCAGGTCACCCCACTGGGAGTTTAGGGTACAGGAGCAAGACTTTGCTTAAGCCTTGGCTTGGAAAAAGTGCTTAAGCATGTTCTTAATTCAGCATATGCTTAAGTACGTTCCTCACTGGGCCATAAACAGATGCTTGAATTTATTACATCAGATTTGGTTGCCACGGTTACAGCCAAATCCCCGGTGACGTCATCAAAGCGAATGATCGTATTTTGTAAATGTATTGCTTTATTGTCATGTATTGTTTTATTTGAATTGTTGCCTGAATGTTGCCTCCTAAAGCAGAAGACAACAGCACAGCTTTAGACAATGCACCTTTTTATTATGATTTTTGTTAATGATTGGTAGATTTTTATCACAGCTGCAAAATACTTGCGGGATGACTTAGTCATAGAGACATGGGGGAAGCCAACTGTGTTCTGGGGTCAGCACTACACACCTACATCAAACCCTCAGGGCAGAAGCAGGAATTAAGTGTGACGTCGGTCTTGGGTTAGCTTGTTATCCGGGGTGAATTACACACCCTACAAGAATCAGAGAGCTCTTGATATAGACATTGTGTGTGGAGAATGTCACAGATTAAATCCAGTCTAGTAGCACGTATTTTGGGCCAAAAGCTTCCAACCTATCTGAATGTAGCAAAGTCTAGCGGAGGCAGCAAAAATTGCTGGTTCTGCAACATAATCACCCCCTTCCCCAACCTGATATGTAGTGGGAAAAGGGGAAAAGAGGACAATGCAAAGACCTCTGGAGAAACCCATCATCAAGATCTGGGGGGGGGGAGGATCGTGACTCTTTGCTTTACTCCAGTTTAGAGCATAAAATTCTGTGATGGTCCATTTCGGTTCAGACACTTAGGCAGCACAAAGGGTTTTTTGGTCAATGCCGTTTGTTAATAGCTGGTACCTGTGGGTGATTTGAGATCAGTTCATCCAGTAGTGCTTATAATGCTTTATATAGCTATCAACACTACAAATCTGGGTTGGCGTATAAGGATGTGTGGGTTTGGGTGGTGAAATTCTATAGAGGAAACACTATTTGTGTCTTGATACACGTTTGAGGATCTGTTGCAAAGGAATAGAGAGGGCTGTCTAGTGCCATGTAGATGTCAATCAAGTGAGAATTGATGAAGGGACTTTGAGAACAATACTCCCTGGTAAAGTTGGTCAAAAGTGTTTTACATTCAACTTCCATTTAGTTGAAAAATTGTCCAATTTCCATTCTCGCAATATCTTCCGCAACTTTTGTTGATATTTTAGTCAAAATGTTATTGATATTTTTTTATCCAAATAATTTTGAAATGCTTCTTGGATTTACATTGACTAAGAGCCAAGTTTTCTTACCTCAAAATCACTTTTTAGCAAACCAAAGATTTCAGTGATGATTTCAAAACCTGGTATGGATATAAAAATCTGGTACAAATGTCACAAACAGGTCCATGGAAAATGGATCCTTTCTGGACTTTATGAAACAAACACATTTTGAAAAGTCTCGCACATTCTTTCTTGTGTTCTGATTTGCTCTTCTTCCTGTGTGGGCACAATCTTCCTAAAATCCAAATAATGTGACTTTTCTGGGAATAACAGTGTTACTTCTGGGGGGCGGGGCATGCACTGGCTGGTTTGGAAGATAATGACTGTGTCTGTTGTCCTTGGTTTCAAGGACTGAATGGTGCAAGCAGATCACAGCTGTCTCTCCCAAGATCGAGAAACTCTGGTTGAACATTCTACCCTCGTGCCATTCCTTTGGGCTCGAAAAAGGTGGTTTTCCGTATACATTTCCAGAAAGATTGTTGTTCCTCCTCAGCATTTCAAGTCTGCACTTGGACGAGTTCATTGTCTGTCTTGATGCCTTGTGAATTGTGTGTGAAGTGTGACTGACTGTACCTCGCCTCTTAAGCCATCTGTGAGTCCATCCAATCCCACTGGCAGAAACCATAGACAGAAATAACCTCATCTTGGGTTTGTGATGAAGTTTTCCGCTTTGTTTTTAGAGACACTAACTATTGGAAACTCAGTAGACTAGTTTGAATTATCTATATAAAAATAATATATGCTTTTAGACTGTCCTGAGACTATGACTAATTGAAGGTACAGGCAGCCATTGGTAATCAGGGCTGTTTTTAATATACTTGTCCCTTCTTCATTTCAGTGCTGCTGTGTTCTCATTTTTTTGAGGCACTAACCTATGTCTAAACAACTGCACCATGGATTTTGCAGCTGTGCTAACAGGGCTAATCTGAAATGTTCTTTTTTCGTTTGTGTGTCTTCCCGATTATTCCAATATCTTTAAAAAAAAATGGTGATATACTCTTCAGTCATTCGAGCCCAGTCTTGGGAATCAGAACTCCTGGATTCTATTTAAAGCTCCTCCTCTTTCTCCCCTTGTCACCTTAGACAAGTCATTTATCCTGTTTCTCTCCCTACCCCACTTTATCCATCTCTGTAGAGGGGATGATATATTGCCTGCCTCACATGGGTGTTGTGAGACTTAGTTAAAAAATGGAAAACTTTTTGAGCTCTTTAATCAAAGTAGCTATCTGCATCCGTAGCATCAGCGGCAGGAGTGGTGTGCGTGTGCCTCCCACATGAGAATAAAAGAAAATGATTATAATTATTGCTTTTAACATGATTGTCAAATTGTGCCTTAAAGTTTCAGTCAAATCTAACCATGTAATTTAGAGCAATAATTCCGGGCCTTATCTTGGAGAATCCAATCAGCAATCTGTTTGAAAAGTTCGATTTTTAAATACTTTTTTTGTGGAAAATGAGATTATTGAAGGGTTCTCGTTTTCTTTTTTTTTTTTATTTTTCTCCTCCAATTTTATTTTGGCATTAAAGGGGAAGCCAAAATGCACATTTGTCTTGGTTGCGGCATTTTCATCTGTTTTGTGTACTTTGAAGGACATGCTACTCTGTCATTTTATGCATAATGAGATCTCTTTAAATACACGCCAACCAATGATGGTTTTTTCCCTTAAAGTTAGAAGGCTTTTTTTTTCTTAATCAACCAACTTTTGGGTTGTGGGGAAATGTGTTGCCATTCCTTGTTACACATGAATTCTAGCTTTCACTGTCAAGATGAGATTGTAGTCTTCCCCGATCTTCGCAGTAGTTGTTGGCTGACACAAACGTTCGGGGAATGTAAAGGGAAATAGTGTTAACTAGTTCTGTTTAGAAGCAGGAATCTTTTTGTCAGCTCGGCTCCTGTTTCCTTGGTTTTTTTAGTGTCAAATTACAGAATTAGGATTTCCTAAAGATGAACAAAAATGGCACTTTCTGTGCAATAATTTGATGGATCCAGACTGCAGTTTTTTCCCTGTGAATTGGCGGGTCATGGTATATTGAAATCTTGCCTGCAGCCAACGGTTCATTTGACCTATTATCCGGTCCATCTCATTGCTCCTAAAAGACTGCAGCACTGCAAAGCTTACGCAGCAGTTTTGGCTGCCTTCCCCCGCTCCCATTTGCTCCATATTTACTCAGTTTAACTGAGCTTTTCTTTCGGCTGAAGGTCAGATGTGAGCGATAGGAAACACTACACGTTCTAAACAAGCAGAGCCGTTTTCACCACTGCGTTCTTTAGGTGCTGCGCCGTCGGCTTCACTCGAGAGAGAGCATTCTGAGAGTGCATGTGACAGGTGCAGCATGCAAAGCCACGAAATACGCTTTTTAATGACCTGCTCCCTGTAATCCTGTAACACGGTTGCAGCCTCGTGACACAGAAAAGCCGTCTGGAGGCAAAGCACCTAGCAGAGCTTTCCTCTCCTTTGCAAAAAATGAAACTTTTCCAACCAGGCTGTGTCTTTAGCCTTTTTATTACACAAAAGACTGGCCATTATTTTCCCGGAGGATTTTTTTTCTTTCTGTAACCTCTGTGTGGCAATGTTGACGAGCTTGCAGTTTTTGGACGAGAGTAGATGTTGCATATTGATGTTAGCATTTCAAGGGCCCGTGGGGCTTTGGAATGTATGAAGAGCCTCGGAAGTTAATATTCACCATGTTTTAAATATTCAGAAGTAAAAAATGTTGGTGCACATGGACTATGTTGTTTCTTTTTCAACCAAGCCGTGGGGGGAGCATGACTCTGCTGAGTTTGCTCTAAAGCTTCTGTTGTTCCAATTTATCAGAACCATTTGGAACTAAAGGCCTTGGCTTTTATCCCGCGTCACTTCGAACGGCAGAGCTGGTGATGGAGTGGCTCCTGATTTCTTGTAGGATGGAGTCCAGCAGGTGGGACTTTCACGAGGTCCTAAGGGAGTGAGGGGCACCCAATTACCACTGAATTCTAACCCCTTGATTAGTTCTGCCTGACAATGTGGCATCCTCAATCAGATTTCGCTTGCTCTGGAGTCTGTCCAGAGAGCCCGCATGCCTGGAGTGCCGTGAATCAGCAGTCACTCCGCTGCGCAAGCACAGCTGTGAAACTGGCATGAGCGGAGGCTCGCGCCTGTGGCTTGTATGTGTTAGTGCTGCCGTCAGCAGGGACAGGACGGGGACGTTCTGTTCCAGGATGGTGGACAAAGCTCCCTTCAGTTTCACTCTTCAATATGCCAGCAGAGGTTTTGCTTCATCCCCAAGCCTTCGATTGCAAGGGGCAAAATGAATAGAGGCCTGTGCAGCTATAAACTCTGCAACCCCATCTGGAGCCGCAAAAACGATACAGCCGTGGATATCCACGTGGACATCCATGGAGGCGGAGGCCTGCGAATATAAAGCGGATTTGCACAGATTTGCAGGGCGCTCAAGATGAAACCTGCCAGCAGAAATGCCTTCAGAGATGCCAGATGGGAAAACTGCCAGACACTTTAAGTGAGGGTCACGTAGAGTCTGCAAACCCTCAGCCATGCCGTTGTGCTGTTCGTTATTCCCGTCTGCTTTCCCCTTGGGTGCACACCTTGCACAGCAGGTCTTTGCACACACACTACATGCAGCCTCTTGTTGTGTCAGCCTAAGGCACTTGTTCTCAGATCTACTTGTGCAAGGGGCCAGGGTGGGTCCTATACAGGCTCTTAACCCTGTCCCCCTGGAGGGGCAGGAAGTGATGCTGTTGTTTTTGACTCACAAATAATGCAGCCCTTTTGAAATCCCCATTCCCCTTTCTCACATTCCTGATGAAGGCAAGGCTGTCTATGTCGAATGGGCGTTTCTTGGGCATACACCTTGAATACGTTGTTCGGAGGGATTTCATGATCAGTTCCTCTTCAGCCCTGATTGTTGGGTTTGGGTTGGAAATAGCCTTTTCCCTTTTGGACCAGCCCTTGCAGAATTCACACTTGCATTGTATGGAGCAAAAATTCAACTTAGATTGGAACAAACAGGGATGGGTGCACATTGGCCGCAGTTCTGAAAGAATTACTCTGAAAGCTCCCTCGTTGGTGTAAATCAGGATCTGCCCCGTGGGTGTAAACTCCCGTATTCTCCATGAAACTCCATTGACTTGATGTGTTTGAACTATTCTGTAGGAACTGATAGCAGGGATAGTGTCCTTTAATCATTTCTAGAAGTGGCTTCCCAAAAACACTATAGAAACTTAATTTTTTTATTAAATTCTTCAGGACTTCTCCGTGAGGGAAAAAGCTTTTGGAAACATGAGACTTCACCCAGATTACATTTTACTGGTACCGAGGCTGGTGTAGATGAAGCTGATAGTTCATTGAGTAATCATAATAATTATTAATTAAGTCAGGGGTGGGGAATCTAAGGCCCGGGGGCCGGATACAGTCCCATGCTAGTGAAAGGTGGGGGGAGTTGTTTCTCACTTGCATATAGCCCCTGACTGATTTTTCTGCGGGTCAGTGGCCCCCGACCCAAAAAAGGGTCCTCACCCCTGAATTAAGTATGCATGAACAATAGACTCCTAGAAATAAGAAGTGTTTGATTTTTCCTATCCGTAGTGCAGCTGCCAATTTTTCTAGCATTGTGTGCAACTGAGATGAGAACCCGGCCCCGATCACACAGGTTCCAAAATTTCACTCTATTTATTTTTATTCTTTTGAAATCATTTGTCTTTATCAGCAGTTTAATCTTCCAGGACCTGGCCCACTGCAGCCTTTCCTCACATGAATTGTTCTGCTGACTTTGATGGCGTCGTTTGTGTAGGAGTAAGAGTGACAGGATCGGGCCCCACAACAGGATCTAGGAAAATGAGTGCGGAAATACTCCGTTTCACTTGCATTAACCACACTGAGACATTTCCACTCAGGCCTCATGTAGCATGGCTGCTCTGTGTAACAAGTAGCAGGGCCTGACATTGCAGTATGTGTTCTGATCTTACCTATGACGTTCTGGCTTTCTAGGCATTGCAACTCTAGTCAGATTCACGTTTGCCTCTGTTTAAATTGTGGTTAGAGAACAGCAAGACCTGTGATGCTCATGGAGATGCAGTGACTACAGATAAAGGAGTTATCTTCCTCCTACGTCTACACAATTTGAAGGTTGGTACAGAGCACACATGTAACAGAGGAAGACTTAACCAACCGCATGCACAGGGACTGTGGATGGTGTAGCTGGTATACAGCTTTCAAAATCCTGGAATATCTGTAGGAATGGAAACTTGGGTCCTTTTCAGCTCTTAGCTAGTGTACTTTCCAGTGTGGGAGTTTACGAGTTGGTTGAACCTCTCTGGACTGGCACCCTCAGAATCTGACAGATGCTGGACCAGAAAATTTGCCAAACCCTCCAGAAGGTCAATACTGTAGTGAGTGAGTCTCTCTTTATTTTCATTTTGCTGAGATGAATACATGGAACAGTGCTGCTTAATAATGAATAACTGCACTGATACACCCTACACCTAGCCAAGGCTTATCAGCTCTCTTCATAATAAATTGTTAGTGTTACATAATTTTATTGTATTGGCACAAGGAAATAAGTAGATAAAGCTTTTTAAAATGCCTATGCTTAGCTGCATTGCCAACACTTTCACTGCTTACTGGGTTCTGAGAAGACATTGAGGTAAATAACAGCACAGAACACTGAGAACCAGGACTGGTGGCTGTAAACAAACTTTATGGGACTGCGGGAAACTTGGCCACAGCCATGCTACGCGGATATCCAGCTAACTGAAATCATGCCAGACCACGGAGGTTGCCAGACCAGAGAGCGCCAGACTAGAGAGGTTCAACCTGTACCCTCATTTCTCTCATGGCAGCAGCATTGGTCAGATATAAGTTTTCATTTTCTTTTTACAATAAATTTCTAGCCCACCCGGTTTCAAAGAGATCCTTCCAAATATGGCCTTGACAGGAGACTGTCTTTCTGAGTCACGGGACAAATTGAAATAGAAATCCCGATTCCTCTCGCTTGCACCGGCGTAAATCTGGAATAAGTTTGGTGACGTTGCCGCAATGTCAGAGTGGCGTGAGGTTGTGAGCAGTGTCTCTGAGAGTTTTGAACTCCCCCCTCCTCCACCCATTTCAATAGAATGTTAACCCAGACACCTAACGATGACCAAGTGGATGCCCACATGGTTGCAAAATTCTCTGCTGATCATTTTGCCAAAATTGCCGAGTTCTTCTGGAACTGGGCTAGAGTTTGGGAATTGGGGGTGGAACTCAAGAAGAGCAAATCCTATTTTCTTCTATGTCACAGCCTCACTCTGTCTTTTCAGCCAAGATGAAAAAGTACTGTACAAATATAAGAATCTATGCAATAAATAAATAAATAAAGCAACCAAGCCAGAATAATTTAAGGCACACAGGACTATGTGCAAACCCTTCCTTTTTTGTCCAGCAAGCACTATTATCTCTCTCATTTTTGTCTGACTTTGCACAAAGCACAGAGAATTTTTTAGCACTACTACTAAGAAAGTCGATAGCTAGAAGGCAGGGGGAGGGTCTTACTTTCAAACACTTGGATTTTTCTGTCTTGGAAATTCATAATGTCTACACCTGACCCAGTTCCTGCAGCTGCCAAAAAAAAAGAAAAAGAAAAGCGCGATTTCAATTTCTCATGGAATCATTTATCTCTTAAAATATGCCAAAGCAATTTGAGGTGGGGTGGAGGCTTAACTATTTATCTCTGCAGCCTAATTTTTTCTCTGTATGTTTCTAACTGTCAAGGAAAAAGAAGGATGCAAAGCTATATTATTGATGCGTTGTGGTACCATTCTCTAGGGTGACTGTGTTGTTTCATCTAGATGGATGTTATAAGGTTCATCTTCTCCTCGCACAACCCCCTTCGGGGAGACATGGATGACACCTGACCAAGTATTTTGAGAATAGAACAGGCTAGTCACAGACAGGGAATTTTCCAAATATGAATGGTAGGTGGGGGGTGTAATTTAGTTCAAGGAAAAAAGGTCACCTTTCCAAGAGAAAGCAAAAAAAGACATGATCCGTTGCTTCTTTCTACATTTGTTCTTTTTTATTGCTGTAGCGGTTGTTGCTAAAACCAAGAATGGGGAAAATAGTGTCATCTTAAGCATTCCATAGACTGGAGACAAAGCCATGTTACTCCTGTTCAAATATTGCTTCCCTTCCGCCGGAGTTTTGTCTTGGGTTTTCCACAGTTGCACAGCATCGAAGTAAAAGACAGGGAACACGATTCGCTGAACTTGTCCATCTCCCGCTCATTGCACAATGCTTTCCCTATCGTATGTTTTCTAGCCTTTGTCCAGTCGAGGTGGTTTTTATTTAATTTTTATTTTTAGCTAAGATCTTAAAGCACAATGGTTTTGGCTAGAAACTGGGTTTTCTCCATATTGCAAACTATGGGAATACGTGCAATGATCGGATTTGAGAGCAGACCGCCTTGCGCGGTGCTAGTAGTCTTGAGGTATAAACGGAGATGGGTTTACTCTGAAACACACAGTTGCAGGGTTTGGTTCATTGTTTAATATCCTGAGATTTGCCCATTCGAAAAGCAAAATGGTGGCACTTTTTTGTGTGTGCACAGTGCCTTCTCAACGGTTCTGGATTGGTTCTGGAAACCCCTTCCGAATAGACATGGAGAGACACTCTTGACTGTCCTGTGAGCCAGACAGATCACAGAGCTATGTCTGTCCAATCAATGGCATTTCTAATTTGCCAATAGCCATAGTCGTGAAGCATCTGAGCAGCATCAGGAACATGTTGCTTATGACTTAGGGGCTTTAGAAATATTCTCCATTTATTTTACTATCTGGACAAAGTGCCTTTTCTGAGAGCCATGACTCTTTAGATCTTATCCACGGGCAGAACAGGGAAATAATCCAAGTGCAGAGCAAAGTGAAGAGTGATCAAAATTAGACCAAATTTAAGCAAGATGGAAATGCCAATGATCATCTCTTTATTAAGGAGCTCAGACTTCTGCTGGCTGTGTCACCCAACACCCACATACGCCCTGTAGATATCCCTTCTGGAGAGTAATACACTGCAAAGCCCCGCTGTTGCTGACTTCTTGCGAAGGGCTAATTTTGCACACACACCAAAGTTATGGAGGCTATAGAGCCAGCGACCTGTAGGGAAGCGAGCTTGAAAGTATGTGCGGTCAGGAAGATCTAGGAATATTTGCACTTTGGGGAACATCTTTTAGGGATGTTAAGTATTGGATTGTAAACTGCCTGTGTTTCATGTGTTCTTCCTTGCAGCTGTACCGTGGCAGATCATTTCTCTGCACTCTTTGGGCAGTGGGTTTTGTAGCAGGGAGGCAGGTGTGACTTGTGGAAGGTGGGTTTTTTATCCTCCTGATGTTCTGTGCTGGGCAGGGTGCGGTTGTGAGCAGGGAGGACAGCTCCTTGGCTTTAAATGTGAATCCCTAGTTTACCAGGCAGCAGAGAGGTGGAAGAAGAGCTTGTGCCTGATCCAAAGAGATGCCTCCTTGCTGGAAGTGTCATGTCTTCAAATCCTAAGTAATGCAAGTAGAGCTTTCAGCACTGGCGCCTTGTTTATTGGGACTCCTGGGTGCCAGTAATTTACGTGGTGAGCACAGCCACTACGTAGCACCCAATCAGCCGGAGGCCTAATCTTGGTGCCATTGAGATCAGTGGGAGTTTTGCCTTTGACTTCGGTGGACTCGTGTTTGGGAGGTGGACTTTGGTGGACTTGTGCTGCCACGATCCATTTTCCAGAGTTTGATTTAGTGGGTCTAATAAAGACCCGCTAAAGCAAACTCAGAGGGCAGCTGGAACTCCTGCTCCTGCGAGGAGTAAGGGAAGCCGAAGGGAGCATTTGCTCCTGCTGTGGGGACAGCGGGAACACTGAAGTTAAGGTCCATCGACTCCAGCTACATAGTTAACATAGCCAGAATTGCACATCTTAATTTGACCTTCCCCTTAATTTGACCTTCCCCTTAATTTTTTACCTTCTCCTTAATCTATGAAGACCCAATCCTGCAAACTGCTAAGAGTGCATGTGGTCAGGTGCTGTGTGCCCTCGACTTCCCTCGAAACTGATCAAGCTTCGTATCAATTTCACAGGAATTTGGAAGCACTCAGCAACTAGCAGGATTGGCCAGTAAGGTGATATATGAAGTTTACAATCTGGCAACATGTGTGCATGGATTAAAAATCATTTTTTTCATATGTATTCAGAGAACAGCCTAGCCACCATTTCTATATTTATAAATATAGAGAAGTTTTTTTTGTTCTCAGCCAGTTACCTCTTCTGAACCGCAATTTTCAGAGCAACCGGCATCTATTTTTCATTCAACATGTAAAATGACTTTTTTACAGGAAGGGAATGAAAGCTGTTGTAAGCATGTGTTTTCTGTAGTTGTATTCTGCATTATCCAATTATACTGAGATTTATTTTCCTCTTTGCTCTGCTCTTTCGGTTGTTATCCTTATTTTATCAGTTATGCTTTTCTCATGTTTTGTAAGGAGAGAAAAAAAATATGCAAAATTGCCAGATGCCTATTTTCTTTGCAGAAGAAGAATCACAAGTGCCTTTTATTACATTTTGCCAATCCAATAAACTCCTTATAAATTTCATTTTTGTTTGCTCGCGTGTGAAATTTTTTTTCCCCAACTTGAGTGGTGCTTGCTTTCTCTCAGCTTCCGCCTGTAATTGTGTCTCCTTGCTCTTTCGTGCTGAACCCAGTTCTTTCACCGATAGCCTCCCCAAGAGGTTTGACTCAGGTGCTCAAATCAATTTCTGCCAGGAAAGGATACTTGTAGATGATCAGGAGAGAGCCCCTCAAGACTGGTGTAAGCCATTGCATGAACGTTGTAAAGATGAGCCTTTGGTTTGGAGAGCACTCCACTCCAGAACCCGGAGGTAAGCTGCAGCGTAGGAGTGTGCGTTTTGTAGGGATGCGAGGCTACGATCAGAATGCCCTGCCTACAAGGACTTTGCAGACTGACCTGTGATCTGATGGAACATGCTGGCACTGAAGGGGCATGGCCTGCTTTGCGGCTGAACATGCATGAGAGCAGGGCTCCTCCCTTTGTGTGGAGGGAAGATATAAGTGTGGAGCGTAAACCTGCTCAAGGGCCCCTTTGGCAGCTCTCTCCAGGACTGTCACTGAGGTACATCACTTGCACTCTTCCCTGCTCAGCACAGCCACGGCCAGATGCCCCAAAGGGAGTGAAATCATGAGATTGGCTTTAAAAATCCTGAGGGTTTTTTTCAAAGTTTTTTCCCCCCATTGGTATCCAGTTGTGGAGGGAGGTCTAGGTTGGAGATTAGGAAAAAAACTATTTCACGAGGCGTGTGGGGAAGCACTGGGATGGGTTCCCTAGGGAGGGGGTGGAATCTCCATCCCTAGAGGTTTTTAAGTCCTGGCTTGACAAAGCTCTGTCTGGGGTGATTTTATTGGGATCGGTCCTGCTTTGGGCAGGGGGTTAGACTTGATGACTCCTGAGGTCTCTTCCAACTCTCGTCCAGTTCCGTGGTTCTCTCCATCCTCATGAAAGCTACCATTAAACAAAATAATCAAGATTCTTCTGCAGTCCCATGAATCGAGGAGCGGGGGCTGAAAGTCGAACAGCAACTATTGCAAGATGCAACAAAATCATGAATGAGCAACACCATTTGCTCACGCCACTGGGGGAGGGACACGCTGCCCCTGCCCAAGAGCGAATGGATTGCTCCTCCCTCGTTTTTCTGCAGCCTGACCCCCACCTCCATAATAACAGTCCCACGTTTCTTGTCCAAGAGGGAGCTGTGGGTGCCTATTGCGATAGCGCTGTCCCTATGTGGGCATGGGAGATGCGTGGAGAATTCTGGTGTGTTAGACCTCACGCCAGCAGAAACTTTTGTGGTCCACTGCAGCTCCCCTAGTTGTCAATCCCACGCCCCTTTGAGTTTCCATCAAAGTAGATTTGGGGCCTCTTCCCTCTGCGTGGCTGGGTTTGGTTTCGGCCTAGGATGGTCATGGTTGGATGAGTCGGAGGGGTGCTTAGACGGCTGCTGCCTTTGTTTGTGTCTGTTCAGCACTGATCACCAGGTTCCCAGTCTATGACGAGGACTCGCAGATGTGCTGGTACTACAATCGTGTTGGGATAGGGAACTCTGACAGTGAACTCAACTACAGTCTGAAAGAGCAGAGTTTTCGTGGTTGCTTCCAGGCACTGACTGCATCTCCATGGCTGCGTCCCTCAACGAGGCCCAGATCACAGCGCCTGCCAGGTAAGCAGAAGGCAACTCAATTCACTTGTGTCTTGTAACATGGTCATGGTGCCCGGCCATGCCTGCCTTTAAAAATGCTGCTAAACTGTCCCTATTTCAGCCACCCACGAAGCAGGAACGCTCCCGGCAAAGGAGTAGATGAGGCAAGAAATGGCTTTCATCAGCTGATTAAATGCTGATGCCGAAACATTTAATTACTGCAAATGCCAATTGTCACATGTCCTCTGCCACTGCGGATGTTGTTCTTGCGACATGGCGTGGCAAAGGAAGTTGGGAAAACAGAGAAGAATATAGACGTGGGCATGAAACACATGGTTCCCAAGGCTGGGAAAATTCTGTAATGCCCCATTCTCAGACTTCCCATTTGTGTTGCTGGCAGATGAACACAGGTTCCAGGAAAGCTCTTCTAAGGAAACTTCTCACCGGTGCAAAGCATCAATCGCGGCCTGACGTGGGTACACAGTGGTGAGACTCTGGTCCTGAGAGGGAATGGAGAAAAACCAGTCAGGATTTAGGGAACCCTCAGGAGGGGGAATTTGAGTGTTGTCTGTTTGTCCAGTCTTTTCAACCAAAAATGTGACATTGCAGAGTATTTTGTGTTATTTCTCAGCTAGACAATTAAAGAGGGGGCTGTATCCCACGACACATCCTATCACATCAGTACAGTAATTCTTCATTTAACACAGTTAGACATGTTTCAGAAAATGATCGTGCTAAGTGAAAACGTGTTATGAGGGGTCAGTTTTCCCATTGAAAATAATGGAAAAGGTGGGGGTTGCGTTTCAAGCGCACGTGCGCTCGCAGCTCCAGCCTGCACTTGTTAGCAGCTGGGACCGGGACATAAGGTTGGGGGGGAAAGGGGACTGGGTTACAGCAGGGAGGGGAGGTGTTTGGCTCTGGGGAAAGGAAGGGAAGGGAAGGACGGGAGGGGGCTTGCAGCCAGCGTTTGGGTTTCCCCAGCTGGCTGGTCACCGGCAGCGGCACGGGGCACAAGGCATCTGGCCAGAGGGGGTCACCGGGGAACGGCGCGGCGAGCAGCGAACCTCTGCCGCTTTGCAGGCAGGCAGGGGAAGCCTCGCGCAACTGCCAGCCACCAGCCGGCCCTAGGGGAAATTGTGTTATTGCGGGGACGGGGTCATGTTGTTTGAAAAATGTTCCCTAAAAAAAAAATTGTGCTATCGCGAAAACGTGTTAAGCGGGCACGTGTTAAGTGAGGAATTACTGTATTCATTGCATGGACAGAGATGTCGTACTTCCCAGATCTCAGCTAAACTGAGTGAAGGGAAGACCTGGAGATCACAGGTGTGTCACAGGGATGAGAAATCACCATAAATGTCTGTTAAGAGGCAATTAAAGAGGGGGCAGAGCATATACACCTGCCATTGACTTAGCCTGGTGCCCTCCACACCTACGAAAATTCAAACCTTTGATGTCCAACTAAAATGATGAAAGATCTAGAAGACGTGACCTACGAGGGAAGACTGAAAGAACTGGGCTTGTTTAGTTTGGAAAAGAGAAGGCTGAGAGGGGACATGAGAGCAGCTTTCAAGTACCTAAAAGGGTGTTACAAGGAAAAGGGAGAAAAATTGTTCTCCTTGACCTCTGATGATAGGACAAGAAGGGGCTTAAATTGCAGCAAGGGAGATTTAGGTTGGGCATTAAGAAGAACTTCCTAATTCTGGGTGGTGAAGCACTGGAATAAATTGCCTAGGGAGGTTGTGGAATCTCCATCCCTGGAGATATTGAAGAGCAGGTTAGACACCTGTCAGGGATGGTCTAGAGGGAGCTGGGTCCTGCCGTGAGGACAGGGGACTGGACTCGATGACCTCGCAAAGCCCATTCCAGTTCTCGCGTTCCATGAGTCTGTGATTGCCTCCTAAGCTCATTCAGCACCAGTCACTTCTCCCCCTCCAAGGCGTTTCCTAGAGAAAGTCTCTCTCCGAAAAATCCTTGGCAAGGTGTGCGAGCCAGCCTCATGCTGTCAGTCACAAGCCTCCGCTCTCCGCGTCGATGAGCAATTCGCTGCCAGGGAGTGATGGGAAACGCAGGCTGGGTGTTAACGCAGGGCTGGGAATGACATGCAAATACCAAGCTGTTTGTTAAACTTCCTGCCCACCTCCTTCCGCCTGCGGGGCGAGGGGGGGGGGGGGCCTTCTTGAGACGCTCGTCCGGTGTTTTCAGGCCAGGCAGCGTCGTGGTTCGAGAAACGTGGAACCACAGACAACTCAGGGGGTGTCACTTTGCCCTTAAGGGGGTGCAGGAATTGGGGCAACCCCCTCCCCGCCCTGGGCCCTGCCCCTGCCCCTTCCTGCCCCTGCTCCACCCTGCCCACCCCATTGCACCCCTCCCTCGAGCGTTGAGACCAAGGGAATTATTGGGGGGGGGGCTGGCGGTGACAGCAGGAGTTGCCTCCCCCCAAACTCACTGCAGGAGAGAGGAGCGGGCTGGGACTGGGTCGCTCTGCTTCCTGCAGCTCCTGTGACACCGATGAGTGGGGGGGGGGACCCTGCTCCTGGTGCCAGGCCTCCTGGTAACCCCCCCAGGCCCAGTGCCCCAGACCGTCCTATGGACAGGGCAGCTCTGCTCTGCCACGGATGAGCACTGGGACCCGAGGAATGTCAGCCTGGGTCAGACCAGGGGTCCGTCTGCACCGTTTCCTACACTGCTCAGTGAACCTGCCACAGTGGAGGGCAGCTGCACCGGCCTCCTTCATGCAGGCAGGGCACCCACTCTAGGCTCCTGGCTCTTTGCCTGTCCCCTCTCGTGGGCACCGGCCCACCTCTCTCCCCCTCCACAGCCCCCTGCCCACGCTCTGCTCCCCCCAGCAAGCCGGGCTGCCGAAGCAGTGAGCACCCAGCTCTGTATAAGCAAGCCCGTTTGTTCTTAAGGGGAGAGCATTACAGAGAAAACACACCCAAACTGCCGTCCCTATCCCCCTGCTGAATGCTGACCTGTGGTCCCCCATCAGTCTGATGCAGCCTCCATAGGCCAACCACCTTGCGTCCCTTCCTAAACGAGGTTGGAGCCCCCCTTGGACAGGTCCTGTCTGTGCGCTGGGTCTGAAAGAAATCCCTGCGCTTGTTGACTCAGGCCTTTCTGTGTCTGTGGGTCCCTGGAGAATCCATTGGAAACAGCACCGGCGAGCTTCTCCAAATGGTGATCCCTCTCTGAAAATGTTATGGCACCAGTGATTTTCCCTGTTCACACACACACATACACACAAACACACAGAGACGCATACAGACACACACACACACACTCTCTGCTCCGAATTCCTGAGGGGCTGTGATCTCCTGCGTGGAAGTACAGTCAATCCCTGGGCCCCAAGGATACACACACTTAATCCAATAAGATCTCCTCCAAAGATATGGCAGGAAATGATCATCTCTGTCACAGCAGAGATAAGAGAACCTGTTCTCAGGGCAGGTTTCCTCCTGACCCCCATTCAGAAGAGGTTGACAAGGGCCCTGACGCTGACTCAGACTTCCCAAACCCTTGTGTTGTCTTTTCTAGCTGTGGATTGTCTCCTGACCTGTGCAAATGCCCAAGCCACTTTTGAATCCTGCTAAATTAAACAGTGGAATATATTGCCTAGGGAGGTTGTGGAATTTCCATCACTGGAGATATTGAAGAGCAGGTTGGACAGACACCTGTCAGGGATGGTCTCAACGGTGCTTGGTCCTGCCATGAGGGCAGGGGACTGGACTCGATGACCTCTTGAGGTCCTTTCCAGTTCTAGGGTTCTGTGATTCTATGAAATTCTTGGCCTCTAGGGTACCTTGTGGCTGAGAGGTCTGCAGGCTAAGTGTGCCTGGTGTGAAAGAGAACATGATGACCCCTTCCGGCTGGGGGACAGACAGACACACAAACAGGCAAACTCTCTGAAATACATAGTAAATAGCTGTCCCGGTTGCCATCTCCGGCCCCTTGCTGCCCCCCCCTGTGGTCATTCCGCAGTATAACTCCCTCCTACCAGACCCGCCCCCTCCATAGCACAGTGCGCTGTGTTCTTACCAGCCCTTAGAGGCCAAAAGCAGCTGCTGATTCATTATCAGGAAAAGAGCTGCTGTATTGTGGAGAGTCTTAATTTCCTAGAAGATGTTGATTTCCCCTTGAGCTGTGGTTTTGAGCCAAGGCAAAGGAAGCTGAGATTAGAATGGCCAAGCCAGGCAGAACTAGAGAAAATCCCTTGTTAGCCCGACATCTGTGCTGCTCGCTAAAATCAGCATGTTCCAGCAAAGGAATTTACAAATTCTTTTTTTTTAACTGTTCATGTGCTCACTCCTGCCAGTGTCGTCTGTGTACAGAGGAGCGAAGCATTGCTGGCTACTAGCTGAGTGCGTATCTCACGGCCAGCTTCTCTGTTGTTGGAATGAATTAGGAAGGGTTTGTGCCCGTCTGGCGATGGGAGCTCTCCGTCCCATTTAGGCTGCCCTACATCAGACTGAAATACTGTCTACATGGGCCTTCAATAAAACCATGGTCAGAGTTACAGCTGCCATGAAAATATCCCCCGGCCGACTTGGAAAAGCGGCAGGCAGTAACCACGCACTCTTGAAATCCCGCCAGCCTCTGCAAAATTGACCTGCAGACTGATGTACTGCTCATTTAAGGATCTTGGTTTGTTCATTTGTTCAGAGAACATCTCCACTGACAGCTGCTGCAAAGAGTAGCTTCCCCCCACCCCCACTCCTTATTCACTGCCAGCAGCTGAAGACACACTTCCTCCTAGTCAATGGGGTTGCTGACAGCTGCTTTGCCAAGGAACTTTTGAGCTACACAGCTCTGAGCAGGCAGGAGGTGCAGAGTTAGTAGAGGGGGATTTGGGTTGTTTGAGGTCTACAGCCAGACAAACTGGTTCCAATAAACCAATACTCCCATGGCCCTTTGGCAGTACATGGAGAGAACTCTGACTCAAGGTCCAAAGACAATAGGGCGAGCGCCTTTTTTTGCCTGGGTCTCAGGTGGGGGTTTTTTTCAGGTTGTGTGTTCCTGCGCTAGCCACCTAAACCACCTCTAGAAAGGTTATTCCAGCACAGCCAAAGCAGGAGAAATCAAGAGTCTCTCCAGAGCACCTGGTCTTGGATTATCTCCACCCACTTGGCCACGCAGTGCCTTGGCTACGTCAGATTCAGCAAGCTGCCTATCAGGAGCAAGGAACAGCCGTTAGGTGGAGGTGCTGTTATTCGACTTTCTTCCTCTGGTGTCTCCCTGGCCCCGTTGTGTGGTAGAAATGTACCAAGCGGCCATCCATGTCCCAGAATGTTGCCACTCCAGGTAGACAAGACTAGCAAAGGGTGGCCAATGTTGTCAGCTCACGTTCTTGGAGCACTGGTAGGGTCCCATCTTTCCCAAGACATATTCTAGCCCTCCTGGCTCCAGAGAAGGTTGCAATTGTAACTCTCTCTCTCTCTCTCTCTCTCTCTCTTAGCATTGCTCGGATCCTTAACTCAAGTAAGTTTTATTTTTCTTCATTTAAATCAATGCTCTGAGGTCTGCTTGGGGATGAGGGGTTCAGGATGTAGGCTGCCCCAGGAAGAGAGGACAACCCCAGCCCTCTCTCACCCCAGCAACTTGGAGCCAGGTGAAGAGCACTTGTCCATCGCCGCTGAAGCTGCCGTGGGAGGGGTGCATGTCCCAGACAGACAAACTTTCTCAAATATATTGTAGATAGCTGTTCCTTTCTCCACTCCTGCCTCCTGCTGGCCCAGTGGGGTTATAGCTGCCCTGGTCCCCATCTCTGGCCCCTTGCTGCCCCCATGTGGTCAATCTGCAGTATAACAGCCCCTCCTTCCAGACCCCACCCTTTCCATTTTATGAAAAAAAATCAAATTCCAAGCATGTCCCATTGTCCTGGCACAACCAAACCCTGACCTTGCTTTCAGCTAGGATAAGAGGATTCTGCATAGCAAATTTGGTGGTCCTAACTCTTGCATTTTGGAGGAGTTCTTGAACAAATGGACAGACAGACATTTCTAAAATACATAGAATCGCTTGATGCATCCGCCTATCTCCCGGGGCGTGGGGGCTTCAAACGTTTGCGATTCGCTGAGTACAGGAGAAGTGACGTGCCCAAGGTCACCCAGCTGGCCAATGGCCAAATCAAGATTGGAACCCAGGCCTCCTGACTGCCACACCAATGTCCTACCCACTAGACCTCGCTACCTTCCCTTCGGCCCCAATCAAAGCCCGTATCTCCCCACTCAGACTCCTTGTGTCCATACCCCTTGTATTGCTCTGCTCTTTGGCCCCATCGGAATGCAAAGGTCTGCTGCTGTGGCCGCCCCTCTGGGCCACTGTCCCACCTCTGGGCCACCACGCGGCGGACAGCCTTGGGAGTCTGCAAGTAGCGTTGTATTTGCATGTCATGAATATGCAGCTCTGAGACTGGCCCAGTTCTCCAGGCAGCTCTGGTACAGATGCAGCCCGTCCATGTTAGTGACCAGAGCGGCATCTCGCATGTGCCCCAAGCCCCAGAGATGCCGCCTTCCAGTGCCTCTCGCTTGCTTGGCTGTTTTTGCCTGCGAGCCCCTGGATGATGAGTTCTCTCTCCAGCACGCCAGGACAAGAAGCCTTATTCAAAATCCAAGCACATATTGGAGTCTTCCTGGTCAAATGCTCCTGGCCTAGAAGCAATTCTCCATGCAAGAGTCGTTCCTAGACATTTCCAGCCTCGCCGATACCGTGTGAGGGCTTGGAAACCTCCCCCCAGACCCACCTAGCAGTGGCCAATGCCAGAGCCTGCTGATCTCCTTTCCCCCCCTCGTTACAGCGACCTCTAATTTCCATGTCCGGGGAGTGCTGGCAAGACACCTCTGCGGCAACTCCCAGGGACAGCCACGCTGCCCTGTGATGAGCAGCATATCGGAAGGAAGGTCTCGGTCTCTTCAAAGAGGCCTCTCCTCTTATGCTAAGGTGACCTTGCGACTAATTAATTACAGGACTTACGCCAGGCCTCGTTAACGACACCCGATTCCTGCTGATGAACTGCAATCAGCCCAGCTCACGGCGCTATTTGCAACGACACGGATGCTGTGAAAACAGAGGTCGAAGGGGGGATAACTCAAATGATGGGCTTGGTGGGTGTGTTTGAAGGCAGTTGCTCTGTGAAGGTGCCATGCTCAGATCTCTGCTCATGGACACGTTCTTGGAGAAGAGGGAAGCAGAAGATGCCAGCCTGGTTAGTAGCAATGCCCAAGGGCCATCTAAAAGGAATGGCCCGTGCCATGGAGGTCATAAATCGTATTTACCCTGCGCCACATGCTGGGGGGCCTGGAACTTTTCTCCAATGCAGATCAGGTGCAGACCTCACCTGCTATTCCTGTTTGTGTGCGCCACTGTGGTAGGGGCTGTACATAAGAACATAAGAATGGCCATACTGGGTCAGACCAAAGGTCCATCCAGCCCAGTACCCTGTCTGCCAAAAGTGGCCAATGCCAGGTGTCCCAGAGGGAGTGAACAGAACAGGTAATGATCAAGCGATCTCTCTCCTGCCATCCATCTCCATCCTCTGACAAACAGAGGCTAGGGACACCATTCCTTACCCATACTGGCTAATAGCCATTTAAGGACTTAACCTCCATGAATTTATCTAGTTCTCTTTTAAACCCTGTTATAGTCCTAGCCTTCATAACCTCCTCAGGCAAGGAGTTCCACAGATTGACTATGCGCTGTGTGAAGAAGAACTTCCTTTTATTTGTTTTAAACCTGCTGCCCATCAGTTTCATTTGGTGGCCCCTAGTTCTTATATTATGAGAACAAGTAAATAACTTTTCCTTATTCGCTTTCTCCACACCACTCATGATTTTATAGACCTCTATCATATCCCCCCTTAGTCTCTTCTTTTCCAAGCTGAGAAGTCCAGTCTCTTTAATCTCTCCTCATATAGGACCCGTTCCAAACCCCTCATCATTTTAGTTGCCCTTCTCTGAACCTGTTCTAATGCCAGTATATCTTTTTTGAGATGAGGAGACCACATGTATACGCAGTATTCCAGATGTGGGTGTATCATGGATTTATATAAGGGCAATAAGATATTCTCCATCTTATTCTCTATCCCTTTTTAAATTTACAAACCAAGCCCAGCTCCAAATGCCCTTGGTAGCCAGATCTACACATAGACCTGGTGGCTTGGGGTCCTCACTGGGCATAGCGATACCACCGGCGGGCTGTGTATCTTAGCACACTGCTCTTCGTATGGTGGTTGTTATTAATTGAGTTATTTTGTAACTGTTTGTGCCAAAGGGCCTCGATTACGGCTCAGAGTCCCATTCTGGGTAGAGAGCTCTGACAAAAAAAGATGGCCTCCCACTCCACTTTTTAGCGTAAGCAGAGGGTGAGAGAACAGGGGGAGGCAGACGGTGGAGCCCGAGGAAACAATGAGACAATACTTGTCAATATGAATGACAGCGGTTTCTACCCCGCAACTTTCTGACTGGTGTTGGGAGGTCTGAAAGCACCGCTGCAAAGCAGAGTTTGGAGGACAGTGCCGCAGCTTTGTGGAGGACGTTCACAAAAGGGCAAATCTCTTCTCCTGGAGGCCACATATCATGTTGAATAATAATAAAATCTGGTTCTTATATAGCACTTGTCATCCGTAGATCTCAAAGTGCTTCCCAACCTCGAGTGTATTTATCCCTACAACACCCTGAAGAGGGAAGGCAGTGCTGTTATCTGCTTTGTACCAATGGGGAAACTGAGGCACAGAAAGACTAAGGAACTTGCCCAAGGTCATACAGGAAGTTGGTGGCAGAACAAAGAGGAGGGGCTGAGGGATTTGGGCTTGTTTAGTCTCCAGAAGAGAAGAGTGAGGGGGATTTGAGAGCAGCCTTCAACTTCCTGAAGGACCGTTACAAAGAGGATGGAAAGAGGCTGTTCTCAGTGTGGCAGATGACAGAGCAAGGAGCAATGGTCTCAAGTTGCAGTGCGGGAGGTCTAGGTTGGAGATTAGGAAATAAACTATTTCTCTAGGAGGGTGGGAAGCACTGGGATGGGTTCCCTAGGGAGGTGGTGGAATCTCCATCCCTAGAGGTGTTTAAGTCCCGGCTTGACAAAGCCCTGGCTGGGATGGTTGAGTGGGGGTTGGTCCTGCTTTGGGCAGGGGGCTGGACTCGATGACTCCCGAGATCTCTGACAGCCCCAGCATTCAAGGATTTGATGATTCCAAATGCTGCCCTACCACTCCACCGCCTGACGTTAGTCAATGGATTCCCAAGCATGTGGAAGCTGAATGTGACCGACTGCATTGAGCAGAACTCCTGGTAATGAGTCTTTGCAGTCGCTACCCGTGGCACATCTTGAACGAAGGGGAAGTTCACAGGCAAACACGCTGCAGCCTCATTCCCGATGGTTCAGTTGAAATGAATTAGCGGTGCCTTTGTACTGGCCTGAGGCGTTCATGCTGTGCTTGCTGCATCTGATAAGAGAAGGCCGGGAGAGGAGAGGAGAGGAGAGGAGAGGAGGAAACCTCCTGGCTGCGCTGATTTGAGGATTGGCGGCCTGGCGTGCTGACGGGCTGGTTTTCCAATAGACATCAGCCTGATGCTGCAGGGATCCCATCCAAGAGGCCGCAGTGAGGTGAGCAGGGTACATGCCTGTGCAACTGAGAGCAGGGAGTTTGCCCCTTATTTTCAGGGGAGTTGAGTCCCCTGAGCCCGGCTAAGGCTGGCCTCTCTGCTCAGGTTTCTAACTAGGATTGCCATCCATCCAGGTTTTACCTGGACAGTCATACGGACTTCAGAACGGCCAGGCTGGCCCATCTTCTGACAGTGGCCAATGCCAGGTACCCCAGCAGGAGTGAACAGAACAGGGAACCATCAAGTGATCCCTCCCCTGTCACCAATTCCCAGCCTCTGACAAACAGAGGCTAGGGACACCATCCCTGCCCATCCTGGCTAATAAGTATTGATGGACCTGCCCTCCATGAATGTATC
Source organism: Pelochelys cantorii (assembly GCA_032595735.1). Classification (NCBI taxonomy): domain Eukaryota; kingdom Metazoa; phylum Chordata; order Testudines; family Trionychidae; genus Pelochelys; species Pelochelys cantorii. The sequence continues at coordinate 3,864,786 of CM064335.1, read as the reverse complement.
TAGGTCTTTTTTGAACCCTGTTATAGTCTTGGCCTTCACAACATCCTCTAGCGAGGAGTTCCACAGGTCGACTGTGTGTTATGTGAAAAAATACTTCTTTTTGATTGTTTTAAACCTGCTACCTATTAATTCATGTGGTGACCCCTAGTCCTTGTGTTATGGGAGAAAGTCAGTAACTTTTCCTTATTCGCTTTCTTCACACCAGTCATGATTGTATAGACCTCTGTCCTATCCCCCCTTAGTCTCCTCTTTTTAGGCTGGAGAGTCCCAGTCTTTTTAATCTCTCCTCAAACCGATTTTTGGCTGCTGTGTCCAGGTGCCATTTGGGAAAAGGTCCATTGAAAAGGAGACCAGACAGTGTCAAGTCAGATGTACTGACCGGACACCCAAAAGCCGGGTTACCAGAGCAGAGCGACCCCACCTGTGGAGGGCAGGAGGGAGGTGGAGATCATCCAGTGAGTGACTGGGGGAGGGGAGAGCAAATGACGGGGGTGAGGTTTGAGGGGAAGAGACGGAGCAGGGGTGGTGTTTGAGGGGGAAAGGTGGGAGAGGGGCGGGGTTTGAGGGGAAGAGGCGGAGCAGGGGCGGGGTTTGAGGGGGAAAGGCGGGAGAGGGGCGGGGTTTGAGGGGAAGAGGTGGGAGAGAGGCGGGGTTTGAGGCCGAAAGGCGGGAGAGGGGTGGGGTTTGATGGGAAGAGATGGAGCAGGGGCGGGGTTTGAGGGGGAAAGGTGGGAGAGGGGCGGGGTTTGAGGGGAAGAGGCGGGAGAAGGGCGGGGTTTGAGGCGGAAAGGCGGGAGAGGGCGGGGTTTGAGGGGAAAGGTGGGAGAGGGGTGGGGTTTGAGGGGGAAAGGTGGGAGAGGGGTGGGGTTTGAGGGGGAAAGGTGGGAGAGGGGTGGGGTTTGAGGGGAAGAGGCGGAGCAGGGGGTTTGAGGTGAAGGGGGAAGGGAGAGGCGGGAGAGGGGGGGGTTTGAGGGGAAGAGGCGGGAGAAGGGCGGGGTTTGAGGCCGAAAGGCGGGAGAGGGGTGGGGTTTGATGGGAAGAGACGGAGCAGGGGCGGGGTTTGAGGGGGAAAGGCGGGAGAGGGGCGGGGTTTGAGGGGAAGAGGCGGGAGAAGGGCGGGGTTTGAGGCCGAAAGGCGGGAGAGGGGCGGGGTTTGATGGGAAGAGACGGAGCAGGGGCGGGGTTTGAGGGGGAAAGGCGGGAGGGGGCGGGGTTTGATGGGAAGAGACGGAGCAGGGGTGGGTTTTGAGAGGAGGAGGCGGAGCAGAGACGGGGCCTTGAGGGACAGAGGCGGAGATGGGGCAGGGCCTTTGGGAGAGTGGAAAAGGCGTGTGGCCTCAAGGAAAGAGAGAAGAGTGAGGCCTTGGTGGGAAGAAGCAGGCCAAGAGGCAGGGCCAGATGGTGGCTGTTGTGAAAATTGGGGTCCCTGCTTCTAAGAAGGAGTCCAGAGGGTGGCTGTTGCAATGGTGAAGCCATTGTCTCCTGCCCACAAGGCACTGAACACCACGGCTGGATAACAACCGTGCGTCAGTCGGAGAACACTTCCCACTGGTGGCAGGGCTAGGCAGCAGCGAGCTGAGCCCAGGCACCCCTGGTGAGGAGTTGGTCACGCAGGCCCTTCTTCTCCTGTACTATTCCGTGGGAGGATGCTACCAGCTGGAAGGGACGCTGATCTGCACTGGGAAGGGGAGAGGCCCTGGTGAGAAGATGGAGACTTGGGGTCCTTCTTGCACAGCAATCCAAGCCTCGGCCCTCCTTGACCCGTCCGCGGACTCAGTCCTGCCGCCTCGCTCACCTAGGGCTTACGCTGCCCAGCCGGTCAGACGGGCCCCAGCGTCAACGGGTGGGAGACACCAGGCGGCGAAGGCGTCTGTCAGCTCGTTGCCTGAACAGCTGTTCCGTTTCCTCGCTTGAACATGTGATTATCCCTTTAGTTCTTTAATTACCCAATCAGCACAATCAAATCAATCAAGGTTATTCCCAGTGCTAATAAACATTCTCTGGGGCTGGATTTCTGTTTGGATCCGCTCCTGCAGACTATAAAGGAAACATTTTTCACCGGCCCACTTGGTTCCAGTGGGAGAGGGAAACTCTTCGGCTGTGTCCGACTCACAGGCAGGTGACCGAGGGGATTCGATGCAACCGGGGCAACTTTGTGCTTGCTAGTGGGTGGATTTTTGTGTCGCATGGCCTGGGTAGCAGTCGATCTGGTGTTCGCTCTCAGTTGTAAGTCCTTGGGCAAGGACTGCCAGGTGGGTTTCAGTGCCGCTGCTGGCAGACAGGTGTGTCTGCCTCACAAAGCTGCCATCGCATTGCAAATCCTCAGGGCCTGAGACTGGCCTTTTCCTGGGGGCTGATCTCTGCAAATCGGGGTGGAGGCTCTGTGGGGCCAGGCTGTGCTGGGTGCCGGTGCTGTGAATCAGGCACTCGGTCTGGAACATTTCCCTTGTCTCACTTCTCTCAGTCCCACCGGTGGCACTTAGTGGACAGCCAGCAAATCATGCCTGGAGGAGGTGGTGTTCTGCGGGCCAGCTGCTATTTTTCCTGCTGACAGCAGGAGGTGACAAGACTCCCTAGTGTTTGTAGTGCCCAAAGAGCTCCACTGGGACGGGGGCCCGTTGCGCCAGGCACTGTACGAATCAGGGGCAGCTCATAGGAGAAGGGATCCCGTCATTAGATTGTTTTTGTCCTTTGCATCTGACAGCAAATCTGAATTCATCAGCTGGGCAGCAGGGCACTGAGCTCCGGGGGGCAGGGACTGCCGTGTTCTGTGTTTGTACAGCACCGTGCACACACCAGGGTCCTGCTCCACGACTCGGGAGTCATGAGGAAGGCTAACACAACGATGGTAAGGGTCCTCCATTGTTCAGAGCCGGAGGGATTGGAGCTGGGAGATCTGGGTGCCTTTCCCCGCTCAGCCACTAGCTCTTTACCTGACCCTGGGAAGAGTCATTTACACACACCATGCCTCAGTTTCCTCATCTGTAATGTTGATATCGTTTCCCTGACACCGAGAGGTGCCTAGTGAGGCTTCACTGATCCACGAGGAAAGTGTCTGGAGTGAAATTCAGCCCCGGCCAGTGAGTTGGCACAGAGCCTCAATGTCGCTTACGACTTTCCCCCGCTGCGTTCCCTGGAGCAAAGCTGCGTTACTCATCCCCCAGCCCGGGATCCCAGTACGTGTGGTGGCTTGCAAGCAGCAGTGAAAGGAACTTCACATTTCTGACAGGCGCTGTCCTATGGCAACCCGGGTCCTCGCCAGCTCTTTAAAAAGCTCCTTGCTGGCTTTTGCCGCAGCTCTGCCAGCTCTTGTTGGAGCCGCACACCGCGGCGCCCCCACGTCCTGTCCCCTCTGCTTGCCAGGCTGTTCCCTTCATTTTCCAGGTCACCCTGTGCCCGGTTCAGTGTGCTCCGGGGAGTGATGAGCCCTCCGGAGAGCACTGAGCCATCCCGGCCTGCAGCACATGGAGGTGATTTGCTGCTTTGTCTTTCAAGGAAATGATTCCTGAAGAGGAGGAGCGTCCTGCTCCAAAGAAGCTGCATCTCAAGCCGCTAACCCTGGCAGGCTCTGCCCTTTGTGGCTTCCAGGCCTCTCCTTCCCCTGGTGCGCTCTTGTTCGGCAGCTATTTTCCCGTGTGCATGTCCCCAGCCGTTCAAGCTGCCTCCCCGGTCAGACGTGCTGCTCACCCGGTCGTTTCTCAGTCACACTTCTAAGCAGAACACCAGGCTGCTGCCGGCCCCAGGGCGCCTTTGATTCTGGCTGGCGCTGATTAGCAGCAGCATGTAGCCATCTGCTGGGGACTGGTCTGAAGCGTGGCAAGCAGAGGTTTCCTGGTGTCCAGGAATGACGGATGAGCGGCCCCCGTAGGGGTCTCGGCCTTGGAGAGGCCCAGGGGCTGTGGGGCCAGATTCGGGATTGAGGTGTAGCAGCAGAACGGGGCGTAGAGCCGAGAGCTCAGAGCTGGTTTAGCAGTGGGGGCTGTGGGCCGGGATGGCGGGGCCCCAGCAGAGCTGTGTGAGTGGGTAAGCTAGGGATGTTAACCCGATTAACCGATAAATGGATGCTTATCGGTTAACGGTATTGGTTACACGGCACCGGACAGGGCAGCAAAGCCTCCTCCCAGGGGCTGGCGGGCTTCGCCGTGGGCTCTGCGATTTTGAGAGGTTCCACAATTGCTGTATTAAACAATTTTTAACATGGAAGAGTCCAGGCCTGGGATCAGGCGCGACAGGGGGGAGGGGTAACTGTCCCAGGGCCCAGTAATTTAAAGGGGTCCAAGGCTCAGCAGTAGTGCCTGGAGGTTTGAGCCCTTTAAATCACCACTGGAGTGGGGGTGGGGGGTGTCACAGACTGGCCTCCCTCAGCCACGCCCCTTCCACTCTTGGCCCCACCCCTTCTGGGAGTACAGAGCTGACCCCCTCCCCCGACCTTGCCCAGGGGAATGGCGTGTCTGTCGACTCCCTTGCCTGCGATAAATACCCAGGGATCTCTCAGTCCTGCCTGGGCTTTGCAGCCGAGCTGGGGTAGTGCACCGAAGTGTGTGGGGTCTTGTCCCCTGCTAGTGGCTGCCCCGGTGATTACAAACAGCCAGTGGCTAGTTATTCCTATAGCTTAATGGTAGCAACCGGGACCCCGAGGGTATCTCCTCTGCCGCAGCCTTTCTTAAGGCCTTTCTTGTGCCCAGCTAGCAGGAAAGCACCTGCCACTTCTGGCTGGGAACCGAAATCCCAATGTCTGGACTCAGCGGCTTTACTGCTGACATAAAGGGGCAAGAGCAATGAAAGTAGCAGAGGACTTTCTTCCCTCCTCGCTCCATCCTTGTGAGGCTACTCCCCTGCATCCTCCAGCTCCCAGAGTCCTTGATGCAGGCCAGTGGTTCCCACGCAGTCCTCATCCCGGATCGGGGGTATCAGCACTGGGAGCGACAGGGCTGGGAAACAGAGCTCGCAGCGTCCCTGCAGGCAGCTTGTTTGCTCGCTGCGTCAGTTTCCCAGCAGTGGCAGCCCTGTTTCTCTGGGATTCACTCTTCCTCCAGTAAATAAGCACCTTGGGAGTAGCATTTCCATCTCAGATGTTAAATTTAGCAGCAGTGCTTCCCCCTGCCTGCCCCTTCCCACCGGCTCCTGGAACCCCCCCGCCCCCTTCCAGCTCGCCCTCTTTGTCGCATTACATAGTAATCTGAGATGCCTTGGCTGTGCTCCAGGGAACAGAATGTACTTGGCAGGGAGACTGGGCTTGATGTCTGCAAAATGTCGGGAAATGCAGCCAAGAGCTGCTAACTGGGTCATTAACCTCTAGAAGAAGAGCAAGGCATGGAGCTGTGCTCCGTCTCACTTCGGCTCGCCAAGAAAAATGACCCGGTGTGAGGGGAGGGAAAGGGCGGTGTGTGGCATTGCTTCCGAAGCAGCGAGTGCAGCCATACTGCCCCACCTGAGACCGGTAATACGGCTCCCATGTGGCCTTCTAAACACCCGGCGTCCGTCCCCCACCCCCCAGCCCGGACCAATCCCGGGTGGTGGGAGTTGGGGCTGGTCCTGCTTTGGGCAGGGGGCTGGACTCGATGACTCCTGAGGTCTCTGCCAGCCCTGGGGTTCTATGAATCCCCTGACGCTTTCCAAAGGCCAGTCACGCCTCAGGCCTCCTACCCTGGCCACTCTGAGAAGCGGGAAGAGGAGCACTGGGCCCATTGGCTGGGGTACGGCCTCTCTACCCTGGAGGGCGACACTTTTCTCTCCCTGTCCCAATACGTAGCCACTTACCCAGCCCGCTCAAGGCTTCATCCGTGGGTCTCTGCTCCACCCGGCTCCTTTGCACGGCGGCGGAGATAGCTTCCTGAGGGAGAAGAAAATGACGTATGGAACAGCGTGGCCAGCGCCTTTTTCTCTGCTGGGGCTCTGACTGGTCACAGCAAAGCTGCCCTCAAACCCTGCCACCTCAGAGCAACACAATCTGCTTAGCCCGTGACAGGGATGGCTGGGCTGGGGCCTGAGTCTGTAAGAAGGGCCCTCCTTCCCTCAGAGCCATTGTCCCATGGCTTGCCAGAGGCAGCCTTCTGTGGCAATCTCTGGCTCCCAGGAATAAACCAGGGCTAGGGCTACCTTCCTTCCTCCTGCGTGCCCAGTCTGCGGCCCAGGGACGTCCAGGGGAGTCTTAGCCCCAGAGGGGGCTGCTAGACAGCATAGAGTACCTCCAGCTGGGCTGAGGGAGACGCGTCGGCTCCAGATTGCATTCAGGTCAGGAGCCGGGGCCTGGCAGGTGTGGTCATCCCAGGCTTTGTGGGGTGGGTTCTGCCGCCCCGGGATCTCCTGAGAGGGGTCGTGCCTGCAAGACCAGGCTCACGAGAAGGGCTGGAGTTGTGGCCATGTCCTGTTGGCTCACCCTGCACCTCCTCCATCCCTCCTCAAGGGCGCTGGGCTGGATCCTCGCCCCTTTAAAATGCCCCTACCCCACTTCATTGTGGTTTGGCCACTCTGTACGTGTCCCCGCCCCCCCAACCCCTGAGCACAAGGCTCCAGAGACTCACCCTGGCCCTAACCGCTTCATCCCTCACACTGTGGAAAGGCCACAACTCACCAGCCACAGGGCAAAGAGGCTCCCCTGGAGACAGCAGGGCACACTGAGTTGTGTGATGTGGAGCATAAGGGCGCGAGCCACAGACTTATGGAGCTGCAGGTAGGACAGCCCAGTGGTTAGGGTGCTGCCAAGCAGCAAAGTGACTGCCTGGATGAGTTGTTTCCTCTGGGCCTCAGTTTCCCTCTCTCCAATGGGCTAACAATGCCTGCCCCTGGGCATGGTGAGAAGAAATTCAGCAGCAATGGGAGGTGCTTTACTCATACAGTAATGGGTGCTGGGAAAGTATCCCAGTAGAGGCACCACCCACATTTTAAGGCACCTACAAGTCACCAGCAATGGCAGGGGGATTCCTTGGGGGTGCCAATTCCCCGCCTCCTTGGGGACAGCTCATATCTCTGCCCACTTGGAAGGAACTGCCCCAAAACATTCCTCCTCCTGACCCCATTCCTTCCCTTCCTGCCCAGAGGCAGGGGAGAGATAGTGGCTTGAATTTGCATGGCAAGGTGGTTTATCTTCATTTTAAGTGCAGCTGAATCACGTTTCTTTGCTCTGTTCCAGGCCCCGAGGCCGCCTACAATAACACTCTCCATCAGCCACAGCCAACAAGCGCCTGTCTCTTTATCCCAGAGGAAACTGAGGCACCGAGCGCCCAAGGTGGCCCAGCAGGCCAGTGCCAGAGCTGGGACCAGAACCCACGTCTCTGGAATCCATCTGGCGCTCTCCCCCCTGGGCCTCCCCTGCTGGTCAGCCCCAGCGGCATGACGATTTTGTTGTTAGTCATTTTGATAGCCATGGCGGTTATTAGTCATTCCCTGGTGTTAGAAAGCAGCATGCAACCACCTCCTGTGCGCTGTGTCGCGCTGACCCCCCACCCCCAACCTTTTTGTGGGGGAAGGGCACAGCGGGCTGGACACGCCCTGGTTTTGCCTGGCAGGGGTGAGGATGGAACATGGGGCGGGAGGGGCTGAGTCTGCAGTGTAGCCGATTGCTGCGAAAGGGGGGTGGGTCAGGTGCGTCCCCCCCCGTGATGCAAACAGCCAGGCTCTCAGGTTGGCAGCAGGGAAACATTTCTCTCTGCTCTCTCCACAGCCCCCCAGCCGCAATCCTGCTACCAGACTGCCCTCTGCTGGACGGAGCAGGTCAGCACAGCTGCTGCCCATCTACCTGCTTCTGGGCAGGGCCTGGGGAGGCTTCAGCAAGCCCTTGGAAGGGGACAAGCTGGGTCCTGAATCGTGATGGGGCTGAGCGAGCCGAGCGTGAGCCAGGCAAGTCCGAGGAGCTAGAACTGGGCTGAAGGGAGCCGGCCCTCTTGCTGCTCCTCATGTGGTGGCAGGGGAGTGTAACACCAAGAGGCGGAATCGAACCGGCGCCCGCTGGAGCTTAGCACGTGAGCGTCTATTGCATGAGCTAAAAGCCAGCTGGCCCTCAGCTAAGGCTGTAGAGCAAACTCATTGTTCTCTCTCTAAGTGGTCTTGCTGCCGCTCCATGGGATAGTGCCCCACATCCCAGCAACCCCAGCCTGGAAACAGGACTGACAAGATGAGACTGACGAGCAGAGGAAGGCCGGATGGCGAGGCAGTTTCCTACAGCACTTGGATGTGTGTGTGGCTTGTCTGGCCCCTGCCACTGTGAGGTCTGGTCACCAGGAAGGGTCGTTAGCAGGGGATTGGGTGGTGCTCGTTTAGTCGCCTTATAGCACGTGTAACTTTTGAAAAGCAACACGTTAATTTACCCTTTGGTCTTCTTGGACAACACGCACCCCTCTCCGATGGCAACGAGGCCTTTTCAACGTCCGTGACAACAGACTCTAGAAAACTCCATGCCGAGCCCCAAAATGTACTGCCTTCTCCTGGCCCCTTCCTGCCATTCCCAAGCACACAAGCGCCGGCCTGCAAAAACAGGTTACAACTCAAATCAGTCTGTTCCCCCCCAGGCTCCAGGGAAACCCCTCCCCTGTCTCCCTGGACTTCCCTCTTTGGTTTGTTGCATTCCCTGAAGATCAGGGGTAAGGAAGGAGGAGTCATCCCAAAGCCAAGAACTCTTGGCTTGTAGCTGCCTCTCTTCTCCATCCAGGACCTCCTGCACCTCTGCTGAGCTCTGCTGTGGGAACGTGGCCTAGATGAGGTGGCCACTAATGGGGGACAACAGTCCTGAGCCTTTGTGGCTTTCATGGAAGGATCATTTTTTCCAGGCAAGATTTGAGGCCAGGCCCATGTGAGGCCAGGCCCCTCTGACCTAGAGGAAGCTGCCACTCCAACTCCACGGGCCTCCCTTAGTAGCATTGGGCCCGGGAGATAGGAAAGCATCGGCAAAGGAAATGGAGCTGAAACCGGCTCCAGGCGGCAGGGCTCCCCGTCCTCACCGGAGTAGCCCCTGCCTGCGGGCCGACGGGCCCCCTGAGGACTGGAGCAACCCACACCAGGTAGGGAGCTGCTCTAGCCCCCACTGCTTACCTGTTAACTGGAACCAATAAACATGACCCGTTTAGGGTGATTTTCACCAGCTGATGGGTAACCGTTCATATTCTTCCACCGAGAGCGCTTTTCTCCACCCCACACCCGCAGTGGTTAGCAGACGGAGCTACTGAAGGCACGTAAAGCAATGCTGGTCGGCATTTGAGGACTGGGTGAAGATCCTGCAGTGCCCTCCAGCTCAGACTCTGTGTTCCTTCCACACGATGGGTGTTGATCTCAATCCCAGAGGACAATCAGTCCACCGTGCTCTGGCTGGCGGCAGAGGGATTGGTGATAATGGATACAAAGAGGGTTTTGTTTTATTTTTTTGTATTGAGGATGCTGGACACAGGAAAACCCGGTGGTTCTCTCTCGCTCCCTCATGCCCCAACTAACACAGCTTGTGCCACACAATGTCACCCCATGAAGCCTGCCCAAGTCCTTGCCTGGACTAGGCCATTGTGACAAGGATGGGTGACTACACGGCAGACCCAAGCCCAGAACTTCAGCATAGATGCTCACGTGCTCAGTAGCGAGGGGACCCACTTCCACACCCAGTTCTTCCTCCTAAAATGGAGATCTGCAAATAAAATGATGGGGGCTCAGTCATTCGGCTTTCCTTGCCAGAAACCTACTGAACACTTAACCATGTCTGTCCGGGTTGCTCGCTGTCACGATATTTGGTATTTTTCTTCCAGCCTCAGCCCCTGGAGTCATGTTATCGCATGAAAATGGAAATGTTCATTTAAAAAAATAGTTTCTAGACCACATGGTTGCGGAGAGAAGCCTGATTTGTAAAACACCCCAAACCAGGAGGCAAATAAAAATAAATCCCAACGCTCATTTTTCAAAATCTCATGATTTTGCGGGTCACCTGATCACTGGTTTTGGGGGGTGTGTTTGTTGTTGAATGCTTGGGGTTAGCAATACTGTTCATATCCTGTTAAAAGATGATCTGGCAGAGACACTACCCGTGAGCTTCCCAGGTATCTCCGGCTACGAAGGATCTGTTGCTTTGTAATCACATCAACCTTCAACACTATTGGCAAGAACTCGTGTAACCCCCACCCCTGCTGGGGGCGGGTCCCTGTCCCATGGAGCGGCACCGAGACCACTTACAGAGAGGAGAATGAGTCTGCTCTATGGCCTTCGCTGGGTAGCTCCTGCAGTGGAAGCTCATGCACTGAGCTCCAAGGGTCCCATGTTACAGTTGCTCCCTACACTAGCCAAAAGTCACCAGCCTCTGGGAGCTCCTACGCCACCTCTTGCAACCCTTCTTGCTCCTGTTTTTTACTTTATATTGTACTGATTTGTCTAAAAAAACGCAAGAGGCCCCGCCACATAAGGAATACAAAAGGGAAGGGAAAAGAGAGTGAGATCTTGGGTTCTGTCTCCTGGGAATTAATCAAGGGTTTCTAAGAGGCACCTCTTCTCCAGAATGTTCCCCACCCTTTAGCTGCCAGGGCAGTGAAGTTTCCGTGTACTCCATGCTGCATGGAGTGGTGAAATGTGCATGATTGCCCCTCCCCCAAGTGAAATCAGATGCTCATCAGTGTGCCATAGACCCTATAGCGTTACCCACAAAGGAAAAGTCTTCTTGAGGACATGCAATGCAGCGCTGCATGGTTGGAGCAATGCACCCTGGAGGCTGTCTGCTCTCCCAGCTAAGCAATCTGACCTGTTTGGTTACAAGCGCCACTCAAGTGCGTGTGGCGGTTATTGTCCTCCATCGGCAGCCTCTTCTTCTCTTTGGTTTTATCTCCCTAGGCTCCCTCACGTTCGCTGTTCTGTGCGTCATGGGCTTTGTTCCTCTGTATTGTGGCTTCTCCCGACAGCCCCAAAGCTGGAACAACTGTTGAGCTGTCAAGTCTCAGGAGCCGGGCTTGGGGATGGTCTGGCTCTGGATAGAGACTGCCCCCCTCTGCCCTGCAAGTTAATATGTGGGTGGTGCTCCTCCCGAAGAATCAGTGCCTTCTAGGTGCTATGAAATCTCAGTCTGTCCTCGTGGATCCTGTGGAACTGGGAGCAAGAGAAGCAAACAGCGTGTTCTCCAAGTTCCAACTCTGCATCTTCCGAAACTCTCCAGCCACTCCAATCGGATATGTTCTTCATTCAGGTCCCAAAGTGCCGCATAGTTTGGTGGTGAGCTGTTAAACAGCTGCCGGGCTCCATCTGACAAGGGGCTGCTTTCCAGCGCTGGGTGAAGCGATTCCTGCATCTGCATACCGACAGCTGGAGATCGATATTGCATGACAGCCGTGACTACCTAGCAATCACACGGCTGTCGTTATGCTGCGCCCATGAGCATCTTGGCACTTCATAAACAGCCACTGGCATAGAACTCGTTCTCCTACTCCAACTGTGCAGCGCTCTGTGGCTGGTCAGCAAGGAGATTGTCCATTTGTGGTTCGCGCTATAGGGTCTATGAGACATAGTGATGAGCATCTGATTTCACTGCAGGGGAGGGGCAGTAGTGCCCATTGCATGCCCTCGTGCAGTTATAAATATTAGGATCCTAGCCAGCACCCCTCAGACTCAATGGAGGCAAGACAATTGTAGCAGGAAATAATTTAGTTATTTGAATATGTGCATGGAGAAAATAGCATGTCTGTTATTTATTGCATGGCTAATGCACAGCAAAGAGGGTAATATATTACAGTTGTGACAACTGTTTAAGTAGTCTGTAATTAACTGCTGTCTATTTAACCAGACAGCTATAGCAAGTTAATTCAGTGTCAGTTAAGAGACCTATTAACTCTTTTTTTTTTTTTTTTTTTTTTACATTTTACTGGTCCATCATTAACTACCCCTAGATTATCTTGTCAAACTGATAATTAAATACCTAAAAAATTCATTATAGGCTGGGTATATTAATAGGAATGTAATTAAGTAATGTTTGCTTATGTGATTCCCATCTATTACCTGCTCACTGATTTATCTCTGAGGCATTTATTAAATCTTTGTAGTAGCGTCTTCAGAATCAATACAGGCTGGGAGTCAATAAACACCTTATTAGATCCAAATGAGCTGCTTAATTGGGGGAATGCAAGGAAGGGCTGTTCTGGCTCTCCAGGGAGTTTCAATGAGGGGGATATGATCCGGCAAATCTCAGCAGCTATTTTGCTGCTAGACTCAGCTACAGCACATTTTTATTTTACAAGGCCTGATCTTGCCGAATAAGGTCTCAGACTCTGTATAGTTTTTTGTCCTTTGCCCAAACATCCTATTGGGAAGTCACTAGTTGCAACAGCACAACGGAGGCTGAATAATTTCATGTTGTACTTAAAGCAGGAATGGAAACGGGTTGGTTTGTAAACTATAACTGTTCCCTCTCCCCCCCTCCCCCGCTAGCTTGTCCTGACTTACAGTACGTTCTCTTTGAGTACAGAGTGGAATTTTGTGGAGATTTATAGGGAAAATTCGTGAAGGCGTTTGAGTTTTAATTAATTACAGTTAAGTTTATTTAAGAAGTGCAGCATCTGTGAGAGAGATTTGTTTTTTCCACATTGTCCAGAATGATATTTGTAATGGATAACACAGACACGTGAAACTTTGCCCTAGAGTTCAAACTAATGGAAATCTTGTGCATAGTCTGCAATTAGATGGTAATTAAGCTAAATAGTCAGTGCCTGTTGTCTAATTATTAGGAATATGGATAGGCTGCTCCAGGCCCATGAGTTGTTCAGCTTACCAGCCACTCGTAAGTGGAGCCAGTCTGATGTCAGATGTGACACAGCCAATCACCACCCTTCCTTTATAACTAATATTCATTCAAGGAGTCCACTGGCCGTAATGACTCTATGGTGTCAGAGATACTGGAATCATGTCAAGTGTCCATAGGCAGTGAGTTATGTGGGCCCATGGTGCCCTGGCACCAGGAATATTCCTGGCCCGGGTCTGGGCTCTCTGCCTGTGCTCTCTGCTCCTTGTGTCCCCCAGCCTCCCTGCTTCCCCGAACACACCCGTCATGCTCCTCCAGCCCTGTCTGCTGCCCCCGGGAGATTTAAAATACCCCAGCAGCGCTGTGGGGTTAGGGGAGCCTCCGGCATGTGCATCCCTGTAGCTGGGGGGAAGGGGGAGCATGCAGGGCAGCAAGGATGGCTGGAGGAGTGTGTTGGGGAGAGACCCCCCACGCCCCCAGGAGCCATTTCCAGAGGGGGCTGCCCCCAGGTAAGTGTGTGGTACCGCCATCCCCTCCCCCCCCACACCTCACCCCACCCCCTCCAGAGTCTGCCCCCCTCTCCCCCACCCCCTCCTGCCCCCCAGACTCCCTCACTCCTCCAGTGCCAAAATTCCCTCCCAAAGCCTGCCCCCAAACCACCCAGACCTCCACCCCTCAGGGCTGGCCTTACCATGAGGCAAACTCAGGCGGTCGCCTCAGGTGCCAGACTGTGCTGGGGGGGCACCACTAGGACCCAGAGAATGAGACCTTTCAAAGTTTTGGCCCAAGCGAGGAGGCGTGGGGGTGGCATTTGAGCTCCCCGCCTCGGGTGCCAAAATGTTGTGGGCCGGCCCCGCCACCCTGCATCCCTCCTGTGCCCAAAAGTCCCTCCCAGACCCCCCTCCTGCTCTCAAATCCCCTGCTCCAGCCCAGAGCCTGGACTCATCACCCACCCACCCACCTGCCCTCTTAGAGCCTTAGGCACATGGGGGGAAGAGTTTGAGTGGGGGAAGGGTACAGTCTCTGGGCATTTTGGGCACCACCAACTTTTTTGCACACCTCCCGCCTCTGTAGATGTCCTCACTGGAAGATGACACTGTGTTAGCTTGGTGTCCGTGCTGCCCAAAGCAGTCAGGAAGCGTGTGCCTGGACAGCTGAGTCTGGAGCATGGGAATTGGCTCTTAAAGCAGTGAGACATTTGACACAGGGCGTGCACTTTCTTTCCTCCCTCTCCCCCCGCATGGCCTCGCTCCCACAGCCCTGTACACCACTCAGTCCCAAATCAGGGGCTAGATTTACCATGGTGCATCAGTGGCTTTGCTCTGCTGATGCAAATCAGCTGTCCCCTCATTTTCACTTGTCAACATAATCTGGCTGCTTTAGTGAGAACCAAACAGTCTGCCCTTACACCTCAGGCCAAAATGTAATGATTTCAGGTTGATACTACTCTTTAAAGGCTATGTCTACACTACATTTTTTTTGCCAGAAGAGGCAATGCAAATGAAGCGCTGATTAGCATTTTGTCACGCTTCATTTGCATAACCTCCTCCGATGCCTTTTGCGCAAGAGAATTTTGCACAAAAACAGGCAATGTGGATGTGTTTTTGTGCAAAAGGCATCGGAGGAGATTATGCAAATGAAGCATGACAAAATGCTAATCAGTGCTTCATTTGCATTGCCTCTTCTGGCAAAAAAATGTAGTGTAGACATAGCCTTTGAGTCATTAAAAATCTTGCATGGTCACATTCCCTTTGGGGTTTTTGGATAGTGTCCATGTAAATAATTTAGGGTTCACTTTAAATAATTATTAAAATCTAGGGAAATTCCCAGAAAAAGAATTATTTAGAACATAAGAACATAAGAATGGCCATACTGGGTCAGACCAAAGGTCCATCGAGCCCAGCATCCCATCTGCCGACGGTGGCCAATGCCAGGTGCCCCAGAGAAGGAGAACAGAAGACAATGATCAAGTGATTTATCTCCTGCCATCCATCTCCTGCCCTTGTTATGAAGGCTAGGGCACCATACTTTATCCCTGGCTAATAGCCATTTATGGACCTAACCTGCAAAAATTTATCAAGCTCTTTTTTAAACCCTAATAGAGTCCTGGCCTTCACAGCCTCCTCGGGCAAGGAGTTCCACAGGTTGACTGTGCGCTGTGTGAAGAAAAATTTCCTTTTATTAGTTTTGAACCTACTACCCATCAATTTCATTTGGTGTCCCCTAGTTCTTGTATTATGGGAAAAGGTAAATAATTTTTCTATAATCACTTTCTCCACACCATTCATGATTTTATATACCTCTATCATATCGCCCCTCAATCGCCTTTTTTCCAAACTGAAAAGTCCCAGTCTCTCTAGCCTCTCCCCATATGGGACCCTTTCCAAGCCCCTAATCATCTTAGTGGCCCTTTTCTGAACCTTTTCTAATGCCAATATATCTTTTTTGAGGTGAGGAGACCACATCTGCACGCAGTACTCGAGATGTGGGCGTACCATAGTTTTATATAGGGGAAGTATGATATCTTTTGTCTTATTATCTATCCCTTTTTTAATAATTCCTAACATCCTATTTGCCTTACTAACTGCCGCTGCACACTGCGTGGATGTCTTCATAGAACTATCCACTATAACTCCAAGATCCCTTTCCTGATCTGTCGTAGCTAAATTTGACCCCATCATGTAGTACGTGTAATTTGGGTTATTTTTTCCAACATGCATTACCTTACACTTACCCACATTAAATTTCATTTGCCATTTTGCTGCCCAATCACTCAGTTTGCTGAGATCTTTTTGTAGTTCTTCACAATCCCTTTTGCTTTTGACTGTCCTGAACAACTTTGTGTCATCTGCAAACTTGGCCACCTCACTGCTTACCTCATTTTCTAGATCATTGATGAACAAGTTGAACAGGATTGGTCCCAGTACTGACCCCTGGGGAACACCACTAGTTATCCTCCTCCATTGTGAAAATTTACCATTTATTCCCACCCTTTGTTTTCTGTCTTTTAACCAATTCTTGATCCATGAAAGGACCTTTCCTCCTATCCCATGACCACCTAATTTACGTAAAAGCCTTTGGTGTGGGACCGTGTCAAAGGCTTTCTGGAAATCTAGGTATATTATATCCACTGGGTGCCCCTTGTCCGCATGTTTATTAACCCCTTCAAAGAATTCTAACAGATTAGTTAGACACGACTTCCCTCTGCAGAAACCATGCTGACTTTTGCCCAACAATTCGTGCTCTTCTATGTGCCTTGCAATTTTACTCTTTACTAGTGTTTCTACTAATTTGCCTGGTACTGATGTTAAACTTATCGGTCTATAATTGCCAGGATCTCCTCTAGAGCCTTTTTTAAATATTGGTGTTATATTGGCCATCTTCCAGTCATTTGGTACCAAAGTGGATTTAAAGGATAGGTTACAAACCACTGTTAATAACTCCGCAATTTCACATTTGAGTTCTTTCAGAACCCTTGGGTGAATGCCGTCTGGTCCCGGAGACTTGTTACTATTCAGCTTATCAATTAATTCCATAACCTCCTCTAATGTCACTTCAATCTGAGTGAGTTCCTCAGATTTGTCACCTAAAAAGGCTGGCTCAGATTTAGGAATCTCTGTAACATCCTCAGCCGTGAAGACTGAAGCAAAGAAATCATTTAATCGCTCCGCAATGGCACTGTCTTCCTTGATCGCTCCTTTTATATCTTTATCATCCAAGGGCCCCACTGCTTTTTTAGCGGGCTTCCTGCTTCTAATGTATTTAAAAAACATTTTACTATCATTTTTTGAATTTTTGGCTAGCTGTTCCTCAAACTCTTTTTTGGCTTTTCTTACTACATTATGACACTTAATTTGGGAGTGTTTATGTTCCTTTCTATTTTCCTCACTAGGATTTGACTTCCACTTTTTAAAAGCTGCCCTTTTCTCTCTCACTGCCTTTTTAACATGGCTGTTTAGCCATGGTGGTTCTTTGTTAGGTCTCTTACTGTGTTTTTTTATTTGGGGTATACATTTAAGTTGGGCCTCTAGTATGGTGTTTTTAAACAGTTCCCATGCAGCTTCCAGGGATTTTAGTTTAATTACTCTCCCTTTTAGTTTCTGTTTAACTAGCTTCCTCATTTTAGTGTAATTCCCCTTTTTGAAATTAAATGCCAGAGTGTTTGACCGCTGCGGTGTTCTTCCCAACACAGGAATATTAAAAGTTATTATATTGTGGTCACTATTTCCAAGCGGTCCAGTAACAGTTACCTCTTGGACCAGATCCTGCGTTCCAGTCAAGACTAGGTCGAGAATCGACTCTCCCCTTGTGGGTTCCTGTACTAGCTGCTCCAAGAAGCAGTCATTTAAGGCATCAAGAAATTTAATCTCCGAATCCCGTCCTGAGGTGACATGCACCCAATCAATATGGGGATAATTGAAATCTCCTATTATTACTGTGTTTTTTATTTTGGTAGCCTCTCTAATCTCCCTTATCATTTCAGCATCACTATCACTGTCCTGGTTAGGTGGTCGGTAATATATTCCTAATGCCATATTCATATTAGAGGAATGAATTGTTATCCATAATGATTCTATGGAACATTTTGATTCCTTTAGGATTTTTACTTCATTTGATTCTATATTATCCTTCACATATAGTACCACTCCGCCACCCGCACGACCTGTTCTGTCTTTCCGATATAATTTATATCCCGGTATGATAGTGTCCCACTGATTGTCCTCATTCCACCATGTTTCTGAGATGCCTATTATGTCAACTTCCTCCTTCGATATGAGGTACTCCAGTTCACCCATCTTATTAGACAGACTCCTA
Source organism: Pelochelys cantorii (assembly GCA_032595735.1). Taxonomy (NCBI): domain Eukaryota; kingdom Metazoa; phylum Chordata; order Testudines; family Trionychidae; genus Pelochelys; species Pelochelys cantorii. The sequence continues at coordinate 3,847,283 of CM064335.1, read as the reverse complement.
GCATTAGTGTAAAAGAAGAAGAAGTTAAGATTGAGCACTGGGATAAAAACACAACACAGAAGATGATTTAATTATTCCAAAACCACCACCATGAACCCAGGAAATTTTGTGATAAGGTTACGCACAAAAGCAATCCACTCAGACACCTTTCACTTTGATCCGTACTGATGTCATGCAATAACCATAATATTCAGCTGGTCATCTGAAGAAGTGGGCTGTGCCCACGAAAGCTCATGATACCATCTCCATGTTTTGTTAGTCTATAAAGTGCTACCAGACTACTTGTTGTTTTTTAAGTTTATCCTGTACAGACTAACTCGGCTACCCCTCTGAAGCTATATGTTTCTGATTCAAACAGTTTATTATTCATGCTCACAGATTAGATTAAACTGATGCTTAAAGACACACCTGACTTTTTCATACACATTTGCCCCTCCTGGCATCAATACAGGTGTTTGGGAGAATTACAGTAATCTCTGTAATGTATTTTTACTCGTTTCCTGTGTGGGTGCGTGCTCTTGCCCTTAATTCTGTTTTAACATAGTTTGGTTTTTGAATCTGGGGATATATATATATATATATATATATATATAAATAAAATGGGTGAATTCCTCCTAGTGTTGCACCAGTGTTTCAAAGGTACTACCCCTCCAACATCAATAGAATCACGCCCGACTTCCACCACTGTTAATGACAGGAAGTCTGGTGCATATGTTTTGTGAGTCTGTATCTCTGTGTTGCTGGTGTTCTGTTTTTCTAATTTTAGGCAAATTAAGCTTCCTTCTTCACACTTAAATCTCTGTGTATTAAAATCTGGGTTGTTTTTTTTTTTAATCTTAATTCTGGTATTTGGATTATGTAAAAAATTAGCTACATCCAAGCCCTGCACTTTGGGGATGGAGTTCCTAGTAAGTGTGCTTGGAATCTTTGTGTGCCAGCCCTTTCTGAGAAAAGTTCATAACACTCCCAAAATAAAGGTTCAAATCCTGCTCTGCTATCTTGGAATAACTCTAGTGGAGTAAGTTGGGGTTGCACTGTAGAATATGGCCTAGCAGAGATAAATCACTCTCTCTTGCCTCTCTTCTGAAGGCTTCAAAGGCCCTCTCCATGCCCCTTCCCCCGCTTTGTGGAACGGAACCAAAACCCTTTTGGAAAGCCCTGAAATGCTGAGTAACATTTGCTTGTTTTCCCCAGCCCTCTGCGCTTGGCTCTCGGCAGGCGTTCAAAGCAAAAGTGAGTCAGATTTGACGAGGAAGCCTGTTTTGATAGCATCCCTTCTGGCCAGACACAGGAAGGTCTGGAAATCTCAAGCTATTGGGAAGTTCTGGATCTCACATGATTGCAGGCCAAAATGTGCAATCCCAAGGATTTCGGAGAAGCATGCAGATTTCTGGGTCTCCTTCTGCCAACAGAGGTGCTTCCAGCACCAGAATTAACCCTAGAGGGGACTAATAAAGGCCTTTCATCATACACCTAATAGTCTTGGGAGATCGTCAAATAGCTTGCTTCAAATGATGATGTACAAATGGTCTCTTTTCACTCCCCAGCTCTGCTCCCTGTGTGTATGCTGACTCCTAGCTGCTGAGTGGATTGTGAAAGGTGAATTTTCATTGCTTTTCACCCTGGTTAATGGAACAGAATCTGCACCTGTGAAGGGAGAGAGGGCAATGGGGGTGCATAAGTGTCAATGGGAAAGTAATTTGACTTGTACAACTTTTATTGTTGGGGAAGATGCATGACAGAGAGAATCCAAATTGAGTCTCAGTTTTCAGGGGGAGTTTTGCAGGGGATATAAAATAGGGGAAAATTTCTCTAACTTAAAGCACATTCACTGGAGCATATTTGGCATGAAAATATAGAATTCCCCCCACCGCCTACACATTCTGTCATTCTATAGAAACATTTTTCACAGGTCCTCTACTTGAAAGGGAAACTGTTGAATCAAATCCCCCCACAAAATTTAGATTTCATAAAAATAAGCTATTATAAAATGCAGAGTCCACTGACAATCCTTTGCAGCATTTCCAACTTGACTGGAAATTGACAAAATTCTACTGAAACTGACTAATCTGTTTTCATGATCCAAGATGCAGAAGTGAAGCAATGTAAACAACCATTATAAAAAAAAACAACAAACTAGTCTAGCAGCACCTTAAAGACTAACAAAACATGTAGATGCTATCGTGAGCTTTTGTGGGTACAACCCACTATTTGTTGTTTTTAAAGTTTTTCCTGTTACAGAATAACTCGGCTACCCCATGAAGCTTTTTAACCATTATAAAGTGTGAAATGTACACATTGGATCTTTTAAATATCTTTTTAGCTCCACAGTGGTTGCCATTAAAAAGTTAGTGCTTAAGAACATAAGAACGGCCATACTGGGTCAGATCAATGGTCCATCTAGCCCAGAGTCCTGTCTGCCGACAGTGGCCAATACCATATGCCCCAGAGGGAGGGAACACAACAGGTAGTCCTCACGTGATCCCTCCCCTTCACCCACTTCCAGATAAACCAGAGGCTAGGGACACCATTCCCACCCATCCTGGCTAATAGCCATTGATGGACCTAACCTCCATGAATGTATCTATTTCTTTTTTGAACCCTGTTCAAGTCCTGGCCTTCACCACATCCTCTGGCAAGGAGTTCCACAGGTTGACTCTGTACTGAATGAAGAAAAACTTCCTTTTGTTTGTTTCAAACCTGCTGCCTATTAAACCTGCTTAGTATGCAGTGGGATGCGAGATGCCATGTATTTTCCCCAATACATAAAAGAAGAAATAACTGATAATTATATGGCAGCATTTTGGCAAATGACACTTTTGAATGGCAACTAATTTACCTAGGTTGCTCTACAAATAAATCAAGATAAATAAATCCCCCTTTCATTTCAATTGCATCCAGGATTGTGCTCCATTTCCTGTCCTGTACCTTTGGTTAGTGTTGCTATGCGCTGTCAAGTAGCTGCCAAGTTCTGCCCCAGAGGTAGCTGCATTTTAGTTTTGGGTGCAGTGATTCCTATCAATGGGAATGGTCATATGAAGCCGTCTTCACTCAGGCAAAGTTCCCTTGGCAGTTTTGACTATGTAAAAACCACAGGACATGGTGCAGTATGTGTAGATCATTCTGGGTACCATGTGGGTAACTTAGCTCTGTTAAATTCTCCTCCATCCTACACAGGGTTCACAGAAGGTGCTAGAGCCTATACCAATCACTGTAAAAGCAGATTGAAGAAGGTCTGCAGAAGAAACAGTTGCAATTTAATTGCATTTAAACTCCTGATCTTACAGCTTTTAGCCAGTGCAAGAAGTTCTGAGGTTTACTCCAACCATGGCAACTATTAGGCAAGCACAGTGGGAGCAGTTGCTAAAATATTGTGTAGAACTGACATCCTGGATAACAACTTGAGCTTTGTAATTAGTCCATTCAAGGAACAGTTTCTAAGGTGGGGGGGGAGGGGGGAGAGGCAAATTTAAAACACACCAAATCCTCTGCATGAATTCATCTGCAACAGCTAAAATGAACCCTGAAGAATATTGTTCCTACCCCAAAGGCTGGAATGCCTTAGGTATGGGAGATGGTCTGGGTTTCAGGACAGGGTAGCTAAGACTTCCTTTCTTTTCCCTGCAGTTTTTTTTTTCCCCTTTGCTCAGTGGGATGTTTGGTTAGAACCTGTTGCGTCCGGGTCTAATGGCTCTTTGGAATCTATCCCAACCGTTCATCTCTCCCCTCCTCCCTAGTAAACTGTGCTGTCAGCCCCTTCTGTAACTGCACGGTTCCGTGGGGGTGGGTTTGGCAGAAATGAACATCACTTGATCGAAGGTGGGTTTCCCCCTCCCTATTAGTCATGTTAAATGGGGCTTCAGCACACACCTACACACATATACCACCATGTTGTTTCGCAGGAAAGCCATAGTTTCAGGGCACGGGGGGGAGGGGGGGGAGCAGGGGGGGCGGAAAGTTATACATAGGACAGGTCTACAACCTCTCTCCCCTTCCCTCCCCAGCCGACAACCTTGTGAGAGAGAGTTGCAGAGGGATCCATCTCCAGCTGCCTCCTGTCCAGGGGCGTTGATGCAGTGGTGGGGGCGTGTCTACTCCTGCTGGCCACCACCTCACGGCCTGGGTGTACGCAGGGTTGCTAGGTATCTGGTTTTGAACTGGACAGTCCAGTGTTTGAACTTTCTGTTCAGGAAACGAGAAAATAGAAATGTCCAGTATTTTCTAACTAAGATGTAATGTAGATTGTGATGTCATGTCAACTGTGTCTGGTATTTTTGTTGAAATCATCTGGCAACCCTAAGTGCAAGGCAGGAAGAGTTGCTGTGACCGGGTAACACAGACTCTCCAAGCACATGGAGGAGGTGGTGGCCCGCAGGAATGGGAGACACAGTCTGTGTTCCTGTAGCAACCCTCCACACACGAGGAGGGGGAATCTGAGCCCACCAGACCTGGCCCAAACCCAACACTTATTGTCTGGCTCTGTTGGGTTGCCAGGCTCTATGGCGAGCTGGCCAGTACTTTGGAGGGTTGCCCTAAATTGGGGCAGGGGAGGGGGGGAAGGAGGGAGAATTGCACTGCAAACAGAAGGAATCAGCTCACTGCTTCATGTTGTTTCTACACCTCTGTCCAGAAGCGGACGTGATCCCTGCCAAAGGCACAGGGTGAGATAACATTGCCGGGCTCCATTAACTGGCATGTCAGCCGCACACCTGGCCTACAAGAGACGTAAGGCCCTTGTCGGATGTGCCACTTAAGCTCGGATCCCGCTTATGCACCTGTGTCACTCTTCTCAGGTGAGTGCCGGTAACGGGTCATGACTCACCATTGTGGTGCCTCCTGCTGGTCTCCTTGGGGATCAGCTCTTGAGTCCCAGAGCACCCTCTGCTGGCTGGTGTCTTGCCCTCAGTTACCTGTGTCCTCGCTGGTTCAGGCCCCATGTCCCTTCCTACCCATAGTACCCTTTCCTCCCAGTACTGCCCCGACAGCAGTGCCCCTGCACTCTAGGGCCTTCCCCTCCCAGGGAACCCCAGCCCCCTAGGCCCACCTTGCCTCAGTGACCCGCTATCCGTCGGCATCTAGCCCTTGCCTCAGGGGCAAACTGCAGCCTGACATGGCCACTTCTTGCTGGCAAAGACTGTGGACCTACTGCCTCTCCTGCCCTGGCTGCCTCCCTGCAGCCCTAGTCTAGGGTTGCCAGGTGTCCCGTATTGACCCGGACAGTCCGGTATTTTCACCTCCTGTCCAGTAAAAAAAATCAGAAAATACCAGACACCGAAAATGTCAGGAGGCAAAAATACCAGACACTTGGGAACCCTACCACACTCAGCAACTGGGCCCAGACCCCGCCCCCTGGTCCCTCCTGGACCCCCCTCAGCCCCTCCTCCCTTTCCCTCCTCCCCACTTACCTGGTTCCACAGAGGAGCTCTCTTCCCGCACAGAGTAAGAAAACAAGATGGCCACCAGCAAAAAAAACCCCCCAAAGGCCTTAAAGGGGCCATGCTTTTTTTTTTTGTATTTTTGTTTTTTGCTTAATAACTATTGGGGTCCTCAACTTTGATTTTCCCCCATTTTTTCTCTCAACAGTGTGGTTTTTTTGGGGAGGAGGGGGGTGTTCGGTATTTTTGGTTAAAGCCTACCCTCATCCCCTCAGGCCTTGCCTCATAGCTTGCAGCCTAGGAGTGAGGTGAGGCCCGAGCTCCCCAGCCCTGCTCTGGCTCAGGAAGTCTCCAGCTTCCCTGGCAGCCAGGTCCCTCCTGCTCCATGGCTGGAGCAAAGTGTTTCTCCTCCTCGGCAGGAGCCCCTATTTATACAGCCCCAGCTGGGCCCTAATTGGCTGTGGCCATCTCAGCTGCTTGCTCCACAGCCCTGGCCCTCTCCCTGGGCTGGGTTTAACCCTTGGTAGGTCATTGCAGGGCAGCCGCCACAACACAGTCCCCTTGAAATCAGATGTCCAGATGCCAAGGCAATGAGGGGACATGAGTGACTGCAGGATTGTGGCCTTATATAACCTATTGTTAAAGACCAGCCGTTAGCCCTGTTCATTGCCATCCGTGCTAATGAGATTTCAAAACCAAAAAGCAATTTTATCATAATTAGCCAGCACCGGGTTGATAGGCTGGTGAGATATAACATCGCTAATGACCCAGGATCTCTGACTCTTTTCCAGACTCTGGGTCCCATCCAGGCCTCTGCCACGCTGGTGGGAATTTGGGAATGTCTGCAAACACAGGAATCCCTCCTGCAGACCCAAGCATCAGATGGAATGCAGCCACCTTGGGGGGAACACGTCAGCAACCTCCCGAACCCAGGTGCAACTTTACACATTCCCCGCGTTGGTCTCCCTCATTTGTCTACTCACTCTCTAAAAACAGTGCGTCCATGGCAGATACAGCAGGAATGCGCGTAGGCTGCTTGAGAAAAGGTCTGCATAAGGATAGGCTTGTGATTCCACAGGCCGCCTTCCCAGATTTCTGTCACTGCAGTGACGTTAACAGACCCTTTAGAATCAGAATGTGAACGGGGCTGAGGATAAGCCTGATCACGGCTAAAAGGCTTGATCTCCAGAGAATCACAGAACACTAGAATTGGAGGGGACCTCGGAAGGTCATCGAGTCCAGTCCCCTTCCCTCCCAGCAGGACCAAGCACCATCTAAACCATCCCTGACAGGTGTCTGTCCAACTTGCTCTTAAATATCTCCAAGGATGGAGATTCCACAATCTCCCTAGGCAATTTATTCCAGTGTTTATCCACCCTGACAGTTAGGAAGTTTTTCCTGATGTCCAACCTCAACCTCCCTTGCTGCAATTTAAGCCCATTGCTTCTTGTCCTATCCTCAGGGGCTCGGGAGAACAATTTTTCTCCCTCCTCTTTGTAACACCCTTCTAGATACTTGAAAACTGCTATCATGTCCGCTCTCAGTCTTTTCTTTTCTAAATCAATCAAGCCCTGTTCTTTCTGTTTTCCCTCATAGCTCATGTTCTCTTGACCTTTCATCATTTTTGTTGCTCTTCTCTGGATCTTATCCAATTTTTCCACAACTTTAAGTGTGGTGCCCAGAACTGGATGCAGTACTCCAACTGAGGCCATCTGGGGAGGAAAAACGTCCACCCATAGTGCATACCCTCATGCACTCTGCTAACATTTGAGAAGGTGGCTGGGTGTGCTGGATAGGTTGGCTGGCAGGGGGAGAGCAGTTTGGGACAATGTGACGACATGGCCGATGTACAGAACTCCTGCACGTGAGGGAGCCGTCCCATCCAGCATTCAGTTTGGGAAAGTCACTTCCCCAGCATCCAACACAGGTGTGGATTTAGGAGAAGTGGGGCTCATTCCCACCGAAATGTCAGACCCACTTCCTCAGCAGAGCCTGCCGGCCTCCTAGCCACGGGCTTCAGCAGCGCTGGGCATTGCATGAATTGCTGCTCTTCTGCTTCAGCGCCTGACCCTCAGAGACCAGGGCGCTCTGATTCAAACCTGGATACCCTCCTTGAATCCAGAGCACCTCCGAGAACTCTGGGTCGCGGCTAGTAAGGGCAAGCTGCTAGCTGGATGCGAGGCACTTTGTTTACCTGAGAATCTGCAGGTACGGCCCCTTGCAGCTCCCAGTGGCTGTGGTTCACCGTTCCTGGCCAATGGGAGCTGCAGGAAGTGGTGGCCCAACCCACACCACTTCCCGCAGCTCCCATTGGCCGGGAACAGTGTACCGCGGCCAATGGGAGCTGCGCGTGGCCATATCTGCAGCTGCTCAGGTAAACAAAGTGTCTTGGGGCCTGCTAGCGGCTTGCCCTTACTAGCTGCGACCCAGAGTTTGAAAGCCCCTGCCCGAGAACACTGCCTTCACGTGCCCTGGAGCCTGACTTCTGCCAGCTTAGTGTGAGGTGTTGAACTCTGTACCTACTCCGCTGTTACGTCAGTGTCTGCTATTTTCTGCAGTATCAATAAATATTAACTATTGCAAACTCGAATTTATTGCTGCAAAAATCGGCCAAAGAAAAACAAAAGTTTGGTAGATGCCAGATGTATCCTAATGGGGAGTTTGCTCTGGGGGAAGTCACCCACCCCACAGACTGATGAGCTCCCATTTCCTGAGCCTAGAGGAGCCGAGCCATGCTGTGGTCGCTGAAGGACCAATGCCCATGCCTGGATGGCATGTCCCTTGCCCTCAGGCAGTGGAATCCACCCCGGGTGTGTTGGGAACAGGCTGGGTGTGTGTTCCAGGAGCAGCCTGCTTTGTCGCTATGGCTTTTTTTTAATTGCATCTGATTTTGGGGTGTTTTTGGCTCAGCTTTCCAAAGGGAAAACCAAAATGCCCAAAGAAACTCAGTGGTTGGTTGGTTGGTTTGATGGTGTGTGTGTGTGTGTGTGTGTGTGTGTGTGGTTTGTTGGGGTGTGTGTGTATGTGGTTTGTTGGGGTGTGTGTGTGAATGTGGTTTGTTTGGTGTTTCTCTGTGTGTGTGTGTGTGTGTGTGTGTGTGTGTGTGTGTGTTTGTTGGGGCGTGTGTGTGTTTTGTTGGTGTGCGTGTGTGTGTTTTGTTGGTGTGCATGTGTGGTCTGTTGGGGTGTGTGTGTGTATGTGGTTTGTTGGTGTGTGTGTGTGGTTTGCTGGTGTGTGTGTATGAGTGTATGGTTTGTTGGTGAGTGTGTGTTGGTGTGTGTGTGTGTGTGTGTGTGTGTGTGAGATTGCAAATCACCAGGATATCCCATGAAACCGGTCTGGTGGGGCAGGGGGAGATATCCCAATCAGCTCACTGCCCAAAGGGCGGAGAAGGCACAGAGACCGGGCCCCGGTTTGACAGAGGAATCTCTTTGACAGGACAAAGAACCAATCAAAAGCTTTGGCCATGCGGGACTCCAGTCATGCAGGGAGGGATGGAACGGCTGCATTTTCCTCATGAAGCTCTGACTCATCTTGAAAAGCGTCCAGAACTGATTGGGTGGGTTTTTTTATTGTGCTTCAAACCCATCCTCCCTCAGTGGGTCCTCAGACAAGTTCCCAGCCTCAGTGGGGGGGCAGCAGTGGGATGTTTCTTCTTGGGGTGGAGAAGGGAAGAATGGGCACCAAACTCTGGTAATGGCGGGGGGGAGGAGGGCAGGAGGGCGAGTCGGAAACTGCTACTGCGTGACTCATTCGGCAGGACAAATGCAACCTCGCTCATCCCTCTGCGGTCCTCCCCCTCCCCTTCTGCTGTGAGAGCGAGAGCGAGCCGTGGAAAAACATCAGCGCTTTTATGTTTCTCTCCCCTGGCATCTCTACACAGGGAACCTTTCCAAGCCACAGAGATGGCTCCATCTGCAGCTCGGGGCGGGAGCCCTTTTCCTTTTAATGGTCACCTAGGACGAGTTTTCGAAGTGACTTTGGAGGAATGTCTGTGCCAAAGGAAGCGGGGGGGGTGTGTCTCTAAGCCTGGTGCGTCAATGTTTGGAGGGTTTAAAAAAAACACTTCCCAATTTTCCAGTGAAATTTCAAATAAATAAATAAATAAATAAATAAAATAAGCCCCCCATTTCTGAGAGAGAGGAGGGGGAGGCCGTGGGTGGGTCGAGGGAGCGATCTGGACACAGTTCCGACACTGGGGCATGCTGGGTCATAAAAGTATATGGGGTAATTGAGGGGGGCAGAGGTGAGGGGGAATGTGAAAAATATCCCTGCCTTGTCTCTGCTCAGACGGGTAATTAGCGTGTATTTATGAAGAACACAAACAGCCCAACTAGGTTTATTGCCGTCCACAAAACAGCTCTGGGTTGTTGTTTTTTCCAAAACATCTCCCGAAAATGGTCAGGGTGGCCTGCCAGCAGGCCCGTTAAAATGCAGCCCAGCTGCATGCCAACCCCAGCCCCACTCGACTGTGGGCACGGAGAACAATTAGGCCATGACATGGCCTTCCCAGCAAATTGCTCTTCGGCGGGGCTGGGGTGGGGTGGTGAGGAGGCTGGCAGAGGAAAATGACCTTTTCCGTCCCGGCTGTAAATCCCCCTTCTCTAAAAGGCTGGACTTGTTCGTTTGCCTTAACGATTGGGATAGTTTGTTGGATATGGGGCGGGCCTGCCCATGTGAAAATAGTTTCTTCTGTCTGCAGCTCTTATGTGACTAGCATCTGGCTGAATGCCCGGCCTGCTCTCTGCTTGCTCTGTTACTCGTCAGCGCCAACCCTGGCTTTGTGTCAGGTGGTCAGCAGAGGCTGTGGATCTTCAGTCAAGGTGTGAGGGGCACGCAGCTCCAAGCTGACACCTGTGGGTGCTATGCAGAGATAAGAACATAAGAGTGGCCAGACTGGGTCAGACTAAAGGTCCATCCAGCCCAGGGTCCTGTCTGCTGACAGTGGCCTATACCAAGTGCCCCAGAGGGAGTGAACAGAACAGGGAATCATCATGTGATCCCTCCCCTGTCACCTATTCCCAGCTTCTGACAAACAGAGGCCAGGGACACCATTCCTGCCCATCCTGGCTAATAGCCATTGATGGACCAAACCTCCATGAATGTATCTAGTTCTTTTTTGAACCCTGTTAAAGTCCTGGCCTTCACAACATCCTCTGGCAAGGAGTTCCACAGGTTGACTATGCGTTTCATGAAGAAGTACTTCCTTTTGTTTTAAATCTGCTACCTATTAATTTCATTTGGTGACTCCTCATTCTTATGTTATGGGAACAAATAAATAACGTTTCCTTATTCACTTTCTCCACACCAGTCATGATTTCATAGACCTCTATCCTATCCCCCCTTAGTCTCCTCTTTTCTAAGCTGAAAAGTCCCAGTCTTTTTAATCACTCTTCATATGGCAAATGGGACATTTAAGATGGTGGAAGCTAGCTAAGGACGAGGAGCAAGAGTGGCTGGACCTTGTATCTGCTGATTCTTGTAGGGCCCTACAAAAGCTAGGTCCAGCATGCACAGATGTTGGAAACATTACTTCCACTGGTGTCAAGGGAAGGCACTTCTGTCTAGTGGTCAGAGCAGGGAGCTGTGGGCTTGGACTCCTGGGTTCTGTTCCTGCTGCCGGACCAGTACGTAAAACCGGCATCATCACAGTGATGTTTCTCCCGCCTCTCAGAACTGTTGTAAGGGTTAGTTCATCAGCCATGTCTGCAAAGTGCTTTGAGGTCCTCTGATGAGAGGTCGTATTGGAGGGGAATGGACTTGATCATTACAAGCCTTTGTCTGTGTTTCCCTGATAATAGAGATGAGCTGCAGCAACCCTCCGACCCCAGTGCTCCCAGCGAGGGCTAGACTCTGATCCCAGATGGCACATCTCTGCCGGATTGGAATATCTGCACCAATTGGGGCAGCTCTGGATGGAAAATCCCCAAGTTAGGGGAGTCCCTCCTCGGCAGCTGCCCAGCTCGATGCAGTCTCGCCATTGTCTCCAGTTTGCAGTGGAATGACACACTCCACCAGTCCTCAGTTCCAGGTGTGAGATGGTGTCCTCCCTGCATCAGCTGCAGGCTAACGAGCGGGTATTTTTCAGAGGATCCAAAACCTCTGCTTCCTCCGGACAGGACCATCCCATGCAGGCCCCCTGCAGTGCTCCACAGCGGCTTGCTTGCTAGCGGGATGGGCGGCCAGGGAGGGGCATCTCTCTGCATCAAGCAGGATGATGTGAAATATCGGCCTTTGGTCCTGATCCTAGAATCTTCTTTAGTAACCAGCCGGTGTTAATGAGTGTGGTGTACCAGGCAGAGCTAGCACGTTAGTCATCGCGTGAATCTTTTTATGCTCCTTGCCTACTGGCATGTATTATCCAGCAAGCTTTGTTATTGTGTGGTCGGCGGAAGGCAGAGAAGTTAGGGAGGATGGTGTGGAATGTGTCCAGAGAGCAATGCTACAATTCACCGCAGATAATAGAAGTCAGAGCCAGACTGATAATAGAACAGAGTGAGATCCATTTATTGCTAAGAGACAGTCTGAATATGTCTGTGTCATCTAGCCCAGTCCCCCTCCTCCATCAGATTTCTCAGGAGAAAAACACAAGCTCAGGGAAGAATGGTAATGGAGAGATACAGGCAGTCGGCGATGGATCAGTAGGCTCTTTTGCAGCCTTCCTCACCGCAAAAGCAGAGCAATTCACATGGGTAGTGAATTCATCCACATCCCCCCAGGATGGCAGAGAAGGACTACTAACCTCACAGCTGGGAAACTGAGGCATGGGGAGACAAATATGTGATCCGAGTCACACAACTGGAAATTGACTCACGTCTCCAGAGTCATAACCAGGTGCCGGTCCTTCCATTCCGATAACAGGTCTGGTCAGGGCGGGGGTTCACTGATGAGCACCATAGAAAAGTCTGTAAGTAAAGCCAGTGGGCGACGGCATTGCTCAGCATGTCTGAAAATCTGGCCACTTTTATTTAGGTGCCTAAGGCTGTGTGCACTGGGAAAGTTTAGCAACGAAAGTGCAGTCAGCATGCAAAAGTCGGCAAAAGTGAAAACAGGTCAGACTGGTTGTTCTGCCTCCCATCGTCAACATTTCATGGCCAGATTGCTAGCACCCTGGAGACAGATAGAGCAAAGCACTGTGTGTAAGCATCTCACATGCCATGCTATGGGACGGCAGAGCTGATCCCCGTGCTTCTTGGGATCCCCTCTGAGTTCTCCCACAGTCGCCTCAGTATGAGTTGCTCTGGGAGCTCTCCGTGCTGAGGAACGGCAAAGCAGCACAGCTGTCCCTCCAGCCCTCCTCCAGCGGCAGGAGCCTGACTGCCACTGTGTTCTTAGCCGGGCAGAACAGGAGCATTCCAATGATTTGCTCTTTCTTTGTTCCCCAAACGGAGCAGCTCACTCAGATGTCAAACGCTTCCCGGAGCTTTGAAAGGGGAGGGATGCAGGCCTGCAGGGCAGCAGAGATCACAAACACTGAACATAGCCAGCAAGGGAGGCATTGTGGGATACTGGTGGAAGCCAGTTCTCTCGACAAAACAAACAGCAGAGTCCACACTGGCTCTTGGTCGAAAATAAAGGGAGGGGGGAAGACAAAAGTCTCTTGCAGGGTTGGCAGTTTGTTGTCGCCAAAACTGGGTGTTTTTCCCGACAAAAGTCGTACTGTAGTGTAAAGACTCTCACTGTTTTGTCAACATAAGGCAGGTTTTGGTGACAAAACAGGCGCGTGTAGACGAGGCCGAAATCTGCTGTTTGCTGCTTTGCTGTGTGTGGCAAGGTAGGACGTCGTGGCCTACCGCTGTGGAGTGAAATGTGAATTGCTGGCTCTTTGATGCAGCTTTGCTGGTCTCTTGTAGGGTGCCCTGGTCAACCTGCCCACCGCATCGTACCATGCAAAGGGCTCTACAGAGGCAATTACAAAATAGAGGCCTCACATTTTCCCCCTGGATAGAGCACGGCCAGTTACCATGATTTGGGGGGTTGTTTAATGCCCCCTCCCTTGGAGCCCTATGCGCCGACCAGGAGCTCAGGGTGCTTGCGCTTCACTCTCATTGCCCAAATCCAGTCCTTGACCCACAGAGCTTACGCTTTGTCTCAGTTAGTCCTCTGTGCTTGTCTGCTTCAACGGTCAGCTGTTTGGGGACAGGACCGCAGCTCACTGAGGGTATGTCTAGACTACGCTGACAGAGGCATGTAAAATAGACTACCCGACATAGTCAATGAAGCGGGGATTTAAATATCTCCGGCTTCATTAAAATAAAAATGGCCGTCGTGCTGTGCTGGCTCAGCCGATCATCGGCACAGCGTGGCAGTCAAGACGCGGATCGGTCAACAGGGGAAGCCTTTGTCGACCGCTCCTGTAAACCTCGTTTCATGAGGCATAAGGAGCAGTCGACAAAGGCTTCCCCTGTTGACCGATCCACGTCTTGACTGCTGCGTTGTGCCGACAATCAGCTGAGCCGGCACAGCGCGGCGGCCATTTTTATTTTAATGCAGCCGGGGATATTTAAATCCCTGCTTCATTGACTATGTCGGGTAGCCTATTTTACATGCCTCTGTTGGCAGAGGCATGTAGTCTAGACATACACTGGGTGTGCTGAGTCAACCCCAGCCGGAAGACAAATAGTGAACCATCACGAGAGGGGTGTAACCACTGTGACCATCTTTTCTCTCTGTGTGAACAAATGCCCGTGTGCCTCCCTGCTTACATCCAAAACGATCATTTACACCTGTGCACAACGAGCGTGACACTCTTCTGAGTCACCCTGTGCCCCTCATGCCCGTGCCAACATGTGTCACAGGTGGAAAGGGATGACACTAGTGTGTGGGCGAAGGGGAATCCCAACTGATCTGAAATCTACACTCGGTTGTTACCGTGGTTCATTACTAGTATCACGGTTGTGCCTAGACACTAGGGACCAGTGTCCTAGGTGCGGTGCATGCACAATGACTCTCCTTTGCTGGCAAAACTCCCATCGACTTTAGCAGCCTGGACACCCTAATGACAGCAGAGCCAGCTGTAGGGAAAAGGGTGCTGTGGGCGCACTTATGCTCTGGGGTCCCTGGCCTCTGTGGGCCATAGGCCTCTGTGGGCCATTTCCCCTGGCACCCATGGGCAGGGCCGGCTTTAGGAAGTACGGGGCCCAATTCGAACAATGTCGATGGGGCCCCACAGCAATTTTGGTTGAGCAAAACAAAACAAAACAAAACAAAAACCACAGCACAGAAAAATGCCCCGCCAACACATACACACACCCTGCGCTAAACTCACACTGCCTGTGGCGCAGGCAGCCGATGCACTCCTCCTCCAGGGCCGGCAGATTTGTATACTTTTTGGTGGTGCCCCATTAGCCACGCACCCTGACCCCCATTAGCCAGGCCTCTGGAGGCAACATGCTCGGGGCAAGATGGATACATGACCAGAAGTAAAAGGTGTCATGTCACCCTTCTCGAAGGACTTTTCCCACCATCCTCCTACCAACAGGGGTTAGTTTGGCCCCCACCAAAACCCCCTCATGCAACTATCCTGCAATTGCATTAACCCAATGTGTGTGACATTAACTCGGGGGGGCAGAGAGACTGGGGGAAGTGTTCCCTCTAAGGCTGTGTCTACACTCGTGGCTTCTTATGCAAGTACAGCCATTCTTGCGCAAGAACCCACAGAGCAGCCACACTGCCCACCGGCTCTTGTGCAAGGAAATATACAGTACGGCGCTGTAAGAGAGGGTGTCTTGCGCAAGAGCTACACTCTTTTCTAACAGGTGTAAGCTCTCTTGTGCAAGAGGGCAGTGTGGATGATCGGCAGGGATTTCTTGCACAAGAAACTGCTATGGGTAAAATGGCCATTGGAGCTTTCTTGCTCAAGAGAGCGTCCACACTCTCATTCCTCATTCCACGAGGAATACCACCTAATTCGATTTAGGGCTTTATTCCTGAATCCCGTTTCATTGCCGCGTGTAGACACGGGCAGTTACTTCGGGCTAGTCAATTTCTAAAATGGTGACCGGCCGGGAACATGCAAATCAAGCGTGGGATATTTAAATCCCGGGCTTGATTTGCAATTTTGGTTGCCTTCATTAGCCTCCCTAGATCGATCTAGGGGGCTAGTGTAGACGTACCCTAAAAGAGTATCACAAGGAGGAGCAAGAAAAATTGTTCTCCTTGGCCTCTGAGGTTAGGATGAGAAGCAATGGGCTTAAATTGCAGCAAGGGAGGTTTAGGCTGGACATTAGGAAAAACTTCCTACCTGTCAGGGTGGTTAAACACTGGAATAAATTGCCTAGGGAGGTTGCGGAATCTCCATCACTGGAGATATTTAAGACCAGGTTAGACAGACACCTGTCAGGGATGAGCTAGGGCAACTCAACTTTGGAAGCCCCAGGGGCCACACTGACACTTACAGAACATGCTGAGGACCTCAACTTAAGTGTGGTTGCATATGCAAGCAAATATATACAAATAGCTTCTCTCACACTGACAGGCATGAATACAAAGATTAAGGCAAGACTACACAACACACAGGCCCCATTTAAGTCAGTTCTGCTGATATTAATAAAATGCAATATTTCCCCGATTTCTACCCATGTGACAGCACTTTTCATGAGCAATGACAGTCCAAGAATTTAACTACTAAAACGCATATCAACAGAAGATCATTACACTGACTACTTTTTTGTTTTGGCTCCCACTCGCCGGCCACGTGTTGATCCCCACATAAACCCAAACTGCACCGCGGGGCGCAAACAAACTGGCCGTGGGCAGCATACCAAGTTATTAATAAATATTTTATAAACCTTTACCTTTTTTCTCTGCTGCCATGTCTCCTCTCCTTGCTCCATCATCTCCCCTGGTGCCTGCTGCCCCCCAACTCCTCACCCTCCTCTGCTGTCCTGACTCCTGCCCTTCTCACTGCCCTCAGCCCTCCTGCGACCTGCCCCCCTCCAACAGCCCTTCTCTCCCCCCTGTGCCTACTCCTCCAGTAGCCCCACTCTGATCAAGTGAGCTACCTGTCCTCGTACCCTCTTCCAACACCTCCCTCTACACACCTGCCCTGCCTCTCTCCTCTGGTGCTGGTCCCTCCCCTGCAGGTGTCTGCCCTTCTGCTTCACCCCAGAATCCCCTGGCACTTGCACCTTCCCTTAGCCCTGCACCCTCCTGGTGCCTCCCCCTTCCCTTACTGCCCCTGCCCCCTTTGCCCTCTTTTTCCTTGATGCCCACCCCCTCACCACCCTCTGCCCCTGTTCCCCTCATGCCCCTCTGTGCCCTCACACATGACTTGCTCCATCCCGCCTTTCTCATGCTCACCCCTTCTTTCAAGCCTTCTCCCAGCACCTCCCCCTCCCCCTCTAGCCCCCAATGCCCTTACCCTCTCCTCTCGCAGCATCACCCTGTCCCCCCTCCCACTGACATCTCTCCTCCTGCCCTGTCCCTAATTGTCTGCACTTGGCCCCCTGCCATTTGTCTCTCTCCTCCACCCTGTCTCTTGGTACCTTCCCCTTTCTTCCTCCTCCCACTCCGCACAAGCCCCTTCCTCTACCCCTCGCCCCTCCCCCTCCACACAAGCCCCTTCCCTACCTTCTGCCTTCCACTTTGTGGGGCCGGAGTCTGCGCTCAGGCCCCGGAGTCCGAACCTGGAGCCAGGCCACGCCCCACAACGTGACTCTGAGGAGTTTTAAAATCCCGGGCTGTGATGTCACATCACGCCCGGGCATCCTCCCTGCCCACCTGCAACGCTGCGCATGGCAGCAGCAGCCGGCGAGGGGGAGCTGTGCTGAGAGCTGTGCATGGCACAGATGGTCCGGGGCCAAGGGGGACACTCTGGGGGGGTGGGGTGGGAGGATGTGCCGGGGGGGGGGGCCGGCAAGGGGCGTCTGGGGCCCGCTCCAGGCAGAGCCGGGGAAGAGACCCAGCTCCACATATTGCTGGAGCAGGGCCCCCAGTTCTGAATAGTAACTCGCTGCCCATGGTACCTGGCACACTTCCGGGTTCAGGGCGCAGGGCCCCCTTAGGCGCAGGGCCCGATTCGGCCAAATCGGTCGAATCGGCCTAAGGCCGGCCCTGCCCGTGGGCTCCCCAAACCCTGCACCCTTGTCTTGCACCCCCTTTGACCTTAACCTCTGCACAGTGCCCCCTTCATCCCAACCCCGGCACTTCCCTCCCACCTGTGCCCCCAGTCCCAGCATGTCCCATTACACTGCCCCCTGACCATTACTCCCACCCCCTTTGCCCAGCAATACCCAAGCCTAGTGATCCCTCACCGTCTGGCTCCAGCACACTGGGCATAGGTCCATATTACCCGGCCAGAAGGCCAGGCATGCACCACTTTCTAGCAGTGAGAAAATTCATCTGTCTTTCTTGACAGGCCACTGTCCTTCCTCCTGGGTGCGTGGATGTGATTCCCTTAATTAGCATAAGCTCATTGCTTTTTCTAGTTGCTAGTCAATCTCTGGGTGTTCACTGGCATTCCTTGGAGTCCATCCCTTCCCATCAGGACACCGCTTTGTACAGACTGGAAAGTTTTCTCTCATAAGTACATCAGAACAGCCATAGTTGGTCCATCTAGCCCAGTGTCCTGTCTGCCCCCAGTGGCCAATGCCAGGTGCCCCAGAGGGAGTGAACAGAACAAGGAATCATCAAGTGATCCTCTCCTGTCATCCATTCTCAGCCTCTGATGCACAGAGCTAGGGACACCATCCCTACCCATCCTGGCTAATAGCCATTCATGAACCTAACCTCTGTGAATTTAACAGGGTTCAAAAAAGAGCTAGATAAAGTCCTGATCTTCACAACATCCTCTGGCAAGGAGTTCCACAGGTTAAATGCTCTGACCTTAAGAATTCTGCATTTGTCTCTCAACTGGAGGGTTCCAGCAGTCCGACTGAAGGACTGTCTTTTTCACAGGTTCTGTGTGATCCAGTGGAGTTTGAGTGCTCCACGGTTGTAGACTGGGTTTTAAATGGATTGCCCTGCCTAAGTCACCCCGGTCTCAGGTATATCCCAGTCTAGCACTTGGGATATTCCTCTGACATTCCCCTTCGTAGGAATCCACAGTTTAGGCAAGAGTCATTCCCTGCCTCAGAGCTAATGGAGGTGCTATTCACTGGGTTCCTTCTGAGTGACTCCAGGGCCCCCACATGGGGGGTGGTGGTGGAAAGGTACACCCTGGAGGGTCATCCCAGGCTGCAAATTGTGGTATCTGTGTGGGAGGGGGCTCATGTTACAAGTTTGTATTAGCCCTCCCCTCCCCCTGAGGAGCAGTCCTGGGGGTGGCTGGAGCAGCAGTGGGTGGTCGGGACAGCTACCCCCACCAAGCACTTTGGCTGTGACACGAAAGTGGCGCCACTTTGCACCCTTCCTTTCTACTGCAGGGCGCTTGGCTCGGAGATCAATGCTGGGAATCGTTCTCCCGAAGCTTTGCTCTCTGCGCCAAGCAGGGCACCTCCCAGGTTTGGTGCCACGCCTCATGGCGGACAGCACCTTTCCACGGAGTCTGCCGCTCGTGTTGTGGCTGGCAATCCAGCGGCTGGCTTCTGTGCTGACAGCTGGGGTGTATTTGAAATCTGCGTTGGGACTGTCAGCTGTCCCTTTCCTTTGTAAGGGTTTTCTAGGCCTGCTTGCAGGCTAAAGGCTCTGTAGGGAAGTGCACCAGCCTACTGCAGAGAATCAGCAAAGGAGGGGAGTTATGTCCCTCTTTTTTATGCAGCAGCCTGCTTGGTCTCTAGGATGAGTAATGTTGGGGAAAGGATTAGATAGGCCACTGTTCTGAGACAGTCTGGCATTGCCCAAATTTCTACAGCTCATGAGACACTCTGGAGATGAGATTTACAGCCCAGTTTAAAGACTAGCTCAATTTGGTTAATCTTCCAGGAACACTGACACGGGGGCCCTTTGAGAGTGACTTTTCCATTAATTATAAATGAAGTCTGGCCCTCGGAGAACCAGAAGTCAGGCCCAGGAATTCACCATGGGTAAATGAGTTTCCAGGAGCCCAGCGCCAAAACCTCAGCTGGTGTAAATCGACCTACTTCCAGATCGCAGGGGAGCTCACACTTGGAAATTACCAGCATGTACATAAAAGCGAGCGTGTAGTCACATTGTCCGGGTTCTCTTCCAGCAGGACCCCAAGGAGTACAGAGAGTTCTCACAGTGGGGTACGCCGTCCCGGAATTGGACCCCTATGAATTAATGACGTTCCTGTGGAGTTTGAAACCACAGGATGCAGATGTTTTGATTCTGGCAAAGCCACGAAACTGCAGGCCAGAATTATGCTGAAAAATATCTTGTTGTTCAACCGAGCAGCTCCCCGCCTGACAAGACTGACGTGTCGCAAGGCCCTGAGCCTTGGTTGCAAATGGAAACCCACCATACATTCTGCTGTGGGCCTGGTAATTCAGTACATGTGCACACGGTGTCAATACGGTGTGCTGGGATGCTACCACTTTCAGGCAAGCCAGTGCAGGGTTTTGTGCTGCTGCTGGGCATTTACCTCAGCTGCATTTCAGCGAGGCGATAGTGAGAAGGAATTGTGGAAAAGACCCAGATCCAAGTATTTGTAAACATGGCAGAAAGGAAAGATCCCGATTGATGGGCAAACGCTGTTGCAAACTGAGATGAAAGGAAGAGCAGAACTGAGAGCAGATGGAGGGACCTTGGCGTTCAGGACACAATCTCTCTTGTACCTTGCAAACAAAGAGGGTTTGGGAGTCACTTGTCTACTGCCTGCCATGCCACAGAGAGCAGAACAATTGGTCTTTCCAGCCCTTGTGAACATGCACCGGGGCAAAAGTGTGGCAAGTGCTACTATGTTTGTGGTGTGTGTGCAGAGAAGTAAATTAAAAACATACAATAATTCCTCATTTAACATGTGCCCGCTTAACATGTTTTTGCGATATCATGATTTTTTTTTAAGGAACGTTTTTTGAATTACACCACCGTCCCCGGAATAACACGATTTCACCAACTGGCCCGTTGCCGGTGCTGTGCAGGGCTTCTCCTGCCTCCCTGCAAAGCGGAGGAGGGTTTGCCGCTCGCCGTGCCATTCCCCGCTGACTCCCCCTCACTGGATGCCTTGCCCCCGTCCTCCGCCCCCGCTTGCAGGCTGGTGGCTGGGTTTCCCCAGCCGGCCCGTCGCCAGCGGCTGTGCGGGGCTTCCCCCGCCTCCCTGCAAAGCGGCAGAGGTTTCATTGCTCGCCGCGCCGTTCCCCGGCGACCCCCCCTTGCCGGACGCAATGCGGGTCCCAGCAGACCCGTCACAGGGGCATACTCCCAACCCAATCCCCCTCCCCTTCCCTTCCCCAGAGCCAAACACCTCCCCTCCCTGCTGTAACCCAGTCTCCTTTCTCCCCCAACCTTATGTCCCTGTCCCAACAGACACCTCTGCTTGAAACACAACCCCCACCTCTTCCATTATTTTCAGTGGGAAAATTGACCCCGCATAACACGTTTTCACTTAACACGATCATTTTCTGAAACATATCTATAGTGTTAAATGAGGAATTACTGTACATACTGTCACATGACTTTATTTCTTAGAACTCAGAGCGATAATATAGAAACCCCAAAACAGAGAGCAACTAAGCAGGCTGCTCCATTAAAAAAAAAAAAAGAGAGAGAGTGAGAGTGAGAGAGAAAGTCAGGACTCCCTCTATTTTGCTATCAGCTGGTTCTTTGCAATCTGAAGCTGATGGCGCACTTCCCTATAGAGCTGTTTATCCTGCAAACAGGCCTAAAAACCCACTACAAATGAAAGGGACAGCTGACAGTTCCAACACAGATTGCAAATACACCCCAGCTGTCAGCCTGGAGTGTAGAACAGAAGCTAGCTGCTGGATTGCCAGCCACAAAGCAAGCAGCAGAAACCGTGGGCAGGTGCTGTCCGCCATGATGTGTGGAGCCAAACCTAGGGTATGTCTACACTACAGCACTAATTCGAACTAACTTAATTCGAATTAGTTAATTCGAACTAAGCTAATTCGAACTAGTGCATCTAGACCTAAAAACTAATTTGAATTAGCGTTTTGCTAATTCGAACTAGCATGTCCACATTGAGTGGACCCTGAACCGAAGTTAAGGCTGGCCGGAACCAGTGCCGGCAGGGCATCAGGTTAGGGCTTAGAGCGTGGAGCTGCTGCCTCAGGCTAGCCAAGGGCTGTGCTTAAAGGGACCCGACCCCCACCCTGGACAGACAGTTCTCAGGGTTCCCCGCTTGCTTGTCTACCTCGATGAGGGACAGCAAAGCAGTCCTGACTTGGAGTGCCCTGAGTGCCCACGTTTGGCACATCAGAGCACTTGGCCATCAGCCCGGCTGCACTTGCCGCAGGCTGCCATCCGGGGGATGGGGGGGGGTCATTCGGGGGGCTGTTAGGATCCAGGAGGCCCTGCAGGAGAGCTTCCACCCCAAGGAGCCCGCAGAGCCACCCCAGTCCTCCCCATCGGGGGCTCGTGCCCCATTCCTCCTTCACCTCCTTCCACTTACCCTTCCCTAGCCCCCCTTCCTGATGTAAAAAATAAAGGACACGTGTTCAAAAATAGAAACTCTCTTTATTTAACAAAACTGTGTGTGTGTGTGGGGGGGGGGTATTAACCTCTGGGGAGACTGGAAAAAGGAGGTGGGAGAGGGGAAGAGAGAGGGTGGGAGAGGGGAGGTGAAAACCTGGGAGGAGGGAGCTGGAAGGGGGAAGCCAGGGGAAGAAGGAGGAGGGGAAGTATAAAACTATGGTACGCCATATCTTCAGTATTGTGTGGAGATGGGGTCTCCTCACCTCAAAAAAGATATTTTGGCCTTGGAAAGGGTTCAGAAAAGGGCAACTAAAATGATTAGGGGTTTGGAACAGGTCCCATATGAAGAGAGGTTAAAGAGACTGGGACTTTTCAGCTTAGAAAAGAGGAGACTGAGGGGGGATATGATAGAGGTCTATAAAATCATGAGTGGTGTGGAGAGGGTGCATAAAGAAAAGTTCTTCATTAGTTCCCATAATAGAAGGACTAGAGGACACCAAATGAAATGAATGGGTAGCAGGCTTCAAACTAATAAAAGAAAGTTCTTCTTCACAAAGCAAATAGTCAACCTGTGGAACTCCTTGCCACAGGAGGCTGTGAAGGCTAGAACTAGAACAGAGTTTAAAGAGAAGTTAGATAAAGTCATGGAGGTTGGGTCCATGGAGTGCTATTAGCCAGGGGGTAGGAACGGTGTCCCTGGCCTCTGTTTGTGGAAGGCTGGAGATGGATGGCACGAGACAAATGGCTTGGTCATTGTCTTTGGTCCATCTCCTCCAAGGTACCTGGTGTTGGCCGCTGTCGGCAGACAGGCTACTGGGCTAGATGGACCTTTGGTCTGACCCAGTACGGCCATTCTTATGTTCTTATGTTCTAAGCTCCAGGGGTCTCCCTGGAGCAACTTGATTTTCATGCAAACCTGCTCCTGGGTTCGCAGGTGGCCAGGCTGGCAGCTATCCTGCCCTAGACGGCTGCATTCCTGTGACTAGTGCGGAGATTGTGGATGTTGGAGGCCTCCCCCCAAACCTCGATGAGGTCCACGATCTCCGCACTAGACCAGGCGGGCGCCCGCCTCTTGCGGCCCTGGGCAGGCTCCTGGGAGCTGCCAGCCTGGTCCTGGGAAGAGGGGGAGGGCTGGGTGGCAGCGGGTGGCTGGCTCATGCCGTGCCAGGTGCAGGGTCTGCTGGCTGGGTGCTGGCAGGCTTGCACCTGGCACGGGCACCGTAGCCAGACCGTGGCCCTTTAAGGGCTCCGGGGCTGGGAGGGGGGCAGAAGAGTTTCCCTGGCTTGGCCCAGAGTGGCCACCAGGGCAAGCTGGGAAGGGCTAGCCTCCAACTAGTTCGAATTAAGTGGCTACACAGCCCTTAATTCGAACTACTTAATTCGAACTAGGCATTAGTCCTCGTAGAATGAGGTTTACCTAGTTTGAATTAAGTGCTCCACTAGTTCAAATTAAGTTTGAACTAGCAGTTTGCGTGTGTAGCGCCTATGAAAGTTAATTCGAACTAACGGCTGTTAGTTCGAATTAACTTTGTAGTGTAGACATACCCCTAGAGACTAACAGATGTATTAGGGCAAACACAACTACCCTCTGAGATGTATTAGGGAAAAAGCTTTCGTGGGTAAAACCCGCTTCATCAGATGAGTTGGAGTGGAGTTTACAGAGGCAGTGATATATATGAACAACAAAAGAACATTTAAACAAGCACACTCTTTCTTTTGTTGTCCATATATATATATACCCCCGTCTCTGTGACTTCCACTCCAGTTAATCTGATGAAGTGGGTTTTTACTTACAAGGACTTATGCCCTAATAAATCTGTTAGTTTCTAAGGTGCCACAGGACTCCTCATTGTTTTTCCAGATACAGACTAACATTGTTACCCCCTCTGGATTGTACATGAACGCAGGCTCTGAAGGAAAGCTTACCTTACAGCTACTTGGAAGGGGGAAGAGACCCTGGGTGCGTCTATGTAAATACAGCTTGCGCCTGCTTGGATTAGATGTGTTAGCTAGTCAGCAGATAGAGTGGTATTTTGCTTATTGTAATCAACTTAATTTGTGACCCAACACCAGCTATGTCTGTAGTAAATGCAGGGAGAGAGAAATATGGGTACCAATGTTTATAATGTTGTGGGACTACAGAAAAGCAGGACTGTGCTACATTGTTCCAAAGGGGAGGGCTCACAGGTAGCAGAGAGGACCTGGCTAAGCAGGGGCTAGACTTCCAGAGCGCTGTAAGAATAAGAGAAGGTTATTCTGGCCAGGAGGCTGCAGACCCTCTCTGGCTTGGATTGGTTTGACCTGCTTCCCCCCACCCCACTGTTCAAAGAGCAGAGCTAAATAGGCCACTTTTAAGAGCCGCTTTTCTTATGCTAATTGTGCTGGAGTTGCATTTCTTCTCCCCTGCTTGCTAAGAGTGAAGTCACTGGGAGCTGAAATCACTTGAGACTGATGGCAAAATCATAGCCAAGAGGTGGATGGCAGTGATTGGTGACTGAAAGCCACCAGGGCAGCAGTGGGGAGGCATGATGAGAGAGGCCAGCAGGTAGAGAGGCATAATGAA
Organism: Pelochelys cantorii; assembly: GCA_032595735.1. Taxonomy (NCBI): domain Eukaryota; kingdom Metazoa; phylum Chordata; order Testudines; family Trionychidae; genus Pelochelys; species Pelochelys cantorii. The sequence continues at coordinate 3,822,851 of CM064335.1, read as the reverse complement.
TGGCCAGCAGGGCGGGGCCAGAGTGGCGTGGCAAATGGCCAGCAGGGCGGTGCCAGGAAGGCATGACAAGTGGCCAGCAGGGCGGTGCCAGGAAGGCATGACAAGCGGCCAGCAGGGCGGGGCCAGAGCGGCGTGAGAAACGGCCAGCAGGGCAGCGGCAGGGAGGCATGACAAGCGGCCAGCAGGGCAGCGCCAGGGAGGTGTGAGAAACAGCCAGCAGGGCAGCAGCAGGGAGGCGTGACAAGCGGCCAGCAGGGCGGCGCCAGAGAGGTGTGAGAAACAGCCAGCAGGGCAGTGGCAGGGAGGCGTGAGAAACGGCCAGCAGGGCAGCGGCAGGGAGGCATGACAAGCGGCCAGCAGGGCAGCGCCAGGGAGGTGTGAGAAACAGCCAGCAGGGCAGCAGCAGGGAGGCATGACAAGCGGCCAGCAGGGCAGCGCCAGGGAGGTGTGAGAAACAGCCAGCAGGGCAGCGGCAGGGAGGCGTGAGAAACGGCCAGCAGGGCAGCACCAGGGAGGTGTGAGAAACGGCCAGCAGGGCAGCGCCAGGGAGGCATGACAAGCGGCCAGCAGGGCAGCGCCAGGGAGGCGTGAGAAACGGCCAGCAGGGCGGTGCCAGGGAGGCGTGAGAAACGGCCAGCAGGGCGGCGCCAGGGAGGCATGACAAGCGGCCAGCAGGGCAGCGCCAGGGAGGCGTGAGAAACGGCCAGCAGGGCAGCACCAGGGAGGCATGACAAGCGGCCAGCAGGGCAGCGCCAGGGAGGCGTGAGAAACGGCCAGCAGGGCGGCGCCAGGGAGGCGTGAGAAACGGCCAGCAGGGCAGCACCAGGGAGGCGTGAGAAACGGCCAGCAGGGCAGCGCCAGGGAGGCATGACAAGCGGCCAGCAGGGCAGCGCCAGGGAGGCGTGAGAAACGGCCAGCAGGGCGGCGCCAGGGAGGCATGACAAGCGGCCAGCAGGGCAGCGCCAGGGAGGCGTGAGAAACGGCCAGCAGGGCGGCGCCAAGGAGGCGTGAGAAACGGCCAGCAGGGCGGCGCCAGGGAGGCGTGACAAGCGGCCAGCAGGGCGGCGCCAGAGAGGCGTGACAAGCGGCCAGCAGGGCGGCGCCAGAGAGGTGTGAGCAGGCGGACTGCGAGTGACCAGAGGAGTAAGATGCCTCTTTACCTCCCCTCACTCAGGGTGGGAGGTGACCTCTGTAGACTCACCTCTGAACTCCGGGGCTGCCCTGACCAAGGGCAGCGACTGTGAGTGGGGTGCCAAGAAGGGTTGGGCTTGGGAAGGGACCGTTTCCATTGCTGGACTTAGGGCCCTGAGGGGAAAAGGACACGGCCCAGCCTACTTGGGGCGGGACTTTTACTCATGGTTTGTGTCTATGAACCCTATTGATGGTGTTTTCCCAAATTAATGCCAAGTAACTTCCCTCCTTGTATTAAGTTTCTTTTCTACGCTCAGATTCTGCTTGTGTGTGGGGAAGCATCACTGCTCTGATGTGCCCAAGGATGGTGTGCAAATGTCCCAGGTGACCGGGAGGGGACTCGAGCCAGTTCTGTGATGGAGGGAACCCCTAGATATTGAACCCAGCCCTGGCTGCTGCTGGCTCCACCTGGCAGAAGGGTTACATACATTTCTTCCAGTTATTTCTGTGCTTCTGGGATGGGCCAGAAGAGCCAAGAGGAGCTCGCATGGAAGTGTGCAGGATGGGGAAAGGGGGCTTCTGAGAGCGTATGCTGGAGAAGGTCACTATCTGCATAAGAGCAGAAAACAAACAGAGCAAAATACTGGTCTTGGAACATTCCCTGCAAAGCAACCTCAGTGAATGTGAATAGTCTCTCCCAGTGCAATTAGCAAAGAGCAGCATCTCTGTTGTCCTTGATTGTGGCAAAGACACTGGGACTGGAAGGGGTTTTCAGCCTGGGTCCCCTTGCCTGGTCATTAATGGGTTAATGATGTTTGCTGGCAACACTGAAGTATCCAGCTGCCAGGTGAAGGGAGGGAGGGAAAACCTGTGCAGAATGATTTAGGAAATAGAACCACTACAGCGTTTGGGGAAGTGGGCGCCTTTTATTCCGCCATCGTGTGCTGGGAGAGGAGAGGTTGTTTTCAGACCCAGGTGTCTCTTCAGGTTCAGGGATGGAGCCCCGTTGTGCTGGGGGCTGCCAGTGGATGTAACAAAAAGACATTCTCTGTCCCCAGGCCTGCCAATGGGGAAAGGAGGAAGGAGGCAGTTGCCCTGGGGGTCAGAGATTCAAAGGGTCCTGTGACAGTGGTAGCAGCTGGATCCCTGGATCCCTTTGAATTGCCACTGGAGCACCACTCCACATGGCTCTAAAGGCTGGGGATGAGGGCGTTGTGGTCAGGGCCAGGGCACTCCAAGATTTTGGTAAGTGGTCAAGGGCTGCATATTTCTATGGAGGGGGTGTGGGTTAGGCTGGGTGCAGAACTTGTGTAGGGGACTGGAGTGTAATAGAGTGAGTAGGGTCTGAGAGGGAGTTAAGGTGAAGGAGGGGGTTGTGACCTGGGGGAGAGGGAGTGCAGAGGGTTTGAGTGGTGACGTGGGGCAGGGAGTTGGGGGAAGGGAGGGGCTGGGGTTCCAGAGGCAGGCTCTGGGCAGGAGGCATTTACCTTAGGAGAGTCCTGGTCAGCAGCCCAGCGGGTCCCTCAGGCAGGCTCCCTGCCTGCCACAGCCCCAGACCACTTAAAATGGCTGGCTGCTCCCTCCATGTGCCTCTCTACATTGTGCGCAGAGGGGGAGTCTTCATGCACTGCCCCACTCCGGCACAATCTCTCAGCTCCCATTGGCCAGTTTCTAGTCAATAGGAGCTGAGAGATTGTGCTGGGGGTGGGAGCAGTGTTCAAAGTGCTCCCCCCTTCCCCCCGTGTGCCACACAGAGAGCCACATGGAGCAGCCAGCTGCTTTGAGCCCTGGGGCGGCTCTGTGGCTGAAGATCTCGGTGGGGTGGGCCGTGGGCCGGATTGAAAGTCTTGGTGGGCTGGATCTGGTCCGTGAGCCATATCTTGCCCACCTCCACTCTGGGTGGTGCTAAGGGCTGACTGCCCGAGGCTCCACTCCTGGGGGCACGGATCCTCTCCCCACACTTGCCCTGGGGCTGTTGGCCCTGCTTTCTGCCCCAAATGGTTAACCAAGTACAAGATGAGACAAACCGCTGGGGCATATGGGGCAGCGCCCCGATGGATGGGAGCCTGGATTAACAGAGACAGCGGTAAGTGGGTCTGATAAAGCTGTCTGATCAGGAAGAGCATGGTAAGTAGCAGCCACAGCACCCCAGCTGTCTGATCACCATAAGGCACGGCTCGTGATCAGCTACCTGTCTTGCAGAGCCCTGGCCAAAAGGAGCCTGCCTCTCTGTGACTAATTAGTCTCCACCCCACCCGGGTTGGTCAGAAGGAATCGGTTTCCTTTTCCATCAGCAAGCTGGAAAATCTCCCGGGGTTGTGTTCTGGGAAAGAGCCTGCCTTGCCGCTTCTGAGAGTTAAACACAGAGACAAGAGGGATTTGAGCTCCGTTGCTGGGTGAGACATCCCCCCTGTGCGCTTGCCTGGCCGGAGACTGGAGCGCCCTTTCTCCGACTGTTTACACATCCAGCCCTTTGCAAGGTCAACCTGACATGCAGGGGGGGAAGAAACCGCCACCTCTTCCTGTCTAAACGAGCTGGGGAAACAACTCCTCCCCGAGGAGCCGAGCTGTTCTAAAAGAAGGCAAACGCACCACCTCTGTTAATTGTCCCGGAAAACATTCCACAGGCAGCCGTCGGCTGGGAAGATGTGGGCAGGCGTGGGTTGCCTCGAAGCAGCGATCAGCACAGCCTGTGGGACGTTTCTGGGATGCTGTGGAGAGAGAAGAAGACCCTAGAAAGGGAAAAGCCGCTCCTGGATTCATGGGGAATTCCCCAAATGTGTTTATTTCTTGACTCATTTTTTAGGCTGAGTGAAAATGGCTGGATTGACAGCTATGGAGACCAATGTCCTCTATTCCACGAGGCTGGACGGTAGCCCTACAGCCATCCCCTTGCATCCCTTACCAAGGTGCCCCACCTTTCAGCTTGCAGCAGGGACTTCTGGGGGAGATCACACTCAGTCCATGGACTGCACTTACTACCTGCAGTGAAACTATCCAGTGACCTGGAGGAGGGGATGGATTGCACCCTCAGCAAGTTTGCGGATGACACTAAGCTAGGGGGAGAGGTAGATACATAGGAGGGTAGAGACAGGATCCAGAGTGAGCTAGACAAATTGGAGGATTGGGCCAAAAGAAATCAGAGGAGGTTCAACAAGGACAAGTGCAGAGTCCTGTCCTTGGGACGGAAGAATCCCAAGCATTGATACAGGCTGGAGACCGACTGGCTAAGCAGCAGTTTGGCAGAAAAACACCTGGGGATTATAGTGGATGTGAATCAATAAGGTGCCGTTGTAGTCAAAGAGGCTAACAGCGTATTAGGGTGCACTAGGAGGAGCATTGCCAGCAGATCTAGGGAAGTGATTATTCCCCTTTATTCAGCATTGGTGAGGCCACATCTGGAGTATTGCGTCCAGTTTTGCCCCTTCCCCCATTACAGAAAGGGTGTGGACGCATTGGAGAGGGTCCAGTGGAGGGCAACCAAAATGATTTGGGGGCTGGCGCACATGACTTAGGAGGAGAGTCTGAGGGATTCGGGCTTATTTAATCTGCAGAAGAGAAGAGTGAGGGGGGATTTGAGAGCAGCCTTCAACTTCCTGAAGGGAGGTTCCAAAGAGGCTGGAGAGAGGCTGTTCTCAGTGGGGGCAGATGGCAGAACAAGGAGCAATGGTCTCAAGTTGCAGTGGGGGAGGTCTAGGTTGGATATGAGGAAAAACTATTTCCCTAGGAGGGTGGGGAAGCACTGGGATGGGTTCCCTAGGAAGGGGGGTGCAATCTCCATCCCTGGAGGTGTTTAAGTCCCAGCTTGACAAAGCCCTGGCTGGGATGATTGAGTTGGGATTGGTCCTGCTTTTGGTAGAGGGCCGGACTCGATGACTCCTGAGGTCTCTGCCAGCCCTATGATTCTATGAAGGATGGCTAATGAGAAATCTGTTACAGTTTCTTTTAATCTTGGTGTTCCAGTAGGAACTGGGTTGGGACAACCTTTCTGTTTCACTGAGCAGTCAATCTGATGGTAACAACTTCCGGTTGCTGCCCTGCAGAAGCCAGTTCCAACCTAGAGCAGGACACATTCATATCCCATTGCTGTTCTCCAGGGCCGTTCAATCTTGCTGGGCTTGCAATTTCCCAGTCTTTCCAGCAGAGGGAGTGTGTAACTGTATCCTGTCCTCCTCTGCTGGCTGGTCTGTGGAGTGGGTAAAAGCCCTCTGCTGCTACTGGCCGATGGAGTTACTCCATTAGCCTGAAGCGAGGAAGGTGTTAAGGTGTTGGTGCTGGGTTAAACCCCAGCTGATAACATCTGCCGAAGGTCATTTTAAGGACAATGAAGTGCTATCCAGGCATGAAGTCATTCTGTTCTTCTACATGCAGAACTTTCTCATGCATGTCAACAGTAGGAGTTTCCAGCATCTAGGGCAAGAAGCATCTCCCAGCTAATTGCTAGGAGACCGAGCATCAACCAACAGGTTAGGGATGAAAATATGTACCCCACCCCATGTGTGCTGCATGTTTTCCTCTGACAGCCCTTATTAATGGCACTGTAGTCTTTGTCTCACAAGGCTGCCAGGAGTTTGGAGCACAAGAGCCTCTCTACAAGGGGGAAAGGTCTGAGTTGCCCTGTTGATGTTCCTTTTGCTCCCTGGAGGCCAGGTCGTACGGAGGAGGCCTGCTGCGTGGTGCTTGTTTCAGTAGCTATTTGCCTGCTTGTGCAGCTGGTTTGCATGGCTCACACATGCTGCGACGCAGTGGGTGCCATCTGCAGATGCACAGGGATCTGGCTGCACCCAATAGCACAGGCCCATCGCAACACCATTTCAGGCCACGTAGAGTCTTGACTTGAAGTTTAGGATAGCCACCGCCAGTGTTCCCCATAAGCTGTGTGCTTGTGCAGCCGCTCAGGAGACATTCCAAAACCACCCAGCTGGTTAGCAGAACACCCATTGCAAGGTTTTTTGGTTGTCCTGGTAGTGCACATTTGCACATACTTTGATGCACAAAATAAGTTTATTCCGCATAGAGATAGAAAAAATGTGCACATGGATGGAAAACATTAGCGGGATCATTGGTTGCCACCCATCCGGTTTTCACCCAGACAGCCCGGGTTTCTGCTTGTGTGTCCAGGGCCATTTGACAAGCCCCAATATCTGTTTTTTTTAATCAGTAGCAACCCTAACTAGAAGGAAGGAGGCAACATAGCAACAGCAATCACAGCGGCCTCAAAGCCCAGGCTGTTTGTGACAGTGACATAGCCTGCGGGGGTGGGGGGGGAGGCTGTTCGGAAGACACAAAGAAGGGGTCAGGGCATGGGGAAAGAGGCAGAGAAAGAGATGGGGCCTCAAGGGGCGAGGCGGAGCAGGGGCGGGGCCTTGGGGAAGAGCCAATGCAGGGGGCGGGGCCAGTTAGCAGCCGTTAGAAAGGCGGCAACCCTAGTGGAGCTGGGGAATGAAGGCCAGAGGAGTGGCTGGCCCTTTTGTGAAGTGAGGGGCCGGTCGTACCGTCCCATGGAACCCATCCCAGGGGAGAAGGGATCCGGAGCTGCCCTCTGGGGCGAGGGGTGTGTTACCCCTGAGGCCTGGATAACACTCAAATATAGCGAGTGAACCCCCAGTCAAAAGAAAACAGATCTGCCCCCTCCCTCAGGGACTGTCACCTGTGAATTAGGCCGATAAAGGAAAACAGACTCAAATTAAGAGTGAAAACAAAAGGAAACTGTATTCGGGATTTGATGCAAACTAATAACCTTTAACAAAACAGCGGAAGTGAACAGTAAAACAGTTACCAGGACCCTTAGGGTACGTCTAGATTACATGCCTCTGCCGACAGAGGCATGTAAAATAGGCGACCCGACATAGTCAATGAAGCGGGGATTTAAATATCCCTGGCTTCATTAAAATAAAAATGGCCGCCGTGCTGTGCCGGCTCAGCTGATCGTCAGCACAGCGCGTGAGTCAAGACGCGGATCGGTCGACAAGGGAAGCCTTTGTTGACCGCTCCTGTAAACCTTGTTTCACGAGGCGTAACAGGGAGGTCGACAAAGGCGTTCCCTGTCGACCGATCTGCGTCTTGACTCACACGCTGTGCCGACGATCAGCTGAGCTAGCACAGCACGGCAGCCATTTTTATTTTAATGAAGCCAGGGATATTTAAATCCCCGCTTCATTGACTATGTCGGGTAGCCTATTTTACATGCCTCTGTTGGCAGAGGCATGTAATCTAGACGTACCCTTACTGTCCCAACTGGACTGTGCGAAAATAAGTGGTAAGTTGTACCCCCCACACAAAGGGTTACTTTGCTCTCCCGGACGGGAGTGGCTGAGCCGGCGGGGTGTTGCCCAGGACCTGCAACCTTTGGGCTGGCTGAGAGCCCACAGGGAGGAGCGCTGGGGAGTCCCTCGCTGACGGTACAGGAACCCTAGAGAGGACGGCAGGCAGGTGACACTTGTGCGGATGGTAGGCAGGGGAGGGGGTTTCCTCTTCTCCTCCTCTGCCTGGTTTGCAGCGGGATCAGATCCCTCGACGGTTTCGGGAGAGAGAGCTGACGACCTGCACTCAGATGGGCAGCCCCCCTCATGGGCTGTGTCCGGACGTATCAAGCCTCCAGGGCGGGAAACCCCTGAGGTGATTTTTACCACAGGACCCCTCAGCGGGGACCAGTTCTGAGGTAAATGGAAAAAGGCGGGAAATTCCGGTCTGTGCCGGTTCTTGTTTACCGCTCGGAGGAGGAGAGCCCCCCCCACCGGCTCTGAGGTCACATGGCATACAGACTCCATTTTGTTTTTCATGACCAGCCCAGAAATATCATTTAACATTATCAAATAAACATACAGTTCTTATGATTCTTATGCCCGCCCAGGGAGCCACCCGCACATTATCTTTGCTCTGAGGAGGGGCAGGCGGGCAGCCTCGCCAGTGCCATCTTCCTTTGGCTGGCTCAGGGCCCTTGGCACTTCCTTCCCCTGCACTCCGTCTGCTGCAGGGAGAAACATTTGGCTCTTCACCAGACACCATTCTCGGGAGATGCCTCCACTGAAAATCCCCCTGGATGCAGCTTCTCTCGCCCCCCTGGCAGTTAAAGGCCAAATCATGGGGGATCTATTTCCGTTCCCCTACCAGGCTCTGGCCACTGCCCCACCCCCTACTCTGAGCTCTATGGGGCAGGGGCCATCTTTTTGCTAAGTGTTCGTGCAGCACTGCGGCATGGATCTCTAGCTACGAACACAAACCTGGGTAGATGAGGTTCCCAACTGCTTTGCAAATACCTCTCTCTTTTCTGGGTTGCAAAGGGTGTGCTGGGATGTCTTGCAGAAAGGTGGCTTTATTCTCTGCACCCCCTTGCAACTGCAATGAACTGTCCTGCCGTGCGAGGCAAGCCAGGAGCATCATGGACCTGTAGGACTCGCTGCCACAAGATATCACTGAGGCCTGGGGGGTGGGGGTGGGGAAAGGACCAGACATCAGAATGTGAGCTCCAAAATTAAATGGGATACGAATCCATGAGGGGGATAAACTCTCCCACTTCAGTGCATAAATCAACTTCTAGCTGCTGGGGACGAGGAAGAAATTTCCACGGTCAATCAGTTTTTAGCACTGGCATGGCCCCCTGTCACCCGGTACCTCAGCACCTCACAATGCACACAACACCCCTGGGAGAGAGGGCCAGGCTGTGATCCCTGGTGGAGGAGGTATGGCACACGGTCGCTAAGGTCCAAAGCCTCAGACTATTTAGGTGCCTAACTCCCTTGGTTGAGAGTTCGGCCCAGCTTCTCCAAGCCCCAGTGATGTGGTTGAAGTCACCCGGGGAGCGTGGGTTGGCAGAACACAGAACTGAGCCAGGATCTCCCAGGCTAGCCTGGCGATCACAGGACCACGCGATCACAGGACAGGTTATCACGGTCCATGATAGAGTTCCTTGGCCTCTCCTCTGTGGCCACAGGTACTGGAAAGAGCCTAAGACACAATCTTGGCCACAAATGGCCAACAATTTGATCCAGTCTGTGTCAACGCACTTGATCCCTTTGCTTGTGCTTCCAGCTTGGGGAAACACAAGCGGCTTTTACTGCTCCTCCTTTCTCAGCTGGGCCATCAGGCAGGCTGGCCTCACCTCGCCTGCCCTTCGCCATGCTTTTTTGAAAAGGCCCCTGTTTCATTCTGCCATCGCTGCTCCCTCCCTACCTCCCCGGGAGCCGCACTGAAGCTGCGTGTTGCTGCTCAATGGGAAATAAAGTAGGTCATGGTGTCACGTAAGGCAGTATGACTGGACAGCCGGGCGAGTGGAGCGGAAAAACCCAAACCCCAAACCCCTGCCAGATTGGAGGTGATAAATAACCAGCTGTGTGGGATCAGCAGATAAGGAAGAGAATGTATCGGGCAGCAAACTGGAAAACATAGTTGCTGGGTGAACTGAAGTGTCAGGGGAAAATACTCCACCTCGGCTTGATCGCGCCAGCCTGAGAATTCTGCTTCTCCATTTAACTACGTGAGACTGTAGGCGGGGGCGGGAGAGGGGCATGCAGTTTCCAGCCTGGCCAGGGTGCCCTCTGCTGGCACAGGTGAGGGGCGGTGCCCCCCACATTTTTGTTCTGGTCTCTTTTGCAGGCAGCATTTTTCTTCCCCCCTTGGACCCAAGGAGGCACTTGAAAGCATCAGATGTTAGTGGAAAATCAACAGTCTGTGACCCCAGATCCTGAGTTGTGAATCATATTATTTCTCCCTGAGTTGTCTGGATTTATTCATCCCCCCACTTCTGCAAAATGTCCATATGAAAAAAGTGAGTATCCTCCACTCTCAGCAGCATCTGGCCGTTCTAATTCCTTGCCCAATTTTAGTCGCTCGGATTTGAATCGATCTGCTTTTGGAGGGACGTAAGTCTCAAAACTTTGCTCTGAATCAGGATTTCAAATGCCTCGGCGGTCAAAGAGGAGGTTCAGATCTGGGGATTTGGTTTAGTCTATTATGGGCATGGGGAGCAAATTGCAAAATGTCACTCAAGATTAGAATCTCTTGCACCTCCCAACTTCTAGAGGACCCTGGGGCTTTATGGAAGCCCTGTCTCAAAAAGACAAAAGTCTTTGACACCTGGGCCTGTGCAGAGAATTTGGGGCACTGACACCCTTGCTGCATTGCAGGGCCTGCACTGATCATGCACGTCGATTTCACCAGCTGGTTTGATATGGTGCTGCTGGACGCTGCCCGCCTCAAATTCCAGACCTCCCAGTCTTGGGGAGCAGTAAGAGGAGGGGGTGCAAGTGAGCTTGAGCACTTTACCAGGCTAACAGAGTCCCTGCTACAGAAATTGAGTGGGGCGCTGGACAAAGCCGAAGACCCCTTTGCTAGAAATGAAGGGTGGGCGGCTCAAATTCTTCCCGGCCCAGAAATTTCAGAGCTGAGACCTAGATTACGCCCTGTTCCCAGAAACCTGAGCTGCTCTCAGGAGAACAGCATCCATGTCCAGCTCAAAGCTCCCATTCCCCTATACTAGAGCCCAGAGCAGATACAAAAGTCGTGTCCACCACTACATTTGACATCTGCAGAGGCGAATCTAGCGGATATGAAGTGGATATGAAGTGCATATCTGTACGTTTGTAGAGTTCTAGATACAAAATTTGTATCCGCATCTGCATCCATCTCCGCAACAATGAGCTGTGGATACCCACGGATATCTGTGGATTTGTGGGGCTCTACCCAACACCCAGAAGCCTCTTCGGTTATAAGCTTCCAGAGGGCTCACTCCCAGGAGTTTGGTTAAAACTCACTGTTCAGTTATTATTAGGCCCAGCGAACTAAAAACCTGCCTGTCTGTCTGTCTTTCTTTCTGCTGTAGGTCTCTCCAACAATTCTCAGGGCAGTGCCATGAAGAACAAGGCTCAGCAGGTTTCACCCCATCCAGATGAGTAAGTGTAGTTGGCAAATGGTGTGCTACCATCACCAGCTGTTGTTGCTGGAGTCCCATAGGCAGGTTCTTGCTAAATCACAGGGTTGTGGGGCATCTGTGCCTAAAAAGGCCCTGACACTGACATCCTGGGTGAGCCACCGTCAATGTTCCCTCTAATTTTCCCATCCATATGTGGAATAAATTTTGTTACATGCACTGGGGCATGTGTGGATGTGCACCACAAGTAGATACACAGGCTGCTGGCTGTGGGCGCTCTGCTAATCAGCTAGGCAGCATTTGACTCTCTCCTGGTTGGTTGCCCAAGAGTACAGCTTACAAGGAAGACTGGTACCATACTCAGTTGCCATGACTGTCTTGTTCGGTTCTGTTTAGGTTGTAGATATTTTGGGAAGCTGGGGAGCAGTAAACCACCCTTTCACTTGGAGTCCTTCTGCCTGCATTTGTCAGGACAGAGTTAGAATGGTACCGCCTGGAAAGAGCTGGAGAAGAAATGACATGCATCTCAAGTCATGAGCGTGCATAGCCCCCTGCTAATATTCACAGACATTCAGGCCAGAAGGGACTGTTCTAATAGTCTCGTGTGACCTCTTGCATTACCCAGACCAGAGGCCTTTGCCAAGTGAGGTTGGCATCAAGAGCTGTGGTCAAACTGGAGGTTATCTTTCCGAATGACATCCAGTATCAAGTTATACACCCCAAGATGGCGACCCCACCACAAACTGCACCAGTGGTTAATTTCCATCCCTGTTAAAAAAAAAGATGTCTGATTTCCAGGTTCTGATTTCCCTGTCTGATTTCCAGGTTCAACCTGTTGCCTTCCCCTGCTGGCAATACTCTGCCCTTCTAAAAGTCTCAGAGGGTTGGCCGTGTTAGGCTGTATCTGCAGAAAACAATGAGGAGTTGTCCTGTGGCACCGTGGAGACTAACAGATGTATTAGGGCATATATGAGTAAAACCCACTTCATCAGATGATTTTTGGAGTGGAAGTTACAGAGGCAGGGGTGTGAATGGATGGATGGATGGACAGATAGATACAGGTGGCCAAGGTCACATTGCAGATCAGCACCAGAGCTGGAATGCCTGGCTCCTAGTGCACTAAGCACTTGCCAACTTTCCCTGCAGTCCAAATGGGCACAGTCTGTCCTTGAGACACTGGCCTGATTATGAGCGGAAAGGCAGGGCCAGGACACCTCACTCACCTGTGGGATCATGGGTGCGTGTTACTTCTCTCGCCAGCCAGAGCTCAAACAAATGTCTGGACACACAGCAGAATGGATGCGCTTAGCTTGGAAATGCATGGGCGTGGCTTGGCTGGAGCCCTCTGAAATTGTGTGGTCTGCAGTGCGACTCTGCCACCCGCTCTTTCAAGTTGTGCAGCAGTTGGGGGATATAAATCCTCCAGCAGATATCACCCCTTGGCATCAGAGAACAGTGGCCATGGAGTTCCTGTTTCTCTTGTTAATGGGGCAGGGGGGGGGGGCGCCAGGAAAAAGGGGAGCAGAGGTGCCCTTCAGAATAAGCAGCTGGACAGATATCAAAGCACGCTCCGCGGTCCGATTGCCAACGGAAAGATTCCTTTGGTCCTAAATTCACATCGTCCCTGCTGATTCCAAGGCTGTAAATCAACCCACGGCATTGAAAAGGACACGCTCAGGATAACTGTATATTTAGAAGCCTTTCTCCCGCATGTCACTAACACCTCTATGGATTATTAAAATTAGAGGATGTAAAAAAAAATCTCGCCAATGACACCTTTACTGGCTAGCCGTTTCTAGCTCAGCCATCTTCCCCAAATGAATCTTGTTTTATAACAACCGCCCCACCCCATCTGTGCATCGAGTTAAAAATATTTACCCATCTCCAAAGTTTGCAAATTTATAATGGGTGAATTACCACCCGGATCCAAACACATCCAAACTTTGGGACAGTCAAGCTCTGGATCTGAAAGTTGTGGGTTATGCCTTAATCCACAATGGTGACTTACCCTGTTCTCTCAGGCCACGTCTACACTAGGAAATTATTTCAAAATTACTAAATTCGACTTAACTCCTGATTTAAAAAATCGAACTAGCATGCCCACACTACGGGGAAACCTCGAAATTAGTCTGAGGCAGGCTCCGTGAATGTGGACGCGCTACCTCAGACTTAGCACCCCAGGAAATACTGGGGAGTCATTAGTTCGAATTACTCTGGGGAGTAGCTATTTCAAAATAGCAGCACCAGCGCGTCCACACGGCCGCTATTTCAAAATAACTGTTTCGGAATTAGTGTTACTTCTGATGAAAAGCAGGAGTCCAGATTTCAAATTAAGTGGCATGTTATTTTGAAATAATGGGCTTGGTAGTGTGGATGCACTGCTTATAAATTCGACCTTAGGGGGGTTATTTCGAAATAAAGTCTTAGTGTAGAGCTGGGCCTAGGGTATTTCTACACTTTAAGTTGGAAGGGGTCATCCCAGCACATGGAGACATACCCATGCTAACTCAGAGGGAGCTACGGCGCAAGAGATAGAGTGTAGTCAAAATGGCCCAAGCGACAGAAGGGGCTTACCACTCCAGTTATGTACTTTTGCCTGAAGTGGCAAAGCAAGCTAGCTTTGTCTCAAGACGAAGAGATGGGTCATGAATGATAGATTCAGGAATGGAAGGTCCACAAAGTGTCTTGAAGATCCATGAGGAACAGGCCTAGATGTGCATCATGGCCAAGTGAGACTGGCAAACGGTTGTCGTGTGTTGCCCAGTACAACAAGTGTCATAGATTGTGAGGCCCAACGGGATAGTAGGTTCGGCTAGTCCCAGGTCCTTCATACATAGGTCTAGCCCATTAGCCTGTGGTTAAACGAGCGACTCCATTAGAAGGACACCCAGCCTGGAAGGGATGGAGAATTCCTCTTGTGCCAGCCCATGTGCTCCAGGTCCTGAATTATACAACAATAGGTACTAGCAGCTGACATGAATACCGTGTCCTTCACTCAAAGATCTTGCACTATACCCCGGCCATTGACTGTTTCCCGGTCATAGTTTTTTAAAGTCCAGAACCCAGATGGATCTGCTGCCTTCAATTACTGCGCAATGCGGTTGCTGTGAGTTGGGAGGTGACATCAAACACAGTCAAGATAGGAAGCAAAAGTTCTAAAGATACTCAGCTGTAACCATGGAGGAGCTCAGTAATTACCCAGGTGCAATCTAGTCAGGACACTGGGGATAACCCTCCTGTTCCTGCCAAAAAGCAGCTTAGGCTTTTTAACACCCATAGGTCATTAGGGCTTCTAGTTTACGTCACACAAAAAAGACAGCTCCTCTCCCACTGAGCCCGACTGTTTTAGAAAGTGTCAGGAGGGTAGCCGAGTTAGTCTGTAACTGGAAAAATGTAAAAAACAACAAATAGTCCTGCAGCACCTAGGAGTCCATTCATCTAAAGACGTGGGTTGTGCCCACGAAAGCTCATGATACCATCAACATAGTTTGTTAGTCTCTAGGGGCCGCAAGACCATTTGTTGTTTTTTATGTTTTATAAAGTGTGAATTTGCGGTGAGCTGTTAACGTGTAAGAACCCTTTCATGCCTCCCCCCCTCCTCCCCCACATTGGCAGCATAGTTCAAACTTTGTGGTGCCCAGAACGTTTGAGGTTCTCTGTTGCTGTAGTTCAAACCTGAACTAAGTCACGGCCTCATGGCACGATTGCTGAATGACATGTTTGTGTTGAGGATGGCGCGGTGAAAGAGCCCCAGAGGAAACAGCCAGGAACACACACAGTGTAATAACCCCTCCGGAGAAAAGCTCGGGTTTCTTTTCCTCTTCCTATGGTACGGCTTGTCCTGGGTGTGTTAAAGCAGATCTGGCACAGAAAGCCCAAGTTAATGAAGGGAGTGGTTTTTTTTTTTAAAGAAGGGAAGATGATGAATTCTAATGCAAACTTGATCTTTCTGTCTACCTTGGGGTTTTCTTTAGCATCTGTTGCTATGGTAGCTAGGGGCTTAGCTTGCCTAATTAGCCCAGCTTTTCAAGTACAACAGGGATTGAGAGTTGGAGTTCTTGCAGCTGCAACGTATCATCTGAAGCGTCACTTCTGGAAGGCACCAACGTGTCCATGGACAAATGCTTTCCTGTGCCCTTCTCTTGAAGCCCTGCCTTCTCTAGTCCTGGAAGGTTGAGTGAAGTGGACTGATATTTATCACTATCTTCATACCGCGTAAGCCTGAGACTAAAGAAACAGGCCAGCAGTGCCTGATCCAAAGCCTTCCAAGATCAGTGGAAAAATTCCAGTGAGTTCTTGAGGAGGCCCCACGAGGCCCCAATAAAGGGGAGATTCAAACCAAGACCCATTGTTTAAGTGGAAGTTGAACCCAAATGATTCTGCCTTCTTACGGAGTTTCCCAGATCCAGGCTGGAGTAGACACTTCCAAGTCACCCCCATGGAAGTTACTTGATTACTTTGCCTCAGTTTAATTCTCATGTTTTTTTTCTAGGCTCTCTATTTGCCCAAGGGAAACATAGGCTGGATTTCCCCACAGTGATGTCTCTTAGTCCATGGAATAATCGCCCAAGGGGAGCCTGATTGGATGAGTCATTGAAAACCAGATTGGCAAAGTACAGTGCACTCCAGAGACAGCAAGTTCCAGGAACTGGACTGGTAGGAACCCAGCTCTGCCCCTGTTTGGCTGTGATCTTGGGTAAACCACGTAGTTTCTCGGTGACTCCATTTCTCCATCTGTACAATAGGGCTAGCCATGCTCACCCGCTTTCGTAAAAGTGCTTTGAGATCTCCCGCAGCACAAGGAGTGCTAAGACCCACGCTTTCAAACCTAGCTGTCCAAAATAAGGCAGGTGCATTTTATTGCAATACCTACATAATGGCCTGACTTCCAGAGATGCTGAGCATGGGTATGTATTTGCTCAGTAGTTGCCAGTTATGTATTTGCTTATTAGTTTCTTCTGCATGATTCTGGCAAAATCCCATTTGGCTTGGCTTTGCATCACTCCCTCCCAGCTACAGGTCTCTAAAAAGTCAAAAGCAGGAACAAGAATGCTGTTTGTATTTACTTCACGCAGGTTCAGAAGGTTTGTTTATGCATCAGCCACAGAGCCGCTTTTTAGCATTTTCACACATCATTAGCATCAGCCGAGGAATTTTTGTTTAAACGTGATCTTCAGCCTCTGTGCAGATTTTTCCAAGTCCTGCAACATTTCAATTGGCTTCACACAGTGACTTCCAGCCAGGAGAAGTCTAGCTAGACTCTCATTCAACCCCATTTCTTTTTGGCTCTTATGAGCTAGAAAGCCCAACAATCCTCATCTGGGGGCCAAATGCAGTACTTCCTTCAGCAGCAATAACTGAGGCAGGGTACAGGTTGAACCTCTCTAGTCCAGAACTCTTTAGTCCGGCACTCTCTGGTCCGGCAACATCCATTATCCGGCATGATTTGAGTTACCTGGATGTCCACTTTTCATGGGTGTGTCCAAGTTTCCCGCAGTCCCATGAAGTTTGTTGACAGCCCCCAGTCCTGGCTCTCAGTGTTCTGTGTTGTTATTTAGCTCTAATATACCCCAAAGTGTCTTCTAACAGCCCCATAAGCATTGGAAGAGTTGGTAATGCTGCTGGACAATACTGACCTCCTGTGGTCTGGCAAATTCTCTGGTTCGGCACTGGTCAGGTCCCGAGGATGCCCGACAAGAGAGGTTCAACCTGTAGTAGGAAAGAGATCTCCATTCAGCATGCTGAGGTTCTAGTGTTTGTATGCTAGCAGGTTCTTGGCCCCAGCTTGACGTCATACTGAGATACCTCCCCACCTGGAACCAGACCCACTTTCCTGGAGAAACCCTCCCCATTCAGCAAGTCCCACCCAGAGGTGGAGGACAACACTAACAGGTTAGATCTGATCCAGCCTCTGAGCAAAAAAGTGATCACTTTGGCATCAAGCGAAGCAGCCCAGCGCTTGGATGGTCCTTTGAATATCTGAATGTCTTGAACCTGGAGAATCTCAAGAGATGAGGCTCCCTCCTGTGGTTCGTAGCCCTGCCAGTCCCAAAGGGAGACACCAGCACAAGCCACTCTCATGGCATGGACACCAGGTATAAGCCAAGAGGGGTTCCAGCCTCTGACGCTGCCTCCCGACCTGTTTCGAACTCTGGGCACTTCGGGGGTGTTTGGTCCATGGAATGGGGTGGCTAGCTCTTGGGCAGCAGAGTCAGGGAGATCTTTTAGGAAATCCCCTCTTTTGATGGGGACAGTAATAATTCCATAGAAGCGGGCCTCACGTTCCAGGGGAGCTTAGCTTCTGGCACTGCTGAATCATGAGCCAGGGTGGTTTCAGCTGCTGTCGAAGCCAGATACGCCCCATTCAAGGAGAGAAGTGGCCAGGTTCCTGCAAAGCTGTTGGTACCCCAAGATCCAGGATGTCGATATTGTTCTACTCTATGGATGTGTGCGACAGCGTCATTTTAGACTAATCTATCAGAGCAGTCCCTGTTCCCATTGTCAGGGCGCTGTGCCAGCCAACATCTTCTGCACATGGAAATCCCACAGACAAGATGAAGTCACCAAGAGACATCTGCTAATAATGGCAGACCCTCCCCCCCCCGCCAGGCCAAACGCCAAAGGTCAATTTTCAGACTCGAGCCCTTAGAGTTAGGCGCCTAACTCCAGTATTAGAACTCTGAAACAAAGAGCACCGGGCAGCTTCAGGTAAGAGCATCTGGAAATAATGGCTGATCCTTGGCTAGTGGCGCTTTTAAGCAGGTGGGAATGCTGAGGAGGAGCAGAGAGCTAGTGAGGGGCAAAGCAACAGAACCAAATATAAAATGTACGTAGACCATGACAGTTACAGACCTCTTGCCTTTGTAATGAGAGAACCATTCTAAGTCCTTATTCAGTCATAGCCACGCCAGCAGTCATATCTGCTCATGTGGTCTATGCCATCAAGTGCCAGCAATGCCCCTCGGCCATGGATATTGGCCAAACTGGACAGTCTCTGTGACAAAGGATCCAAATCAGACATCAAGAAAAGTAACATACAAAAACCGGTAGGGGTACATCTACACTGTGATTGTGTGATAACAAGCGTGATTTTGAAATAACAATGTGAGCGTCTACACAACCATTCTAGCCACTTGCCTGTGTGTTATGCATACATTTGAACTGCACACAGGCTACAGATCCCAGCATGCAATGCTCCACTAGGCCTGGCTGCCTGGCTCAAGACAGAGGCTGAGCTATGCAGTGCCCATGGGCGGTACCTTCATGTTAAAGATTAAGGAGGCAGCATTGCAGTGCTGCTTCTAGCAATACCTTGTCCACTGCTGGCCTAGAGCATAAGGACATCCTGCTTCATAAGAGCAGCCAGACTGGGTCCGGCCAAAGGTCCATCTAGCCCAGTGTCCTGTCTTCCAGCAGTGGCCAATGCCAGGTGCCCCAGAGGGAGTGAACAGAACAGGGAATCAAGTGATCCCTCTCCTGTTATCCATTTCCAGTCTCTGACAGTGGCTAGGGACACCATTCCTACCAATCCTGGCTAATAAGTAGTGATGGACATAATCTCCATGAATTTATCTACTTCTTTTTTGAACCCTGTTAAAGTCCCGGACTGCTCAACATCCTCTGGCAAGGAGTTCCACAGGTTGTGTGCTGTTTGAAGAAAACCTTCCATTTGTTTGTTTTAAACCTGCTACCTATTAATGTCATTTGGTGACCCCTAGTTCTTGTGTTATAGGAACAAGTAAATAACTTTTCCTTATTCACTTCCTCCACACCAGTCATGGTTTTATAGACCAAGAAAGCACTAAAGCACGTGCTTAGGGGGCTGGCCTGAATTGGGGCCTTTACAGCTGTGCTGAGTGGGTGGCGCATCTTCTGTGACCATCGGGCAATTTCCTGGCATTTGCATGTTCATGCAGGCTGAGTTCCTGTGACCAGTGTCCACTGAGTCCCTGGAACCTTTCTTGGAATGACGGGTGCCGTGTGGTCCCACTGCTCCTTCCAGTTCCCTCCTGTAGCTCCTCTGAGCCTCACCCCACCTCTGGTGTCACCTTTGCTATTCCACCCACTCAGCTGACTCCCGAGTTCCGTGGCCCCTCCCTGGTCTGAGAGGGCGGGCCTCTCCTTCTGATTGGCTTATGCCCACCTTTCTGAGGAGCCACATAGGCCAAGGTGGCTGTTCATCAAGGCAGAAGGAAGATACTGGGCAAAGCAGGGGAGGGAGGGTTGTTCTGCGCAGCTGGGGGTCTTTTTGGAGAGTCCATTCACCAATCCAGGCCACATTGAGCTGGGTGGGGTCCAACAATTGCACCAATTCCTTCTCAGAGCAGTGGCCGATGCCTTTCACTTGCGCTGCAATATGCTTTAGAAATTTAGAGGCACAATTGCTGCTCCTTGCCAAACAAAATCCCAGGACCCCGTGTGTTTCAGGCCAGTGTTGAAATGAATGTGTGGCATGGAGCAGGCATGGTGGGTAGGCAGACTGCAGACCAAATCTGCACCGCCAGGCGCATTTGAACAGATCCCAAAGTATTTTTATGTACTGATGACGGGCATGATTGTTGTTATTGTTTATTATTCCCTCTGGGCTCTGGTGCTTGATTCGACCTTGACCCAGACATTTGGACCTGGATGAAAAACAATTGACTTCCCTCCCGCTCCCGCTTATATTGTTGCGGTCAGAGGCAATTGCCTCATAAACAATTTGTGAAATGAAAAAAAGTCCTCCTCCCGGCTGCCATGCTGGGGTCAAAGGCCGCTCCAGCGATGCATTCCTTGGATGTTTCACAGTATGTTCAGGGTAAATAAATACCACATATCGGACGCCAACACACGTGCCATTTTCAAGAGCGCAATGTGTCTATTTGTGGAGCTCTTCAGAGTTCTTGCCGGCATTATATATCCTGGTGTCCCTTGATCTATTTTAACTTTCTGACCTTACTTACATTCTCTGAGCTCTCTGCAAATGAATGCTAATTGAATAGCCTTAGACAAGCAGCCAGCGGGTTGGCTGCGGTGACCTTACTGCTTACAAGTGATGAGGGCCGAGGAATATTAATTTTTAGCTTTTCATAAAGACATTGGAGAGACATCTTGTTCTGGGTGGTGCTGATGGGGCCTGTATGCTGAATGGCATGCCTCGTAGTTTAATGTTTCCAGACCTCAGGCAGCTTGTTTTACAATGTTTCTTTGGGCTTTAAAGAGGGAACCTTGTAAAAATCTCCAACCCGAGTGGGCACAGAATATGCAATATGTTAATTATCGCACTTTAAGAAAGGCTTATTTGTAGTGTGAACATCAGGCTGCAGTGTGGAGTTTATTTTGCCACCTGCCTGGGTCAGAGGAGGTCTGGCTGGGGAAGAAAGTGAGGTGCTGCGATACTCCGGTTCTGCCCATTGACTCAGGAGCTGTGGGTTTGATTCCTGACTTTGCCTCAGATGTCTTGGGGGAAGTCCATTCCTGTTTCTGCACCTCACTTCCTGCAGGGTACAAGGAAGGTGACTATTATCTCTTGCTGCAGCTACTTCAGTCATAGGTGGGGAATCTTTTTGGGGGGCCAGGGGCTGCTGACCCACAGAAAAATCAGTTGGGGGGCTGCACACAGAATGAGAAGAAAAAAACCCAAACCCTCACTGACGTGGCCCCCAGCTGAGGAGAAAGACACTTCGAATCATAGAATCATAAAGCTGAAAGAGATCTCAGGAGTCATCAAGTCCAGCCCCCACCAGTCCCAACTAAATCAACCCAGCCAAGGCTTTGTCAAGCTGAGACTTAAAAACCTCTAGGGATGGAGATTCCACCCCCTCCCTAGGGAACCCATCCCAGTGCTTCGCCACCCTCCTAGAGAAATAGTTTTTCCTAATATCCAACCTGGACCTCTCCCACTGCAACTTGAGACCATTGCTCCTTGTTCTGCCATTCGTCACTACTGTGAACAGCCTCTCTCCATCCTCTTTGGAACCCCCCTTCAGGAAGTTGAAGGCTGCTACCAAATCCCCCCTCACTCATCTCTTCTGCAGATTAAACAAACCCAAATCCCTCAGCCTCTCCTTGTAGGTCATGTGTTCCAGCTCCCTAATCATTTTGGTTGCCCTCTGCTGGACCCTCTCCAATGCGTCCACATCCTTTCTATAGTGGGGGGCCCAGAACTGGACACAATACTCCAGATGTGGCCTCACCAGAGCTGAATAAGGGGGAATAATCACTTCTCTGGATCTGCTGGCAATGTGCCTCCTAATGCACCCTAATATGCCATTAGCCTTCTTGGCTACAAGGGCACCCTGTTGACCCATATCCAGCTTCTCATCCACTGGAATCCCCAGGTCCTTTTCTGCAGAACTGCTACTTAGCCATTCAGTCCCCAGCCTGTAACAATGCTTGGGGACTTCCCACATTCCCCTGGCACACCAGAGCCCAGGGGGGTCCAGCCTAGTAAATGTTGTGTGCTCCAGCCCACAGTGGGGCTGGAGTACCAGCGCAGACTCCCCAATCCTGGGGGGGAGCTCTGAGCCTCAGAGGCCGGATCCAGGCAAGCTGGGGCCCCCGGGCCTTAGGTTCCACACTGGTGGCTCTCAGGGGAAGGAACTGTCTCGTACTCCCTGTTTGTTCTGTGCCTGGCACAAAGGAGTCCCAATATAGCTCAAGGCCTGTAGGCACTATTGTAACTCAAGTAATAAACTGGCAATAATAGATTTTTTTTAAATGATTGAAACTAATATTTAAAAATGTACATAGGGCAAAGGTTAATAAAAAGAGTTTCTGTCCAGTTTGAATTATCTACAAAAAAAGTTTTGCTTATGAGCTGTATATAATCAGCAATAACTGAGGTTTAGGCCTTGTCTTCACTCCACAGAAGATCGACATTGCCACAATCAATCTTCCGGAGTTCGATTTAGCGAGTCTAGTTAAGACCCTCTAAATCAAACTCAGAAGGCACCCCTCCCACCCGTTGGCAGCTACTCTTGCGAGGAGTAAGGGAAGCCAACAGGCGTGTTTGCTCCCATTTGCCTCCTGCTGTGCATACGGTGCCAAGCTCAGCTTAAGATAAACTGACTCCAGGAGTTGCATACCTGAAGCCAAGCTGCTGGGTCTAGTGTGGACCTGGCCTAAGATGTGAAAGTTTAACAACACGATTTGGATATTAGCAATCAAGTATTCAGGGACATTACTCCTGGAAAACGACATACATCCTGATCACATATATCCTTTAGGCAGAGATCCCCTGGAGTGTGTGCTCTCTAACTTGCTTCTGTGACATCCCTTCTTGCAGCTCACCTCATGTGTGGGACATTGTGCCTAGAGACAGATGGACCTGCTGACAGGTCGGTACTGTATCACCCTTTCTAGATAGCACATTCTTTTACTGTACGCCACTACGGCTTTCTGTGCCATTGGAGCCGTACGAAAATCAGTCCCCATTCATCTCGTTAAGGCGCCTTATAAAGTGGCTGGCGTGGATTCTACAGACGCTCGGTTCCAGGTTGTCAGACCTGCCGTATGTCACTGATATTGAGTGTGGTGGCTCCGGCCAGCCGCACTTTTCAGGGTTGTGCTCTGGATACAGCGGGGTGGGGGGCATGGAGGGATAGGCTGGTTTCACAATTATTCGTGACCCCCGCCTTATTTTTTGAAAGTTGGCGTTTGCAGCAGCTCCAGCGTTGTGTGACACTTTTGTGACTGTCCCTCCACCTGGCTCTTCTGAATTCCATCTGGCTGGCTACATTCCAAGCCTCCTTTGTCTTGTCTAGTTAGTCTGCATGTTCTCAAGGGCAGGGACTGACTCTAAATGAGTGTCAGTTAGTGCCTAGCAAAATGGGGATTTGATCTCACCACTGATTATCCTGTTTAGGGTAAGTGGGGCAGGGTGCGGGGGTGTGCACCCCATCCCGGGGCACAAAGGGTAAGGGGCAGGGATCGACGTCAGCTGTGCGCTTGGGCGGCCACTCAGGAGAGATTCCAATACCACCCAGGTGATTAGCAGCGCACTCACAATTAGGTTTTTAGTTCCTCCTGGTGGTGCACATTCACACATGTCTGGGTGCATGTAAAATGATTCCACACATGGATGGAAAAACTCCATTCATGGGTGGAAATGATTAGAGGGAAGATTGGTGAGGAGGCATCTTAGTGGTCAGTTTGCCCCCTGGCTGTCGTGTAGTGCATGCCAGGCGTGGTTGGTTATTAGATCTGGCTGGACAGGAGGGATGCGGGTGGTACAAGGAAGGCCCAGGAGGGGAGAGTCAGAGTTTCCTGGCGCTGAGAAGGGAAAGGCCAGGAGATGCACTGGGCCAGGTGGTAGGCCTGGGGAGAGGGCCCAGTGGCCCTGCGGGGTCAGAGTTCCAATCAGGGAGACCCTCTGGGGACTAATGGCTCAAGCATGATCAGCAGAGTTTGTGCACATTGCGTTTGGCCTGTTTCCAGGCTCTGCTGGGATCCAGGTTGGAGAGGAGCTGAGCTGGGTGGAAGAGAGTTGTGTGGCCCACTGTTTGCACAGGATGCTGATACCCCAGAAGGGGTGACCAGGGACAGAGTAGCCACGCAGATGGCACTAGCCAGGGGGACCCTGCTATTCCATGCGCATTGAGGAGGGGCACACAGCCGGGCCATGACACCCTGGCAGGCAGCTGCATGTCTGCAGAGGGCTACTAATCCCAGCTGCATGGATTGCTTGTTTGCGACCCCCGATGCAACGCAGCCCAGCCCAGCCCAGCCCCTCGGCCTGGTGGGAGAGGCCGCGGTGAGGGGAGACACTTCCACCCAGAGTCTAGCACCATCTCCTGATGTCACTTGCACGGGTGCCTCTGTCTTGGCGAGCGCTCCGTGCAAGAGGCTGTGCGTCTGAAGCCCATGAAGGAGGGGGGCTGAAGACCCCTGGCAGCTTTCCAACCCGTTTTCAGGGGTGTCTGGTCTCCCAGCCGGCCAGCGAAGAAGAGCCAGAGCAATGCGGCACATGGGCCATGACTGATTTTTTTGCGCCAACTCAAATCGGTCTTTGTGCATGTGCTAATGGACTTTGCAAATGCGCGTCACAATTCTGTGGCGCCTGGGGAATTTAACTCAGGGTGGCACAATTTAACTCTGGCGTCGGGCCGGAGGGGCGGGAGGAGGACTGCAGAGAAAGTGTAAAGTAATGCACATTGGAAAAAATAACCCCAACTATACCTACAGTATGATGGGCGCTAATTTGGCTATGACAAATCAGGAGAGAGATCTTGGAGTTATCGTGGATAGTTCTCTGAAAACGTCCACACAGTGTGCAGCAGCAGTCAAAAAGGCAACGAGGATGTTAGGAATTATTAAGAAAGGGATAGAAAATAAGACCCAGAATATCTTACTGACCCTGTATAAAACTATGGTACGCCCACATCTTGACTACTGTGTACAGATGTGGTCTCCTCACGTCAAAAAAGATATTTTGGCCTTGGAAAGGGTTCAGAAAAGGGCAACTAAAATGATTTGGGGTTTGGAACGGGTCCCATATGAAGAGAGGCTAAAGTGACTGGGACTTTTCAGTTTAGAAAAGAGGAGACTGAGGGGGGATATGATAGAGGTCTATAAAATCATGAGTGGTGTGGACAGGGTGAATAAAGAAAAGTTATTTATTAGTTCCCATAATAGAAGAACTAGAGGACATCAAATGAAATTAATGGGTAGCAGGTTTAAAACTAATAGAAGAAAGTTCTTCTTCACACAGCGCATAGTCAACCTGTGGAACTCCTTGCCAGAAGAGGCTGTGAAGGCTAGGACTATAATAGAGTTTAAAGAGAAGCTAGATAATTTCATGGAGGTTAGGTCCATAAAAGGCTATTAGCCAGGGGATAGAAATGGTGTCCCTGGCCTCTGTTTGTCAGAGGCTGGAGAGGGATGGCAGGAGACAAATCGCTTGATCATTGTCTTCGGTCCACCTCCTCTGGGGCACCTGGAGCTGGCCACTGTCAGCAGACAGGACATTGGGCTAGATGGACCTCTGGTGACCCAATACAGCCATTCTTATGTTCTTATGTAAAGTCACAGCGGTCACGTGATGATTATGACATGCCAGGCACAGTCCAGGAAGGAGGAAGAAATGGGGTAGGATCCTGGCTCCACTGAAGTCGGTAGGAGTGCTGATCTCCAAGGGGCTAGACTGCCAGTTTTTCACCAGTGTGCCCTGCCCCAGTGACGTGCCAGGCTGGACACGGGAAGCCGACTGTGAAGAGGCTCCAGTCCCTGAGAGAGGCAGGGCTCTTTTAAAACAAAAGTGGGGAACCTATGGCCTGGGAGCCAGATCTGGTCCCCGGCTTGCCTGGATCCGGCCCCTATGGTTCAGGACTTCCCCCAACATTGGGGAGCCTGCTCTCCAGCCCTGTGCCCCCCTCCCGCCCAGACCCTGCACCCCACTCTGCTCCTGCACCCTACCACCCTCTCAGACCCCCCAACCCACTCCTGCACCCTCCCTCTCGCCCAGGCCCCACACCCCAAACCTGCTTCCTAGCAGCCCCCTCCCACACATGGAACCCCTCATTTTTGGCCCCACTCCAGAGCATCGGGGGGGCCACAAAGCCTAGTAGCCCGCCCTCCAGGCTCTGGTTTGCGAGGGGAATGCGGGGTGGGTTTTTTTGCTTCTCACTTTTGTGCAGCCCCCCACTGATTTTTCTGTGGGCCTGCGGCCCCCAACCTATCAAAAGGTTCCCCATCTCTGTTTTAAAATCTCTCTGGTGAGTTAGAGGCATGGGAGGGTGGGAAGGGGAGGAAAAGAAGGAAAGAGAGGAGGCCTGGGTAGAATGGGAGAAGAGGGGGGCATTGGTGAGCCGGGTGGGGGGGTCTATTGAGAGTGGACACTGGGGATACATCCTGCTGTAGATCAGAAGAGCTGTTTGGGCTGAAGGGAGACACTGCAGGAGGTGGCAGGAATATGTAGTGCCTTGTGTACAGAGGCTCGGTCCCTGTTTATTGGCGGTCCCTGTCCAGGGGCTTTCTCTGAAACACTCACTGGGCTGCGAGGCTTAGTTCTCAGCGGGCTGAGTGGAAGTTGCAGCAATGTGACGAAGCCGTCACTGATGCGGGGGCGCAGAGAGGTGTGAGAAAATAAGGCGACTTCTTCCCCTGGTGTTTTTCCGTCTATGAAACTGCTGGAAATCATTATTGCCCTGCAATTTAGTTTTTTTTTTATTCCTCCAACTAGTACTGGATGTTCTTCCCATATTGATTTATTTGTGGATTACACAATGTTCTAGGCAAAACATCAGTACGTGCCACAAAAAATGTAACGCGGGAATTCAGCTACAGAAAAACCACAGTGACCGTCTATCCTGCTAAATAACGACTCCAGCGAAGCAGGGACAGCTGTGTGGTCTAGTGGTTAGTGCAGGGGAATGGCGGTCAAGATTCTGGTGGCGTATTCTCAGCTCTTCTGCTTGCTGGGTGAGCTTGGGCATGGCTGCTTACTTCTCTGTGCCTCAGTTTACCCTCTGCGGGCTGGACACGGCATCTGGCTAGCTGACTGACTTATTGTGGCGCATAATTCATTTGTGTTGAAATACTTTGCAACCTGAAGCTCCTACGTGCTAAATGAAGGAAAATAGATACATCTTTTGAAGACAACAGTTTTGTGATCCTGACAGAAAAAAAAACCTATTTCCTTGTGAGCAAAGCACTATTGATTGAGAGCTGGGCCACCCCGGTTTGCTAGTTTTGCAGACCCCCTCTCTTTCCCCCCTCCACCACCCCCCGCACCGTGTGAGAGGGTTTTAAAAAAAAGAAAGAAGGGGGAGAATGAATTTCACAGTCAGCAGCCTATGTGGGATTTAACATCCTCATGATATTGTGGACGAAACTACTACAACAGTCTACTGGTGCACCAGCTCCAGAAAGTGAACTTGAGTGTGAACAGGGACTGAAACAGACTGAATCAGCTTTTCTGGCCAAACTGAGTGAAATGCCTCAAGGAAACAAATTGCATAAGAAGTGGGTCAAGGACAATTATTATGAAACATTTGAGCTGTAACAATCAAACCTGTTATAGGTCAGGACAAAAGAGGTTCAGTTCCTTGATCTGTCAGAGGTTCCCTGTAGGATCCTGGACATGTTGGACTGGATTCACAAACAGACTTTGCAGCCTAAATGCCACTTTAGATGCCTAAGTCCCAGAATCAGGCCCTATTGGGGTTCCTAAAGTATCCTTGTTACTTTTTGCCCAAAAGAATAGGTCCCCCCCTTGGCTTTGTGAATCCCTGTGATTTTCTAGGCCCCTAGAAGTTAGGTGTGGTGCTGCACACGGCATCATGTCTGAGAATCTACTGGTGCCTCAGTTTCCCCTCTGGACAATGGGATAATGGCCTGCCCTGCCTCTCACGGGTGTTTGGGAAGGAAGTACAACAAACATTGTGAGGTGCTCCACTGCTATGGTTATGGGAGCCAGATAGGCACCTTAGAGAAAAAAGGAAAAATGGAATGTCAACCTGTGGAACTCCTTGCCAAAGGATGTTGTGAAGATCAGGACTTTGACAGTGTTCAGAAAAAGAACTAGTTCAGTTCATGGAAGTTAGGTCCATCAATACTCATTAGCCAGGATGGGCAGGGATGGTGTCCCTAGCCTCTGTGTGTCAGAAGTTGGGAATGGGTGACAGGAGAGGGATCACTGGATGATTCCCTGTTCTGTTCATTCCCTGTGGCATTGGCCACTGTCGGCAGACAGGACACTGGGCTAGATGGAGCTTTGGTCTGACCCAGTGTGGCTGTTCCGATGTTCTTGATTCCAGGCAGGTGGAAAGTCCCCTTGTCAAGTTCATGTAGTGGAGTGAGGAACCCAAACCTCTATCTTGAGGGTTTCCCATGAGCAGGGAGAAGTGCTTTTGCCCTGGGGAGCTAGCTGTTCAAAGAGCGCAGGGCCAGGTTGCTCCATAGGGCTGAAAATCTGGCCACTTCCTTCAGTGCCTCCGTGGGGGCTGAGGTCTTTTGAAAACACCTGATCCTTTGTGTCTTATCCTGCTATCTCAATGGAGTTGGCCCTTTGAAACTGCCCCCTAACCCATTCACTTGCAAACGGTGTCCCTGGTTAGGACTGGAACAAATCAAGATTCCCTCCACCACCTTCCCTCTACTCCCACCCCACCCACATCGGTGCTGGGGAGAGGAATGGAGTTCCTAGGGTGGGAACGGAGCCCTCCTCTCCGGCCAGCAGTTTGTCCTGGCTCGGACAATGTGGTGCACAGTTTTCAACACAGTGTGTTCTGGCTTCCCCGGGCCAGGAAATCTGGAGAAGGTGCTTTGCGTTGGCAGCCAATTTGGAAATGTTTGTGGAGCACAAGGAAGGACAAAGAACCTTGATCCGCCCTGGAGCAGAGAAGAGAGCAGAGGCGACAGGGGCCTGCATAGGCAGGGGCTAAGGGATTTTGGGGCCTGAAACCTCTAGTGGATGTGTCTGGGACTCTCTGCATCTTTGGGGCTTAAAAATCAGACCCCGATGTTCTCAGGAGTCTTATTGAGCTCGGCATGTCATACGATTGTCCAGGCCAGCATAGACAAGTACTGTACAAACCCCTGGGACGTGGGGAGAACACCATCCCTTCCCTGTCCTACATCTGCACTCAGGGGCGGCCCGTGGCTGTAGGTGGACTTGGTCGCTGCCTAGGGTGCCCAGGGCGCCCAATGATGACGTCACGGGGGCACCTGGGGTGCCCGCCGATGATGTCATTTCATTGACGGCCCTGCAGGCAGGGGCGCCGATCGCGCGTTCCGCCTGGGGCGCCAGCTGCCGCAGCCGGCCTCGGGCCGCTCCTGTCTGCACTTAGCTTCATGCAGCTTGACTCTCAGCCCTGGTCTACACTACGGCTTTATTTCTCAATAGCCCCCCCTTAGGTCGAATGTATAAGCAGCACAGCCACACTCACAGGCCCGTTATTTCGAAGCAACGGCTGGCTGAATTTGAAATCTGGACTCCTGCTTTTCCTCAACAGTCACACCAGTTCCGAAATAGCTATTTCAAAATAGCGGGAGGGTGGCCGCCCCAGTGCCACTATTTCGAAATGACGACTCGCCAGAGTCATTCGAACTAATGACTCCCCGGGGCTTCCCAGGGCTCTGCGTCCAAGGTCGCGTGTCTGCTTTCACAGAGCCTGCCTCGGATGAATTTCAAGGCTTCCTTGTAGTGTGGACACGCCTGTTCGAATTTGTCAAGTCGACTTTGCTAATTTTGAAACTGTCTCCTAGTCTAGACATGGCCTCTGTGTGGTAAGGACACTTTCTGCTGCTATGGTTGCCAGATGGTTTAACAAAAAGTACCGAACACCCCCCGACCTTCCCCCCTCCAAAAAAAAACCACAGGGAAAAAAAATTCTGTTGAGCCAAAAAAAAAAAAAAAAAAAAGGCAGGGAGACCACTGTACCTTTAAATGGCCCCTCGCCAGACATGGCAGGGGAAAATTGTCCCTACTGGGCTTCCGTCTGAGGGAAGCAGGAAATACCGGACATTTCACCATGTCCAGTATTTTCTGTTATTTTTACCAGATAGGGGACCTGAATAACAGACAGTCTGGGCAAAAACCAGACACCTGGCAACCCTCTCTGCCACTCGGGCATTGGCACCCACTTCCAGGGCCCTTGGAGCGGCTGGCGAGGAGTACGCGAGCCTCCGGCCTGCAACAGGGAGACCAGGTGCATTGGCTTCTGGGAGACGAGGTCCTAGATTCTCAAGTTTGGTTCTGGCCATGGGGGCCCCTTCAGGGCACGCAGAGCAACCACAGTGGGCCCTAGCTGGCCATCTGGCCTGGGTATAAGGGGTATGGACACGTGTGTGCTAAGGGGCAGTGCACGCCCGCTGAGCACTGCTGCTGGAGTGAATGCTTCTGACGTCACAAACGGCAGGAAATCCTTTCTCATCTCTGTCCCCTCCTCCTGTTCCCCCCTCCTCTGTGCTCCCCATTGCCTTCTGGGGCTGCAGGGTGTAATGTCAAAAGCTCCTGCTTGAGAGATTGTGCTACTTCCTGCTATTTTCTGAGCACTGAGCATGCCCAGAAACACTGAGCATGCTCAGCAGTTCTCTTGCAGCCATTGCCCTTTTCTTTGCCCACACTAGTTGTAAGTTTTGGCTTAGTCCGTGTGAAAAGCATTTAAAAAGTAGGAAAAGTGGCTCAACAGAGAAGGTGGCTTAAAATTGACTTGTCAAGGGGGTGCAGCAGATGCAGGCAGGGTTAGGATCGGTTCTACAGCAAACTCAGCTCTGCTGGGGCAGGAGGGCTTAGTAAACTTGTCAACACAGAGTGCAAAGCAGCACTTCCTTACGATCGTACCAATAAGAAAGTGCTACATGTAGCACATTCCTATAAAGTGGGAGCTTTCCGCATTACAGCCGCTGTGTGCCCACGGTGCTGGAGATAGCCTCAGGGATGTGGCAGCTGAACCCTCCAGGAATCGGGCATGCCTCCATTCGCCTTCCACCCGCCTAGGTAGGCTGCACCTCCCTGCTCCCGCAGCCTTCCCTTGCTCGCTGAACTGCTATGTCCTCCTGTCCTCCAGGGCATGGTGACCCATTTGGCCTGATGTGTAGCAGACCAGGGCAACTACTCTTGCTGAGGAGCGAGCAAGGTCCGTGCCCTCGGCTAACTCTGAACTGCAACGAAACGGCAGGGCACTCATCCTCTCCTCTTCTGTGATAGGGCCAGTCGTCATATACCCCCAGAAGCGGAGACTGTTTAGTCTCACCTACCTGTACCGCATGGCCACTGCCACGGACCTTATCTCAAAAAGGCACGGAGCCAGGCTTTACCTCTTCAGATTGCTTGGTATAGCCACGCCAACCTTCCAAAGCTTTGGCCCGGTGGCGGTAACAACCTCAGAAAAGAGCTATGTCCCTCGAGAGGCCACCCCACATCTGACAGAGACCCTAGCAGGCAGGCAAGGGTTTTGGGGAGGTCCGTCAGCCTTTTGTGGGGCCGCACGCAGCGCAGATGGGATCAGTCCTGTTCACCATGTCTCACTCGTGAGTCTCAATGCGTGTCCCGTGGCCTGGGGCTCTGTCGGAGTCAGATAAATGGTTCCCCCTTTTGCAAATGTGGAAGTGGGTCAGCTAACTTCATAGTGTTCTCCAAAGCCATCACAGGGCAGTGCCAGTGACAGATTGGCCTCTGTAGAGCAGTGGTGGCAACCTGCATGTGGCCCATTGGGATTCTTCTCTATGGCCACGTCTACACTGCCATGCTATTGCAGGATCCTGGAGCATCCCAAAATAGCTCTCCCGCGTCTTCACAGCAAGCCCGTGACTTCAAGCTCACTATTCCGATGTTCCTGTAACCCTCATTCCACAAGGAGTAAGGGACGTTTCGGAATAGCGCTTTATTTCGAAATTTGGTGCTAAAACCCCGAAATAAGCTATTTCAAAATAGCATCGAAATAAGAGTCTCTCAAGTTGCGTAGCTTATTTTGAGTTAGGGTGCAGTGTAGACGCACCCTATGTGGCCCCAGGAGACATTGTGTTTACTGTTGCCCAAGCACAACGCTGCCGGGATACGGTAGTTTTGCTAACTGTTCATTCTCCCGTACACAACGTGAAAGTGGCTGTCAGAACTGCTTCCAAAAGGCATTACATTCTTAACGCATCATTCCCCCTCCCCACCAATGAATCAAAAAGGAAAAGGAATTGGGAATTCCTCTTTTCTTCTTCTGAGTTGCCAGATTCTGCGGGTTTTCGTCCACCAAGCTTTTTTTCCGGCTGGTATTACAAAAGTGACACGCAGGTAAAGCAAGGGTACGTAAAGGGAGGGGAGTGTTGATTACACACAACATCCAATCACAACACTGCCACAGTTCAATGGGCAACCCCTGGAAATTCTAGGGACACAAGCGCAGTGAGCAAAACTACCCTTTCCCAGGAGACTGTCGTGGTTACGATAATCTTGTGACTACTGAGATGAAGGAGGGCCCCTCATGCGGCCCACTCACTAGCCTTAAGAACATAGAAATGGCCCTACTGGGTCAGACCAAAGGTCCATCAATCCCAGTACCCTGTCTTCTGACAGTGGCCAATACCAGATGCTCCAAAAGGAGTGAACCGAACAGGGAATGATCAAGCGATCTCTCTCCTGCCATCCATCTTCATCCTCCCACAAACAGAGGCTAGGGACACCATTCCTTACCCATCCTGGCTAATAGCCATTAATGGACTTAACCTCCATGAATTTATCTAGTTCTCTTTGAAACCCTGTGATAGTCTTAGCCTTCATAACCTCCTCAGGCAAGGAGTTCCACAGGTTGACTGTGCTATGTGAAGAAAAACTTCCTTTTATTTGTTTTAAACCTTGGTGGCCCCTCACTGCTGTAGAGTTAGAATCTTCTGATCCTGTGGTCTCATGAGTTTACCCTTCCTACCCTCCCTGGGTGCCTCTACACAGCAGGGCTTAACTCAATTAACTATGTCAATTGTGTCGCTTATTTCAAAATAGCTTATTTTGAAATTGGGAGCATCTATCCAGCACTTATTTCGAAATAGAGCCGTCTTCCTCCAATTTCCCTTATTCCTCATACAGTGAGGGTTACAGGAGTCAGAGTGAGAAGTCCTCCAACTTGACAACATTTTGACATTATTTCGAAATAACTGCCTGCTGTGTAGATGCAGACTAAGTTATTTCAAAATAACACTAGTTATTTTGAAATAATGTTGCTGTGTAGATGTACCCCCTGTGTTCACCCCAGATTTACTTCAAATAATTCCTCTTTCCCAAGCGAGCAAGCACAAAGTTCCTGCTAACACAGCATCTGGGCACTGGGACGAGATGTCAGCCTCCTTGTGAGGATGAGGATTATTATGGAAGACAGATGGCCTGTGAGTACAAATTTCTCTTTGCAACTCACAGACCAGCAGATAAATCCATTTGCTTCCTCCCAAACTATGTAACAAACCCCCCTGCCTAGTGCTTGGTGAGTTGTGTGTTTTCATGTGCTCATTCCTCTGGGCCCATTTTGAAATTGTTCTAATTTTTCAAAGCAGGGGGGAAAAAATGAAAAAATTCTCTTGCAAATGGCATTGATTTGAGTGCAAAGTCATGACAGCTGTTCTTGTCTTTGACGAGAATGAAAGAGGAATTCCTGATTCCTTTTCCTTTTCGTTTCATGGGTGGTGGTGGGGGAGGAGTTTGACTCATTGAATGCAATGCCTTTTGGAAGCAGTTCTGACAGCCGCTTGCATGTGACGTGCGTGAGAATGAACAGTAATAGTAATAAAGCTCAGACACGGTCTGTCTTTTATATTCACATTTAGGTCTGTTGCAATAGTGATAACTGAGCACCAGTGCAGGGAAATGGATTTCAGCGCAGTGGGTGTGGTTAAAAACCTGAGCCTGTCAGTTTCAGGTCCTTTTTAAAGGCAGACTCTGCAAAATAGAATCTTAGAATCCTAGGACTGGAAGAGACCTCAGGAGTCATCGAGTCCAGCCCCCTGCCCAAAGCAGGACCAACCCCCACTAACACATATATAGAATATATAACACAGCTATTCAAATAGCCACAATAATCTTAAAAAATACCCTCCTGAACTCTGTTCCGTTAAATATGAACATTTCAGGGCTTAACCAACCACTTTTCTCTGCCTCTCTCTCCACAACAAACAAGAGCTCCAGCTTGGAGCCGGAAATTGCTCGTCAAGCGAAGAGACCAGGTGAGAATGAGGTCGATGGCTTTTTTCTGAATAAAGCATTTGGTTCTAATGGGAGCATGTCATCTCTGGCACCGTGCGCAGGTAGAACGGCCATTCTGCTCACTGGCACTCCTCAAATGGCTCTCGGGGCGTAGGTATTGGTTGGAGTAAGTGCATTTACCACACTGAGGTGGGTGTTGCTGGGAAAAGTGTCTTAAATAACTTAAAGACACAGGCTATTATGAGCATCAGCGTTATTATTATTTGAAGGGTCTTAGCCCTTGGGAGGCCGAAGATACTTAATACTATGTTGTCTTTATAGAGTGCCAATCCGTCCTGGTACCGCAGGGGTTTGACAATCAACCAAATACAGATAAGCCGTTAGCTGTCCCTCTCCTTTTAGCCTAGCTGGCTACCCCTATGGCTAGCTCAGGGCCGGGCAAGATGCAGCCCTCTGAACACTATGATCTGGCCCCCAGACTGCATCTGGCCGCTTTCTATTTATCTCCTGCTGCTCATGCCACCGAATTTCCAGGAGCCCTGAGCCCTTTAAATAGCCATAGCAATCCCAAGCAGCCGCCAGGCAATGTGGTATCGGCACGGCCGGGAGCCACGCACCCTTTGTTGTGTCTTTAATTCAAAGCCTCCAGCCCTAGACAATTCTGACGGGAGGCTAATCCCCAGCCCCGCCCCTTCCACCCAGGCCCTGCCCCTTTGGGGGTGGAGCCAGCCCATGACCATGTACCAAAATCTATGAAGGAGCCCCCCTGTGAAAGTTATTGCCCACCCCTGAGCTAGATTGTGCCGTTTGTGCCCAACCCAGGTGGGAGGTGGAGGGACTTCACACCATTCTTTGAGGAGAGATGGTTCCCTCAGGATGGACGATTCCTCCCAGGAGTGCGTGGCCCACATGGGAAGCGTGGATTCTGC
Source organism: Pelochelys cantorii (assembly GCA_032595735.1). Classification (NCBI taxonomy): domain Eukaryota; kingdom Metazoa; phylum Chordata; order Testudines; family Trionychidae; genus Pelochelys; species Pelochelys cantorii. Next base: position 3,788,320 of record CM064335.1, on the reverse strand, counting down.
GCCGTGCATGAGGATGGCAGAGATGACACCCCATAATCCAACCCCACTGGTATTCATGGGAACGGTCCAGTGGTTCAGGAAGCCGCTAGGGGTGAGCGCTGTCGGAGAGGAGGGAGGGGTTCTGGCCAATGGGAGACGGGGAAAGTCGGTGCCCATGGCCACAGTGAGGCCTGTTGTTTTGGACTGTCTGTGCAGTGAGACGCAGCTGCTCCGGGGGGCAGACATCTGGCAATGCCAGCGAACAAGAAAGTGAGCTGAAATTGGCAACAATGCTGGTGTCTCTGCCATACCCCAGAGGCCAGCTCCCAGCCCTGCAACTCTGTCATAGAGCAGCTCCATGTCGCTCAGCGCCCAGGCATAAATCCCAGAGCAGGAAACCATGGGCTGAGGGCCCCAGGGTATAACCCGTCCCTAAGAAACCAGCCAGCCTGGGGGCAGCGTCAGTGAACTTCAGGCCGTTGCTAGGGTCATGGCTGGAGTTCTGCAGTGGCTGCTGCCGTCCTGTTTTGCCAAGATGGCACCCGTGTCTCAGGGGCTCTGATTCTCACCCCACGGCTCCTGATTGCAGCCGGGAGCCAAGCAGCAGTTTGCACGGGCTGGGCCTTCGGTTCGGCTTCATGAGCCTGCAGCCCTTTCACCCCGACAAGCACGAAGGGAGGGGGAGAGGAGTAAACCAAGCGCTGACTGCATTGCTCTCGCTCCTAGAGACAGGGGAGGCAGGGGAAAGTGTCCTGCTAGGGTAAGAAACTTAGAGGGGGATGCAGCCCCACCAGCCCTGCGATGGGGTATATCAACTCCTCACTGGGCTGGAAGGGGTTAACCTGGCTCACCTGGCTGAGGAGGCCCCGCCCGCACAGCCCAACTGGGCATGCTCCAGCTGGAGGCTAGCTATATAAAGGCCTGTGAACCTGCTCAATCAGGGCTGATGGCCACCGGGGAGGGAGGTGCTGCAGGAGCTCCATGGGAGGAAGTGCAGATGGACCAAGTGGCGGCAGCGGCAGCGGCCAGGCGGGACTGCAGGGGAAGCCCCTGGACCGGAGCGCAGAGATGGAGAGGACAGCCCGCAGGAGATGGGTAGGAAGTAGTCCAGGGCGGGGAATTGCTCTCTGGGATGCCCTGCCGAACTAGCAGTGGGACACTCCACTGCTGACAGGGCCCTGGGCTGAGACCTGGTGGAGAGGGAGGGCCTGGGTCCCCCTAGCCCCTCCTCACTTACCCCACATGGGGAGCTTTGCCTATCGTGGTGACTTGGTGGCCATTAGGCCGTATTACCCTGAAGGCAGGGGAATTGTATATTGACTCTGTGGCCACTAGGCCGTACTGTGTATTGACTCTGGGGCTCCTAGGCCATGCTACCCCGACTGCAGGGGAATTGTATATTGACTCTTGGGCTACTGGGCCGTATTCTGTATTGGCTCTGTGGCCACTAGGCAATGCTACCCTGAATGCAATTGTATAGACCCTTCAGCTGCTAGGCTGTCCTACTCTGACCCCTAGGGGAAGTGTGTTGACTCTGTGGCCACTAGGCCATACTGCCCCTCACATAGAGGGAAGTGTATAGAATCTGTGGCTGTTAGGCGGCCCTACCCTGAGAGAGAGTTCGAGGGGCTGCAGAGGGCCTGTCGCTGCCCTCACCGACGGGCAGGCAAGGCGCCTCGCGGCAAACCCCCATTACATGGCGCCCCTGCTGCAGAATCCAGGGGGTGCTGGTTGGCTTTCCCTGGCGGCAGCACCTCGGAGCTCTCAGTGCTCACGGTCACGTCAGCAGGACTGGCAATGGCCTTTCCAATGGCCTTTCCTCTGCTAACGAGTTGTCCTTCGTCTGCAGGGGAAGGGGCAACCTCCCGTCGGTGCGAGGACAGTCACAGTTGTGCTCACTGGTCACTGTGTGTTGTACCCCCCCCTCCCTCAGGGGCCTTTTTCAGGTAGGGGGGCCACTGACCCACAGAAAAATCAGTCTTTCTCCTCCTCAGTCGGGGACCACACAGTGAGGGGAAAAAAGCCCCAGAACCCCTCACTGAGGTGGCCCCTGACTGAGGAGGAGAAAGACGCTCCCCACATTCCCCTCACACACCAGAGCCTGGGGGGGTGTCCAGGCTAGTAGATTTTGTGTGCTCCAGCCCTGTGGTGGGTAGCAGGGGGTTGAAATGCCAGCACCGGCTCCCCTGTGCCAAGGGGGAGGCCCTGAGTCTCGGGGGCCAGATCCAGTCAAGCTGGGGGCCGCATCCAGCCCCGAGGCCTGAGGTTCCCCACCCCTGCTTTATAGGATCCATGAGTCTGCATCTACGGCACCTGGTTCTGTCCCAGGGATGCCCAAGATGGCAGCCTGAGATCACCTTGTCCCGGCCGCTGCCACTAGGGGACAGGCTCCTCCGCACCCACTGCTCATTCACATGCTGAATCCAGGCTGCGGAAGCCGCTGGTCCGGTTTATGATGTTTGCCAGGGACTTAGTGCTGGTGGCAGAAAACGCCAGACTGACCATTTTGGAGCCACATACAGCTGCAGCCACCCAGATCCCTGGAAGGGAATTCAGTCTGCTGAGTCCACTAAGCCCTCGTTTATCCTTTTCCGGTCTATCTGCGCTCCCATCCCTGTGTCACAGGGGTAATTATGTGCCCTGGCTGCTGCTGAGTTTGCCATCTAGGAGGCCAGCAGGTGGTTAGGTTTGGTGGTGGGCTTTGGTACATGGTGGGGGGGGGCCTGGAGCATATGACCTACGAGGAGAGGCTGAGGGAGTTGGGTCTATTTAGTCTGCAGAAGAGAAGAGCAAGGGGGGATTTGAGAGCAGCCTTCAACTTCCTGAAGGGAGGTTCCAGAGAGGCTGGAGAAAGGCTGTTCTCAGTAGTGACGGATGGCAGAACAAGGAGCAATGGTCTCAAGTTGCGGTAGGAGAGGTCCAGGTTGGATATTAGGAAAAACTATTTCACTAGGAGCGTGGGGAAGCACTGGAATGGGTTCCCTAGGGAGGTAGTGGAGTCTCCATCCCTAAAGGTGTTTAAGTCCCGGCTTGACAAAGCCCTGGCTGGGTTGATTTAATTGGGATTGGTCCTGACTTGGGCAGGGGGCTGGACTTGATGGCCTTCTAAGGTCTCTTCCAGCTCTGAGTCTATGATTCTATGATTCTTTCACAAAGGCCACCCAACGATAGTCACAGCAATGACTTTCACTCGCCAGTGCTCTGGGCTGCATGAGCTAGGAACCGAAACGCTCCCTTGCTTACCTGCCATCCCTGAGGGGGGCAATTTCTTGGATGTGCCCCCCTCTTGCAAGCATTGTTAGGTTCTTCTGCAACATCCCCATGAGTGAAGATGATGCATCAACTGGCTTGAGGGAACTCTGTTGTTGGAGGGTGAACTCCGGCAGACGCCCTGTCCTGAACGTTACAAAATGTCTCCATCACGAAGCAGCGTCTGCCCAGCAGCTGGGCATTTCTGGCTTTAGTTGGGGTTCATGGGTTCAGCTGGACCCCAGAAATCATGAAGTCAAGGGGGCCAAACCTGAGGGGCACTGCAGCCTCCTGTACCAGGTGACGATGTCCAAAGCGGGGAGTAGACCTGATGGCATGGGAGGTGTCACTGCAGGGGCAAGTGTGGACCAGGGTTGTTTTCTGTCCCCTTGAGAGCCTCCTTCCTGCACGGGGCCAGGGTTTGTGGTGCAGGGCTGGGGCGAAGAGGGGTGCTGGGGTGCAGGGAAGTGTCGTCCTTCTTTGCCAATCAAAAAGCAAATCTAAGAAGAGTTGAGTATCTTGCATCCCTTGACTTGGGAGGCAGCATCCAACGGTGTTATTTCTTTCATCCTTTTCTTTTCCCGGTCTGTTTTCTTTCCTTGTGACCCTTCCATACGTCACAGGAGGGATGAAAGGGGGCAAGGAGAGAGAACATTACTGCCATAAATAGATCCTGGATAGGAACAAGTCAAAATGGAAAACCTCTGTTCTTGCTGGCTGAGTCACTGCCACAGCCAGGGTTGTAACAAAACAACACAGAACGACAACAACAAAAAAAGCATGTGGAGCCCACTTAGCATTAGCACTCAGGCCCGGGGAAGGAAGTAAGAGCTCAGGGAGGCGATACTGGCATTTAGGAACCTCAGCGAGACTCTGAAGCCGAGACAGAGAGGCTAAGCGAATTCTCAGGGGGATTAGTCGAGCGCTGGCGGTGGGTACCACTTGCTCAGTAGCAAAGCTAGTGTGAAATTATTTCAACAGCCATGGCAGGAGTTTGATGTCTCAGCGGATGCTGGCTCACAGTGAGAGAGCTGATTTGTCTCCCAGACCCATTATTCCGGGTACCTTCATGTATCTCTTCATCCGGTGAGCTAAGTAGGCATTTAGAGCAACATGGTGCAGGTTGAACCCTCTAGTCTGGCACTCTGCAGTCCGGCAACATCCGTGGTCCAGCATGATTTCAGTCAGCCAGATGTCCACTTAGCATGGGTGTGGCCAAGTTTCCCACTGTCCCATAAAGTTTGTTACAGCCCCCAGGCCTGGCTCTTGGTGTTCTGGGCTGCTATTTGGCTCTGATTTACCGCTCCATGTCTGCTTAGAGCCCAGTAAGCAGTGGAAGTGCTGGTAATGCTGCTAAGTGTAAGCAATGGGGGTTTTTATGCCTTCTCTACCTTTTTCTTTGTGCCCATACAATAAAATTGTACAACAACACTATCACTTTGTTGTGAAGAGCGCTAATAACCCTTGGCTTATGTAGCCATTCAGTCAGCCATTATTAAGCAAGCGCCATTCCATTTATTCACATTGGTGAAATAAAAAGAGACCCCCTCACTATAATAGTGACCTCCCGTGGTTCGGCAAATTCTCTGGTCTGGCCCCCGTCAGGTCCCAGACTAGAAAGGTTCCACCTGTCGTGCAGTGTGTAGGCTGGAATGGACGTGCACCCTGCCTTCCACCCCTGGGTGGAATCAGACTTGCTCCTGGGTGTGCCGCAGCCTGCTGTGTTCCCACATGCTTGGAGGGCCGGGGGGCGGCTTTGCTTTTGGAGGAGGATTGGGTCTGTTTTAGCTCTCATGCTGCCACACGCTTCGGAGTGACCGTGGTATGTTACGGGGGCAGCTGACAGCGCCACCTAGAGCAAACGTTACCTGACATGTGCCGTGATAAGCTCCTCTTTCCCACGGGTTATCACTCTCCCAAACATTAACTGCTCAGGCTGAAACTTGCGGGCCCCTCTGCCCCTATCCCACTCCCTGGGAAGAGCGCCGGCTAGACGGACCAGAGCAAGTCCCTGACCGGCTCTGCAGCTGGAGTGCCAGGCAGGCGGAGTGGGGCAAAGGCTAGGGCTGGGGCGGAGGGAGGTTAGGGCCTGGCTGATAAATGGGTGGGCCACAGCCATGCCCACCCATAGCTACACCCTGCAGGGCCCAGGCACTTCTCCTCACTTGTCTCTGTCTCCGTGGAATCATTATTTAGATCTTCTCCTCAGGGAAAGGACCGTCAGAGAATGCAGCAGTCGTCCTGCTTTGAGCCTGGCCCAGAGCCTCCAGAAGCCTGTGGGAGTCTTTCCATTCATGTCACTGGGCTTTGGGCTGGGCCTGAATTTCCTTCTCACATGTTCCTTTGGCTTTCCCATTTCCCACCACGGCTCCCCCTCACACGACCCCCTGATCCCCTGGTCTCTTAGACTCTTAGCCAACTACTTGGGCAGGGCATGCGTGGGCTTTATCCTGGGCAGATGCGGCCTTAATTCTCCAGTGCCCATCTACCTCAGCTTTGGTTGCTGGAGCTAAGCTGATAAAAGCTTTGGGAGTAACTCCTGGGAAAGTGGGAGGCTCCTCCCCACCACTTCTGCCTGCAGCCCACCTATATCCCCACCTCTTTCTTCTTCTTCCCCAGAGGCCCCTCCTTTCACCCCAACTTCTTTTGCCCCTTTCTGTCCCCTTGACAACAGCTCTGCCCTTATACCATGGCCCTGAGGTTTCTGCTGGGGACAGATAGGCAGCGCTGAGAGTTTCCCCATCAGTGGAGTCTGCCGGGGATGGGATGGGGGGGGGGGCGTGTTGGGACTTCCCCTATCCCGTGACTTCTGCCAGCAACAGATTTGGGGGTCACTCAGGGGAGGCTTCTGATGTGGTGGGGAGACTTCTCCCACCCTGCCTACCTGGTGGCCGGGCCTCTGGGCTTCAACCTCTCTGAGGATGGATTTTTTTTTTTTCCAGGGCCTCCCAGTTGATCAGGGCCCTTGAGTATGGGCTCCATCAGCCCAGGGGCTAATCTGCCATGGTGTGTGTGTGCAGCCACCGTTATGAGAAATCTCCCCAACAAGTGGGGCCTAGAACTCTAATTCTTTAGTTCCACCCGCACCCGAGCTAAGAACCATCTTCCCTGAGCAAGCCCCAAGCCTAGGTCTGCGATCTCCTCAGCTGCCTGTTGTGAGCAAGTGGCCCATGTTGCAGTTACATATACAAGGCTAGTCGTTAAAACCTCACCCCCTTGGGTTGAGTTAAAAAATGGCTAAATGCCACATGCATCCCACTCCCATTTGAGTGTCTTGGATTCAGGCCACCAATTTACACTGGGAAGAGCCAGGGTTACCTGTCTGCTCAGTGGGGTAATTTTTTTTTTTTTTGCATGCCTCCCTGCAGTCCTAATGCATGCGTTCATGCTCGAACTTCCAGAAGTGACCTGCCCCAGTGGGGATGACCATCTTGGGGAGACCTTGCAGTAGTACTGTGCAAGGCATAAGCTAGTTAATTAATGTAGCCCCCTTACTAAAGGTGCCTCGTCTTATTTTCTGGGAAGACCCTGTGTGCTGCAATCTAGCCCCACAGACTACAATTCCCATGAGCCCTGGAGGAAAACAGGAAGGAAGTGACTTTTGTTGGGGAGATCTGAGTCTCTCCATGTGTGTGGAGGAAGACTCAGCAGTCTGTGGATTCTCTCTGGTTTTGGAGCAGAAAGGGAGCCAGGCTGCTGTGGAGGAGTTTGATCCAGTTCGGGAGCTGTTATGTTGCAGTTACAGACTGGGACAGCGAGCCTTTGGAACTGGGATCTAGCAGGCTGCTCCAGATTGCTCTAGAGGGGAGGCCCTTTGGCTGTACTTGTGGCTAGAAGCTACTCTGCATCCAGCACACAGAAGCAGACTGTGAGTAACTGGGCATCTTTGGGAAAATGCAGCCTGGGACAGACCTCTGAGATACAGACTAACTCTGGGTTCAAAGAGAGGCAGAGAGGCCAACCTGGTGAACCAGAGCTGCTGCATAGCTTGGACCCACATACACGCTACTTACAGAGAATCTCCATTACAGCTGCAGTTCTTCAAGGGAGCCCATGCAAGCAAGAGTCTGCGACTCTGAGTCCAGGGGTGTGCACATTCTGGAGTGGGATAAATATTGGCAGTGCAAATGGCAGCTAGATAAGTTCCTTTTACTTCTGTGTACTTTGTTAATTGATGTTATTCGCTGTTAATTTGTTAAATCCTGTTTCTTTAAGTTAAGTAAAGGTTGTTCATTCTAATGCAGCCTATTAGATGTGTATTATTGATGCTTAGTAATTGTTGCTCTGGAGTTAGATCCATTTTATTTCTGGAATAAGTTTATTCCTGGAGGTTCCCAAGGCACACCAGTAAGTCTGTACAGGGCCAGCCCGGTAGAGGCACCGCCATTGTACATTCTTTATGAGCAAGGGACAGCAGCAAGGGGGTAAATAGGTTTTCCCCAACCAAACAACATGACCACTGGGGTACTCAGGATTTCCTTTTATGTCAAGACCATCAGGTGCCCAGGCACACCTGTGTGTATGACCTGCTCCCGAGTAACCCGGGGAGGAAAAAGGGGGTTACATTAGCTAACACACTTAAGTTGGCTCCTGTCCGTCGCCCTGGGGGGAGAAGAGGAATAAAAGCCCAGCTAGCTCTGAGTCAACCAAAGTGGCTTTTTTGGAGGCCGAGATAATGCAGGGGGAAAACAAATTGACCAAATGTATGACAGAAAGACGGAAAGACAGAGGCTGTGTCTATGCTACAAAGAAAAGTCGGAAAAAGATATGCAAATTGCAAACTGCAATTTGCATATCTTTTTCTGCTTTTCTTCCAAAAAAGGCTTTTCCAACATTTGGCCCATCTACACGGGGTCAAATGTTGGGGGAAAAAAAACTCTTTCGGAACATCCCTTCTTCCTTATAAAATGAGGTTTACAGGGATGCCGAAAAAACGCGTCTGCTTTTCCAAAAAGTCTAGATGTAAGAAGGAAGGCCCAACAGCTGCACCAAAGGAAAAGAAAACTGAGATTTTTTTCAGGTGAACACACTGTGATGTCCTGAACTGCAAAACAAAACAGCTTTGGGGTGAACATCCAGTTCCAGATGGGGCCAGAGCTTTGCTTTCATAACATCCATGCTGCTTGGTTCGCTCAACTGTGCTGAATCCAGGTCAGGCAGCAGCCCTGCCGCTAGCCAAGGGCAGAGGGAGCAGCTGTGGTGTGGGTTGCTCCTGGCCTAGCTCTGATTAGAGCTTGTCAGCATTATTCCAGCAGCCCAAAGTGGTGGCCTATCTCCTGCCTTCCTCCAGGATCTCTTTCCTGCTGGCGGGAGATGCAGCACTGCTGGAAGGGACATCTAGCTTGAGGTGTTTCTTTCCCTGGTCTGTACAGAGGGCCTCTCGGTGATCACTTTAACCGGGAGGGGAGGGGGGCGGAGGGGTCTGAAATGCAGCCCTAGCCTAGCACTACAGCTGATGTACACAAACAGAAAGCCAGCTCCAAGGAGCTGCCAAACAGGGTGCTACCTCAGGGGTGAAACAGGAACCCATCCAAGCGCATTCATACCTGGGCAACCTAGAGCTTTGTGTCCTGCATCTGGCAGTGACCAGTGCCAGGTGAAAATATGGGACTTTTATACTGGAGCAAATTCCTGTCGGGTATCCTGCTTGTGCTGGTAACATACTTTGGACAAAAATGATGTCGTTTTCCTGTCCCTCTTCCCCTCACGTTGCACCTGGCTAAGTGTGTAATACTGGGCATGATGTTGGGTGCTTCCTTCCTGACCCTTCTGGTGATGGATGCCCTGAAGCATGAGGTTTGACAACCCTTCTCTTTGCTCTCATGACTACAGAGTTTGGATCATTTTATAGGCAATAATAATAGACGAGTATTGGACATGGTGGCTTTCAGAGGCAGTGAACCCTGCAGGTGTGTGTGTGTGTGTGTGTGTGTGGGGAGAGGTATTCCCCTATGCTTAGGCAGAAGACGTAAAGGCCACATAATGATGCTAACTGTGCAAGTCTAGCCCACCCAGATGGCAAAGGATTTCTTCCTGATCCCACATGGCAATCAGCTTGTCTCCCTTCATAGCCGGAGGATTGTGTTTTGGAAAATCACTTTTCTACCTTTGGTTTCGTTGGATTTGGAAATATGCTTATTCTAATTATGATCTCATTGGTGGCCAGGGAGGGCGCTGGGCTGCTAATCCCAGAGAATGAAGGCCCCCGCACCGCCACATCAAAAGCAGCAGCAGTGCAAGCTGTCCCTCCCCCACTGTGGAAGGGGGCAGGGCAGTTTGACCCCCATGGCCCTGCCCGTCCTTGACTTCCCTGAGCTGTTTGCTGACAGAGGCCAGTTGGTACCCGTTGAACTGGGTGTGATGTCATGGGGGCTGTGTTCACTCTTGTAGCAACAATGTTCACTCTGTTGTTGCATTCACTGTTTGCTTTGTCGTGCTATGATTCTTTCTGTCCTGTGCTGCTGTGTAGTGACTCTGTGCGTGTGTGTGGTGCCCAGCAAGGGTTGGGATCTCTGGGTGCCTGAGGAGAGGTGTGTAAGGGATGGCCCAGGCCAGCCTGACACCTGATCTAGGTGAAGGATTCGGTCAGGTGACCCTTTGCCCAGGAATCTGAACGAGGCCTGGAGGGCTGTGAGTGTGAGTTATTTTTTGGCTGGATTGGGGGAGAAGGGAGCCTAGCTGGCCTGGGGGGCAGGAGCCCAGAGCTGGGCCTCTGGGCCCCTCTTTCCCCAAGATGGATTGTACTGACTGCTCCTGGTTCCTGTAACAACAAATCTGGGCTACGCCGTGTCCCTGGGAACCAATAAACCTGTTCTGCCTGCTGGCTGATGGGGGTGCAGGGCCTGGTGACTCCCCCACCCTGCGTGACACTGGGACATGGACTTTTGGGATGTGGAACCCTTCTCCGCTTGAACTGAGGCCACTAAACCACTTCTGCCAATTGCTGGAGGAGCCCACGCTCGTTCCAAATCATGGCCCTAGAGGAGAACATGGCCAGGGTCTAGACAAGGCAGGGACTGTTCAAGTCCACAATGCACCAAACACCTAGTCTATGAAGCTCCAGTGAAATTACAACCACTGACACAAATTCTCCCAGCCAACACCTTGCTCATCTTGCTTTGACAATCATTGCCAAGGAATATAATTTCCAAGGTGTACACTCCCCTCCTCTGACTGCAGTTACACACTAGCTGTCAAGCGTGGCATTTGACAGCCCTGATATTGCTGTGTTGTATCTTCCGACGATAACAAGTCTGTCTAGGCTTCGTAATTTGGCTAACGACTCATGGAAACTATTATTACCACTATTATGATTTCTCTCCGGCACACAAATCCCACGGCTACTTTCTCCTGGCATCCGCTCCCATCTTCTCTGGAAAGCCAAACATCTTTTTCTCCACAGTTCAGCCGTAGCCCCCCATGTTTGCTAACTTTACAGTCTCCCACAGCGTCTGTGTGCAGTGAACTGAGCTGTTACGACTAAATATAATTTGCAATCAAACTTCTGTTAACATGGAAATGTACCGGCTGGTCTCCTGCAATGTGGATTCTCATTCTGTCTAGCATATGGCAGCATTAAATCCAGCCCAGGCGATGTCTGTCGTTAACATGTTGTCAATCCTGATGGCACGGAGAATCCTAAAACGAGCACACGAGAAACGTATTTTGGGAATCGGTTCCCCCCAGCAGAAGTTGACAGGAGCTGTCCAAAGAGATTCTTTGTGCTTTGAAAGGAGTTAGCTCTGTCAGCTGTCTGAGGTGGGGTCATGAAACCGATTTGAACACTGATGCAAAAGCCTCGTACGTCCTGAGACAGGGACTGCATAAGGACAAGGGGAGGAAGAGGGCTAGATGAAAGTGAATTCATTAACAAGTTAAAAACCTGGAAGCCGCTGTCCTCTCTGCGAGGCTTCATTGAGGAGTTCCTGGCCTACTCCAGGGCACAGAGCCACTATTTACAGAGAGACTGGAAATAATGTAGGTTAAAAAGGAAGAAATGCATCTGAGTAGGCAGAGGGCTTTTATCCAGTAAGCAGATGATATGAGTGTCATTCCAGCTGTTACCAAAATCCTTTCCTTCCCATTGTCTTGGGAGCTGTTTTGTTGTTCATTTTGCATTCTTAGCATTGTTAAGAAATTCCACCTGTTTTCTCACTCTCTGCTCTGATGGGCGTTCTCCACTCTCCTCTCTGGAGCTCTCAGGGGTTTCAGCCTTAGAAAAAGAGCTGGCTCTTGTGAGATGAGCCCAAAATAAGAGCTCCCCATCTGGCCTGTCCCAACACACTTCTGGAATATGAGGGACACTGACATCTGACACGGAGCGTTGCAAGTGAGCCCGGTGTGATGGGTTGCTCCCTTTTGAGATGCCACCTGATGTGTTGAGATACCTCTAAGCCCCTGTGTTCTGCCAGCAAGGGCCCCCTTTTACCTGCCTTGCTGAGCTAGGCTCTTACACGTCTTTCAGCACACGCCTCAGTGCAGAACGATACAGATGCTGAGATCAGCCCTGGGAAGAATCAGCTTAAAGGATTTGCCCAAGCACTCAAGAGCCCACCTGCCATGGAGTGCAGACCCCAAGTGATATGACATTTGCTCCCTCCTGGAATGTGGAGGAGAGTCAGCCTCTTCTCCCTGCCCCAGGTATGAACAGTACAAACTGGGTTAAGAAATAAGTTTAAACTACAAAAAGGTGACTGTTAAGCTGTTCTAAAGGACAGCCAACAGAACAGTGCAGATTACTGAGCAAATAAAATAAATACCCAAGTTAAGCTTAACACACTTGAGAAGAAAGTTACCAAATGTCATTTCTTACCGTACATGCACTTTTAGGCAGGTTGCAAAGTTTCTGTTGCTTAGAGTTCCAGTTATATCTCTTCTCAGATTGGACTCCTGGCTCACTATGGGCTCCCCCATTGCTTTCCCTTCAGGTGTCTGTAGCTGTCTTTCTTTTTGGGCAGGCAGGCAATGGAGTCAAGTCGCATTTGCCTCCCCTGCAACTTTAAATACGATTTGCATGAGGCAGGAATCTTTTGTTTCCCAGTATTGATCTCACCCTTCTTTTAGTGGACGATTACTAGAAGTTCAAAATGGTGTTTGCTACCAGGTGACAGGACCATCTAGCCTAGCTGTGTCACAGCTACGACCCAAGATGCCTCTCAGGAAGGGGAGACATTCGTATCTCCACAGTCTTGTTGTTCCTCTCCAATGGCCCATCAAGGCTGATGGCCTGTTGTCTCTCAAATACACACCCACTTGCAGTTGTTACATCACCCATATTCCTAACTTTCAATACAGAAATGATACATGCATACTACTTGGATAGTCACATTCAGTAAACCATTGCCGTTCCAATGACACCTCACAGGACCCATCTTGCATAAAATATATCTTATATATTGTGGCAAGGGCCCCTCTTCCCCATGCCACCACTGGGTAGGCCTCCTTCCCTTAGCCCCCAAGTTTGGGGTTTTGCAGCGGGTCTCAATGGTAGGGGAGCCCAGCCAAGGGCCCACAGGCTCCCTCCCTAGCTGCCTTTACCTAATGCTGGTCAAAATTGTTCTCTCCGATTTCTCCCTCTCTGTCTCTCCACCACCTTCCTTTCATCCTCTCACTCACCTCTCCAGCCTCCAACTGCTGAGGCTTTTAAAGGCCCTCAGACAGACAGCAGAGAAGTCAGCTGGTCCCAATTTGCCTGAGCCAGCTCCCTCCCAGCTGCATCTAATTGGGCTGCAGTTCTCTGCTTCTTCTCACTGGGGTTTTTTCCCTTTTGGGCTGCCTTTTCCCCTCTCTGCAGCAGCTCCCTGGCCTGACCCTGTCACAATATTCATATCATAACAATATTTCTCTGACGAATATGGGATGGAACATCACACCATGTTCCTCAATGCTGTGTGAAAAGCCATAGCTCCACTCGTCTGCACTCCTATATCAGAAATGTAAGTCGTCTTCGGTTTCCTGGAGCACAGGGAATGCTGGAGCATCTGAGGGGTGGTGGGGAGATGGGTTATAACCTCTCACCTGTGTAAGGTGGGGCTGGGTGGGGCACAGGGAATGCTGGGGTGTCTGAGGAGAGATGGGGAGATGGGTTATAACCTCCCACCTGTGTAAGGTTTCCCCTTGGGAGACCTCTGCAGTTGGAATTTGACCCCTGTGACAATGAGAGGTTTGTGTCTAGTGGGCCCTGATTCAGAAAAGTATCCTTCAATGTGGGTTTAAGTATTAATGATGTCAACAGGCTTTAAACATGAGCCTAAAGTTATGCATGTGTTTTGTGACTATCTTGGCTGACCCGTGTGCTTACGTAATTTCCTGACTTGGAGCATTAGCCGACTTCATTGAGAACCTCTATAAGATGCGGGTGGGTTTCTCCTTTTTGCTGTGCAACATGAGGCTAGCCCTTGGTGGTCAGAGAGAGTCTGGGGGGTGAGACAGCAGAGTGCAGTTAATAGCCATATAACTGTGTATGACCGCCCCCTTCTTTTTTTGAGAGGTGACAAGTGATTTGCCTCAGTTGCATCCAGCCCGGGTCTGTTCCAGTTACTTGTTTCTCTGATGATCATCCACATGTTTATGTAAGAAAAAAAAATACATTGGAATAACTGTGGTTTTGCAAAGGAAATAACCGAAGGGAGAACATTTGAAAAGAGGAGCATTTAAAAAAGCAGCATTCTCTTTGCTGTTCATTTCTATCTGCAGGGTGGGTTGTCTGAGAACTTTATCTTTGCACGGACCTCAGCCGCCTGCCTTGGTGGTGTAGGATAGACAAAAACAGCACCTCTGCGGTTCCGATCACAGACTGCATGGGTGCTGCAGATGCTTGATGTGGACATATCGGCCAACCCCAGCCCCCACTTTTTGCTGACTCGGCCTGGCAAAGTCCACTGTAGATGCCTGGGATTTCTGCCGCCTTAGCACTAAAAAGCCAGTGGCCTGGTGCTGAATGCTTGTTGTTCCCATGGACGTTAACTGCCATCCTAGCCCTTCCGCCTAGCCGGGGGTGCTTAGCATCTCCAGCTGCATGTGTGTCTGTCCCCCGTGGCACACATCTGAAAGAGCCCCTGGTTACGTCATGCCCTTGTTATAAGTGGGCACTTCTCAGAGTGGAGGCTCTAGGACAGAGCTGCTGGTACGTGGGCCTTTTCCTTCAACTGATGATACTGGTTTTGACTGAGCAGAGTCTACAACATCCCAGCAGAACCATTTGCCACCATGAATTTAGGGTCCTGCCCTGTTCTCAGGGACCCAGCATTGCCCTGCTTGCCACTCAGCTGAGCATGCTCTGACTGACAGTGGAGGTTGGGCTGGTCCAAACCCTGCCCATGGAAAGCCAAGCACCCAGCCCTACATGAATCAAGTAGAGTGTGTTCACTTGTCATTCCTGGGCTAATCCCACAAGGTTTGGAGGCTGTGATTGGCCAAGCAACCTGCAGTCCTGATCCCGCTTTGAGTACTGCACTTAATGGCTTTTGGGGGATCTGGGAAGCATCTGAAGGTGTTTGCCCAGTCCCTAGTGGAGAAGCTACTAATTGGAACCCTTTAGTCTGAGTCTTAGCGGGGGGGCCATGAGGTGAATGAGGTAAGAATGAACTCTCCTCTCACTCCTGGGAGTGGTTCCCGGAGGACAGTGACTTTGGGGGAACACTCCTGTTCCTGCAGTCCATGCTGGGCCTGTCCTCTTGGTGAGAAAAGTTCATCGGCGTCTGGCGCTGCCAGCCCTGCTTCTTTCGCTAGCACAGATTTCACTGAAAACATAGAAAGAGAGGGAATAAAAATCCTGACTTTCACCTGCTTGCTTTAAAACACGATGCAATGGGAAATGAAGAGGCAGGCATAGAGGAAATGGATTGAAGGCCAGGAATTTCAAGTCAGGGCATTCCAAAGAGCCAGTGAATTTGGAAAGGGGAAGTTAGATGTCAATTCCTGGAGAAATGGGACCAGATGATAGATAATGACATTGCTAAGGAAGAACAGCATTGGTTAGAGCAAAGGGCTGGGGCTTCTTCCCCACGTAATACCATGAAGGAAAACCACTACGGGTACGTCTACACAGCAGCGTTATTTCAGAGTAACTGACGTTATTTCAAAATAATAAAGTGCGCATCTAGGCAGCATGCCGTTATTTCAAAATAATTTCAAGATGGAGGACTTCTTACTCCGACTTCTGTAGCCCTCATTTCAGGAGGAGTAAGGGAAGTCGAAGGAAAAGTGTTCTTCCTTTGACTTCCTGCTGTGTAGACAGTGCCAAAAGCCGAATTAGGCTGTTTCAACTTCAGCTACCCAATTGACGTAGCTGAAGTTGCATAGCTTAGTTTGACTTTTGCTCTACAGTATAGACATGGTCCAGAGCCCATTCAGCTCCATGGAAAGACCTCCACTAACATCAGTGGGCTTTGATTGAGACTGTAGGAGACTATATCACTGATTCCCCAAACCAACACATTTCAAAGGAATTCATAATAATGCCTCAAAAGGCAGAGTGCAAGGAAGAGGATATGTTCATTCATGTCTGATAGGACTCCCCTAAGGCACTGGTTATTCTGGGAATAAATATTTAAGATCACAGGAGCTAAGTAGCCAGCAGATACATTCATTCTATTCTGGACTTCCAGGGAAAGTTATGCCCCCTCACACAAAATGCCATTTGACCTCCTATCTTTTGGTGTTGACCAGATGCTCTATGGCTGGATTTGGAAGAAGGAATCCTTTCACTCAGAAGTTTCTTCCTAGCTCTCTAGAATCCGAGACACGAGGAGTGGAGAATTTTTGGACAGCCAAAGAGCAAGATCTTCTGACTTTATATACAACCGAGCTTCTGTTTACAGAATATGAAGGAAAGGATATCTCCATAGTAACCTGCAAAGCGGAGAAGGCTACATCTTCCATTGTGAGCTGATCTTCAGTACATGGATATATCAGCTAAGAACATAAGAGTGGCTGTAGTGGGTCAGACCAATGGCCCATCCAGCCCAGTGTCCTGTCTGCTGACAGTGGCCAGTGCCAGGTGCCCCAGCGGGAGTGAACAGAACAGGGAATCAAGTGATCCCTGTCATCCATTCCCAGCCTCTGACAAACAGCGGCTAAGGACACCATTCCTACCCCTCCTGGCTAATGAGCATTGCTGGACCTAACCTCCATGAATTTATCTAGTTCTAACTATTCAACAAGAAAGAGAAGTACAGGTTGAACCTCTAAAATCCACAGGATATTGCAGGATCATGAATATTGCTGGACCAGAGAGCCCCAGCTGGCCAGGTACAAGGACTGGGCTGGCAGTGGGGAGGACAGCCCCAGCTGGGGTGGGTGGCAGGGAGCACAGCCGAGGCTGGTGGCCAGGGGCATAGTCTGGAACAGCACAGCAGGAAGCGCACCCTGGCCAGAAGCAGTGGGGCCGGAAGCTGGTAGTGCAGCCCTGGCCAGGGCTGGCGCGGTGGGGAGTGCAGCCCCAGCCCTGGGTGGGGAGTGCTGGAGGCAGTGGGGCTGATGGCAGGGAGTGCAGCCCTGGCTGGGGCTGGTAGCAGAACCCAGTGGGCGGAGCTGGCACTGAGGGGCAGGGCCAACAGCCAGAAGGGGAGCCTTGACAAACTCCACGGTGCAGGACCGCTCAGGTCCTGAGGGTACTAGATTAGGGAGGTCTCTCTTGTATTGTCTGATTCTGCAACTTCTATTACAGCCCCTAGGAAAGACAAAACAGGCCTATGCTCTTGAGAGCCAGCTTGGTTCTTAAAGTGAGGGCTCCCTCATTCTTCCCGTCATTCATTTTCCACATTTGGAAAAGGGGTGAAAATCAGAAGCGACAATGAACAGGCCTGAGTTGCCATCACCTCTAACTACCTGGATACTTTGGGGGCTACTATAAACTGGGTGCATAACTGGTTGGATAACCCTCCTCAGAGAGTAGTTATCAATGTTTCACAATCATGCTGGAAGGGCATAGCAAGCGGGGTCCCTCTGGGATCTGTTTTGGGTCTGGTTCTGTTCAATAGCTTCATCAACGATTTAGATATTGGCATAGAGTTACCAAGCTGGGAGGGGTTGCAGGTGCAGGTTGCAGGGAAGGGTCACCATTTAAAATGATCTGGATAAGTTGTAGAAGTGATCTGAGGTAAATGGGATGAAGTTCAATAAGGACCAATGCAAAGCGCTCCGTGCAGTTTCACACACACAGAATGGGAAGTGACTATCTAGGAAGGAGCCCTGCAGAAAAGGATCTAGGGGACATAGTGGACCACAAGCTAAATATGAGTCAACAGCGTGACACTGTTGCAAAAAAAGAAAACATGATTCTGGGAGGCATGAACAGGAGTGTGGTGAGCAAGACACGAGAAGTCATTCTTCCGCTCTGCTCTGCACTGATTGGGCCTCTATTGGAGCATTGTGTCCAGTTTTGGGCATCACATTTCAGGAAAGATGTGGAGAAATTGGAGAAGATCCAGAGAAGAGCAACAAAAATGATTAAAGGTCTAGAAAACATGAGTTATGAGGGAAGACTGAAAGAATTGGGCTTATTTAGTTTGTAAAAAAAAAAAAAAAAAAGACTGAGAAGGACAGGATAGCATCTTTCAAGTCCCTAAAAGGGTGTTACAAGGAAGAGGGAGAAAAGTTGTTCTTCTTGGCCTCTGAGGACAGGACAAGAAGCAATGGTCTTAAATTGCAGCAAGGGAGGTTTAGGTTGGACATTAAGGGTACGTCTAGACTACAGGGCTCCGTCGACTGAGCCATGTAAAATAGTTTATTCGGCATAGTCAAAGAAGCAGGGATTTAAATAATCCCCGCTTCATTAAAATAAAAAATGGCAGCCATGCTGTGCCAACAATCAGCTGATCTGGCACAGTGCGGCAGTCTAGACGCCATGCGGTCGACAAGGGAAGCCTTTGTCAACACTCCGGTAAACCTCGTTTCACAAGGCATACTGGAGCGGTCAACAAAGACTTCCCTTGTCAACCGCACCGTGTCTAGAATGCTGCGCTGTGCCAGATCAGCTGATTGTTGGCACAGCGTGGCGGCCATTTTTATTTTAATGACGCGGGGATTATTTAAATCCCTGCTTCTTTGACTATGCCGAATAAACTATTTTACATGGCTCCGTCGACGGAGCCATTTAGTCTAGACGTAGCCTAAGAGAAATTTCCTGCCTGTCAGGGTGGTTAAGCAGTGGAATAAATTGCCTCGGGAAGTTATGGAATCTCCATCCCTGGAGATATTTAAGAGCAGGTTAGACAGACACCTGTCAGGGCTGATCTAGATGGTGCTTGGTCCTGCCATGAGGGCAGGGGACTGGACTTGATGACCTCGCAGGGTCCCTTCCAGTTCTAGTGTTCCATGATAGCTTTCTTTGATAGGATAACGAGTCTTGTGGATGAGGGAGAAGCGGTGGATGTGGTATACCTAGACTTTAGTAAGGCATTTGATACGATCTCGCATGATATTCTTATCAATAAACTACGCAAATACAACTTAGATGGGGCTACTATAAGGTGGGTGCACAACTGGCTGGATAATCATTCTCAGAGAGTAGTTATTAACGGTTCACAATCCTGCTGTAAGGGCATAACAAGTGCGGTTCCGCAGGGGTCTGTTTTGTGACTGGTTCTGTTCAATATCTTCATCAAAGATTTAGATATTGGCATAGAGAGTACTCTTATTAAGTTGGCAGGTGATACCAAGCTTGGAGGGGTTGCGACTGCTCTGGAGGATAGGGTCATAATTCAAAATGATCTGGACAAATTGGAGAAATGGTCTGAGGTAAACAGAATGAAGTTTAATAAGGACAAATGCAAAGTGTTCCTTTCTAAGCAGAGCAATCAGTTTCACACACAAAGAATGGAAAGCAACTGTCTAAGAAGGAGTACGGCAGAAAGGGATCTAGGGGTTATAATGGACCACAAGCTAAACGAGTCAACAGTGTGATGCTGTTGCAAAAAAAGCAAACATGATTCTAGGATGCAGTAACAGGTGTGTGTGAGCAAGACACGAGAAGTCATTCTTCCACTCTGCTCTGCACTGGTTAGGCCTCAGTTGGAATATTGTGTCCAGTTCTGGGCACCGCATTTCAAGAAGGATGTGGAGAAATTGGAGAGGGTCCAGAGAAGAGCAACAAGAATGATTAAAGGTCTAGAGAACATGACCTATGAAGGAAGGCTGAAAGAATTGGGCTTGTTTAGTTTAGAAAAGAGAAGATTGAGAGGGGACATGATAGCGGTTTTTAGGTATCTAAAAGGGTGTCATAAGGAGGAGGGAGAAAACTTGTTCATCTTGGCCTCTGAGGATAGAACAAGAAGCAATGGACTTAAACTGTAGCAAGGGAGATTTAGATTGGACATTAGGAAAAACTTCCTACCTGTCAGGGTGGTTAAACACTGGAATAAATTGCCCAGGGAGGTTGTGGAATCTCCATCTCTGGAGGTATTTAAGAGTAGGTTAGATAAATGTCTATGCGGGATGGTCTAGACAGTACTGGGTCCTGCCATGAGGGCAGAGGACTGGACTCGATGACCTCTCAAGGTCCCTTCCAGTTCCAGGATTCTATGATTCTATGATTCTGGTCTTCTTGTGCTTGGTTTTTTTTAGGGAAGCAAGGTAGAGTAGGTGGAGGTCCTGGCTACACTGTGAGGTTGTGTTCACTGCCACGGTGAGCGTGAGTTACTCTGCCAATGCTAGACTGGCTGGAGTGACAGTGACCGTGCTGGGATATAACGCTCAAGCTCTACGGGGCTTGGATTAACAGTCGTATTCGGCTGCTGCATCCCCTTTGCATTTCTAATTCTCCCACCAGTAGGACTTGAGCTTCAACCTCCCCTACTTCCCCTTCCCCCATGGGACAGCTAGCGCAGATGTAAAGCCCTTCTTAAGTGGAGCCAGAGTTTTTTTTTTTGGTGTGGACAGGTGACGCTTGACTTATACTTCAAGCTACCACTGCCAGGAAGACAATCCATCTGTTGCTTTTATACAGTGATATCCTGTGATAAATGGCAGAGGCATCTGGAAGGGATCTCAAGAGGTCCCTTCGTCCACCCCCAGCAGACACAGGGTAAGTATGCCTAGTCCATCCCTGGCATAACTATGGGAAAGACTGGAGGTTGAGTTAGATGAGGGAGCTAGGATAGAATGGACATTTGTAGATGCAGCCTCTCCAACCTCTTTCTCCAAATGAGAATCAAGTTTTGCTCAAAGCAGGAAGGGCAAACTGAGCAGCAGTGTCTTCTGACTGCACTGTGCTCCGTGAACGTCGAAGGAGTCAGGATTTGTGCTGGGCAAACCTCCGCAGCTCTGGCAATGCAGTTCTTACAAGTAGACTAAAGTTCTGGGGCTGATCTCTGTAAGCCTGTGTCTGGAAATCTTGAAAGAGTGGGTTTTCCTCACCAGATTTCTGGGACTCTTTGCTGCTTGTTGAGTTGGAAACAGCCACCGTGCTTGTCCATTGGCCCTTGACGGCCTGGCAGCTGGAGATGGAAATGAAAAGCAAGGAGGGGAATCAATTCAACTTTTTTTTTTTTTTTTTTTTTTTTAATTTCAGAAGTTTGACTCTGGCTTGGGCTGAGCTTAGGGGTCAAGATTTGGGGGACATATTAGCCGAGAAAATTCCCTAAGGCCAAGTGTGATTTTTTTCAAGAAGGAGCGGGGAAACTAAAGGAGAACTCGGTCATGTCCCTCATCCCGGCCTTCCTCGTGAATTGCCATCTCTGTGCCTGTTTTGTAGCCTTCCCTCTTCCGCGTGGAGCAGCCACCTCAGTCTCTGCTCGCCCTTCGCCAGCGGTAATCCTGCATTGATCAATAATCATCAGACTTCCCTAGCAGCTGCCATGTGCTTTCTAGAGAGGGGATGAGTTTTGGAGGCCCAAACACGTCGGCAACAAGCGTCTCCGGTCTCAGGAGGTGCAGCCGGAGGGCGTGCTGTTGGCGCAGTGTCCCAGAGAAGGTAAATGGGAATGTGAGTAGGAAATGCCTAATAAAATCCCTGCCTGTCTTCTTTTTTTTTTTTTTTTTTTTTTTAAAAGGGACACGTCCTCTGGGGGATCCACTTTCTCTGGAACAAAATGCCTTTCCCGGTTTGCCCTCACTGCTCGGTGCGATCTGCTGCCATCTGCTGCCACCCGCTGGCCAAATGGGATGCGGCAGGAGGAGCGTGCAGACGCTTGGGAACCCAGAGGAGGAAGGAGCAGAGACTGTGGTTATTTTAAGGCCGCATAATTGGCAGCGTCCCCCTCACAGGTGAGGGAGTTCGAGATGGCTTCCTGGTGGTCACTGGAGGGCGGACAGTCTCCCAGGGTCTGCCGCCTGCTGCCTGTGCGATCTGGTGCAGGTGTGGGAGCTCTGGGCCTGGTATTTCCCACAGGGACCTGTGCTCTCTGCTTGTGGCTGCTTTGCCCAGCTTGCCGCTCCCCCGGGAAGCACAAAGCTGCACAGGCAGTCCCCTGGAGCCCTACATTCTCATAAGACCATCAGAGCAGCCAGTCTGGGTCAGACCAAAGGTCCATCCAGCCCAGTGTCCTGTCTGCCCATCGCGGCCAATGCCATGTGCCCCAGAGGGAAGAAACAGAACAGGGAACCATCAAGTGATTTTCCCCCCCCCCCCCCCGTGGTCAGAGGCGGGTATAGGGCAGGGAGAGCTGGGCAGCTGCCCCGGGCCCCACGCTTCAATGGGCCCCGCAAAACTCTCATCCGCCCCTGCTTGTGGCCCATTTCCAGCCTCTGACACACAGAGGCTAGGGGCACCGAAACATTGGCGATGATCCCCCTCAGTCCCACGGACTTTCAGCGAGTTAGGCTGCCGTGTGTCCAAAGCCAATGTTGAAGATGGCACCTAAGTGCTCTGGCAAATGTTTCCTGAGGTGTTTGTGGCGGCGGCCATTTGCAGAGCCTGGGCTGTCCCTGTGCTGTTTGCTGTGATGGAGTGAAAGGCAGGCATCTCTGCTGCTTGGATGAAAGAGCCAGGCTGCGGAGCTAGGGCTGGAACAAGCTCTTATTATCTTTGGTGGCTTGAGCACAAAGGAGCATGACTAGACTGGCAGATACTGACTGTGATCTGTGGGCCACATGTCTCGTAGGCCCAGTATCGCCTCCAAGAAGGGCTGGGTGTGTGTAGTCACAAAGCTGCCCCTCCTTCTAAGCCAAACAGAGGGAAATCGGCTGCACCCAGCTCCTACCCTGCCCATTTAGAAAACGTTTGCAGCTGGGAGCGCCGAAAAGTCCCCAGAGCCTTAAAAACAGAGGGGAAGAAGTACAAAGGCTCCTGTCTGGTTTTGGGCATTTACATGGACAACAGCCCCCACCCCATTGCTCTCCCTCTGCAGCTGCTGAACTTCCTGGTCTGTCTACCTGAAACCTGACCTGAAGCCTTCCCAGACTGGCTGGCGGAGGGAGAGGAAGGTTCCTGCAGCAGCTCACCTGAGACTGGTAAGTCCACAGGGGGAGTTCTCTGAGCTGGCTCTTCCAGCAGGAGAGGTCAGGAGTCAGGAGAAGTAGGAGGGGGGGATGCATAGGACAGCTCCAAACCCAGGAAGTCCCTGCCTCCAGTTTCACGGCTGCCGGGTGGCTGAGAGAGTCACCTTTATCGCTGCAGGGCCTCTAGAGTTACGGGTGCCTCTGCCGCTCCTTGCAGGGCCAGTCGCTGACTTCTGTAAACACCATTCTGGTCTTGGCCTTCTTTGAGACAAGATGAATCCTTTTGTCAGGATGGGTGAAATTCACAAGCACGGCCTCGAGCAAGACGAACCCAAATGCCAAGGAGAGATGGGAATGGACCCGATTAAAGAAATGCAGTGAGGGAACGCATAGGTGCTAAGGGGCGTAGAGGTCGAAAGAGAACTTCCTCCTTCAGACCCCTCTGCAGGCACCTTTTTGTTTTATTTCTTCTCCTCTTCTTTTTCTGCCCCACGTGCTTTGTTTGTGCCCTTTGCTCTTCCAAGGGTCTGCGCTGCCACCAAAGCTTTTCTGAGGCTGTGGAGTGGAGAGGGGCGAGCGCCCTGCGTGGCGTTCTTTCCTGAGACCTGCGCTGCTTGGGTTTGAAACAAATCTCCTTTCCTTGAGGGGGGGCTGGGATTTATAAACACTAGAGATTGAATGTCAGCGTAACCCCTCTCCCTCCCGCCTCGGGACAGATACGTCCCCCGGCAACAGTCCGTTTAACCTGCTGGGAGCTAAGGAAGTACAGGAAAGCCTGGTTTATCCTGGGGGAATCTTTTTTCCATCAGGGGCCACTGACCCACAGAACAATTGGTCGGGGGCCACACCCAAGTGAGAAGGAAACAAACAAACAAACTCACTGACTTAGCCCACAACTGGCCTGGTGCTTGTGCTCCAGCCCCACAGTGGGGCATCGAGGCACAGACACTGCCTGCAGGGCGAGAGCATGAGTGCTGGCTCGTACCATGGCAGGAGGAAGCCCCGAGCTTCCCCGTGGGGCCCCAGATCAAAGTAAGCAGGGGCTGGATCTGTAGGTTCCCCACCCTGGTTGCATGGTCAGTGACTTGTGTGTGTTGATCTTTATGCCAAAGGTCCCTGATTTAGGGATATGCCAGGGCAGTGCTGAGAGACTTTTGCATCGCAAACCAGAGACAAATCAAACTAGCTTGTGCTGAGCCTCCAAAGTCCACTGCTCCCCGGCACATGCACCCTAGGAACCCCAGAGCTCTGTTGGCTGCAGCACGGATCCAGTTGGGTGAGGATGCACCCAATGCGGTGGGGGTGGCCGGTGTGACAGGGCCAGGTCAGAGGGATAAGAGTCATGGAAGGGAGGTATAGTAGCCTCAGACTAGGAAGATCTCTGGTCCCAGGGTAACTGGGAGGGGCTGGTCTAGAACCAGCAGAGTCAATCGGAGCAGCTGAGCTCCTGGGGCAAATTGAGCGGGCTTGCAGTGTCAGGTGAGCCTGGGCTAATTCAAACACCTGGGGTCAATTAAAGAAACCAGTTGAGACTGGTTATAAAAGGAGCTTCCCTGAAGATGGTGGGGCATGCGAGGAGCTGAGAGGACAGAGGAAAGGGCTGCTGGGAGTAGGAGAAACCAAGCCCCAAGTGGATGCTAGGAGGGCAAGCTGGAGAGAAGGAAGGTGCCGGGGAAGTAGCCCAAGAGTCTTGTACCTGTCTCATAGCAGGAGCTGCCTCTGAGAGTCTCCAACAACTATCACAGGGCCCTGGGCTGGGCTGGAACCCGACGTAGAGGCTGGGCTCGGGTTCCCCCAGCGCCCACTCCCCAGTCCCACTCGGGAAAGACTGCAGAGCTTATTCTCCCTCTCTACCTTACACTGGCCAGTGAGGAGAGCAGCTCAACAACCAGCAAGCTAATGCCCTAGGGGCGGTGCCTAACACTGAGGGCTGCTGTGAGCCTCTGAGGCAAACAAATCCGCATTATCCCTTAGGCCACTGGGAGCCACCCAACCTCTTTACCTTCAGCTGATGCCAGCTCCAGCCCTGGGGATGCGGTGGGGGCTGCCGGGCTGCTCCCCGGTTGGAGGTTGGGAGTGGGGGGGAAGGGGGGTGCTATAGTCTTGGGAGGGGCAAAATCTTGCTCCACTGTTTGGTCTTGCCAGCTGCAAGTCTGCATCTCAGGGGAGCCTCTTGTCCATTGGCATCTGCAGGTCTTGCAGGGCAGGGCAGATTCACAGGTGCGGCGTCCAGGAGGACCATTATGGCCGGTCTCGTCTGACTTTCTGCATGGCGTGGCTATGGGCATCCCCTGCTTCCTCCTGGTACCGTCCACTAGCTTGTGACTGAACTGCAGCACGTCTGGAGGGAACGCCACGTCCCACGGTCCCTTCCGAAGGGTTAGCATCCTATGCGAAAGTAGCCCAAACCCAGCCTGGCTATACCTGCTCTTCCACTCTCTATACCCACAATGATCACCAGGAATGCCACTCCCCACCCTCAGCCTCCTCTGCCAGGGAGGTGACAGGAGATGGCCCCGCTCTGGAATGGGTGTGAAATTCTTTGCCCCTCTCAGGATTCTGATCTGCGGCCTCCTTCCCTGCATGCGGCTACAGCCACAGGGGGAGGTGGTGAGTCTGACGCAGTGGCAAACCCTCCTTGCAGGCAGCCACGCCAGGGCTGGCTGCCTTGTTTATTGAAGGTGAACTCCTTGTGCATACAGAGCTTGGCGTGTTTTCCTGAGGGCAGGCGAGGTCCCGGGAGGTGGTGCGGCAGGAAGAAATGTTGCAAGGCAAAACCGAGGCGGGTGCTGCAGGGGAGCAATGTTCCCTCTAACTTTTTCCATTCATGAGCAGAATACATTTTGTTCTGTGCACCAAGAGAAGTGCACCACCAATAGAAACACATGCTGAGGACTACTGTAGGTGGTCTGCTAATCAGCTGAGCGGCATGTGAACCTCACCTGGGGTGCCGCCCACGTGCTCAGCTTACAGGGAACGCTGAAGGGGAGTGAGGGGCCTGCCTGAGGACACTGGTGATGGTGGCTTTGACCGCAGCACATAGTGCTACCTGCCTGCCCTTGTAAATTGGGGTAACATGGTAGGGTGTTGGCCAGGGGCAATGGGAAACAGCCAGCCCTTTGCTGGCCTGGGGACGGTTCCCAAGGAGTGGAGGGGAAGAAAGAGGACTGGGCGTGCATGGTGCAGTGGAAGCCATGAGAAAAGAAAGATGCTGCTTACCGGGAGCTCGAATTCAGGATGTGACTGAGAGGCTTACCAAGCTGATCAAACCTTCGGATCGCTACCCCTTCCTGCTTCTCCACGTGGGAACTAATGATACGGCCAAAAATGAGCTTGAGCGGGTTACTGCGGATTATGTAGTGCATTTCTTCGACCATGGGACTGTTCCGGGCACAAGGATTGTTCGGAAGAGAGGGGATCCACCTAACGAAGAGAGGAAGGAGCATCTTTGCGGGCAGGCTTGCAAACCTAGTGAGGAGGGCTTTAAACTAGGTTCATTGGGGGATGGTGACCAACACCCTGAGGGGAGTGGGAAAGGTGGATACCGGGAAGGAATGCAAAGAGGAACAAGCAAGAAAGGAGGACACCTGATTCAAATGGAGAAGATGGGGCGATCAACTGGTTATCTGAGGTTTTGTACACTAATGCGAGAAGCCTGGGCAACAAACAGGAAGAACTGGAGGCCCTGGCCCAGTCCAAGAAATATGATTTAATTGGGATAACAGAGACTTGGTGGGATGACTCACATGACTGGAGCGCTGTCATGGAAGGGTATAGACTGTTCAGGAAGAACAGGCAGGGGAGAAAAGGAGGAGGAGTTGCACTATACGCAAGAGAGCACTATGATTGCTCTGAACTCCAGTATATAGAGGGAGAAAAACCTGTTGAGGGTCTATGGGTTAAGTTTAGAGGTGCAAACAACAGCGGTGATGTTGTGGTTGGTGTCTATTATAGGCCACCGAATCAGGTGGATGGGGTAGATGAAGCTTTTTTCGGACAACTGAGAGAAGCTTCCAGATCACAGGCCCTGGTTCTCATAGGGGACTTTAATCACCCTGACATCTGTTGGGAAACCAATACGGCAGTACACAGGCAATCCAGGAAGTTTTTGGAGAATGTTGGGGATAACTTCTTGGTACAAGTGATGAAGGATCCGACCAAGGGCCGTGCGCAGCTTGACCTTCTGCTCACAAACAGGGAGGAACTAATAGGGGAAGTAGAGGTGGGTGACAACCTGGGAAGCAGTGATCATGAGATGGTAGATTTCAGGATCCTGACCAAAGGAAGAAAAGAGAGTAGTAAAATACACACCTTGGACTTCAGAAAAGCAGATTTTTGACTCCCTCAGAGACCTGATGGGCAGAATCCCCTGGGATGCTAACATGAAGGGGAAAGGAGTCCAGGAGAGCTGGCAGTATTTTAAAGAAAGAAACTATCCCAATGCGTAGCAAGAGAGGCAAACATGGTAGGAGACCAGATTGGCTTACAGGGGAAATCCTTGGTGAACTTAAGCACGAAAAGGAAGCTTACAAAAAGTGGAAACTTGGACAAATGACCAGGGAGGGGTTTAAATGTATAGCTCAAGAATGCCGGGGGGTTATCAGGAAGGCGAAAGCGCAATTAGAATTGCGACTGGCAAAGGATGTGAAGGATAACAAGAAAGGTTTCTACAGGCATGTTAACAAGGAGAAGGTGATCAGAGAGGGTGTGCGGCCCCTACTGGATGAAGGAGGTAATCTAGTGACATGATGTGGGGAAAGCTGAAGTACTCAATGCTTTCTTTGGCTCTGTATTCATGGACAAGGTGGGCTCCCGGACTAATGCGCTAAGTGACGCAAGATGGGATGAAGATGGACAGCCCTTGGTAGGTAAAGAACAGGTTAGGAACTATTTAGAAAAGCTAAATGTACACAAATCCATGGGTCCGGACTTAATACATCCAAGGGTACTGAGGGAGTTGGCAAATGTCATTGAGGAGCCTTTGGCCATTATCTTTGAAAAGTCGTGGAGATTGGGAGAGATCCCGGATGATTGGAAAAAGGCAAATGTAGTGCCCATCTTCAAAAAAGGGAAGAAGGACGATCCAGGGAACGATAGGCCGGTCAGTCTTACCTCAGTTCCTGGAAAAATCATGGAAGGGATCCTTAAGGAATCCATTTTGAGGCACTTGGAGGAGAGGAAAGTGATTAGGAATAGTCCGCATGGATTCACAAAGGGCAAGTCATGCCTGACCGATCTGATTAGCTTCTATGATGAGGTAACTGGCTCTGTGGATATGGGAAAGTCAGTGGATGTGATATACCTTGACTTTAGCAAGGCTTTTGATACAGTCTCCCACAATATTCTTGCCAGCAAGTTAAGGGAATATGGATTGGATAAATGGACGGTAAGATGGATAGAAAGCTGGCTAGAAGGCCGGGCCCAGCAGCTAGTGATCAACAGCTCGATGTCAGGATGGCGGTCGGTTTCTAGCGGAGTGCCCCAAGGTTTGGTTCTGGGACTGGTTTTGTTCAATATCTTTATTAATGACCTGGATGAGGGGATGGATTGCACCCTCAGCAAGTTTGCAGATGACACTAAGCTAGGGGGAGAAGTAGATATGCTGGAGGGCAGAGAGGGTCCAGAGTGACTTAGACAAATGGGAGGATTGGGCCACAAGAAATCTGATGAGGTTCAACAAGGACAAGTGCAGAGTCCTGCACTTGGGACGGAAGAATCCCAAGCATTGTTACAGGCTGGGGACCAACCAGCTAAGTAGTAGTTCTGCAGAAAAGGACCTGGGGGTTACAGTGGATGAGAAGCTGGATATGAGTCAATAGTGTGCCCTTGTAGCCAAGAAGGCTAATGGCATATTAGGTTGCATTAAGAGGAGCATTGCCAGCAGATCCAGAGATGTCATTATTCCCCTTTATTCTGCTCTGGTGAGGCCACATCGGGAGTATTGTGTCCAGTTCTAGGCCCCCCACTACAAAAAGGATGTGGACGCATTGGAGAGGGTCCAGCGGAGGGCAACCAAAATGATTAGGGGGCTGGAGCATATGACCTATGAGGAGAGGCTGAGGGATTTGGGTCTGTTTAGTCTGCAGAAGCGAAGAGTGAGGGGGGATTTGATAGCAGCCTTCAACTTCCTGAAGGGGGGTTCCAAAGAGGATGGAGAGAGGCTGTTCTCAGTGGTGACGGATGGCAGAACAAGGAGCAATGGTCTTAAGTTGTGGTGGGAGAGGTCCAGGTTGGACATTAGGAAAAACTATTTCACTAGGAGAGTGGTGAAACACTGGAATGGGTTACCTAGGGAGTAGTGGAGTCTTCATCCCTAGAGGTATTTAAGTCTCGGCTTGACGAAGCCCTGACTGGGTTGATCTAATTGGGATTGGTCCTGCCTAGAGCAGGGGGCTGGACTTCATGACCTCCTGAGGTCTCTTTCAGCTCTATGGTTCTATGATTCTATGCTCTGCACACAGACAGGCTGAGGAAGCTCTCGCTGAGGGGGGCGGAACCTTTTTTGGGTCTGGGGCCGCTGACCTGCAGAAAAATCAGTCGGGGGCCACACACAAGCGAGGGGGGGAAAACACTTCCTCACTGATGTGGGCCCCTGCTGAGAAGGCGAAGGACACTCCCCACATCCCCCTCACACACCAGAGCCTGGGGAGCCAGGTTAGTCAATGTTGTATGCTCCAGCCCCCCAGTGGGATGGGGGCTGGGGCGCCAGCAAAGGCTCTCCAATCCTGATGGGGGGGGCCTGAGCCTCAGGGGCTGGATTCAGGCAAGCTGGGGGCCACATCCGGCCCCTGCAGGGCTGGCCCTACCATGAGGAGAACTGAGGTGGCTGCCTCAGGTGCCAGACTGGGGTGGGGGGGGGGCGCCACTACAACCCAGAGTGTAGAAAATTGTCTGCTGCTGGTGCCTATGTACTGTCTGTGCTCTGGATGCACAGAGATGGTGGAGCGTTGTGCTGGAGGAAGGAGGGCACAAGAGACCTTTCAAAGTTTTGGCCCAAGCAAGAGGGCATGGGGGCGCAATTTGAGCTCCCCGCCTCAGGTGCCAAAATGTTGTGGGCTGGCCCTGGGCTGTAGGTTCCCCACCCCTGCTCTAGCCATTCAGCCAGCGAGTCCCACCGTCCTGTTTGGGAAGAGGAGTGTTTCTTGGCTATGGTTACCCATTGGACAGGGCTACAGACTGACCTGGGCCCGTAATCGACTCCACAAGCACGTTGAGCTCTGCTTGTGAAAAGCACAAGAGACCAGCGAGATGTCATGGTGCTTCCTTCCCGTGACACCTTCCCTTGGAGGATCCCAAAGCACCAAGCAAGCATGGGGCCGTTCCAGGGCCCTGGGCCGGGGCTAGTAGAACCCTGGGTCTTGATTTCCAGTCTCCTTTGCTGCTCGCGCTACCTCTCCCCGTTCCTCTGAGCAGGCAGAAGAGCCCCAACTTGGCCTGGCTCCGCAGCCTTTGGGCAGGACTGCTGTCTGGGGTGAAGGGCCGAGGACTAGCAGCTGGAACATTTGGGCATCTTTCTTCCCGGCTTTTTCACTTGACTGGGGTGAGCCAAATCTGCGCTCTGCCCAGCTGAAAAATGGGAGGTCCCAGTAGCTTCCCAGCCTCATGGGGCACTTCCATTCTTTCTCAGTGTACCTAAAGGGCTCCGGGACCCTTTGATGGATGGGAGTGCTAGCAAAGAGGCCAAAGTCCCCCTCTGTGTGTACACTGGCCTCCTATCCCTTCTGCTGAAACATGGTGCGTTCCACCCCAGAGCTGTAAACCAAAGCAGGGGTTGGTCTTTTGACCTCTCTCCCCTGAACAAAAGCCACTGGATGGCCATGGTGTGAATGCATTGCTCTGGTGGGGTGACCGCCCCACATTGGCCGAGAAGGAGTAAAGCAGGCTGGAGGGAGAGCCCCGGACAATCAGGGAAGGGCTTAGAGAAGCCAGTCGGGGTGTTGCTTGCTGGGGCAGACCTGTATAAAAGATGTTGCCCAGCAGAGAGTAGGCTGTTAGGCCCTGACCAGGGAGGGTGCAGGTTCTGGCTCCTGGAGAGACACTTCCGATAGAGCAGGGCTCGGCAGACTCAGGGGGGCTAGAGAGGGAGGCTCTGGCCTGATGCTTGACAAGCTGCTGCCTTGCTACAAGGGCCAGGAGGGTGCAAAGGGTTACAGGGGAAGTGGCGCAGGGAACAAGGGGCAGTGGAGGGGAGTAAAGGAGGGCAGGATAAGGCTGCCGTCAGAGGGTCCCTGGGTCAGGACCCAGAGTAGTGGGTGGGCCTGGGTGCCCCCCTTTCTTCCTTGCATCACATCTAGCCACTCCTGACGTGTGGCCTAGAAGGACGGTGGTTTGCCCCTTACATGAGGAGCTAGACGGAGGCTGCAGTTGGCTATGGTAGTGGGTGCTAGACCAAGCACTGCTGATATTCCCCGGAAGGGGGACAAGAGGCCCCTGTGGCAGGCCCTGCTGGAGGGCAGCATCCTGAAGAGGACACTGTGGTCCAGGAGTGACACAGGTCCAGAGTGAGAGCGTGGCGCGAAGACGGCAGAGGCACCGCCAGAAGGGGGCGCCCTGCGGAGTGAGAACTAATTCCCCGGAGCAGCCAGCAGGAGACGCTGCAGCAGTGAGTCAACCCTGTGGTGATTGCCTACAACAGCCTAGTCCATTCCTGGGAATCTGGCCTCCATGGCCCACGTGTTAAATTGTCCAGCAAGCACCTTCGTCCTTTCTCCCATGCCATCCCTCGTAACTGGGAGATGCTTTCTGTAAACATCTCCAAAGCTCCCCCCTCGTCTTCCTTCAACGCCCTCCTTAAACCTGTCCAGGGCCATGTCGTCTACAACAGGCTGTTTACACGCAAAGATCACGCTCATCTGTTGCCCATTGTTTCCTCGTGCTCCCACCCCACCATCTTACACTTAGATTGTAAAGCTCCTTGGGGCAGGGACTATCTTTACTCTTCGTTTACACAACCCCCGTTGCAAGGGGTTCCCAAGCTGTGCAGGAATCCAGCAATGATGCTCCACTTCAGCATGGCGTATTGCTAATGGTGCTGGCACAAGGTGACTTGCTGGTCTTTGTCCACGTCTAGTGGCTGGTCCACTGAAGACCTCCATGAGTTCGCCAACAGTGGATGCTACTAGAACATGTTCTCTACCCGTGTGGTGGAGCTCGTGCTTTTAGCAGGGAAGGATTCGAATTCCAACTCGGCCACTGGTCCGGCTGGTGCCTTCGCCATCTTGGGGGAGCTGGCTGTGTTCTCGGGACAGCACCTTCTGTGTGTTGGCCCATGCGTGAATCCCAACCACTGTCAGTTGGGTTTGGCGTCCATTCTGTGCTCAGGCTCCCGGCTAGTCTCCGTGGGGTTCAAAGCCGAGTCGCGCAGCGCTGGGGTGCCCAAGGCCCATGACAGGTTGCCATGACAGCAGTGGTTTTACTCTGGATGATTCCCATTGTCAGAGCAGACTGGCTGGTGGCTCTCAGAGCAGTTTAAGCTCATGCGTGTGTCGCACGCCCTGAGCAGCCTGCCACACTGTCATCGCTTTGATGTCTTCATTTGGCTTGAGGTACAGGGTAGGTCTTCCCTGAGCCTTACGCCTCTGTTACACAATTCAGCAGAGCTGGGTGGGAATGACCTGACCAGCGAGGGAGTCCCTAACTGATGTGCAAAGAGCTGTGGCGGGAAGACGTTGCTTAGATCTTTCACAATGCAAAAGGCCAGGCTGTTGAAATACGCAGAGGTCTGTCTGTTTGATTACCCAGATGTGCTGGAAGGAAGCTGTTCATGTCAATGAGAGGTTAATTAGCAAACATTCAAAAGACTCCAACTCAATTAAAAGTGGCCAGGAGTTCTGTGTAAAGAGAGAACACAAGGGCTGAGCCGCCTTTGAGATGGAAGAAAGCAAATGATGCGTGTTGCATAGAATTATGGCAGGAGCTATATCGTTATCGGCCTCGTGGGTCAGGAAACAGCACGGCAGGATAGCAGGGATAATGATATCGTGCCTTTGTCCCACTGCAAGTCTCTCGCAATGTTCCCTCTAAGATTTGCCATCATGAGCTGAGGGAGTTTCGTCATGTGCACCCCCGTTGAAGTCATGTGCGCTTGTGCAGCTGTGTCCCCCGTGGCGCCTGCCAGCTGCTAACAAATGTCTTAGATATTTATAATTTTAAAATGATGCGGAAGAAAGAAAACTAAACCAAGGGATCATTAGCAAGGTGTACGACTTGACACGTCTATTTAATATGAAATCAAATAAAAAGAAAATCAACGCCGCAACATTTTCAATCGCCATTTGGTAGCTTACATGGATCTGTGGCATAAAACAAAATTGCCCATTTTCTTGACATAGCAAACAAAATATTTTACACTTTTTGCTTGAAATGAAAGATTGTCATTTAACAGGCTCATTTCTGAGCACTTTTTGTGCAGACACATTGCCCTGTTATCTAGGAAACAGGTTTTTATATATATATTGCAGTTTGTTTAGAGGCAGGAAAAACAAGTTTGCAAACTCGCCTTTGTTTTGCAACCCCACCCTAAATAGTCTCTGCGGTCTGCGAAGCCTTCAGCTTCACCAGGGTTTCACACCTCGTCTCACACCTCAGTGAAATGAGCATAGAACCGGTTTGGCGTTGCCCAGAGCAGCATGTGAGGGCAGCATTCCTATCTGTGGATCAGGGGACGGTGCAGATGATCCTAGGACCACCCCCCAGGGTGGGAGCTCTGACAAGTGCAGGAAACAGTGCCCATCCAGTGAATCACTGGTGTGAACAAGTCTCCACGTGCACAACTGTGGGAGAAGAAATATGCGGGAGTGAAATCTGAGTGCTTATTGTGAGATTTTCCACATAGTGTAAGTGAATTGCGACCAACTGGTGCAAATTGCTGCTTGCCTTTCCTCTCGCCCCGAGGTACGCTCTCGTGCTGCTATGCCTTTTGTGAATGCTGACAGCTCAGCCCGGACAAAGCCTGAGATACTCACGTACTCCCACAAATCCCCCTTCATAAAGAGCATGTTCCAGGGGAGAGCGTTCACAGGGGAAGTCCTGTGTGTCGAGAGTGGCCCTATGTACATAAAGACTTGTGGAGTGAGAGAGACGGGTGAGTTTGCTTTTGCAGAACTTCCCGTGTGGGCTTTGGGTTTGCCAGGCAGGATTTCCTCCTGTAACATGGAAACTAGATTGGATTTGGAACTAGGGCTGTGCTTTGCTAACCTGTGAAGCTTGCAGGAGCATGACAGGGCATGTACCCCATTCGTCAAGGAAAGGACAAAGGTGGGTCAGAGAGGCCAGGGAGCAGGCTGTGCCTGCAGCGTGCCCAGGCTTAAGGGCGAGGAAGAGAAGCTGGGGAGGGGGTAGGGAGACGACTGTCGACAGAGGGAGGTTTTCAAACTAGAAGAGATCTGTAGATGGAGTGAGGAGCGCATGCTGCAGTCACCCTCCAGGACTAGAGAGATTGGGATGAGCTGGCCCTGCAGGAGTGCCAATAGAGTCACAGGGCAAGGTATGTAGGTAGGAATGGCTCTGCACTCCTGGAAGGGGCGGAGCCTTGGGCGGAAGGGGCGGGGCTGCCAGCCCTCGGCACTGTGCCACACTGCACAGTACTCTGGCGGTGATTTAAAGAGCCCCAGGCTCCAGGCCCTCAGGCAGTCACCCCCTTTGCCTACCCCCACCACATTGGCAGGCCGGTGGCCCTGGGATCATCTCTGGAACAGGGAAGTCTGGCAAGCAGCCTGGAGTGGTACAGAGCAGCCCCAGAGGGGTGCAGGCTCTGGTGGGAAGCTGGGACCAACGGCAGGAACTGGACCTGGAGATGGACTAGGTGACCCTTCTAACCCGATGATTCTGTGACCTCCAAGGAGAGAGAGCTGGGAGGGACGTGGTGAGGATGGAAGTGGGTTTGTGTTGATCTCTGACGGTTTGGGAGCTTGTTATGAGATTTCAGGGGAAGACCCTGGAAGCCAAGGCCCCTGGAAGAAAGGTGAAACCTAGGCAGGTTTTGCGGGGGGTAGACCTGGGAGAGGCTGAGCAGCAAAAAGTCCGGGGTGGGCGTGGCAGCAAGGAGATGGATGGAG
The DNA here is from genome assembly GCA_032595735.1 of Pelochelys cantorii. Taxonomy (NCBI): domain Eukaryota; kingdom Metazoa; phylum Chordata; order Testudines; family Trionychidae; genus Pelochelys; species Pelochelys cantorii. The sequence goes on along the minus strand of CM064335.1, from coordinate 3,753,656 downwards.
CATTCTTTGGCTGTCAGTTACGGGAACCCTGGACTGAAGCCCAGCAGGGAGGTTGGTCCCGGGTTCTCCTGCTAGCCAGTGACAAGATGAGTCCAGAGAAGGAGAGAAGAATGACAGACCGAGAAAAGGGTGTGAGGACTGGATTGGAGGCTGAAGACCTCATGCTTAGGACTTTGGGACTTTGCGATCCGAGAATGGGTGGAAACAAAAGGTCACCTGACCAGAGGGCTGAAGTACAAGAAGATGGACCACCACAGAACCTGCTGCAACATCTGGAGAGGGGAGAGCTGCCACGCCAGGCCTGGCCAGGAGGAGGCGCTGCAGTTGTGAGTCCACTCTTTCACAAGGAGGTTCGAGCAGGAGTATTGTCCATAGTGGTTAAATTACAGGACTGAGATGAAGGAGCTTCTGTTCCCAGCTGTTCTGTGCTTGGAATAACCCTCGCTCCCCTTGAGGGTAGAACACTTTGGGGTCTTTGGGTGGAAGATGCTATCAAAGGGTAAGGTGATCCTCTCATGTCACCACCATTTCCTTGCGCAGCGGGATGAGCTGTTGAAGGCCAAAGACCGGGGTGGTTTAAGCTTTCAGCTGGTTGTGCCCTGTTGGCCTACGCTTGTATTTCATTTAGTGTCCATGTGAAGGGTTTGTTACCACATGCTGGTGGTTTTGTTTTGCTTGATTTTCAGGTGGCGGAAATGTCTGACGGTGAGCACAACCTGGAGTTGCAGACGGTGCAAATGGAAGAGACGGGCGAAAGAAAAGCCGGTGGCGGGAAAGCGCCGGAGGCCAACCCAAGCATAGGCATGGGGACCCCATCTGTGTCGGCCACGTCTACTCTCTTCCCAAAACTTTACACCCAGCAGAACGCCATGAGGAAATTCTTTGTTACCAGGGTAAGCAAACCTCATCCTTTGGCATCCCTTAGTTTACGGACTGGCCCCAGAACGGCTTGGCTCCAGAGTTCTCCTCCTGGGTGTTCAGTCCCCATATTGGCAAGAGGATCTGGTGTGATCTACCCGTCTGTGCCTACAAGTCGAGTCAGACCCTCTATCATTTAAGTGTGCTGGGAAAAAACCCTAATCTCTTCCAGGCCTGCCTGGTTTCCACCTGGACCTCCCACAGACCATAATCTGTGCTCACTGGCTGCCCTGCACATGAGTTATGTTTATAAGAAGCCCACGGGATCTTTATGGGGAAAAGGCAATACGCCACGTTTATTGAGAATACAATGGCAAATCAGTTAGCGCGCACACACACACACACACACACACACACACACACACACACACACACACACACACACACACACACACACACACACACACACACACACACACACACACACACACACACACACACACACACACACACACACACACACACACACACACACACACACACACACACACACACACACACACACACAGAGGCATGCACTCCTGCCACTGATGGTCTAGTTATCAGTCTGTGGCTCACATTAGCCTGGTGGCCAAGTAGGCTAAGTGTGAGGGAGGAACCAGGTTCGCTTCGGCCCGACCCGAGGTTCCAGTCCGATAAGGGCAGAACAAACCCGGTTCTGATGGGAAAGCCGTCCTCCTTTTATAATGGTTCTTCATCAGGATCAGTGGGTTTTACATTGTCAGGTGACTGTTATCCCAGTTGTTTTTCTTGCTCCTTCTCTTTGTTCTGCCAGCAAAGCTGGTTTCGATCACGAATCTCTTGTCCCAATCGATAAATGCTCACCCTTTCCCTCCGTGTCCTAAGTTGCCAATCTGCCCTCTTTTGTTCTGCCTACTAGTTCGTCCTTGTTCAGTATTCCTGGTGCAGTGGCAGCCTTCACCCAGCTCTCTCGCACATTCCTTACTCCCCCACAGAACAAAAACAAGAACAAGGGTTGCAAACAAAACTTCAAGAAAAAATGCATTTTCCCACTATATTATAATATCTACTTTAAAACCAACAACAAAATAATAACCATAAAAATCTAAATCTATTCCTACAGTAATTCTAAATCAAATAATTTGAAATAATTTCTACAATGATATTAATAATCTAAGTCTATTTCTACTTCAAAATAACTTGGCAAAGTATACAACAAAATTATCACTAAAATAAAAAAGAATTTTTCTGCTACCCAGGGGCATGAGTACAGCAAACCTGGACTTGCTTCATGTTTGGAGGGTACAGTATGGAGTGTAATTTGATGTAACCAATCCTGTGCCACCCCCAAGGATAAGAACATAAGAACGGCCACACTGGGTCAGACCAAAGGTCCACCTAGCTCAGTATCCTGTCTGCCAACAGTGGCCAATACCAGATGCCCCAGAGGGAGGGAACACAACAGGTAATCCTCATGTGATCCCTCCCCTGTCGCCCACTTCCAGACAAACAGAGGCTAAGGACACCATTCCCACCCATCCTGGCTAATAGCCATTGATGGATCTAACATGCATGAATTTATCTAGTTCTTTTTTGAACCCTGTTAAAGTCTAACACTTCACAACATCCTCTGGCAAGGAGTTCCACTGGTTGACTATGCGCTGCATGAAAAAAAACTTCCTTTTGTTGTTTGTTTTAAACCTGCTTCCTATTCATTTCATTTTGTGACCCCTAGTTCTTATGTTATGGGAACAAGTCAATAACTTTTCCTTATTTACTTTTTCCACACAGGTCGTGATTTTATAGACCTCTATCCTATCCCGCCCTTAGTCTTGTCTTTTCTAAGCTGAAAAGTCCTAGTCGTTTTAATCTCTCTTCATATGGCACCCGTTACAAACCCCTCATCATTTTTGTTGCCCTTTTCTGAACCTTTTCCAATAATCAACGTAATCGTTTGTGAGAGGCCTGTATCCAGTCAACAGTCTTGTCTAATGTGAGAATTTGCCTCAGCTCCATCAGTCGGCAGCCAGAACTCTTCACAGGCAGCCCCACAGTTTGTACTGAATTAGCTAGTCCCCTGTCTGACCCTGGGTCATCTGCGTCGGTGCCAACCGTCCCTTTGCTGTTCTACACTTGAGATTTGCATTGGTGCATCAAGCAGTCTTGCTGAAATGGGAGCAAATTGCCAAAGGAGAGGTGTTCTCCATCTAATTGATTGTACTGGTGGAGTGCCCAACACCCTGGAGTCCCGGGGGAATGCCAACAGGCGGATAGAACCGGGGACCTTTGGAGCTTTGTGCATGAGCCAAAAGCCAGCTGGCGGGGAGCTAAGGCTGTAGAGCAGTCTCATTCTTCTCTCGCTAAATGGCCCTGGTGCCAGTAGGTGCAACAGTGCCCCACAACCAGCAGATGTGTGGGTTACACAGGCACCTACTATGGCCCAGAGAAAATGCCGGAAAACTATCGTGCACTGATGCCAGCAACACCTACTACAGGGGCTGATAAGCCCTTTCCTTAATGGTAGTAGATACAAAGTGGCTTTGTCTACACTACAGGGTTTTTGCAGCAGAGAGTATGCTAATGACAGACTCATTAGCATGAGTCGTGATGTCATTAGCATATTTTCTGCAGATGCTTTTTGTGCAAGGGGTTTTGCGCAAAAAGAAGCAGTGTAGCCACTTCCGTTTTGCGCAAAACCCCCTTTTTTGCGCAAGATCTTTATGCCTCTCCCGGCCATACTGGGTCAGACCAAAGGTCCCAGAGAGGCATAAGAATGTTGTGCAAAAGGGTTTTTTTTTTTTGCGCAAAACGGAAGTGGCTACACTGCTGCTTCTTGCGTAGAAACCCCTTGCGCAAAAAGCATCGGCAGAAAATATGCGAATGACATCGCGACTCATGCTAACGAGTCTGTAATTAGCATACTCTGTGCCACAAAAACTTGTAGCATAGACAAAGCCAGTCTGTGTGCACATACTCTCTGGCCATCTCCGACCCACTAGTTTAGCTCGTTTGGTGCTAGGCCCTGACCCTAAGCAGCTCTCGGAGGTGCTGAGCCTTTTAAGCTCCCTCCGCATTTAATTGAGCCCTTAATTTGCATGCCTGTATAATGCAGAGTCTTCCTGGGTGGAAAAGTAGCACTCTGGACTAATAACTTGAGCTATGCTGCGATGCAATCGGGGTGGCTGAGCCAAAGCAGTGTCTCAAAAGCAACAACCACCCTTTCAGCTCTACAGCAAAGGTACTGATAAGCTCCCCTCAGATGGCGATCCTCGGGCCAGAATACTCGAAGGCGGGAAAGGCGGGGGAGAAAGTCTTTCTAAATTTCAACTTAAGAATGGAACTTATACACGGACGAAAGGAGCTAAACCCATTTGATTGTTTGCTCTTTAATTACTGCTTCCCACTTGCCTTTTCCTAGCTTTTCTAGTGAGGGCGGCAAGAGTTTAATAAGCAGCCTCCAGGCACCCCATTGTGCTCTGAGACAGTTGCTTGTAAGAAGCCAAGCTGGCGTCTATCAGCACCAGGTTTCCATGCGTGCTATTAACTCTCCTCCCTGCTCCCGCCCGCAGAGGTCTGAATCAGGCCTGGTCCTGGCTGTGGGAGCCTCTCCCTGGTCCGAAATCAAGCTGGCTTTTCATGCTGCCCTCTTGAGCAGCCTTTCTTTCAGAATCGTGCGGCTGCTCTAAGCTCCCTCGGATACAGATGGGCTAAGCCTCCATGGTACCAAAGCCCATGCTTCACCAGGCATCTCTAGGCTTGGCAGTTCATAGCCCTGGTGCCTCTGGCTTAAGAACATCAGAACGGCCACACTGGGTCAGACCAAAGGTCCATCTAGCCCAGTGTCCTGTCTATCGACAGTGGCCAATGCCAGATGCCCCAGAGGGAGGGAACACAACAGGTAATCCTCATGTGATCCCTCCCCTGTCACCTACCTCCAGAGAAACAGAGGCTAGGGACACCATTCCTACCCATCCTGGCTAACAGCCATTGATGGACCTAACCTCTATGAAACTATCTAGCTCTTTTTTGAACCCTGTTAAAGTCCTAGCCTTCATCACATCCTCTGGCAAGGAGTTCCACAGGTTGACTGTGCACTGAGTGAAGCAAAACTTCCTTTGGTTTATTTTAAACTTGCTGCCTATTCATTTCATTTGGTGACCCCCTAGTTCTTACATTGTGGGAATAAGTCAATAACTTTTCCTTATTCACTTTTTCCACACCGGTCATGATTTTATAGACCTCTATCATATTCCCCCCCCCCCACTTAGTCTCCTCTTTCCAAGCTGAAAAGTCCAAGTCTTTTTAATCTCTCCTCATATGGGACCCGTTCCAAACCCCCCGTCATTTTTGTTGCCCTTCTCTAGACCTTTCCCAATGCCAGTTGATCTCTGTGGCTTGGCTGCTTCTGTTGTGAATGTAAAAACGTTGCTTGAGCCCCAGCATGTCTTTCATTACAAATTAATCACTGGCTGGGGACTTGCGTGAGGCTCTGGTCCATGGCTCGTTGGAAAACTCCCATTGACTTCACTGGGGTTTGGATCAGATTCTTGAAGCCTGATCCTGGAAAGCTACTCGAGGGGTGCGGGCGCCAAGTACCTTGCAGGATCAGGCACTCTTGGTAGAAGGACCCACTGGCTTTGCACCAGACTCCTGTCCTTTCTGATTCCCTGGCCTGCTGCCTTTCATAGAACACTAGGACTGGAAGGGACCCCGAAAAGGCATCAAGTCCAGTCCCCTGCCCTCACGGCAGGACCAAGCACCATCTAGACCATCCCCGACAGGTGTCTGTCCAGCCTGCTCTTCAATATCTCCAGTGATGGAGATTCCACAACCCCCCTGGGCAATTGATTCCAGTGTTTCACCACCCTGACAGTCAGGAAGTTTTTCCTAATGTCCAGCCTCAACCACCCTTGCTGCAATTTCAGCCCATTGCTTCTTGTCCCCTTTCCAAAGGGACACGGCCCTTCAGAGCTAGGCGACCTCTGCAGTAACATCAAAGCTGGGAAGAAAGCAAGGTAGGAGAAGCGGATCCATGCCAGGTTCTCCTGGTAGCGTGTGAAGCACAGCTTAGGTTTGCGACGTTCAGGGGCTTTTCACGTGGACCAGGGCTGGTTTATGGGCTTATATTGAAACCACGTTAAAGTGGCAGTTTCATGTTTGTTTTAGAGCAGGTGAGGGGAACCTTAGGCCCAGGGGCTGGATGTGGCCCCCAGCTTGCCTGGATCTGGCCCCAGAAGTCCAGGGGTCCCCTCCTAGCACTGGGGAGGCCCGTGCCTACTGAGGGACTGAAGCACATAAAATCTACTAGCCTGGGCTCTGGTGTGTGAGGGGGATGTGGGGAGCGTTTTTCTCCTTCTCAGTCAGGGGCCACGTCAGTGAGGACTTGGTGTTGTGTGTTTTTTTTTTTTTCTTTTGACTTCTCACCTGTGTGCGGCCCTCGACTGATTTTTTTTTTTTCTGTGGGTGCGGCTCCTGACCCTAAAAAGGTTCCCCACCCCTGTTTTAGAGGAAAAGATGGAACTTGTGCAGTGAATTTGTTTGAGGTGTCACACACCCAGCCATGAAATAGCACATTTTTTACTACCTTCCTCCATTTGTGTCCCACCTTCCTCCATTGTGTCACACATAGAAAAGACCCATCTAATATAGGCCAGCTGGGATCTCGTTTACACCAGTGTAAATGTGAAGTGGTGTCACTGAAGTCAGTGGAATCACACAGACGGACACATACACTCACACGCAGGGACGAATCGACTGAAATGTGCTGTTCTTCCATGAGTACAGAAGTCCTTTGCATTAGCCCATGGGACCGCCCAGACACCAGCAGCCATCTTGGATTCTCTCTAGGTAGGCGGTTACTTATGTCATTCTGAAAGCTCCATTCTTGTTTGAACAATATTGTTTCTCCAGAGCAGGTCTAGCTGTCACCTCACGGTGGACCCTCTAAGAAAGGGGTGAGGAACTTTTTTGGGTTGGGAGCCGCTGACCCCCAAATAGACACTTCCCCACATTCCCTTTGCACTCCAGACCCCAGGGGAGCCTGGGCTAGTAGATTTTGTGAGTCCCCTCCAAGCTCTGGGGTGGGGCCAAAAATGAGGGGTTCAGTCTGTGGCAGGGGGCTGCTGGGGGGTGGGCTTGGAGTGGAGGGTGTGGATGGGAGATAGGGTACCGGAGCGGGTTCGGCAATGCAGGGTCTGGGCAGTGTGTGTGTGTGGCAGGGAGGGCGCTTCCCTGGTGCAACTCTGGTGGGCGCACATGGCACCGTGTCCCCCCCCCCCCCCCCCGGTGCTCCCTGGACCTGCCCCCTGCTGCTCCTGTTGGCTGCGATTACGGCCAATCAGAGTCATGGGGGGAAAGCCTCCAGGCAGTGCATTGCCGTGCCAGCTGAGGGGAGGAGGGAATGGCAGCACATAGAGTCACTTCCTCCTCCCACCAGGTTGAGCCCATGGGTCGGATCCGGCTCTGGTTTGCCTGACTCCGGCCCGCAAGGCTCAGGGCTCATCATTCGCTTGCGTCACAGTTAGCTGGTATATGTAAGATGAACCCAGTGAGAGGTCAGGGAAATGTCCCCACCCTTCCAGCAGGCAGACAGAGGGCAGGTGACTGAGTCATTTCCAAATAAAAACTGCTTGGAAGCCATGCTGTGAATAGGTTCCCCACTCAGTGTGTGTTTGAGCTGCGATTTCTTTCCATCACATGGATCTTACCGTCCTTCTCTAATGTGTTCCCTTTCTAGCCTGGAGCATTTGACCAAGCCATAGAAGATCTAAAAACCCATGTGGTCGAAAATTCGGGGGAAACTGCTCAGAGCTTCTGGCTTTTGACCGAGTGAGTAGTCGTGATGTCGCACGAGGTGGTGGCTCTGTTAGGGGCTGAGAGAGAGAAACTGCCAATAGGTGGGAAGTGGGGATCACATAGTGACCGTGGTCAGGGTAAACTCTCTGGGCTCTGCTTGTAGAGACACTATCCAGTAGCAAAGTGGAAAAGGAAACTGTAGGGAGACGACCTCTAGGCGCAGAACAAAGTAGGCCTGTGCCTCCTGTATAGTGGTGTAAGGAGCTGTGCAGAATCTCTTACACTCAGTTATCTGTTTGGGAGTGTTGTGCAGATTATGTCACTGGCAAGTGCTGTAGAAGTGTCTGTATTCCATTAGCTCCAGTGCGATCCAGTGGATAGTGCGCTGGGCGGGGACTCAGGAGACCTGCATTCAGCTCCCTGCACTGCCACTGGCCTGCTGGGTGACCTTGGGCAAGTCAAGGCTTGGATCCATGCCTCAGTTTCCCCATCTGTGAAACACAAGTCAGACATCAGGAATGGTCACACACAGAAACCTGGGGGGGGGGGGACATTTTAACCTGCCTGGGCACTCAATCATGGATTTAAAAGTAGCCAAAGGACAAAGGAATTTCACCAGCCAATTACAGACAGTGAGTGCCGAATTGACATTGGTCTATAAGGTTGACACTGTTTCGCTGGACTTGAACAAAGACATTAATTGGATGTCACATTATAAAGCCAGTCTCCCCTGCCTTTAATACCTCATTTTCACATCAAAAGCTAAGTATGGGACACTTCCACTTAATTAGCCTCGTTAGCGCCAGTCCTACAATTGACAGATACCATTTTTTCTCCTTTCTTCTTCTGGGTTCCTGTTTCCACTCCAGCTCATCTGAAGAAGTGGATTTTGCCCACAAAAGCTCACAGTCTATGCTGCAGCGCTATTTCGGGATACTTTGAGTATCCCGAAATAGCTATCCTGCATCTTAACAGCAAGCCCATTATTTCAAAATGTAATGGGCTTGCTATTCTGACGTGCCTGTAAACCTCATTCCATAAGGAGTAAGGGACGTTTTGGAATAGCAGGTTATTTTGAAATTTGGCACTGTGTAGCCAGAGAATATGAAATATTTTGAAATTGACTTGAAATAAACTACGCAATTTGCGTAGCTCAAATTGCGTAGCTTATTTCGAGCTGCTGGTGCAGTGGAGATGCCCTCTGAGGTGCCACAGGACTACTTGTCATTTCTAAAGTGACAGACTAACATGGCTCTCCCTCTGAGACTTTTAAGCTACTTCAGCAGTGCTGGGGTGGCAGGTGTGTGAGATTTGAAGACACCCTATGTGCATGCCTTCTAAAGACAGGAGTCTTAATTTCCACATGCTGCTGTTCCTGGCACCCATTAAAATGAGGGCAACTGAGTCCCATTAGAATAGTTTCCCAAGGGTCGGGGTGGAGTCTCCATTGCTGATCATGCTTATAACAAGACTGGATGTTTTTTTATTCTGGGGTTGTCCCGACTGTGCAGGAAGTCAGACTGGCTGATCCTTTCTGGTCTTAGACAATGTTCCCTCTAATTTTTTCCATCCACGTGCAGATGTCTTCCACTCATGTGGGGAATAATTTTTTTTATGTGCACCACAGCATGTGTAGATGTGCACCACCCGGAGAAACACAAACCTAGCTGTGTGCACTCGCCAGTGCCGCCCAGCGGATTAGCAATTTCTCCTGAGTGGCTGCAGAAGCACCCAGCTTCCAGGGAATAATGGTCTTAGAATCTAGGACTCTTTAGGTGGCTTTGGAAATTCCAGCTCTGGATTTATATTGTTGGGAATAATTCTTGGACACACTGGGTTTAGGTGAAAACAAGCAGAGGATTTATTGAACACTCAGCGCTGGTGGAGTGCGGACCAGGTGGTTAGCCCGGAGAGCACTGATTTAACCAAAACATACATTAGATTATATCGGTAGCAGAAGGACGGAGGAGAAGTGATTTGATAGGTCTAGCAGCGGAAGTGAGATATGCACATATGCCAATGGTCTACAACAGTTACACAGCATCTCTGCCCATTGCCAATTAAACATGTTATCACTAATACAAATAATTATTCCTAACAAGCTAAATGAGCCAACATAAACAAAGGCATGTTGATGGTCATTTTGTTGTCCGGAAATATAATGCGTCTCCTGCGGGGGTGGTATTGCCTTGGCGTGATCTTTGGGATCCAAGCTTATTTTCTAGGAACAAAGCAAGACAATGAAAAACAATCCTGCGCGGTTGTTTGGTTGTTTGGTACCGGCCTTATCAAAGTGAGGCCCTTTTGGAATGTAGTTGCCAGGACAACCAGGGTCAAGTTAACAAGTTAACTGCTGTCTGGGTGCTTCCCAAGGCTGGCCTAATGATTTGAAATTTGAATTTGTCAGTTCTCAGCAAGATACCATGGGCTGCCTCAATTTACCCTACAATATTTAATCACTAGCCACTTATCTGACCGGTCAAAGGCCCTTTCCAAACCTGGAACCCGACCTTGCCTCTGGGTTTGCAGCGTTGGGGCCAGTGTTCCCTGTAAACTGGGGGGTGAGGTGGCATTTCAAGCTCTGCTTGCAGGGCACATTGGTGATGAGTGGCTGCCATTCTTCTCCTGCCTGTCCTCTCCTGCCAGGACTGCCAAAGGGGGTCACCACCTCCCGTTTCTGAGATGGAGCATGACTCATACCACTTTGCTCCCAGCTGGGCTGAACTGCTGCACGGCTGCTTCCTCCGGTGCCTTGTTCCGCTCTCCCTTTCATTTAGCGCCAAATGCTTCCGAGGCCCGCACCGTGGGGGTGATGCCAAATGGCTGTCTTCTAACCCTGCGACCGCTGCTTGCTGCTGCGCGCTCCCATCCGCTTTCCTTCGTCCCTTGGCCACATCACTGTGGCGGGCACCTCCTCTGGCCAGGGGGCATGTACAGCAGGTGTGTGGCTTGGATCGCAATCATGCATTGCTTTCCTATGACCTCCCTTCAGTGGAAACTTGTGCCCTGAGCGGATGGCTACCCTGGTGTTCCTCAGCCTCCCAGGGCCCATAGGGAGGTGAGGCGCGGTAGATGTTCATTCTCTAAGGCCAGCAAGGACCACTGTAATCATCTAGTCTGACCTCCTGTGTAACACAAGCCAGAAAGCGTCACTCCTGGATTGCTTCCTTGCGCCCCATCACTTGTGGCGGAGCTAGAGTGTGTATTTCGGACAGATGCCTGCTTTTGATGTAACAAACCCAACTGATGGGAAAAGTCATCCAAGCCCTAGGTAAGTTGTGTCCATAGTTAATTGGCCAGCGCATTAAGAATCTATCTTTTACATCTCATTTGCAGTTTGATTTTGTCCAACCTTGAGCTTCTAGCCACTGCCGTTATGCTTCTGTCTGTTAGGTCCCAGAGCCTTTCAACGTCCCATACTCTCTCTTGCTACAGGTGTTTATAGACACCTGTAATGGGGCTAGGCCCTAAAGCCAAAAGGGCCATAGAGAAGTCTTCCAGGTCACTAGAGTGGCTAGGAAGAAACCAGCCAATCAGGAGCCAGGAAGGACTACAAAAGGCCCTGTAGGACTAGAGGCAGCTCAGTTGCAGGCCAGATCTGGAAGGGAGAAGGTGGGGGTGGGGGGGAGCTGGCTGCAGAACCAGGGACAGCTCAGAGTGGAGAGCAGTTGAGAGACTGATGGACTTGAAGATAAGGCCCTTCGCTAAGGGCCAAGGACTCGTTTCCAGGGGGCCCCGCTCTCGTTCAGAGGGAGGCAGCAAATGGAGAGAATGGCATTGAAATGAGAGGCTCTACAGAGGGCATGGGGATGGGCCCCTGTTACCCTGGAATGGGACTTGTGATCACACAGAGTGTGACGCGGCCGGGGGGGGCTGAGGCCGTGCCGGAGCCCATTACAACACCCCAGAGCCTTCTCTTCTAGAAGCTAAAGGGATGGAGCTCCTTGCCTGTCTCACTGCAAGGCCTCAAGGCAAACTGTTTGTGCCGGGCCTGCCTGAGGCTTCGATAAGCAGCTTTAAAAGTGGGTCTGGCCAGGCCGGGTTGATTCTGTCACTTTATCCAGATGACTCAAAAATCAGAATTACCCCAGAGTGGGGGACCTGTCTGCAGACCTGTCCCGAGGGGAACGCAGGGCCCAGGGCAACCCCCCCGCTACAGGACCTGTTCTGCTCCACCCCTTCCCCAAACTTCATCCCTGTCCCGTCCCCTTCCCTGAGCAAGGCAGGCTGGGGGATTACAGGGGTCTGGCACAGCAGGGTGACTCCTGCTGCTACCACCATTTTCGCCACACGGGTGGGGTGGCAGGAGCCACACCCTGCCCCCCTCCCTGCCTGCTGTACCCCGCTTCTCTGTGGTGCCGGAGCATTCTGCTGCTGCTGAGGAGCTGTGCTCAGCAGGCTGGGAAAGGGTGGCAGGGCAGGATGGAGCCAGCTGCTGGGTCATGTGGTAAATATGGGGTAGGGAGGCAAGGCCTGCTGACACCCCGTGCTAGGCCCCATAGCACCCGTCCCGGGTCCCTTCCATCCACAGGACGATAGGGCCCTGCGGCAGCCACCCCAGTGGACGGGACGGCTCCACCTGTCCACTACAGAGCTCCTGAGAGCTGAGAGAGCAGACACTCCTGTGTGCATTGGGGTTTTTAGGTGTGTGCATGTTTCCTCAGCCACAGGCTAGCCGTTTCCATGGTGATCATCCAGACAGAGCAGACTAGGTCGCCTCCGAGTCTGTTTTGGTCCCTCTGCATGGACTTAACACCCCCCCCCCAATCCCCCAAAACTCATTAGGAGGCTCCCAGGCCTGGCTCGGTACTGGCAAGTAGATAAATGCAAGTCAACTCCTTGCAGCCAGCTTCTCACCGAGGGTTTTGTGGCTCACTGTTGCCATTGGGTGGCAGCACAGTGTAACTTGGCTCCTTAAATTCTCCTCTGCTAACTGAGACCTGCCTCTGGTGGTTATAATCCCAGGGGGAGCCCAGCCTGGATTTTTTTCAAAGCTCGTCTTTAGTGGACACTAGAAAGAGTGTCTGCTACAAACACTAGCTCCGCCGCAGTTGGTCAGCGAGGCCTTTTCCATGCCAGTCTGCAAAGTGGCTGATGCACCGAATTGCGGCGCACGGACTTCAGACCAGTCACAGGCTGTCCCGTGGGGCATTGAAGTCTGATCTGAGCATTCTAAACACTCGGCCCTTCCTTCCGATCAAGTGTTCCCTCCTGCCAGACAAAACACGTTTTATTGCGTGAGGGTGGCCCTCTAGATTCTCAAGACACAGATCCTCGAAGAAGTTGTTTTTTTTTCTAAACACACTGGTGGCTTTTTTCCCCTGGTCCAGATGTAGCACGATCTTAATAAGCTATGAACTGGTATGTGTATATAAAAACCAACAAGGAGTCCTGTGGCAACTTAAAGACTAATAGATTTATTTGGGCATCAGTTTTCATGGGTAAAAATCCACTTTGTCAGATGCCTACACTGACAAAGTGGGTTTTTACGCACGGAAGCTGATGAGCAAATAAATCTGTTACTTTCTAAGGTGCCACGGGATGTCTCGTTAGTTTTGCAGATACAGACTAGCATGGCCACCCCTCTGAGGTGCAGACCAGTCTTTGACCCCTTCTTCTGTTTGTCCATCTTGTCTACGAGATTGTGTGTGTATATAGCCCCTTTTTGGAGACATTTTAAGAAGTGGGGAGGGGGGAAATCTTTCTGCACTGCCACCTAGTGGACATTAAATTTCCTCCTCTAAAAGTTTGCGAACCAACTGAAGAGATGTAAAAAAGTTTCAGAGGGGTAGCCGAGTTAGTCTGTAACTGGAAAAACTTAGACAACAACAAGTAGTCTAGCAGCACTTTAAAGACTAACAAAACATGTCGATGGTATCATGTATCAGAGGGGTAGCCTGCAAGAACAACGAGACGTCCCGTGGCACTTTATAGACTAACAGATGTGTTGGAGCATGAGCTTTCGTGGACAAAGACCCACTTTGTCAGATGCACGTTGTGGAAATTCCAGAGGCAGGTTGAAATATACAGGCATAAGAAAAGAGTTCCAATGAAGAGTAAGGTCAGAGATAACGAGGTCAATTCAGTCGGGGAGGATGAGGCCCACATCTAGCAGCTGATGTGGAGGTATGAACACCAAGAGAGGAGAAACTGCTTTTGTAGTTGGCTAGCCCTTCAGTCTTTGTTTAATCCTAAACTGATAGTGTCAAATTTGCAGATGAATTGTAGCTCTGCAGTTTCTCTTTGAAGTCTGTTTTTAAAGGTTTTTTGTTGCAGGATGGCTACTTTTAAATCTGCTACTGTATGTCCAAGGAGATTGAAGTGTTCTCCTACAGGTTTTTGTGTATTGCCATTCCTGATATCTGATTTGTGTCCATTTATTCTTTTACGTAGGGACTGTCCAGTTTGGCCGATGTATATGGCAGAGGGGCATTGCTGGCACATGATGGTATTGTGAGCTTTCATGGGCACAACCCACTTCAGATGAATGGAGTTATTAGAGGTCCAGTTTCAAAATAAATAGGGGATGCGAGGGAGAGAAGGGGGGAAAAAAGGGATGTAGTGATGGCGAACATGTTCCCGGCTGCTCCCTGGGGTTTCCAAGCCAGGGAGCAGACTGTTCTTTTAATGTTAATTATTATTTCAAAGCAGAAAGAACCAGCTTTTTGCTTTCCCACAAGGGAAAGTCCTTCAGAACGGAGTAGGGATTAAACCAACAGGGGTCTACAGAAATTGCTCCAAAACCAAGGGAACTTTAGGCACCAGTGTAGACAAATCTGGAGCCTGTCAAACTTCAGTGCTGGATGATTTATGCAGACCAAGGTTGGATTCCTGCTCTGATCTTCAGGAATCAGCATAACTCCTTCTCTGCTCCCAGTGGCCCGGAGGGTCAGTGTCTTAACGCTCTGCTTTGCCCCCAGGATAGATCACTGGAATAACGAGAGGGAGCGTGTGGTGGTGATCACAGATGCCACGCTCCTGGTCTGCAAGTACGACTTCATCATGCTCACCTGCCTCCAGGTGCAGCGGATCCCCCTGAACTACATCGACCGTATCTGCCTGGGCCAGTTCACCTTCCCAGAGAGGTCTCTGGACAAGTGAGTGCCCTCGGCAGCCAAGGACAGGAGTGGGGTGTGTGGCGGAGGGTGAGGGTGAGTGGTGGGAGGGAATTGTGGCCACTTTGGGAGCTGCAAGCTGGTGTCTCCCTGTTGTTTCCTGACTCCCTCTGATGTTCTTGGATCTCTCCGGGGCACTTTGCTGGGGAGACCCCGTCCAGTGCAGCCCATGGTGGCGGGGGTGAGCCAACAGTAGAGCTTGCTGGGATGTTTGGGGTGATGCTGTTACCAATGGGGGTGGAGAGGGAGGGAAGGGAGGGAGGCAATCCAATCCCATCCTAGCAGTATGGGGGTGGGGAGAGGTCCAGCTCGTTACCAAATTTCAGGGGAGATCAACCCAGGGTTACACTTATATTGGTTTATTCAGTGCTGCTATTGGATCAAGCAAAAAAGGAATGGAACTCACACACGCACACATAGTTGTGCAGACAAGAAGCCGAGCACGGTGGGTCTGGTGTCTCTGCCTGCAGTCACCAATCGGGGCCGGCGAGCTGACCGTACGGCACATGGTCTGTGTGGCTCTCTTCTCTTGATTGAGCTGGGCCGCCCCTGTCTCATACACTGAGTTCTTTTTCTGTGTCCGTCACTGAGAGACCTGCCCAGACCTCATTCTCCTCATGCATATTCATTTATTCTTCTCATCTTCACTGCACCTCCGTTTCTGGTCTTATGTGCAAAGCGAAGATTCGATCAGACCCCACCTAACCCCTGACTCCTCTCTGTAGCCTCACGGCCCTTCTCCACAAAGGCCCAGGCATTACCCTATCCACACCACTTACCCACACCCACGCACTCCCTTGTCACAGGATAGAACGTTACAGAACGGCCTTTCTTTCAGAATCGTGCGGATGCTCTAAGCTCCCTCGGATACACATGGGCTAAGCCTCCGTGGTACCAAAGCCCATGGTTCACCAGGCATCTCTAGGCTTGGCAGTTCATAGCCCTGGCGCCTCTGGCTTCAGAATGGCCACACTGGGTCAGACCAAAGATCCATCTAGCCCAGTGTCCCGTCTGTCGACAGTGGCCAGCTCCAGGTGCCCCAGAGGGAGGGAACAGAACAAGTAGTCCTCATGTGATCCCTCCCCTGTCGCCCATTTCCAGAGAAACAGAGGCTAGGGACACCATTCCTACCCATCCTGGCTAATAGCCATGGATGGACCTAACCTCCATGAATTTATCTAGCTCTTTTTTAAACCCTGTTAAAGTCCTAGTCTTCACCTCATCCTCTGGCAAGGAGTTCCACAGGTTGACTGTGCGCGGCATTTTAAACTTGCTGCCTATTCATTTCATTTGGTGACCCCTAGTTCTTGTGTCATTTTTTCCACATGCCAGTCATGATTTTATAGACCTCTATCTTCTCCCCCTTTACCCTCCTCTTTTCTAAGCTGAAAAGTCCCAGTCTTTTTAATCTCTCTTCATACGGCAGCTGTTCAAAACCCCTCGTCACACAGCTCAGACACGCACACAGCCAGGTCCAGTGCGACGCTTGCCCAGGGCAGAACCTGCAGAGATGGACCGTGGCTCTCGGGCGTGGTCTAGCATTCTCATGGTCAAACCCCTTATGGGGACGGACATGAACCGTGAATTTGGGACCCAGCTCTGAGCTCTGCTGGCAGGTCTCTGGACTCCCCTGTCATCCCACTTTGGAGTTAGTCTCCTGCAACTACCCCCGAGCTGTTCACCCACCACGGGCTGGCTTTCTCAAGGCAGGTGGCCTCTCAGCTGCCAAGCGCAAGGGAGTCTTGCCATGCTCCAAGCTTCTCTTCCTGAACTGGGGGGGAAGGAGCTCAGAGTTCTGCCGGGAACAATCCCGCTCTAATCTCCTGTTCAAGGAGCGTGTGGACCCTGTGGCTGCTCCCTCTGACCTGAGCGCTGGGGGGCTAAAGAATGCATACCTCCCTGCAACCATACTCTGTTGCAAGTGAGAGCGCACTCTGCCCCAGGAGATCAGCAATTACGGCCTGGTCTGAACGGCTGCTCAGACTGCTGCGGGCAGCCAGCTCCAACACATTGGAATTACCGGGCCTTCAACAGCCTCTGTTTCGTTGGTCCCCGTGGCTTGTTGCCTCGCGCACTGTTTTCCTTCCCTGCTTCCGTTTGGGGGTTGCTTTTGCAAAGGCCAGAGTTCACCCCTTTGGTGCAGAGTTTGGGCTGGGGCGGGGCAGCGTGGTCGCTCTGTTTCCATAGCCGTGGGACAGAATGAAAGGAGCCTGGGGTAGCAGTTCTCACGTGGGACCAGCTGTGGTCAGGCTATGGGGCCCTGTTCTGAGTCAAGGCCTCAGCTGGTGGAACGCGGCATCGCTCTCTGAGGAGGGCCATATACCTGGGTTTGGGCACTGCACATGCTAGCTCGGAGCAGCCCTGCTCGCCAATCACTTCGGTGCTTCTTTGCCGCAGATAGAATCACAGAACACCAGAACTGGCAGGGACCTCGCGCGGTCAAGTCCAGTCGCCTGCCCTCAGGTCAGGACCAAGCACCGTCTAAACCATCCCTGACAGGTGTCTGTCCAACCTGCTCTTGGACAGACACCTGTCAAGGATTCCACAGCCTCCCCAGGCAATTCATTCCAGTGCTCAACCACCCTGACAGGCAGGAAGTTTTTCCTAATGTCCAACCTCAACCTTCCTTGCTGCAGTTTAAGCCCATTGCTGCTTGATGTATCCTCAGAGGCCAAGGAGAACAATTTTTCTCCCTCCTCCTTGTAACACCCTTTTAGGTTCTTGCAAACTGCTGTCATGTCCCCCCTCCGTCTTCTCTTTTCCAGACTAAACAAGCTCAGTTCTTTCAGTCTTCCCTCCCAGCTCATGTCTTCTAGGCCTTTTATAATTTGTGTTGCTCTTCACTGGACCTTCTCCAATTTCTCCACCTCTTTCCTGAAATGTGGTGCCCAGAACTGGACACAATACTCCAACGGAGGCCTAATCAGCGCAGAGTAGAGCGGACGAATGACTTCTCGGGTCTTGCTCACCACACTCCTGTGAATGCCTCCCAGAATCACGTCGGCTTTTTCTGCAACAACATCTCCATCAGGGTCTGATGGCAGGGGCCACGATTAGCAGTGAGTCACTGCTGGGGCCTTGCTGGGCTAACTGCAGTGTGAAGTGCCCAAAGCCGGGCTGCCCCAAGCCTGCCCTCCCTACAGCTCCACGGCCCAGCACTGCGCCTGTCTTTTGCAGGGGCGGTTGCTAATCTCCACCCAGTGGCAGACACCCTCAGGGCGGGGGGGTCCGTCATTCAGGCTGTTCTCCCTGTGCCCAGGGAGGGTAGGCAGAGGGGCTGGCACGAAGAAGTAAGGGGCATGGCTCCCAATTCCCTGCAGAGTGAGGGACTCTGTTCCGCACCAGATGCGGGCTGGGGTGGGGCAGCTTGGAGTGTGCAAGAGAGAGCCAGGAATGCGGCCGCTCCTGCTGCCCGGGAGTGCAGCCCTCACTGCTCCTGCAGGCAGTTGGGGCTCAGCCCGGGGCGGGCAGGGGCAGTGTCACTGGAGCATGTGGCTCTGGGGTGGGTCCCTGTGTGGCCGTGAGGGGGACACTGAACTGTGAGGGGGTCTGCGTTTGTTGCTCAGTGGTTTCCCTATGGTGGCGGCTTCTCCTCCCAGAGAGGCCAGTCGTGGCTGCCTCTCCTCTTCCTCGCTCCCCTCCCCCTCGAACGACCGGCACTCACAGCTCTCTGCAATGTCTCTGCTCTGCTTGTCCGTGTTTGTGTGGGTTGTGCCCAGAGCCATCCTCAGCGAGGATACCCGTCAGTGGCTTTCTGCCCGCCCCTGGCGTCCTCTCCCCGATCCAGCGGCAGGGGTCGGTGCTGCAGCTGACTGGTTGGATCGTCTTGGTCCGCACAGGGCTTGTGGCCGCGTTGCTGTGTGCTGCTGCAGCCCAGAGGTGGCTGCATTCCAGTGCCATGCACGGCGCTGCAGAGGTGCGTCCCTGTGGGTGGTGGTAACGTTTCGCTCGCTTTCAGATTGAGTTGGAGGGACGGCGCACCATTAGCGACAAGCGGGCGTTGTTATGAGCAATAACATAACCGAGGCTCAACGAAAATAACCGTCCTGCCTTCTAATTGGCTCCCTCAGGGCGCTGGAGGAAACGGATTTGGCAGCCTTCCCATGGCTCTATTGCTTTTGGACTGTGTTTGAGGCAGACCCTCACCTCGTGCACATTGGCACCGTGGTCGGTGTGCACCAGCTGAGAATACGGCCCAAGGAGGCCGCTCCATGACGGCGTATGGAGGAAGCCGAGGTAGCCGAGACCTGGCTGCACCGGCTTTTAAAGCTGCCTACGATCCAAGGTGGATCAGACCTCGGCAGTGCGTGTTCTGTTGTTGCTGTCCTCCGGCAGGCTGCGGGGGGTTATCCAAGCACCGTTGCGAGGGTTGAAATTGGTTTTACTCTTCGGGCGGGGGGGATGCCACTTATCTGCCTGTTCTAATCACCGCTCACGCCATGCTGGTCTGACACTCGCAGACCCCTTTTCCTTGCTGCTTCAGCAGTAGCATCTCCGGCCCAGGAGATGAATTCTGAGAAGCAGGCCGTATGGATAACCCTCAGGCAAAAATGGGCCAGACCCATCCCTTCCCCTGTCTTCCGCTGACCCAGCTTTGCCAATCGGTGAGCTGCTCTGCCACTAGGTTTAGCTTCTGAAATTGAAGGAGAGGGTCTGGCGTGCCCTGCGCATTGTTCATGTGACCTTTGTCTTCCTACGCAAGAGCTCAGTCCATCGAGGTCAAAGGCACAGCTTTCGAGGAATGCAGCAAGGGGCTGTAGCCCATGGAGCTACTCCTAAGAGTCACTCGCAAAGATGGGAGCACATGCAAGCCCTGTAGGCTTGGCGGTGCAGTTTGCACGTGTGTTTTTAAAGCTCCTAGGTTAGCAGGACTCTCGCTCCGAAAACAATCCAGCTGAAATGATGGACGACGGTTCCTGTCAAACGCTGTTGATCTGTGCAAGGCACTGCATGCAGGGCATGGGGGAGAGGAAAAATGTTACAATGCAAAGAAGGGAGAGGCTAAAGGAGTGGAATAGACTCTTTCTCCCCTTCTGTAATGTGTCATCACTCCTGTTTCCTTAGCTGTAATTTACACCCAGGGATGGGTGTAAAGGATGCGGAATTTAGCAGGGCCATTGGGGATCGGTGTATTCTTGGTGCTGACTCACATGGCGTTTGTATAGTTCTGTAAAGTTGGGGTGCGTGAGGGAAATCTGCTCTTTGCCTTCTGATTCCAAATCACAGGGGCTGCCAGCAATATTTGTGACTTTCCTACCCCCCGCAGAAGTTTTACAACATGCACCAATTCGTACCACTAGGTGGCGGAGGGAAGCAGGTTTGCTTTGGGTTAGTGAAAACGTGACCTGTTTGCCGTGGTTTCAGGTTTGATTTGGTGAGATCACTGTTGTCTCTGGTGGTTTGCGGGGGTTATCCCTCCATCTTTCCGTTGTTCAGTGCGGCTATGTCGACACTGCAGAGGTTTTGAGCAAAAACTTGCGGAGTGTCCACACTGCAAGTGCGTTTTTGCGCAAGTAAATTTACAGTAAATCAGAAGAAGAGAGGAGTTTTTGCATAATAGCTATTCCTCTTTCTATGAGGAATAAGCCTTTTTGCGCAAGAGCTCTTGCACAAAAAGGTGTGTGGGGACAGGAAACGGGGTTTTTGCATAAAAACAGCCTACCGAAAAAAGCACAGGTGCCCTGCTGGCCATTGTGTGAATGGCTATCAGTGTTTTCTTGCGAGAGAGAGTCCATGGAGTGTGGATGTTCTCTTGCGCAAAAGCTCATCACTTTTCTGATGTGCTTTTGCAGTGTGGATGCTCTCTTGTGCAAGAAGTTTTTGTGGAAGATCTCTTCCACAAAAAGCTTGTGCAAGAAGCCTGTAGTATACACGTAGCCTGTTTGGCAGGACCGGCAGATGCTTTTTGCTGCCAGCTGAGAGTGATAGAAAAGCATCTAGGACAGGAGGACTTGAAAGAAGATGGCGGAGCTGCCCATCCGAATCTCCAGTGGGGGGGCACGTTTATTTGCAGAAGGAGAGCTGTAAAACTGGGGCTTCTGGAGTCTGCCGCCACACATTTCAGAGGCCTTGCCTGCACGTGCAAGTTGCACTGGTTGGATTCAAATCCAGTTTAAACCAATGCAGTGTGGACACTTACTTCACTTTAATGTAGCTGAATCCTGCTCCTGATCGGTTTAAGCTACCGCTGAAATAAGCGATTTTGGCTTAAGCTACACAATTGACGTGGCTGAAGTTTCATAGCTTAGTTTGGCTTTAGCCCTGCTGTGGAGACACGCCCTCAGGGTCCATCTACGCTGCAGGGCAAAAGCAGAATTAAGCTGCACAACTTGAGTGACATCACTTGCGTTGCTGAAGTTGAAATGGCTGAATTCGGCTTTCAGTGCTGTCTCCGCAGCAGGAAGTCGAAGGAAGAGTGTTCTTCCTCTGACTGCCCTTACTCTTGGTGAAATGAGGGTTACAGGAGTCGGAGTAAGAAGTCCTCCAGCTCAACAGTATTTTGACATTGTTGAAGTAATGGCTGGCAGTGGAGACGCACACTGTTATTTCAGCATATTCCGAAACGATGCCGCTGTGTAGACTTAGCCTAAGGTGTCTCAGGACTACTCATTGTTTCACCTGTTCATGGGAGCTCAGGAGGCCAGGAGAGGGCCTGATTCTGTAGTAAACCCTTCTGGGGCCCAGCATCTCTGCTCATGAGCTTGGCACTCCCCTTTTGCAGCTCTGTGAGATTTGGCTGTCCCTCCCCACAGAGTACCTAGACTCGTGGCCACCCCGTGACTCTCCCTGGCATCAGAGCGAAGAAGGGCTCATGCCACGATCGGCCCTGGCCGAGTTCAGCTCTGGGCAGGATCATGTTCCCTCGCATGCCGGAGCTGATGGGGCTGGCAAGGAATCCTTCATAGTTGCTGCTGACCATGCCTTGCGGGGCGGCGAGCCAGGCATTCCCCATGTCTTCTCAGGGCGGGGCGCTGTCCGCGGCGGACGCCCAGCGAGGCGCGATGACAGGGCTGAACGCACGCGGGGATTGCCAGGGCATTTGCGGGCAGGCCTGAGGGGGGAGTACACTAAATGCCACAGCCCTGTTATTTCAGGCCCAGGAGGGGAAGCGAGCCAAACCTGTCACAACCTCGGCCATTTTTTTTGTCCTCTGCAGAAATGGTTTGCTCTCACGCAAGAGTGCGTACCTGGATCGTAACTGCCCCAAGGGATCGAAAGGTACCCAGAATAGAGCCAATGGCAGAAGTTCTCCAACATTGGGTCCTGGAGCGGGGGTCCCCAATACGCAAAGCACCTGTATTGAAGGAGCACAGCCCCAGATTCCAATGCCACTCAGCTGATTAGCAGGGTACCCCACTGCCAGGCTTTGGTTTCAACTGGTGGTGCACATTTGCACATGCCTCGGTGCACATAGAAAAAATATTCCGCACATCGATGGAACAGATTAGAGGGAGCATTGCCTAGCCCCCCCCTTTGTAGAGCTCACCCAGCTCTTCGAGTGGTGGGGGAGGGAGAGATGGGCCAAACGCCAATTTTCAAAATGTAAGGTGAAGGCATCTTAAACCCAGTAAGCCTGGCGATGGATGCGCAGTTCAACAGGCTGTGTCTGCCTCTTGGTTCTTCCTAGACAGATCCCGACTGCATGTGGGTAGACGCTCCCAGAGCAGATGGAAAGCTAGCAAGCTTCTTGAGAAGTAGCAGCAATTTAGCGCTTTTCATTCGGACATCTCCTAGGGCTTCCAAAGGAATGTCGGTGTGCTCATCCCCAGTGAACACAGAGGGGTAAACTGAGGCACTGTGAACTGGCACCACTTGCCCCAAAGCACTCAGTGAGCCAGAGCAGAGGTGGGCTAACAACGCAAATCTCGTGACTCTTATGGGCAGCCTGCAATTAAAAACCTGGGGCTGCTGGCCTGTGCCAGCCAACTCAGACTCCCGGGGCTTGAGCTAAGAGGCTGTTTAATTGCAGTGTGTTCATTTGGGCTCAGACTGTAGCATGAGCTCTGGGCCCCTTCCACCTCCCAGTGTAGACACATTGCAAGTCTGTGCCTTAACCACTAGACCATCCTTCTCGTGTGTGTGTGTGTGTGTGTGTGTGTGTGTTGCGGGAAGAGCCCAGCTGTATAAGGGCTGGGGACAGAATTGCCAACGTGGACTACAGGGACTGCTCCCTATTTTCTCCCACCCCTGGGGTACACAGTGCCCCAAACTGGTAAGGGTGGGGGTAGGTCGAGGCTGCACCTTGTCATGCATTGACCAGCTGCATGGCGGGGGGTGGGCGCTGCAGGCCTGATTCTGCCCTGCCATGGACCTAGTGGTGCCAGTTACATCTGTGCCACGTGGGTGTCAGACGCTACAACCTGAGATGGGGGCAAGGGAACAATTCCCCCCCCCCATGTATGTTTTTAAAGTGCCCGGCATTGAGGGTGAAAATGAAGCTGATTTGTGAGTTTTCCACCCAACTCCTGTAGAGTGACTCACAAGTCCTCGCCTCCCTTTTCAATCAGCTCCGCCTAGCCCGGACTCCGGAATCAGCCTGGCCCATCAGATGCAATGAGGCAGCGGGAGCAGGCCAGCAGCTGGAGTTCGGAGAGGGAATGAGATCCATGATTCCGAGCGGCCTCTGGCTTTCCCTGGAGTCTCAACCTCTGCCCGACCTCGCTAGGCCCTGTGGATGGAGCAGAACACCCTGTGTGCCTGCTGGATGGTGCCGGATGCAAACTCCCCTCAGGCCAGGAGAAGGCAGAGGTCTATCAGCACTTTTATGCCCATTCTCCTGGCTCCTCTCCCAGTGATCAGTGCCCTTTTCTGCAGAGGGTGGGGCCCGGGGCCTACGAGTGTTCCAGGAAGACCCAGGAAACCCAAACAAGGCTCAGGGCCCCGTGGCACTGGGCGCTGGAGAGGTGAGCAGCAAAGACAAACAGCCCTGTCCTAGAGACCTCACCATCCACCTGTCACCTGGGATGCTAGAGGTGACCCGAGCAGGCCAATGGGATGGAGTGAGCTGGGAGGCTGTGCGGATAAGACGACCAAGCGTTTAGCAGCAAAGCAGGAATCCCAACCCACTCAATGCCGGAGAGGAGCAAGCCATCCACGTCTCAGCAGAGGGAGGTTTGAAGGGAGAATTTAAGAGGAGAAGGTGCTGGCTTTACAAATGTTCATGGGGAGCTTTTCCCATGCATGGGAGCAAGCATGGAAGTGTCCGAGGCTATGTCTAGACGGCAGGCTTCTTTTGGAAGCTTTTCTGGAAGAGATCTTCTGAAAAAACTTCTTCCGAAAGAGAGTGTCTGCACACACAAGCACATCAAAAAAGCGATCTGCTTTTTCGAAAGATAGCGTCCACAGTGTGGATGCTATCTCCCATTTCAGCTGTGATTACTATGGATGGAGTGGCCAGCAGGGCACCTGTGCTTTTTCCTCTTTCCTCTTCTTGCGAAAGAACTCCCTCTTCCCCGTCCACGCGTGCCTTTTTCTGAAAGAGCTCTTTTGGAAAAGGGTTTCTTCCTTGGTGATCCTCATTCTACAATGTCGGAAAAACCCCTTTGTTCATTCAAAAGAACATGATTGCAGTGATGATATAATTGAAGTTTTTTCAAAAAAACAGTGTTTTTTCCGGGAAAAAACCTCTGTAGTGTAGACATACCCAAAGGGGAAAGGGACAAAAGCCCAAAATGCTAAATATATCAACCTCAGAAAGGGAGCTGCCTCTAGAGTAGAATGCTGGAGCAGCCCTCTGTAAATATGGTAGGTGACCAGACTGGCTTACCGGGGAAATCCTTGGCGAGCTTAAACACAAAAAGGAAGCTTACAAGAAGTGGAAACTTGGATGGATGACTTGGGAGGAGTATAAATATATTGCTTGAGAATGCAGGGGAGTGATGAGGAAGGTGAAAGCGCAATTGGAATTGCAGCTGGCAAGGGATGGGAAGTGGAATAAGAGAGGTTTCTCCAGGCATGTTAGCAATAAGAGGGTGATCAGGGATGGTGTGGGGCCCTTACTGGATGAGGGAGGTAACCTAGTGACAGATGATGTGGGAAAAGCTGAAGTACTCAATGCTTTCTTTGGGAGCTGACCTTGTCTGTGAAGACAGAGGCAGACTACTGCACTAGACAATGCAGTATGGGAAGGAGGTGGGCAGCCCTCGGTGGAGAAAGAACAGCTAAAGAACTATTTAGAAAAGCTGGACATACACAAATCCATGGGTCCGAATTTAATGCATCCGAGGGTACTGAGGGAGTTGGCAAATGTCATTGTAGAGCCTTTGGCCATTATCTTTGAAAACTCATGGAGATCAGGAGAGGTCCCAGGTGATTGGAAAAAGGCAAATGTAGCGCCCATCTTTAAAAAAGGGAAGAAGGACAATCCAGGGAACTACAGACCAGTCAGCCTTACCTCAGTCCCTGGAAAAGTCATGGAGGGGATCCTCAAGGAATCCATTTTGAAGCACTTGGAAGAGGGAAAAGTGATCAGGAATAGTCAACATGGATTCACCAAGGGCCAGTCATGCCTGACCAATCTGATTAGCTTCTACAATGAGGTAACTGGCTCTGTGGAGTGGGAAAGTCAGTGGATGCGATATACATTGATTTTAGCAAAGCTTTTGATTCGGTCTCCCACAGTATTCTTGCCAGCAAGTTAAGGGAGTATGGATTGGATAAATAGACTGTAAAGTAGATAGAAAGCTGGCTAGATTGTCGGGCCCAACGGGTAGTGATCAATGGCTCGATGTCAGGTTGGCGGTCAGTTTCAAGGGTCGGTTCTAGGGCCGGTTTTGTTCAACATCTTTATTAATGATCTGGATGAGGGGATGGATTGCACCCTCAGCAAGTTTGCGGCAGACACTAAGCTGGGGGAGAGGTAGATAGGCTGGAGGGCAAGGATAGGGTCCAGAGTGACCTAGACAAATGGGAGGATTGGGCCAAAAGAAATCTGATGAGATTCAACAAGGACAAGTGCAGGGGTTGGTCCTGCTTTGGGTAGGGGGTTGGACTCAATGACTCCTTAGGTCTCTTTTAGCCCTGGGATTCTGTGATTCATGGTGCCAATCCCCCTGTCACCAGCCAGTGTCATGTTGTAAACCTCAGCTGAGATCATGGGCTGAATGAGCCGCGATGCCTGGACCTCCTCCCAGTGCTAGAGGAGGTCCCTGCACAACAGGGTGGGAGATTCCTGTTGAGGGTTGTAGGGGGCGGGGATAGCCACTCGTGGTGCATGTGGCATGGCTAACTGGAGAATCTAGGGTCTGAACTCCAAAACGATTGATCTTGCTTTGATTTCCCCCAAAAGCTTGTGTCCAACTCTTCCCCCCACCTCTGAGTGAGTGTGAGAGCGGAGGAGGAGGTGGCATTTGTCAACTGGTCAACCCAGGACTTTCCTGAGCAATGTTCGGCTGGTTGTGCCTTACACTGGGAATACCACTGTAAGGTTGGTATCGCCTTCCCTGGAAGACCAGCGGAGAAGTTGAAGGATGCCAACCTCCCAAATGCAGACCTCATTGAGGACCCAGCTACGCAACTACGTGGCTCGTGAGTCTCACGGAAAAGATGGTCCGCGAGGAAGCCCATCCTGCAGCCGATGCACCTAGTGGCCCCGTCAGTGGGGAGCGAGATGCGGGGCTCTCCGGGGCTGCAGAAATGGACTTCAGAACTGTGGAACACCCAGTCACGGGTCCCCACGGGCAGACGTCCGCCAACCCCTCTGTGCCATCAGTGGAGCTGCCCGCCCCGCCTTGGACATCTAACGAGCTGCGTTTAAGCCACATGAAAGAAGAAGATTGGTAGGAGGGAGTGAGTGAGAGGGTAGTGAGAGTGAGGCTATAAGTATGTGCAGCAGCTGATGTAATAAAAAACTGTTCCCCTGAGTTTCTCCTGGGTGGCCGAGGGAAACCCTTTCCAAAATCCCTGTTTGATTTCTCAGGGCAGGTCCACACAGAATTGACCTTTCTCTTTCATGCAACACCACAATCCACTCAGCGAAGGGTTCCTTCCCTCTTGGCTGAGGGGGAGGAGGAAGGGTGACGGCCCTGAGGAGAATTCCTGTTTTCTGTCTGAAGGAGGGGGAGAGTCCTGCCCAAGCTACTCAGCTGCACTCCAGCCAAAGTTCCCTGTAAGTTTTACGACTGACGCCCAGCGTGTCCAGGCTGGTTGCAGGGGCTGAGGGCATACGTGTGGAATTTTTGTGGCTCCTTGCTATTGTTCTAATGAAAAGGAGCCCAGCCACACAATAAAAAGGAAGCTTTACAGTGCCCACGCCCACATGGAGTTGAATGCTTTGGGCATGAGTTTCATGAACATAGGCGCTGATGTCGACGGCCCTGTTTGAAAGCATTTCTAACGGAGGAGCAACTGTAACAGTTTCTTTCCCCCCGACCATACAACGACCTGGAAGGGAGGTGATGGAATCTCCATCACTAGAGGTTTTTAAGTCTCGGCTTGACAAAGCCCTGGCTTGGTTGATTTAGTTGGGGGTGGTCCTGCCTTGGGCAGGGGGATGGACTTGATGACTCCTGAGGTCTCTTCCAGCTCTATGATCTGTTAGGGAAGATGGAACCTATTGGATCGTGGTCCAGATTTGGTTTGAATCTAGCCAACGTTCTATCCATCTGAGGGTTTCCCAGTGCCCTGGGTGAAATGAATGAGGTAGAGTAATTCCTAGAGAGGCTGCATAACCTAGTATCCAGTACACCAGCCTGGGTCCCACCTCAGTCAGTGGGTAACCATGGTGAATCGGTTAGCCTCTCTGTTTCCCTTCTCACTCTCTGGGTATGTCCCCACAGGTGCTGGGAGCTGTGATTTCTAGTGCAGGTGGGCAGACACGCATACACATGTGCACACTCACACACACACGTGCTAGCTCTGCTCCTGCCAGTGCCTAACACACACACCTTAATTTTAGCTATTAAATGTAAACGTTGCGCATTGTTTAATCTCACAACTAAAGGCCTTTTGATCTTCAATTTTATGTATATGGCCTAAAAGGGGGTCCATGTGAATTGCCGTTTTTCTGTTGTCTAGAAGAATGCAATAAGAGGAACATGTGACAGATTGTTGCATCTAATGTTCTAGCCTGCACCTGTGTTTAGTGGGAAGATAGAGATGAGTCTGTGAAGAAGCTTGAGATCTGCTTTAAGAAACCACAAAAAAGATTGTTTGGCTCTTGAACTGTTTGGACTCTCTTCTTTTGCTTATAGAAATTAAGCTTCTGACAAACAGAGGCTAGGGACACCATCCCTGCCCATCCTGGCTAATAGCCATTGATGGACCTAACCTCTATGAAATGATCTAGCTGGTTTTTGAACCCTGTTAAAGTCCTGGCCATCATAACATCCTCTGGCAAGAAGTTCCACAGGTTGACTGTAAATAAATACTTCCTTTGATTTGCTTTAAACCTACTACCTATGAATTACATTTGGTGACCCCAAGTTCTTGTGTTATGAGGAGTAAATGACACTTTACTTTCTCCACACCTGTCATGATTTTATAGCCCTCTATCATATCCCATCTTAGACATCTCTTTTCCAAGCTGAAAAGTCTCAGCTTTATTAATCTCTCCTCACGTGGTTGTACCTTTCCCAATTCTAACATGGCTATTTCAAGGTGGAGTGACGAGATCTGCGTGTATTATTGAAGGCCCGGGTGTACCGTGGATGTATAGAGAGGTGATATATTTTCTGTCTTGTTAGCTATTTCTTTCCTAATAAACCCCAACATTCTGATTGCTTGTTGGACTGCAGCTGCCCACGGAGTGGGTGTTTTCAGAGAACTTTCCACAGTGACTCCAAGATCTCTCTCGAGAGGTGACACTCAAGGTTTTTTCTTTTGTTTCAGGTGCCTGCACCTTAGGTGACAGGTCACATTTTCACACCTTCCTCCAACCAGGAGGCTTAGAAAATTACCTATTTGAAAAGAAAGCTGAGATTATTGTGGTGTGACGTGACTCCTGGAGCAAGGCTTGAAACAAGACACCTAGTGCCACGAGACTTGTGATAAAATCGCACTGCATACTGTAGGAGTTCATCCTGGCCAGGCCAGGAGGTAATCTCACGAGGAGACCAGCTATTTCCCTTTTCTCATTTCTTCGGTTTGTGACTCTCGCTGTATTATTGCATCTAGGGAGGCAGCATTAGCTAGTGGTTAGAGTGGTGAGTTGGCTTCACATGGCCTGACTTCTTTTCTCAGCTCTGCCACTGAGTCATGGCCTGACCTTGGGTGAATCGCTTCATTTCCCTGGGGCTCAGTTTCATCATGTGTAAAATGGGGCTAGCGGTTACCTATTGGGTTGTGAGGGTATATCAATTCTTGGTGTTGTTAAAGGAATGGTCACCACCTTCCATTGATTTGATTGGACTTGGGATAAGATCTTGAATTCAGAGCAGTCAATGATGGGAGAACGTTTTGTTTTCCGAAACTCCTGGAGGGTTTGAAATACACACGAACAAACCTCAAACATCACAACCTCCAGATTATTTACAGCTGTGGGAAATAGGCTGAACTTGCCAATGACAAGGTATTGGAGAGCAGAGCACAAATTGTTTTCTTCTTCAGGACAGTGCTGTGGGTTTGTCAAATGCCCGTGACAGCTGCCGAGGCTGGAGTTATTCCGCGGCTCTGGGGCAGGAGAGGGTAGGACTGGGAGCAGGGGTTGGTCTTAATGCACTGTTCTCATCTCATTTCCGTTGCTGGGTTCAGGAGGCCTTTGCCCACCACCTTGGGGATGAGAGTTCACCAGTTGGCTGATGTCATTCGTCAACATGAGTGGCGCCCTTAAAATCTGAAAGGGTTAAAGGCGGTTTGTGCGGGGTGAGCCGAGCCCGCTGCTGTCTTCTGTTACTCAGAGTGGGTGGCTGAGGCAGTGACACTCATCCTGCCTGGGGCTGTGATCTCACAGCCACGCAGGGTAGGGCCTGGTTACCAGGTCAGGAGACCTGCAAGGAAAAGTCGGTTGCTACAGTCAGTGGGACTGTATGATTTGGGAGGTGGGGCTGTTCCCTCCAAATAAAGCTTAGAGAGTGGTCCCAGGGGGTGGGGAGGAGGTCAGGAGGGGCTGTAACATGGTGTGATGCACTGGCATGGCGCCTCCTGCTGGTCACTTGAGAACTAGCTCCGTTCAGCCCTGGAGTGCCCCCTTCCGGCCGGTGTCTCGCCTGTTATCCTCCATCACTTTGTGTTAGGACCCCAGATTGCAGCACCCTCCCTGCTGGGTACTGCCGTGCCTCAGTGTCCCCATACTCTGGGGTCCTCCCCCTCAGGGAACCCCCAACCCCTCTATGCCCACCTTGTCTCAGTGACCCACGGCCAGGCGGCATCTAGCCCCTCCCTCAGGGGCACACTGCAGCCTGCCATGGCCACTCCTCATTGGTAAGGGGGTGCGGACCTGCTGCCTTCTGCTGCCCTGGCTGCCTCCTTAGTACCCTCAGGCCACTATCACTGGGCTTCAGCCGGGGGCTACTCGGGCTGGAGCTCTCATGGCCCACCCTGCCTTTCCCAGCACTGCTCTGTCCGTGGCACCCTGGTGAGCAGGCAGCTGGATCCTTCTCCCCCCAGGGCTGGAGTGAGAGTGTGCCCCGCCTGGCCAGCCCTCTCTTTTATACAGCCCTCGTGTGCTCTGATTGGCTGCCGCAAGGGTTCTTGTGATTGGCCCCCTAGCAACAGCCCCCTCCCAGGGCTGTTTTAACCCTTTCTTTGCCTGGCGCGGCATGACCACACTACAACATAGGGTCATCACCTTTCGGAAGAGAGGCAAAACCAGTGGCCTGGCTGCTTGACATAGCACTCGCAGGCACAGGGAATGAGCCAAAGGCGGCCAGCGAGACGTGCAGCCTGCAGAGTCGATCCCCTCAGTGGTTTCCCACGGGCACAGAGCCTGCGTTCCGCCTTGCTTGCTCTCCCTCTCGGCTTGCCACACAGCGTTGCCCGTCGCGGCTGGGCGACTGTGGCCTGCCGCCTGTAGAAAAGGGCGTACGTGCCAGGTGTTGCCTAAGCGTGCGGCCGCTGGCTGTCCTGAGGGCATTTCTGGCAAAGCCTGAGTGAGAACCACTTGGTATCGAGCCGTGTGTATACGAACAGGTGCCCTGGGACGATCAGCAAGTTCCATGCAGTCCTGGGTTCATCCGCGTCTCCTGGTGCTCTGGAGACAAACGTAACGGGGAGGCAGCCAGGGCCGTGGGCTGCTCCTTGTGCCCTGCGGATGCAGACAGGATCTCATCAGCCTGCCAGGACTCAGATACCAGCTGGGGTCTCTCGGGGAGGAGACCCAGAGAACTCCGGTTTTCAGGGCCCGCTGGTGCAGCAGACAGCCGTCCCCATGGGATACAGGGCAGCAGGCGGCAGGATGCCAAGCTCATGAGTACTGTGGAGGGATGGGAAAGGAGAGAGAATTGGCACCCAGGGAGGGAGTGGGGGGTATTCTAGGCAGAGGGGGCCACAGGGAGGCGGTCCTGGGAACAAGCTACTGATAAGGCAATGAGGGGGGGAAGGGGGATCCCTTAGTGGAGTAAGGAGGGTGGGGAGCAATGTTCCCTGTAAGCTGAGCACGTGGGCAGCCACCCAGGAGAGATTATGGGTGGCCGCCAAAGTGCTGCCCAAGTGCTCAGCCGGCAGTGTGTGTTTCTACTGGTGGTGCACATCCACACATTCCTCAGTGCACATAACAAAACTTATTCCACACACAGTTGGAAAACTGGGAGGGCCCATTGGTGGGGAGTAGTGCTAAGACATGCGCCTGGGTGGTGGATAGGCTGGGAGAGAGGTGCAGGCACGGATATGGTCCACTCGGGATTTCATGTCAGGATGGGCAGCAGGGGGCAGAGTAAAGAGGGAATTAGAACGGAGAAGGAAACGGAGCCCAGCATGGCCCGGGCGCTCTCCTTCTGGGTGAGTGAGCTCCAGGATGCGAGGCAGGCTGCCTACTCCCAGCGCAGATGCTTGTGAGTCCCATTAGATCGATCTTTATCTTCCTCTACAACAAAGCCTTCTGAGAGCATGACTCACCCCTCCCCGGCAAAGCCTCTTCTTATACCCCGCTTTTAATGCGCCCTTCCTGGGCTGTGGGGGAAGCCTTGTAAATAGTGCTGCTCAGGGTGTAATTATCATTCTTCCAGGCCGTGTGGGATTAAGGGCGTCACCTCACCTCCCGTCCCTTGGGGGCATATTGCCCAACAGCGAGGAGTCAGTGCGGTCTAGGCCCAATTAAGTGCAGCAAAGAAGAAAGGATTTGAACCACAGACTGTCCAGCTCCCGGGGAGACCATTTCCTCAAAGCCGGGCCATGGAGACGGCATCACAGGCCCTACGAGCAGGGGGTTTCAAGCGATTTCTCTCACGCCCCAGTTGGAGAAAGTTGCTGCTGCCCATGACCCAACATATCTTTTGACTAGAGCATGGTCTGCGGGGTGGGGCTGGGAATGAGGGGTTGGGTGCAGGGGATTGGGGTGCCGGGTTAGGCAGGGGTTTATCTCCAGCGACTCAGTCAGCAGAGCAGCGGGGAGTCTAAGGCTGCTTCCCGCCCGCCCTGGCACCTCAGACCACGCTGGGCCCCGGCAGCAGGTCTGAGTCCGAGGCAGATGGGCGCATGGGGCTTGGTGCGCTGCTCTCACATGCACCGTCCTCCCCAGCTCCCATTGGCCGGAAACCAGCCAATGGGAATGTAGAGCTGGAGCTCAGGGACAGGGCAGTGTATGGAGCCCTGTAGCCCCCTGCCTAGGGGCTGGACCCACTACTGGCTACTTCTGAGGTGCACTGCGGTCGGGAAACAACCCCCTCTAGTCACCTGGTCCCACTTCAGCAAAGTGACCCAGCGCCTGGTATTTTGGGTCATGCTCCGTGCTTTGAAAGAGGATCAGGCTGAGGGATGGGGGGTACTAAATAGATGTGGGTAAGGAATCGGCTGTAGACACCCACTTCTGCTTACAGTGCACAATTCTGTGACTCTCCGCTGGTTTCCCTGATGCGTCCTTTTGCCCGCTGATCTCATCCTTTGATCCGGGGATTGCCCACGGGATTAGCCTCAGGTGGAGTTTGTCATGGATGGAAGGGACTTGTGCAATGCTCTGGCCTGGCCTCCTACTTAATACAGCCCAGAGACAGTCGCTCAGGGACTGCTGCCAGCAGCCCCGTCCTGTGTGACTGAGTGTCTCCTTTAGACAGACATGCGGTCTCCATCTAAGCCTCCACATGGCAAAGAATCCACCACATGCCTGGGGCGGCTGTACCAGTGGTTAATTACCCAGGCTGTTAAACATGGGCCCCTTCGCTTCAGCTTGAATTTGTCTAGCATCAGCTCCCAGCCCCTGGTTCCAAGTCTGCTGGTTTAAAGAGCCCTCTGCTAGCAGATGTGCTCATGGCCTAGGCCTGGAGACAGGCCAGCTGCGTGTTGCCATCTCAACCCCTGGGGCTCTAAACGTCCCTGAGGTTCCTCACCCCGCTGACTGCCGGAGTCAGCAAATAGTTAACCTGTCTGAGCCCCAGGCCTCCCAGCGGTCTGGTTGCAAGCCAGGTGAGCAAAGAGCAGATAAAGGCAGCACCTGCCGATGGGTTTGGAACAGCCTGGGGGCCTCGCGAGCATGTAAACACGCTCTGAAACTATGACCGGCTGACTTGGTGCCAGCGTCTTCTGGGCTCCTGTCATGGAAAATATCCCGGCTGAGGTCATTTCGGTGAGCAGAAAACCAGCATTTAATACCCAGGCAGCCGTGCCAACGCGCTGCTTCCTTTGTGTCGATCAGCCCACAATGGGGGGCGGGAGGAGGGGAGCAGGTCGTGTTGCCAAGATCTTTGTGTTACTGGGGAGGGTTTAAATTTGTTGTTTCTTCTTCCTTCCGAATGCACATTTCTGCTCCAGTTGGCTGTGTGCGCTCCTTTTGGCCCCAGGGGTGCAGCCCCCCTTCTGAGCAAGAACCAAACATGTGGGCTGCCTTGTAAAGCAGCATGCGCTGCCCCAGGCTGTGTTGGTAATTCCTGGGCTAAGCCCGGAGATGAGCAGGAGAGAGGCACCTAGCCACGGAAGCTGCCATTTCCCTCCCTCCGCCAGTTACGCTGCTGCTGCTGGCGTCAGCGAATGATGAAACATTTCCATTTGCGATGGGTTGGTTTGTTTGTGCAGGGCGGCGGGCGAAGGACCAAGAGATCCAAGGAGAGCGAGGTGGGCTAGTCACTGGCTTCCTTGTGGACTGAATGACTTCTTTGCTACCTGCACCCCAAGGAGGGAGAAACAACATGGCTTCAGAGCAGTCTCCAGTGCCGCTGGCCCTTTGATCAGCGGAATGTGTTCCTGTGGGCATAGTGCTGTTGCTTTTGAGCGTGATCATTCTAGCAACTTCTTTCATGTTTGCCCAGAACTTCCCTGCCCTTGGTTTGCATCCAGAGAGGAATCCAGAAGGCTGAATCTGCACGTGACATTAAGGGAAGAGGAAAGAGGCTCTGGCAAAGCAGAAGCAGATGGAAGCATCCTGAGCCATAGAATCACAGAATCCTAGGGCGGGAAGAGACATCAGGAGCCATCGAGTCCAGCCCCCTGCCCAAAGCAGGACCAACCCCAACTCAATCATCTCAGCCAGGGCTTGGTCAAGCCAGGACTTCAAACCTCTAGGGATGGAGATTCCACCCCCTCCCGAGGGAACCCATCAAGTGCTTCACCACCCGCCTTGGGAAATAGTTTGTCCTAATATCCAACCTAGACCTTCCCTCCCGGCCCCCCACTGCAACGTGAGACCATTGCTCCTCGTTCTGCTATTCGTCACCACTATGAAGAGCCTCTCTCCAGCCTCTTTGGAATTTGGAAGTTGAAGGCTGCTCTCAAATCCCCCCTCACTCTTCTCTTCTGCAGACTAAAGCCCAAATCCCTCAGCCTCTCCTCGTAGGTCGTGTGCTCCAGCCCTCAAATCAGTCCCTGTCATGTAGATGTCTCCTGCCACATACAACAGCACAGAGCGCGAGAGCCTCCTGCCCCGGGGTAATGAAAGGGAGAAGCACAGTTCCTCTGTACATCCGCACATACATTTGCAGTGCAGGGAACCATGGTGTGAAACCACAGACAGAATTTGCCATTTAAAACCCAGCTCGCCCCACTTTTTGGGATGGGGAAATGAACCTCTGTCTCTCCAGGATCCACACCGTTTTCCGATTGCCCCATTTGGAGGCCCCTGAATCTCCATCAGGGACTGCAGCTTACTCATCGCAGTTAGAGTTTGTAGTTCAGATGAGACACTTGAGTGGTGACTCTGTCGCACCGCAACCCGCAACTCAGGACAAAGATGGCAATTGGCACTCATCGCAATCTCGGGCAGGAGTTTGGTTGTGGTCATGTCCTGCCCACGGAGATTCTCCTTTAGTTCAGGGTGGTGAAGATAGAGCCAGAAAGTGGTAAATTCTGTGCCGGGCCTACCACTGGGATGACTGTTCGTTAGCTGGGATTCTGCCATTGGGAGCGGTTCACTCCGCCACCATGAGCGTGTGGACTGTTAGGCTCACATTTGCAAAGCTTTCTGCAGGATTTGGAGTCCTTCTTCCCGTTAGCTTTAAAAGTTTGGATTCCCCATTCCCAGTAACCACTTAACTGTTTTGGATGTGGCTGCTTATCCCGTATACATCTCTGCAGCAGAAAAGATTACTCCTGTTTCTCTTCTGGACTGAGACATGAGTTCAGACATCAAAATTCAGACAAAACGGCGGCATAGCGCAGCTCCATGTTCTGTACAGTACTGTCATTATGAAGCTGACACTGTGCTGTAGGTGAGGGTCCTTGGAACCCTGCTTACAAACCTAAGTTGGGAGCTGACCTGGCAAGAGACACTGGCAAATGTACATCCCTTTTGGATAGAATGAAATTTGCATGCAAATTGACATGCACAGCAGCTAATATTCCATGGTGCAAGATCTCTGAATGGACGGAAGCCTGATTACTACTCACAGTCAACCTGTGGAACTCCTTGCCAGAGGAAGTTGTGAAGACCAAGACTTTAACAGGGTTCAAAAAAAGAACTAGATAAATTCATGGAGGTTAGGTCCATCAATGGCTGTTAGCCAGGATGGGCAGGAATGATGCCTCTAGCCTCTGTTTGTCAGAGGCTGGGAATGGGTAACAGAGGAGGGATCACTTGATGATTCCCTGTTCTGTTCATTCCTGCTGGGGCACCTGGCATTGGCCACTGTCGGCAGTCAGGACACTAGGCTGGATGGACCTTTGGTCTGATCCATTATGGCCGCTCTTATGTTCTTATGCTCCATTAATTACACACATGTAAAATATTCACTGTGCTTGGATTTTGTTGCCAAGCTGGGGAGTGGGGAAAAATGCTGTATAGGGAGATAAAAGTATCAGGGTTGAAGGACGAAGGGAGGAGCTGGACGTACTCTCAGAAATCTTTCCCTTTTTTACAACTTTTTAAAGAAAGCTCTACAATCTTCAGATATAAAGAGGATTAGGTGCAGAAATCATTGGGTTTCAGATTTCTGATGTAATTGCCCAAAGTCTGAAAACACCTCCGCTAGCTGTGCCAAGACTCTGGTGTATTTTGCAGCGTGAACCCTCTCCAAATAAAGCCTGGGACCAGACATTTTTTTTACATCGTAGTAAATGCACAAACCACAATAACATCCCCAAAGGGGCTGCACTCTTAAGTAGAGAGCTAGGATTCCTAAACACAGGAAGCTCCGAGGCATTGCGGTGGCACTGCAAGTAGGTACTAGCTTTTCTTTCCCGAAAGCCCTGGTTTTAATTATAGATGAACAAAAAGCCCTTCGCCTGTCCTGGGCTGGTTTCAGAGGGTTAGGACAATAGGACTTCCGGTGCCATTACCTACAGATTGCATTGGCAGTGAACACCTATAAGGGATTGGGCTAAAAAGGGCCGGCTTAATTGCTGAATGAAACCACAAACTCCATTTTGGAATGATCGGTATTGCAGATGGAGTCGGGGGAACTTTGCATTGTGGGCCCGCTTTGGGGTCTGCACAGAGCTCCGCTCCAGCTGGGGGCTGGTGATGTTGTCCTGGATAGGAAGGAGATGCCCTGGGCTCATTGTTCTTACACCAGGGCATCTACAAATAATGGGCCTGATTGAGTGAGGTACCAGCTTCCACTGACACGCTTGGAAAGGGGCTGTCCCCCAACTGGGAACTGGGGCCTGCCAACCCACTCCTGGCCTCCAGACGGTGCCTAACTGGGTGGTGTGCCCCCCCCCCCATTAAGGGCTGCTGGGCTGGAGTTAGCCAGTTCTCCTTGCCGCTGAGGCATCTGGAGTGGATCGGGTAATTCCCTAGCAAGGGCAGCTGGTGACTGCACTGAAGGGGGAAGCTTAGGAAACTGCAGGAAGTCAGACCCTGGTACCAGAAGGGGCTGGAGACATGAAGCTCTTGCCCTCTGGGGATCTGGTCTGCCAAGGCAGGAAAGGCCCAGGTGGGAAGACGTGGGAGTGGGGTGAATTGGAGAGTGTTAGGAGTAGCGGCGCCAATAGCCACCACAGGCCCCTGGGCAAGGTGGGGCACTGTGGCTCTGGGTCCCTGGAAGGGGCGGGGCCTCACGTGGAAGGGGCGGGGCTGGGGCAGCCAGCCCTGTGAGCCGCCCGGAGTGTGATGTGCACCCACAGTCCTCAGAGGTGCACACTGTGGTGCTCCGGTGGTGATTTAAAGGGCCCAGGGCTCCGACTGCTGCTGCTGCCTGCTGAGGGAGGAATTGTCAGCAGGCACTGCAGAGGCACCGCTGGCCAAGAGAGGGGTGCAGAGGGGGCGGCTGGCCCCGACTGCAGTGCACATCCCATTCGTATCCCTACGGGCCCTGCTTCAGCAAAGCGTTTAAGCGCATTATTAACTTTAAGTACATGCTTTGACCGCAGGCCTGTGCTTAAATGCCTCGGCATATAAAACCAGATCTCTAATTAACACGCCCGCGCGGCTCGCCACCGGACTGCACTAGCCAAACGCTGGGGGAACGCCAGAAACTTCAGCTCAGATGCAAGGGGTGGTTTTCGGCTGTTTTAGTTTTGCAAAACAAGGCGTTGCAAATCCTGGCATCTGAGAGCATTAGGGTGACTGCTTCGGTGTGGGGGCATCGTTTTTTTGCCTTACCTCCCGATTTGCCCAAGAGGAGCAAACGATTACCAGGACGTGTGTTCTGAAAGCTAATCGTTGACCCTGACCAATGATTCTCAGCGCTGGGCGCCCTTATGTTATAAACAGAGACAATAGGGGAGAAGAAAATGGGCAAACCGCTTCTCACTGCGCTGAAGTGTAGTGAAGTCGGGGGGCTTTTTGGAAGCATGCAGCAGAAACCGTTAAGTCTCTTGTTTGGGACTGTCCCCCCCAGATATCACCTCTCAGGGGTGATTAGAACGCAGGGTTTTCTGACTCCTACAAAGACTTAGGACCCAACTGTGCATGGTGGGGTCTACAAACCTAGCGAGTTTGCCACGTAAAGGAACCCCCCAGGCACCAGGACTGGGCAATGTTAAAAACTTCTTAGGGACTTGGGTTGTTCATATCATGCCTTTTGACCCTCTGATTCAGCGATTCCAAGGCCAGAAGGGACCACTGTGATCACACTGTCTGCTTTCCTGTAGAACACTGGCCCGGCGACCTGCCCCACAGTAATCCCTAGAGCAGGGAAATATCCACATTTAATTTAGAAATTGTCAGTGATGCAGAATCCACCAGGACCCTGGGTAAATGGGTCCCCTGGTTACTTGCTCTCCTTGTCCAAAATGAACGCCTTATTCTCAGTCTGCCTTTGTCTGGCTTGAACTCCCAGCCGCAGGAGTGTGTTAGACCTTTCTCAGCTCACGGGAAGAACCCATCACTACATATTTGTTCCTCAGGTAGCTACGATAGCCTGTGATCAAATCACCCCTTAGCCAGAATATCGACCTGTGCCAGTGGTTGCTAGTCCTTCTGTTATGAGCAGCCCCGTATAATATGCCATTCTCTGTCTGCATTGCTCATTCTCTAGGAGGGAGGGAGAAGGCCTGCGAATCTACTGGGACAACCTGAAGGAGCCGTCTGTCCTGTCCCGTTGGAACCCATGGGCCGTGGATATCCCTTATGCAACTTTCACAGAGCATCCGGTGAAGGGCAGCAGTGAAGGGTTCTGTGCCATCTGCCAGGTATGGAGCAGGAGTTCTCTGGATGGCAGGGGAAAGGCTGTGGAGGTGGAAGGCATGTTTGTCTGGGGCCTCCATTTCTTAACTGTCCCCCTTTTTTAAGCTTGCCTTCAGTAATAGCCATACACTGCAGTGCTATCCCGCGTCTTCCCAGCACGCCCATTATTTCGAAATATGACGGGCTCACTAGTCCGACGTCCCTGTAACCCTCATTCCATGAGGAGGAAGGGACGGTTTGGAACAGTGGGTTATTTTGAAATTTGGCGCTGGGGAGAGCGTGCCAGAGTATGAAATATGCTATTTTGAAATTGACTCGAAGGACGCTATGCTACGCCAGTTGTGTAACTTATTTCTAGCTCCGGGTGCAGAGTAAACGCACCCTGTTGATTTACTGTCGAAAATCAACAGTATGTTGCAGTATGGACAAAACTGGAGTTTTTTCGGAAAAACACCTGTTTTTCCGAAAAAACTCTGCAGTGTAGACATAGCCCCTGACAGGAAGTTTTTCCTAATGTCCAACCTAAACTTCCCTTGTTTCAGTTTAAGCCCATTGCTTCTTGTCCTATCCTCAGAGGCCAAGGAGAACAATTTTTCTCCCTCTTCCTTGTACCACCCTTTTAGATACTTGAAAACTGCTATCCTGTCCGCTCTCAGTCTTTTCTTTTCTAAATCAAACAAGCACCGTTCTTTCCGTATTCCCTCATAGCTCATGTTCTTTTGACCTTTCATCATTTTTGTTGCTCTTCTCTGGATCTTCTCCAGTTTTTCCACAACTTTCTTAAAATGTGGTGCCCAGAACTGGACACAATACTCCAGTTGAGGCCTAATCAGCGCAGAGTAGAGCGGAAGAATGACTTCTCGTGTCTTGCTCACAACACTCCTGTTCATGCCTCCCAGAATCATGTTTGCTTTTTTTGCAACAGCGTCACACTGTTGACTCCTATTTAGCTTGTGGTCCACTATGACCCCTAGATCCCTTTCTGCAGTGCTGAGGGTTGCCAGATGGTTTCAACAAAAATACTGTACACTCTTGACATTACATCACAATCTACATTACATCTTATTTAGAAAATACTGGACATTTATATTTTCTCAATTTGTTTCCCGAACAGAAAGCTCAAATACTGGACTGTCCGGTTCAAAACTGGACACCTAGCAACCCTAGCAGTGCTCCTTCCTAGACAGTCGCTTCCCATCCTGTATGTGTGAAACAGATTGTTCCTTCCTAAGTGGAACACTTTGCATTTGTCCTTATTGAACTTCACCCTATTTACCTCCGACCATTTCTCCAGTTTGTCCAGATTGTTTTGAATTATGGCCCTGTCCTCCACAGCATTTGCAACCCCTCCCAACTTGGTATCATCTGCAAACTTAATAAGCGTCCTCTTTATGCCCGGGTGTCCAACCAGTTCTGAAGCAGTAGCTTCAATAGCGGATTGGGCTATAACGAACCAGTCACACTCAACCAGCCAAATAGCCACATGTGGCCAGTGGCTAGTGTGTTGGACACCCCGGCTCTATGCCGATATCTAAACCGTTGAAGATATTGAACAGAACCGGCCCCAAAACAGACCCCTGCGGAACCCCTCTTGTTCTGCCCTTCCACCATGGCTGTGAACTGTTAATAACTACTCTCTGAGAACAGTTATCCAGCCAGTTATACACCCACCTTATAGTAGCCCCATATAGGTTGTATTTCCCAGTTTATTGATAAGGAGGTCGTGTGAGACCGTGTCAAGTGCTTTCCTGTGTTATGGGGGTGGGGGTGGCTGAGGGACAAGAGGAGATGCCTGCACATACGCATCCAGAGCAGACCGAGGAAGATTCAGTTACATGGATTATTTGCTGCCGACAGCTGAGCGCCCGCTGCACATCTGAGGCGGGTTGCTTTCCTCTCAGCCCCTGCAGCATGGAGGAAGGAGGCCAAAGACAACATGCAGCTGGTTCCTTAGGCCTTCACTTAATCCTCACTCTTGTCATCTCCTTCCTTCCGTAGATGTCCGAGTTCACTGCTCAGTTGGTCCAGGCTGTTCAGAGCGCCCAGAGCAAGAACCTGGCGCTGGGCAAAACCAGCAGCGTTGCGGTCCTGAACCAGCCCCTCCTGATCGACACCTATATGGGTTTAGTGTCTTTCATTGGGAACCGCAACAAACTTGGCTATTCCCTTGCTCGGGGGAACATTGGCTTCTGAAGCACTTCACGGTGGGGAGGGCGTTGGGTCTGTTAATGTCGCTGTCCTTTCAATTCTGCAGAGAGCGCCGTTTCTGTTAGAGGGGAAAAGCCGCGAAGGTGAAGTCATACATCAGGCTGGTGCTGGCCTTCTGCCCGGGGCAAGTTTCCCTCCCATGGCAAAGTGTGTCCTGGGCCTTTCAGCCCTCCTGTGCACAAATACAGCTGAGCTACAAACGCTTTGCAGCGTGTGCATGAGAGATGGCGCGCAGGCGGGACTCCGGAGGCGAACCCTGCCGCAGGTGTGACAGCCCCACCCAAAATAACCGTCTCGTCCAAATACAGCCAGGAGTCTGGCAGCACCTGAAACGCTCAGACATTTACTAGGGGATAAGCTCTTGGGAGCTGCAGCTCACGTCCTCAGATGCTTGAAGTAAAAGAAAGGCAGGGGGACACTGTCAGAGGGGACCCCGGGAGCCACCAGCCACGTGACCCTGTCCAGCCCGGGGAAGGGCTGGGACAACCACCTTTCCACCTCAGCCCTAGCTGTCCCCACCCCTCCCTGCTTCCTCCCCTCTCTTGCTCCGCCCCTTATCCTCCCTCTCCCTACTCCACCCCATCTCTTCCCTCAACCCAGGTGGCCTGGGGGACTAGCAGGGCCAGTGCCGCCAGCAGGGGTTTGCCACCCTCCCCCTCCACACTCAGCGGCAGCAGCTTTGCTCCCCAGGTCGCTCCACTTCCCACCAGAGATTGTGGAGTGGTCCTGCCCCCTTTCCACCAAGCGGTGTGACCGGGAGAGCAAAGCAGCGGGGCCGCCTTGCTCCACTTCCTCTGCTGCTGCTAGCGAGCAGGAGGGGGGTGGATGGTTCCTGCAGGTGACAGCCCCCCATTAACCCTCTGCCGGCTGCTGGCTGGCCCCTCCCACCCATGGCACTGGGGGAGCACATGACCCCTAGCAACCCCCACGCATCCCCCTGGACACGGTTACACTCCCAGCTCTGTACCCCTGCCTTTCTTTCACTTCAGGCATCTGAGGAAGGGAGTTGTAGCTCACAAAAGCGTATGCCCCGATACGTTTCCGAGAGGTAGCCATGTTAGCCTGTAACTTTAAAAACGACTGGTCCTGTGGCACCTTAGAGATGAACCAAAATACACGGAATCATGAGCTTTCGTGGGCAAAACCCACTTCCTCAGATGAGCTGGAGTGGAAATAACAGAAACCAAGAGATATGCAACAGCAGAAGTAGTACCTGTGCATTGTAGGACCCGTGTTAATGAGGCTAATTAAGTGGGCTGGGTGTGTCCCATTCATAGCTTTTGATATGGAAATGTAGATCATAGAATCATAGAATACTAGGACTGGAAGGGACCTCGAGAGGTCATTGAGTCCAGTCCCCTGCCCTCATGGCAGGACCCAGCACTGTCTAGACCATCCCTGATAGACATTTATCTAACCTGCTCTTAAATATCTCCAGAGATGGAGATTCCACAACCTCCCTGGGCAATTTATTCCAGTGTTTGACTACCCTGACAGGTAGGAACTTTTTCCTAATGTCCAACCTGAACCTCCCCTGCTGCAGTTTAAGCCCATTGCTCCTTGTCCTGTCCTCAGAGGCCAAGATGAACAAGTTTTCTCCCTCCTCTTTATGACACCCGTTTAGATACCTGAAAACGACTATCATGTCCCCCCTCAGTCTTCTCTTTTCTAAATTAAACAAACCCAATTCTTTCAGCCTTCCTTCATAGGTCATGTTCCCTAGACCTTTAATCATTCTTGTTGCTCTTCTCTGGACCCTCTCCAGTTTCCAGAGCTAAACGACTCTTCTCTGGACCCTCTCCAAGATGTTAAAGGCAGGAGAAATTGGCTGTGTCATGTGCCAGCCAGTTCATGTTTTTATTCAAGCCCAGGGTAACGGTGTCCAGTCTGTAGATGAATTTCAGTTCTGCAGTCTCCCTCTGTAATTGGCTGGTGAAATTCCTTTGTAGAAGAAGCACTAGTTTTAAATCCACGACTGAGTGGCCAGGCAGGATAAAATGTTCCTCTGCAGGTTTCTGTGTGTTGCCAGTTCCAATGTCTGATTTGTGTCCATTTATCCTTGGTTGCAGAGACTGTCCTGTTTGGCCAATATACATGGAAGAGGGGCATTGTGGGCACCTGATGGTATAGATCCTCTAATATGCCCAAGAAAGCTCATGATTCTATATATTTTGGTTAGTCTCTAAAGTGCCACTGGACCACTCGTAATACATTTGTTAAGTCGCTAAGTTGCCAACAGACTCTTGATTGTTTTTGCTGAAACGGACTAACACAGCGACCGCTCCGAAACCTGTCTGGTCCAGCCGGCTCATTGCTAACATCAATGCAGTGGCCACGCTGCTTAAAACTAAATGCTGCTGGAAATCTTCAGTGCAAGACCCGCAGCTTCAATGAACATGCTGGGGTCTACAAACTTGGTCGCACAGTAAGTAGATGTTTGCTTCAACTATCAGGACTAGCTTTCACACTACTGGTTGAACCTTTCTAGTCCAGAACTCTCTGGTACGGAAACACCCGTAATCTGGAATGACTTCACCTAGCCGGATGGCCACTTTCATGGGTGTGGCCAAGTTTCCTGCAGTCCCATAAAGTTTGTTTATAGCCTCCAGTCCTGGCTCTCAGTGTTCTGTGCTGTGATTTAGCTTTAATTTACCCCTAAGTACCTTCTAACAGCCCAGTAAGCAGTGGCAGTGTGGGCAATGCTGCTAGACAATATTGACTTCCCGTGGTCCGGAAAATTCTCTCGTTCTGAACCGTTCATGTCCTGAGGGCGCTGGACTGGAGAGATTTAATCTGTACAGAGAAGTAATTCCTTCACTGATCTGTGGAGATTTACTACCCTGGCCCTGAATTGATACAAGCATCAGCTGTCTGCGCTCTTTCACATTCTGGATATATTATTTTGGGGTTGCATCTCTACCTGCCGATCAGTGCTTGGAAATGACATCGTATACTATCCTCTGTGTTGCCCTTTATGATCTCTTCTGGTTTTCAAAGACTGCAGTGTTTGAAATTCTGTTTGGAGAACTTGGAAAAATCTCTGGAGCAATGCAGCGATACCTCTGGCAAGAAATATTCTCTGTCCCTTTGCTCATGTTACCCCTGATTCAAAGCCCTTCAGAATCATTGGAACGTCTCCCATGGCTCTGAACTCTCTTCTGCTCAGACCCATGACAAAAGACAACAGTGAAATATCTTGAAACAATCTTAAAGGATTAAAAAATACATTTACCCGTGAACACATTTTTCATATTTTACGTAAGATATTGGAGTGGGGGAAAGTCTAGCAAAACAAAACACATTGTTTTCTGGACTTTTCAAAGTATTTCAGTGAAATAAGAAGTGGATAGTATAATTGGATCTCGGGGGGGGGGGGGGTTGGTGGCTATTTTTTTAAGGATTTATCATTTGAGATTTCTAAGCTTTAATAAAATAATTTCTTCAGTGGTTGCATTTCTTTTCAGTTCTAGATGCAGATGAGTTATTGGACAATGTTACTGGGAATAGGCTTCCCAAAGATTGTCCCATTTTCCTCACTTCCTGGCCCAACAACATGCTAATTTTTTTCTCTACACCTTGGCTCTGTACTACAGTGAAACCTTCCAGAGCTAAACGGTTCTGTCCTGCAGAGAGAGTCATTACAGAGTAATGGGAGGTTCTTCATCTTACTCAGTGTCTGATGTCTTGGCAGCATCAGAGAGCTCAAAGGTCAGAGAGACCCACCAGGCTGCCAGGGCAGTGAAGAAAAAGATAAGACCAGGATATTAAACCACATTTCCTGTGGTCCGCACCGATGACCTGAACCATGGGCAGTTCCCCAGTGGTCACATTTAATAATC
This sequence comes from Pelochelys cantorii, assembly GCA_032595735.1. Lineage (NCBI taxonomy): Eukaryota > Metazoa > Chordata > Testudines > Trionychidae > Pelochelys > Pelochelys cantorii. Next base: position 3,708,735 of record CM064335.1, on the reverse strand, counting down.
TCCCATCCTCTAAGGTCAGTGGTTCTCAAACTTTCTGGCCCACAGCTCACTCTGCTCAATGCAAACCTTGCTACGAACCACCAGCCAACCAGCCACGATGACAAAGTGGGTGCAGGAGGGAGTGGGAGTGTGGGGTATGGCCAGGAGGGAGGCTGCAGATCCGGGCTGAGGGTGGGGAAGTCTGGGTGGTAGAGAGGGTGCAGGAGTGGGTGGCGGGTCTGGGTGGGAGGCGGTGTGCAGGAGAGGGCTAAGGGTGGCAGGGTCTCAGAAGGAGTGAGGGGTGCAGGAGCAGGGTGGGGGTCCGGGTGAGAGGTTGGGTGCAGGAGCAGGCTGGGATTGGGGGGTCTGGGTGGTAGAGAGGGTGCAGGAGCAGGGTGGGGGTCTGGGTGGGAGGTTGGGTACAGGAGCAGGCTGGGATTGGGGGTCTGGGTGGGAGGGAGGGTGCAGGAGCAGGGTGGGGATGGGGGGTCTAGGAGGGAGGGTGCAGGGGATGGGGTGGAGGAGTCTGGGTGGGAGGAAGTGAATCAACTGCTTGAGTTCAACCACTTGAATCCATATGGTCAGTATTACGCTTCATGGCTCCATTTCAGCCCAAAATACACCAAAAATGTTTTCAGGCCTGACCGTGTTCCCTGGTTCCAGCCTCAGCTGCAGTCTGGAGTTGTAAGCCAAGTACAAAGCAAATGTGTTTTATTTTTCTTCTCTGCGTCCGTTTGCGAATCCTCTCCCCCTTCATTCCTTGTGTCAGTTAGCATTTGGCTCCCCCGGGCAAGACTTTTCTATTCAGCCTGCAAATGTGGCAGCATTGGAAGAGGTGGGATGAGCAAGCTTTGGCAGTTCTTCTTACAAAGGCATCACTGTAAATTTATCACAATAATTTTGCACAAGAAAAAAAACCCTTGCTCATGTAACCGGGATTTTGCTGATAAGTCTGCCTTTATTTCATGCTGTCCCCTATTGAGATGTAACATTCTGCTTAGGTAGCCCTTTCTTACCAAGCTAACTTTCAGAATAAACCCCGTGCCATTGCCAACATGCTTTTAGCGGCACAAGCCCTAGTTCTTTTGCTAAACTCCACCCCGTCAACAGTATTTAGAACGTGTGTTGGTTTCTGATTCAGACAGAGTGCCTGGCCTTCAGAGCCTCAGAAACGTAGGTCGCTTGCTTGAATCCTGCCCAGGGAAGGAACAAAGATGATTAATATTAGGTTGTTTGAGGGCCTGTGTGAGGCAGGGCCTACCTTACATGAGGCAGATGTTTGCATCACAAAAGTATTCCCACCACAGTTGTGAGGGACGTTCATCCATCTGCGGCCTCGTGTAAAAGCCAAAGACTTAGCAGTAACTGGAGACCAATGTCTAAACTTGCTCATCCCCGGGGGGGTCCCACCAGATCAAAGTACAGAGACTTTCTGAAGGGACATTTGAATCATGCATGATAAGTGGGACTATTTGGGGCACCATAAAAGTTGGTGATAAATGTTCATTCACTTCAATGGGGCCCAGACTTTTCTCCAAGCCAGGACATTCAGACCCTGCTCTGATTTTACCTAACCCCGAGGGTGTTCAGGTCCAAGATGGTGGGTTGGCTTTTTACCAGGTCCAAGGAGAACAAGGGGATGGGAACAGTCACAAAGTCTGGACTTTGTTTTCATCTTAGTTGTCTTTTGGATATGGGGAAGTCTCGAACATATCACAATCAAGAAGTTTCTTCCTGATGTTTGTCTCCTTTCTTATTGACAGTTTTTACTGGCTGCTGGAGATATCTGTCTATCTATCTATCCCCATACACCCCCTCTATCTATTTATCTATCTATCCCCATACACCCCCTCTATCTATCTATCTCTCTATCTATCTAACTATCTATCCCCATACTCTCTCTCTTTCTCTCTCTCTCTCTGGTTACATCTAGACTACACCTCTCTGTCGACAGAGAGATGTAGATTAGGCACTTCGAAATTGCTAATGAAGCAGGGATTTAAATATCCCATGCTTCATTAGCATAAACATGGCCGTTGTTATTTTTTCAAAACGGAGCTTTTTCGAAAAAAAATGGCAGTCTAGACTCAGATCTGTCAAAAAATAAACCCTTTTTTAACAGATCCTGTAAACTTCATTTTTTGAGGAATACAGGATCTTTTGAAAAAGGGTTTATTTTTCAACAGATCCATGTCTAGACTGCCGTTTTTTTCGAAAAAACTCCGTTTTGAAAAAAAAGGCAGCCATGTTTATGCTAATGAAGCGTGGGATATTTAAATCCCTGCTTCATTAGCAATTTTGATGTGCCTAATCTACATCTCTCTGTCGACAGAAAGGTGTAGTCTAAACAGGGCTTATCTATCTGTGTGTCTGTCTGCAAGTCCATTTGTTCAAGGACTCCTAAACAGTAAGAGCTAGGCCCACCACATTTGGTATGCAGTGCCCTTTTCTCCTAATGTAAATAGGGGCAAGGTTTGGTTGTGCCAGGACAACCAGAAGCCCTGGGAAAGGGACAGTTTTCCATAACATCCAAAGGGAGGGGCTGTGGTTTGGAGGGGCACAATATGAGACCGGCCACTGGGGGCAGCCGCACCACCAAGGGAGTGGCCAGCAAGCCTGGGGCTCTGTCATCTTGCCTGCCAGCACACTGGTAAGTAGCCCTCCTGCCCCAAACCCTTTGTCCCCCCCCCCATCTCAGCACCATGGCTGCGGTGCCAGAGCAGGGGAAAGAACAAGCCCTTAGTGCGGGGTTTACCTGGAGGATGGGGGAGAGAACAGGTCCTGGGCAGGCTGGGGGGAGAGAAAGAACAGGCCCCAGGTGGACTGGAGGGGATAGCCTATGGGAGTGTGGAGAAAGAACAGGCCACAGATGGGCTAGGAGGCGTGGGTTATGGGGAGGAGAGAAAGAACAGTCCCTGGGTGGCCTGGGAGGGGAAGAACAGGCCCCAGGTTGGGGGATGTAGGCTGGGAAGAGAAAGAACAGGCTTCAGGCAGGCTGGGCGGGAGTGGGGAGGGGCGGAGAACAGGCCCCACACAGGCAGGTGCAGTGGAGGGGAGAGAACATGCCCCTGGCTCCCAGCCGCCCACCCCTTAGCCCCAAGACCCTGCCCTGAAGGACCCGGGCAACACCAGGTAAGTCTGCTAGTAGAGACATACATTCCTGTGTGCTTCATGATGTCAGTGGAAGAATTGTATTTGTTTCAACCTGTTTCTGGTTACCGGTGGCTTTTTATGTGGTTTGCGCACGACACACTAACCTCAGATCCCTTTCATGAGTTCAGCAATTCAACTCAAGTGAGCTCATGGGCTATGCAAGAACTGAAAAAAAAAAATAAAATAAAAAACGTACTTTTGTCAACCTTTTTGCTTTTCCGTGCCTACCATGATGTGGTACAAATTAGCAAGGGAGCGATGTATGGTCATCAGAGCGGCAGCTGACAGGTTCTTTTCCTGACTTGCTGTGCGAATTTGGACACAAATCGACATGCAAAAGTTGCCAAAAGTGAAAACCGGTCAAACTGTTTTTTCTGCCTCCCATTGTCAATATTTCCTGGCCAGCTTGCTTGCTCCCTGTCAACAGATAGAGCAAAGCATTCTGGGGAAGCATCCCACAGGGCAGAGCTGTGGGAAGGCAGAGCTCCTTGGGATTCCCTCGTAGCTCTGGGAGCTCTCTGTGCTGAGGAACGTAAAAGCAGCACGGCCGTCTCTCCAGCCCTCCCGCAGCAGCAGCAGCCTGCCTGCCGCTGTGTTCTTAGCAGGGCAGAACAGGAGCAGTCCAATGATTTGCTCTTTGTGTGTTCCCCAAATGGAGTAGCTCACTCAGCTGTCAGACACTTCCTGGAGCTTTGAAAGGGGAGGGGCGCAGGCCTGCAGGGCAGCAGAGATCACAAAACACTGAGCACAGCCAACAGAGCAGGCATTGTGGGATACTGGGGGAAGCCAGTTCTCTCAACAAAACAAACAGCAGCGTCCACCCTGGCTCTTGGTCGAGAATAAAGGGAGGGGAAAAGACAAAAGTCGCTTGCAGGGTTGAAAGTTTTTTGTCACCAAAACTGGGTGTTTTTCCCGACAAAAGTTCCATTGCAGTGTAAACACACTCACTGTTTTGTTGCCAAAAAGCAGATTGTGGTGACAAAATGTGCCAGTGTCTCTTTGCACTTCTGCAGCTCTGGCTGCCTGCACAATGGTCAGCTGTTGGCTGGGAAGATTTGGTTTGGCACGCTCAGAACGATGTGCAGATTGTGCAACTCTTGGATGCTACTAGGTTACCCTTGCTGCAGACACGCTAAGGCACTAGCTTTGACGACAGACTCCTGCAGCCCTAATTCTCCTTGGACCCAGCTGTGCAGCACCTCAAGGAGAGTGTCAGCACTGCAAATTCTGTTCTGCTAGAGAGAAAAGTCTGTTTTGAAACTCACCAGCAACTCACTCACACGCCAGTTTGCAGGTCGTTTGCAGCAGTTGGCGCAGGACTGTGAATTAGGGGGTGTTATGGCTCCTGCCAGCTGGCAGATTAAGCTGCTCCCAGATGTGACCAGAGAGTGGGGAAGCTTCAAAGGCGAGATCTGTTTCCAAAGCAATTGCAGGGTTCTGGAATGAGGAGATGATGTGGCCTGATATGCCAGATATGGGGATGACAGTGGATGAGAAGCTGGAGATGTGTCAACAGGGCACCCTGGTAGCCAAGAAGGCTAGCGGCATATTAGGGTGCATTAGGAGGAGCATTGCCAGCAGATCCAGAGATGTCATTATTCTCCTTTATTCGGCTCTGGTGAGGCCACATCTGGAGTATTGTGTCCAGTTCTGGGCCCCCCACTACAGAAAGGATGTGGACGCATTGGAGAGGGCCAGTGGAGGGCAACCAAAATGATGAGGGGGCTGAGGTGCATGACCTATGAGGAGAGGCTGAGGGATTTGGGCTTGTTCAGTCTGCAGAAGAGAAGAGTGAGGGGGGATCTGAGAGCAGCCTTCAGCTCCCTGAAGGGGGGTTCCAAAGAGGCTGGAGAGAGGCTGTTCTCAGTGGGGGCAGATGGCAGAACGAGGAGCAATGGTCTCAAGTTGCAGTGGGGGAGGTCTAGGTTGGATATTAGGCAAATACTCTTTCCCTAGGAGGGTGGGGAAGCACTGGATGGGTTCCCGAGGGAGGGGGTGGAATCTCCATCCCTAGAGGTGTTTAAGTCCTGGCTTGACAAGCCCTGGCTGGGCTGATTGAGTTGGGGCTGGTCCTGCTTTGGGCAGGGGCTGGTCTCGATGGCTCCCGAGGTCTCTGCCAGCCCTGGGATTCTCCGACACATGCAGCAGAATGTTCTTGCTCTGCTGTCATGTGCCCTTGGTGCTGCTTTCCTGATGACGCCATCGCACGCTGGTTTCCAGGCAGCCGGGTGAGTGCGGCGGGGAACGGAACGTACGCAGCGGCGTGCCCTTGCGCCCTTCCCAGCCTGCTCGCCTGAGGAAATGGCTCAGAGCTGCATGTGTGGTTCCCATTCCGATCCACGGGCGTAGCCCAGACACCTGCTTTCCCTCCCCGCTGTGCAGTCAGCCGGCCCTTCCCTGAGGAAGAGGTGGGGGGACCACTCCTCTCTTCTCTGACAGGAATGATGTGAGTGTGAGTCACTCCCAGCACCTTGCAGGCTGTGTTTCCCTGAAACAGGCCCAGCCCCGCAGCTGCAGGGCTCGGCTCAGCTCTGGCACCTCCGGAGTAGGGCAGGGCACCTGCCTACGGATGCATTCCCCCCAGTGACACCGTGGTCGCATGTGCGGCTGTGGACGTACGTAGGAAACAGACAGCTGAGATGTGGAGGAAGGGTGGGAATGCAACAGGGCCGCACCTTTCATTCTAGATCTCTTCCCCTGGTAGCAGCAGGCCCTGTGTGTCAGACTTAACGGAGGGATTCATTGATGCTTGGGGCTGCTAAGAGTTTAGTGTAGTACACGAGCAGCTTTTGATCCAAGGGCTTGGATGATAGAATCACAGAACACTGGAACTGGAAGGGACCTTGCGAGGTCATCGCGTCCAGTCCCCTACCCGCACGGCAGGACCAAACCCCATCTAGAACATCCCTGAAGCTATGGCTACCCTGCCTTTTTTTTGTGGAAGAGGATATGCAAATTGCACTCTCATTTGCATATCTTCGTCTGAATCTTTTTGCGGAAGAGGTTTTGCTCATAAAAAACCCAGTGTAGACGGAGCCATTTGTCGGAAAAAAAGCCTTTTTCGCAAGATCCCTTATTCCTCAAAAATCGAGGTTTACAGGATCGTGCAAAAAAGGGTGGGTTTTTTTTCCCGACAGATGGCCCTGTCTCCACCGGGCTTTTTATCAGCAAAACCTCTTCTGCAAAAAAAATCGGAAGAAGATATGCAAATGAGATCGTGATTTGCATATCCTCTTCCGCAAAAAAATGGCAGTATAGCTGTAGCCTGAGAGGTGTCTGTCCAACCTGCCCTTAAATATCTCCAGTGATGGAGATCCCACAACTTCCTTTATGCCAGTGTTTAACCACCCTGACAGGTAGGAAGTTTTCCCTAATGTCCAACCTCAACCTCCCTTGCTGCAATTTAAGCCCATTGTTCCTTGTCCTATCATGGAGGTTAGATCCATGAATGGCTATTAGCCAAGATGGGTAGGGATGGTGTCCCTGGCCTCTGTTTGTCAGAGGCTGGGAATGGGCGACAGGGGAGGGATCCCGTGAGGATTATCTGTTGTGTTCCCTCCCTCTGGGGCACCTGGCATTGGCCACTGTGGGCGGACAGGACACTGGGCTGGATGGACCATTGGTCTGACCAAGTGTGGCTGTTGTTATGTTCTTATCAGAGGCCAAGGAGAACAATTTTTCTCTCTCCTCCTTGTAACACCCTTTTCAGTACTACATGACTATGGTGACGGTGGCTGGGGATTTTTCCTGAAATCTCCTCTCAAATGACAGCCGTTTGGTTGCGAAAAGCTGCCCCGTTGCTGCCTGATTCCTCCTTTCAGCGTTTCCATCTCCCGTATCGCCCGACATTCCCAAAGGAATTGCACATTCACTTCCCCTCGGCCCCTCCCACCCCTCCTTCCCCCCAAGCCATCTGCTTCAGCGGAGTGACAGGTTGGGCGGCGAACGAGCCGGCACAGCTGTGTCGAAGCATCCGAACAATGAACACATTCCGAAAGAGAGGCCGCGCGCGGGGAACATGCAAACCCTTCCTGGGCCGGAGACCAAATCCGGAGACTGCTGGGCTGGAGGCTTGCGTGTCCATTCCTCCCCGAGTCAGTGGCTTCCTAGCAGCTTCATGGAGGCATTTCCATTGGGACCTCCTCCAGACATGATTGGTGCTCTCCTGCATCACCTTTAATACAGACATGCAAAGTTAAGTCATTTCTCGTGGGCAGGTTGACTTGCGAAAGGCCCCCAGCGTGGTAAAGGGGCAGCTTGCCCAGCGTTTAACCGAGGCTGAGATTCTGTTACACTTAATCCTCTCTGGGTGGCCTGTGCACCGGGTTCTGAGCAATGTAAACGGGGTGGCTTAAATCTATTTAAAAAAGAAAGGGCGGGGTGCTCATCCTAGTCATTCCAGCCCAGGAACAAACCCAGGCCAGCCGAGGACGGGGGGGAGAGGCCGAGCACGCCGAGGTCTGGTTTGCTTACGAAGCCAATTTCAGAGCTGTCGTTCAGCGAGCCAACGGCTGGCCCTGGGCAAAGCAGGAAGAGTCCCTCTGCAGGGCTGCCAACCCCCACCAGTGGTTCACGAATCTGGCCATGTTTGGTGTTTTCCAGAGATCTCCATGGGTGCGGGCTGACTGGCCCCTTTAAGGGAGAGGGGATTCCAGTGCTCCTGTGTCTGATTACCTGTTGAGGCCCTATAAAGGGACAGCGGCAGGGGGCAAGCAGGGATCTCTCTTCGCCCAGGGAGGTGAGGGAAAGAGCTACAAGAGTTCTTGAAGGAAGCCCCTAGGGAAGTTGCAGACAGCCCCAAAACACAGGCCCAGGCAGGAGAGCCGTGCAGCGCCCTGCACCCATAAGATGAGACTTCAGTCCCCCTGAGACGTTATATTGCATGAGGGTAGAAGAGACTTGACTGCAAATTCTCCTGGACTTGCTAAAGTAGAAAAGGCCGGGGAAATTGTGTCGTGCACCCTGCGAGAAGAGGAAACTGAGGCAGGCAAGGTGCTACAGCCGGTGTGAAGGGCCAGCTGTCCCCTTTTACATGGAACTCCTGGACTCCGTGAGTCGTGAGGCTTTCAGTTCTTTTATCCGTTCCAGGAGCAAGCTTCCAGCCTTCCCTGTTACAGACAGAAGCTTGGAAACGGGACCCACCTTCCCTTCAAGAGGCTCCAAAACCAAAGAGGAGCCTGAATTAATTGCTACATAATGATCTCAGCATTTTTAAGCCACCGTCAATCTCATGGCTGTGGCAGGCCTGACTCATGGCTTTGGAATAAGCAAATTTGCTTTGAATGCTCCGCAGATGACCTAAAGTAAAAGATCTCATGACTCTTGACGAAGCTTGCAGGACTCCAAATTATATTACTAATACATTGATCCCAGGTGGCAGGGCAGTAGCTAAGATCCAAAGACACTCACAGAAAACACTGGCCTCCATCTGGAGAGATCTGGGTTCAACCCGTATTTGGAAAGAACTGCTTGGATAGAAACTACAAATGGCTATTGCATCCAATCTTAACTCAGGATGGAAGTCATCTTTGGGTAAAAAGGCCAGGGGCTGGCACAGATCTCAAGTTTTGGGGGAGCATCAGAGAGGCATACGCCTCAGGCTGGTTTTTTGCACGGGGTTACATTTCACCCTGGAAAGGATGAGGCTCGTAAACTGAATCGGAGCCTCGTTTCTGTTCAGCTGCCCATGCGTAGTGCTCATAACCATCCCGCAAGTTACACTCCATATCTTCTAAAAAAAATACAGCTGGTGGAGGATGGAAGGGGACGAGACTACATTTGGAGAATCTGTATTTTAAGATTCGAAAAATCTAAGGGCTATACTTTTAAAGTTTCATCATAAAATATAATAATAGATTTCTGAATAATCACACCGGGGGGAAAATGTCTGATCCAAGTTACATAAGATGGTCTCCGTCCAACTATGGTTTTATAAGCATGGAATTGTCCAGGATTTAGAAAAGAACACAAGCATTTGCTTGGTGACAGAATGGTGTCCCTAGCCTCTGTTTCTCTGGAGGTGGGTTATAGGGGAGGGATCATGTGAGGATTACCTGTTGTGATCTCTCCCTCTGAGGCATCTGGCATTGGCCACTGTTGGCAGACAGGACACTGGGCTGGATGGACCTTTGGTCTGACCCAGTGTGGCCACTCTTATGTTCTAAAGCATGGATTCCCAAACTGGGGGGTATGAAGAAATTCCAGGGGGTGGTGAGGCGATCCAGCCTCCCCCCCCCCCATCAAGTTTTGCTGCTTTTGGAGGGGAGGGAGGCAAAAATCAAAAAGGGGGGCGTGATGCCAGAAAGTTTGGGAACCACTGTTCTAAAGGTTGGAAGTATCAGGGGCTGCTTTCTCACAACACAGAACACCTGTGACTACCAGGCAATCAGCGTGAGGTGCTCATGGCTCGTGGTAGAGAAGCTGGGCCTTGGGTTTTGACGTGGAAGACAAAGAGTGTGATTCATAGTCCGTCCGTAAGCCACCCTTACATTTCTCCTGGTTCTGTGCAATAAGATGCCTTCCATTGCATGCTGAATTTACAGCAGCAGCACTCCAGCTGTAATTACCTCTAAAGAGCGACGCGTGCCAGTCTGAAAAAGTAAAGGCAGTGCCTCGAGGAAAGAGGGGAATGCATCTTGCTCTCTCGCCAGCCACTACCTAGCTACTTACCTATTGCCTTGAGATTCTCCGGGGCATCCCCAGAGCAGGTGGACACCCAGACGCCTGCTGCAAAGAAAGGAAAGAAGAAAATGCTTCAATTGTAGCAATTCAAGTGATTATGCCCGACAGGCTCCCAGGGAAGGGAAGGCAGCAACTTAAACCCTTTCACGGGCCATGAGAATGAAATGAGACTCTTGGTGAGGATTCCCAAGAGTCCAGGGGCTGGAGAACACGCTAGGCTAGAAGAAGGGGGTAGGTGATTGGAGATTGGAGAACATTCGCACGGGTTTCTTTGAAGTTTCCGTTCTGTAAGACGCTGGCTCCATCATGTCCTGGGTTCCCCTCCAGTACTGCAGTCCCCTGATGCGTTCTGAAGGCCATCGGCAAGATATCCCTGAGCCACAGATGGTCTGTGGACCATAGCTGGTGAGCCAGTGGACTGGACTAACATAGGAGAGTTGCGAAATGGATGAGAGCTGTTCAGCCTGGAGGATTTGAGTGTGAATCTCCCACCGCGTGCCGCGACAGCCCTTCACCTGAAATCCTTTCCCTTGTCGGTGCTGAGGCCTGTGGGGCTTTTGGGCAATTTGCTCTAGGCCCCAATCCTTCTCCTACTGGCATTTTACCCTTGAGCATAGCCCGCACAAGAAATTGGCTGCAGCGGGCGCTGGGTTGGCCTCTCCACTTCCCGTCCAATTAAGGAACATTAAGCAATAGTAAGGGAACTAGTCACTGTCCAGTGCTCGGTTCATACCCACAGGACTTTGCCTCCCAAAAGACTGACATAAGACATTCCTTTCTGGAAGAAGGCATCTTTTGGACTGGAAATTTGGAAGCTGACAAAACAGGTAAGAAGCAGGATGATATCGTGACCTGCTCTTTGGATTTAAATTTCAGATTTTCCTTAGCCCCTCTTCTCTGTTTTAAGAGCACATACTCTTATGTCAACAATGTGCATACAGTAGAGTGGTCTTGTAAAAGGGATCATGCACTAACGATAGATACATGCATGGGGTGTGGAATGTAGGTGTGCGCACACATGCATGTGTGTGTGGGTCTGGCTGTTCTTAAAAGTGGCTTTTAATTGGTTTGCACTTTATACCAGCGTGGCATCGATTTTCACACTAGTCCCATCCATCTCACTGAGCCAGAGACACCAAGGGGAAAAAACCCCCAAAAACCTATTACTGTTTTACAACTGAGAGCAAGTAGTTACCTGATTGTTCCAGACAAACGTCTGAGAGTTTCCCTGGCTACCACAGCAGTGGGGATGATTCTTGCCAGTTAGAAACAATGAGTAGTCCTGTGGCACCTTAGAGACTAACAAATATATAGATTGCGTCAGGAGCTTGTGTGGGCAAAACCCACCTCTTCAGATGAGCTGGAAGCGTTGGCTTGCTGGCTCTCGGGATGGAGATGCGGGGTGTTGCTTGCAGATCCTTTGTCAGGCGGGTTCATTCTGAGGTGCAGGGGGAACGGCGGCTGTCCCCGTCAAAGCTGTTTTCTCTCTCTCCGGATCCCAGAAGGGAGTAGCAGAGTGGCCAGGAAAGGGGGAGGAAGGCCCAGTGGTTAGCAAGAGATCCTGAAGACCCGGAGTCAATGTCCTGACAATTCACTTAGCCTCTCTATGCCTCAGCTCAGCCTGCTCTGCCTCACAGGGCACTGCAAGGATAAATACCCTAGACCTAGGAGGTCAGGTTAACGTACGCAACTCCAGCCTTGTAAAATACGTAGCTGCAGTCAGCTTATTTTATGCCAAGCTTGGCGCCATCTTCATAGAGGGAGATCAAAGGAGCAAGCACTCCCCTCGGCTTCCTTTACTCCTTGCAACTGCCAGGAGTACTGGCACTGACCAGAGCCACCCTCCTCATTTGATTTAGTGGGTCTTAACTAGACCTGCTAAATTGAACGCCAGAAGATCGATCTCCAGCATGGCAAGTGAAGATGTGGAAGAAACTGGAAGGTGCTCAGATACCACGGTGATGGGGGCCACGTAAATACTTAAGGCAGATAACAAAATACTTGCATTCTGTGCTCTTTTTTCTCACTCCATGGTGTTGCTAGTGCCTGGGGGGAACCGCATGTATTTAGTAAGTGTCTTCCAGTGGAGCCTCATAAGTTTCCTGTTTTTACAAGTACTCTCGTTAAGCCACACAGACACCAGCCAGTCCAGCAGATGGGAAGAATCTACAAGGTGCCCACCGAGCAGGAAACATAGCCCATCGGGTGCAGGCGTGAACAACGTGCCCATCTGTCAAGCCATCGTGAACAATGGCCGTTTTATCTCTGTGCACAGCTACACACCCATACTCCACGCATGCCCATGCCCATGGTACTAAACATCACATGACTTCCCCTGGCTGTGTGGGACGCTCCTTTGCGCCCGCTCTGTTGTTTCGACTGTCAGCTTTGCAGGACGCTTACCACCCTCTTGGCTCTCTAGAAATAGACTAAAAAGATGACTGTGGTATGGCAGAGCTCTGACCGTGCCTCATGGGTCCTGTGCTTCTGGCCAGCAGCGTTTGCCTCAGATGCTTGCTGTGACCCTCCACACAGCCCCCTGCCCTTTACTAGAGGCAGGGGGTCACAGCCTCCTGCACTCTTCTCATCACAGGCTAGTCCACAGTATGGGGTGAAACCCCTCCACAGTCCTGGGACAGACTCTGTAGTGGAGCAGGGGTGGGTTGGGGGGAATCCAGGCCCGTCCACTTCTCCGGGTTCCGGCCCAGGGACCCTAAGGCCACGGCAACTGACGGGGCTTGTGCTACTCCCCATCTGGCAACTACTTCCCTGGGCCACTTCCCCACACAATCCCTCCCAGGACCTTTCCCCTGGTACCTGAGCAGCCTCTCCTGCCCCTCCCTGGCACTCTGCCTGACTCGCAGACCCCAGCTCTCACTCAGACACCTCTCACTCTCAGACCTTCCCTCCTCCAACCTCATCACGTGTCTCAACTAACTGCAGCGAGTTAAACCAGGCTCAAATGGTTCTGAATCGACCCCAGGTGCTCTGATTAGTTCTATCCGGTTGACTCTGGAAACCTCCCAATTGTCTCCAGTCAATCAATCAGCTGGCCTGGTTGATTCCAGAAGGTTCCTTTCTCGTTCTGGGTTAGGCCTTGTTAGTTCACCCTGAGTACAGAGACTTACTCAATCTACGACTAATATACTTTCCTTCTTCCACTCTCCTGTACCCCTAAGGCCTGGGCCCATCACAGTGGGCAATCTGCAGGAACTTAAACAGAGCTTATAACTTCTATAGAACTTCTTTTCACCAAGGATCTCAAGCACACGAATGCATCACACCTCCGAAGGCAGCGTGGAGATCAGTGCTGGAGCAAGGGGTAAGCTGAGGCATGGACAAGAATAAGCACCTCTCCAGCAAGGCATTGAAGCAGATGGTTTGTGAGGCAGGCTCTAAGACTCAGCTCCTCACAGGCATTTAGGGGCCTGACTCATTGAAGTCAGCGGGCGCTGGATGCCTGAATTTGTGGAGCTAGTTGGAAGTGGCTTTTCGGAGGTCTCATGTCTTCTACCCCAGAACCATTGAAGATTTAGAAAAACAGACAACAAATATCTGCCACAACTAGCTAATGACCAGAGGAAATGGTATTATGTTTGTATCCCCTTCTAATTTATGCCACTATCATTTCAGACACATCCTCCCGGACTTAATTAACCTCATTAACACTGGTCCTACAATGGACAGGTAACTTCTTTTGGTGTTATATATACCCTGGATTTTGTAATTTCCACTCCAACCCGTCTGATGAAGTGGGTTTTACCCACGGAAGCTCATGACCTAATGAATCGGTTAGTCTCGAAGTTGCCACAGGACTCCACCTTGATTTTACAGCTACAGAGTAAGGCAGCGACCCCTCCGCATCATTTCAGGTTGGACTTTTAACAGGCTGCTTGTTTGGAACTATAGGTGTGTATTACGAGGGTGGGGAGGCCTATCTGGAAATCCCAAAGTTCTGTTGCCCCCCGTAAAGTGAGTTGTCGAAGTAAGCGGACAATTTCTCGTGCGGAGTTGTTGGTGTTTTTCATGACCCATGGGTTGGAAAGGAGTTGCCCATTTCAAAGGCTATTGGAAGGACAGTGTGGGCCTGGAGAGGAATGTGATGAAGTTTTAGAACAGCTGCGCTTGTTCAGGGATGCGAATCTTGGGACAAGAAGCTACCAGGCAAAGAGAGTTCTGGGCATTCCTGTTCCCCTCAGAAGAATCCGCCATGGCCCAGCTCATCTGGCATCTCCGCAAGGCAATTGAACTGAGGCGCGGTGACCTTGGTTGCTAGAGTTCTTGAATGTAAAAGGGTCGGTGCGACCCAGGGACGGGGTTATGCAAGGCCTGTGCCCGAGCGTGCTTTGTCTGGGTTCACGACAGGCCTTCCTGGTGAGAAACACTGGCTCCGAAGGCTTTGAAGTCAAAGGACATGCCAGCAGTTCCTGAGGGGGATGGTGGAGATCTTTAACTCTTTCTGTTGCCCTTTGAAGGGCCTGAGAGTCATTTGCAGCTGCAGCACAAATCTCCCCCTCTTGCAGCCATGTGCACTGATTGTCTCGGGGCGGAGGGACATAGTTAGTACGGCCGTAATGACTCTTGCAAAGTCTGTGGCAGGCTGCCCAGGTCAGAGAGGGGAGGCTCCTGAAGGCTCCTGAAGTCAGACCGGGAGGTCGATCGCTAAACGTCCATCGGCACAGCAGAATCAGAGAATCCTAGGACTGGAAGGGACCTTGCAAGGTCCCTCACAGCAGGACCAAGCACCATCTAGAGCATCCCTGAGAGGTGTCTGTCCAACCTGCTCTTCAATATCTGCAGAGATGGAGATTCCACCACCTCCCTAGGCAATTGATTCCAGTGTTTGACCACCCTGACAGGAAGTTTTTTCTAATGTGCATCCTAAACCTCCCTTGCTGCAATTTAAGCCCCTTGCTTCACATCCTTATGACACCCTTTTAGGTACTTGAAAGCTGCTCTCATGTCCCTGCTCAGCCTTCTCTTTTCCAAACTTAGCAAGCCCAATTCTTTCAGTCTTCCCTCCCAGCTCATGTTCTCTAGACCTTTCATCATTTGTGTTGCTCTTCTCTGGACCCTCTCCAACTTCTCCACATCTTTCCTGAAATATGGTGCCCAGAACTGGACACAACACTCCACACATCCGGGGAAGCTCACCCCTGCAAGCCCCTCCATGGTGGTTTCACAATTCACTGGCCTTTCCTTGCCTTCATGCAGTGTCAGGGTTTCTTACTTCTGAACTGCCCAGACCCAGCACCTCCCCTTTCACCAGAGCAGAGTCCGTTCACATTTGATGGTCTTACCCCACCGGAAGCTTCAGGCTTTACCTGGGGTGTTAGTCTTCCCTCGGGCGATTCATTTAAGAGGGAGAATATTGCTGAATTTCTGCAGGGGTCCCATGTGCCAGTTTCCCGGTCACAAGGCACTTTACCTACTACCCCTGGTGCGAGGCTTAGTGTGACAGGGTGCGGCTGGCAGGTCTAGAGACTTGTGGAAGCCAGCCGCCTAGCCACTTAGAGCACACAGGGGAGCTAGCATAGGAGGTAGGTGGGCAGTTGCAGTGGGGTTGGAAGGTCAGAAGGGATCACCTTGACTTGTAATAGACACTGACCAAAAAAAAAAAAAGAACTAGATAAATTAAATTCACACAACACACAGTCAACCTGTGGAACTCCTTGCCAGAGGATGCGGTGAAGACCAGGACTTTAACAGGGTTCAAGCTAGATAAATTCATGGAGGACAGGTCTATCAATGGTGATTAGCCAGGATGGGTAGGGATGGTGTCCCGGGCCTCTGTCTGTCAGAGACTGGAAAAGGGTGACAGCAGAGGGATCACGTGAAGATTCCCTGTTCTGTTCACTCCCTCTGGGGCATCTGGCATTGGCCACTGTCGGCAGACAGGACACTGGGCTAGAGGGACCTTTCGTCTGGCCCAGTGTGGCCGTTCTGATATTCTCTTGTCCTGTGTCATAGCTGGGGCAGGGTGTTTCTGTATGGAGCGTCCCACCATGGGGCCTGGTCCACGACCCAGGTGCTCTGGTAATATAAATAATAACAGAACTGGGGAAATAGGCCTTTTCTGGACTTAGATAAGACCCAGAAACAAAACCAACAGAGGCTGGCTTTAAATTTAGTCATTTCAATTCAATCCTGGATTCTTTAAGTGGTTTGTATTCACAGTAGGGATGTAAACAGGTAACTGGTTACTCGGTAAGCATCACCCCGTACCAGGTGATGCTAACTGGTAACTGGTTCACTGGTGCCCAGTCCTGCTGCAATCACCGTGCTGCACTGCAAGCCAGCAGCTGGCAGCCCCAGGAGGCCGAGGCTGGCAGTCGGCAGCTGAGCCCCAGAGTTAACCGTGTAATTGACAGAATATTGATCGGTTACATGGTTACTATATTTATACATTTTTACATCCCTAATTCAAGGTTCTGGTTCTGACCCATCTCTAATGTTAATGCTTTTGGTTTTCATGGGCTTGGTTTGAAAGAGAGGGCTTGAACGCTGGGTTAAAAAGGCTTGTTTTCATGCCAATCTTTCCCCTTCCCTTAAGCTCTTGGATCTGAGGGTTCACTGAGATGCCAAGCGATGGCTGGTTTTAAGTACGGAATGTCTTGTACAGAGCAGGCCGGGACATGCCAAAGCCATGGGCCATGGGGCATGCAGCCCAGGAAATGCAAGGCAATGTGACGGATTAATGCGCACCATTAGTTTCTTCCATTAAAATCCCCCAGATCGGTGCAGTTTAACCCTTAGGAAGGTGACATTTCTGTTCACCTGTCCAAGCACAAAGGAATGTTTCCAGAGGATGCTCCTGGCAGTCAGACAATGGATAGTTTTGGTATTTCATATGCCAGCAGGCTGAAATTTGATAATTATTGAACAGGTCAGTCCTAGAACTATGGGCCAATCCTTAATAGGTACCGAGCAGCAGCAGCTACCAAGGTAAATCTTAGGTGAGAGCAAGTAGGTCCGTGTGTCGGAGGTCAGATTCACACTACAGACAGACCAGCAGAAACTTGATTCCCTTTTACTGGCAGAGCTGGGGGTGGGCAGAAAAGAAGGGTTCTCACCCATGGTTCAGAAAGGTACATGAGGACTCAAGTCCTTATGTTTGTACCAGAAAAGTCCTGCTAGCTCTTTGCCTTCCTTACATTTGCAGAGAAATCCTTGAGAAACGGCAGAACAGAGCACTTAAAAGCCCTTCTGGTTACTGACAAGCTCTTATTAGTAATTTAATGTACTATCTTATAATAACATCCACATTATCTATCTATCCCCTTACACCCACTCTATCTATCTATCTATCTATCTATCCCCATCCACCCCATCTATCTATCTGTCTATTCCCATACACCCCCTCTATCTATCTATCTACATCCATCCCCTCTATCTATCTATCTATCTCCATACACTCCCTCTATCTATCTATCCCCATACACCCTCTCTATCTATCTATCCCTATACACACTCTCCATCTATCTATCTTTCTATCTATCTACCTATCCCCATACACCCCCTGTATCTATCTATCTATCTATCTTTAGTATCCAGCATCACTGTATCTGAGCATTTTACAGTTCAGAGAGTATTTGGTATAAATTGCAAATTGCTGAGATTATTTTACACTTTTCTCATCACTACGTTCCCATTAAACTGTAACAGACATATTATATTTTTCATGATCCACTGGAGTTTATGTACGCTGGGTAAATAAAACGGACAGCATAGTTTGCATGCTTGTCGGACACCGGATTTAAAGTGATCCCAGAAATGCTAATGGCTCTTCGAATGGCTGTCGAGTGGCCATGGATGCTCCAGAACAGACTGTACATAAAGTTTGCACAGATGATACTCCTAATGGAAACCATTCAAGATGTCTCTCCTGACTCTTTTAGACTGCCCTGCTGCCCTTTTCAGATAATCCCCTGCTATCCGCTGGGCTTTCTGTGGTCCTAAACTTAACATATAAAGTTATTTTTATCTAGGGAAAAGGGTGTGAATAAATTCAGAGAATGTTTCCCAGCACGACTTTATGTTTATAATTCTTTCTCTAACTTGGCTGCAAAGGATCAGCATGCCTCCTCCCCCCCCCCCCCCGCCCATCCCCTTCCCCCAGCAAGTAGCCTTTGAGCATGCTCTAGTAAAATACTTTCATTTATGAACGTTTCCTCCTGGAGCTGGTCATAGGTCATGTCAGAGAGGGTGAACGTAGAGCCCAGAGAGACAGTGCAGGGCTAGGAGCTGGAACTCCTGGCTGCTGTTTCTTGCTCTGACACCGACTCGCTGTGTGGTCTTGGGCTGATCACGTCACCCGATGCTTTATTCATTGTTCTGAATTACTGTTATTTCACTCGTGTTGTGATGACAGCAAGAGGCCAAGCACAGTGGAGCCCCACTGGATGATTGGGGAGGGTTAGTTAATTAGAGCAGGGGTCAGCTCTCTTGCAGGGGCACCTACTGCCCATAGGTACCTCGAAAAACATCCCCCTGGCTGTTTCTATCAAGCACTTTGCGATCCATGCATGAAAGGGCAACATATTGTGGGTATTGCTCACTGTGACGCTATTTCTAATGGGTAAAGGTGCCTGAATGACCCCCCCCCCCCGATTCCGAAGTGAGCCCTGGAACGGTGACCCCTGGAGATCAGCGGTGTGTCATTGCCACAGGCCTACGTGGCGTAACTGCGGATTGTGTCATCACAGCAGGCGGAACAGCTCGTGTGGGCAGGAAGGTGGCTGGCAGAGGAATACCTGTGCTGTAACCTGGGCTACCAACAGACTGATTTCCCTGGGCAAAGACGGCCATTTTATAGAGGCCGGGGAGGCCGTAGGTGACCCTTGTCCCAGTACTGCTTATGCACAACTGGAGAACTGACTTCTGCTAGGTGAAAATTATAATACAGATTGATTATAGGGAGGGCCTCTCAGTCCTGCGGACTGAACACTACACTGTGCCCTACATAAGACGTGGGAATATGAGAACAGGAGAACAGGAAAACGGACACACTGGGTCAGACCAAAGGTCCATCCAGCCCAGTGTCCTGTCTGCCCACAGTGGCCAATGCCAGATGCCCCAGAGGGAGTGAACAGACTAGGGAATCATCAAGCGATCTCTCTCTTGTCATCCATTTCCAGCCTCTGACAAACGGAGGCTAAGGACACCATCCCTACCCCTCCTGGCTAATAAGCATTGATGGACCTATTGTCTATGAATTTGTCTAGTTCTCTTTTGAACTCTGTTAAAGTCCTGGTCTTCACAACATCCTCTGGCGAGGAGTTCCACAGGTTGACTGTGCGCTGCATGAAGAAAAACTTCTTTTGGTTTGTTTTAAACTTGCTACCTATTCATTTCATTTGGTGACCCCTAGTTCTTATGAGGATTAAATACCTTTTCCTTATTCACTTTTTCCACACCAGTCATGATTTTATAGACCTCTATTCTACCCCCCTTTAGTCTCCTCTTTTCTGAGCTGAAAAGTCCCAGTCCTTTCAATCTCTCTTCATATGGGAGGGAATTAACTGTTCTTTGTAGCACTGGTGAGGCCTCAGATGGAGACCGGTGTCTTGTGCTGGACACTCCACTCGAGGAAAGATGTGGGCATACTGCAGTCCAGAAGAGAGCAACAAATATGGCCCAGAGTTTAGAAAACCTGACGTTGGAGAAAAGTTTAAAGAAATGTGGACGTGTGTAACCCTGGGAAAAGCAGACTGAAAGGAGAGCTGACAACAGTCTTGCAATGCATTAAGGGGTGTTATAAAGAGGGTTGGGATCAACTGTTCTCCTTGTCCAGACAGGACAATGAATACTGGGCTTAATCTGCACCAAAAGAGATTTAGGTTCAATATCAGGAAAACCGTTCTGACTCCAAGGGGAGTCAGGCATCCAAGGGAGGCTGGGGAATTCTGGTGATTGAAGTTTTGTAAGCACGGGTTGGACAAACCCCTGTCAGGGCTAGTTCTAGGTTTCCTTGGTCCTTCTTCAGCACAGGAGACTGGACTTGATGACTTCTTGGGGTCCCTTCCAGACCAACAGGGCTATGGTTTCCGCAAATGTGCCCGGGAGTGCTCATGAAAAGGAATCTAGGGCCGACTCTGGGAAGGTTCTGAGGCCCAGATCCTCAAAGATATTAGGGGCTGAACAGAGCGCCCGCGGGAGGGGGGCCTTACTGCCTCTATGCGACTTCCACCGAGGTCACGGAACGCCGAGCGTGCGGCCCTGGTCTCACCGGCGTGCGCGTGCGGAAGAGGAACAAGGTACACAGAGATGTCGAAGCGCTGGGCTTTCTCTCAGGTCAGCTTGGGTCGCAGGTAACGTGACCAGCGTTCTTTCCGCTGATCGTCCTTCTTATTTGAATGTAAACACTTCCCACCTGTCCCAAATATGCCTGCCGCTCTCCAAGACTGCCCAGCATTGCTTACATGTGCGGAACTCCAGTCTCCGCTCCCTACGTTCGCGCTCCTTGGGCAGCATCTGTTCTTCTTGCAGCTGTGACCCTCCTGTTCTGTCTGCCCAATCCCCCCCGCCACACACACACACACACACACACACACACACACACACACACACACTTCCCCACTAAGATCAAAATACTCTGTTTTTATTTATTTACTCCGCAGCTGTCGGTGTTGTGTCTGGGTCAGAGCGCTGCGGCTTGGAGGGACATGCGATACGTGGAAAATCCTCAAAACGGGTCGTAACCAACAGCCACACAATCAACAAACAACCCTCTGCTCTTCTGGAAACAATAGACTGGGGCAACGCATTGTCAACGGCTGGTTTGAAACTTCTGCCTTGAACGAACTCTGGGCCCTGGGGCCATGTGTAGTTGGGGAGCCCTGCAAACAGGGGTGATGGCCAATTTAGAAGTGCATTGGCCCTTCTAATTTGCTATTTACATCCCATTCCACCCTGTGATGCGGAAACACACACCCCCATTCGTGGTGTGACCTCAGACAAGGAACTTCAGGCTTTCCTGCCTCCATTTCCCCATCTGTACAATGAGGATAAGAATACAGTACACGCTTTGTTATCCAGCGTTCATGGGGAATGGGAGTTGCCAGTGAATCAAATTGCTGGTTATACGAGTTTTACACCAATGGCTCATGAATTTTTTACCTTACGCTAGCCATAGTTGCAGGATGGGTTAGATAATAGCCGATAATGGTATTATACGCAGAAGCGTGACATGAACAAACGTTACTGCCGCAGGTTTGCAAACGTGACTTTTCCAGCAAGCGCCAGAAAATGTTGAAAAATGATGTCGGATGGCTATGGGAATTTTTCCGGTTAACTGAAGGAGGAATTGTATTGCCTGTTAACTGAGTTTTCTGGATAGTAATGTGCCGGATAACACAGCTTGTCCTGTACTTCCGTGTGCAAAATGCTTTGAGATCTACGGATGGAGCGTGCTAATAAGCAGAGCCATTCAGTAGAATATTGTGGGGTGGGGGAAAGAGATTAAATGACTTTGCACAGTGTAAGAGTAGCTGGCGTCTTTGCCTTTCCACACTACTGCTTTCACTGAAATGAAAGACAAGACGCCCTTGGACTTTGGTGGAGCAGGGTCAGACTGTGAATGAGGGGTTTGGCTGTGAGATCAGTCAGAGGGAGGGGGCTCCAGGGATTTTAGATGGACCAGAGGGTCTTTCATTGGAATGGGAGGATGCTTGGCTAGTGATGCTGGGCCCTTCCCCCCGTCTGCAAGGCCATGTCTACACTAGGAAACTATTCTGAAATTAGTAAATTTGACTTAATAACTCCCAATTTAACAAATTCAAACTAGCGTGTCCACACTGCGGGGAGGCCTTGAAATGAGTCCGAGGCAGGTTCTGTGAATGTGGGCGCGCTGCCTCCAACTTAGCGCCCCAGGAAGCACTGGGGAGTCATTAGTTCAAATTACTCTGGGGAGTTGTTATTTCGAAACAGCGGCACCGGCACGTCCACACGACGGCTATTTTGAAATAACTATTTAGGAATTAGCGTGACTCCTGCTGAAAAGCAGGCGTACAGATTTCTAATTCCGCAGCCCATTATTTCGAAATATAGTAGCCCAATGTCTGTGTCTCTGTAACGCTGTAGCATTACGAGTCACCTCTGGGGGGCTCTGTTGCCTCGCGCCGTGGCGCTCAGCTGAGTTCTGCGCCGCTCAGCTGGGCCTCTGTGGGGAAGCAAGCAGAGCAAGCGGCCGTTTAGGCTCTGCGGTCCCCGTGCTGCATGGGGAGTGTGGAGCGCAAACAGCCGCTTGCGCTGCTTGCCCCCGCACGGGGAGCGCGTGGGCTCCGTGGTCCCCGGAGTGAGAGGCAGGAGGGAGAGGTGAAGAGAAAGAGAGAACGAGAGAGAGGCAGGAGGCGGAGGAGAGCTGAGAGAGAGAGAGAGGGCGGAGGCAGGAGGAGGAGGAGAGAGAGACGGACATGGAGGGAGAGACCCGAAAAATCCCGTTCTATGACAGGCTATTGGCTAATTTTGAAATAACAGGCTTGGTAGCGTGGATGCGCCGCTGACGAATTCGACCTGGGGGTGGTTTTTGAAATAAAGCCCTAGTGTAGACCAGGGCTAAAGGTATTTTGGCACGAGACAAAAAGAGGCAGAAGATGGGTCTTTGGCTTGAGGTTTGCCAGTGCAATCCTAGTGCCAGTGGGTAGTAACAAAACACCTGCAAATGGCTGTGTGGTGCTCTGTGTGAATTGGGATTGCGGCTACATCTGGTTTGCAGCAGGCAGGCATCTGTCCTGGTCCCCTGGTCCCCTGGGAAGCTGTCCTTTGACACCACAGTCATGACATAGAGCAGTGTAGCCTAGGCATGGAGCAGCCCCCATTGCGCTAGGTGTTCTCCTGTTTATTCTTTGAATCTCGTCCTTTCCCCCCCAGTCATGAAGTATCTGCAAACCGACTTTCATTTCCACAGCGAAATGAAATCATGCCAGACCACGGATGTGGCCGGACCACAGAGCGCCAGACTTGAGAGGTTCAACCTGCAGAAGCTGCAAGGCAAAAAATCTAGCTACTGCAGTCAGCAGCATCTTGGAAATGCAGCTGCCCTGGATTAAATGAGCTTGATCTAACCAGCGCGATGGTTGTGGGGTTTCCCCCCCATCTCGTTAGCCATCGAAAATGGGCTACGGAGAAAACCCAAGAAATTATTTCATCTGAAATTTTCCCCTGGGGGGCACGTCTGAGAAACAAAAAGTCCCAGGAGGTCTCAACAGACATAGAAATGTGTATCTTTGTGGTCTGTGATACTAGAACTTGCTGAGCGTTAAATGACTCACCCAGCCATGGTCCAACTGCTTAATTTCAGTTTTACTGTCCCCTGGCGTGGTGTGTACGTGCAGTTTGTACAAAGGCTGTTGCGCATGATTTGCCGGTGCTGCTCAGCCGCTGGTAGGCACAGCGATTGGCCCCCTTTTCCAGAAGACAGCAGCAACGGGTGACCTTCCAAAGGCTGGGAGTCCAGCTCTGGGTGAAAGGTTTCGTTTTCTTCAATGGGCATCCACACACTCTGGCATCACGAGTGTGGATCACAGCTTACGTTTTCCCAGCGCCTTGCAAGCTAAAGGGTCTTAAAGTGTTTCACAATCTACTGCGTATAGAGACAGCACCAGCGATGCACACACAGTGCAGAGAGGCAAAAGGCCACCTCCTCCCTGAAGTTCCCTTCTGTCTCAGATCTGGGCAGGGCAGGGCAAGATGGGATCGCTGGGGAGGTCCCTCGGAGGAAATGAGGAAGAGACTCAGCAAGTGGCAAAATGCAGATACATTTTGTTTATGGGGTTTTTTTAAGTGTCTTTGTGGTACAGTGAAGATCACAGCCCCGTGGCCCTCTACATTCCTCTCTCTGGGCACGACACGTCTGATTTAGGAAACTCTCTGCTTGTGTAACCACCATCGGGTGGATTTGAACCACAAACCTCTGGGGCTTAGCATAGGAGCCTCTACAGCTATAAAACCAGCTGGCTCTCAGCTGATCCCTTGTTCTTATCTCGCACTGTACGTGGTCACAGTGCCACAATATGGAACTGTGACCCACACTAGGTGTGTGGGTGTCACTTGCTCAAGTCCTGGCCAGAGAACCCGCCCACTTGTTTCCTGCCGGCCGCGGAGCAGCCCTGAAATCCTTTGGCTCACGGGCTGGAGTATGACGTTAAGCGGCTTTGCTTTTCTTAGCCACTGGCTCAGTGTCCTGCATCTGGTTTCACCTTGAAATCAGGGACATTCAGTGCTAGTCCCCCGCCCGCGCTATGGTGACCAAGGAGGTCGGTGGCCGTACTCACAACATCCCCTCCCCTCTTTCTGCCAGGGCCCATTTTCCCCATCGATGGACATTCCCAGGAAGGGCACCCAAGCCTGGCTCAGTATGATGCCTCCATCTTCTTGGCCTGACTTGAGACCAGACACCAGCAAGCTTCCAGGAGCTGCCTCGCTGGTGCGATATCCACCCTGCTAACAGCACGGGACTTCCATCCCTACACGTATCACGTTTGCACAGACCTCCGGCCGGGCCCTGTCCAATCTGCTGCACCGCCCCTCTCCAGCACCCCAACTCCAGGCCTAGCAAAGGGGGCAGGGGGCATCACCCCTGGAAATGCAGGAGGAGCCGAGGTGAGCGTTGTGGGGGACAGGGCTGACCTGGGGGCTGGAGGGTTGCAGAATGAGCTGCCTGGCTGGGGGAGGACATGGGGGGAGGGTTCAGGGGAGGCTGAATGTTGTGCCCCAGCCATGAGAGCCCTACAATGGGCCAGAACCATCACCTGGCGCTGGGCATTTGGGAGCGTTTGCAAGAGCGGAACAGCTCCACGCGCCCTCCTCCAGAGGGTGTTCCAAAAGCAAACGAGGGACCAACCCACCCGATCTCTTTTATATATAAAAACAACCCTCTTGGGTTTGGGGGGCAATCTCAGTGTTTTGGGGTCTGGCTTGTGGCTTTTTTAAACTGTTGGGGGTTGGTCACCTGGGGCAAGCCAATCAGAGCATGAAATGCTGTTTCTTCTTTTAATGACAAAGAGCTGTCCGTCACATGGGCAAGGAGTTGCGCTTCAGTCACAGGGACACGGCCTGGGGATGTAAAATCTTCTGCAATCTGTTAACCAGTTAAACTGCAGGTTTAATCAGTGAACCGCCCACCATGCCATGCCACGGGCGAGGTGTTATGGGAGCAGCCTCCCGCCTGTGGTGTGTCATGGAGGGTCCAGCTGGGCTGGAGCAGTCAGCCGCCCATGGTGTGGTGGGCCCTGCTGGCCTGAAGCAGCCTCAGACCGCAGTGTGCCGTGGGCGGGGGTTGCTCCGGCCAGGTCTGGGTCTGGTTAACTGGTTACTCCCATAAGCATGCTGGTCAGGCAATGCTTACCGGATAACTGGTGAACTGATTAAATCTTTACATCCCTAACATGAAGACATTGGGTACCACATTTCAGGAAAGATGTGGAGGAATTGGAGAGGGTTCAGAGAAGAGCAACACAGATGATGAAAGGTCTCGAAAACTTGACTGATGAGGGTAGACTGAAGGAATTGGGTTTGTTTAGTTTGGAAAAGAGAAGACCAAGAGGGGACACGATAACAGCTTTCAAGTACCTAAATGGGTGTCACAAGGAGGAGGAAGAAAAATTGTTCTCCTTGGGCTCTGATGACAGGACAAGAAGCCAAACTGCAGCAAGGGAGGTTTAGGTTGGACATTAGGAAAAACTTACTGTCAGGATGGTTAAACACTGGAATAAATTGCCCAGGGAGGTTGTGGAATCTCCATCACTGGAGATATTTAAGAGCAGGTTGGACAGACACCTGTCAGGGATGATCTAGATCAGTGTTTCTCAACCTTTTTTTTATAAAGTACCCCTTTATATATATATATATAAACTACCCCCAGTACCTACAGTTTTCAGACACACAACATTTTTTTCTACCATTGCAACACTTTTGTTTAAACAACTTAATTGTAGCCGGGCGGGCGATGAAATTTTTGGGTGTAAAAATTACAAAAATAATAAAGCGACAAGGAGTCCAGTGGCACCTTATAGACTAACTGAAGTGTTGGAGCATAAGCTTTCGTGGGCAAAGACCCACTTTGTCAGATGCATGTCGTGGAAATTTCCAGAGGCAGGTATAAATATGCAGGCAAGAATCAGGCTAGAGATAACGAGGTAAATTCAATCAGGGAGGATGAGGCCCACTTCTAGCAGCTGATGTGGAGATGTGAACACCAAGAGAGGAGAAACTGCTTTTGTAATTGGCTAGCCATTCACAGTCTTTGTTTAATCCTGAGCTGATGGTGTCAAATTTGCAGATGAACTGCAGCGCAGCAGTTTCTCTCTGAAGTCTGGTCCTGAAGTTTTTTTTTAAAGGTAGCCATCCTGCAGCAAAAAAACTTCAGGACCAGACTTCAGAGAGAAACTGCTGCGCTGCAGTTCATCTGCAAATTTGACACCATCAGCTCAGGATTAAACAAAGACTGAATGGCTAGCCAATTACAAAAGTAGTTTCTCCTCTCTTGGGCTATGTCTACACTCGCGGCTTCTTGCGCGAGTAATATGCAAATGAGGCTATGCGTGGAATATCACCGAGCCTCATTTGCATACCTAATGAACCACCATTTTTTTCAGAAGAGGCTCTTGCACAAGAAGGAGCGTCTACACTGCCCCTTCTTGCGCAAGAAAAACCTTCTTGTGCAATACCGTTCTTCCTGGAAGGTAATAGGTGTAGCGACATTGCGCAAGAGGGTTTTTCTTGAACAAGAAGGGGCAGTGTAGACGCTCCTTCTTGCGCAAGAGCCTCTTCTGAAAAAAATGGTGGCTCATTAGGTATGCAAATGAGGCTCGGCGATATTCCACGCTTAGCCTCATTTGCATATTACTCGCGCAAGAAGCCGCGAGTGTAGACATAGCCTTGGTGTTCACACCTCCATATCAGCTGCTAGAAGTGGGCCTCGTCCTCCCTGATTGAATTTACCTCGTTATCTCTAGCCTGATTCTTGCCTGCATATTTATACCTGCCTCTGGAAATTTCCACTACATGCATCTGACGAAGTGGGTCTTTGCCCACAAATGCTTATGCTCCAATACATCTGCTAGTCTCTAAGTTGCCACAGGACTCCTTCTCTCTGTTGCAGATCCAGACTAACACGGCGACCCCTCTGAAAAATAATAAAGTGCTGTAAAACGTAAAACAAGTTTTCTCCAAATGTCAGTTGTGCTGACGTACCCCCCAGACGTCTCTCGAGTACCCCTGACGGGACTCGTCCCACTGGTTGAGAAACACTGGTCTAGACGGGGCTGGGTCCTGCCGGGAGGGCAGGGGCCTGGACTCGATGACCTCCCGAGGTCCCTTCCAGCTCTAGGGTTCTATGGTTCTGTGATATTGCTGTACAGACTGGGACGCAAGTTGTGGCCTTGAATAAGACCAGTGGGGCTTGCACTTGTCCCACTTTGGCCTTGTGGGGAAGCTCATTTGGCGGGCGCCAGGCTGAGGCCCTGTGGCAAAACTTCCTTGGCCCGCAAGCCAGTGTGCTCAGCAGGGAAAGGAAAGCCATTGCTGACACCAGTTACCCAGCCTCCCAGATGAAGCACAAACAGCCTCCTCTCCTAAAAATCAATGCGGGCTCGGGCCAGCTTGGCCCTGCACAGAGCCTTGGCCCAGCTGATAGATTGATGAGTCGGGAACAGGATGCCGGCCACTTCCCCCCTCGGCTGCAGCTCTGCACAGGCGGGGGGGGGCGGCGAAGTGTTGCAGCAGGAGGCGAGAAATCGGAGCTCCCGGGAGCGGGTGAAGCAACACACAGTTAAACGGGCACCGTGCAGGCAACTCAGCCCCGCTTGACAGGGTTTTGGCAGCTGGGTGGGGTAGGAGCAGCGCCCGCAATCAAAAGACCTGTTATCGAATGCTACCCACAGGTACTGGGGAAGCACGGCCCCCGCTCTGAAATGGATACGGTATCACGCCAGTTGCTTGCGAAGGGTTGGACAAGGGACAGTGAGATGAAAGGGAGAGAGCCGAGAGATGATAGGGAGAATAAATGGCTGCCCTTTGCCAAAGATACAGTCACGCCACAGGGTAAACAGAAAGACTTCCAGCTCCAACTGACTTTTCACCACCTTCCCATGGGGCTTGTTTTTGGGGTGTTTTTTGTTTGTTGGTTTGTTTGTTTGTTTTGCATTTCGCTGATGCAATAGGCTGGTCAGTTTCATTTTCTCCATGTGTTTTCAAAACTGAGGCTTTGCAACCAAAGTAAAACAGGCAAGAATGCTTTTCGGAGCCCAGTGTTTCCAAATCTCATCATTCTTTTTTATTGGGAGACCCGTAATATGTGATGTTTTTCTTAAAGCTTCAGCTCCGGGAGGCATGTGAATGGGTGAGAATCTTGGTTTTCCTTAGAAACAAACTGTTTTTTTGTTTTTTTTTTTTTTTAGCCCTCATGGTTGCTGGAGAAAAGCTTATGAATGTGAAGTGAATGTGGCCGAAAGGCTGAGAAACCAGAAAGCCAAGAGGAAGAGCCCATGATCTATTGATCCATTAAAAAAAAAATCTGATGGTTTTCAAGTCAAACGCATGATTTTGGCAGCCTGACTCATGATGTTTGACGGGTCGAGGTCAAATGTTCTCTGTTGTTTGTGCGGCCACTCTGGAGAGATTCAAATGCTGCCCAGCTAGCTAGCAGAGTGCCCCCAGCCAGGCTTTTGTTCCTACTTGTGGTGCACATTTTATGCCTGGGTGCACATGCAAATTTATTCCGCACAAGGCTGGAAAAAATCCATTCCGGATGGAAAAGAATAGCAGAAGCATTGGTCGGGGTTGTCAGAAGGGCACTGTGACGTTGCAGTCGTCTCGTCTGCTCATGTCCGTTGTCAGTTTGGAAGGTAGGTTTGGTGATGACAGTAGAAAAGAGAAGCGGAACCGTGAATACAAATAGAAAGCTGTTCATGGTTGGCTTGGCTTTTTTAAGCTCAGTGACATTCATTTGCAGTGTCGGTAACCAAAACACAATAGCCCTGAGCTGGTAGACAACTAGAAAGTGAAGCTGCCTAAGGGGAAAACAGCAGCGTAGGCCCTGATCCTGCAAACACGTAGGCAAACGCATACTCCTGCACACAGGAGTGGAGCCTTATGCTAAGCCTGTGCGCCCGTGCATGCAGGATCAAGATGCAATTTCTCTCTCTGAAGTGCAAAAATAAACAGCATGGGCCACAGGCTGAGCGGGCTCTCCTGAGAGACACAGGACAGGAGGTGCAGCCCGAGAAGAAGGAGCTGGCTTTAAGTCATCTTTGCCCTACAGATTCTGAGCTGCAGCAGGAAATCAAATGGGCCCCGTCACACCTTAGAGACAGCCTCCTCGCAACTGCTTGTGTGCGGTACTGCAGCCCCAAATCTCCATTCTGGAAGCAATTCAGGCATGTCCGACCTCCCGCCCCCAGATCCAGTACACCCCCTAGAAAGGGGGCGGGCTTAGGGGCACAAGCTTCAATCCTACCCTGTTCTCCCCCAATCACTTGAGGCACCTTTATGCCCATTGAGAGGTGCAGAGGAGCCAGAGAGAGAAAATCAGCTCCCAGATACTAGACCGATGGAAACAAAGCCGTCTCCTCTGAAAACCTGTCTGAACGCCCAGCAGCAGGGGTAAGAACATCTGCATAAGGTCTATTCTGGGCTTTCCAACAGCACGTGATGACAGCCACGCCTCTGGGCCGGGGGATCATTTGACATCAAGTATCGGAAGTTGCACAACCAGCTGATCGATAAAGCCGGGGCAGGAATGAGCCCTGATCATTCCAGGAGCCCAATATCTCGGCAGCTCGGAGCTTCTGACATTCGTCTTGACTGATGCAGACGCAACGGCGTCCCCGGCCTGGCCCTGTCGCTGGGCTAGCTGCCCTTGTTCAGACGTCTACTTTTGCATGGGCGTGGCCCAGACAGAGTGAGTGGCCTAGCAAAGTCCGTCTGCTCCTCTAGGGACAATGCTGAGAAAACTCGGCTGGAACGGAATCGGATGGAAAAAGCGCCCCGGGAAGCGGGGAGGGTGCATTCTCCTGGGAACCCGCGAGCCACGAAGGAGAGAGACTCCGAACCCATCTTTGTCAATTTCAAAAGCTTCCCGCTGAAAGCGAACGGCGGGTCACCCGCGTCTCCCTGCCCCCTTCCGCTCGCCCGGCTGGGCTCAAAACGCCAGATCTTGCTCGGTTCTCCTCCCTTCCCCTTCCCTCTCGCTGTGTCTTCAGAGCCAGGACAGCGGGTAAAAACAGCCTCTTCCCAGCCCAGTGCTTGTTACGCTGGAGGGGTTTTCCATCCCCAAGAGGCAAGGCAGGCCGCGGTCATCGTGGTAATAATCTGCGGGGCCTCACACTTTGTTTCCTTTTGGGTGGGAACATGGAAAGCATCCCGGCCTGCACAGACTCCTAAGTCTCCTCCTGATTTTGTCCTGCAAAAAGCTCCCCCAGCCCCCCAAAAAACCAGTGAAACATTCTTCATCAGCCAAGCACATTTGATCCACAGAAGGCAGCTCTAGGATGTGAAGTGGCCAATCTTCCTTGGTTACAGAAGAATTATTTCAATTCACACCCCCCCCCCGCCAAGACCCCAGCCAGCTCCTGCCCCCTCCCTTCTGCCCCCCCTCACCTGCCTCTGCACCCAGCAGGGCCATCAGCCGCCACAGGCCCCAGAAGAGGCAGGGCTGAGGGCAGTCAGTCCTTAGCACTGCCCGGGCCATAGTGCTGCTTCCCCCCAGCCGTGGGCTGGATAAACGGCCTGGCTGGATGGGGTTCAAGCCGGGAGGATAGATGCTGTGCTGACAGTTACCCATGCACCCCTCAAAGGCTCCATTGTGACCATATATATGCTTGTATATGTGCACACATGTATGTATGTATGCGGGCATGCTTATGTGCATGCATGCAGGCTTGTATGCTTGCATACACGTATGCTGTGGCCTGCCACTCCCGGGGCTGCCTGAATCCCTGCCCATCAGGAAAGCCCTGCCATAATCCTGCTGCTGTGGCCTGGAAGAGGACAGGAGACCCGGGCTTTTCCCCTTGCCCCGGGGAGGGCAGCAGCTGTCTGCATGCCGGGGCTTTCCATGGGGGCATCTATTGCCTGCATGTGGGGGTTGTAGTTCTGGCTCCCCCCGCACTGTCTGGCCTATGCTCTGGGCAGGCACCCGGATGTATCCCAATGCAGCACAAAAGCATTCAGCAGCTGGACAGAACCATCCTGGGGCTGCCAGCTGGAGGCCCGGAGCTGGGGGCTGAATCTACAAGCCGTGTAGCACCCCAGAACAGCCCCTCAAAGGGGCAGCCCCCACATGACCATGGCATTTAGGCTTCTCACTTGCCCAGATGGGCCAGGAACAACCGAGCTGCTCCACAGCAGTGGTAGATGGTCTTATTAGCAATCAGCGGGGCTCAGGTGCCGAAATCGCTCCAGCTGGCATCAGCTGATGGCATCTCCCCCTCCCCCAGCTCCTGCAGACTTCCAGGGCAGCGGCGAGATGAGGTCAGAAAGTCCAAGCAGGAGCAAGGTGTCTTGCTCATAAAGTACTAACCTGCTTTTATGTGGCAAGCAGGTGGGCGGCTTTCCAGAGGGCTGTGAAGATCAAAGGCTGGGGATGCGGGATAATTGCAGGTGAGGGGAACAGTGAACAGAAGTGGTGTCTTTGAAACAGAAATGCAGATGCCCCACCAAACCCAGAGCTCACCTCTGAACCCTTTCCCTCAGCTGGGGGGCCGGGGATCACCTGC
Source organism: Pelochelys cantorii (assembly GCA_032595735.1). Lineage (NCBI taxonomy): Eukaryota > Metazoa > Chordata > Testudines > Trionychidae > Pelochelys > Pelochelys cantorii. The sequence goes on along the minus strand of CM064335.1, from coordinate 3,677,206 downwards.
TTGAGGTCTGGATCAGCGGGCAAGACCCCAGCTTCTCAAACCCCTTGTGGTCATGCTTAAAACTCCAGCAAGAGGTGTTCGTTTCTGAGATCGGGAGCAAACTTTGGTGAGAGAGGGCTAAACAGGCAGAGTTTCTGGAGGGAACAGATATTTTTACTCGAGGAAACAGTGAATTAAGGAAAAGTCGGTGACCTGCTCCGTGTGCAAAAGCTTCCGAGGGCCATGTTTGGTTAGTCCCGAAGGTGCTGCTAGACTATTTGGTGTTTTTTAAGCTACTTCATGTGCACTTTCAAAAGCCTTTGATGAAAGCTTCCCCCAGCTCTCAAGGAAAATAAGCAGGCCAAGGGGGAGCGGTGAAGGGGGCCGTGCAGAGGTGGAGAGGCAGAACGCAGAGTAAAAATGAAGTGAGTTCTCGACAAAGCCAAAGGCTGGCTCGTAGGTGAGCTGGGCTCTGCGTTGGATTGGGGGCTATTTAATTGTGCTCTGAAAAAAAGAGGAGCTGCGAGGAAGACAGATTTGCAGATAAACTAGTCCTGGTGAAAGAAAATGGCCAGGGCCCTAACCAAGCTATTTAAGTGGGCGACATGACTGTCGGGTGAAATTCAGGGCTGAATGCAATGTGGAAAACAAATACACGGATGCAGACTCACCTCCCTCCCTCTGTGCTGGACTCTAAAGGAACGGTAATCGCTCAAGAAAAAGACCTCAGTGCAAATGTGCCTTGTAGTCGTCAGGAGAGCCAACAACCTGTCAGTTTGAATAAAGGATGGGGGGAAAAATATCCTGGAAATATTATAATGCCTCTACAGAAACAAAGGGCGTGCCCCCATCTGGAATGCCGGGCCTGCTCCTGAGATAGCACAGGGGCCAAAGATAAGTCCAGGAACGATTAGCAGTGTGGACTGACTTCTGTGTCAGGGCTGACTGAAAAGACTGGACCAGAGTGGCTTTGGTGTCCAGTTCTGGGCCCCCCCACTATAGAAAGGATGTGGGCTCATTGGAGAGGGTCCAGCAGAGGGCAACAAAAATGATTCGGGGGCTGGAGCACCTGACTTACGAGGAGGAGCTGAGGGATTTGGGCTTGTTCAGTCTGCAGAAGAGAAGACTGAGGAGGGATTTGATAGCAGCCTTCAACTCCCTGAAGGGGGGTTCTCAAGAGGCTGGAGAGAGGCTGTTCTCAGTGGGGGCAGATGGCAGAACGAGGAGCAACGGTCTCAAGTTGCAGTAGGAGAGGTCTAGGTTGGATATTAGGAAAAACTATTTCCCTAGGAGGGTGGGGAAGCACTGGGATGGGTTCCCGAGGGAGGGGGTGGAATCTCCATCCCTAGAGGTTTTTAAGTCTTGGATTGACCAAGCCCTGGTTGGGATGGTTGAGTTGGGTTGGTCCTGCTTTGGGCAGGGGGCTGGACTCGATGACTCCTGAGGTCTCTTCCAGCCCTACGATTCTATGATGATGATATGGCAAGACCCAGGCAAGGGATGTGCGGTAGTGAACTATAACCAGCAGTCTAGCAAAGGGGAGAGAGTTTGCCCTTCAGGAGAAAAAAAAAGTATCCAATGAAATAATGGCAGCAAACTTAAAGCTGGTCAAAGGAACCTTTTTTTTTTAAAGTAACATAATTAACTTTTGGAACTCTCTGCCACTGGATATCATTGAGTCTGAGAATTTAGTAGAAAGTTTAAAAAGGCTCACACAAATTAGTGAATAATGAGGATGCCTTGCAGAATTGCGGCGAGAAGCATGAAACATTACAAAGTAGGGGACACACGCTTGTTTGCCGTCGCACACAAGCTAATCTCTTGATTTAGGGGGTCGGATGAAGCATCTGCTGTGGGTTGATTATTCCACCACTGGCCAATAGGGGGTGTCTTGCATCTTCCGCTGAAGCAGCTGTTACGTGCTGCATGAAGAGACAAGACCACTGTTCGGCTGTGCAAAGGCATCTCCTGAGGTGTATTTTCTGCTTCCGTGGTATTTCTGCATGGCACAGATTCCCTGGTGTCTCCTGGAGGCACAATGTTCTTGCAAATCTCTGTGTGTCTTCAGGAATGACACGACACTGGCGAAGTGATGCAACTGTTTGGGGCTCTGAGGTGGAGGCCAGAAGCCACGACTCTCTCGTCTCGCTCCTTCCTGGCCCCAGCACCTTTCGTTTTCCATCTTTATAACGTCTAGAGTAGCCGTGGGCACCATCTAGCGCACAGGCCACGCACAGCCCATCGGGGTCATCTGCTGGCAGGCCACGAGACATTTTGCTGTCCTTGACTGTCTGCAGGAATGGTCCCCCACAGCTCCCCGTGGCTGGGGCCAGCAAACCACGACCTCCGTAATCGGACCCCCCGCCAGCGGATTATCCTGATGGGCCACGTGCGGCCCACAGGTGGTCCCCCACTGATCTAGAGCAAAATGTCTGGTCCCCATGTACTGCGAACAGCCTCTGGGGCTGCCAATTGGCTCTTCTTCACATAAAAGAGGCCTTGCTCCAACCCCCCCACTGGTGGTCCAGCCCACTCCTCTGAATGCTCCCCCCTCCCACGTTGACACAGGTTGGAAACCAACCAGCCTTTAGGTAGGCGATGTGTCATGGCCGTGGCTGGCTTAGCCACGAGTGAACGGAGTGCTCTCAAGGACTGTTTGGTTTTGAAAGGTGGCAATTATCTCTGTAATGATGTGGCGGTGCGTTGCTAATGAGCGGCATTGCTCGTGGAAGAGCATTCCAGTTCCGTGGCTCGCCCGACGGCGCTGGGGAACCTCGGCTAGAGTGCCCAGCAACAGCGGGAGCAGGGGGCTTGCTGGGCCGCTCTGGTGACAACGTCGAGCGGGTAGTTTGGGGGCCTCCCGTCTGCGAGGGATTAGGCTGAAATCACACAGGCCGCCCACACACCCGCAATGCCGTTGGGCATGCCAGCCGAGGCTGGGATCAAACGGGAGGCTGACAAGTGGAGTTTTCCACGTGGTGGGACTATGCTCGGGTGGCCCCGTCCACCAATCATCTCCCCGGATTCACGCACCTTAATGTGGAAAAGGCACGAGCAGCTTTTGCACAGTAGCAATCTCTGTTGCCAGTCAGGAGCATAAGGGACAAGAAGCAAAGGGCTTAAATTGCAGCAAGTGAGGTTTACGCTGGGCATTAGGAAAAACTTCCTGTCAGGGTGGTGAAGCACTGGAACAAATTGCCTAGGGGGGTTGTGGAATACCCCTCACGGGAGATATTGAAGAGCAGGTTGGACAGACACCTGTCAGGGATGGTCTAGACGCTGCTGGGTCCTGCTGTGAGGGCAGGGGACTGGACTCGATGACCTCTCGAGGTCCCTTCCAAGTGTTAGTGTTCTAGGATTCCTCAGTGAGGCAGGACAGTGAGCAGGGTGGTATAAGAAGGTAAAAAGAACAGAGTCAACCACTAGAGGGCACCACAATTAAAAATATCAGCCGAGCCGATTCCTTCCCACAGCGACAAGGGTTGTAATGAATCACTCATAGCGCCGGCTGGGACGGGAGTCCTGTTGTGCTGGGTGCTGTACAGAAAATCAGCCCCGCATGGTCCCTGCCACCGAGAACTTCCAGCATGCTTGGCCAAGGCAGACAAGTGGGCCAGAGAGCAGGTGGCGAGAGAAGAAGGGACTTCCCTGAGGTCCAGAACCGGGAACTCAAAGATGCCTCTCCCGATCCTGGACAGGATTCGCAACCTCACTCCCTCGTTCATTCTTTACACGTTGCCTGTTCCCCTCCATCCGTCCCAGAGAGCCCTGCTCCAGGGCCTCCTTTTGGCTGGATGGGCTGCAGAATGGAGGAATCACTTTATGAATGAGACCTCTCTGGATGGGACATCCCTGTTCAGTGCTTCCCAAGCGAAATCGGTTGTAGCCACAGAAGCAATGACCTGTCTCTGTTTTCTGGACTCCTCCATCCATCACAGAGTTCTCCGGTTAACTCCTTTCTTGGTCTTTGCCAGTGGGGCCATGCACATGGGCAGCCAGTAACTTGTACAGATTGAACTTCTCTAATCTGGCACCCTCGGGACCTGAGAATTTGCCGGACCATGGGAGGTCAATATTATCTAGCAGCATTACCAACACTTCCACTGCTTGCTGGGCTCTTAGAAAACATTTAGGGGTGAATTAGAGCTAAATAACAGCACAGAACACTGAGAGCCAGGCCTGGTGGCTTTATGGGACCATGGGAAACGTGGCCACACCCATGCTAAGTGGACATCTGGCTAACTGAAATCATACCGGACCACGGAGGTTGCCGGAGCAGAGAGTGCCAGACTAGAGAGGTTCAACCTGTAAGGTGGCAAGATCTTGCTGCCCTTCCCATGTATGAATGGAGAAAAACTAGCACCATATCCCTCTAGAAGCTGAGGTTTTGATTTTAAAGCATGCTTCTGGAGCCAAAGATGAGCTCAGAGCTGTCTTCTCCGGAGCAAAATCCCCATCAGCACCATGGCTTAATATCTGACCCCGAAAATGACTGTTGTGTTCTTAGATGAAAGTCGTGGCCCTGCCGTGAGCCCGCAGTCAGGACAAGGTGGTAGGAGGGGGAAATGGGCACACGTGATGTACCCTGACCTTTGAAACAGCCATGTGTTCAATAAGCCTGGTAGGGTGTGTTGTGCCAATTGTTGATGTGCTGCAGGGGCATTTCTTTATGGTACTAGAATATTTGAACTGGAGGCGAGGGAGGGTCTGGAGACAAGAAAGCAAATACTTGCAAGTGCTTTTACCAGAGTTCCATGGCTGGTGGACTTGTTACAGCGTTTGCAGAGCATCCGTTATGCAGCGGGGTGGTTGTTTTTCTTGTAGACTGTTTGTAGAAATCCCCAGCCACAGCAACAAGTGGTGACTCAATGCTTTATCTTACTGCGGTATCAGACGGGGGATGCCCTGGGACACAAAGCCGCCACGTTGTCCTGTAGCTGCCCTGGTGGCACATCAAGGGAGGAGTTTGTCTTCTTGGAGAAATGGACCAACTCAAAACAGCCTCTTTGGTTGCTGGCTCTCTGTGCGTTGGCCTCTGGGATAGGTGGTATTTAAATCCTGAACCTTCCCGTGGTATCAGCCTATGGGAGAACCTACGACTTTGCTGGTTGAACATGGAAGAAGTTTTACATCTAAGTCTGCAGATCACAGTAGGTTGGGTTTCCAAAAAGCCAGAAGAGATGAGTGAGGGGGGATTTGAGAGCAGCCTTCAGCTCCCTGAAGGGGGGTTCCAAAGAGGCTGGAGAGAGGCTGTTCTCAGTGGGGGCAGCTGACAGAATGAGGAGCAATGCTCTCAAGTTACATTGGGGGAGGTCTAGGTTGGATAGTAGGAAAAACGATTTCCCTTGGCGGGTGGGGAAGCACTGGGATGGGAGAGGTGGAATCTCCATCCCTAGAGGTGTTTCAGTCCTGGCTTGACCAGGTCCTAGCTGGGATGGTTGAATTGGATTGGTCCTGCCTTGGGCAGGGGGCTGGACATGATGCCTCCTGAGGGCTCTTCCAGCCTTTGATTCCGTGAAGTCCCCGGATGCTGTGCTAGCTGCGTTTGGTTTGCCCCAAACCTCTGAAGAACCAGAAGACAGCTTGCTGCCTCGGACAGTTAGAGAAGCCGGCGCGTGGGGCTATCCATGTGCTCACACGTTGCCCGTCCTGGGCTGCAAACACGGGGGAACCTGCACATGCTGGGCTCCTGAGAACTCTCTGCCTGTGTCACACAGGCTACAGCTGTGATGCTCGGGAAAGCCAGGGTGCCAGGCCCCCGTATGGATGTGTGCTCTGTGGATGTCCCGTGACAGATGTGGTCCCGTGCCAATGCTCCGCACTGCAGAGTGCCAGCCTGTGAGCTCCCCTGTCACTCAAACACCCAGCTCCTTGGCTGTCACCTCCTTGGCGGCAGGGATGTGCCGTCCAGCACTGAGCGCGTTGTCCGGGCCATACCCAGAGGGGTCGCGCCATGGCGGCTGTCGGAGAACTGAAGTGGAAGAGCAGGATTGGAAGACAGCCCCTTGCAGAAGGAACTGTCCCTTCGCCAGACAGCAACGTGGGTGAGAACTGCTGCCCCAGGGCAGCCGAAACAGGAGCAAGTACAGTAGCGAGTTGTGTTGGTGTTGGGTTTTTTTTCCGCTTCTTGCCTGAGGGGACGAATAACTCCCTGCAGCGTATCCCTCCGCCGGCCTTCTTAATAACAGCTCCCCTGTGCCTTACTAGCCCCGGCCTGACCCTGGCAGGGGAACGTAGCCGTCAGCCGCAGAGGGAGGAAGCGGATGGTGGGGCGAAGGAGGGCGGGGCAATTTTTGCTTTCATAGCATTATCTAGGCCAACGCTGCCATTCCCGCGGCATGGCCTCTCTCTCACTTTGCAGCTCTCGTGTGTTTACCAAGCCGGGAGCCCATGGACTGGCGAGAAGGGATACATTCGGCCCAGGAAAATGTCATTGGAGCAGCAGCCGAGACTTGTGTTTCACCAGATGTCCCGGCATTAACCCCTTAGCGACTCCCTCTGGTGCTGTCCGTGGCTTTGAGACTGTTCCCGCAAGGGGCCAGACGATGACGGCCATTGTTCCAACTTGCCCAATAAGCAAATATTTTCATTTCCCGAATGACTTGGCATCCGATCAGGCGCAGGCGAGCCAGAATGAGGCGGTGCGTACACTTCCTCTGCTGGAGTCTCTCCAAGCTTGGGAGCTAGTACGACCTGACCATAGGGTAACTAACCACGTCGCCTTCCCCCAGCGACCTAGACTAGTGCATGGCCCGGTAAAGAGGTGATTGCAGCAGGGACGAAAAGACCCCTAAGGAGAGTCCGGGTCAGTAGGATGGTTGGTCTTCCACCTTCCCAGTTGTTTCTGCTTAGTGTATCCCATGGTGCATTGCTCCACATCCTGCTGATCATGCGAGGGCATGGGCGCCGGGTATGTTAGGGGGGAGAAGGCACAGTCTTCCCAAACCGCCAGCTTGGCCCCGACCACACTCCGCCCCCAGAATGCCGACTGTAGACATTCTGGGGGCGGAGTGTAGCTGGCCCCCCAGTGCCTGCCCTCCCAGTGCTCTGGGCCAGCCCATGTGCTCCAGGGCCCGGGAGGCTGGGGCTGTGTGCCCTCTTCCCTCTCTGTGATGCTATGAGGGGCAGGGCCTAGGCAGAAGGGGTGGGGCCTCAGGCTTGCTTCCCCCACCCCCCTACCTTCACCCACCGCCCATGAGGGGCAGCATACCTCAGACTGGGACACTGTGCAATTGCTGGCCAGTTTTCCCAGCATGCAATGGGGGGGGGGGAGGTTGTGGTAGGTGTGACTACGCAAACGAGATTGTGTTGTGGGGAAAGCTGCTGTGTGGACCTCACTCGACTGTACCTGTGGTGCGCGGGTCCAATGAGCAGCCGTCCTGTTTACTGAAGCGTGGTTATATCTACAGCGCAGACGGGGTCTCAGGCAGGGCCGGTCCTTGGGATTGATGGGGTCTTACGTAGATCTGTTCAACCGGTGCCCATATGGGGGGGAGGCGCATTTTTCAGAGCTGTGATTTTATCATCTTCAGCCTCCCACGAATGAATTTTTTTTAAAGCAAATGTTAGCCTACGACCCTGTCGACAGTCACCGTAAAGCAGAAACGGGCTGTGTGTACCTGGGGGTGTCAAGAGCCTGGCTTCCTGACCACTGGCCTGCCTCCCTCCCAGGCTCACTGTGCTGCTAACAGGCCTGGCCGGCTTTTATACTTTGAAGTTAGCTAGAGCCTCCCCGGGGGAAGCCGGGCCACAGAACAGGGATAGGAAGAGGCCGGTGGGTGGACGTTAAAACCCAGCAGTGCCCCAAATTTTCGGGTGCCCCACGCAGCTGCGTATTGTGCATAGGAGTAAGGCCGGCCCTGGTCTCAGGGCAATTAACTGAGACCCCTGCTCTCAGTGGGAGTCCTCCGGTTGTTGGCTCGGCCTAGCTGACACCGGAAGAGTTGACATTTGAGCGAGAGGGGGGCGTTCACAGAGATGGGCCCAGGGCTGAGAGCCTCAGAATGTGCAGAGCAGCTCCATGCTGAGAATACAGCGATGCCAAAAGTACAGGGACTTCTTGGGAAGGGGGGTGGTCATTAAAGGCGCCTGGCAGAGGCAGAGAAGCAGCAGCCAAAATCTGCCGTCTGAGTGACTCTGAAAGGCACAGTCCAGTCCCTCACCTTGGCCTGACGTGAAGTCCCAGAGGAGGTTGCAGGACTCAGTGGCGCACTACACTCGGAAACAGGGCACAGTGGGGCACGTGAAATCCATCCCAAGGAGAGAGGGGGATTCTTCACCCCAGGGAGCAGAAGGAGCTGAACTGGGCAAGCCGGGAATACAGTACAAACCAGGCCGGAGAGCAAGCTGCCCTCCCTACCTCCCAAGTGACAGATGCTGTGCTAATGGAAAATGCCCCGCAATGTGCAGAAGAAGAAAGTATCAACATAGCCAAAGTGAGAGCCAAGGAGAAAACCCCCATGTTCCTCAAATTCAAGGCCATCCACAAGACCGGACATCTTCCTTCAGGATGAAGGGCAACGCCTCAGTTTGCAGAAAGGAATCCGCATACACGCTCTTGAGATTTACCGAACTCTGCAAACATTACTGTTGGACGGAACACACCCTGCTAAGAGTAGGTTCTTCATGCTGCATTTGGCTGCACAGAGCAGCCTGGTTTCTTGAGCCTAAATTAACCCATGGAACTCACGGCCACAGGATTTTAATAACCAAGAGCTCAGCAGGATTGAAAACCAATTATTGTATGTATATGAACAAGCGCAGCGGTAGAACCTGATGGACTGAGAAAGCCGCAAGGAGTATAGATCCTTCTGCTTCAGGACAAAAGGCAGTCTCAAACTGGTAGGGGGCTTGAGCAGGTAATCCATAGCAATGCTTCATTATGGGGGTGACGTCTACCTTCCTCAGAAGCAGCTGTTGCTGGCTACTGTTAGCACGGGTGCCTCATTGGTTTAATCGAATGTGGCAATTCCTCTCGTGGGACAAGTTTTGGGGGGAATACACCCGTGTGTGTTCCCTCACACCGTGCACACACATGCTCTCGATGTATTTCTATGCCTCTCCTCTCTGTCGCATCTCAAATGCCTTTATTGTGTTTTGAAAACCTCGGTATCTGTGGTTTGTTTTCCCACTTGAAATCTGATGCCAAACCATTTTAAATCACTCAGTAAATCCTGGTATATCCCCTTAGGAAGGAACAATCCGTTTCACACACACAGAATGGGAAGTGACTGTCTAGGAAGGAGCCCTGCAGAAAGGGATCTAGGGGCCATAGTGGACCACAAGCTAAATATGAGTCAGCAGTGTGACACTGCATGAACAGGAGTGTTGTGAGCAAGACACGAGAAGTCATTCTTCCGCTCTGCTCTGCGCTGATTAGGCCTCAGTTGGAGTATTGTGTCCAGTTCTGGGCACTGCATTTCAGGAGAGATGTGGAGGAATTGGAAAGGGTCCAGAGAAAAGCAACAAAAATGATGAAAGGGTTAGAAAACATGAGCTATGGGGGAAGACTGAAAGAATTGGGCTTGTTTAGTTTGGAAAAGAGAAGACTGAGAGGGGACATGAGAGCAGCTTTTAAGTACCTAAATGGGTGTTACAAAGAGAAGGGGAAAAAATCGTTCTCCTTGGCCTCTGAGGACAGGACAAGAAGCAATGGGCTAAAACTGCAGCAAGGGAGGTTGAGGTTGGACATCAGGAAAAACTTCCTGTCAGGGAGGTGAAACACTGGAATAAATTGCCTAGGGAAGTTGTGGAATCTCCATCCCTGGAGATATTTAAGAGCAGGTCGGATAGACATCTACCAGGGGTGATCTAGATGGGGCCAGCAATGAGGTGTTTGGGGGGCAGGAGGGGTTTCCGGGTTGGGGGGGCTCAGGGTTGGGACAGGGGATTGTTGGGGCACTGGCTTACCCCCGGCGGCTCCCGGTCGGTGATGCAGTGGGATGGTGAGGCAGCTTCCTGCCTGCCCTGGCACAGGGGACCACACTGCACCCTGGAAGTGGCCAGCAGCAGGACCAGCCCCACAGGCTGTCCCCAACCCAAACTCTGGCTCCACGCTCCCATTGGCCGGTTCCTGGTTTGTCGCCAGGCCTTGCTGAGCAACAATGGCCGGAGCTCATTTTAGGCTTGGTTTGAAATGGGACGGGCTTCGTTTTGCAGCTGGCTTTGCTTTTTATCTCGTGAGGGTTGGCGACTTGCCTCCGCCTACGAGCCGGGGCTGCTGCTGGCTGCTTCCAGGGCCCAGCGCGGTGCGCAGGGCTGAGCCGGGCAGGAAGCTGCCTTAGCACCCCTGCTGGCCACCTCATCACCCTCCAGCGGTGCCTGACTTTCCGCCACCCAGGTGCCCCGTCCTCTGGAAATCCCTGCACTAGACGTTCCAGAGAGCTGCCTCTGACCAGCATTGAGGAGGCTGCAGGCTGCTGCCCCGTTGTGAGGCGGTAACCGGCTCGAAACGTCAGGCCCTGGGCTGACACGATGCAAGTCCCCCCCCTTTTCCCTTTGGCTCCCTTTGAACACGCTGCTCTTCGGATGGTCGTCTGAGGCACCGGCCCCCGGAAGCTTCCACATTCGACAACGGGAGCGACGCGCCCCCTGCTGCAGTGACGGCACGGCAAAACGCTCCCCCCTCAGCGTAGCCCAAACGGCCAGACTTTGGAGGCCAGCCTTGGAGGCCAGCCCAGCTGCTGCAGGCCGGGCGCGCCGTTCCTGTGCAGGTCCCGGCTGGCTGCTGCCGCCGCGTGAGCAAAGGCAGGCCCTGCGGCGGAACGGCCCGCGTTTGCTCCCCTGGGTGAACTGGCACCCGTGTGTTTTTATTAGACTTCGCCCTGCCTTTGGAACTGGAGCGGCTTCTGCAGTTATCCCGGCAAGGGGGAAAGCGTAAAGACAGGGCCACTCCGGTGCCCGCCGGTCTCTGAACACCAGGGTCCCCTCACCCAGCGGTTTTCAATTTTTTTTTCTCCTGACCCAGTTGAAGAAAATCGTTGGTGCCGTGACCCGACATCATGTAACTGGAGTGGGGGTTCTGGGGTGGGGCTGAGGGTGGAGCTTTGGGGTGCAGGAGGGAGCTCCAGCTTTGGGGGGCAGGGCTGGGGAGGAGGGGATTCCCACCAGTGGCTCCTGGTCAGCGGTGCAGTGGGGAGGGAGGGGTGAGGGCTAAGGCAGCTTCCTGCCTCTCTGGGTACCGCAAACCAGGCTATGCCCAGAAGCAGCCAGCAGCAGGTTCCCAGCCCATGGGAGTGTGGAGCTAGTGTGAGGGGCAGGGGTAATACGAAGCCATGTGCTCTCCCCTCCCCTTCAGGAGCCAGGTCTGCTGCAGCTGCTTCTGGGGTGCAACACAGTCTGTGGTGGCAGGACAGGCAGGGAGCTGCCTTAGCCCCTCCCCCACTGCTCACCTGACCCCCCTGCAGCCACGAGCCCCAGCGCCTGACATTCCCGACCCAGTGATGGGGCATGCCCGTCATTTGAAAACCCCCAGCCTCGCCTTATCCCCGATGCAGAGAGCAGGGGTAGAAAGCCAACCGGCTTCACAACCACAGTGGAAATGCCTCTTCCCCCTGCTTGGATTACCCCAAACCCGCCTCCTCGACAGCAGGTTCCCTCTTGCCGCCGCCAGACATTTTAGCCTCTTCATCTTGGGGGCTGTGAACATCGCTCAGCTAACTGATTCCAGGTCATCTATAGACTGGGCTCAGCGAGACACAAATACAGGCCTTTGGCCAAGCAGGCTGAGAACGCCAGCTTTGCCCTCTTAAGCATGAAAGCCGGTCTGCTTTGGGTCAAATGCCTCCAACCTGCAGCCGTGGAAGTCTAGATACAGACTTGGAGACGTGGGGGGATGAAAGCGAGGCATCTGGGGGAGCGTGTGCACCTTTCTCCTTTACCATGGGATAACTGCTGCGCTTGATGGAATGCACCCTGGGCGTTGTCCTTACTTGCCCCATAAGACTTGGCTGCTGCCGTCCAGCGTTCCTCTTTCTGTGCCATTCAGGAGCGAGTCCAGCTCTGTCGTGACGTGGACAGTTGCTGACGTGAAACACCCAGTGGCTCAGGGTCAATGGTTTCCAAGTGGCCACCCGTTTTTGAGGTTCTGTTGGTTCTGGGGGACCCAACTTGAAACAGCTTTGTCCAGGTTTTCAGGGGTGCTAAGCCCTTCCAGTTGCCTTAGAGGAACATGCAGCTATCCAACACCATACACATGGGTGGCTGGTAATGTACAGCCTTCCCAAAATTGCCTCCACAACCCCGCTGCCCGAAAGCCTTGGGGTCGCGGTGCAGTAGCCCCGGCCCTCCAGGGGGCCAGGAAGGATCGGGCTGGTGGTGGGCAGGGCTTGGCTTTGGGGCGGGCCTCACACAGAAGGGGCGGAGCTGGGACTTGCCTTCCCCTGCTGGGCTTTCACCCGCTGCCCATGACCATACATGTTATTGAAATGCACCGAACGGTTTGTGCATTAAACTCTAATAGCTACTGAGCCACCGAGCTTAGCAATAAACACCGGCTGGCTGGTTGAGATGTCAGAGAACTTTTAGGGCCATTCAAAAACTTTGGCTGGGCAAAAATAAATGACTAAATTATTTTTAGTTAAAAGCTTTCATCTGGTTGGCTGAAATTCAGTAGTTCAACGAAACCATGAAAAATGTAGTATCATTTATGTTTGTTGTTACATTTTGTCAACATTTTTTGTGGAGAGGGTGAAATCTTTCGTGACCAGCTCTCCTAAACAACGGGGTTTGAATTGGTATAATTTTAAAATTATAGCTTTAAAAAAAAAACAAAAACAAAACCCCGGGTCTGGTTGTAAATCAGGAGTAACTCGATGGAGTTACATTGATGTAAGACCTGGAGCAGAGGCAGTGTAGCCTAGTTGAGAGAACATTGGCTTGGATTATCTTCCCAGCTCTCCCACTGGTCTCCTTGGTGATCTTGGGTAAGTCATACCCCCCTTTTGTGCCTCAGTTTCCCCATCTGTGAAATGGGGGTAATGATACTAGCATCTTCTGTACAGTGCTTTGGGATTAGCTGATGAGAACTAGATAATTTATCTGCAGCTCCCTCAGGAGTCAGTGAGAATTGGGCTGCGGGACTCCCCTGGGTTGCTATCACGCAATGTTCCCCCCAGTCCCCCATGCCAGGGTTATCAATGGGCCAGGCAGGGAGGGTGTTAGGGCTGTGGTATTGGTTAGATCTTTAAAATTCCTGCAGGCTGAGAAGCAGCCAACGCAGTGAAGATTGATTGCTCGGTTGCCTGGAGGGCTGGCTCAGGTTGTATTTCTTGTTCTTACTCTACCAAATTTCTGCCGAATCATAAATCTTAACACGCTTCCTGAGCTTTATTTAAAAAAAAAAATTTCCTCCCCTTCTGCTGTTTGAGTCAGTGCCCTGGAACTCCTGAGAGCACGCCGAACCAACGCCTGCCTTGAATTTAGCCACGTTTGTGACATCAGGCGACGTATCGACTGTCCCTGCTTCTCTGCTTACCCAGCAGGGAAACTGACTGTGCCCTGTGAGGGATAGGTCAGCAGGGGTCAGCTGTGAAACGAAACGCTGGCCCTGGGGACCACAGCAGGACTTGAACCAGAGGCCTGGGAAGGGAAAGGTCGGATGATTTTCCTGCTGCGCCTGTCAGAAGCCAGGGCGAATGGGTCTAACACTTCCCATGTCTTGGGGGCAGCTCCCCAGCGCGGTCCAGCGGTTGTATGTGCCCGCTGCTACTTCCGGGGCTGGCGTGGGCCGGGAGGACGCTGTCTTGAAGACTGCGCCGTCCCATCCCTGCCGCGTGACCTTGCCTGCACCATGCCCTTCCGAACGACACACTCGCCCGCCCGATACCCGGCACAGCCGTGTCCCGGTTTGTCTCATTATCAGACAGGGAAGAAACCCCTTCCCCGCAAAAGAGGCTGTGCCATTTAAAAGTGGATGCAAGCTCCATGCGCTACAGATAGCACCAGGACTCTAATCCAGGGGTGGGCAATAATTTTTTGCCGAAAATTTTTGAAGTGGCCCCGGGGCCGCACAGGAAGGGGCGGGGCATCGAGTGGAAGGGGCGGGGCCGAGATATTTCCAGGTTCCCCACCCCCAGACAATGATTGGTCTGCGGGTGAGGGAGTGCCTTGCCCCCACCCCAAGTTCCTCCAAGATGCTCATGTCCCTGGTGCGGGAGGAGACTTCCCTCACTCCCCTGCCCCTAGGCAAATTAGGGCCTGGGGGCGGGGGAGCATGCGAAGCTTCCTCCCGCCCTGCCAGGAGCACATGGCTCTTTGAAGCGCTGCACGCTGCTTGCTTGGCAGGTTGGATCTGGCCCACGGAGGCCCTTTTGCCCACCCCTGCTCTAGTGGCTTGGGAGGGCCTTTGGAGAACAACCCACTCCAAGATCCTAGATGTTAGGTCAGTGCTTGCAGCAGTTTGGGGCGAGCCAGTCCATGTACGTGTGCCCGAGCTGTGAACCACCCCTCCAAGCTGCAGTGTTTATAGCTACAGCTCTGGCGAAGGCAGAAGTGGGAATTGAGCAGCCCACTCATGGTGACTTGCAAAGCGATTTGGGCCCATGATGGCGGGGGTGGGGACCCTCAGGACCAGATCTGGGCCCTGGCTTGCCTGGATCTGGCCCCTGAGGCTTGGGGCTCCTTCCCCTCCAGCACTGCATACCCTGCCCCAATGTTGCTCAGACCCTGCAACCCCCAGCCTGCTCCTGCACCCTCCCACCCTGCCAGATTCCCCAGCCTGCTCCTGCACCCCCCTCCTGCCCAGACCCTGCACCTCCACTTTGCTCCTGCACCCCTGTCCGGCTCAGACCCCTCACCCCCAGCCCACTTCCCGGCAGCCCCCTGCCACATTTTTGGCCTCATCCCAGAGCGTGGGGGGCACACAAAATCTACTAGTCCGGGCCCCCCTAGGTTCTGGTGTGCAGCCCCTCACTGATTTTTTGGGGGGTCAGTGGCCCCCAACCCCAAAAAAGATTCCCTACCCCTGCATTATGGCATTGGGGAATCTCCTCCTCAAGGGACATTAGTGGGAGGCAAATAATGAAAACCTTGCATTTGTACCCGAGGGCAGGTCTACACTATGGGGCAATGTTAACCTAAGGAACGCAACTCCAGCTACGTGAATACTGAAACTGGAGTTGATGTATCTTAGGCTGAGTTGTTGCAGGGTCTCCACTGAGGGGGTTGGTAAGAGAAACTCTCCAGACTTCCCTTATACAGAGTCAATGAGAGAGTGATTCCTGGTTCATTTAGCAGGTCTTCACCAGACCCCATAAATCAACCCCTGGGAGATTGATTGCCACAGTGCCAATCTCCCAGTAAGTGTAGACATTTCTCTACGTACATTTCTCTACGTACATAGGTTTCCATAAGAATTTAGTGTGATGTGTGTTGCTGTGTAATGGTTATGAGTTTGGGATTTTGGCTGTGTTTTGTGGGTGAGGGTTTGTTTGTTTGTTTGCTTTGTTGTGCCGTTAAGAATGTAGCAGGAGCTGGACAAAAATGGGGGAAAAGATGTTGTAAAAAAATTCAAGTTGTTGCCATGTCAGAGATTCAGAGTGAACCCAATTTGTGAATTATGTTGAATTTATTGAAATTTGTACTTTACCCAAACTCACATTTTTCTGACTGAAAATTGAGTTTTTTGCTATTTGACTAACTTTGCTTATGATTTCAATTAAAAAAAAACATTTCAAACACGTCGTGGAAATTTTGGCAGAAGGCAGAATATGCCAATAATGCTGTTGTGGGTTTGCCAAAAGTTTTGGTTTTGACACACCCTAAAACCCTTCTATGCAAAGCAATTTAACTGTCTGAAAGATGCAGCGTGCTGTATATAGACGGAGGGATCGACCCTTCACTGGCCCCCTGGCATTCTCAGACCACATTGTACTCCCCTCACCTGATCACCTGCATGATGGAGAAGAGTGAATTAGATTTTTAAGTGCTTGGTGTTAAAGATCTGTTTACATGTCGCTGGATGGTGAAACTAGACGGGCCAGATTTGCTGCTTTGTTCAGTTTTCTGAGGCCGGGGGAGAATCCCCAGATGAAACGACTTTTTTTTCCCCCTTTTGAACATTTTGGTGAACAAAAACATCCCACTACGCTGTAGTGTGTGGGGAGGGAGGGGTGTGTTTAAACACATTGTAGCCTCGTGCTGTTTGGCAGAGTCCCCTTTAAAGCTTCAAGCTGATTAACTTGCTAAACTGCATCTTGCAGGACCATCGCCATTGCTGCAGGCAACAGAGTATTTGCCAAGCCAGTTCTTTTCATCCGCCCTCATCTTACTCCTCCCTACTCCTTCACCCTCCCGTGATGCCAGAGAGAAAGCTAAACTGTACCCTTTAGACATGCCTTGGTAATACGGTATGATTTCCCCCACCCAGTTGTGGTTTGAACTTAGCAGTGCACAGCTCATACTGGGATAACTAAGAACTCTCCTGCACAAACTAACTCCTTTAAGCCCGGCTTAAGTTAAACCGACTCCAGCTACGTATTCTACGCGGCTGGAATTACGTATCTTAAGCCAACCTTCCCGATCTGCTGTAGCAGATTTATTAGGGCACAAGCTTTTGTGGGTAAAACCCACTTCATCAGATGTATTGGAAGTGGCAGTGTCAGAAGCAGGAAGGTGGAAATCCATCCAACTTCTTCCTTATATACGCTCCTGCTTCTGTCACGTCCACTCCAACTCATCTGATGAAGTGGGCTTTGCCCACGGAAGCTGATGCACTAATCAATCGGTAAACTTCATTCCACGAGGCAGAACGAGAGCGGTCGACAAAGGTTTCCGTTGTCGACTGCGGAGCGTCCAGACTGCCCCGCGGTGCTGCCAAACAGCTCATCGGCACAGCGCGGCGGCCATTTTGATGTAAATGAAGCGGCGATTATTTAAATCGCCACTTCATTTTCCTATGTCTAGTAAACTCATCTACATGGCTCCGTCGACGGAGCCATGTAGTTTAGACATACCCTAAGGTGCCACAGGATTCCTCCTTGTTTTTCTATCTCCACTGTGTTAGCAACGAGGGTGGGGAGACGAGGCAAACTAGACAATGAGCACTATTAAATAATAAAGCTCTGGGCGCTTCAGAGGCGCCCCCCCATCAGAGACAGATGCTGTTCTCTGTGTGTTGGTGGCCTCTTCTAGGCCCTCATTTCCCTGTTCTCCAGTTTACCAGGAATTGCTAGCTCAGGTGTCACTGTCGAACTTCCTGAAACTGTTCCCTACCTGTGCCCCGTCCTGTCTATAAATTGCTCCTCATCCTCATGAGCCGTGTGCTGGGTGCTCCTTTGAGAGGTGTTGGCTGCACGAAGGGAAACATGCTGTACCAGCGGCTGATTGCTTAAGATTAGGCTGCTCAATGCAAACAGCTTCTCAGCTGAGATCCAGGGCTGTAAAGAAGCTATCCCCGGCCCCCTCGCTGACCCAACAGAGGAGTCCTGTGGCACCTTAGCCCTGGTCTACACCAGGACTCTATTTCAAAATAACCCCCCTTAGGTCGAATTTATAAGCGGAGCGTCCACACGACCAAGCCCGTTATTTCAAACTAACGGGCGCTTAATTCGGAATCTGAGCTCCTGCTTTTCATTTGGAGTAACGCTAATTCCGAAATAGTTATTTCAAAAAAGCGGTCGTGTGGACGCTCCGGTGCTGCTATTTCGAAATAACTCCTATTCCCCAGAGTTGTTTGAACTAATAATTCCTAGGGCTCTAAGTCGAGGTAGTGCATCCACGTTCACGGAGCCAGCCTCGGACTCATTTTGAGTCTTCCCCGGAGTGAGGACACGCTAGTTCGAATTTCTTAAATCGGGCGTTATTAAGTTGAGTTTACTAATTTCGAAATAGTTTCCTAGTGTAGACATGGCCTTAGAGACTAACAGATGTACGGGGGCATAAGCTTTTATGGTAAAAACCCACTTCATCAGATGAATTGGAGTGGAAGTGACAGAAGCAGGAGACGGACGGATGTCCACTTCAAACGGCGAACTGGATGGGTGGCCACTTTCCTGCTTCTAGTGGAAAAATGTCTTCAACCTCAACCTGAAAATTGTAACCAAACACGTTTTGGCTTAGAATTTGATTATTTTTTTTAAAGAAAAGCCTCGGAAATTGTCCCTTTGAAATATTTAGCATTTTCCATACAGGAAAAAATAATGAGGAGGCCACAAAGGCCTTGTCCTTTGTGCTTTGATGGAGAGATTTCACCCAGCACTAGTGGCTGTTAATACAAGCAGGTTTCCATGGAGACTGGCTGTGCGCACAACTGAGGTCATTGCGGTGTTGCTTAGCGCAGTCCCTCCTGGGTTTCCAAGCCTCTTTTGCCCAAAAAGGGACTTTAATGCCAACTCGGCGGCAGGATCTTCCTCCAGGAAGTTGCAGCGTCAAAGATGGAAACGTCCGCAGAGAGAACAACCCCTTCCCTCTTCCCATCCATATGTGCTGGCATTTAATCTGTCCAGGGTACCAGCCGGCGACCCCTTCCCCGTCGCCACCATGTCCATGCTGCTGGGAGGGGAACCTGGACAAATAAGGCCAGCTTTGGTGGCTGAGGTGAATGAAGTGTGTTTTTATTTATACCCACACAGGCTCATGGGCATGTTTCAGGGACTTGAGGGGACTTTCCAGAAGGATTAGCAGAACGTATCTCAAACAAGGTGACACCGTGTGCTTGTCGCGTGCTGCCTGGTGCTTAATTAGAGCCCTGCATCACATAGGATGCTTTTCAAAGGGCTTGCGTGGACACAGAAAAATGCCCCGCGCTCAGGCCGGATCCTGGCAGAGTTCCCAGGGACGTGAGTGAAGAACCCAAGCAGGGGTGGGTGCGGCAACCTCGGCGCTCGGGACATTTGTTATTAGATGTAGTAGCACCGGGAAGGGGCCGCCATGCTGCTGGGATCACGAGATGAGGCCCCGGCCACCATGACCATACGGTCCAAGCGAAGTGCGTTCCCTGGGGTGATGGTGGGAAGAGAGAGAGATGCTGGAATACAGCCAGGGTTTGTGGAGACACATGGACAGAAGGTGCCGTCTGCCCCCATTTGCCCCTCAAGCCATGGGCGGTCGGTGAAGTTTGGGCTGGGGGAGGCAAGACCCCATCCCTGCCCCTTCTGTCGAGGCCCTGCTCCCCATAGGGGCCAAGCCGCCTGCCCCCTAGCATGGGGAGGTCGGGCGGCCCTAGCCTCCCCGTTTCTGGAGCATGGGGAGGGTGGATGTTTAGAGGCAGCAACACGCCACCCTAGTACACCTACAGAGGGTGGAGTGTGAGCGGGGCCAGGCTGGCGGTTTGGGAAGGCAATGCCTCCCCCTGCCTTACCCACTGCCCCAGCCTCAAACCTCAATGAACTGTCCGGCTTCTCATAGACGTCCTGACAGAGCTGGCTGCCCAGGGGCAACTGGAAAGCGGGGCCATGGCCTTGGCCGTGTTTCCACGCCAGGACGTGCAAAGACTCTGGGGACCAGTCCCCCTGAGTGTGGACAGGCACGAGGGGGGGAAGCACAAGATGTATGTGTGGGAGGGGGTGAAGGCTCCATATGCCTCCTCCCCCTCTTGCACCGTGTCAGGGCCAGTCCCAAACAAGGGGGCTGTGAGGGTGTGGAGGAGTTCCAGGGGCCACTTTCAAACTGCCCGGGCTGAACCTGCTGGGGTCCCAGATGTGATCCCGTTCTTGCTAATCCCTCGCCCCGTTTGTGCAGCAGCCCCTCGTCTCGGTCCAGACGGGATAAGCGAGCCCAGGCAGCCAGGACCTGCTACCCCAACCCATCCCCCATGATGCTCCCGCACAGCCCAGTGCCGTGGGGGGTTCTGCCCTCCCACTAGTCACTCGCCGTCCATCAACGGTGACTCTGTTGAGCGGCCACATGCCTGGTTCAGTGGCTGTAAATGCCTCCAGGGCTGGGCACAATTTGGAGCGTAGCGCTGGGTGGCCATGGAGGGGAGGGGAGAGGGGGGTGAAGTAGCCTTTCCCTGATCTACCTAACTAATCCAGGCTAGAGAGGGAGTGTGGGCCAGTGGTTAGGTCCCTGGGGTACCACCACAGTAGACGTGGCCATTGACCTGCTGGGTAACATTGTCCAAAGTCATCTCCCTTCCCACTGCTTCTCTCACTGTCTTGGCCATGCAGATGATACATTCCTTGGATGGGGCAGTGGGGTGGGTGCACAATTTTCAAAGAACCCAGGGGACTTAGGCGCCTAAGTCACAACACAAATCCATGCGATGTTGACTCTTGCATCACTGAGGTACTTTTGCCCACGTTACCCAGGGCCCGCCTCACTGAGGGTTTGTATACTGTTTAGCCCAATGGGGCCCTAACCCCACGGGGGTGCAGGAGCGCTGAGTTCTCTTCCCACCCCCTCCATGCCTCAGTTTCCCCACCTGAAGCGAATGACGCTAACCTGATCTGCAAAGCACGGTGAGATCTAGTGAGAGAAAGAACCATGCAAGAGCGAGGTGGCGTGAGTAACTATGGCGACCAAAAATAACGCTGCCGGGGGAGGCTCAAGAATTCTTGGTTCCCTGTGGATAAGCACCCGCAACTTGTAAAGTGGGGTGGATACATCTCATGAGAACACTCCCTCCTTTTTCTCTGGGGATTGAATTGAAGGGTATTTTCTGGTATGGCCCCGAAGGGCTATGGGGAGGAAATGGAGCAACCCATTTTAGAAGGCTCCATCCAAATGGAGTCCTAACACCTGGATACAAATTTGGGGAAATCTCTTTAAGAGCTTTTATACCTGCCTATGTGCAGTGTGCTCTCTCGCACGCTCTGTTTGCACGGTAAAGCTCTAGGTTGCATGCCCGTTGTGGCTGATACACTCACGGCCCCGCAGTGAGCAGCATGGTGGTCAGTGATGCCTAGCAATGTGTACAGGACTCTGCGAGCTTCTGACGCTTACTTTCCCTTCCCTAGCTGGTATTAGCAGCCTCTGTGTGGCTTACCTGCTTCTTAGGATGTGCCAGGAACTCATCACTATTACAGAAGCCCCTTGGGAGTTCAGTGTTTTCCCCTAGAATCCAGCCACAACAGAGGCTGGCTGGGAAACAAGACTACAGGGTTGGGAATGATTTCAATCGGTCAAACTGTGGAACTCCTTGCCAGAGGATGTTGTGAAGTTCAGGACTTTAACAGGGTTCAAAAAAGAGCTAGATAGATTCATGGAGGTTAGGTTGATCAATGGCTATTAGCCAGGATGGGCAGGGATGGTGTTCCTAGCCTCTGTTTGTCAGAAGCTGGGAATGGGTGACAGGGGAGGGATCACGTGATGATTTCCCATTCTATTCACTCCCTCTGGGGCGCCTGGCATTGTCCTCTGTCAGCAGACAGGACCCTGGGCTAGATGGACCTTTAGTCTGACACAGTGTGGCTGCTCTCATGATCTTATGTTCAATGTTTCAAAATCTGGTTTTGTTCCTCTTTCCCCCACATCCCTGATTTTGACCAGGAATTCCACCCTGGACCTATGTAACCCTCCAGACGAAAGCTTAATGGAAACAGACACGTTTGTACAAAAAGTTCAGCTTGTTGAATCGGCATTTTCAAACGAGGGTGGGTTAGGGAGGGGGCTTTCATCACAAAATTTCCAACCAACGCTAGTCACCTCAGTCGGCTCAGCTGTGCTTTTAGCCCCATCCGCTGTCACTTGTAAGTCTCTGGAAGTTCCAGGTTAGAGAGGACAGTGGGCTGGTGAGATCAGTAACTAAAGGGGGAGCAAAGGTCCTGAAAGACTGAGACACTTCCGCATGTGGAACATGAAAATGGGAATGCTGGTATAGATGGAAAACTCCCACCTCCAGCTTCTTTAGCCACATCTCCACTTGCAGGAAGATCAACGCTGCAGGGATCAATCTTCTGGTGTTTGATTTAGCGGGTCTAGTAAAGACCCGCTAAATCAAACACTGAGGGAGCCCCTCCTCCATCAACACCGGTACTCCTACTCCTTGCGAGGAGAGAGGAAAGTTTACAGGAGCATTTCTCCCATCAACCTTTTGCTGTGAGGAGGTCGGCTTAAGGTATGTGGACTCCCGTTACATTTTTTACGCAGCTGGAATTGCACAAAGACTAACCAATGTATTTGTGCATTGGAATGGAAGATCACTGCATTCCCCACTCCGGTGCATCTGACGAAGTGGGTTTTGACCCATGAAGGCCGATGCCCAAATAAATCTGTTAGTCTTTAAGGGGCCACAGGGCTCCTTCTTGTTTTTTCAAGGCCTCACAGTCTGGGTGGAAGTGGTGTGATACAAGAACTTGGGGAAATGAAAGGCAACGTCATACTGCTCCTAGGAAATGCTAGTACCGGACTCTGATTAGCTGACTCCCGGAGAAAAGGGCGTAATTCTGTGACCAGCCAGCGGGCCCCTTGTGGGGTAGGGCGCAGGATCCGGCCCCGTGGGACTCAGTGATCCTAAAAAAGGTTGCAGGAGGAATTTTCACAAGTGCCGAGTGTCGGTTTGCACGGCTCCTGTTGATTTGTCAGTGATAAAAGCCCCAGTGACTCCAGATGGTCAACACCAAGTTCTTCTGAAACCCCCATGGGTAGGCTTCCCAAACCGCCTGTGAGCGTGGCCCCTGCTGTTCTGTTGACCGAGACAAGAAGAAACAGGGGTCATCTTATACCCCAGGGGGTTTCAAACAACGGGCACGCCCAGCCCTGGGGGGTGGGGTGTCGGGCGCTGGGGCTCGGTGCTGCAGGGGGATCAGGTGAGCAGTGGGGGGCTAAGGCAGCTCCCTGCCTGGCCTGGCACCGCAGACTGCACTGTGCCCCAGAAGTGGTTGCAGCAGGCCCAGCTCCTAGGTTGGGGGGGAGCTCACAGGGCTCCATGCACTGCCCCTGCCCTGAGCGCTAGCTCCGTACTCCCATGGGCTGGGAACCTGCTGCGGCTGCTTCTGGAGCAGCCTGGTCTGCGGTGCCAGGAGAGGCAGGAAGCTGCCTTAGCCCCCCTGCTGCACCACTGCCCGGGAGCCACTCGAGGGAAGCCCCTCCCGCCCCAGCCCTGTCCCCCCCCCAACCACAGCCCTCCTCCTGCACCTCAAAGCTCTTCCTCTTCCACCCACCCCAGAGCCTGCTCTCCAGTCACATGATGTGGGGTCGTGGCACCAACCATTTTCTTCAACTGGGTCCTGAGAAGAAAAGTTTGACCCCCGCTGGCGAGCTGGGGCTGGCCCACCTCCGGGACTCCTGGGGAGGGCCGTGGGAGGTCGGTGAGCCGACCCCGGCAGGGAGCACACTGGGGGGAGAGAGGAAACTGGCTCCATCACACCAAGGACTGTACCAAGCATTTTCTATTGCTTGACAGCCCCAGTTACCAACCCTGCTGCATTCCCCGCGGTGCAGAGTTTGAGGTGTGGAGGGGACTCAGATCACACCCTGGGGGTGGGAAAGGATGAGTGCACTGTGCGTGGGTCTGGATTGCGTGCTGTGCATGGGTCTGGATTGTGCGCCGAGTGGGCGAATGAATTGTGCACCATGCGTGGGTCTGGATTGCGCGCCGTGCATGGGTCTGGATTGCGTGCCGAGTGTGCGTCTGGACTGTGCGAATGGATTGTGCACCGTGCGTGGGTCTGGATTGCGCGCTGAATGTGCGAATGGATTGTGCACCATGCGTGGGTCTGGATTGCGCGCCGTGCATGGGTCTGGATTGCGTGCCAAGTGTGCGTCTGGACTGTGCGCCGTGTGTGCGAATGGATTGTGCACCAGGCGCGGGTCTGGATTGCGCGCTGAACGTGCGAATGGATTGTGCACCATGCGTGGGTCTGGATTGCGCGCTGTGCATGGGTCTGGATTGCGTGCCGAGTGTGCGTCTGGACTGTGCGCTGTGTGTGCGAATGGATTGTGCACGAGGCGCGGGTCTGGATTGCGCGCTGAACGTGCGAGTGGATTGTGCACCATGCGTGGGTCTGGATTGCACGCCGTGCATGGATCTGGATTGTGTGCCGAGTGTGCGTCTGGACTGTGTGCCGTGCATGCGAATGGATTGTGCACCAGGCGTGGGTCTGGATTGCGTGCTGAGCGTGTGAATGGATTGTGAACCATGCGTGGGTCTGGATTGCACGCCGTGCATGGGTCTGGACTGTGCACCATGCGTGCGAATGGATTGTGCACCGTGTATGGGTCTGGATTGCGCACTGAGTATGCGTCTCGACTGTGCACCGTGTGTGGGTCTGGATTGCACGCTGAGCATGCGGCTGGACTGTGTGCCGTGCGTGCGAATGGATTGTGCACCATGCATGGGTCTGGATTGCGTGCTGAGCGTGCGAATGGATTGTGAACCATGCATGGGTCTGGATTGCGCGCCGAGCATGCGTCTGGACTGTGCGCCGTGCGTGCGAATGGATTGTGCACGGATCTGGATTGCGCGCCGAGTGTGCATCTGGACTGTGCGCTGTGTGTGCGAATGGATTGTGCACCATGCGTGGGTCTGGATTGTATCAGAGGCAGCAAGTGGGGGGAGGGAGGGCTGGTGCCGGAGAGGAGCCGGTTCCCCATGAACACTGGATCCACCTGCTCCCCACCCCGC
The DNA here is from genome assembly GCA_032595735.1 of Pelochelys cantorii. Classification (NCBI taxonomy): domain Eukaryota; kingdom Metazoa; phylum Chordata; order Testudines; family Trionychidae; genus Pelochelys; species Pelochelys cantorii. The sequence goes on along the minus strand of CM064335.1, from coordinate 3,652,725 downwards.
GCTGCTGACTCTGATAGACAGGCGGCAGCCGATATGCCTGGGGAGTTGGCTTTTCAGCAGCTCTCTGCACATGCTGGCTCCATGGACCCACGTGCCTCTCACAGGGGGCCCCCCCGGGAGCGGGGCTGGAGCACACTGGCTGCTGGCCCCACCCCCCCCAGGGACTATGGAATAGTCGTGTAACCGATAAATTCAATGCTGTTACATGCCAATTCAGTGACACACTGTCTGACATCCCTACTGTCTTCATGAACTCCATTTCCCCCTCCCTCTTTTGTTCAGTGGTGTGTTATGAATCAGCTGATTCCCCCCACCCCGGAGCTGTCTGCATAACCTGTAACACTGGCAGAGCTGGGTCATCTGCGGCAGAACCGAACTGGGGACCTCTGGCGCTGAGCGCAGGCGCCTTTACTGTGCGCACTCAAAGCAGCTGGCTCCTGGCAAAGGCTGTCAAGCAAACTCCTTCTTCTCTCTGTATGTCGTCTCAGCGCCACGCCATGGGCCAGTGTCCCCACCCAGCAGGTGTGTGGGCTACCTGTGCCCCCCATCCTGCAGCCCCATGGTACTTACGCTGGCCGGCAGGGCTGCAGGGTCAGGCCCCCGTTGAAAGGCAGGTTGGGATGCTCTGCCCAAGCAGCGATGTTCGCGCGGCACAGTGAGTCCATCGGGAAGGCTGGCCCCTCCCTGGGCTCTCCTCCTACCCGGGCCTGTCACAATCTGTTTGTGTTGCTGTGCCGGGGGCTCTGACCTGTCCGCCCGGGGCAGGGCAGCAGGGCCAACGCCGTCTGCAAGCCGGGCCCTGGGCCGCGCTGGCGAACGCGCTCCGCAGGGGACGAGAGGGCCCTGCAATCCGAGGCCCGTGACGCCCTGCCCCGGGAATGCGGCGCGAGCGAAACAAACGACTCCCCCAGGCTCCCTTCCATTTGCACACGGGGGCCCCAGCAGCTGTTCCCCTTGACTGACAGGTGGCAATCTGGCCCAGGCTCCTTGTGGCCTCCTCCCCTTCCTCTCATCTTTCACCCCCCGCTGCTGCGGTGCGCGTTCCCTGCATGACCCTCTTGGGAAGCCAGCCCGGGAAGCCGCCCCAGACGCTCTCCGGGCCGTGAAAAGGCCCGTTGGCCACAGGGAAACCTGCCTCCTGCAAAATTCACACTGACTGGCTTGGGTGGGGTTTTTTACAAGCTTGTTAAAGAGGTTGGGAGGCCACTGGACGGTAAAAGATGCAGATACAATTAGCCCCAGGCTGCCGGGGGAGCATGGAGTTGGCGTTGCCTGCCGGCGGCCGACTGCTTCAGCTGCTGCTTGGTGGCGTGGCCCAGCTGTGCTTGCCGGAGGTCCATGCGCTGCAGTCGTGGTTTGGGCCATGTCCCCTCGGCTGGTCGTCTCTCCAGCGGTGAAAAGCATCAGCGGGGTGGCCCTGTTAGTCTGAATCTGCATAAACCACGAGAAGTCCTGTGGCACCTTAGAGACGGACAGATTTCCTGGAGCATAAGTTTTCGTGGGCAAAAATGCATCTGGTGAAGAGGGTCTTTGCCCACAAAGCTTATGCTCCAGTAAATCTGTTAGTCTACAAGGTGCCACAGGACTCCTCGTTGTTTATCCAGTGGTGAAGGTAACTTCACGTTTCTGACAGGCGCTATCCTATTGCAACCCAGGTCCCTGCAGCTCTTTAAAAAGCTCCCTGCTGGCTTTTGCCGCTGCCCCGCCAGCTCTTGCTGGAGCCGTGCACCACGGTGCGCCTGCTTCCTATCACCTCTGCGCCTCTCTCCTCCATCTCAGCATGACTGCGCCAGGCCTGCGTCTTGGCACGGCGCTGCAGGGCTGTGACGTGTCTTCTAGCCTGGGGGCGGGGGGGCACGGTTACCTGAGCAGGGAGTGGGTGCTGTCCGGGATAGGGATAAGATGACAGCGGAAGATACAGAGGTCTGAGCGCAGTCAGCAAAAGGCTAACGTTCCCTCTCCAAAGGCCTGCCGGTGGCTGACGCTCCTGCTCCCGGCCCCCAGGCATTGACGGTGAGTTCCTAGGAAGTGCACAGATTCGTTTCCCCTTCGCTCTTCTGTGGTCGATCTCCGGTACTGTCCCGTCCTTTCCTCCCCACGCTGCAGCTGTGTTACAGGGCTGCCAGAGACTCCCCAAAGCCGCAGCTCTGACTGGTCCTGGAAGTAGGGGGCGTTTGACATCCCAGCCCCCGTCGAATCTTTGCAATACCCTCTCCCCACTGCCCCTGCCAGGTTTTCCCTCAAGCCCCCCTGAGCCCGGGGGTCCCAACTCTCCCCGAAGTCTGAGCTTGGCTCCACAACCAATGCTTGTTTCATTTCACTTTACCATCTAGACCTCTGTGTTCCCTTTTGGTCTGCAGAGGTCCTTGTGCGTGTGTGTGTGTGTATGCTGCAGAGGTCTGTGTGTGTGTGAGTGTGTGCGTGCTGCAGAAGTCTGAGTGCATGTGGGTGTGCGCGTGGTGGGTGTGTGTGCGCTGCAGAGGTTGCAGGGTGTGTGTGTGTGTGGTGGGGGTGTGTGTGCTGCAGAGGTCCGTGTGTGTGTGTGTGTGTGTGTGTGTGTGTGTGTGTGTGTGCGCGCGTGTTGCAGAGGTCCTTTGTGTGTGTGTGTGTGTGTGTGTGTGTGTGTGCTGCAGAGGTCCGTGTGTGTGTGTGTGTGTGCGTGTGCATGCGCGCGCAGTGGGGGTGTATGTGCTGCAGAGGTCCCAGTGCGCTTTGGTGTGCGTGTGGTGCGTGTGCACGCTGCAGAGGTCGTAGTGTGTGTGGTGGGTGTGTGTGTGCTGCAGAGGTCCCAGTGCATGTGTGTGTGTGTGGGGGGGAGACTGAAAAAATCTTTGTGCTTGCTACCCTTTTGCGTTGCTGTCTGTGTTTTATGCTCAGCTAGCTGTGGGGACGTCCTGGGCTTGAAAGTGCCACGCACCCTGCAAAAGCAGAGAGAGGCTCTCGGACAGGAACTCAGTGCTCGTCACTGGAATTCCCCCCGTGGGCAGCTAATCGCCCACGGTGCAGAAGAAATACTAAGGCCTCAGGGTTGTCGTCTTCAGCTGCCCTGTGTTGGTTGTGCATATTGTTTCGTAGATGGGTTAGCGTTTGTCAGCAAAGCCGAAGAAAGGCGATGGGGTCAGTGAGATTTTTGTCTGGACTTTCCATGTCTTCAAATGTAACGCAACACACAGACGTTAACAACCTACTACTGGTGCTAGCTAGTGGGTGTTTTCCCCTTTTTGGTGGTGGTTATGCTGTTGAGCAGGGAGTGGCTTCTTTGCGATTTGTATTTCTCCTGGCCCCCAGCCGAAGAGGCGAATGCAGCTGGAGCTGTTGTTTTTGTGAACAGGTTTTAAAACAAAGTGTCAAGGCTGGGAAATCTTGCTGAGTGACAGCAGGAGCCGCCCCCTACCAGCCACAGGTTTGGGAGGGGGCTTTTGTCTAAGATGAAAACTGATTCTTTAATTCTGAGGTGGAAACAAGAATAATAACCCTCTGGAGGGAGCCTTAAGCCAGGATCCCAGCTAGCATCCAAATATAGTAAAGGGGAAACATCTCTCCCTGGGGAGTTTATGGAAGCTGACGGGGGTGGGGGGAAGGGGCGGAGATATTCAGATGGATGGAAGGGAATAGAAACCAACTGCTCTTTCTTACTACAGGTTGAACCTCTGTGCATCCGTAGTCCGGCATGATTTGAGTTAGCTGGAGGTCCACTTCTCATGGGAGTTGCCAAGTTTCCCGTGGTCCCGTAAAATTTATTTACAGCCCCCAGGCCTGGCGCTCAGTGTTCTGTGCTGTTATTTAGCTCTAATTCACCTCTCAATGTCTTCTAAGAGCCCAGCAAGCAGTGGCCATGTTGGCTAGCTAGACAATATTGACCTCCCGTGGTTCGGCACATTCTCTGGTTCAACACTGCTCAGGTCCCAAAGGTGCCAGACTAGAGCGGTTCAACTTGTATTACCCCTAAGTGAGAGTGTGAAGGACCTGATATGGAGAAAAGAGAAGAGGAGATTTAAGGGGAATATGATAGAGGCCTATATAATCATGACTGGTGTGGAAAAAGTGAATAAGGAAAAATGATTTACTTATTCCCACAATATAAGAACTAGGGGTCACCAAATGAAATTAATAGGCAGCAGGTTTAAAACAAACAAAACGAAATTTTTCTTCACTCAGCACAGTCAACCTGTGGAACTCCTTGCCAGAGGATGTGGTGAAGACTAGGACTTTAGCAGGGTTCACAAAAGAGCTAGATACATTCATGGAAGTTAGGTCCATCAATGGCTATTAGCCAGGATGGGTAGGAATGGTGCCCCTAGCCTGTTTCTCTGGAGGTGGGTGACGGGAGGGATCATGTAATGATTTCCTGTTGTGTTCCCTCCCTCTGGGGCATCTGGTATTGGCCACTGTCGGCAGACAGGATACTGGACTGGATGGACCGTTGGTCTGACCTAGTCTGGCTGCTCTTACGTTCTTAAAAGTTCTTCCCTGCTTACGTTCGTTATTTCACATGGTGTAATATCTAGGTTGCATACCCAGCCTTTTTGACACAGCGTGTTTCTGCAACTGCTCCAGTGATTGCTGTTTATCTTACTGTGCTGGTCTGTCTCATGGCATCTGTATGGGTATGTCTACACTACAAAGTTAATTCGACATAACAGCCGTTAGTTCGAATTAACTTTCATAGCGTCTACACAGACAAACCTCTATTTCGAAATAAAATCGAAATAGTGGAACCCTTATTTCGAATTTGGTAAACCTCATTCTATGGGGAATAACACCAAATTCGAAATAGCTACTTCGAAATAAGTGCTGTGTAGACACTTATTTCGAGTTGGGGGCCTCCAGCCCTTCCCAGGGAGCCCTGGTGGCCACTCTGGGCACAACCAGGAAAACTTGCCTGCTCCCCCGCAGCCCCGGGGCAGACTCTGGCCACAGCACCTGTGCCAGTTGCCAGCCTGCCAGCACCCAGCCAGCAGACCGTGCACCTGGCACAGGATGAGCCAGCCACCCGCTGCCACCCAGCCCTCCACCGCTCCCCAGGACCAGGCTGGCGGCTCTCAGGAGCCTGCCAGGGGCCGCAAGAGGCGGGCGCCCACCTGGTCTAGTGTGGAGATCGTGGACCTCACTGAGGTTTGGGGGGAGGCCTCCAATGCCCACGATCTCCGCACTAGGCGCAGGAATGTGGCCGTCTACAGCCGCATGGCTCCCAGCCTGGCCCCCAGAGGCCACATGCGCAGCCAGGAGCAGGTGCGGAGAAAAATTAAAGAGCTGCGGCAGGCCTATGCCGGGGCCCCCCAACCAGGGTCTGACCTGGAGGCCTGCCCACAGTATGAGGCCCTGGACCACATCCTGGGGGGTCAGACGGTCCGTGCCCCCCTGGTCGTCATCGACCCCGGGGCAGAGCGCCCTGCCCCTGACACAGGGGAAGAGGAGGAAGAGGAAGAGGACGGCAGCCAGGAGCCTGCAGGGAGCCTGCCCTGCACCCAGGACCCCCGAGCCGAACCGGAGAGCCCGTCAGCAGCCGCATCCGAGGCCGGGGAGGCCTCCACATGTGAGTGACATCACGGTCCCCTTATGAGGGGCGGGGAGGGGAGGGGGATCCCAGGGACCATGCACGTGGCCCTTGATGACCACGGAGCAGGCGGCAACCTGTGCATCCGCCGTGCCAGCCGGGACTTGTGGCCCCAGCTGGGCGCCATGCAGGGGCCCTGGCCTGTTCCCCACATGCGTCTACACGTGAAGGCTCCTGACCCTGGGGAGAGACACTGCGCACTGCCCTCCCTCCAGACGCCCCCTCTACACAGAGGCAGGCACATCTCCCCTCCCCGCCCCCCACACCACACTAGAGGCAGCACGGGGGCTGGGTGCAGTCCCAGCTCACACTCCCGGGGATGGCAGGACCTGCCGGCCTCGCCTTGCAGAGGGGGGCTGGGTTTCACCCACCGTGTCCCCAGGGAGAACTGACCACTGCTCTTGTTTCACCGCAGCCGCAGCACCTGCGAGTGCAGGACGCACCACCCCGCCTGGGCCATCCACCCGCACCCGGGCCAGCAGGCGCACCCGCAACCTGGAGGGGTTCCAGAGGCAGCAGCTGCAGTTACAGGCACGGCAGGTCCACAGCCAGGAGCAGCGGGTGCGAGAGGGCCTGCAGCTGCGGCGGGAGAGCTTGTGGGAGCTGCGGGAGCACCAGAGTGCCCAGGGGCGGCTCTGGCTCCATGGTGCCGAGTGCTGCGGTGTCCCAAAGGAGAGCGACCAAAGCAGGCGGAGAGGAAAACGCTTTGCTGTCCCTCGGCGAGGTAGGCAAGCAAGCGGAGAAGCTGAGAACCGGCTGTCCAGGGGGGTCCCTTTAAGCACGAGCCTCAGATAGCCTCAGACAGCAGCCACGCAAAGCAACTACTGACCTGATGCCCTGCTGGAACCGGTTTCAGCTGCCCTTAAATGCGATCCAGCGTCCAATCAGTGTGGATGCGCTATTTCGAAATAGCAAAATGCTATTTCGAATTAGTTTTTGTCTAGATGCGTTATTTCAAATTAGCTTATTTAGAATGAACTAATTCGAAATAAGTTAATTCGAAATAGCGCTGTAGTGTAGACATACCCTATGTTCTTCCCGTCTGTCTGGTGCACGCTTGTGCAGTCTCTTGTCTAATACGCTGATCACAGGGGAAGGGGCCCACTTCTCCTGTGTCCGTCCTCTGCCTAGCACGTGTGACGTCCTGATCCATTAGTGATGCCTCTAGGTGTTAGCAACATGCAAATAAGATAGACTAATAATTAATCGTATACACAGAATTCAATCAAGCTTTACAACCCACCCCGTGGCAGGATGGGATCCACAGCCAGCGACAGAGTTTGTGAGTATTTGGGGTAAGGAGGAGCCGTGAGAACTGGAGCTAGATCTGGAATTTCCAAGATGTTTTTGGATCCCATCGGGAGGAATTGCCTGTGTCCTACTAAGGCCGCGTAGAGGGGATTTAGTCTTGCCTTCGGGCAGAAGGAATACACAGCAACAGATTCCAACTATTAAGCACCCTGGGTAGTACATCACTGCCCCATTATCTATGCTGGAGCATGTGGTTTTCTCTGTGGCCCATGAGCTGCCCATCCTGGGGGCTGGAACACGTGTGCGGATAGGGAAGGCTGCCCCCATGAGATAAGATCTCTCCCATTTCTTTTCAGGATTAAGGTGCAGAAGCTGTGGACGCATCCTCCATCCTGGAAGGTCCTCTCCCATTGGGTCAGCTAGTCCCTTCACAAGTCACCCGCGACTGACTGATTTTTACAAACGTGTGGGTTTGAAATTTATTCACCGACGGCTTTGTTGGGTAAACCCCAGCTGGCTGGTTACTCATAAACGGCTCGCCACAACTCTAGCTTTGAGTCTTCCCGCGTCCTAATCTGCTGCTAGTGACAGCTATGAAGGGGCCACCTGGCCCGCAGAGGATTGTTTCTGCTGCCTAGCTGGCGGACGCCCGGGTCTTCGAAGTGTTCGGGATTGCCACACCGCTGCTTTCAGTATGACCGCTTCGCGGCATGAGTGTATGTGACCTTTCCTTGCTTCCCCCCTTGCTTTTGCAAAAGAAAATCTCGCCTACAGAATACTCACCCAAAGAAACCGCCAAATACGGACGCTGTTGCATCAGAGCTGTGGCTTGACCAGCTGGAGAGTTCCCTTGTTTTTGCAGTCTTGGACAGATTTTTTTTTCCAAAGCTTTTTGGGTACCTAAGGATGCAGAGCAGTGTCTAGTGCAGTGGTCCCCAACCTTTTGGGGCTGCTGGGCGCCCGGGGGCGGGGGCTGCGCATGCATCAGGCTCCCGGGACCCAGGGCGCAAGAATGGCTCAGGCTGGCCCTGGTCTCTAGGTGGGCACACAGAAATGCCCCGGCGGGCGCCATGGCACCCACAGGCACTGTGTTGGGGACCGCTGGTCGAGTGGGATTTCCAGAAGTGCCTCTGCAGGCCGCTGGCATCCACTTCCCAGATATTTCTTAGGCTGAAACGCCAGGGACTTGCCACGGCAGGAGACAGAATTGCCAACTAGATGGGTCTGTGTTGTGATCTGTTCTGGGACCTCCCGCACTAGAAATGCCATTCCCTCTTGCTCAGTCTCTGGTTTAAATGTTGAGAGAGTCTTTACTGTTGTAACCATCTGTGCGACGGGCGTCTGCCCCACACTGGCCCTGTGAGAGGTTAAAACCCAGCCCTGGGGGAGGGCTGGAGCCAGGGGGCCAGCAGCTGCAGCAGGTAGCTGCCAATTAGGGCCCAGCTGTGGGCTGTATAAATAAGAGCTCCAGGAGGGGAAGGGAGGGAGATTTTTGCTCCGGCTGAGGAGCAGGAGGGACCTGGCTGCCAGGGAAGCTGGAGGCCTCCTGATTTAGAGCAGGGCTGGGGGAAGGCAGCCAGGGCAGGAGAAGGCAGCAGGTCCACACCCCTTGCTAATGAGGAGCGGCTATTTCAGGCTGCAGTTTGCCCCGAGGCAGGGGCTAGATGAAGACTGGCCGTGGGTCACTGAGGCGAGGTGGGCCTAGGGGGCTGGGGTTCCCTGAAGGGGAGGACCTCAGAGTATGGGGGGCTGCGGTAGGACAGTTCTCGGGTAGGAGGGCACCATGGTCTGGGAGAGATGTGGGCCCTGACCTAGAGTGGTGGAGAATAACAAAACAGAGCGGGGGGAGACACCAGCCAGAAGGGGTTGCTCCAACACCAAATGCTAATTCCCTGAGTGACCAGCAGGAGGTGCCCCGTTACAATCCGCCTTAGCTCTTTGGAGGAGCTGCAGCTTCATGTCCCGGTCACATGGGAGGCGGGTGCGTGAGGCAGGGGGAGGCGTTGCCTTCCCAAACGGCCACCTGGCCCCGCCCAGACTCCGCCCCTAGAACACCTGCTGAGGCCGGGGCTCTGGATGCGTACTACCTCACCTCCCCGTGATGCTGAGGGCAGGGCTTGGACAGAGGGGGTGGGGTTGGGGGCTTGCCTCTCCCAGCCCTACCTTCACCCACTGCCCATGGCCCTAGATGCTTTTATGTACCTAGTTTTCCTTGGTCATGTTCCTTTGTTCGAGGTCATGCAGTGGGCAGCTGGCCTTGGTCATGTTCCTTTGTTCGAGGTCATGCAGTGGGCAGCTGGCCTTGGTCATGTTCCTTTGTTCGAGGTCATGCAGTGGGCAGCTGGCCTTGGTCATGTTCCTTCGCTCGAGGTCACGCAGTGAGTTAGTGGCTCAGCTGGCGTTACACCAAGCCACACTGCTGGCTCTCGGTGTGGAGTTCTAATTGCCGGTCCCAGTGCCCCAATGCCAGAGTTATTGGCAAAGATACTGGGGTGGGGAATTACAGTTTTCAGAAGGTCCCTAGCTGAAAACCAAACAGCTAAACAGATCTAAAGGGAACGTTCCTCTTCAGAATCAAATAGAGCCATGCTTTTCCCAGCCTGTGTGGGTTACTTTGATTTCCCAATGCAGGGACAGTTGGTTTGTACAGAGTGCGTAATTTGCAATGAAAGCAGTGTCTGCTCAAGCAATTTTTTTTACTTTGATGTCTCATCTGCTGGGCCCGGAAGTGCTGGGGATTTGGCCTTGGCTCAAATCTAGCACGCTCTGTACATTTTCTCGAATATAGCTGTCCAGTCTAGACCCTCCACTTTGCTTGTGCTCTGTCCTTTTTTTATAGTTACTTTAAACGACCAAATCACGAAAGCCTCTCCCTGATCCTTATGCCCCTCCTGCCACTTTCTGGCATGCAACCAGACCAGACGGGCTGTGTCACTTCTCGTCCTGTAACCCTGGGTACCTCAAACTGCTCTGCTGCTGTCACTCCCTGCCTGGCCGCTCCAAGCCAGCGTCCGAGCCTGCACGGAGCGTCTGCAGGTTAAGCAGCCCTGACCCCGCAGCCTGCATGTTACACCGCAACTATGCTCTGGTTTCCACCAGGCTTGGCTTCTACTGGCCAAGTGACCCCAACCTACCTTCCATCCTGCATTTCCCCGAGACTGTCTGCCTGACGCGTCCAGGCCTGTCCTGGGCCATGCCGGGAAATCAGAATGTCGGCTTGCTCCTTGAAAGGGACAATACCAAGCAGCTTGCCGCATGAACCGGAGGGAAGTCACCGCTGCTCAAACACAGCATCAGGATGGATTAAACCAGTGTTTCTCAACCAGTGGGACGAGTACCCTCAGGGGTACTTGAGAGAAGTCTGGGGGGTACGTCAACACAACTGAAATTTGGAGAAAAACTGAATTTTTGTTTTAAGTTTTACAGCGTTTTATTATTTTTGTACTTTTTACACCCAAAAATTTCATCGCCCACCCAGCTACGATTAAGTTGTTTAAACAAATTTGTTGCAAAGGTAGAAAAAAATTTTGTGTCTGAAAACTGTAGATACTGTGGCTAGTTAATTATTTTTTTAAAAAGGGGTACTTTATAAAAAAAGGTTGAGAAACACTGGTTTAGATGAAAAGTAATAGAAACAGACGAAGAAAAAGTCATGGGATAAGTGATGCCAAGTAAAAGAAATACAATGGTCACAAGCAAATAGAGGGGAAAGCATGAACCGGAACCCCGAAACCTCGTCTAGCAAGGAGCGGTCGTCGTTTAAGAAGGTTTCTCTCACCAGTTGGTCTGTGTCCAGCTTGATTGACTGTGTCTGTCAGGACCATCTGCAGAAGGATGAGGTGTTGGTGTCCCTGGCTGTTAGGAGAAAGCAAAGATGGAGTCTCTCTGTCTCTGTATAGTCTCAAAGGACTTGGCTTTGTCCTAAGGGCCTCTGGGGGGTGCAGTCGCTGGGGTGCAGGAACCATGTTAATTCCCTGTCTCTTACGTTTAGGCTCCAGGTGACCCCCGCAGGTTTAGTTTGATAGCTTTGTTCAAACTGAGGCAACCCCCACGATTCCTTGTCTAGGACACACCTACTGATCACCTGCCAGTGTCTTCAGCATGGTCTAGTAGAGAAGTTCTCAAATACAGCCAAGGACCACTAGTGGTCCGCAACTGTCTTGCAGGTGGGCCGCGGGCTCCCCATGAGGTTGGAGCACCAAGACCCCACCCTGCTCCTGCAGCCTCCCTTCCTCCCTCCCAGACCCTCCATCCCCACTCAGCTCCTGCACCCTCCCTCCCAGATCCTCCACCCCCATCCCGCTGCTGCACCCTACCTCCCAGCCAGACCCACCTCCCCAGTTCCCTCTTTCACCCCACTTCCAGATCCCACACTCCCACCCCCTCCTGCACCCATTTTGTCCTCCTGGGTGGTTGGCTGATGGTCCATGGAAAGATCTGCATTGAGCGGGGTGGGTCATGGCCCAAAGAGCTTGAGAACCACTGGTCTAGTAACAACCTACAGAGGGAATTCATAACTTCCCATGTGAGGGTCTCCCACGCCTTTAACCATGACACGAAGGACCGCGTAGGGTTAGCCTTCCTTTGGCACCCCACAGCGCAGATTCTGTAGACATCTGCTTACAATGGAGCTGTCTTGGAACACGCCTCTTTATTGGAATACCTGGGCACCACGTTGTCGTCAATGTATTCACCCTCTCAATGTCCCGCTGAGATAAGTTGGCTTAGGTAAGTTTTTATCTCCGGGTTAAGGTGGGAAGCCTGTAGGATAGCCGGGCCTGAATGCAAGTCGCTGACTCCAAGGCAATACTGTCCTTCCTCCCGCTGCGCCATTGGTCTGACTTTGGTTTTGACCCAGCCTCCTCTGAGGAGCAGAGCGAGGGTTTCACCTCCACCTTCCATGCCCCTTGTGAGGGATCATCGTTCCATATTTACGATCCGGGATATTTTTATAATGTTTTTCGTGCCCAAATGGCCAGGGCTCGGTTTCTAGTGTTACGGAAGGCAGGACGTGGATCCAAGCTGGGCTTCTGAATGTCGTCTCCAAGCATCTTTGCTTACTACTGGCGTGCCATTGGCCACCGAGCTGTCCCTTTCTGCCCAATCAGGGCAGAGGTGGGAGGGGAGACAGCAGTGCCTTGGTGACTGAATCTGAGACTCGGGGGGGGTTTAGGTCATCACTATATTTCAGAAGTTACAGAATATGAAAGATATTATTACCCAAGAGGCATGTTGCTGAGCCGGCTCCTCTGGCTAACGACACCTTCTTTTTAAAGGTTTTGATGTAATGCACATTTAAAATAAAGACGGCCAAGTGGCTCTTCATTTGTTAGCAGTCAGACGAAGGCTGGACCCAAGCCAGCCCCCCAAGTTGACCGAGGGAGGACAGGAAAGCGTTGCTGCACACTCGGGTCCAACATGGATGGAGGAAGGGGTCCGAGTTGCAAAGTTCAGACTAGGTTAGGGTCTCGTTGCGTTTATGGGTCTCTGGTTTTGTGTTATGACTTCCAGCTTATCGTGAAGCAGGTACTTTTCCTATCCTTCTGCGTGCATATGGCTCATCTGTGTTGTGTGGGTGCGTATGTTCCCTGTCCTCTCTGTGACAGTGAGGATACCTGGACATCTTGGGGCATGTGGAGTTTCCGAAGCTGCCCCGTCTTCTGAGAGTACAGTTCATGCTACACCCAGAACTGCAGCACACTAAATAGTCAAGAGACCCTTCCGTTAAAACGGCCATTTTCACATGCCGTATGTGTAGGCCAGTGCGCTCACCTGCCCTCTACTGGATGGAATATCACATTTGAGTACCTCGTGCCCTCTAATGGCTGTAACCCAAGTAGGTTGTAAGCCATATTACTACCAGTAAGATTATGTCTACACCAGTGGTGGGCAAATCGGGATTTGAGGTGTGGTCTGTGAGACATTTTTACTGTTGCCCATGTGCAAGCTTGCCAGATTCCGCTGGTGTCCATCCATGTAGATTTTCTTCCTGCTGGCTTTACTAAAGTGGCCAAATGAAATTAATAGTCAGAAGGTTTAAAACATACAAAAGGAAGTTTTTCTTCACTCAGTGCACAGTCAACCTGTGGAACTCCTTGCCAGAGGATGTGGTGAAGACTAGGACTTTAACAGGGTTCAAAAAAGAGCTAGATAGATTCATGGAGGGTAGGTCCATCAATGGCTATTAGCCAGGATGGGTAGGAATGGTGTCCCTTGCCTCTGTTTGTGTGGAAATGGATGACAGGAGAGGGATCACGTGATGATTTCCTGTTGTGTTCCCTCCCTCTGGGGCATCTGGCACTGGCCACTGTCAACAGACAGGATACTGGGCTAGATGGACCTTTGGTCTGACCCAGAATGGCGGTTCTTATGTTCTTATTCATGTAAAGTCAGGGCATGTGAAATGAGGTACGGGCTGATTGCCCAGCATTGACTGTGAGAGCCAGGCGCTCCCTCTGCATCCAATCAAAGCGCCGCTACTGTTAGACCCCTGCGTGGATACATTTCTATCCGCATCCACCTCTGCAAACAGGATGCACGGATACCCACATCCAAGGATGTAGATTCCTGCGGCTACAAAATGGATATCCGTGGGTTTGCAGGGCTCTGGCTATAGTTCAGCTGGCACGCCCTGCAAATCTAGGTACGCAAGTCGAGTTAGCAAAACTACCGATTGCAGGAGACCACCTTGGTTATGACAATCTTGCGGTCCACTCAGATGGAGGAGGGCCACTCATGCGGCCCCCTCACTAGCCTTGGTGGCCCATCGCGGGTCTACACGATGAGGGCGATTCCCTTGCTGGTGTCCACATTCTCGTGGTAGCTTTCATCGATCCAGCAGGAGTATAAATATCCCTGTAGCTGCAGGAGCATGGATACCAGCAGCAGGGGCATGCCTGAGCCAAGCTCCGTACATACCCATTGGTCTCAGGTGGACTGTGCTAAGGTGGCTAACCTGGGACTTCGCTTCCCTTACCTGCGCTGCCACTGCCACGGTGTGCGAGTCCACGTACACGAGCCGGGGAATCACAGCCCTAATTTGTCGTGTGGATGCACCTAGCTAATGAGGTCAAAGCATTGTGGGTGTGATTTAGGAAAACCATTATTACTTACACCGGGGCTCGTCCAGTCCCTGTGTGTTTCGGCCTTGGTAAATCTAGTGAGTGACTCACGGGAGGGAAAGGTTCAGGCATGTTGCCTTTTCATGAGAAATAGACTGTTCTTAATTATGAGAATCAAAGGAGGGTACATTTCATGGCAATCAATTCTGCACTGGCAAAGGAAGAAGGCAGCACAGCAGAACATTTAATTGCTGATTGAGAAGAATCGGTTTTTTTCTCCCAAACTTTGCTTTGTGCTTCTTTTGAGGGAGAGGATACAAAGCAGATCAGACCCTAAATTTAGACTGAAAATTTTCTAAGGGTGGATGCCTGCAGTTCAGCCAAAATGGAACTGGCCCAATAGTTCGGAAGAGCCGAGCGTCTGCAGCTATTGACGTGGTGCTAAGGGAAAGTGCCTTTTTCAAGTGGCTATTCACGGGATGCATCAAACCAAACTCCTTACCGTTCATGATCACTACCGATCCTTTAGCTCTTTTGGGAACACCTGTGGTTTCAACTGGGGAAGCTGCTACAGGTCGAACCTCCCTAGTTTGGCACCCTCAGGCCCTGGCTGGTGCAAACCAGAGAATTTGCTAAACCATGTGGGAGATTAGTATTGTAGCAGCATTACCAACATTGCCACTGCTTACTGGGATGTTAGAAGACGTTAAGGGGTAAATTAGAGCCAAAGAACAGCACAGACCACTGAGAGCCAGGACTGGGGGCTGTAAACAAACTTTATGGGACCGCAGGAAACTTGGCCACACCCATGAGAAGTGGACATCTGGCTCATTGAAATCATGCCGGACCACGGAGATTGCCGGACCAGAGAGTGCCGGACTAGAGAGGTTCTACAGGTAGTTCCTGTCTCTTCCTAAAAACTGTGCAGAATGGCTGCCACGCTGCACCCCAGAGGTGGCTGCATTTCAATGGAGTGTGTATGAGTGATTCCCTGGTGCTTATGGGTACTCTAAGCTATCTGGTGACCCTCCAAAGAAAGCTGCTATATAAATAACGCAACTTACTGGAACACTCCCATGCGGCCATTTTAGCAGATATTTTTCTTTCACCAGAAACTAAAATAGAATCGAATGCCAACTCCTCTAAGGTGTCTAAATAAGAGAAGGGCCGTGTGTAACGCGCCATGGTCTGGGAGACCCCGCTGTGATGTTGAGCCGGCTTATTCTTGTGCTCTAACACAGTGTGCTTGAAAGGCCCCATAGACCCTAAGGACAGCCCCACTTCTGTCTCAGAACTAAACAAAGCCCTGGACTCTGCCTTCAGTCACACCAGGCTCACTCCGTGGGGTTCAGGGCAGTCACTCCAGTTCTATTCACAGTAGCTGAGAGGAGACCCTGCCAAGCAAGCTGGGATTTAAGCTCTGCCCGGCCTCGCCTAATACAGGAGCTGCTCCTTCCCCCGGCATGCTGGAGGGCTGGGCTGGGAGGACCGAATCGCCGAGTGCTCATGGGCACGGCGGATTCCAGAGAGGCCTCACCAGCGAGGAAGCTGTGAGTTGCGGTGGGGGCAATGGGTACATGATGGCAGCTGCCAGAGAGGTGCACTCTGGGTGGCTGGTGGGATGGTGAAAGGGTCGGTCGTGAATGGGTGAGGTTGAGTGAACTGGCTGAGGGAGCAGGCCCCACCTCCTGCTGCTGCCGTGGGGTGGGGGGGTCCAGGGAAGAGTGGCAATGGTGCCATGGAAGCAGGATGAAAACCACAGGAGGCAGCCGGGTGACGCGCCAGAATCCTGAGGCAACAGGAGACATCCGGGAGCGAGAAGCCGGCGAGGGAGAAGCAGCCATACCTGAGAGGCATTCGAGGCTGTTACCAAAAGGGAAGGGAGGAGTGAAAGGTTCATGAGCTTTCCTGAGGGGCTCCTTCTCGGCCCTCTTCCCGTAACGTAACCAACCTTGGGTTCATCCGAGGTCGCCCCCCTCCGCTCACAAAGCCTGGCTGCCCAAAGGGGATTTGCCTGCCCTGCTCTGAGGCTGGAAGCCAGCGGAACCGACCCAGGGGCATTGAAAGCAGGGACGTCGGCAATGAAAACACCGGCCTCTCCCACCCGAACTGGGAGAGGGACGCGGCTGTCCGCGGAGGAGGCTGCTGTGGCTGCAGGGGCCAGCCTGGGAGACGCGCTGCCCAGCGCTAAGCCGATGCAATACCCTTGGCTGGGCATGGCACATGGGCTCCACCGTGTTTTGGGGGGGGGTTTGTCATCGTGACTGGCTTTTGGCCCCTTCCTAAGCCCCTCGGCGTTTGCCTGAGTCACAATTCCACACTCGCAGCAACCTGTGGTTTTGGAAATTGGGCACAAGGGGCTAGGTTCCCCGCAGGTTTAAATCATTCCTGCCACTGAGAATTTGGCCAAAGGAGTTTCCTGTTCCCTGGCCGTCTCTAGTCCCGTGTCCTGCAGTAGAGCTATCGTCCCGTTCCCCTCCTCCGCCCGCCCCCATCTCCGGGTAACACGGCCTCCCTGCCCTGCCTTGGCCCAGGATGTTGCAAGACGACTTCCGGGAAAAGATGGAGACCGAAGCGCCATGGCGACGGTGTGCACCAGATGCCAGCAGATTTGGCTACCCTCGGACGAGCGTAGGCGTTGGCTTCGGGCTACGATGACAAGAGCCATACCTCTGCGAGGCGAGGTCGGGGTGGATTGGGGCGTGCCGCAGAGGAAGTCAGTGTTTGGGGATTTATTCTCTGCGTGTGTGAGAGCGAGTCACTTGAATGACGCCCATCCTGGTAGCTCGCTTTTCTTTTTCATTCTGAGTATTCCTCATGGTGAACGTCTCCTTTTTTGGCTAAACTGTTGCAGATGGCAGCTCTAATTGCAAGGGAGGCCAAGATTTATTGCATCAGCGTCTGGCTGCAGGCAGCTGGGGGCATTTGCTGGGAACGTTGCGTCATGTATGACAGAAGGGGGGTGGAAATTGGATGGGCTCTTCGCCCAGGGCAGGAGGCCTGGCTTCAGCCCGGAATAGTCTTTTTGCAACCAGGCTGGGGGAATTGAGTCAATTCAAGGACACGGAGGCGAGGCCTGAGGGTGGAGGCGGCGAGATGCAGAGAGGAGGGGACTGCTGTCTCTTATGGATCCTGGTTCCTGGGAATTCACTGGCACGGCTCCCAGGTGGGCCGGCCCATCCCGCTGCCCTTTGTCTTGGTTCACCTTCACCGGGCCAGTGGTCCCTGAAACATCGGCTCTGGGAATTCACCCGCCCCTCCCGCCCTCTACCTACTGTACAGACATCCCTGCCCACGCTAAGACTCACCTTCAGGACCTTGCATTGATGTCTTGCACTGCTGCAACAAGGGGATGTCTCAATACCCGAGATTCCTTTGGGGGCACCTGCATTGGCCATCCTCGGCAGACAGCAAATCCCCCTTGTTTATATGAGGCTCCCAGGAAGGTTGCATAGCGGATGCCAGGCCTTTAGAGCAAATCGAAGTCCAGTTCCTAGAGAGGAACAGGTGTACCCCACACACCTGCTGGGTGTGGTTCACTGTCCCATGTAGTGCCCCATAGGCCATGTCTTCACTCCACAGAAGATCAGCGCTGCCATGATTGATCTTCTGGAGTTTGATAGAGTGGGTCTAGTAAAGACCCACTCAATCAAACTCAGAGGGCACATCCAAAAGTGGTGTTCCTGCAAGGAGTAAGGGAAGCCAAATGGTAGTGTTTGCTCCTGTCGGCCTCCCACTGCTGACGGTGGGCGAACTCGAATCAGGGTACATCGGCTCCAGCTACGTAATTAATGTAGCTGGGGTTAGGTATCTTGATCCCGCCTTTTCCTGTAGTGTACAGCTGCCCTTAGATCACTTACAGAGAGAGAGAAGGAGTTTGCTCTACAGCCTCAGCTGGGAGCCAGCTGGCTTTTAGCTCAAGCAGTAGAGGCTCATGCACTGTCAGCCTTACACAGGCATGTATCTCCAGGTGGGAGTTACACGAATCGTGGTGATTGCAACGGGCAATTTTGCTTTCGTTAATTTTTAAATTGAAAGCAGCGTGTTGGGGTCAGGGAAGGAGAACATGGCTGCGAGTGCAGGGAAACCAGGAAAGGCTCCCGCCAGGTCTGATGTGTGGTATTGGCACATCTCCCTTGCTTCGTGCTTTGGAGCACTCCTGTAAGGCAGGGCAAATCAGTTGTCCCCATTTTACAGATGAGGAACTGACGCACAGAGAGAGAAAGTCCCCTAGGAAATCTATGGTAGAGCAGGGACTTGAAACGAGGCCTCGCAGCTGCTAGACTAACCACTGGACCCTCCTGCCCTCTGAGAGCCTGCTTAGCAGAGAGTCACATGGCACTAGCCTGAGAGATCGCAAGGGTTGCTGTGCAGTGTGTGGGCACAGATTGGGAATCGGGACACTTTGCTTCTACTCCCAGTTTTGCAGCTCACTCCCAGAGTCAGCCCAGCCAGGTTACATGCCCCTCTGTAACATGGGACCTTTTGTAATGGCACTTTGTTAGTGCCTGGTGAAAAGCAGGATGTGAGAACTCCGCCCCCGGCTTTCACCCATCCTCAGCACCCATTCTGCACCCAGCTTGCTTTAGGCGTTCTCGGGGAATATCCAATATTTCTACTTTTGCATTTGTCCCCAACGGGGGCCTAAAGTGGAAATGCCAGAAATGTTCCTGGAACACTAAGGTCTGACACATGGCACTTTGGAAAGATCAGCATGGAAACTATTGGCACTTTTTAATTGCAGGACACCCCCCTCCCGTTTAGCCCAGTGGCCTGGGGGACATGCAGAAGTTGTGGACAACCAGGTGTTTGGGTAAACAGAACTGCATTAACTAGCATAGGGCTAATTGGGGGACATGTGGGGGATTTTCAGACAGCAGGAGTGTGCATAACTGGAATTATACTAACAACCGAGGAGTCCTGTGGCACATTAGGGCATGTCTACTCTAGGAAATTGTTTCGAAATAACTACATTGAAAATAATAACTCCCGCAGTAACAATTTTGCATGATTCCCCGTGGAAAGCAAGAGTTATTTCAAAATAGCCAGCCCTTTATTTCAAAATAACAGGCTTGGTAGTGTGGACGCTCTGCTTATTTTGAACTAAGAGGGGTTATTTCGAAATAACTCCCTAGTGTAGACCAGGGCTCAGAGACTAACAGATCTTTGCTTTTGCCGATACAGACTGAGGGTACATCTACACAGCACCCTACACTCAAAATAAGATACACGATTTGTGTAGTGCAAACTGCGTATCTTATTTGGATTGTATTTCGAAATAGCGTATTTTGAAATTTGGCGCATCTACACAGCGCCAAATTTTGAAATAATGCACTATTTTGAGACCTCCCTTAACCCTTGTAAAGAGGGCTACAGGGATGCTGAAATAGCGCGCCCGTTATTTTGAAACATATTTTGAAATAACGGGCGGCTTGTTAAGACGCGGGGTAGCTATTTCGGGATTCTTCCGGTAGCCCGAAATAACCGTGCTGTGTAGACATACCCTGACACAGCTACCACTCTGGAATTATACCGTGAAGGTGTCGAGGTCTGGAAATCCCATTTATAGTGTTGGTTTGAAATGCGTCCAGTCTTTTGCCTCCAATCCACAGTTTGACTTCCCAGGAGGTTGTTTTAGGTCCATGTGAAACAAAAATAAAACCACTGCGGCTTGCTCCGGGTTCCAATCTCTTGTGCTGACCACATTTCAAAGTCACCCCTATTCCCGGGGCATTTTAGCAGATGCGCCTGGGGGCAGTGGACAGCTAGCTGCACAGGGAGTATCTATGCCAATCAGGAGGATGGGGAACCTTATACTGTTTTGACTCCATTCATCCTTTGGCCCGGGGAGATTCCAGCCAAGAGTCACCGATCCCTTTCTGTCTTGCTCCCGAGGAATAAATAGTCTCCCTGAAAAATCAGGGGGCTCACGCTGCAGCGCAGAAGAATGGCAGACGTCGGAGCAGGTGGCAACACCTGTGTCCTTTCTAATTCCAGCCCCAGCTGCGATCCATCCCGGCTGGAGAGAATGCCACAGAAATAGACTCTGAAAGTGACTCAGAGTCAGGGGGGAGCCAGTATGCGGTGACCCTGGCTTCAGAAACATAACCTGCTGCGGGGGAGGCTAGCGTCAGGGGGGAGAAACTTTGGCCCTTTCTCTCAAACAGCTGTGGGTGATTCCCCTTCAGAACCCGCCTGTCCCCTGCCCTCACGCTGGCTGCTGGAGCCGAGCTCGCTGGAAAGGGATGCGCTACAGCCCACGTGAGCTAGAATGGCAGAGCAGCTGCCGCGGTGTTAACGCTCAGCAAACTGGCTTGTGTCAGGACTGACCTTCGGTGGCAGCTTCTTTGGAGAGGAGTGTGAGCGTCTCAGACTGAGTCCTTAGCAGAGTCTTGTTGTTTCCTCTCCTGTGTCTTTCCTCCCCATTTTCTGGGGCCAGTCTGAACTGTACCCCCACATTTTTTGATGTCCCTGCATCACTCACACAGGTGCCTGGTGACCTCGGAGTCTCCAGGGATCAGAGCTCAGAGGGATATAGTGCAGGGCAGGAGGCCCTTGCGAGTGCACACTGCTTGGCGTGGCTCTCCTTGGCCGTGTCCCCGTGGCCGTGTGACGGACACTGGCGGTAGAGGATGTAGCGCAGTATTGTCCTGCCTGGCTGCTCCCGGGGCCGGCGGCTTGCTCTGGGTTTGCACTGTGGCCCGGCACCGGCACATAGCCAGGGAAGGCTTCGTGGTAGCTGAGCACAGCCCCAGAGCAACATCAGAAGGGCCAGACTGGGTCAGACGAGCCCAGTATCCTGTCTGCCAGCAGAGGCCAATGCCTGATGCCCCAGAGGGAATGAACAAGTGTTTCCTCTCTTGTCATCCATTTCCTGCCTTGACAAACAGAGGCTAGGGACACCATCCCTGCCCATCCTGGCTAATAGCTGTTGATGGACCTAACCTCCATGAATCTATCTAGCTCTCTTTTGAACCCTGTTAAAGTCCTGGCCTCCACAACATCCTCCAGCAAGGAGTTCCACAGGTTGACTGTGCCCTGCCCCACCAGCTCCAGCCCAGGGGTGGGTAGTGGTGGCTGCCCCGTTGCTCCCAGAGTGAGAGTGAGGGGGACTCAAACCCAAAGCCTCAGGTTCCAGAGGTTAATGCCTTCTCCATTAGGGGACTAATTCAGCTACAACGACTCAAGAGAGAGATCTTGGAGTCATTGTGGACAGTTCTCTGGAAACATCCACTCAGTGTGCAGTGGCAGTCAAAAAGCAAACAGAATGTTAGGAGTCATTAAAAAAGGGATAGAGAGTAAGACAGAGAATATCTTATTGCCTCTGTATAAAAACATGGGATGCCCACATCTTGAATACTGCGTACAGATGTGGTCACCTCCTTTCAAAAAAGATAGACTGGCATTGGAAAAGGTTCAGAAAAGGACAACAGAAATGATGAGGGGTTTGGAACGGGTCCCATATGAAAAGAGATTAAAAAGGCTTGGACTTTTCAGCTTAGAAAAGAGGATACTGAGGGGGGATAGGATAGAGGTCTATAAAATCATGACTGGTGTGGAAAAGTGGATGAGGAAAAGTTATTGACTTGTTCCCACAATATAAGAACTAGGGGTCACCCAATGAAATGAATAGGCAGCAGGTTTAAAACAAACCAAAGGAAGTTTTTCTTCACTCAGCGCAGTCAACCTGTGGAACTCCTTGCCAGAGGATGCTGTGAAGGCCAGGACTTTAACAGGGTTCAAAAAAGAGCTAGATACATTTATGGAGGTTAGGTCCTTCAATGGCTATTGGCCAGGATGGGTAGGAATGGTGTCCCTAGCCTCTGATTGCCAGAAGTTGGAAATGGGTGACAGGGGAGGGGTCACTTCCTCATTGCTCCTGCGAGTGGCTGGAGCCCATGGCTGGACTTACCTCAGCTCATTTGCACACAGAACGTAACTCAAGCCCGACAACTGTGGCAGCTGACACCCTCCCCCAGCAATGACTTATTCCACCACCACCTTGGATGTGGGGCAGACAGCAGCCGTGTGAAAGGAGTGAGTCATGGCGGTGGTTGTTTTCTTTCCCCGTTCATCGTGGCTTTTGTCTGCGTGACATGCCGTGTTATGGTCCTGACTTTTATTCTTTTTCTTCTTTGCTTTCTCCGTGCAGGCCTGTCTGCCAATGACAACGGCTACCTCCAAACGGCTCGAACCTCCACAAAGGCAAAGCAAACCACCGTGCCTTCATCTGAAGTGGCTACGCAGCCTTGCCAAGAAAGGGGTTTTGCAGGTTTTTAAGCCAAGGTGGGGCTGGTAAGTGCCATGCCCTTTTGCCTTCCTTAGAAGCCAGAAGGTGAGTACTCAGCAAAGGTAACAACGTAAGTCACGTCTTTTGGGGTGGGCCCAATGGGTCAGGGCAGAGAAGCACCAACCCAAGTGGACCTTTGCCCCTTTTTTGGATATGACCCTCCCTAACCTGGACTTTCATCTGGTTTACAAACTCCAGCTGAACCTTCGTCCCAAATGGGGAGACCCGCCTGCCGCTTGACTGGGTGTGCAGTTTTTGACGAGGAGAGCAGCTCTCTGAGGGAACGCTACAAAATGGGAGCAAAGGGCTGCGGTGTAGCGGGGGAGGGAGGGATTCCCCTCCCCCCTTACTGCCCTGTGCACCGTTCTGCAGCTCATCTCCCCCACGCCCCGTATAAGAAATTGCAGCTGGCTTCGTAACGACATCGTTCCTGTGGGGTGGACGCCCTAACCCGAGGAGTTCTTCAGCTGCTCACGGAACCCTCTGGGTTTTGTGTTTGTCCGGGGGTGGGAAGGTGGCCTGTCGTACTTGCCTGTCGTGGATTTACAATATCTGTGATATCAACAATTCTCTTGGCATTCAGCGAGCGCCATGAAGGGCCACGCTGCATTGGGCTCTTCCTTTAGATCTCTTCCCTGCTCCGCAGGCTTATGAAGACTGGCTGATCTGCCTCTTTCTTCTCCTAATCTGCTTTCTACAGGGAATGTAGGGCTGGTAAAGGGGTTGGATTGATGGCTCAGGAGCCTAACCTCCCCCGGTTCTCTGAAGAGCTGTGCCCAGGCGGCAAGGGTGTAAGAGCATAGTAACACCACACAAGATTACGCCCCTTCTGCAGTTATGCTAGCCAGGGTGTAGTGTCCATAGGGGGGAGAGCAATGCTCATGCTTGAGCACAGAAGCCAGCTGCAAACTCTCCCCGGCCCAGCGCTCCCTTAGCCCAGGGTAACAGAGCGTCCCAGCCTCTCTAAGGGTAGGTCCCGCCAAGCCGCCTCCTCCGGAGATGAGGCCTTTGAGGAGGAAGAGGTTCCTAGGCGATGCCTTCTCCCCAAGAGCGGCTGAGCTGGGAGCCCTACTGTAGAAGTCAGAAATCATGTGGTGGCCACACTATGAAACAGGCTGCTCTTTGCTCAGGAGGCGAGGAGGGCGGGAGGAGGCGTCTGCCTACAGGGAAGGTGCTGGGGGGAAAGGTCTGCAAGGCCATCCGATGTAGAAGGATGCTGAGGAGAAATAAGGTGGTAAGGAAAGGCTTGGGGCAGTACAACATAAGAACATCAGCACGGCCAGACTGGATCAGACTATAGGTCCATCCAGCCCAGTGTCCTGTCTGCCCACAGTGGCCAATGCCAGGTGTCCCAGAAGGAGTGAACAGACCAGGGAATCATGAAGTGATCCCTCCCCTGTCGCCCATTTCCAGCCTCTGACAAACAGAGGCTAGGAACACCATCCCTACTCACCCTTGGGTGGTGCCAATCCACATCTGATGAGCGTTTCTATGAACATAGAATCCTAGAATCCTAGGGCGGGAGGAGCCCTCAGGAGTCATCGAGTCCAGCCCCCTGCCCAAAGCAGGACCAACCCAACTCCATCATCCCAGCCAGGGCTTTGTCAAGCTGAGACTTCAAACCTCTAGGGATGGAGATTCCACCCCCTCCCTCGGGAACCCATCCCAGGGCTTCCCCACCCGCCTAGGGAAATAGTTTTCCTAATATCCAACTTAGACCTCCTCTACTGCAGCTTGAGACCATTGCTCCTTGTTCTGCCATCTGCCCTCACTGAGAACAGCCTCTCTCCAGTCTCTTTGGAACCCCCCTTCAGGAAGTTGAAGGCTGCTCTCAAATCCCCCCTCACTCTTCTCTTCTGCAGACTAAACAAGCCCAAATCCCTCAGCCTCTCCTCATAGGTTATGTGCTCCAGCCCCCTAATCATTTTGGTCGCCCTCCACTGGACTCTCTCCAATGTGCCCACATCCTTTCTGTAGTGGGGGGCCCAGAACTGGACACAATACTCCAGATGTGGCCTCGCCAGAGTTGAATAAAGGGGAATAATCACTTCTCTAGATCTGCTGGCAATGCTCCCCCTAATGCACCCTAATATGCTGTTAGCCTTCTTGGCTACAAGGGCGCCCTGTTGACTCATCTCCAGCTTCTCTTCCACTATAATTCCTAGGTCCTGTTCTGCAGAATTGCTCCTGCATTCAGACCAGTATGAGAGCGATGGCTGCTGCCTAAAAGAAACTGAGTCATGCCTGGACAGGCGACTTGCTCATGTGACAAACTCCATCTTGGGACATACTGTTACACAGCGAGAACAACTGGAGTCACTCCACATTGCCAAGGGTATATAAAGGACCTGGGGGGTTCTTCTCTTGGTCTTCAATCCGGCTCATCGCCTCTAGAGTATCTTGGCTAAGAACAGATGCTTGAAAGGGTAGATGACCCATTCTAACAGTGGATGAATTCCAGAGACTTGTTTTAAGACAGCAGTTTAATCCGTGTCTTTCTTTCTTTCTTTTATTTCTTTCTTTCCCTACCTACCTACCTTTAGGCTGCAGATTCTAAAGATCTGAGTTATAAATTGACCTGGGAATCTGGCTGGCCCTTTGGGATCAGAAGAACCTGCTTTGAGTTGATGAGGTTGGTTTTCATAACCTCTCCTCTGTGTAAGAAGCGGTGGTAGCACAGAAGACCTGGAGTGTCTAAGGGGGTTGCGTGTATGACTGCTGGCTAGCCAGTGTGGCAAACAGAGGTGTTCTTTGTGATGGGTTTGGTGCCTTAAAGTGGAGGACCCCCGTCGTGGATGGTAAGGCGTCTGTCTCTAAGCAATTTGCCCAGAATTGGCCCTCTTGGCAGTACAAGCATGCTAGCCAGTACAATAATGCAAGCTCTCCCTGTTGCTTCTCCAAGCAGAATGCCCTGGGAAGAGGTGCAATCGATATCCGGTCCGGGAAGGGATTCTCCTGCAGTAACAATTCCTACTAAAGGCCACAGCCCTTGGCAGTGTTGTATTTTTCTTCCCTGCGGTTGGCAGAGGTTGGTGTTTCTCTGTGACTGCTTTATCCACGGCAGGATTTGCCCCTCTGTTGACACTGGAAGAGGGTCAATATTTTTCTCTGAGAGAGGTGATGTAAGCAGCAGGCGAACGGTTGGCTCGAAGCAGAATTACTAATTTCTTCATAACTTGTCAGCAAATATGTTTACGTGGCAGCAGCCAGTGGCTCTCTGGGAGCCTGTTTGTTTTACTGGGGCACTGGCGGGTTAGAAATGGTCTGCCGATTTCAGCCCCGGGTTACGCCTGTGCATAAGTTCCCAGGATATTAAAAGCAGGAAATCCAGGCTCCTATTGGAATTCATAGAACCCTAGAACTGGAAGGGACCACGAGAGGTCATCGAGTCCAGTCCCCTGCCAGAGAGGGGGTTGAATGATGCTTTTTCAGAGCTGCGATGTTATGATTTTCAGCAACACACTAATGAAATATTTTTAAAGCACAGTTTAAATACGGGCACATCTGCACAGCAGAGATATTTTGGGATACCGAGGTATCCCGAAATAGCTACCCTGTGTCTTAGAAACGCACCCGTTATTTCAAAATATTTTTCGAACTAATGGGCGTGCTATTTCGCCATCCCTGTAAACCTCGTTGCACGAGGGTTAAGGGATGGCCCAAAATAGCGTGTTATTTCCAAATTTGGCGCTGTGTAGAGAGCACCAAATTTCAAAATAGCCAATTTCGAAATAGCCTTGAAATAAGCTATGCTATTTGCATAGCGTAGCACAAATTACATATTTCATTTCAAGTTTCGGGTGCCGTGTAGACACACCCTAAGATCGTGTAGACTAACGCAGTAAACCCTGGTCTCCACTAGGGAGTTATTTTGAAATAACGCCCCCTGCTTTCGAAACAACAAGTGGAGCATCCACACGACCAAGCCCGTTATTTCGAAATAACGAGCCAGTTATTTTGAAATCTGGACTCCTGTTTTCCTCGGGGAATAACACTTATTTGGAAACCGTTATGTCAAAATAGCGCTCGTGTGGACGCTCCGCTGCTGCTATTTCGAAATAACTGCTCCCCAGAGTCATTTGCAGTAATTACTCCCCAGTGCTTCCTGGGGCTTTACGTCGACATAGCGCGTCCACGTTAAGGGAGCCTGCCTCAGACTCATTTCGAGGCTCCCCCATAGTGGGCACAGGCTCTTTCAGGAGTTGTTATTTTGAATTTCGACATGTGAAGTGATTTCGAAATCGTTTCCTCGTGTAGACGTGCCTAAATTCAGAAATTGGCAGCAGATATCTGGCAAACAAAGGGGATGTCTGTGAAATGGTTTCTTGATCACTGGCATGGCTCTTTCACAGGTTCAGCGTCTGTTCTGAGCTCTGGCCGGCTTTGTCACTGTTAAGTTAACTAGCCCCTCTCCGAAGGAAGCAGAGCCAGAGACATGGGCATTGGGTATGTAAGGCAGGGGAAGGCTCCACCATCCCAAACTGCCAGGGATAGCCCCGCCCACACTCCGGGGCTGGGGAGGCCGGGCCGCACGGTGCGGTGCGTCTTCCTCTAGGACAGGGGAGGCTGCGGCGAGTGTGCACCTGCTCCTCTCTCTTCCCCTCCCTTCCCTGTGGTTGGAAGGGGGGAGCTCATGCATGGCGTGCTGCCCTGCCTCCCCAGGGGGGCAGGAAAGAGGCGGGGCCTAGCAGAAGGGGCGGGGCTTGAGGTGGGGCTGGGGGCTTGCCTTCACTGACCACCCCTGGCCACAGAACAGGGATAGTTAGAGGCGGGTGGGCGGCCCCAAATTTTTGGGTGCCCCACACAGCTGCGTATTCTGCCTGTGGGTAAGGGCGGCCCTGCCCCGTGTTTTTTAGGAGGACAGATGACCCACGCACAGTCCTCCCACAGGGGCTTGCAGGCCACCCAGATGAGTGGGAGAGAGCATGGGGGTGGGGAAAGAAGCAGCAGCCCCGTTTTATAGGTTGGACACTGAGGCACAGAAGGACTCTGCGACTCTCCAAGACCCCAGGGAAGAGCTGGGGAACTAGGCCAGGTCTCCTGCATCCCAGCCCAGTGCATCCACAAGCCCTTTTTATCGGCACAGCCTCTGGGAACCAGCTTCCCTGCGTATGCGCCTTACTCCTGGCTTGGTGCTCCTGCCCCGCTGGTGGGCTGAGCCCAGCATCCCCCATCGACTCAGCCATGGGCTTCACCCCCCCCCCCCATGATCAGGTTGGGGGCGGGGGGGGGGTGTCTATGCCACTAGCTCCTTGAAGAGCATCCGAAAAGCTCTACTTGTCTGCCTTGAAATAATCCACTTCACATTTATCTCAGTCCCACTCAAAATAACCTGCAGCTGCAATTTTTACGGGGCTTTTCAATGACCTCCCTTCATCCCAGGGTGTGCGGGATTCCCCCCCTGACGTTTCAAGAGCAGGTGGGCAGTGGGAAATTCCTGCAAGTCCCCTCGTGTGCAATTGCTCTGTGGCATCTCGACTCTAGTCCTATTCACAGCCAGCGTATCGGCTGTGACTTTGCATCTGCCTCTGTGCATTGGAAAGCTTTAACTTTCCTCTACATCGGGGTGGGCAGGCATTTTTGCCAGGAGGGGGGCACATAATCTGGTACGTGATCACAGGCCGGCTCCGCCCCCAAAGGGGCGGGGCCTGAGGTGGAAGGGGCGGGGCCGGGGACTTGCCTCTCCCCACAGTTGCCTGGGGCTGGAGGCTTTGAATTAAAAACACAGCTAAGAGCTTGCAGCTCCTGGACCTGCTGCTGCTGCGTTGCCTGGCAGCTGTCCAGGGTTACGGCGGCTGTTTAAAGGGCTCACAACTCTGGCTCCTACCAGGGTAGTGCCATGACTGGGAGCCATTTTAAAAAGATCCTGCTGCCTGAGCCACTGCCTGGAAATTCGGTGGCAGAGGCAGCAAGATATAAATAGAACGTGGCCAGATGCAGCCCATGGGCCAGATCAAAGTGTTAGGAGGGCCGGATCTGGCCCCTGGGCCGCATCTTGCCCAGCTCTGCTCTATATCAATAACTGGCACGAGATCTACAGGGTTATAAATGCTATTTATGGTGTTACACAAATCTGTAAGCCCTTAGCATCTTCCCAGTTCTCCTGTGCGGTGCACAATGGCCAGGGAGAGCCTCCAAGGCAGAGCAAAAGCAGACTCTCCCCTGAGTGCTAGCAGTACAGGGATTAAGACACACAGCAGAAGAACAGTGCTTATTCCATTCCAGTTGCATAGTGTGTGAGAACCTGCAAAATAATTGGATCGGTGAAATGCTTTTGTATTGTAAAACACATTTGGCTGTTTAAATACATATTCTTTTGTGTGAATAGGAGCGCTTCCTGTAAGAATACGGAGGGCGTGTCACTAAAATTTGCCAAGAGCAGCGCTGAGACGGATTCTTACCTTTGTTTCCAGAGTTTAGCGCAGCTGCTTGTGTGAATGTGGAGAAGGTGGCATTTACAATGAGTAAAAGTCTCCTTCAAAGAAGCAAGCCCCATTCCTGACATCGTGTCAGCCACCATATTGCATAGAAGAGAGCTGGAGTTGAGGTTGTCTGAGCTTTTCCATTCCAACTCCCCATTTGCAGACATTCATAACTTTCTGCAACTTTTAGCTACTTGGCTGAAAGGTCCTGTGTTTGAGCTCTGCATTAGCATGAACTCTCTTGAAAACTCTGGGCTCAGAGGGTTAGCCATTTGTGATGAAGGGAATGGAGGGGCTTACATGCAAAAACCTCTTAAACATATGGGCTATGTCTACACTGCTGGCTTCTTGTGCAAAAACAGATTTGTGCAAGAGTTCTTGCACAAGAGAGCATCCACACGGCCATGTGCTTTTGTGCAAGAGCGTCCATGGCAGTGTGGATGCTCTCTTGCACAAGAAACCCCTGTTGCCTGTCTACACTGCCTTCTTGTGGAAGAGCTCTTGCGCAAGAGGGCTTATTCCTCATGGGGAGAGGAATAACTCTTGCACAAGAAGCCCTGTTTTCCAATGCTGTACTGTACTGTAAATTTACTTGCACAAGAATGCACATGCAGCATAGACGCTCTGCAAGTTTTTGTGCAAGAACAGCTGTTCTTGCCCAAGAAGCCTGCAGTGTAGACATAGCCATGGAGATATACCTATCTCATAGAGCTGGAAGTGACCTTGAGAGGTCATTGAGTCCAGTTCCCTATCCTCATAGCAGGCCAAGTACCCTCCCTGACAGATTTGCCCCAGATTCCTAAATGGCTCCCTCAAGGGCTGAGCTTACAACCCTGGGTTTAGCAGGCCAGTGCTCAAACCACTGAGCTATCCCTCCCCCTGCTATGAAGCACTGGCTGAAGGCTTGGAGTCAGGGGCTCAGATGCTGTGGGGACAAGGACTAGATTCATAACTGGAGAGATTTTCCCATCTCTGGTTTTGTCGCGGGTGAGAATGTGAAAGGGGAACAGTGTCCCCCCCCCACCCCCGAGAAAAGGGGACTTTGCTGGGAGAGTGGCATTTTCCCCCGTGTGCGTTGAAGGCCTAAGGACACTGCCCCCGACGTGTGTCGGCTTTCAAAGCCGCTTGAGAACAAACCCTCTGAGTACCCATTGCTGGAGTCTGGAAAATGAGGGGGCTGGAGCACAAGATTTAGGAGGCGAGGCTTAGGGAGTTGGGCTTGTTGAGTCTGCAGAAGAGCGAGGGGGGATTTGAGAGCAGCCTGAAGCTCCCTGATGGGGGGTTCCAGAGAGGATGGAGAGAGGCTGCTCTCAGGGGTGACGGATGGCAGAACGATCCACGGGATTCCAGCCCCTTGTCTTCACGGCTGCAGCCCTATTTCTTCATAGGAACACACATTTAGCCTCTCAGTCATGCACCTGGCCTCCTGGCCCAGGCTCTCCCCGGAACAGGCTGCCTGACCGCTCTCCTCCCGTGTCTGCTCCATGCAGAATGATACTCCACAGGCCTTCAGCCTGGGAGCTGCAGCTGGGCTGGGCCCTTTCCTTTCCCCCGCCTGCCTGGGCCCACTGACCTGCTTGCTGGGTTTTGATGAGAACCGCCGGAGCCTCACGCCCTGACCTGCTCCCTGGCCTCCAAGCATCAGCTGGCAGGCAGCTCGTTCGCGCCAGAGGGGTCTAGCTCCCAAGGACCGGAGGCCGTTAAATGACCCTCGTCCAGCTTGGGTCTTGAACTGATGCACCGTGGGCTGCGTGGAGAGGAAACCCAGCCCCGGGCGAAGGTGCAGGCTCGACAGGGGCCACTGCTGCTGTGTCTCAGTCTGGTCTGTACCTCGGTTTCGGGCAGCTCTCAGCAGCAGCGGGACCGGGGCTGGCCCCACCACCACAGAATGCAGGTGGGTGGGGTGGACAATGCTCCAGCAGCCCCTCGTAAGAGACCCTCGTGTGTCAGAGAGTTGGTGATCCTGGCACTGCCCCCGAAGGGGGAGGTCTAGGTTGGATTTTAGGACAAACTATTTCCCTAGGCGGGTGGGGAAGCACTGGGATGGGTTCCCTAGGGAGGGGGTGGAATCTCCATCCCTCGAGGCGTTTAAGTCCCGGCTTGACCAAGCCCTGGCTGGGATGGTTGAGTTGGGATTGGTCCTGCTTTGGGCAGGGGGCTGGACTCGATGACTCCTGAGGTCTCTCCCAGCCCAAGGATTCTAGGATTCTATGGAGGGGAGTGGGCCGGCCAGCCACCCCCTAGCAAATCCAGCTGCCCGGGGCAGCTAACCACCTCCTGAATCTAACTAGAGGGGCCGGGGAATAGGGACAACCAGCCTTTCGCTCTGCCCAGCCACCCTACCACATAGCGGGAGGGAGCTGCGGGGGCCGTTTGGGACGGTGCAGGCGGGTCCTTTGGAGATGGATGGTCCTTGCTTTCCTCTCCAAGGACCAGGAAGCAAAGCACCACCTGGGCATGTTGACTCCAGTCCCGGCCCCTCCGGCCTAGGGAGCGGTGGGGGCTGGGCAGGGCCTTCCTGGCCCTCGCCTGAGGGGAAGAGGCGGGGCAGTTCTTCCTCCACTTGGAGAAGCCTCGAGGGGGGCGTGGGCCCGGGGAATTTTCCAGGCACCCAGCAGGGCTTGGGGAAATGTGGGCGCAGCGCAAATGCTGGCCAGGCGGGCTGCACATGGCAGCTCCCCAGGAAATGACTCATTCCCCGGCGGGGGGGCCCATCCCGAAGGCACAATGCCGGTTGGTGTGCACAGCGGGGGCTGTTTGCCCAGAGATTAGCTCCTGTGTGTGAGCTCTGCACCGGGGAGGTGCAAGTTCCTCAGAAGTTTGGCCCAAGCGCTGGGCTGCACCCAGGGCCTGTGGGAAAAGGGCAAGGACTTGAACTATGTGATGGGGGCACCATGTAAAAGGGGATGGGGCTGCAGCCCCCCCCACCCGCAAAGTTTCCGAGCAGAGCAGGACACTGTCTCCTGTTTCCCTGCTAGCCAGGAGTGAGAACAACACAGGCAGCGCTTGGTTTACTCCGCTCCCCCGCCCTGGAGTGCAAGGAATGCAGGCCCATCCAGCCCAACAAAAGGCCAAGCCTGGGTCTTTTGTTGGGCTTCATGAGCCTTGCCCAGCCCAGGCAAACTGCTGCCGGAATCAGGAGCCGCAGGGTGAGAATCAGAGCTCCTGGGGGAGGGCATTTTTGGCAAGCAGCAAAGGGGAGCAGTTGGCACACTTCTTGCTGGCACCCCATGGCTTCCTCCTCCTCCCCCTCGCCAGCCAGCCACCAGCAAGGCCAGCTTTTCCTCTGCTTCACCCCACCTCCAGGGCCACACCGATTGCAAAGCTGGTTGGCTCTTCTCTCCCCCCTCCTCGCTGGCTGGTCTTTGCTCTACCCGCAGCACTGCAGGGGTGTCTCTGGCAGAGCCAGTAGCAGGGCTGGGAGTTTTGGCAGCACTGGTTTCAAATTCATTGAGCCAAGCAGGCTGAGGGAGGGAGGGAGTGGGCGGGGCAGGAAGCTCAGAAGGTGAGGGCTGCAGATTTCATCATGCGCTGCCCTCTCTCTCGCAGGTGGCGATGTCACAAAGGCTGGGAGGAGCAAGCCCCTTCTGACACAAATCGCCCCCGGGCTGCTCAGGCAGGGAAGGGGGCTACTCCAGGCACAAAGTGAGTCCAGTTTGGGGTGCGTCAGTACTTCGCTGCAAGAGCAGCAGAGCTAACGAATGACCCCGGGCATCCATCCCTGCCGTCAAGAAACACACAAGCCGTTGCACCGCACACGCGGCTTCAGTTACACTGAAAACTCTCCCGGTTTTTTCCCAAGTGTCCAATTGTTGAGGGGAATGGCAATACCCCCCAGGGTGGCCATCTCTTCTTCCAGCTAGTCCCACCCATCTGGGGTCTTTCCTTGGACTGCAATGGACTTAGCTTACCAGGTAGGGCCCAGGCAGGCTGTGACACACCAGCGCTGATTCCTCAGCAGCGTGGCACTTGCACTTATTAAATCTAGTCACAGAGAGGTAGCCGTGTTAGTCCGATCTTGGTAAAACAAAAAAGCAGTCATGTAGACTAACAAGATGGTTTATTAGGTGATGCGCTTTCGTGGGGCAGACCCACTTCTTCAGACCATATTCTGAAAGGATACATCTACACTAGCCCCCTAGTTCAAACTAGGAAGGCTAATGAGAGTGACCGAAATTGCTAATGAAGCGAGGAATTTAAATATCCCGCGCTTGATTAGCATATTCCTGGCCGGTCACCATTTTGGAAACTGATTAGCCCGAAGTAACTGACTGCGTCTACACGCGGCAGAGAAGCAGGATTCCGAGATAAACCCCTTAGTTCGAATTAACTGTTACTCCTCGTGGAATGAGGTTTGACAGTTAATTTGAACTAAGGGGTTTATCTCGGAATCCCGCTTCTCTGCCGCGTGTAAACGCGGGCAGTTACTTCAGGCTAGTCAGTTTCCAAAATGGTGACTGGCTGGGAATATGCTAATCAAGCATGGGATATTTAAATCCTGCGCTTCATTAGCAATTTTGATTGCCCTCATAAGTCTCCCTAGTTCGAACTAGGAGGCTAGTGTAGATGTACCCAAAGTGAATAGGGATGACCATTTTATAACAGCGGGATACAATGAAAGACGGTAAACATAAATTACATACAACTGAAGGTGGGAGTGAGGGGGGGAAGCGACAAGGAAGGAGGAAATTGCTTACTCTAAGAGTCAATTAAGTGGCTAGTCTGGGGTCACTATGAATATCAAAAGGTGGGGGGAAAAACAACAAATGGTCTGGTAGCGCTTTATAGACTAACGAAACATGTAGAATTGTAGATGGTGTCATGAGCTTTCGTGGGCACAGCCCACTTCTTCAGATGACCGGAGTTATGAGTTGGGGATATGAAATAAATAGGAAAGGGGAAGGGGGAGAGAAAGAAAAAGGGAGGGGGTGGGAGACAGGGCATCATTGAGTATCTGGAGAATGGGTACTTAAACCTAAGCAGATAAAAATCAAAGTCAATAGATAGATTCCTAAAACAGGAAGGACACCACACAGAGAGCTGTTAGCACCTTCAGTGGTTATTCAGTAGGTAGGGTCCCCACCAGCCCTGTCGTTGTGATGTGTAAGGGTAGGTCTACCCTACAGCGTTATTTCGAAATATCGAATTTCAAAATAGTTAATTCGAAATAGCTTATTTCGAAATAACACGTCTACACACAAAATGCATTTTGAAATAGCAGTTTCTAAATTGGTGCTATTCCTTGTGGAAAGAGGTTTACCAATTTCGAAATAAGCCCTCTGCTATTTCGAATTAATTTCGAAATAATGGAATGGCTGTGTCGATGCTGGGAAAGTTATTTTGAAATAACTTTGCTGTGTAGACAAACCCTAAGATAATTATCATCTCGATTAAGGCCCATTTGCAACTGTGTCGAATTTTAGCATAAATAAAAGTTCTGAGGTCTTCCTCTGTAATCTGGTGTTAAAGTCTCTGTGTTGTAAGAGGCACATTGTGAGGTTTTTAAGAGAATGACTGATTTGATTGAAATGCTGGCTGGCAGGTTTGTGTGTGTGGAGATTTCTGATATCTGAGCTGTAATTCTAGGGCTTTTTCCCAGAATGTAAGGAGCTGCTGGTGTTTTTCCATGTGCCGATACAAACAGATGCTGCCTTTAGCAGCCAGCTGTGATCTAGCTGTGTGTCTGCCGTGCCGTATGTCCTTCTGTCCCAACTGGGAAGTTATCTTAGCTTCTCTTTACTTACTCGCAATATGTCTGAGGGCGGCAGAGTCTCGCACCCTTGAGTGCTTTCAGTGACTGCCATGGCGGTGATGTTTATACTCTCAAATCCTTTGGGCAGCAGGCTGAGAATCTCCTTCTAGTCTGCAGCGTGGTTTGCTTTTCAGTGATTTGTTTATCGCTAAACATTCCTGGAAGGAATTCACGATCTCCTTCTGCTCTGCACAATTTGGACCACAAGAAATGTAAAACGTGACGCTAATCGCAAGGCTAAGCCGATTTTTAAGCAGATTTTATTGGTCTCGGCTAAAGATAGTGTATAAAGTATCAAACTTGTGTTAAGGCGCTAAAACTGACACCACGAGAGCTGGGAATGGAAGTGTCTTGCTGTTGATTGGTCTAAATTTACCTCTAAATGTAAAACATGGATTCAATTGGTATGTTGTATTTTTTCTTTATATAAGAGTTAGGAACACTGTTCTGTTCAGTTCAGCTCATTTCTAAGGGTACATCTACACAGCAGCGTTATTTTGGAATCCCTGAAGTTATTTTGAAATAACATAGTGCATGTCAACGTTACAAGCCTTTCTTTCTCAATAACGTCAAGCTGGAGGACTTCTTACTCCGACTCCTGTAGCCCTCATTTCACGAGGAGGAAGGGAAATCAGAGGAAGAGGGTTCTTCCTTCTACTTCCTGCTGTGTAGACAGCACCAACAGCCGAGTTAAGCGATTTCGACTTCAGCTACGCAACTGATGTCCCTGAAGTTGTGTAGCTTAATTTGAAGTTTGCCCTGCTGTGTAGACAGACCCTCAGTTACCACGTGCAAAAAACCCAGGAGTTTTCAGGTGCCTAAATAGCCTCTGGAATGGAATCCTGGGGAAAGCTGCCCCTACCAAAATCTTAAACGGCACCCCTGCAACATGAACTCTGCCTTTCTCCATATCGCTAGCGATGCAGAGGAGGCTGGTGCAGAAGAAGGAGCAGTTACCTATGGCTTACAACAGCAGATTGCCTAAGATAATCTAATGTAATTAGAGCAGAAGGAGATCATTATTTAATGAGAACTAAGACTAATTAATTGTTCCCAGAGTTCTGGTGCAAAAGGCACTTTGTTGCTTTCAAAAAAGATTAATTAAGCAAGGCAGAGCCAAACCTTGGGTGCTACGGCATTTGGAGAGGAGTTTTTCTTTCTTATCTACAGCTTGGTTTTGGAAATGTGCGTTGGGATGCAGAGTTAATTGTCTTATTGCTGGTGGGGTCCGGTGTATTGATCTCGCTTTGAAAATGCAATCTCGATGCGAGAACTAAAGATTTGTCTACAGGGGGAAATCAACCAGACAAGTTACTGTGTAATAATAACCTGTTCCAGCAGAGCTCCCCTGTGCAGACTCTAGTCCAGAATAAAAGACGCTTTTTTACCCCAGAATAATTAATCTGCTTTGGAAGCACAAGAACTATTCTGGAATAAATTACTTATATTCCAGAATAGATTGTCCACATGGGAGTTACTCTGCAGTAGCTCTTCCGGTTAATTACACTATGTACACATGCCGTTAGCCTCTCTGTGGCTTAGCCTCATCTTGCTCTAGCAACACAGTCCCCCGTCGTCTGTCGTTTTTCACAGTTTGCCTCTGTACTGAAGACTGCCAACTATGATGGTGATCCTGTGTGCGTACCACTGCCCTCCACTGGGCAGAATAAGAACCGACCAGCTGCGTGTCTTGTGCTGTGTACTGCAGCGCGCTCAGGAAGATCTATGGGTACGGGCCGGTGGACTTGCAGCAAAAAGGTCTGAGTTCTGTTCCCCTTGGATGTGTCTACACAGCGCCCTTAGCTCGAAATAAGCTACGCAATTGCACAGCTTATTTTGAGTGTATTTTGAAATAATTTGCTATTCCGAAATTCTCTTTAACCCTTGTGAAATGAGGGTTACTGGGACGTCGGGATAAACCACCCATTATTTCAAAATCAATTTAGAAATAACGGGCTGTTTCAATAGACGCAGAATAGCTATTTCGGGATACTTCCGGTATCCGGAAATAGCTCCTCAGTGTAGACCTATCTCTAGAGACCCAAGCAGCCATGGGTATGTAGCTTCATGTCAAATATCGCACCATTCGATAGCTATGAAATTGTGGCCATGGAAACAATATTCAGAAGTGATGGGGGGCTTGTCTACACAACAGAGAAGATGGAACCTCCAGAGGTCGATCCCTTAGTGTTCGAATTAGTGGGTCTAGCGAAGACAGGTTAATATGAACAGAGAAGGCGCTTCCGTCGGCACCGGTACTCCCGCTCCTCACGAGGAGTAAGGGAAGTCGAAGGGAGTGTTTGCTCCTGTCGACCTGCTGCGTGGACAGCCCGAAAACATGATTTAAGACACGTTGACTCCTGCTACATAATTAACATAGCTGGAGTTGTGTATCTTAAGTGGACTTTCCCCTTGAGTGTAGACCAGGCCTAAGTGACTTAACCCCTCCATCTCATTGACTTTCATTGGGACTGAGGTGCGCTTGAGCGTTTTACCCAAATACTATGCCTCAGCAAACACCCTGCAGTTGTGTAGCAGACTTCTTGTGGCCATTTGGTTCCAGTGTGTAGTTTTCAGAATCACTAGCGGGTGCTGTGATGGGCACCTACATGGGCCTATTAAAGTTTTAACCTTCGGGACAAGAGTTTTGAAAGTGGCTCTGTCTTTGAAATAAACCTCGGCTGTGCGGTTGAGCACAAATGGTTTGGAGAGGAGTGTTTCCGTCTCTCCACTTGTGCGGGTCACACACAACTGCGCTGGGAACGTTTTCTGTGCCACGTAGGCATGCAAGAACCGTGGCATGGCATGAGAGAGGGGGGTTGTTCACTGGTCAGTCCCACACACGGACTCGTGATTTCACTGTTGGAACGGGGGCCGGAGGGGGGGAACTGGTAAGCAGGGATGTGAAACAGCATCAGGGCGTGATGTGTCAGGTCTCCGAGATGCAGTTGGGAATTGGTGGCATCCGTCATGCCTATGAAATGGGTGGGCCAGAGTCACCTGCAGTCACAAGAGCGGCGTGTGCTTGCACAGGCGTGTGCAGCTTGCACTTTTCCAGGCCAGCGAAGGCACGGTACAGAAGGAGAGGTGGCAGACGGGGGAAGGGCAGCCTTCATCTCACTTGAAATCCCTGGCGGAGCCAGTAGGAGAGGCTGGCCGGGAGAGTCAATGAGGCCGTCAAAGCCCAGCTCTGGGCACCGGCGGATCGGCACAGCTGGTGCATGGAGGTGCTAGAGGGAGCAGAGGGTTCCCTTATTAGCAGTTTGCTGCTGCTTCTCAGCATTCGCAGGGCTCAGTCTTTGCCCAGAGACCTGCTCTTCTGCGTGGTGCCACCCGTCCACAGTGCTCGCTTCACTGATCCGTCCTAGACGCGTCACACGCCAATGCGGGGGCGGGGGGGGGGTGGAATCTGCGACTTCTGACCACTGCAGATGGGGCCACGCCAATGGGGTAGATTGGAAGGTCAGAAGGAACCCTAAATTCTCCATCCGGAGGGAATTGCTGTTGAGTGGGTTTGTTTCTCGTGGGGTCAGGCAGGGATCAGTTCTTGGTCCTATGCGTTTTAACCGTTTTATCACCGATACAGAAGAGATTGAAATTGACTGGTAAACAGGACACGAGCAAACACTAAGCTTTTTAATGTGGCTAAACATCTGTCTCTAGGGCCACTAGCCATACTTGTAGGATGGGAAGTATCCAGGGTAGCAGTGACTTCGAAAAAGAATTGGGAGTCGTGGTCCATAATCAACTGGGGAGGTGCTCCCAGTAGCCAAAAAGAGGTGAAGAAATAGGAGAATCTCAAGTAGGAGCAGGGAGGTTATTTGTATTTGGCCCCAGTGGGGCTGCTGTTGGACTCCTCTGTCCAATTCCGGTGCCCAGAATTCAAGAAGGACGTTGGTACGTTGGAAAGGCTTCAGAGAAGAGCCACAGGAACGAATAAAACCCGTATTAGAGACAAGGAGCTCAGTCTATTTAGCGTAACAGAGACAAGGATCGGGGCTGAATTAATTACAGTCTCTACGCATGTCTCTGGGGAACAAACATTGTATGATGGGCTCTTCCGTGTAATATGATCCAGGGGCTGAATGTCGAAATGAGACAAATTGACACCGGAAATGAGGTGTACGTTTGTAACAACGAGAGTGAGTGCCCTTTGGAACAATGGAGCCAGGTTGGCGGTGGATTCTCCATCACTGGCAACTCATAAATCACAGTCGGATGCTTTACGTACAAGCTCCCCTCTGGGAATCCTGGGAAAGATCTCTCATCTGGGCTCTACAGGAGATCCGACTAGAGGCGGGGTGGACCATTGGCAGACCCTAAGCCAGCTCTGGACCACAAGACGCTTTTGAACAGACCCCCAGAACTTTGTATTTATTGATGTTGCTCATTAGTGGGTATTTTATTGTTGTTTTTCTCTGGAGTCCTGACCC
The DNA here is from genome assembly GCA_032595735.1 of Pelochelys cantorii. NCBI lineage: Eukaryota > Metazoa > Chordata > Testudines > Trionychidae > Pelochelys > Pelochelys cantorii. Next base: position 3,613,959 of record CM064335.1, on the reverse strand, counting down.
CAGCTACACCTTGACCAAGAATTTGGATCTTGAGAAAAAGAAGTTGACTACCCCTGGACTAGACTCTGGCCTTCAGTGCAACACCTTCACGTACAGTTGGGAGGAACATTTTTCACTCCCTACACCAAACTCCAGTTAAGCTGGGAGCATGTCTTTGTAGCCTTCATGCATGTTACAGGATAGGACCTCAAGCAGCTGCATCCTACAGGCCAGGCCCTAATGTATCAGCCGATTCTGTCATATCATTATGCTAGTCCCTTTTTTTTGCCTGAGCAATCTGGGGTCTAGACGGCTGTTTATGTGGGGAGGAGATGTCAGAGGCAGGCGTTTCTTGGATGTAACCCAGTTTTTTTACAAAGACAGTACAAAGCCCAGTTTCCATGAACACAGGAGTTGGTTCTTTGCTCCCAGTCCCAACCCTCTTTCAGCCAGCACTGTGCCCCAAAAGCATCCTCTCTAGGCTTTTTTCCAGGCCATGAGGCGTGTGCTTCTTCTGGCTGAATCCTGGACTTTCTTTGCCACGTCTCTCACACAAGCAGTGCCTCCCACCGATGTGTTTTCCATAGGAGTCCTCTTGGGCCCCATGGTTTGGGTTTTGCACAACCCTGGTGAAGTAGCTGTGTTTTGAATGGTGGTGCCTAGTGTTGCAGCTATCAGGGCCCAGATGGTTTCTTGTATTTATCCTAAGTGAAGCACGCTGGCTGTGCCTCCCCAGTGTCAATGGAGTTTCATCCGCGTCCCTAGCATAACACTGCATAGTGTTGTAGTGGCTAGGGGTCCCAATCTAGGTTGGGGCCGTACAGTGCTCAGAGCTGTACACACATATCCTCAGGGATGATCCCTGCTTTATAATCTAAGCAGACAAGACAGACAAAGAGTGGAAGGAATATAAGAACGGCCAGACTGGGTCAGACCAAAGATCCATCTAGCCCAGTGTCCTGTCTGCTGATAGTGGCCAGTACCAGATGCCCCAGAGGGAGGGATCAAAACAGGTAATTCTCACACCATCCGGTCACCCACCTCCAGAAAAACAGAGGCTAGGGACACCATTCCTACCCCTCCTGGCTAATAGCCATTGATGGACCTAACTTCCATGAATCCATCTAGCTCTTTTTTGAACCCTGTTAAAGTTCTAGCCTTCACCACATCCTTTGGCAAGGAGTTCCACAGGTTGACTGTGCGCTGAATGAAGAAAAACTTCCTTTTGTTTGTTTTAAACCTGCTGCCTATTAATTTCCTTTAGTGACCCCTAGTTCTTTTATTGTGGGAATAAGTAAATAACTTTTTCCTATTCACTTTTTCCATACCAGTCATGATTTCATAGACCTCTGTTGGATCCCCCCTTAGTCTCCTCTTTCCTAAGCAGAAAAGTCCCAGTCTTTTTAATCTCTCTTCATATGGGACCTGTTCCAAACCCCTTGTTGATTTTGTTGCCCTTTTCTGAACCTTTTTAGGAAGAAAGGGCTGCTCTTTCCATCTGATAAGCGAAGAACAGAAAGATTAAGTAACATACCCAAGGTCACACAAAGTTTGTGGTAGAGATGGGGATAGAACCCAGATCCCCTGAGTCCCAGGCCAGTGCTTTAACCCTGACATCCACTGTTAGTCAGGTGATTAAAAACAACAGCGAATATTTTATTCAGTGTTGAGAGAGAGGGGGAAAAGACTTCGATAGCAGCAGCATTCAAAGCAATTCAAGGAGTTCCAGGAAAAACATTGCCTTGTAACCTGATCCTGGGAAAAAGGGAGCTTCCCCTTTTGACTATTGAGAGTTCTCCGAGCTCAGGGCGAGGCCGCGTGCGCCTACCTCAAACAGAAAAGCCAAGTGTGTGCCAATAGGGACGAACAATAGCCCTTGTTCAAATACTTCCTCCATCAATCTGCAGCTTCCTCTCGCAGCACACGACCTGAGGTCAGCAGTGTTAAGATCAGCCACACTCGCAAGCAATATGCGTGGCATGTATTACTTGGTGGCCTTCCGTGAATGCCGATTAGTGGGTGGGGGAAATCTGGCTTTTGACTGTGCATTCGTACTACACTAAGGAGTAAAGGCACACGTCTGATGTGTGGCCTCCAAGCACATGGTCTCTGTTCAGCCTGTAATCTTATGTCCCTCCTCTTGTGACTTTGCTTCTGTCTGGGCACTTTATATTACTCATCGGAAGTAGTGCTGAGATTGGTTTGCTGGAGGGAGAGAAACAGAGGAGTGGAGATTGAAATAAAGCGGTCGTATTGAAAATAAGTAGAACTGAGTTTGAACAAAGTGCTTCCCCTTGACGTTTATCTTTGCACACGGAATTGAGACTCTCTATGCAGCTCCGCAGACTGGCTTCCCATGGGCAACAGGTCGCATAGTGTCCGCGTCAGCCTCTGAGCCTCCAAAGATGCTGCCTGTTACGCTTATTCCTATCCTGAAAGCATTGCTCATCTCCCAGTACTCTCTTCCCAGGCTGACTGACCGATACCGCTCAGGGCAGTACAGCGACTGAAAAAGATCTTGTTGCCTATAAATCCATGGTATGACTGCAGCTCGGATACTGCGTGCAGATGCGGTCGCCTCATCTCAAAAAAGATCTATTGGCATTGGAAAAGGTTCAGAAAAGCGCAACAAAAATTGAGATTATCCCCACGGGTACTGGGGGAACTGCTCCCTGCCTGGAGGGGTTTAGAGCATCAGCTACTATCTGAGGCCACGAGAAGAATTAGGCTGTGTCTACACTGCGGAGGTATTTCAGGACACCAGAATTATCCCGAAATATCGATTCTGCGTCGATTGAAGCAGCCCGTTCTTTCGAAATAGATTTCGAAATAACGGGCGGCTTCTTCCGACATCCTGGTAACCCTCATTCCACCAAGGTTAAGGGGCATTTCAGAAGAGCGAGTTATCTTGAAATTTGGCGCCAAATGACAAAATACACTAGTTCAAAATACACTCGAAATAAGCGACGCAATTTGCGTAGTGCAATTTGCGTCGCTTTTTTGGAGCTGAGGGTGCTGTGTAGATGCACCCTTAGGGAGGGAACGCAGGCGGCCGTGTATCGAGTATGTGGCTCGCATTCTGTACCACCACCAACCATTGCCTGCCTAGACATGCACTTTTCTCCCCTCTCAAAACCGGCCTCGGGATTCCCCCGAACCTGGTCAGTTCTAGTTTCAAGTGGAAAACAGGTGGAACATGATGGCTGTGTCTAGACTGGCGCGATCTTGCACCAGAGCTATGCAAATGAGGCTCAGCGTGGAATATCGCCGAGCCTCATTTGCATAACTAATGAGCCGCCATTTTTGCAGAAGAGGCTCTTGCGCAAGACGGAGCTGTCTACACTGCCCCATCTTGCGCAAGAAAAACCCTCTTGAGCAAAGCCGTTATGCTGATTATTTTCAGGCATAACAGCTTTGCGCAAGAGGGTTTTTCTTGCACAAGACGGGGCAGTGTAGACAGCTCCGTCTTGCGCAAGAGCCTCTTCCGCAAAAATGGTGGCTCATTAGTTATGCAAATGAGGCTCGGCAATATTCCACGCTGAGCCTCATTTGCATAGCTCTGGCACAAGATTGCGCCAGTCTAGACACAGCCGATGGGTTTCACCCCCATCTAAGCGTGATGTAGTTTGGTACCCTTACAGAGCAAAGACTGAGTCTGCTCTACTGCCTTAGCTGGGAGCAAGCTAGCTCTTACCTCATGCACTAAGCTCCAGAGGTCCCAGGTTCAGTTCTGCCTCTCGGCATTATGTGTGCATGGGTGGGGGGAGATGTCTACATGCAAGCAGAATAGTGCTGCCATTTCTAAAGAAGGGGGAATGTAGAGTCACTAAGCAGCTGTCACCTTCTCTGTGGCAAAGTCCTGTCTGCCTCAAAAATAATAATGTCAGAAAAGAAGTGGCCAGGGGAATGAGCTGTTCCCCCCCAGACTTGCCCTTGAAAGGGGAGGGCCCAGGGAAGCCAGCTAGCCCTGATGTTTCTCAGGTCTTTTTAACGGTTGGCACTGTGAAATATTGTTCTGCCTCTATAATTAGGGTGGGTAACAGCTGGCTAACACGCAGTTATAATTAATGTCTAATGCGCCGCAAAATAGCCCAGTGCAGCCAACGATTCACCAGCTCCCAAAGCATTTTCATTCCATCTTTGCTGGGCTTAAGCATCACCTGCCGAAACTGGGCCTGCATCGCTGATTTCACGGGGACACTGCTCTGCGGTACAAGCTGTGTGTGCGAATGCTCCGTCATCATGTATTCCGTTGTGCTGGGAGGTAGCACCTGTTTTAGTAACCTGAAGACAGGTATTAAAGCAGCGGTTCGCAACTGTCTTGGCCTGTGGGCCACCCTGCTCAATGCAGACCCTTCCGTGGACCACCAGCCAACCACCTCATGGGTGCAGGAGGGGGTAGGGTGGGGGGGTGTGGTCTCGGTGGGAGGAGGCGTGTAGGAGGGTGATGGGGTCTGGACATGAGGGAGTTGGAGGGTGCTTACCTGGCTCCATGCCTCCTGCTGCTCCCAGCCACCACCCCCGGCTGCTCCCATTGGCTGTGATTCCGGCCAATGGGAGCAGCGGGAAAAGCCTCCCGGTGAGCAGTTTCGTTGCTGTTCCCCCAGCCAGGGAAGGGGATATGGCAGCATGTAAAGCCACTTCCTTCCCCCGCAGACCGGATCCAGGCTGTGAGGCTCCCCCCTTGGCCCGCTGCAGTGGGAACCCTGCACTGGCGCTCCAACCTTGCCAGCAGTGGTGGGGGAAGGGGCTGCGGAGGGGGGAAACTCCGAGCCCACGGCCCACCTGCAAGACAGTCATGGACCACTAGTGGTCCAAGAACCACTGTACTGAATCGATGCACACGTATTTCTAGGAGATGTGATTTTGGAAGGGGCTTTAATTGGGTGCTTGTAGCATTCAGGTGGGAAAATATTTTATGTATAAAATGGCTCTACGTTTTTATTACAGGCAGTAATCACGTAGCGTGCCCTTCGTTAACACAGCTGCCATCCCGGAGCCGTTAGCAGCCCCATGGCAGCAGGTGCTGAAGGCTACAATTAGCGTTTCCAATTCCTGGAAGCTGGGGGGTGAAGCAGGAAGAGAGGGGTTTTGTGGGAGGTCACTAGGCTACCCCACAATGCAGCAGCAGGCATGGAAGTGGGGTTGGGGCCATTGCATAACCTAAGGAAAATATCATGGGAAGCAAGTTCTGCCCCCCCCCGCCCCAAAAAGGATCTGGGACCCCCAGGCAATCCCTGGAGGGTGGACGATAGAGAGCCTTGAATTACACTGTTCAAAAAATGTCTGCACTTTTTTCTGCCTGTTCCCAAGGCGTTATGTGCCCCAAAGGCGTTTCTTAATGTTTGGCCAGTGTTCTAGGTCACAGAGATTCTCAATCAAGAGTTGAGAATAATGAGATTGTCTTGTGGTCTCCTCCCATTTGAAATCATAGATCATAGACTCCAAGGGCTGGCAGAGACCTCAGGAGTCACCGAGTCCAGCCCCCTGCCCAAAGCAGGACCAACCCCAACTCAATCATCCCAGCCAGGGCTTTGTCAAGCCAGGACTTAAACACCTCTAGGGATGGAGATTCCACCCCCTCCCTCGGGAACCCATCCCAGTGCTTCCCCACGCTCCTAGGGAAACAGTTTTTCCTCATATCCAACCTAGACCTCCCCCACTGCAACGTGAGACCATCGCTCCTTGTTCTGCCATCTGCCCCCACTGAGAACAGCCTCTCTCCAGCCTCTTTGGAACCCCCCTTTAGGGAGTTGAAGGCTGCTCTCAAATCCCCCCTCACTCTTCTCTTCTGCAGACTAAATAAGCCCAAATCCCTCAGCCTCTCCTCATAGGTCATGTGTTCCAGCCCCCTCAGCATTTTGGTTGCCCTCCGCTGGGCCCTCTCCAATGTGCCCACATCCTTTCTGTAGTGGGGGGCCCAGAACTGGACGCAATACTCCAGATGTGGCCTCCCCAGTGCCGAATAAAGGGGAATAATCACTTCTCTGGATTTGCTGGCAATGCTCCCTCCTACTGCAACCTAATATGCCATTAGCCTTCTTGGCTACAAGGGCGCCCTGTTGACTCATATCCAGCTTCTCATCCACTGTAATCCCCAGGTCCTTTTCTGCTCCACTGCTACTTAGTATCACAACTTAATATGCCCCCGTTCCTACAACAATTGCATTCGTGGAAAAGTAAATATTAGCAAGATAATTAGTGCATATCACGATTATTTTAGTGTGATTTAGTTGCAGAAAAGCGGCACCAGCATTGATCTTTACTGGAAGCTTGCACACCCATCCTGAAGAGATTCAAATGCTGCACAGCTGATTAGCAGAGCGTCCACAGCTGGCAGTATGTGTTTCTACTGGTGGTGCGCACACACATGCCTTGGTGCATACAACAACATTTATTCCACACATGAATGAAAAAACAATTAGAGGGAACATTGATAAGCACCATGTGTCCAGTCAGAATCTAAGCTGGTTTGCCAAGTGCTTATCTATATATACCCAACTCTTGGTGCATGCACACCGCATGCACTCACTGTCGGAGAGTTTTGGCCAGGTGTGGCCACAAGGGCAGGTTGCTGAGTGCCCTGGCAACCCCCTTTCCAGGCTCATAAAAGGCAAAGTACGGCGAGCTGACTCTCACTCCCTTCTCCATGGCTCTGAAATGGCATCAAGAGCCGTGGCCCTGTCCCTTTCACGCTGGTGATTAAAAGGGATCTAGTTCCCTTGTAGGCAGGCTTAGGAGCTAGCTTGGAAGAGCTTTCTATAGTCAGCCCCCACTCTGGGGAGGTTTTTTCTTTGTAATTTAAGTACCCAATTTCAGAGCATAAGAGCGGCCAGACTGGGTCAGACCAAAGGTCCATCTACCCCAGTGTCCTGTCTGCCGACAGTGGCCAATGCCAGGTGCCCCAGAGGGAGTGAACAGAACAGGGAATCAAATGATCCATCCTGTCACCCATTCCCAGCTCCTGACAAACAGAGGCTAAGGACACCATTCCTACCCATCCTGGTTAATAACCATTGACGGACCTAACCTCCATGAATGTGTCTAGCTCTTTTTTGAACCCTGTTAAAGTCCTGGTCTTCACAACTTCCTCTGGCAAGGAGTTCCACAGGTTGACTGTGACTGTGTGAAGAAAAACGTCCCTTTATTTGTTTTAAACCTGCTGCCTATTCATTTCATTTGGTGACCCCTAGTTCTTATGTTATGGGAACAAGGAAATAACTTTTCCTTATTCACTATCTCCATACCTGTCATGATTTTATAGGCCTCTATCCTATCCCCCCTTAGTCTTCTCTTTTCTAAGCTGAAAAGTCCCAGTTATTTAAATCTCTCTTTATGTGGCGCCTGCTCCAAACCCCCTAATCATTTTCCTTGCCATTTTCTGAACCTTTTCCAGTGCCAAGATAGACTTCACTCCTTATGGCTGTGCAAAAATTGTCAGGGTTCAAATACTGCCTCTCATGCAGGGTGACTGTACACCTCGGAGATGGGTCTACTCTGTGCCGGTGTGGTTTGGGTGAGGGCCATTTGTCCTGTTCTACCCCGTGAGCTAGGGAGAATGCAGGATCCATGGATGTGGCCAGCCTCGGATCCAGCTAAATAATATCCGCCCATACCCAAACAGTCATGCACCAGACGTGCCGTGGTAACCTGGGGCACTCTGATCATCTCGAGGGTCCCAGCGTGTGACAAACATTGCTGAGAAGTCTCCACTTCGTAAGCCACCTTTGTCGGCAGAAAGGCGTAGGGTGCCCACTGCTTTTCGGAAGAGCAGGAGAGGTCTGCCACTGAGGAATCCAGTAAAAGGAAGAGGCATCACATAGATTTTCCCCCTCCCAAGGTCTAAGTTAGGTCCCTCTGCTGCCTGAAAACCTTCTGGTCTCCCTACACCAGTATAGTCCCAGAGCATCTGCCAATGGTCTCCATGACACTACCGTTCGGTCCAGACTTTGTCAGCACAGTCTGCTGCATCCCGAGCATCTCAAAATGATTCCTCATGGTGCAGACTGATCCTTGGCACTGGGAGATCTAGCCGTGTCTGCCTTCCCCGAGACACCACTGTTATCCGTCCTACATGCTCTCTCAGCACTACCCATGGTGGATATTTCTTTGGCAACACACATTGCTTAGAGCTCTGATTCCTGGTCATACCAGGCAGCAGGGACCTCCGTCAGGCCCGGAAACCATCCTCCTCTGCTTACTCTAGACCTCAGTCTCCGTCCCGGGCACTCCAACAGCCACTCCAAGGAGCAGTTACAGGTCTTCAACAACTTAAGATCTCTCATGAAGAAATCCATCCCTTGGCTGGGTGTGCTTCCATTTTCACCTGAAGAAGCTTTGTTTCATCTACTCTGCCGCACCCTGATGACCTTTGATGAACCTATGCTCCATGAATGTATCTAGTTCTTTGTTGAACCCTGTTATACTCGTGGCCTTCATAACATCATGTGGCAAGGAGTTCCACAGGCTGACTGAGCCACTCCTTACCTACTATGCTTACATCAATTAGCACAAGCTATTGGTCATCACAGACAAATTAGCAGAGAAGTCAAGAGAAATGAAGATCCTCACACACAGAGGCTCAGCCAGGGGAAATAGTGACGCTTTCTAGCAGGAACTTCTCATTTCCAGTACAGGATGTTACCATTTGGTTTATCGGTCACACATCTGATCTGGTGCCACCATCCAAGCGACGGCAAATATGCAGGGCTATCATGCCACGTCTTATCTGAGCGGCAACTCCCTAAGGACTGCCCATTCAAGTCTGCAGAGCCAGGATCCTGATTAACTGAAGGGCTTGGAAGTCCCCTAAGAGTTATGGATAATTGCGACTGAACTGAGCAAGGCTTATGCACTGTAGCTAAGGACACTCTTGTGGCAGGAGGCCCCAAATGGCCCGGCGACTCGCCAACTCTTTTCCACAGCATGCCAGCCGTGCCGTCTTTGAGGACGTGCTGCACGGGTGCTGTTTTCTGAGGAAGTGACCTGAGGGCAGGAGAGGGGCTCTCTGTTTTCATCGGTTATACGAGAGCGGGTTCTTGGGGCGGAGTCTGTTCTGGGAGCAGGATGAGATTCCTGCAAGAGGGGGCTGCCTGCCTGCCACTTTCCAGCAGGAAACTATCCTGCCGGAGCTTGGTGTCGGCTACCTGCGGGCACAGTGGGAGAGAGAAAAAAAAATGTTGAGAAGGGTCAGAATTGCCCAGTTTGGATCAGGAGTTGAAGTTCTGCATGGCGGAGGGTGCGTTGCCTCTGGGTTTCTGGCTTGCCGACGTAGAACGTAGGTTGGAACTTTGCTAAAATGTGTGTGGGGGGGGAGGGGAGGTTTGATCCATTCCCACCCCGACTGATTTGCACTTTGCTTAGGTAGGGCCAGACTAGTGCATGAGATGGGACGATGGAAGGATCAATCTCCCAAACCGCTTGTGCAAGGTGCACCAGAGCCAGGCACGGTGGCAGCTTCAGCTCTCGAGGTCTTCACGCCAAGAGGGGAAAGTTTGCACTGCGGGGATCACGAACAGCGCACCCGTAACGTGTGCGGAGTGAACCTGGGTGAGCCTCGGGCCTACGCATTCAGCTGAGTCACGGGGCTCTGCCCTGCACCGCCACCGTGCTGCCACTACTGCCTAAGGTCCTTCGTCTCCTGCCTTCCCCTGAGCAGAGGTGGGAAAAGGCTCACAGGCCTCGCACAGCCAAGGTGTGATGATCAAGTTCTACCCGTCCTTAATGGGCTTAAACTGCAGCAAGGGAGGTTGAGGTTGGACATTAGGAAAAACTTCCTGCCAGGGGGGTGAAACACTGGAATCAATTTCCTAAGGGGATTGTGGAATCTCCATCCCTGGAGATATGGAAGAGCAGGCTGGACACACACCTGTCAGGGATGGGCTAGACGGTGCTTGACCCTGCCGTGAGGGCAGGAGATTGGACGTGATGATCTTCCAGTTCTAGTGTTCTCTGATTTTATCCTGTTTTGAAAACGCAGGGTCCCTGGGGTCCCTGATGGACACTGTGCTGACCTGTCCTGGCCGGCAGAACAGTTAGCTATGCATGTGTATTTATGAAACAAGGACGCGACTGGAGACACTGGGTGTGTGGGTGGGTGTGGGTGTGGGTGTGTATTTATGAAACAAGGATTCGACTGGAGACACTCTGTGGGTGTGCGTGTGTGTGTATTTGTGAAACATGGACTCAACTGAAGACACTCTGTGGGTGTGCGTGGGTGTGTGTGTAGTTATGAAACAAGGACTCACCTGAAGACACGCTGTGGGTGTGCGTGTGTGTGTGTGTGTGCATGTAGTTATGAAACAAGGACTTGACTGGAGACACTCTGTGGGTGTGCGTGGGTGTGTGGAGTTATGAAACAAGGACTCGACTGGAGACACTCTGTGGGTGTGCGTGAGTGTGCGTGTGTATGTATTTATGAAACGGACTTGATTGGAGACATTCTGTGTGTGTGTGTGCATGTGCGTGTGTGTGTGTGTGTATTTATGAAACAAGGACCAACTGACGACACTTTATGGGTGTGCGTGTGTGTGCATGTGTGTATGTGTATTTATGAAACAAGGACTCAACTGGAGACACTCTGTGGGTGTGCGTGTGGCTGTGTGTGTGTGTGTATTTGTGAAACGGACTCAACTGAAGACACTCTGTGGGTGTGCGTGGGTGTGTGTGTAGTTATGAAACAAGGACTCACGTGAAGACACGCTGTGGGTGTGCGTGTGTGCGTGTGTGTGCATGTAGTTATGAAACAAGGACTTGACTGGAGACACTCTGTGGGTGTGCGTGGGTGTGTGGAGTTATGAAACAAGGACTCGACTGGAGACACTCTGTGGGTGTGCGTGTGGGTGTGTGTGTATGTATTTATGAAACAAGGACTTGACTGGAGACATTCTGTGTGTGTGTGTGCATGTGCGTGTGTGTGTGTATTTATGAAACAAGGACCAACTGACGACACTTTATGGGTGTGCTGTGTGTGTGTGTATGTGTATTTATGAAACAAGGACTCAACTGGAGACACTCTGTGGGTGTGCGTGTGGCTGTGTGTGTGTGTGTATTTGTGAAACATGGACTCAACTGAAGACACTCTGTGGGTGTGCGTGTGTGTGTGTAGTTATGAAACAAGGACTCGACTGAAGACACTCTGTGGGGGGGTGTGTGTGTGCATGTAGTTATGAAACAAGGACTGGACTGGAGACACTCTGTGGGTGTGCGTGTGTGTGTAGTTATGAAACAAGGACTCAACTGGAGACACTCTGTGGGTGTGCGTGTGTGTGTGTGTGTAGTTATGAAACAAGGACTCAAGTGAAGACACGCTGTGGGTGTGCGTGTGTGTGTGTGTGTGCATGTAGTTATGAAACAAGGACTTGACTGGAGACACTCTGTGGGTGTGCGTGGGTGTGTGGAGTTATGAAACAAGGACTCGACTGGAGATACTCTGTGGGTGTGCGTGAGTGTGTGTATGTATTTATGAAACAAGGACTCGACTGGAGACACTCTGTGGGTGTGTGTGCATGTGCGTGTGTGTGTGTGTGTATTTATGAAACAAGGACCAACTGACGACACTTTATGGGTGTGCGTGTGTGTGCATGTGTGTATGTGTATTTATGAAACAAGGACTCAACTGAAGACACTCTGTGGGTGTGCGTGTGTGTGTGTAGTTATGAAACAAGGACTCGACTGAAGACACTCTGCGGGTGTGTGCATGTAGTTATGAAACAAGGACTCGACTGGAGACACTGTGTGTGTGTGTGTGTGTGTGTGTGTGTGTGTGGTTATGAAACAAGGACTTGACTGGAGACACTCTGTGTGTGTGTGTGTGTGTGTGTGTGTGTGCGCGTGTGTAGTTATGAAACAAGGACTTGACTGGAGACACTCTGTGTATGTGTGTGTGTGTGTGTGTGTGTAGTTATGAAACAAGGACTCAACTGGAGACACTCTGTGTGTGCGTGTGTGTGTGTAGTTATGAAACAAGGACTCGACTGGAGACACTCTGTGTGTGTGTGTGTGTGTAGTTATGAAACAAGGACTGGACTGGAGACACTCTGTGTGTGTGCGTGTGTGTGTGCGTGTGTGTAGTTATGAAACAAGGACTCGACTGGAGACACTCTTTGTGTGTGTGTGTGTGTGTGTGTGTGTGTGTGTGTGTAGTTATGAAAGAAGGACTCGACTGGAGACACTCTGTGTGTGTGCGTGTGTGTGTGCGTGTGTGTAGTTATGAAACAAGGACTCGACTGGAGACACTCTGTGTGCGTGTGTGTGTGTGTGTAGTTATGAAACAAGGACTCGACTGGAGACACTCTGTGTGTGTGTGTGTGTGTGTGTGTATGTGCGCGTGTAGTTATGAAACAAGGACTGGACTGGAGACACTCTGTGTGTGTGCGTGTGTGTGTGCGTGTGTGTAGTTATGAAACAAGGACGCGACTGGAGACACTCTGTGTGTGTGCGTGTGTGTGTGTGTGTGTGTGTAGTTATGAAACAAGGACTCGACTGGAGACACTCTGTGTGTGTGTGTGTGTGTGTGTGTGTGTGTGTGTGTGTAGTTATGAAACAAGGACTCGACCGGAGACACTCTGTGTGTGTGTGTGGTGTGTGTGCGTGTGTGTAGTTATGAAACAAGGACGCGACTGGAGACACTCTGTGTGTGTGCGTGTGTGTAGTTATGAAACAAGGACTCGACTGGAGACACTCTGTGTGTGTGTGTGTGTGTGTGTGCGTAGTTATAAAACAAGGACTCGACTGGAGACACTCTGCGTGTGTGTAGTTATGAAACAAGGACTCGACTGGAGACACTCTGTGTGTGCGCGTGTGTGTGTGTGTGTGTGAGTAGTTATGAAACAAGGACGTGACTGGAGACACTCTGTGTGTGTGCGTGTGTGTAGTTATGAAACAAGGACTTGACTGGAGACACTGTGTGTGTGTGTGTGTGTGTGTGTGTGTGTGTGTAGTTATGAAAGAAGGACTCGACTGGAGACACTCTGTGTGTGTGCGTGTGTGTGTGTGTGTGTAGTTATGAAACAAGGACGTGACTGGAGACACTCTGTGTGTGTGTGTGTGTGTGTGTGTGTGTGTGTGTAGTTATGAAACAAGGACTTGACTGGAGACACTCTGTGTGTGTGTGTGTGTGTGTGTGTGTGTGTTTGTAGTTATGAAAGAAGGACTCGACTGGAGACACTCTGTGTGTGTGCGTGTGTGTAGTTATGAAACAAGGACGCGACTGGAGACACTCTGTGTGTGTGGGGGGGTGTGTGTGTGTGTAGTTATGAAACAAGGACTCGACTGGAGACACTCTGTGGGTGTGGGGGGGGTGTGTGTGTGTGTAGTTATGAAACAAGGACTCGACTGGAGACACTCTGTGGGTGTGGGTGTGGGTGTGTGTGGATGTGCGTGTGTGGCTGTGCGTGGGCGTGGGTGTGTGTGGGCGTGCGTGTGTAAGCCCTTTCTGTAAGTGCTACTGCAAGGGGCCTTCCCGGGATGCTCAGGTCTCTGTTTCTCCACGGCGCAGGTACGGCCTGGGGGAGGCGCAGGGAGGGCTCCCTGCCGAGGGCTGGGCGTGGCTCCCGGGAGGGCTGCTGGAGGGACAGTGGAAACGCTTTCGGCCCTTTCTGGCTTGGGTGCCTCATCTGAGGCGCTCGGCGGGTGGCGGTCGGGCCGCTGACACTAAGGGGGTGCGGCTCTCTCCACAGAGATGCTTCGGGGAGGCCTCAACTCCAGCAGTCAGAGAGGGCCGTGGGAAGAGCGGGTGGGTGGGGCGATACCTGTGTTTGGGCCAGCCGCAGTGCATGAGAGAGACGAGCGCTCGAGCCACACACAGCTCAAAAGTGTGTCTCTCCCACCAACCAGAGTTGGTCCAATAACAGATATTTCCTCCCAGACCTTCTCTCTTATCCTGGGAGACCAACAGGCCACAACAACACTGCACGGCAGGAGTTCTTTGACAGCCGTCCGGGAGGTCTGTTCCAGTCCTTAAGAACATAAGAGCGGCCAGGCTAGGTCAGTCCAAAGGTCCCCAGCCCAGTGTCCTGACTTCCGACAGTGGCCAGTGCCAGGTGCCCCAGAGGCAGGGAACAGAACAGGGAATCATTGCGGGATCCTTCCCCTTTTCCCCATTTCCAGCCTCTGACAAACAGAGGCGGTTAGGGACACCCTTCCTACCCATCCTTGATGGGCCTAACCTCCATGGACCTATCTAGTTCTTTTTTGATCCCTCTTAAAGTTCTAGTCTTCACCACATCCTCTGGCAAGGAGTTCCACAAGTTGAGCGTGCGCTGAGTGAAGAAATAATGATAAATAATAATACTAAAATACAATAAAACAATGAAGACCTTGACTCCGGTCTTTCGCCATGTCGCCTCCTGGCACCAGGTCTTCCTTTGAAGCCAGATCTGTCCCAGAACCCATTGCACTGCCGGGACGCCTGCTATCCAGTGTCACAAGAGCAGGGGCGGAGACGCACAGGAAGCTGAGACCCATCGGAAGAGGAAGAGGTCGAGCACGGGGCTCTGTTATGACAAAGAAGGCAGGAAAATCCCTCCGGTGCTCCTGCCCCAGCTGTCCTGGGACCGAGGTGGTGCAGGGAGGCTGCCTTGCCGGAGAGTCTTGCCCCGTGGGGCTGACAGCTCCATCCTGGGCCTGCCCCTGCTGCTGTATAGATCGTGGAGGGGTGACAGCTAGAATGCCAGGCATGCGGCATGTCAGCTGGAAAAGGAGGCCCGGCCTTCCACCTACACAGCCACTTCCGTTCCTTTGATACACGAGATCCATGAGCTGCACTCACTGGGGTTACCACCTGTCCTGCCACGGGTGGGGCCGTCTCGCCGCCAGCCCCCCAGCCCCTGTTTTTATCCTGGGCCCACCAAGCCTCAAAAATGTCCTTACACAGCGCCGCTGATGTCAGAAAGGGAATATCCCTTCCCAGAGCGCTCCCTGACTTCCTTTGGCCTGGGGATTGCTGCAGGCCCTCTGCCGTGCACCCAGACGCTTTAGAGGGACCGACTCCTCTCCCAAGAGCAAGGCCTGCTGTAGGGATCGGAACAGGAGACCGGGAGTGAATGGAGCCTCTGCCACTGTCTCCCTTGGTGTCCTTGGTCAATTCCCTTCCTGTGTCGTCTTTTCCCCACCTGGAAAGTGAAGGCAGGCATGCTTCCCTGCCATGCGCAGGTGGTGTGGAGGTTAATTAGTTAACGACCAAAACATGCTACCTGGAGAGGGACCCAGACTGGAACCCCAAATCCCCAAACTCAGTGAATATTGGGTGGGGAGAGAGGGGGTCATGTCTGGATCTGAGCTACTTCATTCAGTCCCCTCTCTAGGACACCGATTTCTCAGCTGGACGTCCAGAACCTTCACCCCCTCGAGCTGAAGGGGTGTCTGGAGAGGCATGTCTCTAGCATCAATTACAGCGGTTGCAAAGAGGTGCTGTGGGGCTGGTCCCAGAGTAGCACTGGGAGCCCGGCTTGGTGGCTCCCTCTCAGCGAGGCCGATGGTGAGACTGCCAGGTTCCTCATGGCAGGGGTGGGCAATAATTTTTGCCCGGGGGACCACTTCATCAATGTGGGTAGAGGTGGTGGGCCGGCTCCAGAAGGGGCGGGGCCTTAGGCAGAAGGGGTGGGGCCTCGGGCGGAAGGGGCGGTTCCCTCTGGGCACCGTGTGCGAGGGGGAGACTTTGTGCATGCCCCCCTGGGGTGCGGCAGCACGGGTGGTCTCTCCACCCCACCCTGCCAGGGTGTGCACACCCAGAGGGAACTGCCAGCCGTTTTGAATAGTGGTGGTTCCCTCTGCCACCGCTTACCCTTGGCGGGGGGAGGAGAGTTTGCGCGCCCCCCCCCCCACGTCTTGATTGGCTGGGAGCTGGGGTGCGGCCGGGTGGGCCGTGGGGCCAATCAAATGGCTTGGCAAGTTGCATCCTGACCATGGGCCATATCTTGCCCACCCCTGCCTCAAGGACTAATCCAGCTTCCAGCTCCTATCGTCATCAGGGTCCCTTTAAAAGTGGGGGACGAGGGGAACGTTTCCCGATTGCCTCCAGAGCCCCAGTCCACGGGTGTGCGACCACACTAGGGGATGAAGTCAGGAATGCACCCCGAACAGGGGCCCCCGGCTGCACAGAGCTGGGGGCACGGCTTGAGGCTGCACCTCCGGCCAGCCCCCAGCTTAGGGGTCAGGGAAATGGAGAAGAGGCTGAACTTGGCTTCTGTGCTGCATTCTTGCTATTTCCAGCTGCAGGGAAGGGGACTGTGGACATGGGGGTGAGGGTGGGAAAATGGGAATTATTGTCAATGTATCAACTTTGCAGGGAGGGGGCAAAGTCTTCAGTCCCCGCCTGCAGAGTCTTCTTCCTCCCTCATTCAGTGGCAAAAAGGCAGGGGGGACCCCTAAACTCAGAAACCCTGAAAAACACGTCCTAGATTTCATTGAAAAACTGAGGGGAGTGTAGGCAGGAACCCCCAATTTTCCACATACACAGACCCAGCTGGACAGGGGACGTGTCTCGCCCTGGGGCATCCCCCAAATCCGGAGGCAACAAAGGGGGCAGTTAATGCCAATGGGGCTTCCCTCTTGCCCCTCCCCTCAGCCAGAGAGGGGTCCCAGGGACTTGTCCAGGGTCCAAGAGGATCAGGGCAGAACTGGGAACAGAACCTGGGAGTTCTACTACACATCTCTCTGGGAGTCTCCTTCCCTAACCCACGCCAGGCTCCAGAGAGTGCTGGAAACCAGCCTTGATTTCAATCCGAACCCTCGGAGGCACGTAGAGGAAACATCCTCTGCCCTGTGCACGAGCAGCGGGCGGGGGGAGCGGGAGGAGGGCGAGCCCGGCAGCTGTCCGTCTCTCCCAGACTCCAAAACAAGGATGGAGTGACACCCGGCATTCTAACCCACCTACACACATGCCTGCTCGCCAGACCCTGCTGCTACCAACTCAACGGGAGACTCCAACTGCAAATCCGGCCCGCAGACAGCTCTGCTGGGCCCTGGCTTCCTTCTGTGTGCACTCTGCCAGCCGGGAAGTGTCATCCTTCGGCCAGGCTGTGACAGCGTCCTCTGAGATGTCGTGGCCAACTGGGACATCACAGGGTCCTCTGCCCTCCAGAGATGCTGCCCCATGATAGATTCATGGAGGTTAGGTCCATCAATGGCCATTAGTCAGGATGGGTAGGGATGGTGTCCCTAGCCTCTGTCAGAAATTGGGAATGGGTGACAGGGGTGATTCCCTGTTCTGTTCACTCCCTTCGGGGTACCTGGCACTGGCCACTGTGGGCAGACAGGGCACTGGGCTGGATGGACCTTTGGTCTCACCCAATCTGGCTGCTCTTATGTCCTTCTGTTACTCCCACGAGGAACTCTTGTCACACCCGCCTCTTTCATTCCAGCCTGCCATGAAATTTACCATTCCCAAAATGGGCAGCTGCCCCTTGTCTGAATTCTTTCCTCCTCGGTGTGAGCCTTTTTCTCCCATTCCTCCCAGGAGATGTTCTTCAAGGCAAGACACGTTTGTTGGCTGAGTGGTATGTGGCCCGCAACCTTCCCGCTGCAGGGAAAGGCTGCTGCTGGCATTATACATGTGCTGCAGTTCTATGACGTACCCAGCGTTGCTTGGGGCCTTATTTCAATGTTTGTCTTTTTTTAAAATAACATGGCTCTGGTGTGGGGCTGGGGGGGGGGGTTCCGGATGCAGGCTGCCCCAGGGAGAGAGAACAGCCCCAGCTCTCTCCCACCACAGCAGCTTGGGGCCAGGTGAGAAATGTTTCCCCCACCCCATGGCTGCTGCAGCTCCAATGGGCACAGACAGGGGAGGGGTGCATTTCCCCCAGCTGGGGCAGGTCCAGGTTCATCTGCCCCCTGCACTCTCCCAGCCAGAGTGAAGAATGCAGCAAACTGGGCACTTTCCCCTCGCTCCCTGACAAAGGGGAACAGCCAGCAATGTTTCCGTATGAATGGAGGGGGAACTTCACCCCCACCTCCAGCACCTAAGGGCACCGAGGGGGTGGGAGGCACAGGGCTGGGGCCATCCCAGATGAGGAAGGCACCCCCAGCTGGCCCTTTCACTTGCCTGGTGATTCTGTCTCTTTTCTGTATAGTTTTATGAGAACCAAGCCCATTCCAGGCACATCCCATTGTCCTGGCACAACCTAACCCTGACCTTGCGTTAAGTTATGATCAGAGGAAGCTGCCTACCAAATTTGGTGGTCCGAGCACTTACCATTTAGGAGAAGTTCTTGAACAAATGGACACATGGATAGGCAGATGGATTCACAGACAAACTCTCTCAAATGTATATAGTAGATGAATGCAAGGCATTATTTTGCCAGGTGCTAAGTAAGACCATAAGTCTGGCTCTCTGGAGCTCCAGTTCAGAATCTTCAGGTATAAATGTCTCCCAAAGATTTTGGCCCTGGGTTTGATCTTGCCCTGGAAGGGGGATGTTCCCCTTCCCGTTTAGAAGCAACCACAATTTCAAGGGCAGTGCCATTTTGATGAGGTTTTTTGATCCTTTTGAGATTTCTGCCGTTTGCGTCAAAGTTTTATGGAAACCCGTTGAGTTACATGAAGAGCTCACAAGATTTGGTGCTGCCTAATCCAACCCCAAAGCCTACCTCTGATTCAGTCTTGAACTTGACCCCTGAAGCTTAATCTGGCCTTCACAGTCTGTGCCAGGCCATCTTTAATGATGGGTGAAGGTTACCACAGTGAAGGCCAAGGGATTAGAATGGAGTTGAATAGAGCAGAGGTGAATTCTAGCTGCAAGCATGGATTTCTCAGGGTATGTCTGTGCTGGATTTTTTTTCATTGGATGTAATTGCCAATGAGTTGGAGATACAGGTTGAACCTCTCTAGTTCGGGACTCTCTGGTCTGGCAACCTCCGTGGTCCGGCATGATTTCAGTTAGCCAGATCATGGGTGTGGCCAAGTTTCCCGCAGTCCCATAAAGTTTGTTTATAGCCACCAGGCCTGGCTCAGTGTTTTGTACTGTTGTTTAGTTCTAATTTACCCCTCAGTGTCTTCTAAGAGCCCAGCAAGCAGTGGAAGTGTTGGTGATGCTGCTAGACAATATTGAACTTCTGGTCTGGCGAATTCTCTGGTTCGGCACCGATCAGATCCCGAGGGTGCCGGACTAGAGAGGTTCCTGGACTAGAGAGGTTCTACCTGTACTTATCACATTTGTAAAGGCTAGTGTGGACATGCCCCATGTGTCTGCTCCAAGCTATCGGTTCTTAAACCAGAAATCAACGTGGGGCAGCAAGGCGAAAAGGCAGGTGCAGGCTTAGTGTTAATGGATTGCAGGCCTTGTAGACAGCCTTCTGTCTGACAGCAAGAGAGGCCTGGATGCTAGTTAACGAACGAGGACATAATTACCCACATTGCAGTGTAAGATTCCTGGACTTGGCCAAGGCTCAGGGCTGCATGTTTATAGGATTCACAATTCACAGATGTTAGGAACTATCAGGCCGGGTGTGGGTGGGGAATGTCAAGTTTTAAATAGCTTCCCTGCCACCCTGGCACCAGCAGCAAAGAAAATGTTTCCACATGACACGCTTCCCACCAACGTTTCCCACAAGGAAAAATAAAAAGCCTCGTGCTCTGTCTCCCAATTGGGTCCTGGCTTTTGCTCAGACAGTTGGCATTTGTACTGATATCAGCACCTTCCAGGTGCATTGTGGGTAGGTGAGTGGCGGGTCAGCTGTCCCTCCCCCTACTGCTTGAAGATGCAACCCTGTTGGTGGAGAGATACATGGCCGCTATTTTTTTCCTGCCGGAATCCATTTTAATTTAGCTCCTGATTCATATTTCATTCATTCTCCAAAACCACAAAACCAGGCTAGGTTTACAGCATGCACTAGCTGAGTGAGACATGGAGGGGGTGAAGCAGAGGGAAGAGAGCAGGTTGTTTCTCTGGTGCATTTCCTGGTGGGGAAAAAGAAAAAGATTGTTTTGTTTTTCTTGATGGGGATCAACCTGCTTTTTAGCTTTCTGCCTATCAAGGCAAAACTTCCTCCCGTGGATTTGACTTTGCTGCTGTCTCCAGCTGCTTCTAATGGCCTGAAAAAATTAATGGATGTATTCTTTAATTCCTTCCTGGGAAAGGGGCTTTGTTTTTTAAATATCGTAAGTTTTTTGCAACTTTCCATGTGCGAATTATAAGACCGTATCCTAGAAGAACTACAAAAACATACTAGTATTTTTTCAAATTCCTTTTGAAACAATCAAAAGGAAGCCTAGAGAAAAATGAAGAAAATGTGGTTTCAGTTTTCTTTTTGTGTGGGACCAGGAGCAAGAGTGGAGTGTTAAACTGAATTGAGGAATTTCCCCGGGTTTTTGGTGGTTCAGCTTTTGAAACCGTGACCATTACAGACAGTTTTACTGCAGAGGGAGACTTGACAAAGAAAATTCCCCTCTGCAGCCCTTGCAAATATGTTAGCTTCAGCAGTGGCAAGGAAAGCGCTGAAATCCAGAGCAGGCGCAGCCCCCTACACAAGAAACTCTGGCCATCTGGCGGCGAAGTTGACCAACGGGCGGAGCACTTTGCAAAATCCCAGCGCTGCCAAAATTAAACTCTGAGGTCAGCATGGAAGGCAACCAATCGGCAGCAAGAGCAGAAGTTCAGAAAGGCCCGAGATGAGCTCGCCACAAGTGTGGTCAATATGCACCAAAGATGATTAAGGATGTCGAGAGGAGGGGGAAATATCTCTGTGTAAGATGCCCAGCTGGTAAGGAGTGACTGTGATGCGCAGGTCCCTCGACACATCCCATTGGCCAAGGACCTGGAAGACCCCACCCATTTGCAAGTGTAAAATAAGTCTCTAAAGTTCTATCGCGGGTGTCACTCGACCTGGCTGCATTTCGCCTGCTGGCTGTATTTATATTTATTCGGTTTGTTTATCCCCAAAGAGGGACTGGAGGAAATGAATTTTGAACCTGCTCCGTACCCCACCTTGCAATATTACCCTGATTCCTGCATGCAGCGGTGAGTTGGAGTGTGACGTAATTTTCGCCTATCGCAGATTTGAGCCGAATGCCTTGCGCGATGATTATCTTTTCTGCTCTCGTGCGGTGGCAGCTGGGCTGCAGGAGGGAAAAAAATGCACCGCCCGCTTCATGCTCAGTGGAGCCGATTATTATTGTTGGCTTTCTAACTGGTTATTGTTTAATGACCGGCATCCGTTTCAAATCTTTCCCCTTCCTACAGGAAAGAGATCTGCCAGAGAACGTGAAAGCCAGCAATGGGTTTGCCTTTGCTTGGGGTTAGACTATCACTGGGCTTTGAGAAGTGTCCAATGTCATTTTATATAGATTTGTTTTTGAAATGAAAAGGTTCCTGGACAGACCACAAGCGTTAGTAGAATACCTTGAGTTCTGGGTAGTCACAAGATGAATCAAGTAAGTGGTGGAGATAATCCAAACCGTAAAAGATTTTTTTTTTTGCTTGCTTTCTGAAATACAGTCATTTCCAAAGAGTATTTTTGGGCGTTGTTTAATAGCAAACATTGTGGCTTAACAACAACTCTTATTTTTAGCATTGTTCAGCTGTTTTATAGCTTTCCAGCAGATAAAAGAGCATGTTACCGAGGGAGGTCTCACTGTATCAGATTGTTTATTTCTTCGAGCAGGCGCTTGCTATTTTTAAGCATGCAAATGACATACAGACAGTATTTTTCCAGTCATAAAGTGAGGAGAGGTGAAGTCCTTTCATTGTGATCTCTTAGGGAAACACTCCTGGAAGGATAGTTTGTATCTGTGTTTTGAGAGCCGGTTGGCCAGATATTCCAGGGTTAACTCATCCTTCGCTGCTTTGCCCAATGAAGGCTGCTTGTATTTCAGGGCTGTCTGTTTAAGTAAGTGCTTGGTTACTGTCACATAACCCAGGGGATTATAGAAGCCTTGTGATCTCTTTTTCATTAACAAGATTTGTCGTAATGTTTTTCTCTTACCCGGCTCCTCGTTGAGACGTACCCAGCACCTGCCCCGTGTGATGAGCCCTGTAGGCAGGGTGGAAAACTGGCAGGGTTAGGAAGAAAGTCTGAAGTTGGGGGGGGGTGGGAAGAAAGGGGAGGGCTGGCAGTGAGAAATAGCTAGCACTGCTTGGCCGCGCGGCCTTAGTTGGGGAATGTGGAACGTAGCAGGAGGGTATTGGTTTCTTCTGTGAAACCTTCCACAACAGACATTGTATTGCACTCGAGACAAACCCAGCCAAGTTCTGATCTCCGTGAAATCTGTGCAGTCCGGCTGACCACAGTGAGGGTGTACTCTGTGCAAAAGAAATACAGTGTGAGGACCTACCAGGGGGAGATTTCTGACAATCGCAAAGAGCTATGTAGCCTATCAGACAAAGGCAGAATCATAGAACCACAGAACACTAGAACTGGAAGGGACCTCAAGAGGTCATCGAGTCCAGTCCCCTGCCCTCACGGCAGGACCAAGCACCATCTAAACCATCTCTGACAGGTGTCTGTCCAACCTGCTCTTAAATATCTCCAGAGATGGAGATTCCACAACCTCCCTAGGCAATTTGTTCCAGTGTTTAACCACCCTGACAGGTAGGAAGTTTTTCCTAATGTCCAATCTAAACCTCCCTTGCTGCAATTTATGCCCATTGCTTTATGTCCAGAAGGAGATCCAGTGCCTGGAAGGTGAGGCTAATCAATTCAGAGTGGAAATAAGGAGCCAATATTGAGCAGTGAGGATAACTAATCTCTAGAATAATTTTGTCTATGGAGGTGGTGAATTTCTCCATCACTCAAATTCTTGAAATCCAGAATGGACCTCTTTCTAAGAGAGATGCAACTCAGGCAGAAATTCAGGGCTTCATTGAGGAAAGGTCTCTGGCCTGTGTAGGTCAGTCTAGCATAACCGCCCCTTCTGGCCTTAAACCATCCATGAAAGCAAATCCTTTGGCTGAAGCTTGTGGTCCAAGCTTTGTGCCTTATGGTTGCACTGACATTTTGCAGATACACGAATAAATAGTGTGGGAGAAAGGTGCAGGGTGATTTGGGACTGGTGAAGTTTGACAGTCTTTGATAGCAGGTCCCTGGCTCATGTCCAGTCCAGGTTAGTTAGTTCCTGCAGTTTGTGACCATCTCATGGCTATTTTCATGGAATGAGAGGTGAGCCCAGTCCAGTTACTGCGTTATGAAAGCCACCCACCTCTCCCATTGGTCCCTGTGTTGCCAGGCTTAGCAGAGAAGTCAGGGTCTAACTGTTTTCCTTTTCATCCACTGCCTGAAGGGCAAGACATGCTGCTGAGCTACTTCCTGAGCTGAGCTGACCCTGGGGGCGAGAGGACATCAGTCCGGGATCTTTCACAATGGAGTTGTTTGGGATTCTTCCAGTGAATCCCTGTTGGAAAATGCTGCTTCCTGTTGGAAAATGCTGCTTCCTGTTGGAAAATGCTGCTTCCTGTTGGAAAATGCTGCTTCGGCGAAACCGAAACGTTTCCCAGGAAGTATCCACTTTGCGATGAAAAATTATACAGGGTTCCATTTTGATCAGATCGAAGTGCTTCCTTTCGTCCGTTCTGTGATGACAACGTCAACTCTCTCTCTCTCTCTCTCTCTCTCTCTATATATATATAAAAGTTTTTCCTGCTGGGTGACAGACTGATGTCATCACGTCATCAGCATGAACAGGCTCTCTCAGCTAAGCAAAAGCAGCAGGGGAGGGGGAGGGTAGGTGAGCGTAGCAAGCAGAGGGCACAGCCCCCTACTTTTTTATAGTACAAAGTTAAAAATCAAAAGGAGAAAGTTGGAAGGAAGCATTTGAATTGCACTGAAATGAGACAACGCTTCCTAATTTGATATTTACTTAATGACATTCTGTGGGAGTTTTCATTCTGATTTAGGACCAAGAGGAAATTGAAAAAAATGCCCGAATTTCCCACTGACTGGATGGTCCAAGTTTCAGCTAACCCTACTTCACGACTCCCCCTTTTTAAAGAAACATACCTCAACTGGATTTAGGGTGGTTTCTTAAATTTGATCTCCTCCTTCCCGTGTGGTGCTTCAGTAATGTTCCCCTTGGGCTCCCTCTTGTGTTAGTCTGCGGGGGCGGGGGGGTGGGGTGGATTTCTGTACTGGTTCTGGAGGGCCTGGCAAATGTGCAGCCAGGAGCAGAGGTAGCAGCCTGGAAAATGCTCTGCAGGTCTGATGCCTCCCTTGCCATTGGGTGCTAAGAACTGCAGCGTTGGAAGTTTTCCTCTATGTCTCTCCATTGTGCTGGCCACAAGCCTCTTCAATCTGAAAAGGCAGAGCAGGTGAATGGGTCCCATGTTGCTTCCTGGACCAGTGTACCATTAACAGTGATTTCATGAATAATACTCACATAAAGCACTTGTTGTCCATGGGTTTCAAAGCTTTCCAAGAGGGGAGATTGCAGGAAGGTTGGCAAAGGGATGTGCCAAAGGTCATACTTACAGTCAGTGGCAGAGCCAGGAATAGACCCCCCCCCCTCTCCACCCGCCCCACAGCCCTCTGAACACCTGGTACAGCATTGGCTCCACTAGACCACCCTGCTTCCTGCCCTAGAAACTGATGACCTTGCAGCCAAGTCAGGGCAAACCCTCATCTCACAACACTTTTCAATTCATTTACCGATGGCTAAATGTAGCAGCCAAAACCAACAATGTTCTTGGGTCACAACAGCAGAGCTAAGTTGTGGAGGGGCAGCAGCATAAGGATCTCCCTTGAGAAGCAGCGTATCTTGCCATCAGCACCTTTCAGCCGCTGGCCCGGTTAAAGAAACCGGCCTACTCTCCATGTATGATGTCAGATTAAACTGGACTGGTCCCTGTGTGTAAACGTGAAGCGGGCTGCAAAAGGAGCAATGAGCGGAAGAGGCGAGTGGCTACGTTGTTTCGTGTTTTCCCTCCGAAGGGTAAGATCCTAATAATGGGTTGGTGTCAAAGCCAGTTAATGCGCACAATAAGATAAAAGCAAGGGTTCTCTTTTTGTTGTATCCCGCGAGACATTCTGTAAAGAGTCGCTCGCTAGTTCTAAAGGCAGTTCAACGCTCTGGCCCAGAGCCAAGGCATTTCACCACATACATTGCTTGTAACACGTGGTTAGTCTCAGTGAAGTGTCTACTTATTATACTCAACGAAAATACTTGTCCACAAAATTACATGTGTTCTTAAGTACCTTCCATGATCCGGGCCTTAGATACATTCGTAAGAGGTACTACAGAAACCCGACGATAGTTGTGAGTCATCAAATAATCTAGCTCTCGAAAAGAGATGGGGGTTGCACCTTTCAAGAAGCGCCTGCCTTGCTTCGGTTGAAAGCTACTAATGTAAAAGCAGGAAGGCACTGTAATTATGATCAAAGTCCACATGCTTGGAGCTATATAATTAGCCCTTCTCCCCAAACCACTTTTTTCAGCTTAAGTCTCAAGGGGGGAGTGATGTTTACAGATAAGTCACTCATGATTTTGGAAATGACAGTCATTAGACTGTACTTTACCTAGAAACCCTGCTCCTTTGGATTTTGTTTTTCTTTGTAAGGGACTCACCTGTTAGTGGAAAAAGATTAACACCCTGCCAGTCCTTACATCTGGCTCTTCACTCATGGGAGTGCGAAATCTGGTGTCTCGGGGCATGTCTACACTAGGAAACTATTTCGGAAGAACTAAACTCGGCTTCATAACTCCTGATTTTACAAAATCGAAATTGCCTGTCCCCACTACAGGGGAGCTTTGAAATTAGTCTGAGGCAGGTTCTGTGAATAGTGGACACACCACCTCGACTTAGAGCCCCAGGAAGCACTGGGGAGTCATTAGATCAAATTCCTCTAGGGAGTCGTTATTTCGAAATAGCGGCACCAGCACGTCCACAAGGCCGCTATTTCAAAATAATGATTTTGACATTAGCGTTATTCACCGAGAAAAGCAAGAGCCCAGATTTCGAAATAAGTGGCCCGATATTTTGTAATAATGGGCTTAGTAGTGTGGACGCTCCGCTTGTAAATTCGACCTTGGGGAGTTATTTCGAAATAAAGCCCGAGTGTAGCCCAGGGCCCAGAGTTTCTGATTGCTCGTCTTAACGTGGGTATTCACTGAGCAAACTCATCCCTGGTGTAATGCCATTAACACGAATGGACCTACCTACAACCTGCTCTTTCTTCTGTAATATCAGGCATGGCTGATTGGGTTAGAGGCCACCCTTCTAAACCTCTTACTCACTGCTTGGACTTGAGAAACAGTCCTTGAATCCCACTGATAACTTCTAACTTCTATTGAAACTATGTCAGAAACGATTTCTTAGGCCTGCTCACTGCCATCTTTGTCCGAAGGACAGCTCCGTCATGAACTTAAAAAAAAAAAAAAAGATTTTCATGGAAAACTCTCCTTTCAGAGACTCATTGGTGTGCATGGGAGGAAGGGGAGGAAGAATTTTAATAGCATCATTTCAGTGGGTGACAATGACTTTAGTTCATCCATTTCAATTACAGGTTGAACCTCTCTAATCCAGAACTCTCTGGTCCGGAAACATCTGTCGTTCCGCATAATTTCAGTTAGTTTGATGTCCGCTTATCATGGGCGTGGCCAAGTTTCTCACGGTCCCATAAAGTTTGTTTACAATCCCCAGTCCTGTCTCTCAGCGTTCTGTGCTGTTATTTAGCTCTAATGTACCCCGAAATGTCCTCTAACAGCCCAGCAAGCAGTGGAAGTGTTGTTCATGCTGCTAGACAATATTGACTTCCCGTGGTTCAGCAAATTCTCAGGTCCCGAGGGTGCCGGAGCAGAGAGGTTCTGCCTGTACTGGAGAAAGAGTGGTCTCAGCACAGGTCTCAGAACCAAAACTCCTGAGATTCATCGATTCATGAAAGGATCCACTGGACCAATCTCGTCTGACTTCCCGTATAACCACGAGTGGCACATGACCTGTCTGTTTGGGGGGGAGGGTCACCAGACAGGGTCAATCCGGTGCCATGGATTTCCTGCCTCTGGGCTTAGGGCTCACCTTCGCTTTTGCCGTACGATTTTATAGCATAAATACGTCTTCACCAGGGCAGGCATCTCCAACCATCTAACCAGGCTGGTGTCCTGCTTATGGCAGTGGTCAAAACTTGCTGCTTTCACTGAAAGTGCCACTGAAGAAAACCACGTGTCTTGGCATTCATCTATCTCCGATAATGCCTGCTGGGCGCTAGATCTTCACGAGCAAGTCAAGACAGTGCCTTGCTCCTTATGAGTAAGGTGGGCAGATGTGCCGAGATTAGGGGCTTTGATTTATATTTGCCACTGTGCCCCTCCCATCCGGCCCATAAAAAGGGTCTCAATTTGTCATGCTTGCTATCTGGTCACTCTATGGATTAAGCCCCTGGCCAATGATTTCAATGGGAGCTGGAGTGAGCTCGCTCCACAGAGGTGAGGGGTGCAGGAGAGCTGGTTTTCCTCCCCCCCTTCCATGGAAAATGTTTGTGTCTGAAGCCCTTATCATTTGTATTGTAGTCAGTGTAATTGTGTGTGTGTGGGGCGGGGGGTTGTTCTCCTAGAAGTTTTGAATGGCTGGCCACACTTTCTGGGGACCCAGCACACACAACTGCAGCCAAATTTGCATGAGAGTTCACTCCCAGTGTGCAACACTGATGTGAAAATTTGGTCATCGGTGTCACAAGAGGATCAGTTCGGGGGGCGGGGCGGGGGGTGAGAACGTCTGAAAATCAGGGTCCTAACTCTTTTTAGAACCTGAAAAGAGTAAATTATTTATCTTGATAATATCCTGTAGCACTGAGTTCCACAGGTTAACAGCACACTGCCTAAAGAGAGTAGTGAAGTCTGTTTCAATTGGCCACTCTAGGAACCAATAACAATCAGCATGATAGCTGAGGTGATCTTACAAGAGGGGAACACAAATGAGTGACCATACAACTAGTTCCCAGTGAGAATGTTTCCTTGTATAAGTTTCACTATCTTTTTTTTTTTTTGAAATGTTGAAGTCTGTTACCCCCTTCTTTCTGTACTGTGAAAGTGCGACAGAATGCAGGATAGGTCTTCTGTGTACTAGCTATTATTGCTATCTGTGCTTCTCTCGAGAAGAATAAACCTTTAACCCTTTTAAATAATCTTGGTCCTTCTTAATTTCTCTGTTGATGGAAACCCCTCTCTCTCTTCCCACCCATCCCAACACCTTGGTTTTGTGTTGCCCATTTTTGTACAGAGAATGCCACTTACTTTTCGTAGTCCTTGCCAAAGTGCTCCTTTAGGGTATGTCTACACTAGCTCGTTAGTTCGAGCTAGGTAGGTAAATGAGGGCAACTGGAGTTGCAAATGAAGCCCGGGATTTAAATATCCCGGGCTTCATTTGCACGTTCCCGGGTGCCGCCATTTTTAAATCCCCCTTAGTCCGAACTAACTGGCTTTCAAAGGGGACGGGTGGGGAATATATAAAGTCTTCTAGGCGGTCCTTTTTGCTCTGTGGGAGAGTGCTTGATTCAGGGGGGATCCCCTCCGCTCCCACTCAAGGGAAGCTAAACCAATTCACAAATCAGACACTCAACGGTGCTCATGCTGTTTGTGATAAATGTGATCAACAGAATCCCTCATTTATTTGCTAATAGTTCACTTCCCATGTCCTCTTTCTGTGGCCATCAGGAGTTACCGCCCCCGATTGGCCTTTTTTACCTACGAATAAAAGAAAAGGCCCAGAACTGGGCTGAATTGGTAGGGTCACCATGGTGTGCAGCTGGGAGCTGGGTGGGGAGACCACACAACTCTTCTGTAAACTTTTTTGTTCATATTAGGTTTTACAGTGGGGTGTCTCTCACCCCCCACCCACATAGTCCGTGTTCATTGTTATATTTATATTCTTGGAAATACTCTCTCAGTCCCTTCAAAACAGCCAGGCCAGATTTACAAATGGATGTAGGCATCGAAACAGATGAACGGGCACCTGGTGCCGTCTATAAAAGCAGCAATGCAGGGAAGGTGCCTAACTCCCATTGGACGCTAGCGATTTTGTCAATCCTGCAAGGCATCTATCGGCATTTTTAAGTACCTAAATACCTCTGTGTGTCTGTTCCCGTGTGCTCAGAATTTTAACAGGCAGTGCTGGGGAATGCGATGCTAGAATGCAGATCCCAAAAGGGAGTCTTTTCTTTAAGATGTGGGTAAAGCTCTGCATGGATACAAAATTTATATCCACATCCGGAGCCGCAAAACTGGGCTGTGGAGAGCCACGTTCACAACCACGGATGTGGATACCCGTGGACATAAAGCTGATATCTGCAAAATTTGCAGGGTTCTAGATACGCGTTTTTTATCCATATCCACAGCCACCTCCGCAAAGACGAGCCGCGGCTATCCACGTCGGCGGACACGGATACCCGTGGATATAAAAGACAAGGCCCAAAAAACTGTTTGAATGCTCCAAAGCCAGGGGGGAAAAAAGAGCCCGTTGCATGTCATGGAAGAAAATCAGCAGGCGCATGATTCTGGATCCAGACTGAAATACCAGCACAAAATGAGTCTGGCTTTCCAGGAAAATGGAACACGGACAGGCCTGGCCACTTCAGAACATATTCAAGCATAACAACACCGCATCTGTAAGTCGGCATGTTATTTGCTTACAAAGTGCCAGACTCTGCCTCTCCAACTCCATGTTAGCAGTACCCAAGTAATAGGAAGCAGTACTTTTGGAGGAAGGTACTTGACACCATGGAGCAGAACTTAGCCCAGATCAAATGCCGGGCACCAAGTCCTCCTTCCTGGCTGACAACTGGTGAATGCTTCTCCCATTTTTCTTTTTTCTTTTCAATGAATTCATTTGTTTAAATTAAATGTTTGAGAGAAAAAGCCCCCGAAAAATTCTGATGCAAGTGAAAATACTATTTAATTATAATAATACACAGATGATAATAATAACTGCAACAGCTTGGGGCTGGTTTTGTTGGCTATGGTGCACATCAACAATTCTGAAAAACCAGTAAAACCAGTAAAAAAAAAACAGTTAAAAATACTTTTTTCCTCGCTCGCTCCAGAGACAAGGGATGTTAATACACATCTTCCTTCCTGTTTTCATCATTTACCTGTATAACTTCATGTACATTCTAAATTCCTGTCCATGTCACTAGCTTTCTCATGATGACTTAGACTCTAGCTCCTTGCATAGAGACATAGGGCTTCTCTGTTATCAGGTGCTTTAACCTCAGACCTGATCGTGCTTAACTGTGTGTCATGGGTCCTAGACTGCTACTGGAGATTCTCCTGTGCTTGTGGAGCAAGAGGATCTAGGTCTTATCCCTGGGATGCTGAGTGGTGCTTAGCTTCGTGATCACAGGAGGTCTTACTTGCAGTATTGTTGTAAGCATTCACAAATCTTAAGTCGGTCCCTTATAAATCATGGGATCAGTTTACAAACCATAAGATTAAAAAAAATGGTTGCGTTTTTCACATTTGCCTTAGAACTTTTGGGCCTTTTGCATTCATTTTTTTTTCAAGCTTTTCACCACCAGCATGAGACAAGAAACTTACTCTTTTAAAAATCAAAGACAATGTTCCCTCTAATTTTTTTCCATCCATGTGCAGATTAAATTTTATGTGCATTGGGGCAGGTACAGATGTGCACCATCAGTAGAAATAAATACTGCCAGCTATGGGCACTCTGCTAATCAGCTGGGTGGCATTTGAATCTCTCATGGAACTCACCCTAAAATCATGAGAGCTGGCAACACTCTAGATTGTTACGGTTCATTGTGACAGAAGGGTTCAATCCCACAAACACATATTACTAGACAGAGTTGCAATGTTGAAGAATTGGAAAGCACTGTAGGTAGCATATAGCCATGTACTGGCAGCATTTGCAGCTGGTGGCTTGCTAATTTAGTTCCAGAAAACCCTCCTGCATTTCATATTTTTGTCCTCCAAAAGCCCAAATACAACAGAGCATCTTATCTTCTGCTGTCATCTACAACCAATGGGAATTATTTTATTTTCGCTGGCTTGTTTTTATCCTCCACAGCACACAGGATCTCAGTTCACGGAGGCAGGGAGGGAAGTCAGCTAAGCTGCAGAAGCCAGCTCCATCGAGACAGCCAAGACCTTGCATGTACCATCTGCTTTGCTGGCATTTCAGTTTTGCATTTTAATAGTGATGCCCCAGGAGACCGGAAGCTCCGTTTGATACCTGCCCTCTTCTACTGAAAGATGGGAATCTTCACCATGCTGCTGATTTTTATAGCAAGTCCGTGGGACCGTCACCAGGCCAGTATAAGAGGGAGTTTAACTAAACCTCCGGAACAATTGATGGAGCCAGGAACTGGTGTAATGAAACCCCATGGCTATGTTCTGAAAAGCAGGGGTCTATGGGCCCTACCTGGCTCAGCTTCAAATGTGAGGATTCTGTGAGCATTCCTGGGCTAATAAAGAGCCATATCTTGACGCTCCATGTCTGGGGATTGTACTCCTCTTGTCCACGATTGTACAGCCGAGGCTGAATACCCGGATTCCCCTAACACATGTGGCCAGCATAATTTCACCCACGCTGCCTCCTTCATGGCAAGGGTCCCTCTTTGTCCTGGGGCATGATGTCATCCCGCCAGCCTGTCCCTCGGGCCCTGAATTTAGAGAATGCCTGCCTTGTGTGACCCGGGATAACGACAGCCCCGCACCTGCTGTCCAGCACGCCGGCCTCCAGTGGCCTCACCAGCGTGCAATCTGCAGCTCGTCAGGCACTCGTGCGGACAAAGCCGAAGACGTGCGGGGGAGGACTCCTGGGAAAGCCTGAGGCCCACACGGCCCACTCGGGGTGGGAGGTGGGAATCGTGTAGGGCAGTGGTTCTCCATGCCTGGCCCCAGAGATCCCCTGGACACAGTGTGGGAAGGCAGCAAGCTGGTCCCACGGGCGCTGACTTCCCCTCCAGCCAGGGGGCACTCGACTGCCCCCTCCCGCACTGTACCTCTTCCCCCAAGATGTTGCCCTGCCTTAGCTCCATCCTATCCCATTCCACCTGCCCTGGAGCCCCGCCCCTGCCCTATTCCCATTCCACCCTCTTCCCCCCAGCCCCACCTTTTCCTCCCCCCGAGTGCGCCCGTCCCTGCTCCTCCCCTGCCCTCCCAGAACTTCCTGAATGCCGCAAGTCAGCTGTTTGCAGCGTTCCGGAAGCCCAGGCAGGATGGGGGAGGAGTAGATCAGTGGGGCTCCCAGCGGTGGCAGAGGGAGGCAGAGGAGGGGCTGCCTGCTGGTGGGTGCTGAACACCAGTGTTCCCAGTACGCTGAGTGCGTGGGTGGCCACACAGGTGAGATTCCAATGCCGCCCAGCGGATTAGCAGAGCGCCCAGAGCTGGCAGCGTGTGTTTCTATTGGTGGTGCACATCCGCACATGATTTGGTGCACAGAAAAAAAAAATTAGTCTGCACATTGCTGGAAGAAACTGGAGCGCTGCTGAGCACACACTAATTTTTCCCCCAAGACTTGGTGCCGATGTGCCTGGTATCAAAGGAGTTGAGAAACACTCTCCTATGGTGTTTTCCTTTGGATACATTGGGAAGAAGCTGCCTTCAGATAATCCAGGCTGGGTTTTGCCCTGAGCTCAGTGTGGGCGAGGCCAAGGCATGGGGGAGTTAATCGCTGCTGTGTGCACTCGGCTCGGCCCATCCCGTGGTTCCCTGCCTTGTGGCGTTCCCATGAGAGTGCTGCAGTCCCAGATTACAGCAGGAGGAGGAGGAGGCAGAAGGGAGCCTGGGCTGTGGCTATTTCTTGGTAGCGGAATTGTTTCCCTTGGGGCTTTTGTCGGAGTTTAGTGCTTGCGAAAGGGCCTGACCAGAGGCAGGATGTAAATACCCCTTAAAAATGTCAACCAGTTAAACGACACCATTTTAGTTGTTTAACCGGGGCCTGGGTAGCCCGCAGCTGGCGGGGGGCTGCTCCAGCTGGGCTAAGCCACTGGTTATCTGGTTAACTGGTCAACCCTTTACATCTCTAGACCAGAGGGCCCCGGATGCCAATCGTACTTGGCCAATGCTCCGGTGTGTTGGCAGATGACGTATAAGCATCTCCCACAGGGGGCCTGCCAATGTGCAGACCTTGGTCTGTAGGGGGAGGGGAGTTCAGCCTCCGTGGCCTCCAGAGGAAACGTGGGCTAAGGCTGTGCCTAAGCACATGCCTGTCAGGGACTAGGGCTAGCAATCTGTGGCTACGTCTACTCTGCACAGTTATTAGTTCTTCCAAAATAGCTTCTTTCGAAATTGCACGTCTACATTGCAAGGAAGCCTCAAAACTAGTCCGAGACAGGGTTTCCTAATGGAGACGTGCTACCTCAATGTACAGCCCCAGGAGGAATAACTTAGAACGGCCCTGGGGAGGGGCTATTTTGAAATAGCAGCAGAGGAGCGTCTACACACGCCTTGTTTCGAAATAACTATTTTGGAATAGGCGTTATTCTTTGTAGAATGAGATTTACAGAAGCCAGAATAAGCCTCCCGTTATTTCGAAATTATTTCGAAATAACAGAATTGCTGTGTAGACCCTCCGGGTATGTCTACACTTGCCCCCTAGTTCGAACTAGGGAGGCAAATGAAGCATACCCAAGTTACTAATGAAGCACAGGATTTAAATATCCCACGCTTGATTAGCATATTTGCAGCCGGTCGCCATTTTAAAAAGCCGGTCGCCCGAATTAACTCACCGTGTGTAGACGCGGTAGTCCAATCCAAAACCCTTCCCTCGAATGAACTGTTACTCCTCATGCAAGTGTAGACATACCCTCCTATAGTTATTTCAGAATAACAGCCGTTACTCCGAAATAACTTTGCTTTGTAGATACACCCTGCATGAGCCACTTACCACCTAAGATGCCTGTTGGAAACTTCAAAGACTAAACAAGGAGAAGAATTGGGCCCAAGCTGGGAGGCTATTTAGCTTGTGAAAGGGATTAGAACAACTGTCAGGTAAAAATGTGCATGTAACATGTTTCTTAGTGCATTAGGGTTAGCTGGCATGCTTGGTTTATTTTAATTTAGTAATTTACTTTGATCTGTCCCTTTTCACTTGCTATTATCTAAATCCTACTTTTTATACTTACTACAGACTCTTTTGTTTATTAGCAAGCCCAGTGTAAATAATTGTTACCAGGGAGGAGTAACCACTGCGCATCTCTCTTGCATTGATAAAGAGGGTGAACTTATGAGCTTTCTGCGTGTCAAACTCATACAGAGTAAGGGGTTTATTTGGGATGTGGGTCTCTTTTGGGGGTTGGGTTCTTGGGTGCTGTCAATGGCCTTACAGCTGAGCCCTGCCAGAGCTGAGCTGGTTCAGAGGCTGTGTTGCTTTGCAGGGGGGCAGTGACCCCAACTCTAGGCCTGGGCTGGGGGAGACCAGAGCTCCTGGCCCAGCAGGACAGGGTGGTGGGGCGCCCCAGAGGGCAGGAAGGCAGATGCCCAGTGGCTTCATCGGCACACCAGAGAACAAGCCCAAGGGGTCTTCTGTGATTGCACCCCATCTCACGCTTTCTGAGAAGTTACGTTTACACTACACACATTGGTGTATATGTGACTCTCCCGGCCCCAGTACACCCAATTATTTAATTAGGTGTGGATTTTGTTGCAAATAGGGTCCTCTTCCTTAACCCTCTTTTCTTTGGCATGACTATTCCATTGGTCTCTAGTCCACAGTAGCTGATACTTGCTCCTTTTTATCCACATTATCCTGTTTTTTTTTAAAAACCAGCAATAACTGCCCAGTCTATCCTGATTGGAGCCAGACGCTGTTATCATTTAACTTGATAAATGAAGTGAACAAGGTTTCACTTTGGTGCCTTGTTCTTCTTTTTCTCCCTTCTTTCCCATGTCACTGGTCTCCCCTGATGGAACGGCGTAGTGTTAATTGTGTGAGTCAGTTTCACAGGACGTGGCTATCTTGCTGAAGATTGGATGCGTTTGTCTGAATTGTCTTTACGCTAGATACAATAAAGAGTTTCCTGTTCTGCCTTGTGGTGCGTGGGCGGGTGGGAGAGAGACGGTGAGAGATGAAGGAGAGCTGAGGAATGTTGATGGGTGGAATAAAGCCTTCAAGATACTCCCACCAGGAGCGCTGGGTTCAACAGTCTGCCATAGGTGCTGCCATCGGACGACTGCTACACTCACAAAAAAAGCATCAACCCTCATGCCGGGCACGCTTAAAAAGGGCTGGGGCTTTGTTCAGAAAAGCCCCTGAAAGTTTGGATTTTTAGCCAGGCCCCTTCGCAACCTGTCAAGTTTGCAAATCTAGGCTCTTGAAATCGATGCACAATTGGGATGTGCAAAGTAGACACAAAAACTGTCCTCGTGGGTTTGGGCATGACCAGATCCTTTTGAGACTAGCCCAGGAAGCAGAGGTGGCAGGAAGCAGGGGTGCTGTGGTGCACACTGCCGGCAAGAGCTGGCAAAGCTGTGGCAAAAACCAACAGGGAGCTTTTTAAAGAGCTGAAGGGACTCAGGTTGCAATAGAACAGTGCCTGTAAGAAATGCTAAGTTACTTTCACCGCAGCCAGAAAGTGTAGTAGGATTTTTGTAAATGTTTCCTAATTCCTGTTGCTCCAAAGGTTTCATAAGCAACATAACTGTTGCAAAGTTTAAACTCTTCTAGGTGTCAACAAAAATCTAGCCCATTTAACAGTTTTTCTTTTGTCAATGGATGAATTTTGCAGCAAAGCCATTCTGCACTCACAGAACACTGCTGCATAGCAGAGGTCTTTGCATCTCCTTAAAGGCTTGCCAGATGCTTCTGCATGCACCTATTCCACTCTCTGGTGCAATCCATTATTAAAGACGTATTGGCAGGTTGCTGGTTGACACTGAGTTAAAGTTTTGCCCAGAGGCACTGAAAGATTATTCCTTGGGATTTTAATTGGAGCTGTAAAATAGTTGTGCATGCCATTATTCTGAGAGAAATGAATGTGACAGCTCTTTAGAAAGCAGGGTTGTTCCAGTCAAAAGAATATCCAGGGCCATATTTTGCATTGATTCCACCCGATGCTGAATAAATACAAGACAGCCCAGAAGTTGCCCCACTGTATTTTAGAAATGTTATGAGGTAGCTATGCTGTTTACAAGTCTCAGACGGGTAGCCATGTTGGTCTGTAACTTTAAAAACAACTTCCACAAATTGATCTGAGGAAGTGGGTCTGACCCACGAAAGCTCATCACCTAATAAACCATCTTGTTAGTCTTTACAGTGCTGCATAGTCCTGTCTTTTGTTTCAGCTAGACCAGACTAATACGGCTGCCTATCTATAACTATTTAAAAACAACTAGCAGTCCTGTGGCACCTTAGAGACCCACAAAAATTTAGGATATGTCTACACTGCAAAGTTTTATTTGGAAAAACAGCCATTTTTCTGAAAAAACTTAACTTACGTCCACATTGCACTCACGTTTTTTTCGGAAAAAACCCAAAAGAACTGAGGGTTTTTTCCCACATTGGTAAACCTCTTTCTACGAGGAAGAAGCCCTTTTCCAAAAGAGCTCTTTCAGAAAAAGGCATGTGTGGATGGAGAAGAGGGAGTTCTTTCGAAAGAAGAGGAAAGAGGAAAAAGCACAAGTGCCCTGGTGGCCATTCCGCCCACAGTAATCACAGTTTACATGCGAGAGCGCGTCCATTCAGTGTAGATGCTATTTGTTGAAAAACACTAGTCTGTGTAGACCAGTGTTTCTCAAACTGTGCTCTGCAGAGCCCCAGGGCTCCGCGAGACATCTCCAGCAGCTCCGCAAGGTTGACAAACTGGAACATTGATAGGTACAACACATACAATCAGTGGACCGCTGGGGCTCTGCATAAATGTTTGTGAATGTAAAGGGCTCCAGAGCCCCAAAAATTTGAGAACTGCTGGTGTAGACACTCTCTTTTGGAAGATGTTTTTTTGGAAGATCTCTTCTGGAAAAGCTCCTTCCGAAAGAAGCCCTGCAGTCTAGACATAGCCATAGAGAGAGAGAGTGCTTTTGTGGGCAAAATGACTTGGGAGTCCATCCTGTCTTAGCTCTGCCATAAACCTTCTCAGAGCCTCCAGACAGCAGCAGAAACAGTCTCTCTACAATCACGTCTAAATGTTCTTTCTGCTGATTTGTTTGCAGTGTGATAGTCACTGTACTGGTTCCAGAATGTGGGAGCAGAAGATAGATATTAGTGCATCGGCTAATGTCCTTTCCCCATTTCCCTGAGGAGAAGAGGCAGGCAACTAAGGGGCAGGTTGGAGATGAGGAAAAACTATTTCCCTAGGAGAGTGAGGAAGTACTAGGATGGGTTCCCGAGGGAGGGGGTAGACTCTCCCTCCCTAGAGGTTTTTAAATCTCGGCTTGACCAAGCCCTGGCTGGGTTGATTTAGTTGGGTTTGGTCCTGCTTTGGGCAGGGGGCTGGATTTGATGACTCCTGAGGTCTCTTCCAGCCATAGGATTCTAGGATTCTAACTAATTTTCTTAGAGCTGTGGTGTCGTGACAGTTTGTTGGGCTACCTAGAAAATGGCTGATCTATTCCAGGGCTTCCAGAAAATAATACTAATAAATAATACTGATAAAACATCCATATTGGGCAACAATGCAACTGGTGGCCAGTCACATTGGGGCTAGTTTGTCTCGATGGGAGCTGTTGGGTGTTTCTGAAAATCTGTCCTTTATTGAGGTACCAAAAGAGGTACTGAGTTCATGTTGAAACCTCTTGGGAGTGCCGGGCATTGAAAAATCTGGCTCTGAGCTCTTGAGAATCCAGCCGAGTGGGTGTGAGTCAAACCACCTGCCTTGTCTTGGCAAGACAGTGCTGGTACGTACTTATGCGGTGCTCTCTTGAGATCTCTGTTTGGAGCAAGGTTCTGGACGGAGGCTCTTGCTTGCAGCAGAATGTTTAGCTTGTCTGCTCTGCTCTGCTAGCGCTGGGTCATGACTCATCGGCAGGCAAACAGGAAGGGACCCTGAGAACTGAAGGGAGAGACCTTGCAGATGAAGAAGGCAGTTTAGGTACATTCATGGCTGCTCCATGACTCGTCCCTTGTGTGGCAAGCAGTGTTTCCTTCCCGTCTGCAGGGACATGGTTAGATTTAGGACCCATTAAGGACTTGTGCCAAGCACCGGCTAAAGTTTTAGCAGGGCCTTGTATTAGTTAATTTGCAGAGAGAGAGTCAGCAATGCAAACTCACCCACTTGGGTTTCAATGAGGGCAGAGCTCCATGTCTAGGTGGGTAAGTCCCATTTCCTACTGGGCTGAGTTTGCTTGCATGAAGTGACAATGCAGTCTAAGCAATTGTTGGATTGATCACCTGGACGGGCTGACTTTCATCCCCAATATGTGAGCAGACTGTGAGATTGCACTGGCTCCGGACGTAATTTACAACCTTCTTTATTCCATGCTTGTGGGTGTTACCAAGGCACCCCCATACCACAGGTGCATTGCAGAGCTAGGACCAAATCCAGTGCTCCCAGGGGGCTTAGGAGTTTTGCATGAGTGAGACCAGGGTAAACGTGAGGAATTGGCTCATCGCCACTGTAATTGCCAGGTGGAGGCTAAATCTAACGAAAACAGACAAATATATGTGGCTTAAACAAATGTCATAGAATCATAGAATACTGGAACTGGAAGGGACCTCGAGAGACCATGAAGTCCAGCCCCTGGCCCTCACAGCAGGACCAAGTATGATCTAGATTATCCTTGATAGATGTCTGTCCAACCTGCTCTTAAATAGCTCCAGTGATATTCCACAACCTCCCTATTCCTTTACTTAACCACCCTGACAGGTAGGACGTTTTCCTAATGTCCAACCTAGACTTCCCTTGATGCAATTTAAGCCCATTGCTTCTTGTTCTAGCCTCAGAGGCCAAGGAGAACAATTTTTCTCCCATCTCCTTGTAACACCCTTTTAGGTACTTGAAAACTGCTATCCTGTCCCCTCTCAGTCGTCTCTTTTCCAAACTAAACAAGCCCAATTCTTTCAGTCTTCCTTCATAGCTCATGTTCTCTAGACCTTTCATCATTCGTGTTGCTCTTCTCTGGACCCTCTTCAATTTCTCCACATCTTTCTTGAAATGCGGTGCCCAGACCTGGACACAAAACTCCAACTGAGGCCTAAACAGCACAGAGTAGAGCAGAAAAATGGCTTCTCACATCTTGCTCACAACACTCCCGTTAATGCGTCCTGGAATCTTGTTGGCTTTTTTTGCAACAGTGTCACATTGTTGACTCATATTTACTTTGTGGTCCT
Source organism: Pelochelys cantorii (assembly GCA_032595735.1). Taxonomy (NCBI): domain Eukaryota; kingdom Metazoa; phylum Chordata; order Testudines; family Trionychidae; genus Pelochelys; species Pelochelys cantorii. The sequence goes on along the minus strand of CM064335.1, from coordinate 3,574,838 downwards.
CTCTGACCCCTAGATCTCACCTAGATGTCCATCTGTTCTTATTGCTTTGTAGGGCCATAGCTTCTAGGAGCCTAGTTGTGAATCAAGACCCTGCTGAGTTACATGCTTTAGAAATGTAGAACAAAAAGATGGCCAGAGGGCTATGAAGCTTCTGTTGTTTGGGGAACCTCTGGATAACTCATGGGCTATGTCTACACTGGCGGCTTCTTGCACTAGAACATCTTGCGCAAGGGTTCTTGTGCAAGAAGTCTTGCGCAAGAAAACATCCACACTGCCATGTGCGAGCTGTGCTTTTGCACAAGAGCATCCATGGCAGTGTGGACGCTCTCTTGAGCAAGAAACCTCTGATGGCCATATTAGCCATGGGGCTTTCTTGCGCAAGAAATCCCTGTTGAGCATCCACACTGCCCTCTTGCACAAGAGGGCTTACACCTGTTAAAAAAGAGCGTAACTCTTGCACAAGAAGCCCTCTCTTACCACGCCGTACTGTAAATCTTCTTGCACAAGAGCGGGTGGGGACACTCTGCGGGTTCTTGCACAAGAACTTGCCAGTGTAGACATAGCCATGGGGACTTATATCCTTACTGTGTAATGTGTGCCCCCCAAAGTAATGACAGTGACACAGGATGGTCTGATAACTGGGTTTTTATCCCTTTGCTCTACAGGCAAAGCTTTCAAAACTTTAGCCAAACTGTTGTCAACTGGGTACCCTATTCAGGCAGGTAGTAATGTAGGAAATGGTTGTGTTCTTAGCGCCTCTGAAATTTTGGCCATTTATTTAGATGCTTGGCTCTGGATTTCAGTGCCCTCTTAGGAACAGTAGTTGAAAATAACGAGTTTTCCAGTGGCAACTTAGAGACTAACAAAAATATATAAAATCAGGAGTTTGCGTGGGTAAAATCCACTTCCTCAGATGACGTGAAGTGGGAAAATTGAAGTTCTAGTTGAAAATATTAGCCTTGGGACCCAAACTGCGCTCCTTGAACCAGGATCAGCATCCAAACCGCCCTTAGAAGGACACAGACCACAAGGGAGTGTCGTCTCCGGCTATCTCAGCCCTGGTCTACACTAGGGCTTTCTTTTAAAATAGCCCCCCTTAGGTTGAATCTATTTTGAGTTTTGGGTGCTGTGTGGACACACCCTAAAATCCCATAGACTAACACAGTAAACCCTCATCTCCACTAGGGAGTTATTTTGAAATAACCCCCTCGATTTCAAAACAACAAGCGGAGCGTCCACACGACCAAGCCCGTTATTTTGAAATAACGGGCAGTTTATTTTGAAATCCGTACTCCTGCTTTCCTCGGGGAATAATTCCGAAATAGTTATTTCAAAATAGCGGTAGGGGGGAAGCTGACGGTGCCACTATTTCAAAATAACAACTCCCCAGAGTAATTCGACTAATTACTCCGCAGTGCTTCCTGGGGCTCTAAGTCCGAGGTAGTGCATTCACATTAACGGAGCTTGCTTCAGACTCATTTCAAGGATTCCCTTATTGAGGACAGGCTATTTCGATTTTGTCATTTTGGGAGTTATTAAATCGATGTTAGTTATTTTGGAATCATTTCCGAGTGTAGATATGCCCACAGAGAAGCCCTCAGAGGGTATGTCTAGACTGCATCCCTCTGTCGGCAGAGGGATGCAGATTAGGCAGGTCGACATTGCAAATGAAGCGGGGATTTAAATATCCCGCGCTTAATTTGCATGAAAATGGCTGCTATTTTTGCCAACTCAACACTTTGTCGGCAAAAAGAGGCAGTCTAGAGGGGGAAATCTGTCGAGAAAGAAAGCCTTTTTTGACAGATCCTGTAAACCTCCTTGCAGGTTGAGTTGGCAAAAATGGTGGCCATTTCTATGCAAATTAAGTACGGGATATTTAAATCCCCGCTTCATTTGCAATGTTGACCTGCCTAATCTGCATCCCTCTGCCGACAGAGGGATGCAGTCTAGACATACCCATAGATTTTTTGTTCATGTTACATTTCTAATCAATTTCAATTAAGCCCTGTATTCACAAATGGTCAGACATTAAGGTGATGAATGGTCTAGAAAACTATGAATAAATAATTATAACACAAAGAGTTCTGAAATGCAAGTTCAGTGATTTCGTGATGCTGAAGGACACTCCTCTCCTATCTGATCAGGAAAAATTGTGGGCTATTGGAACTGCTTTAAAAGAGGAAAAAACTGATGACCAAGTTCCAGATATCACTGGACAAACATTTCAATAGGCAAATTTAGGGCATAAGCAGATTCAGATTGAATGCGAGTTTCCAGCTGTGGTGGGGGTTTTTTTCTGGTATTTTGGGCCAAATTTAGGGTAGGAGTTTTAGAAGCACTTACATAGCGTGGGAGTCTATATCCCATTTTCAGAGTCCTCTATGTGCTTTGGTGACTAAGTTCCACTGAAAGACAGGTGTCCAGGGCGACTTCTGAAAATGGGACTGAGACCAAGGGGTTTGTGAAAATGCTGCTCTTTGCACTTTTGTTCTGTGGTGGGAGGGAGAATTTCAAACCAAATATTTGAAAGAGGAGGAAGGAGGGAAAAGGTGCTAAAACCCCCCAGGATCTTATTTTGAGCATCGAATTTGAATTTTCTTTTAACCTGGAGATTTTGTTTCCAAGAATGTTGTGCAGAGAAGAGCTCTTCCTGTGTCAAGTGAGACACCCGTATTTACAGCTCTCCCCATCTACAGTGGGACAGAATGATGAAACAGCTCCACAACACACCCGGGGGGCAGGATCCATCAGAAAAGTGTGTATGTGTTGGGGGAGGGAAGTATTTAAATGTCAATATTGAATAAAAAAAATCATAATTGAATCAAACACAGAGTGGTGGTGGGGGGGTTTCTTTTATAACCTACAACTGAAACCTCTCTCTGTGAGGGTTAGCTGAGAGTATCATGGTTCTGAGACCAAGCTCTTCTATAGCACTTCTCATCCAAGCACTTGACAAAATTCATTAGCATCAGTTTACAAACAGGGAAACTGAGGCACAGAGCCATGAGTTGCCTGACATCACCCAGCAGCAGCAGAACTGCTGTTAGAACCCTGGTCTTGTGAACCATAGGCCAGTGCTCTAGCCACTAGGCAGCATGACTTCTAACGACTACAGAAGTGCCCAGAGTGTGAAACAGGAGGAGGTCATGAGTGACAGCGGTCAGGGAGATTATGATGAAACACAAAAGGCAGAAGTCCCAGACATCCATGGTTTCCTGGTGCTCTTCCATTCCACCTGCCGGGATGGGATTCCTTGCTATCAGCCCTGGGGGAATCCCAGTCCGAGGGGACCTTTGCTGTTCACTCCGATCCAGTTACCATCCCATGGCCTTGGTCAGTACCAGGTAATGAGCCCTAAGGGGGTGGCATGAAGAGGAAGGAGGTACAGTCACGTTCTTCTTTGCAGAAAAGACCCTGGCTGATCACAAGAGGAGAACGAAACGTTTTCTCCCCACTCCTCGGAAAAAGGAATTTAAGAAAGAAATCAAGGCGCACTATTCAAGAGGCTGCTACCAGAAACCAGGCGGTCATTTTGAGTGCTCAGTGTTCCCGGAAGGGTCTCTGGCGCCTAGCCTAGGCTGTGCACGGTTACCCTCCTGTGTGAGCATAGGGCTTTGCTTGTGTGGCTGCCCTTCTGTGCTCTTCCCTGGGGCACAACCAGATTTGCAGCCCATCGCTTCCATCCTCGCCCTGATTCCCCAGGTCTGGTCTGGTTTGATCTCTCCCCATCCCCCGTTCCAGTGCTGAGGGGGCTGGAGCACATGACTTACGAGGAGGAGCTGAGGGATTTGGGCTTGTTGAGTCTGTAGAAGAGAAGAGCGAGGGGGGATTTGGTAGCAGCCTTCAACTTCCCAAAGGGGGGTTCCAAAGAGGCTGGAGAGAGGCTGTTCTCAGTGGGGGCAGAACAAGGAGCAATGGTCTCACGTTGCCGTGGGGGAGGTCTAGGTTGGATATTAGGAAAAACTATTTCCCTAGGAGGGTGGGGAAGCACTGGGATGGGTTCCCTAAGGAGGGGGTGGAATCTCCATCCCTAGAGGTGTTTAAGTCCCCACTTGACCAAGCCCTGGCTGGGATGGTTGAGTTGGGATTGGTCCTGCTTGGGGCAGGGGGCTGGACGCGATGACTCTTGAGGGCATCTCCAGCTTGAGGATTCTTTTCTTTGCTGTTGTCCGTGTGTTTTCTGGGACTATGGTAGCTGAGGAGCTGGGGAAACTGAATCAGGCCCGAGGGTCCCAGGAATACAGGAAGAGCTGTGACTTGTGCTCTGGGTAGGCCTTGTTTGCCTCGAAAACCTCCCTCTGCTGAGGATAGTTTCTCCATAGCCATGCGGGTGTTTACAAAATAAAGGTCCTGGGCCCAGGACTGCATGGTCGGGGTGGGGGGGGACAAGGTCCTTGAAGTTTGGCTGCTGATTGAAACTATGTGGACCTGAAATCTGGGCTGGAACCCCAAGTGAGAATAACTAAGTGTGTGCTAGCTAATAACGCCCATGGCTGCTGGGGCACGAATCTGCAGAAACCCATCTCTGTTGGCGTTCCCTGAGCCCAGCTGCTGAAATTCAGGGAAACCAGGGGAAAAAATAAAAATAAAATAAGATGTGATCCGAGTGTGGGGTAGTTCCTGGTTTTCCTCACATTGGCTCACTAGGCCTCAGTCCTGCAGCCTGTCGGGGAGCTTAGAAAGAGAGGAGGCCTTGCTGGGTACTTTGTGCAGTGATTCAGGAAGGGGCAAAGACCCAAAGTTAGGGTCCAGATCTCTAGCCTTGCACAGAACATGGAAGCGTTTGGCTCTAAGGGTTTAATACTGGCCCATCTTAGTGATGGGGGATGATGGCAAAATTCAGATTGGAGGCTCCTCAGCTGTTGGGACAGCTGGCTGCTTGTGTAACCACCACTGGGCAGATTTGAACCTGGGATCTCTGGAGCTTAATATAGGAGCCTCTACCCTTTGAGTTAAAAGCCAGCTGGCTCAGTGTCTATGCTGTAGAGGTCTCTGGTTCATATCTGTTGCTGTGGTCTAGGTACCACTGCATGGAACAGTGAACCTCACTAGGTGTGTGGGTTACACTTGCAGGGGGACATTTTATCCCGCACCCATCTCCATTGCAATATGCCTGTTGGGTCCCTGGTGGCCGTCACAGGCTCTGCCAGCGTGATGGGCATGTGTTGTGGGGGCGAGCAGGGGAATTCCAGCTCATGCTGCTCGCCAGACGCTCTCCCTTGTCTCAGGCTGCCAGCTCCGCCTCCTTCTCGCCTTGCACAGCTGTGTGCTTCATTAAATAGTGATGCCTACAAATCACTGCAGCGCTCAAATGCGGAGCCGGGGGAATTCCAGCGCGCCGCACGCTGCCAAGTTCCTAGAGCTTTCGCAGCACGCGCAGCAGAACACGGGCCCCTCCCCTTTCGAGACCTAAAAATATGAGGCGGCCACGATTTGGGGCCTTCGGTAGGCAGCTTTTGCATGCGGCTGGGGGGTATTTGGTGCCTCTTCACGGTCTTGAATGCATTTCAAAAGCCGCTGCTTCCCGGCTGGACCCCAGCCCTTGAGCTGTGGGAGGCTCATGTGTTAACCTGTGGGGTCGCCCAGCCAGGCGGCTGTTCAGGGCTAGGTGAGGTGTACGGGGTAAGTGCTTGGAAGGACAGCTTCTCTGGTTGAATCGTCAGAGAGCCACGCGGACTCAGGGCCCTGTCCTCTGTGCGTGAAGGGGGTACCTAGTCTGAGATGCTTTACAAGGGCCCGATTTTTCCGAACGTGCTGGGCACCCACTGCCTGAGAATAGGAACATAAAACCAGCCACACTGGGTCAGCCCAAAGGTCCATCCAGCCCAGTATCCTGTCTGCCACAGTGGCCAATGCCAGATGCCCCAGAGGGCGTGAACAGAACAGGGAATCAGCAAGTGATCCCTCCCCTGTCGCCCATTTCCAGCCCCTGACAAACAGAGGCGAGGGACACTATTCCCGCCCATCCTGGCTAACAGCCATTGCTGGACCGAACCTCCCTGCATCTATCTCGTTCTTTTTTGAATCAGGGCCCTCGAAGGCAGTGGGGGGGCAACCTGAAGCACACGGGTTGCACACGCCCAATCGGGGTATTCTGTTCGCTGGCCACGAGACAGTTTGCTGTCACTGAACATCCTCAGGCAGCTCCCAGGGCCAGGAACATTTGCCAGACCAGAGAGTTGTGTTTTACAGAGGTTCATCCTGTAGCCACAAAACTGCCTTGTCTTCTACGCCTTAAGCCATGGCCTGGCAAAGCTACTGGCATAGCAAAGCCTTGCCGTTCCCAGCCAATGGGAGCTGTGGGGTGCAGCTTCCTGCAGCTCCCATTTGCCAGGGCTGGTGAACCGTGGCCACCGGGAGCCACGGGGGTGGGGGTCATGCCTGTGAGTGGTCAACATGAACAAACAGTCTCCCAGCCCACCGGCGGACTGCCCTGATCATCTGCAAGTGGCCCAATATGGCTCCAAGGTGTCTCTAGCCGGGCCTCTGAAACGACTGGTCACTTTTCAAAATGGCTGCCGCTGTACCTCAGTGCCCCGCTGGCAAAAATGGCAGCACTACTGCCTTCCCTGGCAGGAGGCTGGGAGGACAATGGCACCCAAGGTTTGCAAGCTGCCCTAGATAGGGGCCGGTTCAGAAGCCTGGCTCCTGATTTGTAAGCAGGGGCACACTTTTTAGATACCAGATTTCTGGCTCTTTTGTGGGTCATAAGATGCTGCAGCCTTTCTCATGTCTCTGAGCCCCTCCATGCGGAGCCAAGCAATAGTGAGGGGCCTGGAAGAAACAAAAACATGTGGCTTGGGGGGAGAGGAGGAAAAGCAAAAGCACACAACCAAGCTTTCTAGTCTCCAAGAAAGGTTTGCTTTAGGGTGGGATCTGAGGTTATTTGCCCATCCTTGGTACAAATTATATCCCTGATCCCTGTGAGACTCCTCCAGTAGATTTGCTAGGCCATGGATTAAGGCAGTTTTGTGTCAAGAGTTCATATGCTACAGGTTGAAACTCTCTAAAAATAGATTCTCTGGTCTGGGCAAACATTTCTGTGCTAGAGAGCCCTCACAACCAGGACTCAGATGGCAGAGGGCTGCAAGCAGAGCTAGGGGGAAAGAAGAGAGGGGAATAGGGGCTGGTATAACCACCACCTGGTAGCTTCAAACCTGGGACCTCTTGAACTTAGTATAAGAGCCACTACAATGTGAGCTATGAAGCCAGCTGGCTCTCAGTTTAGGCTGTACAGCTCCCTTGGGACAATGACCCACACAAGGTGGGTGGGTTACACTGGTAGCCCAGGCCATGGGGGAGGGAGGCAGCTGTGTGTGTGTGAGAGGGAGGCAACTGGGTGTGTATGCGTGTATCCAACTTGTATTAGCATTATGGGGACAAAATTCTCAGCCCCTGCAAAAAGCCCTGATTTTCCAGAGATGCTGGAGTCAATGAATGGGGCAGGTCTGCTGAAAAACAGACCAGCAAGGCTTAGCTAGCTTTGGACTTCAGTATTATTTCCTATTCCCAGCTGGTCTAGCTCCTATAAACCCCACTGCCAGCCTGATGTCAGGCTAGATCTTCTCATTCCTGCCACTTGCTCTGCAGGGAGAAAAGCCAGTAAACCCTTGCTGGGCCGGGGCTGGGGTTTTTCAGGGTCATCTCTCAAGAGGCAGAGGGGCTCCAGCCGGTTGTGGGGCAGAGCTAAAGACGTAGCTCCACCCCAGACCTTCTCCTGTATAAATAGGCAGCACCTGGTTCAAAGGCTGGGTGTGTCTTATCTCAGACCCAGGCCTAGCTTTCTGGGGCCAGCGTGGGCCCAGAAGGAAGGTTTCTCTCCTTTCCAGCAGTGTGAGTAAAATGGGCTTTTGTGCACCCTGTGGGTAGGGATTTTTAGACAAGAGCGCATGTCCTGAGCTGTGCTCCTGCGGTAGGAGTATCACCCTGGCCACAGGTGGTTTCTGGTCGGTTGCCCTTCCCTGGGGTTGCAGGATCCTTTCCGATTAGCCGAGCCTTGTGTGCTCTTTCCCCTCTGGAAAGAGCGGAGGGAAGAGTTGTAGGGGAATGAGATGACGTTCCTTGAATCTGCAGATGACTCGCCTGGTGGCAAACTAGTTGCTTAAGGCTTGCTTGTGAGACCTGCTGGGAATCCAGTGGAAGTCTGTAGGAGCTGCCGTGGTTTTCTCGCTTTATCAGCTGTTTTGTTGTTGTTCCTGCCTGCTGGAAGGGTTAATATTTGCAAAGCCCGGCTCAGCTCTGGAAGCGCAAAGTGTCCTCCGGTGTTAAAAGGGGCTTGTCAGTTTCCTGGCAACATAGGTTGTTTTCCTGCCCAGGGGATAGGCCACAGGCCTGCCATGCCAGGACCACAGGGCAATTCTTGTGAAATTAGCAGAGCTAGCAGAAAGCGGTCGGTACGCACAAGGCTCTCATGGTAAGGCTCAAGAGGCCTGTATGAAAAGCCCCTGCAACTGTGATGCCTTGTGATTCTGTCCCGCCTTGCCAGGTCAATAAGGTTGGGGGGGGTCAGCATTTGGAGGGGAGGCACACAAGTAACACGAGCGGACCCTGGTGAGTCAGTCGGCTGAGTCAGTATGGAAGCAATGTGCTAGGGGAAATAGTACTGATGGAGAGAGATTGCTTCTTAGATGAGACCTAAAACCATGGTTCTTCTGATCACTGAAAATCCCCTGGAGCTTTTTATAAGCATTGAGTTGGTGGCTCCAGTGTCCGAGCCAAATTACAGCTTGGTAACAGTCTCCACTCCCTGGTCGGCTGTAGCTGGACTGGATAATGCTCTGCTGCCTGCCATACAACGTTCCATTTAAACAGTCATGCTGTGTCACCCTACAGGTGTCTGCCCTGCAGCGGTCAATGAAGCGAACCCAGTTAACAGATGGTCAGTTTGCGGCCCGGCTGTACAAACATTGGCTCCCAGGTTTCGGTCCCTTTCAAGTCAATAGTGTGGGCGTAATGCCCAGCAGTAAGCCCTCGGCGTGGTGCTGTTTGCAGTCTCACTCACTAAATACTGTACGTCATGCACTCTGGGGTGCCAAGTGCCGAGTGAAAGTAACAAACTCTAGTGCCTGGAAGCTGCAATCCAAGCACCCGGTTCTGGAAACGCTTCCGTGTGTGGCTAGCTGTCCCCACAATCTCATGGAAAGCCAGAGGGACTTGCGTGATTTAAACATGTAAGGGGTTGCAAATTGGTGGCCTTAAATGCAGAGAGGGGCCAGATAGCTGGAGTTAATGAATGCCCTGCTTTTTTTGGCAGGACCACGAATTCATGCATTCCTATGACCGATTCACTAGACAGAGGCTGCTCTAACTCCTAGCAGGCGATGGGGGTGGTGGCAAGAGGGGTTAGGCCCCAAATTTAGGGGTTTTCTGGGTTGGGGAGGAGGGAAAACACCCTGATGTGTACTGTGACTTTTATTTTCCATGTCACCTTTTTCGTGGAGCACAGTAACCTCTGTAGCTTGGTGTTACTGGAAGCAGGGCGCTCTGGAAAGCTGTAGGCGAGTAAAAGTGACCTGCCAGTTGCTGTAGTTCCCAGCTGAGCGAGGGGCCGGACTTACTGGCCCTGTGACGTTTTCCCTCTTTAGACTGCTCGGCAGATGATCGTGAGTCAACCCCTCCCTGTGAGGGTGGGGGAGGAGGGGATTGTTGTAGTTGCGCAAATGGGGAAACCGAGGCAGGGCCAGGTGCAGACAGAGCAGGGGAATACAGAGCTTGCCTGTTTAAAAAGCTTTGCATTGGAATCGAGAGGCAAGAGATCAGGGCTACGTGCCTGTTGGTCTAGGGCAGGCCTGGGCAAGATGCGGCCCGCGGGCCGGATGCGGCCCGCGACGGCAGCTGGGAGCCCCAGGCCGGCTCGCCGGGCAGAAACGCGGCTGCAGGGCTCCCTTTCTGTTTTCAAACAGCTGGGCGGGGGGGGCGGGGTCTTAGGAGCCGCCCCGCCCCTAGCACATTCCCATTGGCCAGTTTCTGGCAGAAACCGGCCAATGGGAGCTACTTGTTGAACTAACAGGCAGCTAAGAAGAACCACGCCCCCTCCTCCTTGGCTCCGGTGTTCATGAAGCCCCTGGCTAGGCTGGCTGGCTGGGAAACGTGTTAAGCGCTGCAGGCAGGCTGGCTAGTTTGGCAGCTGGCAAGTAAGTCTCTTGGCTACAGCCTGCTTCTGGCACCCCAGCCCCTCTCTGCCCCCCCCCCCAACTCAACATACCCAAATCCTCTGTCCCCCTCTTCCACCCACACCCCCTCCCACATCTGGCACCCCAATCTCCTGCCCCAGATCACAAGCCCCTCCTGCCCTAGGTCACATCCCAAACCCCTGCAGTCCAGTCCCCTGCCCTAGGTCACACCCACCTGCTTCATCCCAACTCCATCCCAGACCCAGCACCTCCATTAATATCACGGAAGAGTGCGGCCCTCGCCCGCTTTCCAAAATCTTGGAGTGCCCCCCCCCCCCATCAAAAATTATTGTCCACCCCTGGTCTAGGGCCATCCCGGGCCAGAGTGGTCTTACAACCTGTCCCAGTAGTACCAGTGGACTGGGGGGGGGGGGAGGGGGGCTATCAGTTCCTGCCTTTTCCCACCACTCCCCTCCCCCAAGGGACGTGGCCTCTGGGATTTTTTGGGGGGAGGGCTTGGCGGGACGGGAGGTGGAGACCTGTGGTCTAGGGAAATGTAAAAACTCTTAATCTGCACCATTTGAAAAGGGGGGGGACGCGCCTAATCTGCCAGGGCCCCTTTGCAAATGAATACCCGTGGAGTCACCCCATGTGGCTGGAAGACTGACGCATGTGTCAATGCATGAATGGGGTGTGTGGGGAGCTGTTGCTTTACTGAAGAGGGGCCCCCCACCCAGCTAACTCACCCCCCCCAGCCAGTGCCAACGAGCCCCCCAAAGCAGCGTGACGAAGGGCTGCTGAGATGGCGACTTGTGCAGCAGTGACTCTGTGGCGGCCGACCGCTTGGGCTGGCCCCTGCTCTGTCCCGATGTGTGCAGGACGCTGTCGCGGTCACGTCCCGGCCGTGGGAGAGAGCCGGGAGCCGAGCTGGGCAAGCGGTGACTTGCAGAAGGAGGCTGGGGCTGAGTGGGGGCTTGCTGAAAGGCCGGGGAGGGGCTCTTGCTGGCCCGCGGGGTTTTCTGGTGGGGACCGGGGAGCCGATGGGATCGGGCAGGGTTGCCCCCGAGGTCGCGTCTTGGAGGCCAGTGAGGGTGGCTGGAGGCGAAAGGTGGGCCGGTCGCAGAGCAGCTGGTGGGGCGGGCGGGCGGGTGCTGGGCATGGCCGTTGATCGGAGGTGAGGGCAAGGTGCACCCCTTGCAAGCTGTGCCGAAGGGCCCCTGGCGCTCGGGGGCTCCATGGGTCACGGCGAATGCAGGATCTGTGTGACCTCGTCTGCGTCCCCTGGGCAATGCGTCCCCCATGAGCCAAGGGGGGTCAGGAGCTGTGGCCGGGGAGCTCGGGGGTTTGGACTCTTCTGGGCACCAGCAACAGTGGTGCACACCTGGCACCCAGGAGGGGGAGCAGGGCATGGGGGAGCAGTCGAGGAGAGGCAGGGCGGTTAGTAGGGGAGGGGGGAGGTGGAGTAGGAAATGGAGGACTGTCGCTCAAGGGCTGTACCAACATGGCATAGGGGAGCCTGGACCTGCCTGAGGCCTCTGGGCCCTGCAGTCACACAGTGTGATGGGCATGGGCAAGCCCCAGCCCCGCCCCTTCTGCCCTAGGCCCCACCCCTGGAACAAAGCCCCGCCCACCTCCAGCGCAGTCCTTGCTGGCCACCTGGAGGGCCAGGGCTGCCGTGCTATGGCCTTGGCCCAGCTCTAGCCCTCGTCTGCAGCCACAGCCTTCCTGGGAGCAGGGGCGTGTAGGCAATTTTGGGTTCCTTGCCTACGTTACCGGCTGCCCGTGGCGACGGGCGAAGTCATAGCAAGTTTGCTTAGAGTGTAGGGATAAGTGCCCTTGTCGTCTTCCTCCCCTTGCTGCCCCTCAGAGCCTGTGAATCTGCTTGGGCGCTCAACCCCAGAGCCTGGCTGTGTCCATCACGCCGCAGAGAGATGTGCTCTTAGCTCCAGGGGTCCCTGCTGGACAGTGCCTCTTGCACTTCCCCCCCCTTAAGCATCTGTACAGATCTAACCCATAAAGGGGCAGCTTCTTCCCAAGCGCATGTGCTTCATCCCGTCCCCTCTTGGGCCACGGGAAGCCAAAGCTGCGATGAAAGTGCAAAGCAAAAGAGATGGCAGCCTGTTCAGTAACCCGCCTGGTCCCATATGGTCTCCTGCCACTCAGCCCCGGGAGACGTTCTTAGGGGGCATGATGGCTTTGACTGTAGATCTTCCTCACCAGGCTTTCTTAGGGCTTTGCCTGAATGCCCCTTGCTAAACAGAAAGCCCATGGGTAGCAAGTCAAGGCACTGTGGGGCACTGGAGTGATAGCTGCCGAAGCATTTGCAGGGGCTGGCTCCGAGCTGCGTTTTCTGCCTTTTGGGTGTTTTCCATTACAGGGAATTTGCTTGGGGTTCTTTTTTTTTCAACAAGAAAAAAGAGATTGAAACACCACTTCGCACGTACTCAGATCAGATGTACTCACAGTGCTACAGTTAAAACTGTGAATTGTTCGAAAGCAGGAAAACTACTGATGCTTTTAAACCAAAAATGGATGAAAGTTCTCACAATCACCATAAGAGCGGCCAGACTGGGTCAGACCAAAGGTCCCTCCAGCCCAGTGTGCTGTCTGCCCACAGTGGCCAATGCCAGGGGCCCCAGAGGGAGTGAACAGAACAGGGAATCAAGTGATCCTTCTCCTGTCACCCATTCCCAGCCTCTGACAAACAGAGGTGAGGAACACCATTCCTTCCCATCCTGGCTAATAAGTATTGATGGACCTATCCTCCAGGAATTTATCTAGCTCTTTTTTTGAACCCTGCGAATGCCTGGTGTTGACCACATCCTCTGGCAAGGAGTTCCACAGATTGACTGGGTGTTGCATGAAAAAATACTTCCTTTGGTTTGTTTTAAACCTGCTGCCTATTCATTTCATTTGTGTTACGTTATGGCCATGTGTGGCCCTAGATCGAAACTGCAGCATAATAACTGATTATTTACTGAACAGTGCCACTTGTAGGCCCCTGTTGCACTAGGGTTCTGTGCAGACACCTGTTAGAGGCTGTCGCTGTGCCAAAGAGCTTACGTAAATAGACAAGACGGACAGATGCAGGAGGGGAAACAGAGGCAAGATTGTCCAAGATTACACTGCAGGTCAGTGGTGGAGATGGAGCAGAATCCCTGACTCCCAGCTCTGTACGCTGCCTTCCTCACGTGCAAACTACTGTGGTGATTCCTGCCAGCATGACATCAAGTTCTGTTGTAAGATTCCCTCTCCTGTAGGATTGCATGGGCACCAGGAAGGGTGTCTACCATAACATGAGGGATGCTCTAATTCTCTCCTCTCCTAACACATCCCGTGAATTGGAGGATGCAGCTTGTACAGCTGTGAATGTTCTGGGCCTCTAGCGTGTCTCCCTTTTCTCACACCACAGTTTGTGTGACTAGGTTTCTGCGCAGTTTAATCGAGGGCTCAACACCACTTCTTATTTATTATAAGGTTTGTGGAAACCCCGGGCCATTTCTCCTGGACGGAAAGTTACTATCGCTCCACCATGTCCCAGAGCTCGCAGACGAAAGAATTCCTGAGTCCAGAGGTTTTCCAGCACATCTGGGAATTCCTGGAACAGTAAGTCCCAGCCGGCAGAGGCTGCTGCGGAGCGGCATTCGGGGGCCGGGATGTCAGGTGGCTCAGGGAATTAGTAATGGGGGATTCGGGGTCCTTGTGTCTAGCTGAGTGCTAGCAATTTGGCCCAAGGCCATATTGACTCCTGGTTACTGGGGGCTGCTGGGGCCACTTCAGGGGGTCTCGGTTTGGTTGGTGGTGGGGGGATGTCCGTTCCACAAGTGGCACCTTCGATGGTCCCGGGAGAGAGGCTGTGGACTGTCTGGACACACTCCCCCCCGGGAGGCTGAGAGAAGAGACACGGGACAGATGTTAGTAATGTGGCCGTGCGCACAACTGGGGGGGGTGTGGTACCCGTGTGGTGTGAGAAGCTGGAGAGAGCGGCGCTGGGGCCCTGAGGCGGGGTCTCATCGCCCTGGTGTTGGGGGAGGCCTGGGCTGTTGCCGTGCAGTGCTTGCCTCAGTTCTCCTAGGGCGGCGAGGAATACAGGAGGCGAGGCCTTGGCTGCTTTTGCTTCACGGGCCGGGGGGGAATGTTTTCAGTGCCCCCCGGAAAGCTGAGCAGCGTGGAGGTGGGGCCCAGGCTAGCTGCCCTTGTAGGGCTGGCGTTAGGGAAAATGGGGCCCTGGGTGAGCTTTTTTCCCCCCCGTTGCATCCCCTGGGCTTCCTCCCATCCCCCCACGCCCTGTTATTTCCCCAGGCTCTCCACTCATTTCCCTTTGGGCCCCGCTACCTGCGCCTCCCCCACTGTCCAGAGCTCCCTTTGGCAGCCTCGCGCTCCAGGCCTGCCCCACTCCTCACCCTTTGACCGCAGGGCCCTGGGTGGACTCCCACCCGGTCCCCTGCCCCGCCTGCCTGACTCCTCAAAGGAAGCCCATCTGTGACATCCACCTCTCCTCTGCACAGCGCAGCTGCTCGCGCCTGGGTGCCGCGCTGTTCTGAGCCCGCGTGGGAGTGAAGGATGAGACATCCCTTCCCCTCAGGGCTGAGCCTTTGGTCCCAAGACATGGGGAGGGGAGAAAAAGGAAGCAGTTCAGTGAAACCTTTCAGGGAGGGCTGGGTGGGGCTTCTGAGAGAGGCAGCAGTGCTGGGGGCGGGTGGAGGGGGGGGACACAGGCGGCACCGTGGAGCTGGTGCTGGGGGGAAACAGTTTTTAAGCCGGCTCCCCCCAGCACCGGCTCCTGCTTCGCTCATCCCCCCCCTTTGCTGCCTCTGATACAGAGGCAGCCGGGGACGGGAATGTGTGTCGACGACAAGATTAACCCATCATCCTGCGCCTGTTGGTTAATTATATAGTTGACTACATGTTGACATCTCTGTTAGAAACTCTGGTGGGGAAAAACGACATGGATGGAAACAGACTCTTGCAACCCTGCGCATGGGCCACAGTAACAAAATGTCTTGTGGCCCCCCCGCATGTGGCCCGTGGGCCGCAGGCTGCCCACGCTGGCGTTGGGGTCTCGGTGCTACTAGCTGGCGAACGCCTGGCGGTCGGGTGAAATTCTGGCCTCCCCTTTCCCCCCCTCTTCTTCTCCTTCCCCCCCCCCCCCGGAAGCTGAATGGGAGCCTGGCTTTCGCCTTCAGTGGAGCCGGGATGTCAGAGCATCGTTGTAACGGCTCTGGTTTATTCCTCGCAGGCCGATCTGTTCAGTTCAGCCGATCAACTTGAACTTCGTGGACGATGCCTCCGACAACGGTCCTACCAACAAAATCGAGATCAGCATGGACTGTGTCCGGATGCAGGATGCAGAGGGGAGTGACCCCACGTGGGTAAGTGTGGGGAAGTGTTTGCATGGGGGCCTGTCCATGCTGTGGCAGGAGCCCCGTTTACAACCGGCGCTCGGACAGGCCCATGGCTAACCTGGGGAGGTGCTCGCCTCACTCCCCAACGCTTGATCCGCTGGCCCTGCTGGGGTTTGTGTTCGGCCGCGAAGCAGTGTGGAGCGAGGGGGCAGATCAAAGGAAAAGAAGGGCCGAGCCAAGTAGGTTTTGGAGGGGTCATAGAGGGAGCTGTCTGCAGCCCCCCATTTGTACCCTCCAGCCATCTCCTACACAACGTGCTTGTGTGCACTGAGGGTTTACACACTCATGGCTGCTGGTATAGTGAACACACTCGTGCTCCCCCAGACCTCTTCCCCAAGGGAGCACGAGTAAGCGTGTGACCGCGGGGATTGTCTCACAGCACGAGCAGGCTAGTCTCAACTCTGCTTGGTTCTTGCTCTTCCCTTCCCCCCCCCCCCCCCCCCCCATCCGGACTGGCAAGAGTCAACTGCGACTCTCGTGAGTGTTGGCCACGACTGTGTTTCACCGCCGTGTTTGTGGGTGACGGGCAAAGGTGGCCGGGGGGAGCGACTGGCTTATTTGCCTTCGGTGCTCTCTCTTGGCAAGAGTTCTGGGGGCTGAAGGTGGCAGGTATGGCTGGAGAGGGGCCTCGTAGAGTTGGCTGGACGTGCCCGGCGCTTGCTTACGTCCTCTTGGCTAGTACGTTCCATGCTGCAACTTCCCACACCGCCGTTAATTTGATTTTTGTTACCTTACAGCTCGGGTTGTCCCCCCCCCCCCAAACTAGCTTCCCCACCCCCTTGCCTCCCATCCGCCAAATCTGTAGCAGGCCCGTCACTAGGCGAATCATCTTACGGGTTTCTAGTGACCCTGGAGGCCGCGCTGCATCCTGGCCATGACACATGTGCATGTAAATCAGAGGGGTGAGTCAGTGACCACGGGGGTTTCCAGGCCTGGCCTGCTGCTATTCCTAGTGCTGGCAGGTGGCGAGATTGTCCCGTCATGGAGGGCAGGCAGCACGGAGCCCGGCGGGTTTCAACCTCCGTTCTCACGACCCCGTTGAAGAAAACTGTTGGTGTCGCGACCCAAGATCATGTGACTGGGGTGCGGGCTCCGGGGTGGGGCTGACGATGGGAACTTTGAGGTGCCGGAGGGGGCTCCAGCTTGGGGGGCGGGGGAGGCAGGGCTGGGGCAGGAGGGGCTTTCTTCGAGCAGCTCCGCGGTGCAGCAGCGGGAGGGGCGGGCGGGCTGGCTAAAGCAGCTCCCTGCCTCTCCTGGCACTGCAGACCATGCTGCCCCCAGAAGCAGCCAGCAGCAAGTTCCAGCCAATGGGGGTGCAGAGCTAGTGTGAGGGGCAGTGCACAGAGCCCTGTCTCTCCCCCCCCCCCCCCAGGAGTTGGGCCTGCTGCTTCTGGGGTGCAGCACAGTCTGGTGCCAAGACAGCCAGGGAGATGCCTTAGCGCGTCCCCCCCCACTGCTCACCTGACCCCCCTGCAGCCATGAGACCCAGTGCCCGACATCCCACCGCCTTGTCCTGGGTTGCGACCCGGGGTTTGCAAACCCCTGTGGTAGCCCACCTGGAGTGGTGCTCCTGTCTCCACTGCCCCCAAGGGGGCAAAGTTTGCCTGTTGCTTAAAGGTTCCTGTGACCCCCCCGAAAGTTGCGCAGTGCTGGTAGAACGGTGCCCGTCCAAAGTTCCTCTGGGCTGAAGGACTCGCCCTGTTCTTTGGGGATGCCCTGTCCCTAAAACTGGCCATTCCCTTTGAAGCGAGTCCACCAGCTTAATTCTAAGTGTGGGATGCATCTTTGCCAGCTTCCCTCCCCCACCTGGCTGGCTCCTCTGCTTTCTAGAAAGCCTGGGGGTGGGGGGGTGCTGTGTTAAGGACAGGCGGCCTGGGTCCGAGCCTCCCTCTCCAGTTTGGCTCGGGACAGCCCTTTAGAAAATCCTGCCTCCTCCTGGTGGGAGAGCGCTACGCTCTCTGTCCGTGCTGCAGCAGGGTGGCAGCACAGCCTGTGCCTGTGGTTTGATGCTTTTGCATGGGGTGGGTTTGAGCTCCACTCTTAAGGGCATGTAGTTCCCAAGTCTGCACGCCGGGGCTCAGCGGCGTGACTTTTTTTTTTTCCACGAGTGTGACCGAACGTCTCGCTCGTGCATCACGGCCCTCCAGCTTTGAGGACAAGCCGCTTCGTAAAATTCCATGTAGCTGGGTGCACGGCTGTTGGTTCAAGCCCGTGAAGTGCTGCGTGCCGCGGTGTTAATTCATGACCGTACCAGAGCCTTCCAGTAAAAGAGAACAAGTCCTTCGTTCAAGCAAGCCCGCTACAAAAGGCTTGACAAAGGAAAAAATGCGCCTCGGACCTGAGCAAACAGCCGGGTTTTAAAGTAGGGAAAGTTCTTTCTCCTCTCTCCCGCCCTCGAAATGAGCAAACATGGCTTGACAGGCGACAATGCTGCGTCGCAGGGAAGCGGGTGTTTGCTTTGCTGTCCGTGGGGCGCGAGGAGGCTGCAGCTTGTGCTTGCAGGAAATGTCGCCTCGGGGCAGGTGTTGGCCATTGTTGTGCGTAATCTGAAATACCTTCCAACCCCGTATCTCCTCTCTTCCTGCCGATCGATCGCCGCAGGGCAGGAGTTCTCCAAGCACCTGCCTGTCGTACAACCTCAGCCGTGTCACTGGAAGGCACGGGGTGCTGTGTGCATCGGACTGGAGAGAAACGGTTGGAAGGGGCTGATGAGCACACAGGAGGATAGTAGAAGTGGAGGTGCCATAGGAACCTCAGCTTTAAACCAAGCGATGTTTAAGTCTGACAGAAAGATAGAGGCTGGCTGCATCGGAGAGATGTAGACTGGCTGTCTTCTCCCGTGGAACCGAGAGTCCCGCTCTCCTGCTCTGTTTGGCAGTAACAACGCCCTGTTCTTGGCATGGTTTGCAGAGAGGCAGGGGACGTTGATGGCCAGGCCTCTGTTCAGATGACCGGCGCTAGAGAGGGCAGCAGAGCAGGGTTTATGGGATCTGGTGTGAAATAAGGTGGGCAGCGATCCCTTCCCCTCGCCCCCTTGTGACGGGATCCCCCACAACGCCCTAGAGGGAATATCTGCCTCCTACAAGGCTCTCAACACGCTCGGGTTGGTGAGTCTTCCCACGAGGGTGAAGGCGGGGGGCTAGGGGTTCAGGTTGTGACATTCAGTGCAGACAGGTAAGCAGGGGGAGGGTGCTTTGGCTGGGAGCTTGCCTGCTTTGTTTTTTTCACATGGCCTCCCATGTCACGCCTCCAACTCCTTCCATCTCCTGGGTTGCAAGTCTCCACTGAGGAAAGGCGGTGGCTTGTGTTTCATCCGGACCAAGCTACTCTGGTGTCGTTAAAGAAATACCTGGTGTTGCGGGAGGGCCGATGGATCTCCCGCAACTGCTATCCCTGCTGAAGGAGCCACTACTGCCGCCAGCTGACAGGGGCATGCTGCCAGCTCATGGGCCAGAGCCCTGTGTCTCTTGGTGCTGTAGGGCCCGGCTGGGCTCTTGGTGGCTCGCCATGGTGGCAGGGCTGCTGATTACAATAGCCCGACATCCTGGCTCTACCCGGCCGCATGTTTCGGGGACCAGTGTGTGCTGAGGTAGTGTCCCTCGCACATATTGTTCCTGTCTCTTGTCCAGTGGTGTGCTATCAGTGGCCTTTTGCTCTGATTTGTCACCGTTATGAGGAACTAGGTCGCTACAGGCATGCGACCAAATGCTTCAGCTACAGGGTCACGGGTGCTCGCGACCAGTGACTCTCAACCTTTCCAGGTTGTGGTACCTCAGTCTGGAGTCTGATTTGGCTTGAGAACCCCCAAGTTTGATCTCACGTAAACACTGCCTGCTTAAAAATGCCTGAGAGCCGTAGCCCGCTGTGACTGACAAATGGTTGACTGTACAACTATAAACTAAATCAATTGGACTATCAATATCGCGCTTACGTGCCGGGGTATGAGAGAGAGGGAGCAGAAACAAGGCGTTGTCTGTATGAAATGGTAGATTGTGCTGACATGGCCAGTGTTTTCTGGGTCAAAATTAGGCAAGCATCCAGGTGAGTTGATGAACCCCCTGGAAGACCTTTTGGGTACAACTGCCTTGGGTTGAGAATCGCTGCTCTAGACTGTTGGGGAGCTCTCCTGCAGGCGGTACACCATCCAGGTAATACAGGTTGAACCACTCTAGTCTGGCACCCTCGGGACCTGACTGGTTCAGAACCAGAGAATTTGCTGGACCACGGGAGGTCAATATTGCCTAGCAACATGACCAACACGGCCACTGCTCACTGGGCACTTTAGAAGACGTTGAGGGGTAAATTTAGAGCTAAATCACAGCACAGAACGCTAAGAGCCCGGACTGGGGGCTGTAAACAAACTTGATGGGACCACAGGGAACTTGGCCACACCTATGCTAAGTAGACACCCGGCGAAATGAAATCATGCTGGACGACTGATGTTTCCGGATCGGAGTGCTGGACTAGAGAGGTTCGACCTCTCCTGGTCTCTCTGTGGAGAATTGCACAGAGAACTGTCTATCCGGTTCAAGTTGTTTTTCTTTGATCCAGCTCACTCGTAACTGGGGAAAAAAGACTCTTTCTATCACAGCCCTTGACCTGGGAATTGGCAAGGAGGGAGGGTGTCTCTTCTGAGGGCCCTGATAGGCACTAGCCCCCGGCAACAAGAGTGCTGTCTAAAGTGATGTAGCTGGGGAAGGCACGTTTATGACTCCCTCTCTCTCCGTGCACATACCTTTCCTGCATGCCCCTAAGCTAGCCGCCCTCCTGCGCGGTTCCTTTGCTGAACCAGTTCTGCAGAATGCCTTTCCGCAGGCCGTCCCTGGGTCAGAGCTTTCTTAACGGGTTCCAAAAAAAATCACTGTTGTTCAAAACCCCTCTTTCAGCCTCTGTGGAAAACAGTCTGGCTTCCCGTCCGACTGTTCTCTGCGGGGTCTTTGTGCGCCTGTGGTCTGCAGGGAAGTTTTGCAATTGCAGCTACTGGCATCGCATGCTGAGTTGTGCTCGTGTTGTGCATTCAGTGTGCCTGTGACAAGGGCTTGTCTGTGCTGTAAGGTGTGACTCCGCAGCATGTCCGCTGCCTGCGCGGGAGCATCCCACGTGGGCGCTGAAAGTTTCAGCTGGGGGTCTTCACACAGTGCCCCAGGCATCTTCCCTTCCCCTGGCCTTGCCACCCATTCGTATGGACTGTATTCCTGGCTAGTTGCAATGCTGCGTATAAAAGCAATCAGAAGACATGTTAGCAAACTAAGTATAGGTGTGGTATGGGGTCGTGGATACAGCATGAGTAGGACGGCAGCCATTAACGGTGGGAGGATGTTTCAGTTATTGTTAGAATCACAGCACACTAGAACTGGAAGGGACCTCGAGATCAAGTCCAGTTCCCTGCCCTCCCGGCAGGACCAAGCACCGTATAGATCATCCCTGACAGGTGTCTGTCTACACTGCTCTTAAATGTCTCCGGTGATGGAGATTCCACCCCCCTGGGCAATTTATTCCAGTGTTTCACCACCCTGACAGGCAGGAAGTTTTTCCTAATGTCCAACCCAAACCTCCCTTGCTGCAGCTTAGGTTTGGTTTCAGGAATAACACCCATTCATCTCAATGAGAGCAGATAATTCTCTCCTAGAGATTTTTTTTCCCCCCCTCCCTCTCTGCAGGCTCTCTCAGGCAGCGCTACCTCCGCTCTTGTCTAAAGGTTCCCTTGGCAACCCAGGAAGACTGAAAGCCCAGAGTTTTCTGTTAAGTCCTAAGTTTGGTAGTAGTTGGGTCTGGGGATGTAATAGTGCAGTCGCTTAACCCATAAGCAGCAGCGTATTGGTTAATGCTATAGACTACATGCATTTCCCCTCCCTGCCCTGCCCCCCCCCCCCCCAGTAAATTTTTTAGCAGGCTGGCCAGCAGCCATCTCAGTTCTGGCTTGCGTCAGCTCCGGGACCTACCCCTGCTGCGGCTCTGCATTTAAAGTGTATTAGGAGCTAGGTGGGTAGGAAGCCTGGCTCAGTACTGGGTTTGGGAGCTCAGCGCCGCCCCCCCCCCCCCGGACAGGGGCTGCTGCCTCTATCAGGCAGCCTGTCCACGAGGGGAGCTGGCTTTTAAACTGGCTCCCCTCCCGGACCAGCTCCCGCCTGGTACAGAGGTGGCAGCGCGGGGTACCGGAGGCTCACTGGGAGTGTCGCTGGAGCGCACTGGCTGCTGGCCCCGCCCCCACGGACAGTAGAATAGTCAAGTAACCAATGAGAATTCACGAGGTTAATCGACTATTCAGTTAACCGATATTTAACATCCCTCATTGGGTCTGCCAAGGAGGAGTCCCAGTAGGACAACTTGCCACTGCCTGCGCAGCCCAACCCAGATTGATTTCTGAGCTCCGATGTTGGTCGTTTTATGGCCTGCACAAGCCCCTACGATGATTATCAGAGCAAGACCAAATGGACCTTTTCGATTCCAGTGGAGGAACCTCAGTCCAGTGCCCTGGTGTCATTTGCTCTCCCAAGACAGCAGCCCCTGCTCTGTGTCAGGCCGGACTCAGGAGGCAACAGATACGTAAATTTACGCAAGCGAACAGCCGCAGGGACCTTTATTGAAAAGGGAAGCACGTGCTTTCAGTGCTTTGCAAGGGCCCCATGCAGGGTAAGAATCTAAGCAGCTAGCAGACTGAGGGCAGCTGATGGAGGAGTGAGATCGAAGGGCAAAAAGGAGGTGGCTGCATGCAAATTTCTAGAGGTAGCTGGCTAAGCGGCGTGAGCTTAAGCAAACAGCTAGGAGGCATATCTGCATGCCATGAGATGTGGTCCGTGCTTCCAGAGGCAGCAGTTGAAGGCTGGGTGCTGGAGGAGACGTGCATTACATAGCAAGACCCCAGCAGGATGGGTGGAGGAATCCGGATTGCTTGTGTGGTCCTCTCTTTCCCTCCCTAAATATGACGGCCTTGATCGTGGAAAGAGATTGGAAGCTTTGCAGACCGTTGGGACACTTGATCAGACAGCAGTGCACAGGATGTTTGGGTTCATGCATGAAAGGGTTTCTAAGGCTTGCCTCGTTGGTATCTCTTTGCATGCAGATACGTTTGGTTAGTGAAGGCTGAGCTGATGCAAAAGGATTCCCATAATGAGCAACCTTTTCCGCTCATTCTAGTCATCTCTGGTGCCTGTGACCCCACCCTGCAAGGCCGGTCGGGTTTTCAGTTGTGTTTGTGAGCACTCCCTGTTCAGCCTTTGTGTTGTAATATCGCGGATTGTTTGTCTTCTGCAATGTGCGCACCTCCAAACGGCGGCTCTCCAGACTTGGAACCATTGCATCCCCAGGGGCTCCGATCCAGAAGGGTCGAGCCAACTCCTTCTGAGGCAGATACCTCGGGAAACTAAGAGTCTTTCCACTTCGCATGGACTCCAAACTTCCTTGCCGCTATTGCTGCTATTACAATATGTTTGCAAAGCTTCCTTTCCTCGCATTGCAGCGCTAGCTGTCGGGCTGCTGCCCAGAGTCAGCTGCATTTCTGTTTGGAAAGAGCTTTGGGGGACCAACAGGGCTACTTAGGTAGAAAAATCGTCCCTTTGCTGAATGCTTACTGGTATTGAGAAAGTAGCTTGAAAGTTCTGTTCGGTCTCAAATGGCTTTAGATTGGACCTGGAACCAAAACTGTAATGCAGAAGAGCGAGCGAGGGATTGGATAGCAGCTTTCAACTCCCTGAAGGGGGTTCCAAAGAGGATGGCGAGAGGCTGTTCTCAGTGGGGGCAGAATGAGGAGCAATGGTCTCAAGTTGTAGTGAGGGAAGTCTAGGAAAAACTATTTCCCTAGGAGGAGGGGGAAGCACTGGGATGGGTTCCCGAGGGAGGGGGTGGAATCTCCATCCCTAGAGGTTTGAAGTCCTGGCTTGACCAAGCCCTGGCAGGGATGATTGAGTTGGGGTTGGCCCTGCTTTGGGCAGGGAGCTGGACTCGATGACTCCTGAAGTCTCTTCCAACCCTATGATTCTATGCAATAAACCTAATTCCAGTTATCCAAGAGCGCCGTAGGAATTCACCATGCTTTACCCAGGTAATAAATTAACTGCCCCGAGGAGCCGAGTGTCTCATGTAGTTTCATAAAATGCAGTCGGATTAAACATCAAAGAGAGAAGGGAGAGAAGATGGTGGGAACAGGGCTTCAGAAGCAATCCCAGGCTCCTGCTTGAGTAGGATGGGTTCCCAACATCCCTGGTCCAACCACATCCACTAGGCAATTGAACTTGGTCACCGGCTGGGGTAGTTGTCAGAAAGGTGAGTGGAATGCCCCTCGCTCGTCTTCTCTGGAGTCTTAGCTTCAGATCTCACCAAACTAGGTGACTGGCAACAAAATGGCAAATGAATTGTAATATTGATAAATGCAAAGTAATGCACACTGGAAAACATAATCCCAGCTATACATATGATGGGGACTAATTTAGCTACAACCACTCCAGAGAGAGATCTTGGAGTGATTGTGGATAGTTCTCTGAAAACAACCACTCAGTGTGCAGCGGCAGTCAAAAAAGCAAACAGCATGTTAGGAATAATTAAAAAAGGGATAGAGAATAAGACCGAGAATATCTTATTGCCTCTGTATGAAACCATGGTACACCCACATCTTGAATACCGCATACAGATGTGGTTGCCTCATCTCAAAGAAGGTCTATTGGCATTGGAAAAGGTTCAGAAAAGGACGACAAAAATGATGAGGGGTTTGGAACGGGTCCCATATGAAGAAAGACTTGGACTTTTCTGCTTAGAAAAGAGGAGACTAAGGGGGGTTATGATAGAGGTCTATGAAATCATGACCGACGTGGAAAATGTGAATAAGGAAAAGTTTTATTGACTTCTTCCCATAACATAAGAACTTGGAGTCACCAAATGAAATGAATAGGTAGCAGGTTTAAAACCAACAAAAGGAAGTTTTTCTTCATGCAGTGCACTTTCAACCTGTGGAACTCCTCGCCAGAGTTTAAAGACCAAGACGTTAACAGGTGTCTAAAAAGAGCTAGCTAGATTCATGGAGGTTAGGTCCATCAATGGCTATTAGCCAGGATGGGTAGGAATGGTGCCCGTTGCCTGTTTGTCACAGGCTGGAAATGGATGGCAGGAGAGGGCTCACATGCTGATTCCCTGTTCTGGTCACTCCTTGTAGGGCATCTGGCATTGGCCACTGGGCAGACAGGACACTGGGTAGATGGACCTTTGGTCTGACCCCGTCTGGCCGCTCTTCTGTTCTGATCCCCAGTGTGTGGTGGTTGGAGGAATGGATTGGGATTGCAGTTGTAAGCAACTGAACCTCCTGCTTCCATGCAAATAGTCTACCATAAAAGAAGCAACCAGTCCCCCCCAAACAGGATCTTCCTGGCGCAAACAGGATAATGGCCAGGGCTTTCCGTGCTGCCGCGTGTGTTATGAAGCAAAGTCCCTTGGCATTTTCCATCTTCTGAGAGCTCCATGCACATTAATTAAAAGTGATCTTGATCTGAAAGCAACATGCTCGGGGCACTTCTCCTCTGTGTCCATAGCCCTTCTTGTTCCTTGTGTCTCCATGGTTGTGAGCGCCCCCGGGCAGGCGCTCGCTCTGACTGCTGGGATTGTACCGTGTCTAGCGCGGTGGGATCCCAGACAGGCACTGCGGTAATACAGGAGAGGTGTGTGGCCAAGGGGCGTACGGGCAAGTGTTGGCAAAGTGCGGCTTAGTGCATAGATCTATGCTCGTCCCACAGCCATCGTGATGACATACACTTCTCGGATGCCCTCTGTTGCTGTTTGTGTTGCAAGAGCCCCTGGAAAAACAGGGCAGGGCCTCTTTGCTGGGCTGAGGCGATGGGTTAAGGAGAGGACGGGCGACTGCTACTGGGGCCGATCCGCAGATGGGGAGACCACGTCATTGTGAGACGGCTCTGATTAGTGTCATAGTGCGAAAGGCTCCCTAGGCCAGTGGCTTTCAAGCTTGCGCTTTTTTTTTTTTTTTTTTTTAAACTCCATTGAAGAAAAATGGTTGGAACTGTGACCCAGCATCATGTGACAGAGTAGAGCTTTGGGGCTGCAGGTGTGCAGGAGGGCCTCCGGCTTTGGGGGGGGGGGGGGGCGGCGGCACGGGAGTGGATCCTGGTCAGCGGTGCAGCGGGGGGGGGCTAAAGCAGCTTCCTGCCTCTCCTGGCACCGCAGACCAGGCGGCCCCCAGAAGCAGCCGCAGCCGGTCCCAGCCAGTGGGAGTGCGGAGCTAGAGCTCGGGGCAGGGCCAGTGCACGGAGCTCTGTGCACTCCCCCCCCGACCTAGGAGCCAGGCTTGCTGCGGCTGCTTCTGGGGCACAGCGCAGTCTGCGGTGCCAGCCCAAGCAGGGAGCTGCCTTAGCTCCCCCCACTGCTCACCTGCAGCCACGAGCCCCAGCGCCCGACATCCCACCCCCCAGCGCTGGGTCCCGACCCGACGTTTGAAAACCCCTGGGCTAGAGTTCAGTGGGGCCAGGTGGAAGCGAGACAGGGCTCCCGACGCTGCAGCTGGGAGTGTGCGTCCCAGCGCCGGTAGCCTGGCGTGCTAGCTCCACCCCGGCTCGCAGTAGCTGTGTAGCCAGGGTGCCCGGGGGCGGCGCAGGTGGGCTGGCGGAGTACAACTCTGCCCGCTACCGTGGAGCCCTACCCCAAGGGAGCTAAACTCATGGCCACCCATGGGTCGCTTTGGTCTGCGATTGGCCCCTGAATGCTGTGGGGAAAGTTGGCCAGGCAGGGTGAGCTGATTCAAAAGAAGTCTCTGCGCCGACCTTTTCTGTGTGCCGTGCATGTCCTGTAAGTCACCTGTAACGTATACTGCCCTGGCTCTCCTGGCCTCTCCGTGGTTTGTACGGGTGACACCCACTGCCTGACTCGCTTATGAGAGAACCTGGACTTGCCAACAGTTTCTTTTTATTTTTAATAAATCAAACCAAAGAACTTTCTCAGTCTAATCCGTCCCCACCCTCTGCTCTTCCTCCTTTCCCCTTTGTTCCGATGATCCTCTCTTTGTCCTCGGCAAAGACCTGCATCTCCTGGCACGACACACACTAGCATCATTGCTTACAACAGTTGTGTGTACACCAGGGAGCAACTGGCACGGCGCGGCTACCCGTGAGCGGTGTGGCTTGAATGGGAAATAGCTCTCCCTTGCAACTGCAATCGTGGGGTTGTTTCCCTTTTCCCAAAGGGCCTGACACGTCATTCCATGTCTGCAGGGCAGCGTGGCGTAGTGGTTCGTGTAGGCTGGGGAGTCAGGTGACCGGGTGTGCCTCTGCCACAGATTGAATGTGTGACCTTTGGCAAGTCACTTAATGTCTCCGTTTCCATTCTCCGCTGTCTTCTGATCAGCTTGCGAGCAAAGATTGTTGTTCTCACCAAAGATGTGCTGTCCTTTCAATCAGGATGCACTAGTTAGAGCAGGGGTTGGGGGCCATAGAAAAATCATCTGGGGGCCATGCACAAGTGAGAAGCCACCCCCCACACACACACACATTCCCTTCACACATCAGAGCCAAAGGGGGCCCAAGCTAGTGAATTTTGTGGGCCCCCTACGTTCTTGGTGGAGCCAAGAATGAGTTCAGCGTGTGGGCGGGGGCTGCCGGATAGCGAGCTTTGAGTGTGGGGTCTGGGAGGGAGCGGGTTGCAGGTGGGAGGGCTGAGCGGGAGGGGCTGGGCAGGATGGGGGCCACAGGGCTGTAGTGCCAGCTCCCCAGTGCAGGGAGGAGCACCAAGCCTTTGGGGCTGGGGCCAGATCCAGGCAAGCTGGGGGCTGGGGCTGGCCTTCGGTCCATAGGTTCCCCACCCCGAGTTAGAGACGGCTTTAGAAAAATGTCTCGTGCTGGTGCTTTGACGGGTTTGCACGTAAGTCCAAGGGCAAAAGGGCTGTGAGGACTCTAATACCGGTAACGCGTTCTGGGTGCTGTGGAAAAGGGACTGGAGGAGTTTGGATGGTGCAGGGAAATGGAAAGGAATGGAGACCTTGCGTAATCTGCATAATTGAGCCTTTCTAGAAGAATGTCTTGCTCCTTAATTAAAAAGGGCCCAACTGTGTAGTGCAGCCTCCTGGAGGTGTAGCGGGGGGTGCCTCCCCTTCCCTTCCTCACCAATATTGCCAGTTTGTGGTGAAGGAACTGGTTTGGTTGCACAATTTTCCCCTCTGCCTTGTTATCGCCCAACAGGATCCCATTAAATCTCTCATTAGCCCTTGAGGCATGCTGTGGAGATACCAGATTGCAGCCGCTCAAATAGGCTGCGTGTGCAGATGTTTACCCAGGGTCAGAGGGGCAGGCCTGTTGTGACAGCCGGTTGGGGAAAGCGGACTTCTCTGGGGCGGGAAAGCTGAGGGCCCCTGTGGGTGTAAACGGAGTGCAAAGCTGCTTTGCTACCTCCACGGAGTGTCCGTTTCCCCCCCCTGCAATTTGCAGAAGCGATTGCGGGGTGCAGGCTGCCAGGAAGGTGCAGGTTGAGGGGTTGTGAAGGGAGTGCTCTGACTTTTTTTAATTTGAGAGACGCCGGGGCACACGGCTGGCTTGCCAACTTGTCCGTTTTCAAAAAGTCTGGAAAAGCAGTCTTGCCTAGTGTCCCTACCCCTTCGTCCCCCTGCCAGTTCTCATGGTCCTACAGTCCCATCGTGTGCTCGTCCCTGTTGCTGGGAGGGAGAGGCGTGTGTGCGTTGGTGAAACTGTCAGTGCCCCAAGCAAATAAAACAGAGAGTGGTTTCCTCCAATCGTTTTGCACTGGAGCAGTTGCAGGACCTGGTGTTGGGAGCTGCTGCCCACGTGTGTAATCCAACCGAAGAGAATGTGGTTGTGCGCCAAAAGTTGCAGGATCAGAAGGGAAACTGTTACTACAGGTTGAACCTCTCTAGTCCGGTACTCACTGGTCCGGCAGCCCCTGTGGTCTGGCATGATTTCAGTTAGTCAGATTTCCACTTTACCTGGGTGTGGCCAAGTTTCCCACGGTCCCTTAAAGTTTGTTTACAGCCACCAGGCCTGGCTGGCAGTGTTCTGTGCTGTTCTTTAGCTCTGATTTACCGCTCCATGTCTTCTAAGTTCACTGTAAGCAGTGGAAGTGTTGATAATGCTGCTACAATATTGACCTCCCGTGGGTCAGCAAATTCTCCAGTTCAGCACTGGTCCAGTGCTCAGGGTGCCGGACTAGAAGGGTTCAACCTGCAGTAACCTTAGTGCTTTCTCTCAAAGGTGTAATCTCTGTCTAGTTGATAAGGTCTTAAAAAAAAAAAAAAATTTCAAGGAAAATATTTGGCGGTCTCATATTGCCTTCATCAGTAGTGTCTAGCCTGTGGTTCACAGACCCCTGGAGGTCCACAGGCTACATCTAAGATTTCCAAAGGGGGTCTGCACCTCTTTTTGAATGTATCTTTTTTTTTTTTAGGGATCCACAGATGAAAAAAGATTGGAACCCGTGCCTTATGTGATTCACATGGAAATATTTCACTTCATCTTGATTCTGTTTCTTTACTTTTTCCTTTCAACTTGACTTGAACAAGGAAAATAAATCAGCTTTGTGTCTGTATCTAGTCAGTTTCACGTCTCACTTAGCACTTGTGTAATCCTCCTGGATTTCCAGTACTGCCATAGGATTGGGGCAGCCTCACACACAAAGTTTCACCGGGGAGGAAAAACCTGAAAATATTTCATAACTTGTTAATTCCTCCCTCCCCCAGCGCCTTCAGGGGCTCATTAAGCATTCAGCTGTGATCCGGAGGAGGTAACAAACCAATGGAGTTTGTTTTGCCTTCTTGTATCCAATGCTTCCTTCCTTTTGTAAATGCTGCTGAGCTGACCTGGCTTTACGGTTCTGCTGACCACTGAGCCACATGCTGATTTGTGAAATGAAGTGAGGGGGTCGGGGGTGAGCAGTTTTTGCTTTGATCTGCAGGCAGGCCAGGCTGAGCTACCTAATACGCAGCCCTGCTGCAAGAACTTGCATAATCGTTTAATTGTGTTGTCATCCGACTTCTGAGTCTTGTCTGTGATGCTTGCCACTCTGGCTGAAAGCAGTGTCTCTTTAGACCTCCGGAGGAGAGTGCTACAGTGAAGTGTGATTCTCCCACAACAACAATAGTGTTTTATAACCCTTTCCAGACTCTCTGGATGGGGGGGAAACCGATTCTAAAGAACCTGGAGGAGGAGTTTGGCTTGGCTGCTGCCCCCTCTTGCTTCAGAAGGTTGAACATCCACGTGCGGAATGAGGACTCTGGCTCTAATAATGTGCAGTGTGTTATGAAACTAGAGCCATTGAGCTTTGGTTAACCTGTTGGAAGAGGCCTCAGGAATCACTGAGCCCAGACCAACCCCAACTAAACCATCCCAGCCAGAGCTTGGTCAAGCCGGCACTTAAACACCTCTCGGGATGGAGATTCTACCCCCTCCCTAGGGAAATAGTTTGTCCTAATCTCCAACCTAGACCTACCCCACTGTAACTTGAGACCATTGCTCCTCGTTCTGCCATCTGCCCCCCCTGAGAACAGCCTCTTTGCAACCCCCCCCTTCAGGTTAGCTGGAGGCTGCTGTCAAATCCCCCCTCACTCTTCTGCAGAGCAAACAAGCCCAAATCTCTCAGCCTCTCCTCCTAAGTCATGTGCTCCAGCCCCCTTATCATTTTGGTTGCCCTCCACTGTACTTTCTCTAGTGCACCCACATCCTTTCTGTAGTGGGGGGCCCAGAACTGGACACAATACTCCAGATGTGGCCTCACCAGAGCCGAATAAAGGGGAATAATCACTTCTCTAGATCTGCTGGCAATGCTCTTCCTAATGCAGCCCAATATGCCATTTGCCGCCTTGGCTACAAGGGCGCCCTGTTGATTCATATCCTGCTTCTCATCTGCTGTAATCCCCAGGCCCTTTTCTGCCAAACTGCTGCTTGATACAGGCTGGGGACCGCCTGGCTAATGCTTGGGATTTTTCTGTCCCAAGGGCAGGACTCTGCGCTTGTCCCTGTTGAACCTCATCTGATTTCTTTTGGCCAGGTCATGCTGGACCCTATTCCTATCCTCCAGCATATCTAGGTCTTTTCTGAGTA
Organism: Pelochelys cantorii; assembly: GCA_032595735.1. Lineage (NCBI taxonomy): Eukaryota > Metazoa > Chordata > Testudines > Trionychidae > Pelochelys > Pelochelys cantorii. Next base: position 3,544,286 of record CM064335.1, on the reverse strand, counting down.
CGTGTAGGATGTCCATCAAAGTAAAACAGCTTCTGCTGCTTTTGAAAAGGAATGGCACTGTGTGTATTCCAGCTGAAACTTTTTCAAAAGTGAGCGGGGGTGGATTTTGTATCTTGAAACCCCTCACGGAGTCCTGACTTTGAGAGGAGGTGAGAACTGGCGCTTTCTGAGAACTGGGCTCCCTCAGGATGTCAAGAGAAACCTCCAAAAACGGAAGTGCTAAAAACATGTCTCTCTGTAATTTTGGGGAGTTCCCCCCCACATCAAAAGAACAGATAAACTGAAGCATTGAACAAGTATATTCTAACCTGAACGCGCACACAGCATCTCCCCTGGACCCTCCCTCTAGAAAGCTGTAGTCTGTTGATCAACACTTCAGCAGTCCCTTAAGGAAAAATAAAAATGGTGACTTGTTCCTGATGATATTGCTGTGGGGATCTAATCAGAGTCCCTTTAGAGGCAAAAATATCTCCCCTGTACAGCCCAAGGGCCACGGGAGGCAAAGCTGTATTCCACGCTGCCTTGGGTCCTGTCGAAAGTATGGCCCAATTGATTCAGATTTCAAGAGTTTGTCTAATGATCGCCTAAGAGGCAAGATAATCAAGCCTTGATCTTTCACTGCCCGGGGCCAAGGGAAAGGCGGGGGCAAGTGACCCTGTGGAGGAAAAAGCACCTCTTGTAACCGGAGCGGAGTTGATGCATTGCAGCTATAAACATGCAATCTCCGCAGGGCTGTGTGAGACACTTTCCTGACCTGCAGCAGTTGTGTCCCAAGGTAGCTAAGTGTTTATGTCCTGTGGTTACAGTTTGAGGCCCTGAGTCACTGGCAGCCTTGTGCATTCCCTGTGACACATCAGGTCACCTCCTGCTACCTCGGTGTCTGCCTGCATGTGTCACCCCATTGCTTCTTGTCTTTTCCAGGAGAAGTGTGTGTGTGTGTGGGAGAGGGGGTCCTGCTGCTTGTTTGACGTGTTACAGGGGAGACTTCTCCCGCGGTACTGACGGAGTCAGTGTGTGTAAGGGAAGTGTGGCTGAGAAGCCAATGCCCTGTGTTTGGTGGTGTATCTTATATGCCCAGAAGAACTGTAGGTAGCTGTGGATACCTTATTAGGTAAATTCTGTATTGAGGAGTTGCTTCGTCTACAGCTGAAGTGCGACTGTCTCTAGGGTGGAGTGTGGCTGCTGTTTAACAGCTGACAGGAACACCAAATAAACGGCTCAGAACATAGAGACCAAGGAGAGAACAGGTTGGGATCTCCCAGGGTTAGTGAGAGGCAGTGACTGGCTCTGATTGCTGCTCTCCTTTGTTACTCCTGGACTCTCTCTTCCAAAAAGAATTTTGTGCCTCTTTGGTACTGCCAGGTTCCAAGAACACACCTCATTCTGCTCATCTGCAAAAGGGGTGGGTGTGCGTGTGTGTGTGTGTGTGTGTGTGTGTGTGTGTGTGTGTGTACTAATTTGCACCCTTATTTTTGTTTAACCATTGGAACAATTTATTAGTATGCCTGCTTTACAGCTTTTAGAAAAAAGAATCTCAGGATTTTGACTCCTGTGTGTTTGTGTTTTTTGTTTTGTTTTTTTTGCCTTGATTCCTTGGGGTCCAACATACCAGCGGAGGTTGTCAGCACCATGTACCCAAACTGGCATGAAGGCAAAAGGTTGCTGGAAGTACTTTTCTGTGTGCCTCTCCTTCTCCCCCGCCCAGCCGATTGGCATTGCCGCTGTTCTACAGAGGAGGCATCTGCGACTGGATGGCTTGCCCAAGGAGATTTATAGAATCAGTGGCAGAGTTGGGAAGAGCAAGTTTCCTTATCCTACCACTAGACAATGCTCAAGAACTTGGTGCTTACTGAATGGTTAGGTTAGCTACCCTGTGTCTGTCACTGACCAGTCTTGGATACTTCACACGAAGGGTTAAATCTCTCTGTAAAACCAGGAGCCAGTTTTGCAGCCCTGCTTGGAATCCCTTGTTCTCCCCTCAGAGGTTCCTGCAGGTTCCTCTCAAGCCTGGAAGCGTGAAGCTTGATTTGCTTTGAGCTGCCTGGAGAGAAGTCGTTAGTTGGCAGTCGGTCTATTAGTGACTCCTAGACACGAAAATCCCGGAGTACTGTAATTACTTGTCAAACGCGGGCAGTTCTGCTCCTCTGGAGTCTTGTAAAAAGCGTGGCTTTCTCCCCTCCGACGCGCCTTATAACTGCTCCTTTAGAAGCAGGTCACATGAGTTTCCTTTCGTGGGTTCGCCCCGCACGGCCCGTTCCCACCATGGCTGGATGCAGCAGAGACAAACTCCCTGGGTTCGAAGCGTGGCATTTCCTGTTAGGGTGATGTGAGCACATCTGCATTCAGCAAGTCCAGCTGAGGTGCACGAACCACCAGTCTGTGCAAGCTGCAGGCTGCTGTTCCGTGGCTGCCGCAGGTCCTCTGTTACTTACAAAGTCAGTGCAGTAGTCCGGCAGCGTGGGAACTTTCTGATCTTCCCCTCTGTCCATCTCTCCTGCACAGACAGGCCAGAGAGGGCTGAGTGAGGAAAATCGAAGCCAGTTCATGAACTCCTGTTTTGGTTTTTTTTTTAAATCACGGTGTACACAGCAACCAGGTGCTGTCTTGCTGGGGGGGGGGAGGAAGGGGTGCTTTGAATCATTTGCACAAGATGATTCTGCCGCAGAATAGCCAGATTTTAAGACTCTCCCATGCTCAGGCTAGGAACCAGGTGACTACTTGGCCTAGTTGTTTTTAAACATTTTTTACACTGCAATTGTGAGTGGGTTTCTAGCCTTGTACACTTATGGGTGGAAGGAAGGAGCGTATCGGTACAAATGAGTTACCTGAAGCAATTGCAGATAAGGGGATGGAGTTAAGTTAGTGCCCTACATGCATTTTGCCACCTTACTGTTGGCGAATGCTGATGGTAAGTTGCATATCGGTGTCAGTGTGTGTGTTAGAGACCCACACGAACACACACTTTGGGGTTTCTTGGTGCTTTTGCGGGGGGCTGGGTTTTGACCCCGCGAGCCCAGGCCTGGCCATTTCACTGCGTTCCTCTTTGAAATCGGGGTCGCCTCCCCAGTGTTTTGGGCACAGTAGGGAAGAAACCCTTGAAAATCTCGGCAGTGCAGAAAAAGAGCTGCTCCGAGAAGCGCCTCTTGAATACGGGCCACTTTGCTGTCTTGGAGCTTCTAATTTCATAGAGACGTGACAGGAGAAAGTTTGTAGTTTCCTTTCTTCTCTCTCCTGTTCTCTTCCCCCCCCCCCCTCCCTTTTTAGAGATTGGTGATAAGGAATTTTAACTACTTAATGAGATGGGAGAGGCCTCTCCCCATTGGAGTGGAGGATTCCAGGTGGCACTTTGACAGATTGGACAGGTAAAGTAAGAGCCCCACCTCCTCCTCCTTGCTTATACTTGGGTATATAAGGCAAACTTAAATTATGCAGCAAGGCACACCCTGAGTCCAAGCAGAATAGTCCCAGTTGAATCACATTAGTAGGGTCTCCTGGGGGTGGGGGGTGTTGGCCAAAATCCTGGAGCCGGAAGACAGGACGGCGGCATTGCTCAATCTGACTGCTAACATGTTGTACCTGGAAAACAATGCCCAGTCCCAGTATAGCGAGGTAAGGATTTTAGGGGTTTTTATTGGCAAATTTGTATTCTCGCTCCGCCGCTGCGGTGGTCTCGGGGCTGGCTGTAGAGCGTGCAGCCGCTTTCTCTAGTGACTGGCGAGGGCAGGCGCCGGGATGGGAGTGACGTTTGTCCAGTCTTAAATCGGGGCACCACAAACCCAGCAGGCTGGGAGGGACTTTAAAAATCAGCAAAGTAACGTTTCCTGGTCAAGTCAAGCCGGAATGACCTGCTGTCTTGAATAAACACACGCCTGTGGTCGTGGAGGAACAGTGCCTGTGTTGACTTCGTTATGGCTTTTATTGACCTTCTTTGCGTGCCAAAATTGGCACTCATGGTGGATTGTGTTTAGGGAGCAAACCTAGGTGTGTTCTAAGTATCTTAAGTTGCCTTGTAAAATTGCATCTGAACAGAGGCGTTCTGATGGGCAAACTTGCCAGCCTCTCTACTGCTACCTGTCATTCTCCATGCACTCTGAAGTGTTCCTCCCAGTTTGCACAAGTGGGACCTTTCTATGGTGCATCTGTATAAACAATGTAGCTGGTGAGAATGCATTAAAATGTAAGCTGCTGAGATCATGTGAATTGCATAAGCAAAGGCATCTGTGACATTTGATATAAGCAGAACCGCGAAAGGTGTTTAAATATTTCAGGGATCGGAGGAGGGGGCAGAGAAATGCCGCATACTGTGAGGAAGTTACCTGGGTTTGAGGGATCTCTCTCAGCAATATTAGCTTACATTCCCCAGGGGAGAGCAGCTGTGTTGACACTCCTCAGAATGGGAAGGTAGCAAAACCCTCCGCCGAGGGTGGTTGAGATGAAAATGTTTGGAGCGCCTCGGATATTAGACCTGCAGCAGACAGCAGCTCAATCATTTGGAAAAAACAAAACAAAACCCCCCTCTCAGGGCAAGGGGGGGTCGGAGGGGTGATAGTTAAGGAAGAACGGCACGCTGTGTGTACGCTCTGGGTTTTGCGCACTTGGCATGTGCAAATACATAAGGCAAGAAAAGGCACATTGGATTCCGTTTACAAAGTCTTCAGTGCTGCTCTTTCTAATAGAGGGTAAACAGAGAGCGTTCAATCCATTCCTCTTCATTTCCTCCACTCATTAGATAACCGTCTGGCCCAGTGGATTATAGTTTTGTGTTTTCTCTCTAGGTTAATGATAAACTCTCGTTGCCTGTGCAGAGAGAACTTTTCCGAGATCGTGTTTGCGGGGCATTGTTTGGGTCTTAACGCTATCTGATCAACTTTCGCTGAATAGCCATGGGAGGGTTGCAGACTCCATATGGTTGACTGCCTCGACTCATCCATCAGACGCGATGCACACCCTGTTCTTGAGCAGTTTAAGTGTCTATGGCCCGTGCAGGGCTTTAAAAGCGTCAGCTGGTTTTAGCTGTGACCATAAAGCAATGAATTTTCGTCCACTGAAATGTTCCGTGGCGTGGAGAGTGAAAACGGTTTTGGTGGATTTTAACAGTGGGGTCGTAGAAAATAGCAAATCCTTTTTAGGTAAATGAGGACTTATTGTATAATTTTTAAAACCCATTTTCCATGGTGAACAACTTCCACTGTGCTACATGATGTTTATAAAACTTTGAACGAGACACTGTTTCCTTCTGAAATACTGGGATGTTGGGTGATTTTTTTTTAAAATAGGAATTTGTAGGGACAGTTCAGATTTTAAGGAGCCTAGGAGAGATTAGGCAGTAGAAATCCTGGGGAATGCATGTGGAAAACTAAGCTGCCAATAGTGGTTTTGCCTAAAGCTGGCTACCACTGTTCTTAATTTTTATTAAAAAACCAAAAGACAGTCTTTAACTGAGATGATTTGCTCCTTTCCTACCCACTGCCTCTTAGACAGCTCTGTGTTTAGGGAGAGTTTCCTCCCCTCCCCCCCCCCCTTTTTTTTTTCCTTTTGAAGGACTTGAGGTTTGTGTTTCAGTTCCAAAATGTCTCACCACAACCCTTCTTTCCACCCATTGTTGCAAAACCTATTGCTTGTGTTCTGCCTGGTAGCTGGTTCGGGAACTGCTTAAGCCTTCTCCAGAGTTCACCGGAGTTGGCAAAGTGTATGCTGTGTGCTCCACCTTGCAGCTCTGAGCTAACTGTTGCGTCAGCTGGACTGAAGGGCAGTGTTGTAGAAAGACCATCGCAGTGGCTATGCATTGAAAGCGACACTCAGTAGGACGTGCGTCCATGGGGTCCCTTGGTCCACTCTTCCCTGTCCGAGTTGTAAAAAGATCACCAGATTTCCCCACACACAGGCGAAGGCTTGTTCAGCAGCGCGTGTTAAATGTGTGACAGGCCAGTGAATCATAGCCCTCTCCGTTGGGAAATGAAATGAAGATAGGTCACAGGGTCCATCTAATCCCGCATCTCCCGATCCTTTGTGTCTTCGTTCCTTGGCGCACGCGGAGGAGAGGCCCAGAGGGGCACGACTAGTCGTCACCGAGACGCGAAGCAATGTTAATCCCCTGCAAGAGGGAGGTGAGACTCATTCTGTGTATCACTGGCGAACCGCCGTGGAGTTTAAGGGTCGACAGACGTCGCTGCGAGTGCTTTACACGCACGGTCAGGCCCACGTTGCAGAGGGCTGCAAGTGGAGAGTCAAACTCTCCCCCCAGAGAGGGCATTAGCCCAAGTTTTAGAGTCCTTCCAGCTACGGTGGAGGGGATGGTCCAGGCAGATGAGGCCAGCTGCGTGAGCCAATTTCCTGATTGCTGCCAAGGTTCACAGTGCAGATACTCTGGATGTTAGAGAAGAAACTGAGCTGTGTGGTCATTTGTTGCTTTACTTGGTCAAAGCACATTCAAGCGTTGCCAGAAGTAAAATACAGAGAAGGTGCAAATGTTCACCTCACTCATTCACTGTCTATGCCCAAGGAGTTTTCTGCCCTGTAGGTGGGTGCGGTTGAAGGGAAAACTAAAGTGAAATCTGAGGGTTGCTTTTCCATACGCTCTCCGCTCAGCTTTTGGACAGGAATGGGGAGTCCGGACTCCCTAGCAGAGCTTGCAAATGAGCAGAGCCTTCTGGTTTGTGGTCTTTGTCCTGACTCAGCTAGCAATGTCCTTAGGCTTGACAAATCTAAATAAATCAACCAACCGACCAGCTGGAAACAGAATGCTCTGTGTGATTCGGGGGAAGCCTGCCTCTTCAAGAAATTACCCCTCCCTGCCCCCCCCCCCCCCCAGCTCCATCCCTCTGTGACTGGATCTGCCTCTTCAGGCGGTCGATCGAGGTCCTGTCCAGTGTGAATGGATGGGTCTTGAGAGCAAATCAGTTTCTAGGCCAGCTGGAGAGATTGCCTAGAAGCAGAGAGAGAGAGAGAGAACTGATCTCCTCCTTGATCTAGATCAGCAGTTCCCACCCTTTTCCAGATGGGGACCCATTTTGACCATTCAGGAAGACTTGGTGACCCAGGGCAATTCAAAAAATGTGTGAATGGCTCCTTAAGAACCACCTGGGGAGACACCTGGCGACCCATAGCTGGGTCCTGACCCATAGGTTGGGAAACCCTGATCTAGATGGTCCTCTTCTCTAACGTCTGTTTGCAGTGGGGCTAATTTGTGGCTTCGACTCGGGTGCGCAGTAAAACATCATCCAGGCTTATATCCCATTGTCCTGTCTCAAATGTTCTCCGAGAGGGTGAGGAGAACTTCAAAAGGACAACGCTCCAGGGAGCGTCTTCAGCTCCTTCCATAGCGGTTTCCTTCAGGCTAGCTTTGAGACATGGGGGTTACAGATTTCAGTGCAGACTACAAAGATCTTTTTTTCTTTTGGCTTCCTGGCTCATAGCCAAGCGCTACATGGAAGGGGGAAGGAAACTGTCTTCAAAGGAAGCCACCTGGTCGCTCGCACGGGAGATCCTGTACGCTAGTGAGGTGCAGGGGGGAGATAAGAAGCAACTCGGTATGCACAGTGCGCTGCGTCGCCTGGCGCTCTTAGCTATTTATGGGTAGGTGCAAGGGCCTGTTGCATATTGGGCAAAGGCACAGTGGGGGGTGTTTACGGAGGGAAGCTAAAGCAACATGAGCCATCTCCCCTGGCCCTCCACCATTTCTTCATAGAGCTGTCCCAGAGGTGGCGACTGATCTTTTTTTTTTTTTTTTTTTTTTTCCAGGTAGTAGCCTGAGATCTGAATTCTCTGCTTCTCAGGGTGGGGTGGGAGGAGAATAGATTTTATTTATTAATTAATTTGCCCAAAATGCCTGGGGTGAAGGAAACTTACTGCCTGCCGGTCCCTTACGGGGCACTTCTACTAAGGTAGCACGAGGCATTCCCCTCAGCAGTTCACAGCCAGGGCAGGAGAGACCCACAGAACACTAGGACTGGAAGGGCCCTCGAGAGGTCTTCGAGTCCAGTCCCCTGCCCTCCCGGCAGGACCGAGCACTGTCTGTGTGAGGTGGGGACGCATTCGGTGTCTGGTGATGGTCATGCCTCTAACCTCCTCAGCCCGCTGTAAGCGCGCTGCTGGGGCGGAGGGTCCTCTTCTGGAGTGTGGCTGATGGTTTTGTAGCTGCGCAGCAGCTCCCGACACGTACCCCGGGAACCCATCTTCCTCAGGCCTGATCTGGTCCAAATTATATTAGGCTCCTGCCTCTCTTGTGAAGGCTGGATACCCCTTTCCTATCCTATCAAGGGCTCATAAAGCCCAGACGTAGTTGCAGAGGCTAGTTGCTTGGTGCAGAGGTCCAGACAGTCTCTCCAGGTGTGAGGGGTGGGTAAACCTCACAGCTAGCCCTACTCCCCTCGAGGGCTCCTGGGAAGGAGATCAAACGCTCCCTACGTTGGTCTGGGGGAACAGGAGCTGCCGTTTATATACTGCTTCCCCTTCCCAGCAGGCCTTGCGGCCTCGTCACGTGATCTGTGAGGAACTCAAGCGCAGCTGAGAGCTGGACTAGATCCACCTTTGTGCTCCAGCCACCCTGTTACGTGGTCTGCTGCTTTGGTTTTGGTTTTGTTCGGTTCTGCCTTGCTCAAGGGACCTTGGTCCAGGACGGTGGTGCTGTGCGCCGCCTTGGTACAGATAAAAACGGGGGCCCCTCATGCCCTTCCCCTCCCCGTCTTCCAAACGAGGGATGAGGTGGTCGAATTAGGGATGAGGTGGCGCAGTGAAGGCCCGATGCCCTCTCACAAGCCATGCGGTCCCCAGTGAGCGTTCACAGAACACGCAAACGCCCGTGCATGGAAAGCGTGAACGTGAGTGTTTTCACTTGGCTCGGTGACGACGAAACACAGCCGGGTTTTGTCCACCTGGGCTTTGTCATATCCACTCTGTTTTGAGCATGCACAAACGTTTGACCCTAAGAACGTCCATATGTGGTCAGTATCCCGACAGTGGCCAAGGCCAGGTGCCCCACGGGGAGTGAACACCACAGGGAATCAGAGTGATCCGTCCCCTGCCACCCGCTCCCCGTCGTAACGCCACAGAGCTTTCAAAACACCTTGTCGTCCGTGTGCAGCGCTGTCGGCTCTGGAGTGTTGTGGGCTCGGGTCACCATATGTGTGGAGGATCTCCATAGAAACCTTGGCTTTTATTTAAAATTCGGTGAGCTCTGTTCTCGGAACCAAGCGAGAGGAGGAGGAGGGAGCCCGCGTGTGTCAGGGATCTGGGCAATCTTTTGAGGTGTTACTCCAGTGGCAGCGTGCGTCAGTAAGAAAAGGGCGAGATGCCGTATTGCCAAGGCTGTAAAAAGGCCCATCCAGGACTGGGGAAAGGGGCTGTCCCCACTTGTGAAATCTGCCGTTTGGGCCATTTAATAAAACTCCCCATTGATGTGAGTCTCTTGTTTGCAAGGCGAGTGAGGAGTTAGGCAAAGTCCTTCCAGCTCAGGGTGGGTTGAAATCCTCCAAAGTTTGCAGATGTTGACCAAAAACTTGTGCAAATTCTCCATGGGGAAAAAACAACTGCCATTTTGGCTGCCTCTGTCCTAGAGCGAGCAATAGGTTTCATCCTGTTGGATTGGGCAGTTTCCTGTGGCGATTGGTACTTGCGGAGGGAGGGGGGAGAAGAGGTGCAGGAAGGCCACCCACAGGGACAGGGAGGGAGCATATGGGGCCCCCCACTTAGCAATTAAATTGGGGGGTTGCATCTCCCGAGGGTTACCATGAGTCCTTTCCATCCTCCTCATCCTTTTGCCATCCCCCAAGATCCCCAATTCCATCGACATAGCCCCCGATACGTTGTCCTGAAACATCCTTAGGATTTTCTTTTTTTGTTTTACTTCGGCCTTCTGTTTTTAAGACTAATAAAATAGCAGTCTTAAGCCAAGTGAAATGGCTCTCCCCTTCTCTTCTGTCCACTCCAACACAGAGAAACAACAAAAGCAAGTATTGTCTATTGCATGTCTCTTTTCACACGTGTCTCCCCCCGCCCCCCCCCCTTTTTTTTGTGGTATCTGTCAGATTATGTTCACTTGGCTTTTTGGTTCTGATTGCTATTGTATATGGGAAAACCAGCAATGCTGGGGTACCTGGAGGAAGTGAACCGGCAACAGGAAAGTGGTGATTGCAGGTTGAATAAATGTGTATCGAGCCCTGCAAATCCGTGGGTATCCACTTTCTTTCTGCAGGTATCTGCATCCATGGACATATCTGCAGCTTACTATTGTGGATGTGGATATACATTTTTAAATCTAGAACCCTGCAAACTTGCAGGTATCTGCTTTATATCCACGGGTATTTCTGTGGCTCATTTTTGCAGCTGTAGATGCAAATTTCATATCCACGCAGGGCTTTGCTCATGTAAGCCATGTACTCCGACTTGTCGTGTCTATATTACACCAGTTATACTAGGGATGCAAGTATATTTCATGATTGTGATGGATTAAAGCTAGTGGTGTTGTGATGCTCAGGGCAAATCTTACTTTGTTTTGCGCAAAAAAAAAAAAAAAAAAAAAAATCCCACTAAAACTCTGGAAACGCTTCAGAAGGAAGCATTCCTGCTGATAGATTTGTTTAAAGTTGCACATAACGGCAATTGAACCCACTGCTTATACTGTGCAGATGAAAAGTATGTGCAATGAAATGTACCACAACTCATTGACAGAGACTGCATGAATTATCCAAAAGGAGTGCAGCTGGTATTAACGTTCAAGTTCCTCTTCTGAGGTTAAAAGCAAAGAGTGAAGCTCTTTACTGACTCAGCTCACCCTGGGATTAGCAGTTTGGTCACTTTTGTAATCCAAATCCACACAGGGAAATTGCTCTTCTGTGTGAACACGGCAGGTCAGTTACTGTCTGCAGTATAAACTCCTGAAAAACAAATTAATGTATTTAGCATCTGCTGCCATTCTTGCGTTCCCCTCTTAGGGTATGTCTACATTGCAGAGGTGGTTTTTTTTTTTTTTTTTCAGAAAAATGTCCATTTTCCCAAAAAACTTCACTTACGTCCACATTGCAATTGCATTCTTTTGAAAAAAAATTGAAAAAACAGAGGGGTTTTTCCGATATTGGTAAACCTCTTTCTACGAAGAAGAAGCCTTTTTCTGAAAGAGCTCTTTCTGAAAAAGGCGTGTGTGGACGGGGAAGAGGGAGCTCTTTCAAAGGAAGAGGAAAAAGCACACTGAATGGATGCTATCTTTTGAAAAAGCAGATCGTTTTTGTGATGCGCTTTTGCTGTGCAGACGCTCTCTTTCGGAAGAAGTTTTTTTGGAAGATCTCTTCTGGAAAAACTTCTTCTGAAAGAAGCCTGCTGTCTAGACATAGCCTTAGCTCTGGGTTCTGTGTGTTTCCCTCTGCCTGGTCTTCCAAGTGACACACAAGCTCAGCCACGTTTAGACACGTGGGTGGGTCTTTCTGGCTCAGTAAACCTGCTGCTTTTGGAAAACGTTTCCTGTTGTGTTTGGGTTCCTTGTGTTAGCTGATGAAAGGATTTATGAGAAATCTTCAGGTCGTTCGTCTCCCAAGCATGGCTTCCCAGCATCCTTTTGGTTACGGAGTGGCAGGTCAAGCTTGCAGCCATCAGAGGGGTTATGTTCCTGTCTCACCATAGGACCAAACGGCAGCATGGAGTTCTAACGTGCCGTCCGGTACAGGGAAAGTGTGAGGCGTGCCATTTCCCCTCTGTCCCTTTTAGCTAATTCCCAATAAAGGCGATGCCAGTGTCTACACTGGGTGGCAAAGAATAAACTGCCCCCTTTGTCCGTGTTGCCTCCACAGTTGCTTTTTGCACACAAATTACTACGTGTACGCAGGCGCTGTGATTTAAGGCAGCTTAAGGGCTATTGCTGTGAAGGGAGCTCTTGTCTAGGCTAGGAGACGCAGGAGAAGTTCTCCACTTCTTGCTGCAGGCAAAGTAAACTTTAGGGCAGGCGTCTGTGAGGAGCTCTGAAGTCTAAGGCCAGCTGCTTTTCCCCTTCCGCTAATTTTATATCCTATCAGCATGAGCTGCATTTTTTTTTTTTTTGTATCGCAACTGACCAACACTATCCTATATTCCCCCTTCCCGTGGGTTATCACCGGTGTTCCATCTAATCGCTTCCATCCATGTGTGGAATAATGTTATGTGCACCGAGGCATGCGCGGATGTACACCACCACTATAGAAACACAAAAGCTCACTGTGGGCGTTCTGCTAATCAGCGCGGTGGTGTTTGAATCTCTCCTGAGTGGCCATGCAAGTGCACGGCTGACAGGGAACACTGTTTTTCACATGCAGGAGTTGGGGGGGGGGCTAGTGGTTCCCAGAACAACTACTGCTGGAATCACCCCGTGCAAACACTCTTGGGCTTCCCAGCAGGGGCATTTTTCTGACTCTCCGATGACTGCGACTCTGCCAGGGTAGCAGTAGTGTAGGCAGGCCTGAGGGGTTTTCCCCAGCAGCAGGCTGCCCTGCTGCAGCCGCACAGGTGGGGTGCTTGCGTAGGCTGGCTGAAATGTGGTGTGTTCGACACGCTGCTGCGTTCCTGCTCCAAGGGTGCTTCCGTTTCACTTGGGCAGGGGACCAGGTGGTTGGGTGTGCTTGTGCTCGGGCCTATGGTCCCAGCTGAGGCTTTTGCAGGCGTCAAGACCAGCTGTGGAGTTGTGTGTGTTGATGGCACGCCTCCCCACCCAGGAACGTTGGGAAGCAGCAGACCGGGGGCTTGATGAACTGGAGACTGCTCTCCAAGTTGGACCTCCCTGGTCCGGCACCCTCAGGGCTTGACTGGTCCCGAAAGAGGGATTTTGCCAGACCAGGGATGGTCATTTCTGACCCCACTGCTGCTGACCCCTCCAGTGCTGGGCCAGCTGCTGGCCTCCTGGCCATTTCCCCCACCTGATGCCAGCCCCGCTGCCCTGGCTCCACTGGACTTCTGAGCCCCGCAGGGCTCCTAGCTGCCAGCCTGCCGCTGGGACTCTGGTCCTGGAACATCTGTGGTCTGGCATGGACCATGGATGTTCTAGGACCAGAGTGTGCTGGTTTAGAGAGGTTCAAGCTGGAGCTTCCTTGAGGCTTATATTGGTGGAGAGGGAGGGCAGACGTCTTCCCAAGGGGGTCAGTTTTTCAGAAGGGAGGGGAAGTGGGTTATGGGGGAGTGGTGCGTGGGGAGGGGGAGGAAGGGATGGGTTGAGTCTTGGGGAGTCTTAGCGTTCATCCATGCCTCGGAAGCGTTGCAGAGAGAGCTGGCAATCCTTATGGGTGGGGGTGAGGGATAGTACTTCCCAGACCAGTGTAGGTGACCTGATGGTTGTCTGGGGGAGGGGGGTAGTGCTGTGTACAGGGCTGCCAAGGAGGGAGGCTGCCCCGGGGCCCGGTGACTTAAAAGGGCCTGGGGCTCCGGGTCACAGCTGCTGGAACCCCACGCAGTCCAGTCCGGGCAGTGCAGAGGGCTAGGTGCGGGAGGCTGACGTCCATGAAACCAGCCTTTGGGGAAGACCAAGTAGCATCCAATTATAGGTTGGATCTCCCTGGTCCGGCACCTTTAGGACCTGACTGGTCCTGGAGGAGGGATTTTGCTGGACCAGGGGAGCTCCGTTCTGGCCTCCCCATCCCTGGCCCAGCTGCTGGACTCCCGGCTGGCTCCTCCTCCATGCCAGATCGCAGATGTTGCCGGACCAGAGTCCTGGTTTGGAGGGGTGCAGCCTGTCCTGTGCCTGCGTGGGAATCCCTTGACCATGTGGCCCTGTGCTGCTAGTTTTGATCCATATGAGGTACGTTGAGCGGGTGGGGTGAACGTTAGTAGCAGGCCGGAGCGTTTTGCCTTTGAAGGCTTGTTCTCTGCACTCCGGAAACAACCCAGCCGTCAATCGCAGCAGAGATCCCTGCCTTCCACTCCGTGATGAAATGATCTTGGGAATGGTGGAGCCAGGGCCACGGTAGATTGTAACTGTTTTTCCTGTGCCTTTGGTGAGGAATCCTAACGAGGTGGAGCCAAGATGCACTAGGTCGTTGATGAGTGCGAGAGCAGATTGGAATGCATGGTGCTATTACTGACCCTGGTCCGCTGTTGTCCTATTGCCCTTTGGCCGTGTCTCTTATGGTAACAACTGCTACCTCTCTGTAGGGAGGAGACACAGACATCCTGTCAGGCCTGACTAATAATGTCCTCGGAGCTTAATCAAATGCAGGATATCGAAATGACTGATAATCATTTATGGCAACCGTCTATTGAAAAGAGCTCCAGAAATTAGGCAGTTGAAATCGACTGGAGTAATTTTCCAATCTAGTCTCTCTCTTCCTTGACTCTTGGCTGAGTTGAATCAATTCCTCTTCTGTGCCGCTCACTTTTCCCACTGAGATTTTATTTTCTGTCCAAACTTTTCATCACTAGGAATCTTGGGCTGACTTGTGGGTTTTTTTGTTTTTAAATATCAAACCATGATTTCCGTTGTTGTACTATTGGCTGGTATTCAGCCTGCGAACCTGCCCCCAAATTATGGTCATTACAATCCAGCTGTCTGTTTTTTTTTACCCCCCATTTTTGAGATCTTAGACTTCAGTTCTGGTTAGATCGACTTGTGGCCTTTTTTGGGGGTTTTGATTTTTAAAGTGGAAAAACTGTCTCTACTCCTTGGCTCTTTGAATAGCTATTTATTGACATTCTGCTGCCCAGCTGGTAACGTGAGCGCTTCAGACGCGGCTGGCCGGCACTTCAGTTTCATTAGCTTGTCTGAAGTCTGCTGGTGTTGAGAGAGATGAGTTGGGTCTGCTTTAAAACTGTGGAATTTGATGCTATAGAAGGTTTGCCCCCCTGAGTGAGAAGCAAGTAGAACAGCAAAGAGACTTATAAACTTACGTTCATTTCGGGAGGTGGTTGTGGGTTTTTTTTTCTTTTTGCGGCTATTTATTTTTAAAACATAAATGGTTTGCTGCTTATAACCGCATATGGCTTAATGTGAAAGTATGCAGCTGAAAAGATACGACACTTTTTAAAATAAGTGGCCTATATTTTCTGATGTGACTCGGCATTTTGGGGTGTCTTTTTGGTGGGGGGAGGGTTCCCCAACTAAACGCCCCTTTAAAGATGATTTTTCAGAATCTGAATGTTCAGATCTGTTTGCCCAAGGAAGCCTCTTTCAAGGATTTTGTGCAGCGCTCTTTTTCATTCTCAGAGTCACATGTTTTGTTGTTTCAAAGAGCCTTCTACTAGCACCTTATTGTGTTTTTTTTTTTTCCTGTGGCAATTGACTGAAAATGTTTGCCTTAAAAAAAAAAAAAAAAAAAAAAGACTCTATCACAATATAAATGATCGGTCTCATTCTGAAGATAATGTAATCTGTCCCCTAGCATGGGCTACGTTGTCAGGTTCGATAATCCTCGTTTTAGACGAGCGCTGTTATGTTCACCTGAGGCAGGTGGTAGGAAACCAAAAATGAAAAGCATTTCTGCCTTGGGCGGTGCTTGGTTAGATGGCTCCCCGCTGCTGTCTGGCCGGCTGAAAAATGTTTGCAGAACTTAAATGGATGAGTGTGAATCGCGGTGCAAAACTCAACTTGAATTTAAAAGGAAAATGAAAAGCTCCAGGGAACTCTGCTTTTTAGAATCGGATGTTGGCTTAAATCCTCTTGGAAAATCATCCGATGGGGTGCTTTCATGAGAATTAAGATATGCAGATATGTACATATCCGTGATGTCCAACACGCTAGCCCAGTGTTTCTTAAACTGTGTTCCACTGCACGCCGGTGTGCTGCGGAGAACAGAATTCAAAATGGCTGCTCTTAAAGGGGCAGATCTTTTTTTGGCTCAATAACTGTCCCCCGACACTTTTTTTTTCCTCAATGTCTCTCCCCCCCTCCCCCCGACCTATTTTTTTTTTTTTCCTCGACAAAAATCCTTGGTGTTCTTCATTTAAAAAAAAAATTGTTTGGTGTTCCTCAGTCTCAAAAAGTTTAAGAAACACTGCGCTAGCCACTAGCAACATGTGCCTATTTGGCTGGTTGAGTGTGGCTAGTTAGCTATAGCAGTCGCCAGCTAGAACTGGTTGGATGCCATGGGTACGTATCTTTACTCATGTGAGTAGCCCTGTTCAACTGCTCATATGCATAAACTTAGACCCATATGTACGTAGTTGCAGGATCGGGGCTTACGTTTGTTTGGCTTGGGTTCATCTAAAGGCGCAGTGGAAATTTTGAAATGCAACCCCAATGCAATTTCTCTCTCCTTCCCCCCCCCCCCCCAATATCTCACGCATTCAAAGTGAAACGGTCCTAAAGAAAAGAATCCAACGTGCATATTTTTAAAAAGCCTTCATGAATAATGACGTATGGTAAGTTGACACACAAGGCAGTCTCTTCTTTACAAATATGAATGGAACTGGAGTGCTATTTACTCATCAAACTTTAAAAATACAAATAGGTCCCTTCTCACTCGATGACACTGTCTCTAAAACCAGCCCCACAGACTTGAGCGGTAGCTACCGAGAAGGGAGCCAGATTTCTGGTTGCTCGTACCTGAGCAATGGCAGTGCGTTACATTTTCGTTAGAGGACAATCAGATGGATGGTTGTGGTTTTGTGCATCTTAGTTTCAGATGTCTAGGTAGCTTCCTGGCTGCATCTCGGCCGATTGTCTAGGTGGACTACAGGAAGAGCCTTTATTTTAGTTGGGCAAATGTTTCTTTGCTTTAGTGGGTCTGGCCCACGAAAGCTCATCACCTAATAAACCATCTTGTTAGTTTTTTAAAGTGTCTGTTCTTGTTGAAACAAAAGACAGGACTAACACGGCTACATCTCTATTACTATCCTTTGCCAATGGCCGCTCATGAGAAGACCGGAAACAAAGGGTAGGAATAAATGGTAAATTTTCAGAATGGAGAGGGGTAACTAGCGGTGTCCCCCAAGGGTCGGTCCTAGGACCAATCCTGTTCAACTTATTCATAAATGATCTGGAGAAAGGGGTGAGCAGTGAGGTGGTAAAGTTTGCGGATGATACCAAACTGTTTAGGATAGTCGAGACAGAAGCAGACTGTGAGGGACTCCAAGAAGATCTCACCAAACTGAGTGATTGGGCAACAAAATGGCAAATGAAATTTAATGTGGATAAGTGTAAAGTAATGCACATCGGGGAAAAATAACCGCAACTATACGTACAGTATGATGGGGGCTAATTTGGCTACGACAAATCAGGAAAGAGATCTTGGAGTTATCGTGGACAGTTCTCTGAAAACTTCCATGCAGTGTGCAGCGGCGGTCAAAAAGGCAAATAGGATGCTAGGAATTATTAAGAAAGGGATAGAAAATAAGACCCAGAATATCTTACTGCCCCTGTATAAAACTATGGTACGCCCACATCTTGAATACTGTGTACAGATGTGGTCTCCTCACCTCAAAAAAGATACTTTGGCCTTGGAAAGGGTTCAGAAAAGGGCAACTAAAATGATTAGGGGTTTGGAACGGGTCCCATATGAGGAGAGGTTAAAGCGACTGGGACTTTTCAGTTTAGAAAAGAGGAGACTGAGGGGGATATGATAGCGGTATATAAAATCATGAGTGGTGTGGAGAGGGCCGATAAAGAAAAGTTATTTATTAGTTCCCTAAATAGAAGAACTAGAGGACACCAAATGAAATTAATGGGTAGCAGGTTTAAAACTAATAAAAGAAAGTTCTTCTTCACAGACCTTGTAGTCAACCTCTGGAACTCCTTGCCAGAGGAGGCTGTGAAGGCTAGGACTATAACAGAGTTTAAAGAGAAGCTAGATAATTTCATGGAGGTTAGGTCCATAAAAGGCGATTAGCCAGGGGATAAAATGGTGTCCTTGGCCTCTGTTTGTCAGAGGCTGGAGAGGGATGGCAGGAGACAAATCGCTTGATCATTGTCTTCGGTCCACCCTCTCTGGGGCACCTGGTGCTGGCCGCTGTCGGCAGACAGGATACTGGGCTAGATGGACCTTTGGTCTGACCCAGTACGGCCATCCTTATGTTCTTATGTTCCTAAGCACATCTCTGCACTAGTAAGTGACCATGCACGATCCAGGTAATGTGGTGGTATCTTACACAGCGTTCATATGGCTGAGACTCACTGTGCCTCAACATAGCACCCTGCAACCCCCCCTATTCCTCATTCACGTGTGGCCGTGATATTTCATACCTAGCCTGACATGTGACACATCCTCTTGAAGGTCCCGATCTGCTGAAGCCCATTGTCCTTTCTAAATCTGTATCTCGTTGGTGTGTATGATGTGACGAGATTTTGCTGAAATATGTTATAGGTTTTTTTTGAGATTCTCTGTTGCTGAGGTGATGAACCACTCCCAGGAGAGTGTTCAATGACCATTGATCAACGGGGGAGATGTAATCGAGGGAGTAACCATGCAATGACAACTGGACAAGCACCACTCAATGGGGAGTGCTCCACTCTGACTTAGGATAGAACAAGCTCATGCCAAGAGGAATGCTCCACCACGGGACCTGGCAAAGCCCCCCCAGGACGTGTCTGGGCTAGTGTGGCCCAGGCAAATGGACTAAGGACACAAAAGAAGGGACGGGGGCGTCATGCTTTTGCCTTTCTCTTCCCCCGCTGACGCTGGGAGCAACAAAACACCTAGACTTCAACTGAGGAGACTGGTCCCAGGCTTCAAAGGGAAGCCTGGATATTAAGAACTGTAACATCCAGGGAGGTGAGAGAATCGCTTGATCTTAAATACTGTCTAGTCAATATCATCTCTTCTGAAGAAGTGGGTTTTGCCCACGAAATCTCCTCTCTCTCTCTCTGCTTGTTAGTCTCTAAGGTGCCACAGGACTACTCAACGTTTTTTTTTAAATTGAAGACCATGTGTCTCAAACTGGGAGTCCTGACCCACGAAGGGACATTCAAGGTTGGGGGGGTGGGGAAGAGGAAGTCTCAAGAACAGCAGCTGCTCGTCATGCACCTACTTCTGAAGGCAGCACCGGTGCCAGCAGCAGCGTAGAAATAAGGGTGGCGTGGTATGGGGCAGCCGACATTATTTGGAGGGGGTGGGTCATAGCAGCCTGAAATATTTTTTTCCAAAGGTCATCCCAGCAAAAAAAAGTTTGAACCCTGGAAGATTTACGTTGCGCTCTGATCTGATTTCTTGGGTAACGCTCTCCGACCTTTTATGTCTGCCATGTAAAATCTATCTCAGTGTAGCTGATAAGTCTGTTTGGACAAAACCGCTGTGTTCTGATGGACGTGCTTGGGAAATCTCAGGCCGGTTACAAAGGCTGGTGTGTGTCCTGTCCACATGGAGGGGGAGCGGGACTGGATTAATAAATTGACACTCATCAGGCTCCTGACAAGGCCAAGACAGTACAGCTCTGGGGTGCCAGGTAAGAGGAAGGGGAAAGCGGGGGGAAGGGCGGGAGGGTCGGCTGGTGCCTTTGTGGGGCTCAGGGGACATTCGTGCAGTCTTGATGGATGTGGGGCTCCGTGTAATGTTGTGCTGAGTGATAACAGCACCTGGTGGGGTTTTCTGCCTGTCGCTGGCAAAACATTGAGACAGCCCAGGCGGGAGAATTAACGGGGCGCAGCGGTGCCCCAGTTCCTGGTTGTACCCCCGGGATCCCCATCACAATGGGGAGAAAAGAGATTTTTTTTTCACTTTTTGAACATTGTTTACCAGAGTGTCCTCGGGTACAGCCGCTCGCAGCTCCCAGTGGTCATGGTTTGCTGTTCCCAGCCAACGGGAGCCGTGAGCAGCCGTACCTGTACATGCTCAGGTAAACAAAGCATCTTGCAGCCCACCAGGGCAAGCTCTGGTGAATCACATCCGGCCCCTGGAGCTGCCTGTAGCCCATCCCTGATCTAGCCAGAAAGAGAAGCATTAGAGTGTCGATGTGATAGATGAGTCACCAAGGGCAAGTCCTGCTTGACCAACCTGGTTGCCTTCTACAGTGAGGTAACTGGCTCTGTGGACATGGGAAAGTCAGTGGATGTGATAGACCTTGGCTTGAGCAAAGCTTTTGATACGGTCTCCCACAGTATTCTTGCCAGCAAGTTAAGGGAGTATGGTTTGGATAAATGGACTGTAAGGCGGATAGAAAGCTGGCTAGACTGTCGGGCCCAATGGATAGTGATTAACGGCTCGATGTCAGGTTGGCGGTTGGTTTCAAGTGGAGTGCCCCAACGGTTGGTTCTAGGGCTGGTTTTGTTCATCTTTATTAATGCCCTGGATAAGGGGATGGATTGCACCCTCAGCAGGTTTGTGGATGACACTAAGCCAGGGGGAGAGGTAGATACATGGGAGGGCAGGGACAGGGTTCAGAGTGACCTGGATAAATTGGAGAATTGAGCCAAAAGAAATCTGATGAGGTTCAACAAGGACAAGTGCAGAGACCTACCCTTGGGACGGAAGAATCCCAAGCATTGTTACAGGCTGGGGACCAACTGGCTAAGCAGCAGTTCTGCAGAAAAGGACCTGGGGATTACAGTGGGTGAGAAGCTGGATGAGAGTCAACAGTGTGTCCTTGTAGCCAAGGAGGCTAACAGCATATCGAGGTGCATTAAGAGGACCATTTCCAGCAGATGTAGGGAAGTCATTATTCCCCTTTATTCGGCACTGATGAGGCCACATGTGGAGTACTGCGAACAGTTCTGGGCCCCCAATACAGAAAGGGTGTGGACACATTGGAGAGGGTCCAGCAGAGGGCAACCAAAATGAGGAGGGGGCTGGAGCATATAACTTAGGAGGAAAGGCTGAGGGATTTGGGCTTGTTTAGTCTGCAGCAGAGATGAGTGAGGGGGGATTTGAGAGCAGCCTTCAACTCCCTGAAGGGGGGTTCCAAAGAGGCTGGAGAGAGGCTGTTCTCAGTGGAGGCAGATGGCAGAACAAGGAGCAATGGTCTCAAGTTGTAGTGGGGAAGGTCTAGGTTGGCTATTAGGAAAAACTATTTCCCTAGGCGGGAGGGGGAAGAGCGCTGGGATGGGTTCCCTAGGGAAGGGGTGGAATCTCCATCCCTAGAGGTGTTGGCTTGGCAAAGCCCTGGCTGGGATGATTGAGTTGGGGTTCATCCTGCTTTGGGCAGGGGGTTGGACTCGATGACTCCTGAGGCCTCTTCTAATGCTATGATTCTAGGAACTGAGCAGCTAAATGACTTGCCCAAGGTTACACAAAAGGTCTGTAGCGGAAAGTGAACTTGAGCCCAGGTCTCTGAAATCCAAGGGTATAGTCCTGATCACCAGGCCATTCTCATGCTCGTGAACAGTGATGGAATGGTGTCGGTATAGGTCTGTGGGTGGGGTCTCTTGCGTCTTGTTTCGTGCATTTCTTAGTACTTGTACAAGTACAATATGCTCTTGAGAGTAGTGTCATTAGTTCTGTCCTCTGAAAGCTGCCTGTCATTCATCAGGAGCTGCATTAATATTACTAGAAGAACCTCTTCTGTAAAGCAGAGCACGTTAAACCTCGTTCCCTCCTGGTGCACAAAAACCTAATCATGGGGCACTTCAAGAGTGTGTCAGTCTAAGCCTTGCTTCAGTCTGCCACATCTGGAAGGCCTGGCATCTGGATAGCCATAAGTAGCCTTAGAAACCATTTAAACAGCCCCTCAGTAAAGGTTTGTAATTGAAGAGGGATTGGGACTTCCATAGTACATGCGTTCTTCAGTGTGAAAACATCAGTGTCAATTTCCTTGCCATTCCTCCTGAAATGACTAGCCCTGCTTCCCAGTCTTCACTGTGGCTCAGGACTGGATGTGTGGCTAACCTGAAGTGTGTTGCATGGAGCCTCTTGGCCAGTAATGCTAGTCGGGATGGTTTGGGTAAAGTACTGATCGGTACTGAGACAAAACTGAGAAGCTAGGTGTTTTATGGCCAGTTACGTGGATATGGTGGCGGTTCGAGGTGAATATTCTGTCTGGTCTCTGGAGTTTCCTGTCGTGTGTTCTCTCTGGCCTGTTTTTGCAATTCAATTGGGCATCAAGTGTGGTCCCTTTAAGGTTTTCCCAGGGATCAGGGAATGTTTGAAGTACGTCTTATGGATCGGCGTTGGAAGGCAGGATGTCTCCCTGGCTGTGTTTTGCTGGAGCTCTTTCAGGACTCCTTTGCAAGGCTCTGTGGATTCCACTGTCCTCGGGGAATAACTCCACTTACAGTTCTAGCGGTACAGCAGTATAGGGGCAAAAATTATTCCTGCTGTGCAGCCCAGTGCATTCCTGCATGCTGTTGCTGTCAGAGGTCAAGAAATCGGGGGTACTCCTCTAAGGCGTGGCGGTGCTCTAAAGTTAGAGGAGCTTTTTGACAGCTTTTTTTTTTTAAACAAATCCTTGCCCTGTCAGGATCGGACACAATGCCATCATACTACAACAGTGAGCTTTCATAGTGAACTGTTTTGTTCATACCTCCCTCTTTAACAGAATGTTACTAAGTTCAAATGAGCATCTGGACCCAGGACATGTGGGGGAACTCTCTTTTTTTTACCATGATGGCAGAGGGAGCATTATTCCTGCACATAAATTAAGTGACCCTAATTTATGCACCTAGTGTTTTGAATGCCCCCTAGTGGCGGTACTTATTATAGTACTTAGTAAAGGAAATCGCTTTTGGACCATGTTGCCCAGAATCTGTAACCCAGAAGTGGGGTGTTTCTGGGATTGAAGATGGGAGAGGTTACATGCCATGATTTAATAAAAATACAGTTTTTAAAATTGGTTTTTAAATGGAGTGGTACTCATTGAAAAATGTTGCTAACCCAACCATAACAGGTTTGTCTAACAACTGTATGAGAACCTTAACGTGAAACCGAATATAAACAGGAAGTGAAAGTGACCAGTCTAAACACACGGCATCTATGGGAAGTGCAAAAATGAATAGGGGTTGAAATATGAAACACGTTTCTAAAGAATCTTTTTTAGTTGAGAAAATCTACTCGGAGGTGTTAATAAAAAGCCAGAAATTTAAAGTGGGGGGAGAGACCTGCACACATTTTGGAACTGAACCTTTATGAAAACACTGCTGCTAAAAATGTGATGCCTGAGACTTGATAAGTTTAGCTTCTTAATCACTTTCTTGCCTCTTTCCACACAATCAACATTCTCGCTCCTGTCTGTGAAAAATGAGCAGAGGGGTAGATGGCAGAACTGCATCCTGATCCTGGAAAGCTTTGAGCCTCTGCTTTGCTTTTCACACACTGCACATTCTCCCTGATTTCAGCTTGTGCACAAGTCAGTGCTGGGTGAGACCGTAAAGGTTAGATATACATTCTAATGGAAAACTTTTTTCTTAAAAATAAAATAAAATAAAATAAAATATCCCTGACTCTTAAAAATATACTTGGTATCATTTCTCTGTAAAGGGCTGGATTGCAAGCATGCCCAGGCTACCTCGCTTGCTTTGTTCTCTTGAGTGCACAATGTCCGTGACTCCTTCCCAGGGAAGGAGGCGTTTTATTACCCTCCGAGCGAATGCTCAGCTGAATTCCAAAGCGCTCCTTCTCCCGACTGGGTGCCCCTCTGATTGTTCTGTTGTCAGAAGGCGTGTGCCTCTGAAAGCCTTATCTGATCCTTTCCTAAGGGCTCCCGAGTCTCTCAGATACTGACCCCCTGAACGCAAACAACTTTCCAAGTCTTTTGCCTGGGGCCTGGCCTCCAACCGGCATGCTGTCGTACGCCGGGGCCTTTCCATGTCACCTGGACTGGAGCACCTGTCCGAAGGGTGCAGGAAGGGTTGGAGGGTTTGCAGGAGTCAGAGAGAAGGGGAATCAAGCAGCTGCTCATGTCAGCGCTGGGATAAGTGTAAGGAGATGAATCGTTATTTAAAGAGCAGATGGGGACGTGGCTGGCAGGCAGCTATGGAATGTGAATGTATAAATGGAATGGAATGGATAGGCCACTGTTAACATTGAGACAGATGGCCCCTGGATTGACTGGAATGATGAGGATCTGTCGATTCCCTTAAGGAGATCTTACACTTTAATGGGATAGTGATCTCTTTAATCGGCATCTTGCCAGCACCTTCAGCCTCGGCCCTCCATCCAGTGGAGTTGCCCCTTGTGTTTTGGGCACTTCTCTCTTCAGTACTGGCGAGGTGGCCTGGGATTCTGACGAATGCTTCGGACAAAAAGGCTGGTTTCTCTCTTTTTTTTCCTCCCTTCTATTTGACGAGCTGCTGCAACCAACACTTTCCATAATAGCGTTCCTTTGTCCTTTCCGCTTCTGGGGAAGTGTGTCCGATGCGGATCTCCAGGAGACGTGACAAGGAGGGGACTTGTTTGAGCTCTATGGACCTTCACGATTTCCTTGAAAAACCGTTATCCAAGTTAGAGTGGATGGGGCTGGGTTTTCAAGAGCGTTTTAATGTAGGTCGGTGTCGAGCTCCCATTGAAATTCAAGAACGGCTGGAAAAACTCTGGCTTGCGATATCTGCTTACTGCCAATGCTGTACTTGACCTGCACATGATGCTGTGTATATTAAACATTCAACACAAACAGGGAGACGGTCTGAATTTCACAACCACTCTGTAAGGAGTCAGGGCAAACTTTATTCCCATTTTACAGATGGGAAAACTGAGGCAGAGAGAGATACATGGCTAGCCTACAGCTATATAGGAGGCCCTTGGTTCACCTGGGATTACTGCTCAGAACTGTTGTTATTGTTTGTATTCCAGCTGTGCCTGGAGGCCCCACCAAAATGCAAGTCCCATAATGCTAGATGGCACGGTGCATCTAGTGAAGGTTGCTAGACTCCCAACCTTGTGTTCAGTCCTGCAAGCTATGTTTTACCAAGCCCTCCTCCATATCTCCACTGGCTTATCACCCTTGAGAGCCAGAAAGTAGACCCCGGCCTTACAGAAGGGCCCTCAGAGTAACAGCGGCTGTTCAACCGCGGCTCTTGGCTGTTGAACGCACTGTGAAGTCTCCACGTATTTGATGTGTCTTTCGGATGAGTCTGTCAAACGCCAGGAGATGCCTTGCTGTTTTCATTCCGTCCCTTGCCTGGGGAACTGGCAGGGTGTGGACCCGAGCGGTTAAGGACTCGGGCCAGCAGAGTACACATGAAACTGCACCAAAGCCTTGCAAGCAGCCGATACTTTGGCCTAGCAGACGAGCTGAGGTTTGTTTTCCCTGCATGGCTGGAATGTCGGCGGGCGTCCCCCTAGGAACGCGAAGAAAGAGCCTAGAGCGGGTGGAGAGTGGACCGCCTCTAGTGCGGGATGGGGAGTCTAAGGCCTGGAGGCTGGGTGTGGCCCCTGGCTTGCCTGGACCCGGCCCCCAAGGCTCAGCACCCCCAGGGCTCAGCCCCCCCAGCATTGGGAAGCCCACACTGTCCAGGGCAGGGTGCCTGGAGCACCGATCTCCCTGTGGGGCTGGAATGCACACACTCTACTACGCTGGGCCCCCCAGGTGCTGGTGTGAGGGGAATGTGGGGAGGGTCTTTCTCCTCAGCCATAGGCCATGGCAGTGAGGGGGTTTTGTTGTTGTTGGTTTTGGTGTTTGCTTCTCACTTGTGTGGGGTCCCCAACTGATTCTTTGTCTGTGGGTCAGCGGCTCCCCAGAAACATCCCCCACCCCTGCTCTAGCGAGTCCATCCCAGATCCCCTCGCAGCCCGCCGCGTACTGGGATGCGGGTCTGTGTGGAAACCCGCCATGGGTTCGGCTGTGCGTTACGGACCGCGCTCTCTGACACCAATGCTCTGGCGGACGGGGCTTCGCCGCTCGCAGCGTAACCAAGGGCTGACCCGGAACTGCGGCGGGGTGCGGCCATCGCTGTCTCCAGGCCGAGCGAGTAGCCTCCACGTGGTGCAGGAGGGAGGTGTGAAGAGAGCACTGCCTCTTCTGCACACTCTGCCAGTGAATTGGGGGGGGAACAAGGCACGTGAGCTCGCCAGGGGAAAAGAGCCTCTGAGCCCTGTCCGTCCCTCTGCTGAGCCCTGTCCATCCCCCTGCTGACCGGAGGGCTGCCCAGACGTTCACTGTGTCCCCTCAGCGTTGGGACCCCTGGGGAGCTTTGGATAGGCAGGGAAACACCCTCTGTGCCGAGCAAGGAACTCCTGGGGCTCCCCACTTTGTGTCACACACACATTCACACTCTCTCTCTGTATGCTCACATACAGATAGATGCGTCCCTGTCACCTCTCGCGGCTGTAACTCTTCCCCTTGCCTCCCCACTCCCTGGCCAGGCCAGCTCTAATTTTTCCCTGGAAGCTCTTTGGGACGGGAGCTGGCGGCTCTGGGGAAATCCGGCGTTGTTCCCACCGAGCTGCTCGCCTTGCTGCCCGCCACATGCGAGCGCTCAGACACACCTGCCGTGACTCCTTTCTGCCCTGGTCAGCGGGCAATGTCGGTGACTAGCTGGGGGGGAATGCAACACAGTGCAGATGTCTCAAGGGCCACCTACAGTAACCCGTTCACATTGAGTCATTGCTTATCTGGAGACACCCCGTCCATTGGAGTGTTGTTACTCACCGTGTGAATGAATAAGGGTGGCGGGATCTGACCCTAAATTAGGGAGTCGACTGATAGACTACAGGATTATTGGCCATCAGGCGATTTATAGAATTTTTTTTTACGTCGGGGGCTGTTAGATCCTGTAGACCAGTGTTTCTCAACCAGTGGGACGAGTACCCTTAGGGGTACTTGAGAGACGTCTGGGGGGGTGCATCAACACAACTGACATTTGGAGAAAACTGAATTTTTGTTTGAAGTTTTACAGCGCTTTATTATTTTTTGTACTTTTTATACCCAAAAATTTCATCGCCCGCCCGGCTACAATTAAGTTGTTTAAACAAATTTGTTGCAAAGGTAGAAAAAAATTGTCTCTGAAAACTGTAGGTACTGGGGGTACTTATAATTTTTTTTAAAAGGGATACTTGATTAAAAAAAGGTTGAGAAACACTGCTGTAGATCATTAAGTCCTGTTATATCTCTTGTATAACACAGGCCCCTACATTTTGCCTAGTTCCCCCTACACCGAGCATGGTAACTTGGTCTGGACTAAGGTGTCTCTTCCACAGAGCTGTCGGGTCTTGATCTGAAGCCTCCCCAGAGGGGGAACCTGCCACTTCTCTTGGTGGTTTCTTCCGCTCGCCACTCAGTCTGTTAGTACTGGGTTCGTACGCTGAGTGACCGGGAGCAAGTCCCTTCCTGCTGCCATGTTGTTCCCCTCCGTAAAATGGGCGCACGCTTCGCAGGGCAGTGTTGGCTGCAACTAGCAAATCCTTGCCAAGCAGCCTTAGCACCTTTGATAAAAGGGGCGAAGGAAATGCCACATATTCATGCACGTTCTAGGCTGCGAGGGCGGCCTGACCCGTGTCTCCTGTCTCTGTGCTAACGTTAACGTTCTCTCCCCCTGCAGCCACAGTACACGAACCTGGGGCTCCTCAACAGCATGGACCAGCAGATTCAAAATGGCTCCTCCTCTACCAGCCCTTACAACACGGAGCATGCTCAGAACAGCGTCACGGCACCCTCGCCTTACGCCCAGCCCAGCTCCACCTTCGACGCCCTCTCGCCCTCCCCTGCTATCCCCTCGAACACAGACTACCCGGGCCCTCACAGCTTCGATGTGTCCTTCCAGCAGTCCAGCACGGCCAAGTCAGCAACATGGACGGTAAGGCTGCCGAAGGGGATGCCCGTCTTGATGTGGGCCTAGAAGCTGCTGGAAAGGCTCGTAGAAAGGCTTGTGAGAAGATAGCAGTGGGCTTGTGTCCAGTGTAGAAAATCTTGGGAGAAAGGGAGGGGGGAATTAATCTGGGCTGCATCCCTTGGGGATAAAAATCCCAGAGGTTCCATGAAAGTCCAAAGTGTGCGACGTGCCCTCGAAGCGCACACGATGTTGCGTCAGCTTCCCCTTCAAAGAACAAGGGGCACACGCGCTGAACGCTGGTTGATGTTCATAACAGCGAGCCGGGCCAGCGGATCGCCGGTAAGGAGGTTAGCTCGGGAAGAAGGGATTCAACTCTTCACTCAGCTTCCTCAATCCGTGCGTTCTGATCCGATTTAGTCACTAAGGTTACGTCTAGACTACCCATGGCTTCTGAAAAGATATGCAAATTAGGCGCAAATTTGCATATCTTCTGATCTTTTTCGGAAGTGTTTTTTTGGGGGGAAAAAAGCAGTCTAGATGGGGGTTTTCGCGTGAAAACCCCCTTTTTCGGAAGACCCCTGTAAACCTCATTTTTGGGGGTTTAAACCCTCATTTTTAAGGGTTCTTTCAAAAAAGGGGGTTTTCGGGTTTAGACTGTTTAAAAAAAAATTCCGAAAAAGGGATCGGAAGAAGATATGCATATTTGCACCTGATTTGCATATCTTATTTCAGAAGCCATGGGTAGTCTAGACGTAGCCAAAGTGTGCGGCTGAAAGAACAGTTGCCCAGCAGTGCCAATGTGGAAACTATGCTCTTTGATTCTTGGGGTGGCTCTACCATCCTTATCCTATTTTTGATGCATGCGGTGATGGGCTTTTTAAAAGCCCCAGCTCTTGGAATCATGTGATTATGTGAGGTGTATTTGTTTTTCCTGAAGAGGGTGAAAACGTACCTATCTTTTCAGGCAATCTCATGCATATTGGGGGGCTAACTCGTGACTTTTGAATGCTTAAGACTGGCTGTTACTAGATCGCTAGGGAAGTTCTGTATCTGTCATGAATCTTATTGTATTTAAATGGTTTTGTGCAAGACGTTATTGGACCGTTTGCAGAGTTCTTTGCTCTCTGTGTCCAATTATATCTTTATTTTGTAATTTAAGCTTTGAAACCTATACTACTCTTCTGGAAGAAAATCAATCTTTTTCATAAATTCACATTTAGATATGTTCTTTCACTATTTTCTCCTTCACCGTAAACATGTTTGAGGTTGGTTTTGAGCCCTAGTTAGATTCACCTTGTAGATACCTTCCTCATCTTTAAAACTCAAGCTAACATTTTAGATTAAGATTTTTTTGGTCCTATAAAATAATCTTTAAATCTAAGGCCTTTGAAAATGTACATTTAAAAAAAAAAATTCCAACAGGATACAATTTTTAAAACAACTTAAATGTTCTTCCATGATATTTGCAACTAAAACTTAGGATGTGTCTACATTGTACCCTTATCTTGAAATAAGCTACGCAATTTACGCTATGCAAATTGCGTAGCTTATTTCAAAGTAATTTCAGAAATAGCTTATTTTGACAGAGCCAAATTTTGAAATAAAGCGCTATTCCAACAAACGCCTTAACTCTCGTGGAACAAGGGTTATAGAGACACTGGAGTAGCGTGCTCATTATTTCAAAATATATTTTGAAATAATGGGCATGTTTAAAGACACGGAATAGCTATTTTGGGATACTTCCAGTATCCTAGAATAGTGCTGCTGTCTAGACGTAGCCTCAGTGGCCGGCATTCTGCTGTGGCATTAAAAGTTACACTGTCCAAATAAAGAGAAATGAAGGTAGGTTAGAGGTGGGAAGAGGGTGGAAGTTGACATAATGGGCATGAAATTATTTGCATACCTTGAATGTTTTCTGTTTACCGACATGACTTCTGAGAGTATCCAGCCTTGTAAAGGAAGCCAAATTTATTTTGAAAGACAAACATAGTAGTGCTCTTACAACAACTACAAAAAAGCCAAATTGTTGTCCTTTGCCTGCAATTAAAGGGAGGCTGTAAGGAAAGCCGTAGATTGAAACCGATCTCGTCCTTACCTGTTAGGATACGTCTACACAGCAGGGTTATTTCGGAATAACTGATGTTATTCTGAAATAACATGTACGCGTCTAAACAGGAAGCCTTCACTTCGAAATAATGTCAAGCTGGAGGACTTCTTACTCCAACTCATGGCAACCCTCATTTCACAAGGAGTAAGGGAAGTTGAAGGAAGAGTGTTCTTCCTTCGACTTCCTGCTGTGTAGACAGCGCCAAAAGCTGAGTTAAGGTATTTAGACTTCAGCTACGCAATTCATGTTGCTGAAGTTGCGTAGCTTAATCCGATTTTAGCCCTGCTGTGTAGATGGACTCTGAGTAATAAAGCCTTAGACAGTTGCAATTCAAATAAATAGGAATATCTGGATTTCTCTCATTATTCTGTGTCGTATTTTTTAACGTAGGGAAATTGTGTGGGTCAGCTTTACTTTCCATTTCTCCAGCACAATGTTCCTGTTGCATTTTGGGTTGTGCTCACCGTTTGAGAGGGATAGAGAGAGAGGAGATGTTTATTTTTAAAAGATGTTTTTCACCACGCACGGTGCAGCATTTTTGTAAGAGACACATTTGGCACCCAGACGTTTGCCGCTCACCCCCAAGTTGCCTCTGGAAGATAGTTTGTATGTGATGGACAGGCAGTGCGTTTGGTGCCCCCATGCTGTACAACACGAGTTGTCACATTGGCATCAAGGGAGCTTACAGTTAAGCGCTTGCTTTGTCGCATGCCCTGTATCTCTATATCTCACAACAGCAGCCGCTGGTAAAAGCTGGGCTCAGTTCTGGGATAGAAGAGAGTGGAATTATACACTGGAGAAAAGCAAACAGGTCTGGAGATGAATTTCCTCGCACCACAGAACAGCACGGGGGGATGTAGCACTAGCTTGTCTCACCAGCCTGCTTCAGGGCTATGCCTGTGTGAGAGATGAAGAAAACTCCTGTCTGGTGTGCCCCTGAAAAAGGTAGATCCCGAAGGGCTGTGCAAAACCACGTGCCGTCTGCCACGTAGCTCGCTCACCCTGACTGCTAGCGTCGCCGTGGGTGGGTGGATGTAACAATCCTTCCATCGGCGCTAGGAGGGTAGATTAATTCAGTCAATGGGAAAACCATTCCATCAGTATAGGCAGAATCTACACTTGAGCAACACAGCCCCAGCACCATAGCACAGACTTGTTGTACCTACGCGTACTACAGCCGCAGCACCGTGGCTGTGTGGACTGATGTAGTGCAGATGTAACCAGCACCAGGTGGATTTGAACCTGGGACCTCGAGAGCTGAGTATATGAGCTTCTACCCTCTGAACTAAAAGCCAGCTGGCTCCCAGCCCATGCTGTAGAGGTCTCTTGGTCTTAACTGTTGCTGTGGTCTAGGTACCACTTGCATTGCTCAGTAACCACACTAGGTGTGTGGGTTACACAGACGCACCTCCAGGTTTCTGCTGAGTAACGCTGATTAAATGAGTGCTAGTTTTGGGGGGGGGGTTCCTTTTTTAATTCTTTGTAATGACCACTGGGCACTAGGGATGTTAAAATGGATTTTTCTTGGTTAACGTAACCACTGACGTTTTCAGTGGTTTACATGGGGTGGGGGGGGAGGCAGAGGCAGCAGTGGGGGAAAGGGGAGGAGGAGAGCAGGAAGGGCTTGTGTGTAACCGGGAAGGTTAACTGATGAGCCCAGCCTCATCGGTTGTCGTTTAAACATCTACACCAGGGCTACTCAACACGCGGCCTGCAGCCCATTTGTTTGTGGCCCTCAGTATGAGTTGGATTGAGGCAGGGCTCACCACGCGGCCCACGGGTGGGAACTTTGAACATGGCCTCTGCTGGGAACATGCTCCATAATGGTCTTCTGTTGAGATGCATTTTAGTAGTTCAATTCCTGGACTGTCAGTGCTGTTATAGGAGTGGAAATCGGGTAAATCTTGCATTTTATTCATATCAGCAGCACTGACTAAAATGGGGCCTGTGTGTGGTGTATTCTTGCCTTAATCTTTGTATTCATGCCCGTCAGTGTGAAAGAAGCGATTTGCATATTTTGCATATATATTTGCATGTACATGCAACCACGCTTAAGTTGCGGCCCTTGGCATGTGCTGTGAGTATCATTGTGGCCCCAAAGTTGGGTAGCCCTGGTCTACTCTATCACACCTCTGCTGGGGACTGGCCTGAAACCATTAGACCTATTACGTCCTTGAGCAGGTTTTTCCCTCATCTTTAGAGCTCGGCCCTGTTGCCAGTTAATCCACCCGCTTGTTTCACATGGGTCTTCCTGTGAGGGGTGGTGTGCATCTAGCTGCTTTCCTGCTGGCGTGGGCAGAAGAGGGTTGAAAGCTGTCTTTGTTGCTGCTGCTTTAAGAAAGGATGCAGTCTGCATCAAGGTCTCCTTGGACTCAGTTGAGTAACTAATTCGCCCCCTCTGTGACTTCATGGGCTTTGATTAATGCCCGTCCTCGCCTTTCTCTCTCTCTAATGACAGCATAAGGAATTTGCCCGACTGGAAGAGTTTCTTGCAGTACAATAACCTATTAAAAGCTTAATGATGAGAAGTCCCCACCCTTCTTAAGAGCCCCAGAGTTTAAAGCACGTTTCGGGCTTTCCCAAGGGCAGCAACGTTAAGAAAAGTCCGGCCTAGTGGTCACACTCTTTCCCCGGCTTGGGAGTGGCTTCCAAGGCTGACCCACCTTGTTGAGAACCGGAGTGACTCTTGTCTTGGCTCAAAGAGGGAATCAAGGAACGGCCCGCTCTGAGGTCGTTCATGACTGAGTCATGCTAGGCCTAGCTCATAGCTCCAGAAGGCTGCCAATTAGTTTCCCACATAGGAGTGACTTTGTGAGGTGTGGGCGTTTTGCTACTAGGCATTGGCTTGAGACCACCAATTTATTTTTCGTGGACCAGAGGACACCCATCAGGTGGAGGTAACATTCCGTCCCAGTTGGCTGATCTAGCTAGATTGGAAGCCGTGGCCTAGAAATGAAAGAGGCTAAAGAGGGTGGGTAACATGCCAGCAGTGTTGATTTGCACTTCAGATTCTGTGGTGGGCTTTGGATTGAAAGTTGACCAGGAATCCCACAGAGAAGCAGCTGTCACTGTTGGGTGAAACCGTGTTTCATTTCATGTGTATAACAAGCAACAAGCCCTTTTTGAATTTTCTCTCTGAATTCTCTGACCGCCAAATATCTATTCCAGTAAAACATGTCTAATCGGAGTAGTTTTTTTCCATTTGTATACAGCGTTACATTAATTAAATGAATGACAAATGAAGACTAGATTGTGGAGGACTTCAGAAAAGTCCCTGCCTTGTGAATTGCTTGAGAACACAAACATGGGGTCAAGTTAATCTATTTTTTTAAAGGGCAAAAATTAAAATCCTTTTGTTAAAAGTGATACCAAACCAGAGCTCAAGTTAAATAAAAATCAACCAAACGTCAAGGTCTAAAAAGGAACAATGTCTTGTTTTTATTTTGTAATGTGAAGCCAAGGGCGTATCACTAAGCTTGATTGAGATCCCATGCAATTAAGGTGAAGTCGATGCCGCGTGATGTGTCATTCATTGTGGGATACCTGCACTCTGTGAATTCCCATATACCGGGGCTGCTCATGTCTCCTCCCATTTTGTGAAGCAGAAGAAAACAAGACATTTCAAAAGTGTTACACCTGGGATTGTTTTCTGCACAAGGAAGAGTCGTGTGCTTCTGACCCCACCTACTTCAATAAACAGCACGCAGACTTTTCCCGTGAAAGATTTGGCAATTAGCTGTCACCAGTTGAACCTGTTGGATGTAGAAAAGCTTGACTGCAGTAGGAAAATAAAAAACTAAGCAGGAGATTAGGGTGGACTAAAGTTTAACAGTATTGACAAATCCAAGCTATCAAAAATCACAAGTCAGACCAGTATAAACTAGGAGATTGGCTTAATAACGTAAGAGCGGCTGTACTGGGTCCGACCAAAGGTCCATCTTGCCCGGTATCCTGGATTCCAACAGTGGCCAGTGTCAGGTGCTATAGAAGGAATGAACTGAATCTGAGAATTAGATAATAAATCCCGAGGAGTTCTCTCTGTTTCCCCTTGGATTTCAAGTCTTGAAGATACACGCACTTCACTTTTTTTTTTTCCCCCAAGCTTTTTTCTGCGGGGGGACGCGCGTGCGCGCGATGGGGGGGAGGACGTGTGCGCGCTGAGGGGGGGGGCGTGCGCACACACACCCCCTTGCAATGTTTTGTTATAAAATCTAGAACTCTGTGAACCTTTACTCTGAAGTTCAGAGCAGGATTGCAGGCTGATGGGGTTTGTGTATTAACCGGGCCTACAAATCTGTTAGCTGTATATGCAGGTCCTCAGCTATTCATATGCATAAGTATTTGCTAGTGACAGTACTCCCCTTGTTTCTGCAGTCAGTGACTGCATCCCATTTCAAAAACCAGCCTTTGAAGGACTGGTTTGAAGCGCACAATGCAATACTCATTGCTGTCCTTGTGGACAAAATGGGCCCACAATGTTAATGTGGCTTTTCCAACTGGACCGCTGGGTTTTTATTTTAAATCAGTGCTCACTCCCTGAGCTATATATGCTAAAAGTATGGTAAAGTAGCTAGCCACCAGAACTTCCAGTGTTAAAGCTGCATGAATAGCCTTAACTCTGTCCCACTTTTGGAGTGTGTGTGCATTGCAACGGCCTTGAATGACCTGGTCCTGCAGTTATCTTGGAAATATTGTGCCGTTTTCCATACAAGAGCCTCAGCTACATCTTGGAGTTGGCCTTCTTGAAGATAAGATCTAAGTTGTATGGCTGCAAAATGTGTGTCTCGGCTTTGAAAAAAACAACCCCACTCCCATATTTGAAACGATTGCAGTGTGTAAGGGGTCAGCATTACAAGTTCACATGCAGACGTAACTTCAGGTGTTTTGTTGATCTTTGAGTGCTCGCATGTGCTAATTTACCCTTTTAGTAACTGTTTCCTTGGAATCGCCTAGATTTTTAGAGAAAAGAAATAGGGTAGTGGGGGAGGAGGTCTCACTCTCTGGGACTTCACAAGGTGGAAGAACTTCACACAACTAATTGGGACCCACGTGTATCGGTTCCATACTCTGGGACGAAGGAGAAAGTCCTGTTCTGCCTCTTCCCATGGAAGTGAGAGGATCCATGTGGAGGGCCACTCATTCCAGCTCTCCTCAGCCGTAGGGTTGGTCCCACGCCAAGAGTCCATTGCAGCAAGTCCGCCATCTGCTGGCCTTTGGCTAATTCTTCCACTTTCTTAGGTGGGGGCACTTGCGTCAGCCCCGCATGCTGGCCAGCGAAATGGCTAATGTGCGCGCTGGCAGCCAAACAGGAAGCGAGAGGGGAATGGGTGTCATTGGCCTCAACAATGCCGGTAAACAGGAAGTCCCACAAATCTGCTTTCTAGGTGGAAGTCCTCCTGGAGCCGTGTTTCACGTGTTTGCCGTGGGGCATGTTAGATCCTGGTGGTAAAGCAGTAGGCTTCTTATGAGGCCCTCAGAGTCTGTCCTGTGTCTCTTAGAAGGGCTGATTTTTACGTAGAAAGTCCAGAAACCCTGCATGTAATTTTCTGAAGGAGGTGCCTCCTCACAACGAGGAAACGCTTTTGTGCTAGCTAATCTGGCAAGAACTAGTTCACCCATTAAATACCTGTTCAGGAGGGACCCACGAGTCTGTTTGCACTTTGGCACCATAACGAGACCTGACCACAATTCAGATTCTTCTTCAAAATAATAATAAATAGAAACGGGGGCCTTGTTTCCAGGGACGTTCTGGTTTGAGTCATGGTATCTTTTCCCGGGCCATTTTTGGGTTTCGGAAGCTTGTCTGAGAGAGAGTTTGGTATTTTTTCTCTCTTTGTTTTGTCTTCCATCTTCTAACTATTCTAACGGTGGTGTGGCCACAGCTATTTGTAGTCTTGAGTTTCTTTGCTAATATTTGCTTAACGGAGAGCGGGGCCCCGTTGCACCAAACGGTTGCACTGGGATCTAACAGTCTACCTGGCAAAAAAATCGACATGGTAATGGTCATGCAAGTTGGTTGGTGTTAGAGCTGGGTATGGAACTTGAGTCCGTGCCCGCCACACGACACTGCCTCTCCAGATAACACAGCAGGGAAATAATGTGTTCAGCACCAAGAATAACTTGTCTGCTAAATAGAATACAGAGCCTGGGCCCTTCCCAACCTCAGGTCTTGCAGCCCTGCCACATGGGTAGATCTGTGTGCTTGCATGGCACTGGTGAAAGTGAGCGGGGGCGCCGTGGCGTGCTGCTCTGGCAAAAGCTAGAGGAGCTGCGGCAGAAGCCAACAGGGTGCTAGCTAAAGCGCTAGCAGGGGCCCAGATTGCGATAGGAGAGCACCTGTAAGAAATTGTAAGTTATTTGTCACTGAGACGTTGCTGAACAGCTAGTCATGGAGGGAGCTGGGGTTGGCACAGGGCAATCTCTCTTGCATGGTGGTCCACCAAATGCGAAAGCTGACCCACCATTTGGTGGGAAAGAAATTTGTCTGAGGGGCTCAGCAAAAGCCGCTGGCTTTCATAATAAAACCTTGAAGCTTTTTGGCTCCTACTGAGAATTCTCTGGGTCTGGTGCAAAAAAGGGGGGGGGGGGGAGTGTTACACGGTAGTGCGCCGCCAGAAAGCCCCGCCTTTCATGAGAAAAGAATCAAAAGAATCATAACCCTGGATTAGGATCTTTCACGACATACCTATATAATATATAGTGGGAAAAAAAAGCCAATCACCGTGTGAAAGGAAATGTGCTTCACACGTACCATTGCATTTCCAGCTGTCTTGCCAGAGGAATTAACCTTACAAGGAGCAGCCGCAGTCTGAAAATCAAATCGGTGTGGGGTTTGTGGCTTCTGGGCACGAGGTGAAGTAAGGGTTAAAACCATGTACAGAGAGGAACCTTTCATGAGTAGTAGCTGGGTGGGCATCTTAAAAGTAGCAACAGCAGGAAAAAATAGTAGCCCCCCCTTTCTCTCTTGGTTAAAACTTGGCATCTCTATACCACCACTTAGTACTTATGTAGTGCTTTAAGTCTTCAAAGTGTTGTACAAACATTACAGCATTAATCCGCACAACACCCCTGCCCGGTAGGCACATCAGGGTTATAATCCTTATTTTGAGGCGCGGGGGGGGGGGGGGGGTAGGGAGAAGCAGAAGATGAGTCAAATTTTCCAAATGTAGCCACTGAATTTAGAGGCCTGGATTTTGGGGGGAGCTCGGTGAGGGGCCCGCCTTTGGGTGGATCGTCTATTGGCTGAGTGCTCTCAGCTCTCCCGGACTGGAGCTCTGAGTGCTCAGTGCTTCTATAAACGAGGCCCTATGTCTCTGTTGGGCAATCAAAAAGAGGTGACTGAGGTCCCTTGGTAAATTGGTGGCAGAGAAGGGGCCATGTCCCACTCTGATGTATCCGTACCGTGTTGCTCAGGGAACGTTTTTTAAAATATAAATGTCACCCACATCTCCCTTTCCCGGTGGCACTAGGTAGGTATGCAGCTGTCATTCCCCTTGCCCTGTCTTTAAAATGGGTCCATTTTGAGAGGGTTTTTAAAACACATCAATGATATTCAACAGAACTAAAAAGCTTTGAAGTACGAAGCTGCAGGGCAGGGCTGGGGAGGGCTTTTTGGGTCGGGGGCGGCTGACCCACAGAAAAATCAGGCGGGGGCCGCACCCAAGTGAGAAGGAAAAAACTCTCCCTGATGTGGCGCCCGACGGAGAAGGAGAAAAACGTGAAAGACACTCCGCACATTCCCCTTGCACACCAGAGCCTAGGGGGCCCAGGCTAGTCGATTTTGTGTGCTCCAGCCCCTTGGGGGCAATGGAGTGCCAGAACAGGCTCCCCAATGCTGGGGGGGACCTCAAGCCTCAGGGGCCAGATGCAGGCAATCCAGGGGCCACATCCAGCCCCTGGGACTTACATTCCCCACCCTTGGCATATGGCAAGTGACTATTGTGTAATTTAAGTGGGCGGGGGGAATGTGAGCACGGTGTTTAAAATACACTTAGTGTGTCGACCAATATTAGCAAAGTATAAAGGGGGATAGTTTGGCAGAATATTTCCTCCTTTAAGCACAGCGGGGACATACCAGGTTCTGTTTTTGCTTATTGTGCCAGTTTGCAATACACCGGGCTGCAGTCCCCGAATGAGTTAAGCATCTATCTCGGGGTATGTGAAGTTAGCTGGACTTGTGCTTAAAGTTAAGCTCCTTGTGCTGATCTAAGACATAGGGGAGTGTTTGGGTAGAGCAGGAAGTCGTCGTAATAAATATTCTGCTTAAAGGACTGTCCCAGAGAGAGATGGCTTGCAGATAGAGTATTAACTTCCATTGTGCAATAATGGCTTTTGTAAAGCTTTTTTGCTGTTAAAAAGGTGTCGTGTGCATATTTTCCGCATTGCATATTGACGACCAAAAGGAGCTTTCATTGCTATAAATAGACCTGTGCAATGTGTATTTGATTTATTTGAAGCTTCATATCGACATGAGGATGCATTTACTGTCCTATTACAAACAGGAAAACTTTTAGCATGAAATTCACCCACCAGTTTATAGATCAGATTAAGGAAATTGACTTGGAAGGAGCAAGTCTGCTATCCAATACATAGGAGGCTGTGGGTTTTTTTTTTTTTTTTTTTTTTAAGCTAGCAAACACCATACATGTCAGTGACACAGGATCAGTTTGTAACTTTCTAACGCAATGCAAAAAGTCACAGTTAGGTGAATGTGAAGTTGCATCACAGATCATGAGACATGCGGTTTTATGACTGCCCTTTCTTTGCAAGAGAGTGACTTTTGTTTTTTAACGATGGCTTCAGTTTGATCAGCCTGGCTTTGTGTTACAGGTCATCTGCTACGGATATGCATTTGTTTAAAGTCAGATGTGCTCTCTTTTTGAGAGGAACTCTGATGTTACTGAGCTGTTTCCTTTCAAATACTTAAAACACATTTTTTCCCCGAGAGGAAGATCAAAAATATTTATTTATATAAAAAACTCTGGCTTGGGGAAGGCAAAATGTGCCTGCTCCTGAGACCTATGACGTGCGCTTGTTCCCAACGGACAGTTGTCCCTGTCCCTAGCCATGCCGATGCAACAGAGTCCTCGGGTGAAATGGAATATGAACTCCCTCGTCAGCCCTGTTCCTCGGCCTGGCTCTGCTTTGTGGTAGTGTTGCTTGGTGGACAGGGCTCTGGAGTGGGGCTCTGGAGATGGGTGTTCTATTCCTGTCCTGGGGGGGGGGGCAAATCGCATCTTCCTGTGCTTCAGTTTCCCCATATGAAAAATGTGGGCAATGATACCAGCCTTTTGTAAAGGAGTTGTTGATCTACAGAAGAACAAGCCATAAGATATTCTTTTTATTTGTGCTTGAAGAGCAAGAACTTCAGTTCTAAGAACATAAGAATGGCCGTACTGGGTCAGACCAAAGGTCCATCTAGCCCAGTATCCTGTCTGCCAACAGCGGCCAGCACCAGGTGCCCCAGAGAGGGTGGACCGAAGACAATGATCAAGCGATTTGTCTCCTGCCATCCCTCTCCAGCCTCTGACAAACAGAGGCCAAGGACACCATTTTATCCCCTGGCTAATCGCCTTTTATGGACCTAACCTCCATGAAATTATCTAGCTTCTCTTTAAACTCTATTATAGTCCTAGCCTTCACAGCCTCCTCTGGCAAGGAGTTCCACAGGCTGACTACACGCTGTGTGAAGAAGAACTTTCTTTTATTAGTTTTAAACCTGCTACCCATTAATTTCATTTGGTGTCCTCTAGTTCTTCTATTTAGGGAACTAATAAATAACTTCTCTTTATCGGCCCTCTCCACACCACTCATGATTTTATAGACCTCTATCATATCCCCCTCAGTCTCCTCTTTTCTAAACTGAAAATTCCCAGTCGCTTTAGCCTCTCTTCATATGGGACCCGTTCCAAACCCCTAATCATTTTAGTTGCCCTTTTCTGAACCCTTTCCAAGGCCAAAATATCTTTTTTGAGGTGAGGAGACCACATCTGTACACAGTATTCAAGATGTGGGCGTACCATAGTTTTATACAGGGGCAGTAAGATATTCTGGGTCTTATTTTCTATCCCTTTCTTAATAATTCCTAGCATCCTATTTGCCTTTTTGACCGCCGCTGCACACTGCATGGAAGTTTTCAGAGAACTGTCCACGATAACTCCAAGATCTCTTTCCTGATTTGTCGTAGCCAAATTAGCCCCCATCATACTGTACGTATAGTTGGGGTTCTATAGACAAGGCTCCTGACTTGTCTCCTTGACCTAGTAACGAAAGGGTGGTTTTTTAAGGGTATAAACAAGCCAATTGAGACATTGGTTTTGAAGCTGCCAGCCTCACACTCGGCGTGCTTGGGTTTGACCCTGGCTTAGCTGGTAATGTAACGCTTTCTCCGCGGTATGGCCGCAGCAGAAGGGAAGGCGCGCCACAGAGAGACCCTAATGCAGAGTGTCCGCTTGAAGGGCGATGGAATCGGGGGGCCTTCCCTTCAACCTGAGGGAGAGGGGGCCGTGTCTTGCTCTGCATCTGAGAGGGCTGCCAATCTGGAATGGGCGGCTCGTGTCACTGAGCCAGCGTGGCCACGGGGGCCATCTTGTTAGTCATCACCTCTTCCCTTCTGTGGAGCATGATGGAGCCCATTATGGAACTAAGCAGGGGTGATGTGGGGGGAGGGAGGGGGTCCTGTGCCCCCAAAATGCCTTGGGTGGGAGGGGCAGAAGTGGAGCAAGCTGTACCCAGCTGCTTTGCCTGCCCAGCATGGTGCTCGGGGGACAGTCCAGGGCCTGCACTCCCCAGCAGGAAGTGGAGCAACGCAGCTGGGGGAGCAAAGCAAGCTGGGGCCGCCTTGCTCTGCTTGTCCTGCCGCTCCCGGTGAGTGCGGGTGGGGGCGGCCCCCTGCTGCCGGTGCCAGCCCCCTAGGCCGCCGCGGTTGGGGGAAATAGGCAGGGTGGACATGAGGAAGGCATGGGGGTGGAGCAAGTGCAGGGAGGGGCGCAGGAAGGCAGGGCATGGGCGGAGGAGGGTTGTCCCGGCCCATCCCCAGGTGGGAGAGGGTCTCCTAACCAGTAGCCCCCTGGATCCCCGCTAAGGCTGTTCCCATCTCACCGATTAACCGTTGAACCAATAAGCTAATGCTTATCGGGCAACGGTCTCGGTTACACTCAGCTGGTTCCCGGCCCTCTTGCCCGATTTTTTTTTTTTTTTTTTTTTTTTTTTTTTTTTTAAAACCATCCCTACGCCCTGCAGGCTTGGAATCGGAGGAGCAGCCAAGCCCAGGGGCGAGCTGACAAGCACAGAAGACAGGCAGTGGGGGTGGCCCTCAGGGCCAGTGCAGAGACTGGGTGTGAAGGAGCAGAGCAGCCCGGGGCACTAGCTTCTGGGAGCTGCTGTCTGCTTGCCGGAAGGAGGGCGGAAAAGTTCCCATGAGGTGCTCAGCAGGCACGGAGCTCTGAGTGACGTGCGCAGGAATCAGGCCTGTGATTATATGGTTTATGCTGACTTTGTTTCCCGTTCTTTCTGCTTCAGACAGCCCAGGTTATTAATTCTGAGTCATCCATTTGCTGTCCTATCCCCAGGGTGCTGGAAGCAAATCAATGCAAGTGATGGCTCGACTTCTTGTGAGGCAGATTTTTTTTTTTTCTTGTTTAAAGGCCTCTCACTAAAGATAGTCACAGAACCCCAGGGCTGGCAGAGACCTCAGAGTCATCGAGTCCAGCCCCCTGCCCAAAGCAGGACCAACCCCACTCAATCATCCCAGCCAGGGCTCTGTTATGCCGGGACTTAAACGCCTCGAGAGATGGAGATTGCACCCCCTCCCTAGGGAACCCATCCCAGTGCTTCCCCACCCTCCTAGGGAAATAAATCGCAGACTCCAACGTACCAAGGAGCCCCTGGTCCCTAGAATGGCTTTAGGGTGGAGAAACAGCAGCTCCGATTTTTAAAAAGCATTGAAAGCTTTGAAATCAATTGGAGTCAGGCTCCTACAGACCTTTCACAAAGCTGGCCCCTTGTAATCAGGTGGCATTTGCCGCGTGTCATTTTCGTGAACGTTAAGCCGGTAGAGTAGAAGATTGTGAAATCGTTTGTCAAGGAACTTAAGCAAAGCCAGTTGTTTCGGGGGCTAACAATTGCCTCTGGAAGGTGATGGGGTAAAAATGGCCCCTTCGTACTGTGAAAATAGGCTGACTTCTGTGAGAAACATGGTTTTACTGGTCTGCTCCTGTTGGTCCATTGGGGCTGAGAGAGGAGAGGCCTGGATTCTCCATCTTCTAATGCAGCATCAGCAGACTTGTTCACTATGGGATTATCCACACTCGGAGAAGATTGACCGTCTGGAAGTCGATCTTCTAGCATTCGATTTAGCGGGCCTAGTGTAGACCTCCAAATTGAATGCTGAGGACAGCCCCGTCGGCGTCCGGTACGCCTCACCCTGTCAGGAGAAAGGGAAACCAGCAGAAGTGTGTTGTGCTCCCACAGTGTAGATGCCACGGTGGCTTGGCTTAAGGTAAGCTGACTCCAGCTATGCCAAATGCAGGGCGTACCGCATGCAAGGTGTGCTGTCAACTGACCTGCCTGGTTTAGTGTAGACCAGGCCCAAGTTCCAGTTAGTTACCTCAGTCAAATCCAGTGAAGGAACTGGCATTGCATTGGTGTCATTTGTAGGGAAAATCAGATCCCGCTGCCTAACTTTTTACCACTGAGGATGCCTGA
Organism: Pelochelys cantorii; assembly: GCA_032595735.1. Classification (NCBI taxonomy): domain Eukaryota; kingdom Metazoa; phylum Chordata; order Testudines; family Trionychidae; genus Pelochelys; species Pelochelys cantorii. Next base: position 3,501,960 of record CM064335.1, on the reverse strand, counting down.
GGAGTAAAGAACCTAAAAGGGTGTTACAAGACGGAAGGAGAAAAATTGTTCTCCTTGGCCTCTGAGGACAGGACAAGAAGCAATGGGCTTAAACTGCAGCAAGGGAGGTTGAGGTTGGACATTAGGGAAAAACTTTCTGCCTGTCCGGGTGGTGAAGCACTGGAATAAGTTGCCCAGGGCGGTTGTGGAATCTCCAACACTGGAAATATTTAAGAGCAGGTTGGACAGACACCTGTCAGGGATGGTCTAGATAGTGCTGGGTCCTGCCGGGAGGGCAGGGGGCTGGACTCGATGACCTCTCGAGGTCCCTTCCAGTTCTAGGGTTCCCTGATTGTATGATTCTAACTGTTCTGATGCGTGAATTACAGGCTGCATTCGCAGGCCTGGCCATTAACGAATTATGCCAATGGGAAGTACCTTTGTGGAGTCAGAGAGAGACCAGAGACCTGGCACGCCTTGATGCCCTTGCTATTCGGTGTAGACGGGCGCTCTCCGTGGGTGGTGTCTTCCACTAGAAAGGGGAGCAGTATACGTCTGGGGATGCTTCAGGGCCGCTTGTTAAAACAGGGCTAATCCGTCTGTCTTGGACAGGGTTTTCCTGTGCACTTTGAAACTCCATGCGCATTGTGCTTTTCCATATTGGCTCATGATTTGGGGGCTTAACTAGAGATCCTCCTCCTCCCCCAGAAAGTATCATGTGTCTCCACTCCTCCAAAAGCAGCACCCTTTGAGGGGTCTTTAGTGGGCAAGCCAGAGTCGCCTTTGAAAATCGAGGCCTACACTTTTGACTCCTGAGCGATGCCATCTTAGTCTATAACTGGGGCGATGGCACTTGTGGGCGCCCTAGGAAGCGTGGCTTAGTTTGTATATGAAATGTTGTTGTTCTGGGCTGTCACGTGGCAACCTGCTTTGCATGGCTGAGGCAAGGTGCTTCCCCAGGACTTTGTGTAGGCGGCAGGGACTTGGAAAAACAAGGGGGCAGTCGTTAGCTGGGGCAGCTTTATCTCCTGGTCCTTCCAAACCAGCCACAACAGCTAGGGACTGTCCACCCCTCAAGCCTTATGATGGAGAGATTCTTGCCTGGCTGGTCTCTGACTCACTTGCTACTCTCTGAGCTCATGTTTCACTTGTTCGAGTGAGACAGGTCACAAGGCAGATCTGAAATAGAATAGCATCTGTATTGACCCCCGGCGTTGTAGGGACTGCAATGGGGAAAAATTGCCTGCTGCCCCTCCACTTACGTCCCTATGTTTTTCTCCCTTTGGTGGCTCTGATGCTAGCACAGCTTGCATAACCAGGTGTGTTGGCTTGCGCGGCTGTAGGTGCGTTAGAGTTAATAACAATTAAAAAAAAAAGAAATAACCTTTGAGTTTTGGCCGCAGGCAAAGTAAGTAAAACGATGTGTTTTGGAGATGAATGTTCCTGCAGGAGGCAAGATGTAGCTTGCAGGAGAACATCTGCAACCAATCCTTTCTGTCTGAGATGGGGCCAAGACTTGTTTGTCTCTTTGTACCTGTTCAAACATGCAGCAGGGCAAAAATGTCTAAACACACTGAAAAGGGTGGGCCAGGAGAGAGAGAGATCAGGATAAAAGTTGACTAAATAGCTGTGATTTTTTTGATAGAACTTTTAGACACGTTGTTAATTCGATTAGCAGCTTTCACGGCATAGTAGGAGAGAGCTGGATGGGTTTTTTTTAAACTGCTCACATTGAGAACAAGAAAATACTTGACTTTGACCAAAATCAACTATAATATCGGTTTAATATTTGTAAAGACCTGTCCCTGAGGACTTGATTAGCCAGACAATCTCTCCAGTGCCTGGATGAAAGGGAATGAGTATCAGGATACTTGGGGTGTTTTGTTACCGATTCTCTCCAGAAGCGCTGAGACCCACCACAGTAGCACGTAACGCCCAAAAGAAGAACGACTCAAAACTGAGGAAGCTAGTTCAGCAGAAATTAAAAGGAACACTCCCCGGAGTGAAATGCCTGCAAGCTGCATGGAAACGTTTTAAAAACGCCATGACAGAAGCTCAAACTTAAAAAAGCCAGAGACAGTTAGCGACAAAAAGACATCCTTTTAAAAACGGGAAGTCACATCCTACTGAGGAAAATAGGAAGGAATTTCAAATCTGGCAAATCAAGTGTAAAATACAGGCAGGCCAAAAAAGAATTTGAAGGGTAGTTAGCAAAAGTCAAAGAAAGTAACATGAAAAATGTTTTTGATGCGCACCAGAAGCGGGAAGCCGTCAATGGGACAACTGAACCTTAAAGGCGCATTCCTGACAGACAAGCCTTTATCAGTCCCTGCAGAGGATATGAGGGAGTTTTCCCACACCCAAGCTATTCTTTTTTTAGCTGATAAATCTGAGGAAGTCTGCCAGATGGAAGTGGTGTTAGAAGAGTGTTTGGAACAAACTGAGAAACTACACAGTGACAGGTCACCAAGACCAGATAATACTCACCCAAGAGCTCTGAAGGCGCTCCAAAATGAAAGAACGGCAGAGCTATTAACAGCGGTATGTTACCTACGGCTTAAATCAGTCTCTGCAGCAGATGACTGGAGGTTAGGTAATGTAATGCCGACTTTTAAATAGAGGTGATCCTGGCAATTGCAGGCTAGTAAACCTAACCTGAGTACCCATCAGCATGGTTGAAACTGGAGGAAAGAACACAAATATTAGCTAGACGAACACCGTATGCTGGGGGGGGGGGGGAGTTAACGGAGCTATTGTAAAGGGAAATCATGCCTCACCAATCTCTTAGAATTCTTTGGGTGCGTCAGCAAGCATTTTGAGAAGAGTGATCTGGTTGTTGCCGTGTACTAGGACTTTGAGAAGGCCTTTGGCCCGGTCCTACACCAAAGGTTTTTAAGGGGATGTCTACGCTGTACAGCTTTTTGCGACAAGGCTGAGTTGATACAGCCCTGTCGCTAAAAGTTGGCGTGTGAAAACAGCAGTGTTGCCAACAAAATAGAAGCAAAAGAATACAGTGCACAGTCAACCTGTGGAACTCACTGCCAGGGGATGTTGTGAAGGTCAAAAGCATAACTGGGTTCACACTAGAATTAGAGAACCATGGAAGGACCGATCCTCCATGAAGTTTTTAATCCGCATGGTTAGGGCTTCAACCCCATATTCTGGGTGTCTCTAGATGTTTAATTGGGTGCCAGGGGACGGGTCGCTCAATAATTGCCGAGTTTTGTTCATGCCCACGGAAGCGTGTGGCACGAGTCACTGTAGAAAGACAGGATATGGGCTCGATGGACCACTGTTCAGTCCTAGTATGGCCATTATTGTGAAATACCTTGGACATGTCTGTGAGGTGGTAGGACTTGGATTCCTAGGGCAGTATACCTTCTCGCACACTGCTGTCCATCATCTTGTGTGGTCATGAAGAACCAAACACAGCGTGACTGCTCAGCAGCTGCGGCTTAAAAGGGTAACGAATCCATCGATAACGTTGTCCTTGAAGCTTTTCATAATGCCTGCGGCAGCCCGTGAAACCTGGAGTTCGCGGAGCCAGTGGCAAGGTTCGTGACCGATTCCTTCACATCTTGTTCAAAATATTGACAGACCAGGCCCAGAGAAAGCAGGGGCCGTGGAACGCCTGACTTGCACCTGTAATTATCATGTAAATCGGGGAATTGTACACGCCATGCGTCGAAATGCCGTTACTTGACTTGAGGTATAATCCTGAACTGAATCCAGAGTTCTGGGGTTTCCTGTCTTGGCCAGGGTGATAACTGAGGGTCTGCGCCCTGTTTAGTCTTAAACAGCGCGCTACCGAGGCAAAGACCGGCGTGTGCTCTACTGGCCTGGCGTTGGGATAGAAGAAAGGACTCCCTCTTCCTCCTCGCCCCCCTTGGGTTGTGGTTGTGTGTAGGGCGCTGAGGGGGATAGATTGAGAGTCGTGTGAATGAGGAGTGGTTGGAAACGGGGCTGCTGAATTGCTAACGCAGGCCCTTGGAGAGGGCGGACCTCTCAAAAGCCAGGCACTGCATCCTGCCCCAGCCAAGGTGTAGGAACAGATCCCAGGCACGACGCCTCTGGCGGCAGAAAGGATCGCCCGTCCCTTCCCTCCCAGCCCTGCCTCGAGTGGGCAGGCGGGAATGGAGCATCTGATCCTCTGCGGTTGGGTTTTCGAGCACAGCTCCTGCAGCTCCTGAAACAAGGTTTGTTCAGCCAGGCCCTGGCGCCCTGCCAAGCCCAGGATGCACAGATGCCGGAAAGGAATGCAGCGTGTGGGACCCTCCCCGCTCTTGCGGCCGCGTGGCCACGGCTAGGCCCTAGTGCATCTGCTGTGCTGGAGTGACGGCATGCCCATGTGCACGCTCACTGACCTATGGGGGGGGACAGAGTGTTGGGCTTGTTTAGCTTAGAAAAGAGAAGGCTGAGAGGGGACACAAGCCGCTTTCAAGTACCTAAAAGGGTGTTGCAAAGAGAAGGAGAAAAATTGTTCTCCTTGGCCTCTGAGGAGAGGACAAGAAGCAATGGGCTGAAGCTGCCGCAAGGGAGGTTTAGGTTGGACGCTGCCTAGCTTTGGAGCCTTCGTTTTCACAAAGGGGCTTCCAAAAGTGTGGGCCTGCCTGTCGGTTTGCTTTTTGGAGCCTCGCTTGCAAAACAGAGCCCAAGGCCGCTTCAGCGTGGACCCCATGCGAGGTCTCTGCCGCTCGCTAAAATGATGGGCGTGGTTCTCCTACCCCCACCCTGCACTCACCCACTGCGCATGCCACAGTCTCGCCTTGTCCCTGAGCTCCAGCCTCTCATTTCTTTCCCAAACATAATCCCCCCTCCAAAAGCAGGCTTGAAAAGGCCCCTTTTCTCTTGCAAGGGGATTCCCTGTAGCGTGACCGGCCGAGCCCCTAGCGGCGCGTGGGCCCCAGTGCTTGCTCTTGGCTTCGTGAGCAGCTCAAGTTGCGCAGTGGCAAACTGAACCTGCCGCCGTGGATGCTCCATGCAGAAAATGAGCTTGCGGAGTCAAGGTGGCATTTTTTTTTGCTAATTAGAGGATTAAACGGGTGGGGGGTTGGAGCCAGCTGTCAGCCTGCCACGGAAGGGAACCTTTGATGGTGGAATCTGACTAGAGATGAAATGCATCGTGTTTTCAATAAAAAAAGATGTGGCAACACTTTGGTTCTAGCTGGGCGCCCAAGAATAATGCCGGCCGTCTAACCCGGTGCAGCTAGTGTGCTGTAGTCCCTAGCTAGACTGAACGTAACCATCTCCTTGTTTCCTTGGGCTTCTCCCATGTGTTGGCACCCACTGGAGGTCTCCAAAGCCCTTCGGATCAGGGACTGTGTGGAGTTTGTGAGGCCGCAAGCCTGTTTTGCTCCACAGCAGAGCTGCACTGATGTGCCTCTGGCTACGGATGTAATACAATAACCGCTTAAACAGTTAACCAATAAGCCTGAGCTTATCGGTTACCCTTAATGGTTATGCACAAGCTCCCGCTCCCAGGGAGCCAGCTGCTACCCTGTGCTGCGGGCCACAGTCAGCTCCCTGGGAGTGGGACTGCAGGCGGGAGCTGGTGTGTGCTGGGACCTGGCTTAAAATCCATTTCCTGGTGCACACCAGCTTCCCAGGAGCAGGGCAGCAGGCAAGAGCTGGCTTAAAAGCCGACTCTCAGTGCACGCTGGCTCCCAGGGAGCCAGCTACCCCCCCTGTGCTGCTACCTCTGAATCAGAGGCAGCCAGCTCTCGGGGAGTGGGGCCAGCGGGTGGGAGCTAGTACATGCCAGGAGCTGGCTTAAGTCAGCTTCTGGCGTGCACCAGCTCCTAGGGAGCTGGCTGCCTCCCCACACAGCAGGCGTTGCAGTATAAAGCTTGTGCTGCAAGCTCTGCAGTTTATAACTACTGAGATTTTCAGCAGTTACATGGCTACCTAAATACCCACTTTTTAACATCCTCCCCTCTGGTTGCACATAGGGTTGGGTACATCTCCTCCTCCTTGGGCCATTTCTGTCAGTCCTTGTGCTTAGCTGTTAAGAGAAACTGAGATCCAGATCCTCCAATCCCATCTGATTCCTTTGTGCCACTCCAGGTGTAAAGTTAGTAGCATTCAAGGGATCGATGGGTTGGTGAAATGCCCTTTAACTGGTCCTCAGTTGCTATATGGACCATTGTGATAGACCTTGACACAGGCTGTCCCACCGATAGTCTCTTGTCTGAATTGTGACCTATTAACTGCTCATCTGCAAGTCATGGAGTCTTCGAGCTGTTGGGTTGGAAGGGACTTCAGGAAGTCACCTAGGTTATTCCCCCTGCTCTCAGGTAAAACCAAGGACACTTAGATCGTGCCTGACCAGTGATAGTCCAGCCAGTTCTTAAAAACCTCCCGTGACGGAGACTCCGAGGCCCAGAGTGTTAAGGCTTGATCCATGTATTGCCATTGAATGAAGTTTTCGGTTTGCAGGGATGGAGGTTTGCACCAGCAACCTGCTTCAGAGAGTTTACCCCTCGTCCAGTGAACATCACTGAACGACGTGTCCGTGATCAGCGTTCCCTCTCATTTTTTCCATCTGCGTGTGGATTTTTTCCATCTGTGTGCAGAATAAAATTGTATGTGCACTGAGGCATGTGCAAATGTGCACCACCACTAGAACCAGAAAGCTTAGCTGTGGGCGCTGTGCTAATCAGCTGGGCAGCATCAGAATGTCTCTGGATGCTCAGGTCTCATGCATTTAGGACAGGAACCGATTGCTTACGGGAACAGGAATCTGCATTGTCGATAATGGTGCACTCTGTGTTTTATGGAGGCGTGGCACCTTGCTCTGAAGCAGCAGGCATGAGCCGTGCAGAAGATAGAATATCGAATGATAGGAACAATTCTTTGGTCTGGTACTGCGACTTCATGTCGGCTTTGTTTATCTGTGTTCAGTTTGGGGCCTCTCTGTGCCAGGAAGATGTCATCAAATTGCTGGGAATACCGAGGAGAGCACAAAATGAAATTAAAATGCTGGAGGGATGCGATAACCATCCACAATTACAGTGCACCTCCCTTAATTGGGATGTGGTTAATTGAGAAATCTGATTCAAAGGGTTCTTAGCAGGGAATTGCTGCCCACTCCCCTTTGTTGTTCGATGGTACGGTTGCTGCTCATTTGGGAAGCTGGTGCTGGTCTAAAGGGGGTGATCCTGCCCAATTATGCACACCCTGGACCAGCGAGAGCTTGCAAAATGCACATGGAGCACTGCAGGGACTCGAGCTGTGCAACAGTTTCCATCATCCCTCTGGTGGCTTTTCTTGGAAAGCAAACTTCAGGTCTGCAGGCATGGAAATTTACACCAGCAACCTGCTTCAGAGAACATAAGAAAGGCCATGCTGGGTCAGACCAAAGGTCCATCCAGCCCAGTGTCCTGTCTGCCCACAGTGGCCAATGCCAGGTGTCCCAGAGGGAGTGAACCGAACAGGTAATGATCAAGCGATCTCTTTCCTGCCATCCATCTCCACCCTCTGACAAACAGAGGCTAGGGACACCATTCCTTACCCATACTGGCGAATAGCCATTAATGGACTTAACCTCCATGAGTTTATCTAGTTGTCTTTTTTTAAACCCTCTTATAGTCCTAGCCTTCACAACCTCCTCAGGCAAGGAGTTCCACAGATTGACTGTGCACTGTGTGAAGAACTTCCTCTTATTTGTTTTAATCCTGCTGCCCATTAGTTTCATTTGGTGGCCCCTAGTTCTTATATTATGGGAACAAGTAAGTAACTTTTCCTTACTCACTTTCTCCACACCACTCATGATTTTATAGACCTCTATCCTATCCCCCTTAGTCTCCTCTTTTCCAAGCTGAGAAGTCCAGTCTCTTTAGCCTCTCCTCATATGGGACCCGTTCCAAACCCCTAATCATTTTAGTTGCCCTTCTCTGAACCTTTTCTAATGCCAGTATATTTTTTTTGAGATGAGGAGACCACATCTGTACTAAGTATTCAAGATGTGTGCGTACCATGGATTTATATAAGGGCAATAAGATATTCTCCGTCTTATTGTCTATACCTTTTTTAATGATTCCTAACATCCTGTTTGCTTTTTTGACTGCCGCTGCACACTGCGTGGATGTCTTCAGAGAACTATCCACGGTGACTCCAAGATCTCTTTCCTGATTAGTTGTAGCTAAATTAGCCCCCATCATATTATATGTATAGTTGGGGTTATTTTTCCCGATGTGCATTACTTTACATTTATCCACATTGAATTTCATTTGCCATTTTGTTGCCCAATCACTTAGTTTGGTGAGATCTTTTTGAAGTTCTTCACAGTCTGCTTTGGTCTTAACTACCTTAAGCAGTTTAGTATCGTCTGCAAACTTTACCACCTCACTGTTTACCCCTTTCTCCAGATCATTTATGAATAAGTTGAAAGGATTGGTCCTAGGACAGACCCTTAGGGAACACCATTAGTTATCCCTCTCCATTCTGAAAATTTACCATTTATTCCTACCCTTTGTTTCCTGTCTTTTAACCAGTTCTCAGAACATGAAAGGATCTTCCCGCTTATCCCATGACAACTTAATTTACGTAAGAGCCTTTGATGAGGGACCTTGTCAAAGGCTTTCTGAAAATATAAGTATACTATATCTACTGGATCCCCCTTGTCCGCATGTTTGTTAACCCCTTCAAAGAACTCTAATAGATTAGTAAGACAGGATTTCCCTTTACAGAAACCATGTCGACTTTTGCCCAACAAATTATGTTCTTCTATGTGTCTGATCATTTTATTCTTTGCTATTGTTTCAACTAATTTGCCCAGTACTGACATTAGACTTACCAGTCTGTAATTGCCGGGATCGCCTCTAGAGCCCTCTTTAAATATTGGTGTTACGTTCGCTATCTTCCAGTCATTGGGTACAGAAGCTGATTTAAAGGATAGGTTACAAACCACAGTTCATAGTTCAAGAGAGTTTAACCCTCGTCCAGTGAGGGTAACTGAAAGACACCCTGTGATCAGTGTTCTCTCTTTTTTTCTCCCCCCCCATCCATGTGTGGAATAATTGTGTGTCCCGAGGCATGTGTGAATGTGCACCACTCATCGAAACACAAACCTAGCTGTGGGCGCTCTGCTCGTCAGCTGGGTGGCATCACGGTTTCTCCGGAGTGAATGATTTCAAGTGGTGAACAAATTTGGGGCTCTCCCTCTGTCAGTGCTTGGCAAAGGCACTGGCTGAATTGAGACGTGTGCCCAATTTCCCTGCAAACAACCCTTTCGGACGTGTGAAGCAACTGTGGAGAGCCCAAGGGCCAGGGATGGGGTAGGCGTCATGCGTTGTCTCAGGGAGATGAGGAGATGGAGAACGTGCCGTGGCCTAGGTAAAGCACGTTGGCTTTGAAGGAGTGACTTGGTGGCTGGCCCACCAGCTGGAGGGCTAGGGCAGGTGGAGGGAAGGTTACTAGCTGTGGGACGTGCTTCTTGTTAGACGTGTTCTCCACAGTGCCCTGAGAGCTGAGGCCCTGGTGCAGGAGGGAACTCAAATGAGTGTGCAACTGGAAGCATGTGCACAGATTCCCCCTCAAGTGCGCAAGGCTGCTCCCACGCTTGGAGCGCTGCGGTTGCTTGCGTCCCTGGCTGAATCAGATCTTGGCTGAGAGCGCCACTTCCAGAGAAACCACATCAGTGGACGCGAACGCTGGGGCTGGCCTGGGCCAGGTTCCTGTGATGATGGGGAGGGGAGTCTTTGGTAAAATATGGTGGACACGGTTACTCTCCACATCCTAGTCCTGCTCTCTCTCCACGTGTCCCCAGAGTTCTAGTGTGTCGATAATACTCCCGAGCGTTTAGCTTGGTCTCCTTCCAGGGGAATCTCAATTAGAATGACAGCTGCATCATGGACGTAATTTGCCTCTAAATCAATTATTGCTTTCCTCAAATGCTGGGAGCTCTGGATGGCTCCCAGATAGATTTCCCCCTCTAACTTCTTACCCGCTATTGGTCAGGTTAACGAGCCCAGGAAAGGTTGGTGTCCTGGCAGAAAGGGGGAGATCCAGTTTTAATGCCGTGAGCATATATCCAATTGGGCCTCCTCCCTTCCTGATGAGTCTAATTCTTGCTCCATTAGAACGATTGCCTTCCATAGCGGATCCTTTCCAGGGCTCTCAAAGCAGGTTAGGAGCATTAGGCCTCACAAACCCCCGTGTGAGGGGAGTGGTGGACAGAAAAGGAAACTGAGGCATGAATTATGTGCTCAGCTGAGTTGCACATTTGAATCTGTGGGTGAAACCTGGGCTAGCACCCAAGAGAAGAGGAGGCTTCTGCTCCTCTTCCTCTCCAGATCAGGTTGTTCCTAGCCAGGATCGCAGCGTTGGTTCTTCCACTGACGTGGCTGATGAAACACTCTGTAAGTAGCAGGGAGAGGAGAGAATTTGCATAGGCATAACCCTGGGAATCATGCATAATGTATCAGGAAATGGGACCTTCCCTGGCTGTTCTTAAGGAGAAAACTTGTTGCTACCTGTGCGGGGTTGAAAATGGAACTGAGTCCAACTCGGAAAACGCGGTGAAAACCCAGCGTCCCTCTGGCCGCAGAGTCGCGCGTCTCTGCTGTCAGGAGCGAATGAAAGGCCCATAAATCTGTGCTGAAATACGACCCCAGTGGAATGCGTCAGATTTACGGGGAGGAAGTCACCGCGCTCCAAGCAGGTGGGCGCGCTCGCCCGGGGCTGGCTGTTTCTGAAGTCAGAGTGAAGGACCAAGGTGCTCGTGTGTGTGTGTGTGTGTGTGTGTGTGTGTGTGTGTGTGTGTGTGTGTGCGTGCTGCCCACGAAATAGACCGGGGGAGACGTGATGCTACTTGTCAGGTATGCACCAGACAAGACTAGAGGCGCCGTGCTGTTTCAGGACTAGCGGGAGCTGAGTTGGGACTTGCCTCTGCTCCGTGGCCTGCAGCGTTTATGGAGAAATTGGGGACGCTGTTACTTGTGCCAAAGCTTTGCCTGATGGGAACGGCCCTCGTCTTCGTTTTTTGGAGGCGGGGGGGAGCGTTTGAAGTGAACAGGAAAAATGACTCACTTTAATTATGCCTTTTCCTGGCCCTGCCACTGCCTGGAGAGGCTGGCAGATTTAATTTTTCTTTTCTGTGAGATTAATTCTCTGGCTTATTAGAGCACAGAACTGGAGAGGAGTTTGCACATTGCCCCGCGGGGGATAAATGGAACAAGAGTAAATGGAGCAGGGAGGGAGGGGCTGGGGATCATAGAACCTTACCTGCTGGGACGTTGATCCTTTGGCACTAGCGAAACGTGAAATGGATTCGTTGGCTAGCACGAGATCGGCGTTGGACGTAACCACCCATCAGCGAGGGCTGCCCCCGGCCCAGCACAGGTCCTGCTAGTGAGTGAAAGCAGTAACTCTTTTAGTGAGGGGTGGGAGTAGTAGGCTGTAATCCTGTAGTGGACCAGCCACTAGAGGGCAGTAATGAAACTCCTCCTCGGCATGTAACGTTGATTTACGGGTGCAGTGATGCCTGGTGCTTAACCCTATCCTCGCTTAGGGTTGCCACCTTGCCAATGGCGCACAGTTGAGGGCCCTGCCCCTTTTCCAAGGCTCCGCCCTCTGCTTGCACCTTCCCCCCACCCTCTGTCGCTCATTAGTCTCCACTCTCACTTGCCTTCACCAGTCCGGGGCAGAGGGCTGAAGGGGGTGGGGGTCCGGTTGAGGCTATGAGCTCTGGAGTGGGGCCAGGGATGAGGTGTTTGGGGGGGCAGGAGGAGGCTCTGGGCTGGGACTGAGGCATTTGGAGTGGGGGGGGGAGGTGCAGGCTCATGGGTGGGGCTGGGGATGAGGGACTTGAGGTGCAAGAGGGGAGGCCAGGCCATGCCAGGGCATGGGGTTGAGATGTAGGGGAGGGGAGAGGGCTCTGGGTGTGCAGGTTCTGGGGTGCAGCTGGGGCTGAGGGATTTAGGGTGCAAGAGAGGGCTCTGGGGTAGAGGGTTGGGGTACAGGATCCCGGCAGCACTTACCATGGCTCCTAGGAAACAGCTGCCAGATCCCTGTGGCCCCTAGGCACAGGCCCCGCCCACCACAGCACCCATTGGTCATGGTTCCTGGCCAATGGGAGCTGCAGAGCCAGCTATCGGGGTGGGAGCAACAGTACTGCCCAGTCCCTGCCCGCCCCACAGCCGGGGGCCACCAGGACCTGGCAACTGCTTCCTGGAGAGCCTGGAGCCAGGGCAGGTAGGCCCTGCCTCGGCCTCAGGCCCCCGCTGTGCCACTGACTGGACTTTTAATGGCCTCGCGCTTACCATGCAGCAGCTCCCAGGCCCGGCCCCCCGCTCCGGCCGTTACGACCAGGTGCATGGGGCCACAGCATGGCGCGGGTTAGGCCCCATGCGGTTGGGTGCACAAAGCTGCCCACTCAAATTGCATTGCTCTGCCCCCGTTGGGGGCTGTACCCTGGCTTAGCCGTGAGCTGTTCTCAACCGTGGACAGCCCGGAGGTAGGACCGCCGCCGACCAGCCGTGCTAGGTGCTGTAGCACGTGGGAGCTTGGCTGTAACAGTCAACCCTTCCGAATGCCCTGCCTTGCGGCGTACGGGTGTGACGGCGGTGAGACATCTCTGCAGGACTGGCCTTGCCTTTAGGAGTCTTGTCAAAGCAAGATGGCATCTCATGACCACTGGGACAACCTTGGTTTTTAGTCACCCGGTCTCTCTCCCTCGCCGTGGTAATAGAAAGCACATTAGTGATCTTTTACGAACACTAACCCTCACTGCTCTCTGGGAGGTAGGTGAACACAGTCCATAGACGGGGCAACTGCAATGACTGTCCAAGGCAGGCTTAGAGTGAGTGGCTTTTCGGGGGAGATGGAAGGAGAAAGGAGGGAAGAATAAAATGAAATTTTGAAGAAACGTCTCCCATCGCACTCCTGGTTCATTGTGTTCTGCTCAGACCACTGGATCGGGGGCTTTGTGCCAAGACGTCAGTGAGACCTTGTGGTTCAGCTCCTGCCACTAACCCAGAGCTCACGCCCGCGTGGCAGGGGTCTGCCAGGCTCGGTCTGTACCTCTGTCTTCTCTGCAGGGGGTTTCAAATAAGCATGTGGATTGACATGGTCCTGTAACACCTAGCATGAAGAAGTGGTGCCCCAGGATCGGAGGTGCTACAGCAGTGCCGATAAATGACAGCTCGTCTCTCTGTTGCACGCGTGTACTGTACTGGGCTCAGCGTGGCAGAGTTGGGTTTGAGCCCACGTTCAGTTCAGAGGTCAAAACTCAGATGAACGCTAGAACAGCATGAACAAAACCCATGAGCCTTGCACTGCTCCGTCCGTGCCCTCAACACGGCCAAGAGCACCACCAAACTTTCCCTTGACTTGGCTCCTCTGAGCTTTTCCCCCGAGTAAGTGTGCAAAGAACATCAGAACGACCACACTGGGTCAGACCAAAGGTCCATCTAGCCCAGTCCAACCATGGCCTAGGGCAGGTGCCCCAGAGGGAGCGAACAGAACAGAGATTCATCAAGTGATCCCTCCCTTGTCACCCACAACAAACAGAGGCCAGGGGCACCATTCCCACCCACCCTGGCTAATGGCCATTGATGGACCTAACCTCCATGAATGTATCTAGCTCTTTTCTGAACCCTGTTAAAGCCCTGGTCTTCACCACATCCTCTGGCAAGGAGTTCCACAGGTTGAAATTGTGCTGCATGAAGAAAAACTTCCTTTTGTTTTAAACATGCTACCAATTAATTTAATTTGGTGACCCCCTAGTTCTTATGTTATGGGAACAAGTCAATAACTTTTCCTTATTCACTTTTTCCACACCAATCGTGATTTCATAGACCTCTATCATATCCCCCCTTCGTCTCCTCTTTTCTAAGCTGAAAAGTCCCAGTCTTTTTTCATAATGGACCCCTTCCAAACCCTTCGTCATTTTTGTTGCCCTTTTCTGAACCTTTCCCAATGCCAGTAGATCTTTTTTGAGATGAGGCGAGCACATCTGCACGCAGTATTCAAGATGTGGGTGTACCATGGTTTTACAGAGAGGTAATAAGAGATTCTCTGTTTTATCCTCTATCCCTTTTTTAATGATTCCTAACATTGTTTGCTTTTTTGACTGCTGCTGCACACTGAGTGGCTGTGTTCAGAGAACTATCCACAATGACTCCAAGATCTCTCTTGAATAATTGTAGTTAAATTAGTCCCTATCATATTGTATGTATAGTTGGGATTATGTTTTCCAAAGTGCATTACTTTACATTTATCAACGTTAAATTTCATTTGCCATTTTGTTGCCCAATCACTTAGTTTGGTGAGATTTTTTTGATGCTCTTCAGTCTGCTTTGGTCTTAACTATTTTGAGCAGTTTGCTATCCTTTGCAAATTTTGCCACCTCACCATTTGCCCCTTTCTTCAGAATATTTATAAATTAGTTTAATAGGATTGGTCCCAGTATGGACCCTTGGGGAACCCCACTAGTTACCTCTCTCGGTTCTGAAAACTGACCATTTATGCCTACCCTTTTTTCCCTGTCTTTTAACCAGTTATCAATCGGTGAAAGGATCTTCCCTCTTATCTCATGGCAACTTACTTTACTTAAGAGCCTTTGGTGAAGGATCTTGCCAAAGGCTTTCTGGAAGTCTAAGTACACTATATCTACTGGATCCCCCTTGTCCACATGTTTGTTGATCCCCTCAAAGAACTGGAGTAGATTAGTAAGTCATGATGTCCCTTTACAGAAATTATGTTGACTTTTCCCCCAACAAATTATGTTCATCCATGTGTCTGACAATTGTATTGTTTACTATAGTTTTGAACTAATTTGCCTGGTACTTACGTTAGACTTACCAGTCTGTAATTGCCAGGATCACCTCTAGAGTTCTTTTAAAATATTGGCGTCACATTAGTTGTTTTCCAGTCATTAGGTACAGAAGCTGATTTAAGAGTTAGGTTACAAACACAGTTAATAGTTCCGCAATTTCACATTTGAGTTCTTTTAGAACTCTTGGGTGAATGCCACCTGGTCCCGGTGACTTGTTACTGTTGAGTTTACCCATTTGTTCCAAAACCTCCTCTAATGACACCTCAATTTGGGACAATTCCTCAGATTTGTCACCTAAAAAGAATGGCTCAAGTTTGGGAATCTCCCCAGTATCCTCAGCCATGCAGACTGAAGCAAAGAATTCATTTAGCTTCTCCTCTATGACTTTATCATCTTTGAGTGCTCCTTTAGCATCTTGTTTGTCCAGAGGCCCCACTGATTGTTTGGCAGGCTTCCTGCTTCTGATGTACTTAAAAAAAACATTTTGCTATTACTTTTCGAGTTTTTGACTAGATGTTCTTTAAACTCCTTTTTGGCTTTTCTTATTATAGTTTTATGCTTAATTTGACAGAGTTTATGCTCCTTTCTGTTTTTCTCACTAGGATTTAAACGATGCCTTTTTATCTCTCACTGCTTCTTTTACTTGGTTGTTAAGCCACGGTGGCATTTTTGGTTCTCTTACTGTGTTTTTTAATTTGGGGTAGACATTTAAGTTGGGCCTCTATTATGGTGTCTTTAAAAAGTTTCCATGCAGTTTGCAGGAATTTTACTTTTGTCACTGTACCTTTTAATTTCTGTTAACTAACCACCTCATTTTTGTGTGGTTCCCCTTTCTGAAATTAAATGCCGCAGTGTTGGGCTGCTGAGGAGTTTTTCCCACCACGGGGATGTTAAATTTTATTACATTATGGTCACTATTTCCAAGCAGTCCAGTTGTATTTACCTCTTGGACCATATCCTGCGTTCCAGTTAGGACTAAATCAAGAATAGCCTCTCCCCTTGTGGGTTCCAGAACCAGCTGCTCCAAAAAGCAGACATTTAAGGTATCAAGAAATTTCATCTCTGCATCCTGTACTTAGGTGACCTGTACTCATTCAATATGGGGATAGTTGAAATCCCCCACTATTACTGAGTTTTTTCTTTTGATAGCCTCTCTGATCTCCCTTAGCATTTCATAATCACTATCACTGTCCTGATCAGGTGGTCGATAATATATCCTTACGGCTATATTCTTATTATGTGAGATGGAATTACTATCCATAGAGATTCTTTGGAACATTTGGGTTCATTTAAGATTTTTACTTCATTTGATTCTACATTTCCTTTCATGTATAGTGCTACTCCCCTACCAGCGCGACCTGTTCTGTCCTTCCGATAGATTTTGTACCCTGGTATGACTGTGTCCCATTGATTATCCTCATTCCACTATGTTTCTGTGATGCCTCTTATATCGATAGCCTCCATTAATACGAGGCACTCTAGTTCACCCCTCTTATTATTTAGACTTCTGGCGTTTGTGTATAAGCAATTTAAAAATGTGTCACTATTTATCTGTCTGCCATTTCCCGAAGTTATGCTTTTTCATTTGTTTCTCATCTCATCTGACCCATACTTTATCATCTTCCATCCTCTCTTCCTGCCTAGATCATAGAGAATCCTTATTAATAGACCCTCCCGTAAGAAATGTCTCTGTCTGATCCATGTATTCCTCCGCACCCGTTGGCTTTCCACCAGCCCATAGTTTAAAAACAGCTCTACGACCATTTTAATGTTAAGTGCCAGCAGTCTGGTTCCATTTTGGTTCAGGTGGAGCCCATCCTTCCTGTCTAGGCTCCCTCTTTCCCAAAAGTTTCCCCAGTTCCTAATAAATCTAAACCCCTCCTCTCTGCACCATCATCTCATCCGTGCATAGTGGATGTGAAATAGTGTGTGGAAAGACTGTGTGCGCTGCGGGTTTCCTTCCAGCTATTTCTGGCGGCCGCTCGTGCTCAGCGATTGAGCATGGCTTTGCGTTTCACTTTCTCAATTTGTCAGCCTAATGGAAAAACCACTTGTGTACCTTTTTTTTTTTTTGGGGGGGGGGCAGGAAACAGTCACCCAGAAGTGTGGTGTCAGGTCACTCAGACAGCATTCCCCGAGGCTGGATGGATGGTGGAGCTGAACTGGCACGCTGCAGCCTGCCCAGACAACTCCACCCGGAGCGATCGAGATCAGGGGGGAAAATAGGAAGCAAACTCCGTCGTCTTCAGCTGTATTTTAGAGGATCATGGAACGTCTCTTCTCTCTCACCTGGACTTGGCGCTGATGGGGAGAGAATGTGAGGTAGCATCTTGTGCCCAGCTTACAGCAGAGCTGGAACAAAACCATTTTGGAGTGCAGGATTTTGAGAAGCTGGCATTCTGCGCTGCTTCTCTGCCACGCAACTGGGAAAGCAAGGTCGCGCCTGCATGCGTGTGCCGGGGAGCAGGGCAGCACTTTCCTGCACCTCTTGGCTAGCTTTGACCCCCAATTCCACTTTCTCTGAAGTCCAGCCTCTTACCTAGCTTTCAGTCATGCCGAGGGGCCGCTGCCTGCCGAATGCAGTGGTCCTCACTCTGGCCGTTTAGGAGGAGCAACCAGACAACCGGCTGGACAGATTGTCTCAATTATCTAGTAGATTGGAGAGACAGTCTAGCAGCAAAAAGGTCTAATGTGATCCAGTGGCCAGAAGTGGAAGCTTGACCAATTCAGACAGGAAATAAGGGCTCCCCTTGTAATCATCAGAGTGACTTAGCCGCTGGACTAGTTACCAAGGATTGTGGTGGATTCTCTATCCTTGGCAATGTTTTATGTCCAGATTGGATCGGATTTTGATCTTAAACGTGGGTCTAGAAACTCCTTGGGGCGAGTTTTCTGGCTGGTGCTATCCAGGAGCTCAGCCCAGATGTGCACCATCGCCCCTGCTGGCCTGGGAATCAAAGAGTATGTGAAAGAACGAGCCTCCCCTGTGCTAGGCCATGCCTAGCTGAGAGGTGCGGCTCTGATACAGAGCTGGCCACCGTGTCAGAACCCAGAGCAGCATTCTGTTAAGGCACTGGTGCCCCGCATGCTTCGCCTGCCCTGTAGGCTGGGTCACGCTCAGGGACGTCCTTAGGATTTCATAGCACCCTAGGGCGGGAAGAGACCTCAGGAGTCACCGAGACCAGCCCCCTGCCCAAAGCAGGACCAACCCCCACTCAGTCATCCCAGCCAGGGTTTGGTCAAGCCAGGACTTCAAAACCTCTAGGGATGGAGATTCCACCCCCTCCCTAGGGAACCCATCCCAGTGCTTCCCCACCCTCCTAGGGAAATTAGTTTTTCTGACTATCCCACCCATTTATGAGGCCCTATGCCCAATAGTGGCTGGGGATGATGGGGGGAGATGATTTTTACAGGTGTGATTTTATAATCTTCGGCAACACATAAGTGAGATATTTTAAAAGCAAATTATAAACTAAGCTCCTGTATGTAGACGAACACAGTAAATTTCGAAACTGACAGTATATATGTGGGGTCGGCAGATGCCCAGTAAATGGGTTCAATACCGCTTGAATGGCCCTTTCACGGGGTCGGTGCTCTGCTCATAGCTCTGACAGGCTCTTTCACTTTTAAGTTAGCTAGATCCTCTCTCTGGAGGAAGTAGAGCCACAGAACAGGTATAGGAAGATGTGGGTGGGTGGACATTAAGACCCAGTGATGCCCCAAATTTGCACGCAGCACATAGTTAACCTGTGGAACTCCTTGCTAGAGGATGTTGTAAAAGCCAGGACTTTAATGGGGCTCAAAAAAGAGCTAGATAAATTCATGGAGGTTAGGTCCATCAATGGCTATTAGCCTGGATGGGTAGGAATGGTGTCCCTCACCTCTTTTGTCAGAGGCTGGCAATAGGTGACGGGGGATGTTTCACTTGATGATTCCTTGTTCTGGGGCACCTGGTGTTGGCCACTGTCAGAAGACAAGATATTGGGCTAGATGGATCTTTGCTGTGACCCAGTGTGACCGTTCTTATGTAGTTGCCCTATGCAACTGCATATTTTGTATAAGGGTAAGGATGGCCCTGGTTACGCTGGTACGTGTGGCAGCCAAACGGGAACTCAAAAGGCAGTTGGTATGTTGTGATCCAGGGGTGCTCATTGCACATGACAGGAGGAATTTACAAAATCACGGCTGCCTGGAACGTAGAACGTATCCGCTGCTCTACCTTCCAGTTGCACCCTAACGTTGAGTGTTGCACGGGCACTCTTGGTAAGGTTGCTAGTTCCTATTTCAATAGGAGTTGGGGCCCAACTCCCACGGGCTCCTGGGCGAATGATCGGCTCAGTATGCCGGTGTGAATAGATTGTCCTGGCTTTTGATCCTGCGGGATTAGGAACAATGAATGAAGCATCGTGCCATGCTCAGTATTAATTTCACTTTCCCGGTTATGCAGAAGTGGGCCTGAAATGAACAGGAAGCTCACGAGCGCTAATGGGGAGCGGCTGATGTGTGCCAAACACGTTCCTAAATCAGGGAGGTGGGAGGGAACTGGTCATTCGGATTGGCTGCAGGCGGCTCCGAGCAGTTGAACCGCAAATTGGGTTTTACTTTTCACTGTCTGCGTGCTGTGCACCTTGCTTGGCTGCAGCCAGCTGAGAGGATGGCAGGTTCCCTTGGGTCTGCAGTCTCTTTCCCTTCCAGCGTTACATTAGCACATGGAGATTCCTGGGCACTTGGAAAGTCGCCTCCAGCTATGTGGAGACTTGTTCTGACAGCCCCTGACTCGTGGCTCCCTGTTGACCTGACCTTGTCTGTAAGGTAACAGGAGAAATCTGCATAGGGCTTAGGGAGGTGACTGGTTAACTGGTAAACCTCACCCTTAATGGGTAGGCTTACTTGTTCTGGTTAACCAGTGAGGCACCTCCAGCCCTGCAGAGAGCACTCCAGCACAGCTGGAGAAGCCCGTTCCTGCCCCCCATTAAACGGAATGTTAACCGGTTAACGGAATCGGTTACCCAATTAAATGGGTTTTTACATCCATACCCTGCATTCAGATCCATGCAGGCTGACCCTTGTACCAGTGCAAAGCTACACTGATGTCTGTGGGATTTGACACTGTCCAAGATGAGTTGACCCTTGTTCGGATTCAAGGACTTAAGATGTTTTCAGTTGGGAGGTAGAGGCTCTAATATAAACCCTGTTTATTTAAAAAAAAAAAAAATTTCAGAAAAAATCCTGGATAGCCATTGTTTAAGGATGATTTAGTCAGACATCCTGTCTAATACTGGCCAGAGAATTTCACCCTGTGATGCCTGCATCCCACCCATACCTTGTGATTGAGCTAGAGAGTAATTTTCAGAAAGCTTTGTACGTTGGAGGTCAGTCTAGTGCCTGAGTCCTCTTCACACCACTGTGGGCCAGCAGTTAGTTAATGCAGTGTTTTAGTTAGTACAGTGTGTGCAGTTATGCACGCAAGAGTGTGTTCAAGTATTGTTTTTAGTAACCTCGGATCGGATGCTGCCGTCAATGGGCATCTTGTCATCTTAGGCAGGATTGGTCCGTTGTATTCAGCCTCAGTTCCTGGAGGATCCTTTCTTCTGCATGCATTTTCCCATACATCATTCTTTAGACACTGGTCATGCACAAAATGCATGAAATCCAGCCTCAAAAGAGAATGTGATATTTACTCCAAAGAGCCTGCAATTAAAAATACAGAGCAAGACAACATAGGGAAAATGGCTCCAACGTACAAGCAGAATCATCAGAATGAGGGTAGATTAAGGGTTTATGATAAGTTGAGCGGTTGCATGAAATTTTTTGTTTGTTTTAAAAGTTTATAAAATAATTCCACACAGGAGATAGAAATGCATTCATGAATAGGTAAAGAATTTAAACAAAACCCCCCCAAAAGTTATGGTTTTCCCCAGCAATCGTAACTTTGCATTATTATGTTTGGGCAGTGAGACCTTTACTGAATGCTGTTGTGAAAATGTTTACACAATTATGCTTAGTGTATGTTTCAGGATTTCTGCCCTGAAGTTTGTGAAGTCACATGCTTCCACATTTCCATGTGGCAGCAGATCTTTACCAAAATGAAATTTTGCAATAAAAATGTTCAAAAGTGGGCTTTTTTTTTTTTTTTTGCTTGAAAATAGAACCCTTTGATATAAATCCATGGTGCACCCACATCTTGAATACTGTGTGCAGATGTGGTCACCTCATCTCAAGAGAGAGATTGGTATTAGCAAAGGTTCAGAAAAGGGCAACAAAAATGATGAGGGAGTTGGAACGGGTTCCACATGGGGAGATTAAAAAGACTTGGACTTCTCTTAGAAAAGAGGAGACTAAGGGGGGATATGATAGAGGTCTACACAATCATAACTGGCATGGAAAAAGTGAATAAGGAGAAGTTATTTACTTATTCTCACAATATAAGAAGTAGGGGTCACCAAATGAAATGAATAGGTAGCAGGTTTAAAACAAACAAAAGGAAGTTTTTCTTCATGCAGCACACAGTCAACCTGTGGAACTCCCTGCCAGAGGATATTGTGAAGACAAGGACTTTATCAGGGTTCAAAAAAGAGCTAGATAGATTCATGGAGGGTAGGTCCATCAATGGCTATTAGCCAGGATGGGTAGGAATGGTATCCCTTGCCTCTGTTTGTCTGGAAATGGATGACAGGAGAGAGAGCACATAATGAATCCCTGTTGTGTTCCCTCCCTCTGGGGCTCCTGGCATTGGCCAGTGTCGGCAGACAGCACACTGGGCTAGATGGACCTTTGGGCTGACCCAGTCTGGCTGTTCTTACGTTCTTGTGTCTTCCTTTAATTAAAAACAAAGCCCGTTCTCAAGCCAACTTGGTAGAAATTTCTCAGGCTTTTGATGAGATCTGACCTTGTTCATTAAGTTGACAGGAAATGTCAAAATCTCCAATGTTAGATTTTTGAATTTGATTGCAAATATTTATTAAACTCTTAAAATGGCAGAATTCAGTTCCTCTCATCCCTCTCTTTGACACAACCAAGCATGTGAGTATGGCTGCAGCCGATCTATTGTGTCCCGATTTTCAAAAACTTTAAAGAGCTTAAAGTTAGGATTCTAAAACTGTGTGTAGACACCTAAAGAAGTGACCCGATCTTTTTGCCAAAATCAGGAGCACCTGGCAGCTCCCATCAGCTTCAGTTTTGCTTGGAAACGTTTCTGCTCTTCAGGTGTCTGTGTCCCCCTAGACAGTCCTGATGTTTTCTCTGCTTCCTGCACCAGCCCGTGTTGGTTTAGGATGAGTGTGTTGGGGAAGGGGGGCAGAGAGCAGGTACTGCGTAAGTGGGAAGACTAAGGGGATGGAATTGTATTTAGTGCTGGGAGGAATAGCAGCTAAACATATACGATGGGGTCCGGTCTCTGTGCCGAGGATGCTGTGCTTTCCACAGGACTAGAGGTTAATCTCTTTGCCTTTCCCTCTCTCCTGGCTTCCATATTCCATCGCTGCTGGTTCCAAGCCCTGGTCCTATGGGAATGAATGTGTAGAGTCAAGGACAGTAGCACGTGGCTTGGGGGGAGGGGGTTGAGTGTTGCCAAGTCTTGACCTGTGGCGGCAGGGACTATATTAAATGTCCAATGTTTTTCACTCATGGCGTTGAGGAAAGCAGAGTGCCCTGCTGAGAGTATTGGGTAATCATTCACTTGTGTCGATTCAGCACTGTCGCGGAGACAGAATGTTTCAGTGGGCTGGGAACATGCATAACTAGGGGAGTGATCAGAGTGCCCCCCTCGTGGCAGCTGGCTCGCCGGTAGCTTTTCCCACCACCCTGGGTATCACTCAGACCTTCAGTCTTTCAGAATGGGGAGCCTGGCCCCTTTGAAGGACTCGGGCCCCATTGTTCTGGAGATGCCCTGCTGGTTTTTCATTTTTTGGGTTGCCTCCTGTGAAGGATCTGGGAGGTGAAATAGTAAGAAACCCCAGCAGCTCCAAAGCGTCAGGGGAGTGGAGAAAGGGTTAGGTGATCCCGCAGAGGGGGTGGAGGGAACCCAACACACCCATCTCCCTTGTGAATTCGTGCCTAGAGGCTACATTTCTCCATTCTCCTCCACCTCCTCCCCGCCACCCCTCCCCAGCCCGTTTACCTAAGCAGGCCGGCTTGTGTGTGTGTGTGTGTGTGTGTGTGGTGGTAAAGCTTCTAAGGTGGAGCAGCTGCCATTGGAGTCCAGTCCAGCATTAAGAGCATTTCGTGCTGTCGTGCCCCGAGGGAACAAAGAATTACTGTGACACATTCCTCCATTCTTCTCCCTGTGGTTTGCAGTGTAAACGCTCCCCATCTCTCTCCGGCGGCTGCCTTCTCCCCCCCGCACCAACCCCCCCTTCCTGGTTGTAGGCAGTGCAGCTCGGAGGCCCACCTGCCTGATGTCAACATCTCACTGGGCGCGGCCGGGCGAGGAATGCGCCGCTCCCAGCCTGGTTCAGGTAATTAATCCCCGCAACTGACAGGTGGCAACAGGCGGCCTTTGGCTGCGGCTCTTAGGGAAAAGCGCTCGGAGGAAGGATTTTAACAGCACGTCAGCGTAATTCGTATGTGTCTGGCAACCAGCAGTCTGCATGGGGGGCGGGGGACCCTCCATCCTGGGCGTCACAGTGTAGCTGAACTGCAGAGTTCAGAGACCTCCTACCTCACCCAGTGTGTAAAAGCCAGGAGTGGGCGGGGGGGTTCGCTATGTTCACGTAGACTCTGCAGCTGCCTGTGCAGGGAATACAGCTGTGTATAGGCACTGCTCAGTGTCTTATGGCTGCACACGTTGAGGGGCAAAGGAGGATCATGTGGTGGTGGTGGGAATCTTGTGCCTCAGTTTCCCCATAGGGAAATGAGGGTGATGTGTACCTCCTTTGCAAGTACAGGTTGAACCTCTCTGGTTTGGCAACATCCCCCGAGAGCCCTGGCTTGAGGCAGTGGAGTCCCGGTGGCCCGGAGCAGCCCCAGCTCTGTGGAGTCCCGGCAGCTCTTGCCCTGGGGCAGGCCACGGAGCCTGGCGATCTGCTGACAGACCTCAGGAGAGCCCGGAGTCTGTCAAGGGGGCTGACCTCTCCTGGTCCAGCAAACTCCCTCCTCCTGCACCGGTCAGGTCCCGAGGGTGTGGGGCCAGGGAGGTCCAATCTGTATGTTGTCAAGTTTAATTCAGCGAGGTCCGCAAAACATGCGGCTTGCCAGGGGCGTGCCGGCTCTACTGTCCAGTGAGGAGCCGCACCTCCAAAAGTGCCATATTGTTGCTTTCCTGGTTTGCGTGTCCCCTCGTCCCTCAGTGGGATGTTCTCGGGTGTGCTGTGTGCAGGACAGATGGCCATTACCGGTTGCTTTTGGCTTCAGCGTTTTGAGTGCAGCCAGCGTGTCCATGAGCAGGAAGGGCAGGTTTAGTAGAAGACTCGGCTTGGAGAACCGACCTGGCTTTCTGCAGCCCTTTCCATACCCAAAGCATCAACAACATTGGCAGCGGAGTCAAGGATCTCTTGGAGTTTATTGGACTGATTTTGCAGCAATACCGAGTGGGAGTTCTTACGGGAAACCCACTGTGACTTGGTACTGCATACTCTTTCTTTGATTAAAAATCTAGGACAGTATGAAATTAACCTGGCAGGCACTCATTAACTGGCTGAGAAGTCTTCAGCATGTAAACATAAACAGGGAACTCTCACTGCCGGGAAGTGTTTCTAATGGGGGACTGCAGGGATGGGCTCTTGCCCCAAGTTGTTTAGCCATCACCTGGCAGAAAACATAAAATCATCACTGATAAAGTTTGTAGCTGACTGGAAAAATTGTGGGAAAGGTAAATAATGAAGAGGGCAGGTCAGCAATATGGGAGGAGGCGGATCACTCAGTAAGCGGGCCCAAGCAAGCCATATGTTTTAATACAGCCACATGTAAATATGCACATGGAGGAGCCAAGACTGCTGGCTATAGTTAAAGGATGGGGGGGACTCTCTCTAGGGCAGCAGTCACTGAAAGGATCGGGGGGGTTGGATAATCAATGGAACATGAGCTTCAGAGGGCTAGGCAAGTTAGTCTGTAACTGGAAAAACTTAAACCACAAATAGTCCTGCAGCCCTTAGAGACTAACAAAACATGTCGCTGGGATCATGAGCGTTTGTGAGCACAGCCCCCCTTCGAATTCCTGGTGTGTCACTCGTGGAAGGAGCAGATGGGATCCCTGGATGCGTGAATGAACTCAGGAGTAGAGATGTAACTTGACCTACGGGTTTGGCGCTGGGGTGATACCTGCTTGAAGGTGGTGTCCGCTTTCTGAGCATACGGCCCCCTTTTGAATCTATTAAAATTTCGTGGACCCCCATTGGAGAAAAGAAAAGGAAAAGAAAAGTAAGGAAAGAGAAGAAAAGAGACGTAAGGATTGGGCAGTGGGCCCAATCCTTATTTTTAAACTTTCCGCAGATCCCCTGCAGTACCGGTGTGGACCAGCAGGGGTCCGTGGCCCACCAGTTGGGAACCACTGGATTCCAGGGCTAGAAAACCTGCCCTAGAGCGCCAAAGCTCAATCTATTTAGCTTAATGAAGAGAAAGTTCAGGAGTGACGGACTCACAGGGCACCAAGTATTTTATCATGGGCTCTTCAGTGTAGCAGAGAATAGCACAGTGAGTGGCTGGAAAGCAGCAGCTAGACCGATTCGGATGGGAAGGAAGATGTAAGTTAACAGGACAATTATCCATTGGGCCAATTTATCAAGAACTCTGGTGGCTTCTCCACCCCGGGCCACTTTAAAATCAAGACCAGGTGCTTTTCTCAGCAACCTGGTTGAGGCTCCGTTAGGGGGGGAAGGTCTCTGCTAGACGAGATGGTCACAGTGGTCCCTTCTGGCCTTGGGATTTCTGAATCAAAGCAGCCTCCCCGGGGATTTTGCTGCATCAGAATTCAGCCGGGGGGCATTCAGCGCTCCACGCGACTCCTATTGCGCAAACAGAGCCGTTCCCTCCCAGAGACCCTGCCTTTGCCGAGCTGAAAACGCTTCACTCAAGAGCGGAAAGGTTTTCCTTTAAGCCTTTTGTTTACCCACCCTAAGGAGAAGGGGGCTTGTTGAGAAATCAGACAGGTGTCGGCGGATGGGAGCTGGCATGTGTCCGCATTGTGATACTGAATTACCCGTGGGCATGCCAAGAGTGTGTAATATAGTCTGTCTGCTCGGGCAGGTGGTGAGGGCATGGCTGAAGTCATTGGAATGTTTTTCTTTTCCTTTAAAACGTATTATTAGTCAAAGAGCAGAACTTACTGTTGTTTTTAGCCATCACCGAGTCTGCTTATTGGGATGTGACACGCTGTGCTTGAACCCCTAAGAAAAGGCAAAGCCAAGTTATCTTTTTGTCTCGCTCAGCTGAGAATGCGTAGCTGGGCAGTCTTCCTACTGCGCTTGTTTTAAGTAACTGTCTGCTCCATGTGGCCAGTAGAACTTCTCCTTGGCATATTCAAGATTAGCTCCGGGGGCTGCAGTGTTGGTTCGGCTCTTGTACCCGTTCATGGAGATGAACGGTGGTTGTGTTTGAAAATGACAAACCGGTGTACTGAGCAAAGCCAGCTTACGGTTTTCTGCACATCATGCCCTTTGGATGACATAATCCAAAGGAACGAAGCTGTTGATCTTGTAAAGTATCAGACCCAGTTGGTCCAAATTTGCCAGAATTTCCCCTTATTGAAACCATGATACTAATTTCTTCCCCAAAACAGGGCAAGTGAGGATGAAGCATTGACTCTGACTTAACTTTCTGGTGTTTCTGCCAGTTCTAGTTGAAAAACTTTTCAGAAGGAAAAGTCCTGCCGGGTTTTCTGGTCCCCCTCTCAGCCTGTGCTGGATTGTCCGTGGCTGGTCACGTACTGGCCCACTCTTGTTGGCAGATTATTCCTCTAGAAAATACAGCTCATTGGAACAAAATTTTCAGTCTAGATACTTCCTTCATTGCTTTCAATGCCCTTTGCTCAGCAGCACCTCTTTGTATTAGCCCAGAAAATAGCTTCACTCCCTCCTGTTGACACTCTTCTGATATTTG
The DNA here is from genome assembly GCA_032595735.1 of Pelochelys cantorii. Classification (NCBI taxonomy): domain Eukaryota; kingdom Metazoa; phylum Chordata; order Testudines; family Trionychidae; genus Pelochelys; species Pelochelys cantorii. Next base: position 3,475,172 of record CM064335.1, on the reverse strand, counting down.
CAGACTTGCACCCTCTTCATTGTCACTGAGACAAGCTCGGCATATTTAGTTCTTTGCTCATCATCTAGTCCCAGCACCACCCGGTCCCTAGGACGGACCAGCGTGGCCGCACCGGGCCTCGTGTTATGGGGGCGCCCCACGGCGACCACCCCAACCATCCTATGGACAGGAAGGACCGGGGCATTATGGGGACCTGCCGTGGTGATGGTGGCAGGGGCCCCATGCGTGTGCACACTCCCGCTGCGGCCGGCCCCCCCCCCCCGGCGCAAGTCTCTCCCAGCCCACTGCACACGGTTTCTCAGCAGCTGCGGGAAGCAGAGGGCCCTGCCCGTGGAGAAGCAGGACGAGGCACGGCAGAGTGGAGCAGGCTGCGGGGTTGCTCCAGCTCCTGCAACCCACAGCCTGCTGCCGCCGTGCCAAGCCCCCATAGTCTCCCGGGCTGCGTTGCTTTGGGGGAGGAGGTCAGGGACAGGGCAGAGCAGGGGTGAAGCAGGGGAGGGGAGGTCGCTCTGCACACCCCTCGGGACGGCCCTGCTGGGACCCATCTGGTAACCTTTGTGGACCATCTGTGACCTCTTGCTGAATTGTCTGTCTTGTGTGCCTGCAGCGAATGCACTGTTTCCGTGGCCGCCTCAGTGGTATTTCACCCGTGTACCGCAGCCCAGAGTGGTGCGGTTGCATTGGCAGATAGATACCTCAGAAGAGCGTGGCTTCCGTCACTTTCTGCCACGCCTCATGCACCTGAGGGGTGACTGGCCCTCCTGCTCCTCTGAAGAAGAAGCTTCCCAAGAGGTCTGCTCTCCCACCCCAAATGCGCCCCTCTTCTGCCTCTGCACAGAGAGCTCCCGGGTTCCCACCAACACACACCTCTGACCAGATAGTTCGTATCTCAGTATTGCATGGACGCAGATAGCACCCCTGACCTGACCCGAAGTCACCACAAACCAGCTGTTCCCATCTGCGGTGCCAGTAGATAGTTAGGACTCAAATTACGAATGACCACGAAGGGTTTGGCAGGAACAAAACCCAAAGGCCTGTTTGTTTATTGTCTGACAGCAGGTACTTTATGGACAGATTCACACTGAGCTTACATGACCGGGGTGTCTCAGCAAAGGCTTGGCCTGAAAGGGCTTTGAATATTGTGGCTTGGCTGGGATTCCCAGAATCTTATCCCTGGTGCAGCCCTGACAGGGTTTGAACCACGGGCCAGTCAGGGGGCAGGAAGGGTCTTTAGCTTTCCTGTCCCCTCGTCGTCCGGGGCCTCTTGCCTGACTGCGGGGATATTGCTCCTAGCCCCTCTTTGTGGGGCTCTGGCGATGCCTTGAGGGAAGAGCTGATGCGTAGAATCTACACCGGGAGCTGCCTGTGGTGTACAAAGTGTCACACCCGGCCCAGTCCTGTGATGTGCTAACTCCAGCCTGTGTCTGGTGAGAACAGGCCCCCAATATCAATATTGCTCTTTAAACAGTGGACCCCGCCTCTCCCAAGAGGAGTGGGGTTTTTATTCCAAGTTCCCCTCCCTTGTTCCAGTAAATGAGACCCAGGACTCCAGGCTAGCCACTAGACGTGGTCCCCCAGGCAAGGGTGTTCTCGCCAGCGACCAGGTTTCACAAGGGGAAGTTAAAATTTGGTCCTCTTAATCATTCCCCCTGCAGTGTTGTTTGGTTGCAATATTCTTCAGTTACTTGCTGTGTTTCTCCCTGGCATTGGCAGCGTCTCTTAGACCAGGGAGTCTCAATCTTCGTGGCTCCATGATCCCTTTTTGGGGAGAAAAATGACTTCCTGACCCCAAGAGGGGGGACCAAACCCCTGAGCCTGCCCGAGCTAGTCTGCCCCAAGTGGGGGAAAGGGGGGCAAAATGGAAGCCCAACAGCTTCAACCCCTGCCTGCCCCCCACTGCGGGCTGAACCCTTCAGGTTTCGGCTCCACTCTGGGTGGTGGAGTTTGTGTTTTGGCCTCAGGCCCCAGCAAGTCGAAGCCAGCCCTGGCAGCGCCATAAAAATGAGGTCACGACCCTCTTCGGGGTCATGAGCCCACAGTTTGAGAACCGCTGCCTTAGACCAAAGGGATGCCGATTTACATACTAGGGATGTAAATGGCTAACCAGTAAACCTCACCCTTAAACCTTGGAGCTGCTCCCGCCAGCCAGCCAAAGCGGCCCCTGTCCGTGGCAGGCCCAGCCCGACCCCTCTGCCCCCTGCCACAGATTACACGCTGGCTGTCAGCCCCGCTTATTTAAGCTTTATACTAGGATTCTTAGCAGTTCCACAGTTGAGTTTTTAAATGACTTTTTACGTCGCTAATACATGCTGGGTGGAAAGGGCTGTGTAACTGCTGTGCTTTTCAAGATTTCAGTCTGCAAAAGAACAGCAGTCACTCCGAGAACCTGACTTGAAAGGTCCTGCTAGTAACATGTGTTACCTATTACGCCTCGTTTGTACCTACTCCAGATCGGATGCCGTTCTTCCTCCTAGTATCACTCGCCACACCCTATACACATCTAACATGTTCCCCCTACAGCACGTACGTTGAACCATGCAGGGCTGCACATGTTTTCGAAGCTGCCTAAGGGATTTGGACACTTCGTGTTAAATTGGACATACAGTCCATGAGGTGGCTCTGTCGATCTTCACAGCTTAGTTTGACTCGGTATGTTCTGAGCCGCAGCACACAGTGACCGCAGCCCTGCACTGAATAAAACGCTGTTGCTAAACTTCCTTAACGTTCCTTGAAGCGTGGATGGGCTGGCTTTTTGCCAAAAGTTTCCTTTCTTGAGACTCTATGGTCACATTCAGACTAAAATGCCAGTGAATTAGCTGTGCAAGGAATGACTTTTTAATAAAAAAAAAAAAAAAAAAAAAGAAATTACAGGTTAAAAAGAAGCCTTTGATAAGTCACTGTCTAGATTTGTGTTTCGCAACCTGTCTTTTTTTTTTTTTAAATTGTTTGGCACCTTCACTGTTTCCGCAGGCTGGGTAAATCTTTTGTGTGTTTAATCTCTAGCCTGCAGGCACATAAAACCAGATTGCATAACTTTGTCTTTCACCTTTTAGAAAATTTGAGAACTTAAAACATTTGCAGCACCTCGCATGTAATGGTGTCAAACTCACAGGCAGGGGGATGGCCTTAAGTCACTCCCCCTTCGCCCCCCAGTTCTTCTGACTCTGGTTTCCTTGTGTATTGCCGTGAGTAACCTTTGAAACAGACATAATCCCCCGAATAGCAGTCGCTAATCCCTTTGCTGCCACATGACCGACCAGCCACCCACCCGTACGGGAGCCAGATTGTCCTGTACCAGCAGGATGTGATGGCCAGCTGGCTTGGGTAACCTGTACGTACCTGTTGGTGCCTTGTTTGAACAGTTGGGAACAGGTAGACGGGCTATTGCTGTGGAAGACATTTTAAAGAAAACAGCCACTTTGTGGAATGTGAGCAAAAGCCTCAATAAGCAGTGACTAGAAACCAGTGGGAGAGAGCCAGCAAGGTCTGTGGTTAAAGCGGTTAGAGAGGCAATTCTGTGCTTCGCCAGTTCCAAAGGCTGGAAGGAGTCATTGTGGTCACGCTGTCTGACCTCCTGCATAACACGGGGCAGAGAACTGCCATGAAATAACTCCTGTTGGAACCAGAGCATTCCTTGACATAAATAATCAGAATAAAACAAATGCTAAAAATGAGCCGTCCTGGGGCAAATTAGAGACTAACAAAAATGGAAAGAGTGTTGTCCACTTCGGTGGGCAAAACACACTTCTTAAGATGAGCTTGAGTAGAAAAAGGTGGGTTCCCTCCCCCCCCCCCCCCCCCAACACACAAGCTCATGACACACACACACACACTCGCTCGCTCTCTCTCTCGCTCTCTCGCTCTCATTCTCTAAGGTGCCACAGGACTAAGACTACTTGTTTTTAAAGTTACAGACTAACAGGGCTACCCCTCCATGATTCACAGAGATATTTAGAAGTCTCGAAGAGAAAAGGTCTCCAGAACAAAGCGTGTGAGCTGCTGACTTTCTTTATACCTGGACTCAAATTGCCTTGGGGCAGGGGGAAGGAGGAGATTGGGGGTGTCTGTGGAGGTATTCCATGTAGTAGAGACCTTCGGGGAGGAGACTCCAGAGAGAGGGTTTAGGCTCTGATCTAAATAAGCATTTAAGAACTTGCTTAAATCCATTGCTGTGTGTTGGGTTCACGCATGCTTCGCTGAAGCAGGAAGCCAATGGGACGTAAGCGTGCACCGCTGAGCTGAGCGAGATCCTTTGAGGCAGGAACTCGGCTGGGAGGGGGAATGTAAAACGTTTCATTGGTAACTAATGTAGCCGGGGACAGATGTGTTCTTCATTCACGTGCCGCTTACTTTCAGGGGAGGGCGTTGGCCTTTACCGATGAGGGCCCATGTCGTGGACTCTGCCCAGGGTCTGTTCTGGGCTTTGCTGGTGACCCATGCTCTCTCTCTTTGGGCGTTGCTTCACTTTTCTTGGCCTTGTCCCCCTGCATGTAAAAAGACGCCATACTTCTCTGCCGCCAGGCGTCCTTAGCGCTTTGAGATCCTCTTGAGTCGTGTTGCCATGGAGATGCTCCGTAGGTAGCAGGCCCCCGAGAGAAGTGCACAGTGCACGGATGATATGGAATAAATACGTTGGGATGGGCCCCACCCCCACAGGTCAGACGGGAATCTCATTTTGCCCACCGAGTTGCCGATGGGGTTGGGGCCAAGACTTCATTTCAGACCCTCTCCAGGATGGGAAGCCGCCTTGCAAAATGCGGTGACCTTTCAGAGCCATATGCTGGGCGGTTTTCACGTGTTCCCGTGGCTCAGGGCACTTCAGATGCAGGCTAGCGAGAATGGGGCCATTTGCATTGCTTTGCTTGGTGGAGGGAGCTGAGGGGTGAAGGTCGTAGGTGGTGGGTTCGAGGCTTGTTCGAGCTGTCCCTGAAAGGCCACCTCCAGCTGACGTAGCTGCAAAATGGGTACCTGCCCTGTGGGAGGAGAGAGGCTACCACTGGCTGTGACCACGTGACATTTAATCACCGTTGCTCAGTGAGCCGTTGGCTCCAGGCAGTTCTGAATTGACACTTGAGTGTAAGAGCCATGGGAAGTAAATACATCGAGTGGGCCCGCTGCCCACGCAGAGTCGCAAACTCAGTAGCCCTCCGTGGACGTGGCTCGTCGGCTCAGGGAATTCTCCACCCTTGGTTCTCACCCCGCCCCTCCCAGCTGCAACCCCACGCTGATTTTCTTCTCTCCCGTCCTGTCTAGTACTCGACTGAGCTGAAGAAGCTGTACTGCCAGATCGCCAAGACCTGCCCCATCCAGGTCAAAGTGATGACCCCGCCGCCGCAGGGCGCCATTATCCGCGCCATGCCCGTCTACAAGAAAGCGGAGCACGTCACCGAGGTGGTCAAACGCTGCCCGAACCACGAGCTGAGCCGGGAGTTCAACGAGGGTAAGGCCGGCGCACGCCCGGGGCGGCACACCCCGTGCATAGCAATGCAGCCCGGAGCAGCGGGGCTAAAATAAACGCCACGGCTGCCCGTGCTGAATCAGCAGCTGACCCTGTGCCAAGCTGGCTCAGCCAGCCTCGTCCCCAGCCTTTCCCCTCCAAACATCTCCCTCTCTCGCCCCCCCCCCCCTTCCCAAGCAGCTGTTCTACTCAGGAATGATCTTGGGTGCTACTGGGAAAGGGATCGGGTAACAGGATGCAATATCATCTTGTGTCCTTAATCCGCGTGGCTCAGAGCGCGGGATGTTTGTCTCTCGGCGGGTAACGCCAGATGCCAGCTTTGCGCTTAGACCGTCTTCCCGGTCACCTACCGTTATCGGGTCGGAATCAATGTCTTGGCACCTCCTGGTTTCTTCTTTTTACGTCTTGTTCCTGCTGCGGTTCGATGGCTGGCGTCCCCGGTTTTTAACTTTGCCAAACTTAGCAGCTGTGTTGCCTTTTACCTAAGTTCATGGCGGTTCAAAGGGCATTTGGTGTGGGGCCTAGCTGTGTTGTTTTCCTGACCCTGCCTGGTGATAAACAGATCCTGCCCAGTGGGGGTTAGGGAATGAGGGACAGATACAGCCCAGTGGGAGAGCATGCCTTTCAGAGACGGCCAGGGATGTAATTCGCATCCCTTTTCTCTTCTTTTCCCTTGTCTAGCCCTCGGGGTCAGGAGTGGCAGGAGGCAGCCATGTTAGGTTGGGTATTGATTGGAGAGCGAGTAAAAGCATTAGGGCTTTGGTAGCTTCCAGCTGCTTTCTGCTTCAGCTTTTTGAGGTCAGGCATTGGAAGAAAACCTTCCTGCTGTTGTTTTCTGGAGCAGGGCCCCACGTGAATGGCCGCAGAGCTCTCAAAGGCATGGTGGAGCTTCCTTTTGTGAGCCGGATGACAATCAGGCAGTGGTTAGTACGCAACCTGGGGCTCAGGATACCTAAGTTCCAGTCCCTGCTCCGCTACATACTCCCCATGTGGCCTTGGGCAAGTCTCTTACTCTTTCCGATACAATCATTTCCCTGCCTCCCTGAGGTGCACTGAGAAGAACAGTCAGGTTTAGTGTTGGGAAGCACTGGGATCAGAGTAATGGGGGCTGGCTGAGTGAGGAATAGCGGTCTCTAGGCTGGCGGCCAATTGCACTCCCCTTACAGGAAAACTCTTTCCTTCTGCTTCCTTCCTCGATCTGCAGGGCAGATAGCCCCTCCTAGCCACTTGATCCGGGTGGAAGGAAACAGCCATGCTCAGTACGTGGAAGATCCCATCACTGGGAGGCAGAGTGTACTGGTACCCTATGAACCACCGCAGGTAAGAGTGAGATCTGTTCCCAGTCCAGTGTTCTCACCTACCCTGCTCCTCGCCCCTTCTGAGAAGCACTTTGCTTTAGTTACAGGAGAATCTAATTCCAAGTCCATCCCCCTCATTTCCTCCTCCGCCTACTCAGAGAGGGGCTTAAAGCAAGACCCCTCCCCACCCCCCCAGGCTCCGAACTTCCCCTGGCTCTGGAAAAGCCCAGATCCAGACCCGAGCCTGACCATTTGTAGCCTGCCTTTGGTGTCCCATGATCAGCGTCACTCCTGGCGAAAAGAGGAATATACAGATCTGTCCAGGGCCAGTCACCCTTCATCCTGGTCTTTCTGCGCCCAGGTCGGCACAGAGTTCACAACGGTGTTGTACAACTTCATGTGCAACAGCAGCTGCGTGGGCGGGATGAACCGCCGGCCAATCCTCATCATTGTCACACTGGAAACACGAGAGTGAGTAGCGCCTGGCGGGTCAGTAGCACTGGGGTGTGCGTGTCGAGGTGGGGATGGAGCATTGCCCTGTGTTTTTTCACACCACATTTCTTCCCAGCTTTTGTCCTGATTTGTAGAATTCCTTTTGGACCTGTTTCCCCCTCTCTTAAATGGGCATGGTGGTGGTGCTTGTCCATCTTTTCAGGCCTATCAAATCATGACTGGGGTGGAAAAAGTGAATAAGGAAAAGTTATTGACTTGTTCCCATAACATAAGCACTCAGGGTCACCAAATGAAATGAATAGGCAGCAGGTTTAAAACAAACCAAAGGAAGCTTTACTTCATGCAGTGCGCAGTCAACCTGTGGAACTCCTTGCCAGAGGATGTTGTGAAGGCTAAGACTTTAACAAGGTTCAAAAAAGAGCTAAGTAAATTCATGGAGGTTAGATCCATCCGTACCTATTAGCCAGAATGGGTAGGAATGGTGTCCCTGGCCTCTGTTTGTCAGAGGCTAGAAATGGGTGACTGGAGGGATCACTTGCCGATTCCCTGTTCCATTTACTCCCTCTGGGGCACCTGGCATTGGCCACTGTAGGAAAACCGGGCACTTGGCTGGATGGACCTGTGGTCTGATTGTCTGGCTGTTCTTAGTTGCTTGGGGATCTGCGGGGGGAAAGCCCAGCTAACTCAGTGAAAGCAGTCACAAGGGAGAAAACTTGTTCATCTTGGCCTCTGAGGACAGGACAAGCAGCAATGGGCTTAAACTGCAGCAAGGGAGGTTTAGGTTGGACATTAGGAAAAAGTTCCTAACTGTCCGGGTGGTCAAACACTGGAATAAATTGCCCAGGGAGGTTGTGGAATCCCCATCTCTGGAGATATTTCAGAGTAGGTTAGATAAATGTCTATCAGGGATGGTCTAGACAGTGTTGGGTCCTGCCATGAGGGCAGGGGACTGGATTCGATGACCTCTCGAGGTCCCTTCCAGTCCTAGTGTTCTGTGATTCTATGAAAATAATCCAGCGGGTGTCTCGTTCTGAGGGGCTTGGGGCAAGGGGAGGGTGTCACTAAGTGGGACATTTCCCCATGGCTGTGTCACGAACAAACAGCCGTTCGGCGACCACAGCCTGATGGCAGGGAGTCACAGAACAAGCAGGGAGGGGGCGATCAGCAGGGTGGGGGGGACCCATCGGTGGGGTTAGGAACATGCATGTGTGCACAAGGCAGGTAATGCTGCCCCCATGAGCCGGTCGCTAGTTGAGACAGGGTGGGGGGGTTGTGTCTGTGGAGGGAGTGGGGAGGAAGGCCAGGGGAAAGTGTCAATGTGCGCCTTCATGGCAAGGCCTGAGTTAACGCCTCCCCTCTTTCTGCTCGCGCTAGTGGCCAAGTGCTGGGCCGGCGGTGTTTTGAAGCCCGCATTTGCGCTTGCCCCGGGAGAGACCGCAAAGCGGACGAGGACAGCATCCGAAAGCAGCAAGTCTCTGACAGCACAAAGAACGGCGACGGTACGAAGCGCCGTAAGTAGCTGGCACCGTTGGGCGGCGATGCACCGGAGCTTGCGGTGCACGGGGAGCACGCCCGCTTCGGTGCCAGGGCAGCTGAGAGGGGAGAAGGCCGGGAGGAAGAGCAATTGCCACACGCTTTGAAAAGACTCTGGGGAGGGTTTCTGCTTGAGCAGTCAATTAGAAGCGTTAAAAATTACTGGCTGCCAGACCTCTTGGGTGCACAGTGGGCCCGCCATTCCCCCAGCAGCTTATTCACTAGCTAGCTCTTAACTGGACAAGGTCAAGAAGCAATGGGCTTAAATTGCAGCAAGAGAGGTTTAGGTTGGACATTAGGAAAAACTTCCAGCCTGTCAGGGTGGTTAAACGCTGGAATCAATTGCCTAGGGGGGTTGTAGAATCTCCATCCCTGCAGATATTTAAGAGCAGGTTGGACAGACACCTGTCAGGGATGGTCTAGACAGTGCTGGGTCCTGCCGTGAGGGCCGGGGACTGGACTTGATGACCTCGCAAGGGCCCTTTCAGATCTGTGATGGTCCAGAACACTAGAACTGGAAGTCAGCACCTTGCTCTCATGGCCACAAACAGATACCTCAAGTTGCCTTCGCAAGGTGCTTTTTTTGCCAGCCACCTTTTTCAAAGCTCGGGATTCTGAGCATCACGCGCTCATTGAAAAGCCGGGGGCTGTCGACCTGCCGAATTCTAACCAGGCACCGCGGGGGTTTCCTTGCAGCGTTTCGGCAGAGCACGCACGGCATACAGATGACGTCGATCAAAAAACGCCGCTCTCCAGATGATGAACTCCTGTACTTACCGGTAAGCCTGGGACTTGGGTTGTAGTTGGCCCATGTTTTGTTCATTCCTTTGGCATCTTCTCCTTGAAGCCCAGTCCGTCGGCTGATGGGTTGGTCCTAAATAAAATATCAATATCCATGGTGCTCAGTTACCGACAGATTCTTGGTTTTGGGGGGTGAGCAGCGGCTTTTCCAAATCTGTATCTTAAATTCACCCTACCCGTGAGCAATGAGCAAGCCCCTTGGTCTGAATTGTTTAAGAATGGCTTTGGGAAAGTCCCTGCAGGGAACAGTGTGCAGTTGCACACGGATGGACTACATGGCCTAAAAAATCAGGCTCTCCTCCAAGGGCGGACGGTGAAGGTAGGGCTGGGGGAGGCACCCCACAGGAGCCAAGCAGCCCCACCCTGCTATGGGGAGGTGGGGCAGTGTGCCCCACCACCATGGGAGGAGGAGGGCGGGCACACGTGCATAGCCCCACAGCATGGGGTAAGGTGGGCAGTGCATGGCCCCAATCTCCCTAGCCTGGAGCACGGGGTAGGGCGGAGGGTGCATGGTCCCAGGCCCGGAGCACGGGGAGGGTGGTGCTTGGGAGGCAGCAACACTTTGCCCCCAGCACACCTACAGTAGCTGTTCTGGGGGGCGGAGTGTGGGCGGAGCCAGGCTGGTAGTTTGGGAAGGCAACGCCTCCCTCTACCTAGCGCACCCGCCGCCCCTGCTCCCCTCTCGTTTTGAGTTGATGAAATTCAAGTTTCCTCCAGCAATAGGGGACTGGACCCTTTTCTTTCTTGCCCGGATTGAGAGGGGTTTTTTTTTTTTTTTTTTTTAATGTTATCAGCCCTTTAGAGAAAATGATCCAGCTGAGATGCACTGTAATAAAACCAGGACAGGAAAAGAAACAGAGCAAAAAAGTCCAAAATGGCCACTTGGCTGGTTTCTTCCAGGAGTAATGTTGCCCCTGGCACACAAAACATAGTGCACTAAAAGGAAGAGATGGGCCTGATCCAAACATCCGTATTGTTGGGGCATGTGATATTCAAATCCAGGCCTAGCAAAATCTCCTCTCTAGAATATGTTCCCTCTAAGCTGAGCGATTCAAGCTGAAGAGATTCAAATACCACTCTGCTGATTATCAGAGCACTCACAGCTGGTAACATGTATTTCTGCTGGTGGTGCACATCCATACCTGCCTTGGTGCACGTGACAATTTGTTCCGCACGGGGATGGAAAAATGTTAGAGGGAACATTGGTACAATGTAGGATTTTCTCTAGTACCTGTGTTATCTAGGCTATGTCTAGACTGCAAGCCTCTTTCGAAAGAGAGCGTCTAGACTACAAGCAGATTTTTCGAAAAAGTGAGCCTTTTTTTTTTTTAAAGAATCTAGACGCTCTTTCGAAAAAGCACACTTTGCATTTAATAGTGCCTTTTTTCGAAAGAGTACTTTCGAAAAAAGGCGTTGTTCCTTGTAAAATGAGGTTTACCGCGATCGAAAAAACTGCCGCATTCTTTTGATTTACTTTCGAAAGAACACGGTGGCCGTCTAGACACAGGGGAAGTTTTTTTTTCCCGAAAAGAGGCGGCTTTTTTCGAAAAAACCCTGTAGTCTAGACACACCCTAAGCGTGCTACCCAGCTGGGTTTGAATTTTCCCAGTGTATTTATATGGAGCCCAAAGGAGAAGCTTTGATCTCAACCCCCTGCTCCCCCATCCAGAGCTGGATTGTGAAGCTTCAGGCGGCATCCCCGGAAAGGCACAGCAGTTGCACCCGCGGTACACACCATGGAAGGGCAGGGTTATACCCAGCGTCTCCATCGTGCGTAGCCAGTGTATTAGCACCGTGCTTGGCTGTCACCAAAGAGCCTGCGGGTGGCTGTAGGTTTGTGACTTGAGAGCCAAGCTCTGTGTGGCTTTGTCCCTCCTTCAGGTCCGGGGCCGGGAGACGTATGAAATGCTGCTGAAGATCAAAGAGTCCTTGGAGCTCATGCAGTACCTCCCCCAGCACACAATCGAGACCTACCGGCAGCAGCAACAGCAGCAGCACCAGCACTTGCTCCAGAAGCAGTGAGTATGCCCGCCCCGCGGCTGTGGGGGAAGAGCAGGAGAGAGGGACAGAGATTGCCCGGTTGTCCCCGTGCACTCAGCCATGAATGAGCTGCTTCAGGAATGGGCCCACTAGCCTCTGTTGGCCACCCCCGGGCAAAATCCTGCCCCGTGACTCGTAGGAGTCCTGAACTCAAACCAAACCCCTGGGGCCGAAATGTGAGAAGAGCTGAGCGCTGGATCCCAGCTTCTCCGCTTTCTCCTAGCTCCGTCTCAGGGCACCCGAACCCTCCCTCCCTCCCTCTCACGCCAGCCCCTTGCCCTCACCCGCGGCTTGCCTTGTGCCATGCATGGGGTGGCATGCTTGCTTGCCTGACGGGAGCGCACAGGCTGTGAACCAAGAACCTTCGAGTCGGTTTGTCCGGCCCCGTCCGTGAACCCGCCGGCAGACAGAAACGTCCGGGGTGTTCCCGGCGGAGCCGAGCAGGACGGGCTGTGGGCCGTACTCTGAGAAGACTCTGCAGTGGTCGCTTCCCCCCGACCCCTTTGGAATCTCCTGGGAGCGCTCTTCCGAGGGCCTAATGAGCTGGGATCGTAAAGAACGGGAGATGGGGCAGTTGTGCCTTCCGCAAATCACGTTGCTGTCAAGTGGGGCATTAACATGGTGGGTTAAAAATTGCAGAGCCAAAAGCCGGATGGGGGCAGAAGAAGTGGTGGCCGTGGGGGGCTTTTAAGGTATCGTTTAGCACATGGGTTCCCAAAACTGGGGGGGCGTGAAGAAATTCCTGAGGGTGTGAGGCGACCCAACCCCTCTGCCCCATCAAGTTTTGCTGCCCCGGTCAGTTTTTTGCTCAACAAGTTTTGCTATTTTTGGGGTGTGTGTGAGGGTTTTTCAAAAATCAAAAAAGGGGGCGTGATGCCGAAAAGTTTGGGAACCACTGGTTTAGCACATGCATCTGGCCCCTCGGTTAAGGCTCTCAAAGCATTTTCGAGCATTCATTTTGCCACTACTATGCTTGCTTGAGAGAGAAGCTGCCCTTCTCCCCATTTTGCAGCTGGGGAAAGCTGAGCTGCCGCAAAGACCGAGGCTTGCTCCCAGCCCGTCCCAATAGCCCCCAGGTCTTGTGACTTGCTCTGCTGGCTTGAGCTCTAAAGCAGGAGGGAGCAGTGTGTGTTGTGTGCTCTAGGGGTGTCCAAAGGTGTCCCCGCTAGGCACCCTAGTGGTTACGCTTGCCGCGGGCTCGGCAGTATAAAGCTTGTTTCTGAGATTGCCCTTAAATACGTTTTATACAGCAAAGCCTCCCCGGGAGCAGGGCTGGCATGTAACCTGTGTCCAGGGGGCGGGCAGGCAGATTCACGTTTACACGCAGTGGGGGCAGGCGTGTGTCAGAGGCAGCAGCACGTGGGGTAGGAGGGTAGGTGGCTCTGAGGGATCTGGTGCTTGCGGGGAACCAGCTTTTAAGCACCAGCTCCCGCCTGCCCTGCTCCTTGCTGCCTCACATACAGAGGCAGCGGGGGGGGAAGTGTGTGTGTAACTATGAGGGTTGACCTCTGAGCATAGCCGTGTCCATGGATGTGCATTCACATCCCTGCCCTGCACGGTGGCAGATTGCACCGTGTCTCCCCCTCGGAGGGCTGCTTGTCATGTAGGGATGTTGTCGCGGGTTTGGCCTGAAAGGGACGGTGCATGCAGGAGTTTTAGGAGGCTTTGCAATCTACTTTGTGAGCTACCCCTTCATTTACAGCAGCCTGGCCTGCAAGGTGATCTGGGTCAGGAATGGTAGTGGTCGCCGGTCTGCGTGCCCCCAGGGGTGCCTTTTGTGGCTTTAGAGAGACCCCCGAAGGAGAGCCACTTCTATGCAAAAAGGGTTGTGTAAGCCAAAGGGGAATGACGCAAGTCACATCCTTCCTCTGAGTGCCGACAGAGCTGCTTGGCCGTGACTGCCGGGTTTGTGCTCTGCGTGCCAATAGGGAGGGTTCCTGGCTGGCAGAGCCGGTGTTCTTCCCTCTGCAAGCAGTGTCTCCGTGTGAGTCCATCCGCTTCATGTAACGCAACTTCTCTTGGCACCTCTCCTGGTGCCACTCGGGGCAGGGGTGCGTTTCTCAGCAGCCCACGAGGCCCAGATACCGTGGGGCAGGATGAACAGCTGCTCAGAATGAGGCAGAACCATTTCCCTTCAGCACTGGCCTGATCCTAAAACTGTGAGAGCAGAGAGAGCGCTCTGCCCACGTGCCCTGCCGTCCAGGCTGAAAAATGCATTAAAGCTACTGACGACTTAAGCTCGCTTGGCTTTGGGGTTGCCCTGCACCACCTGGTCAGCTGGATTCATTTCAGCACAAAGGAGCAAGCAGCAGGGAACCTTAGGGGTAAAGAACCTACAGGTTGGTGACTGGGGCTAGCTGGTGTCTGCGGGGAGGGGCACCTAGAGGAACGGGGAGAGGGCACGAGGAGGCTCCCCATTTAGCAATTAAAACTGTAGCAGAAGCAGAGGGGGGGCGGTGCTACCACGAATCACCTATGTCTAGGGATCAAGGTGTATCCAAGGCCTCAGCAAAGGGGTAGGGCGGAGAGGAAATTCTGCAGACGCTGACTCAGTGGCATGGTCTCTTCTCTGCGGCTCATGGAGCAGGAGAGGGCTAGTCACTGCAACCGAAATCAGAGAAACTGTGACTCAGGAGTCTGTTTTTGGTTTGAAGGAAAATGCTTCTGGGTGCAGGCTACCCTTTCTCAACTGTTGGCTGATGTTGCATGCGCAAAAGATGCGGGTTGCAAGAGCCGAAGCTCCATGTGACGCCTGCAGTCGCCCATGCGGATCGTGCGCCCGGTCCGCTGCGGCTTTGGGCCGCCCCCGGTGCCTGGTTGCAGGCTCGGAGACGGTAGCCGTACCTTCCTCAGATGTAGCTGGGTGCAGTTGTCTGTGTTCTCTAATCTAACTCTAAACAGAGAGAAGCCGATTGCTTTCCAGTTAGCTTGTAGAACCATCGTTCAGAGCGGAGTTCTCTGCCCCGCTAAAAGTTTCATCTTAATCTTTGGCGGGGCGGGGTTTAGGACTGGCGAAATCAAAGGGGAAAGCTGCAGTTGCAATATAATAATTGTTTAAAAATAAATAAAGAGGATCCGCTTGGAAAAATGCTGCCCTGGCCTGCAATTGTCATGCAAAAGTGTAGGACTGGATTTGGTAGGAAATAGAATTGTCTTACTGTTTTGGGGGAGAGAAAAAACAAGGCTCGTGGTGATGAAAAAAGGGTTGCATTTGACAAGGTAATCCGATTATTTCATCACAATTGCATTCTGACCGATCCTCTTCTCACCCTTCCTCCCTCTCTGCTTGTTCTTTGCTGCATGGTTTTCTCTTGAACAGACGTGCCAGACACCTTCATGATCGCAGGTGGGGGTTTAGCAACAGTTTTCATGCTGCATATGCCGCAGACAAAGCCTCCAGTGCATTATCAGCAAACCAATTTTAATTTGGACGACCCTTTGCATCCAGTCTACCAGCCACACCCGTTTAAATCCCAGTCTTGCTGCATGACCAGGGAATCCTCGAATTTAGAGAGGGGAAAGCCCTGCCCCTTCCATCTGTTGCCATAGAGAGTCCTCCAGTATTCTAGCTCGGTGGGTTTCAAGTGGTGGGTCGCACCCCAGCACTGGGTGGCGGAATCGCTGCTGCAGGGCGATCAGGTGACCAGCGGGGGCGCTAAGGCAGCTACCGGCCTCTCTTGTGCTGAGCCCCAGAAGTGGCTGGCAACAGGCTCGGGTCCTGGGTGGGGCAGGGAGGAGTACTGCCCCTGCCCCGAGCTCTAGCTCCACACTCCCATGGGCTGGGAACCTGCTGCTGGCTGCTTCTGGGGGCAGCCCGGTCTGCGGTGCCCGGAGAGGCTGCCTTAGCCCCACCACTGACCAGGAGCCATTCAAGGCAACCCCCTCCTGCCCCAGCCCTGACCCCCTCCAAAGCCAGAGCCCCTCCTGCACCCCAAAGCTCCCACCCCAGAGCCCCCACTCCAGTCACATGATGTCGGGTTGCAGGCACCAAGAATTCTCTTCAACTGGGCCATGAGAAAAAGTTTGAAAACGGCTGGTCTAGCTGTAGATACAATCAGATTTTCTTTCTCCCTTGTGAGATTATTCCTCAGTCAGGAATGGATGTGACCAGAACACGTTCTCTGAGTCAGCACAAATTGTTCGGGGCTTGGTTTCACTCCACTACTTACTGTTCAGGGGATGCAAATTGCCCGATTGGCCATAAATTGTGTAGAGCAATTTTATCAACTGTTTCTGAAATTAGGCGCAATCTTCTCCCTGCTTCCCAGCAAGGTCCCCTTGAAATATCAGCATAGTCGTTGCTCGCCGGCCACTGATGGGCGTCCAGCCAATGGCAGCTTGCGCCTTGTTACCCAAGCCCTAGGGAGTTAATTTTTCAAGTCGGGGTCTGTGTGGCAGAACAATTCACATGCTTGATGTGGTCAAACTGCTGCATGAATGGGCCAGGGACGGGTCGGTACCATAAGCAGCAAAACACCAGTGTTATCTGGGAAGTCTCAGTTTGCACCTGGGTCTGTGTGCGAATGCTAATGGTCTGCCCCACCTGCTTTGTATTGCTCGTGTGCAGTGTAAGCTCCAGGAATGTAGAGGGTGTTCTTGCCAGAGGAATATCCCAGGAAAAGGGAGCAAAGCTGTAGGGTGCTGTTGGGGGGGCAGCCGGGACATGCCTTGCTTTTCTTCCCGTTCCCCTGACGGTCCCCTTCCTTCACCAGCCCGGAGTGAGAGGCCTGCACGGAATCCAAGTACTTTCCCCTCGCTCCCTTATTAGGGGAGCAGGATGAAAAGCAAGCTGTGTCCCAGAGTGCATGGCGGTTCCCTCCCCCCCCCCCCCCCGCTCTCCCGAAATGGCGCCCTTGGGTGGGAGGAGTCTTACTGTGCAGACCCTGTAGCACCTCCCCCCCACACCGAAATAGCCTGGATCTCAGTGCTACTTCTAAGCATTTTATTCCACTCCTGTCGCATAAAATGACTCCCCTGGGTCGTGTGGCATTGGTGTGGCTGGTAGATTAAATTAATGTAACCTTGCACTAAACTGGACTATCCTCCTCTCAGGTCCCTGGCTCTGTTTTTTAGCAAGGTGGGGGGTGGTCTATACTTTGGCCTTTTTCCCCCCTTTCCTCTGCCACTCCCGGCTTATGCTTGATCCGTGTGTTAGCAGTGGCTGAAATCAACACCAAAGAAATCTTTGTGCCCTGTGGTTTGGAAATTGCTTACTCGCGGGCTGCTTCCCTGTTACTTTCCTTCATTCCGGAGTGCTCCTGCTGGGGCTGTCTGGCATGCCGAACCGTCCTGTCCCAGAGCTTTGCATGCAAGCCCTGACCTCGGACAGCTTCTCTGCCTTCTAGTCCATACTGTGAGCATGAAGGTCGCACGCAAGTGTTTCGCTTCGGGGTTGTTTCTAATGGTCCTAAGCCTTCATCTTCTCTTTTCTCTGGTTCATCCTCTACAGTCTCCTTTCGGCCTGCTTCAGGAGCGAACTTATGGACTCCAGGAGGGAACCTCCAAACAGACCGATGCCATCCTAAAACATTCCAGCCCCCCAAACCCACCAGTCTAGCCATGAGCCCAGCTGGGTTTTTGGGGGGTTTTTTGGTCCAGCTCATGGGACTCGAAACTCTGTGGCAAATCAAAACAAAACCGCCCAGCTTGCTAGGACACAGCGAGCAAATAGCGAGAACAATCTCCTGAAGGGACTCAAGCGTTGTGCAAATCAACAATTCTGCAGCTCTTTTAGCTCTAGTGTTAGCCCTGGGAGGTCTAAAATCACAGCGGTGCCTTCCTTGGTGTATTTTTCTTTTTATAATGCATTTGTTTGAAACTCTCTGCTGTTGCTGTTGCCGTCTTTGTGAAACTGGTGAGAGTTTCTCTGAGCAGGTCTCAAACGTAAAATGCCTCTTGTCTTGTTAAGTTAAAGATGTTTTCGCGCGGGGTGCTGGGCGGGGGGATATGTTTATGAATAAACAGCCGGGGATGGTGACCGTCGGTCAGGTCACCCTGTTTCAATGCTGGTCATGCAGTAGTCAGGCAAGTAGAGTATCTTGTACTGCTGGACAGATGGGTGATACGCACATTAATTCACATAGGCAAGAATTTTGTTTCTTAGACATACAACCTCCTGCCTTGGATCATTCATTCTCTCTCCTTGATCATAAAGGGTCTGTCCCACAGCCCACGGAAGTCCATTGAAGGGCGCAGAGGGGGAGCCGTGTTAGTCTGTAACTTTAAAAACAACTTTTAAAAATGAGTCGTCCTGCGGCACTTTGGGGCCACATCTATGCTAGGAAACTATTTTGAAATAACTAAAATCAATTTAATAACGCCCGAAATAACAACATCAAAATGGCTTCCCCATAGCGGGGACACGCTGTGAAATGAGTCCGAGGCTGGCTCCGTTACTGGGGACGTGCTACCTCGACTTGGAGCCCCAGGAAGTACTGGGGAGTCATTCGTTCGAATGACTCTGGAGAGTCGTTACCTCAAAATAGCGGCACCGGCGCATCCGCACGACTGCTAATTCGAAATCGCTTTTTCAAAATTAGCATGATTCCCTGAGGAAAGCAGGAGTCCAGATTTCGAAATACAGTAATTCCTCATTTAACACGTGCCCGCTTAACATGTTTTCGCGATAGCACGATTTTTTGGGGGGGAATGTTTTTTGACTTACATAACTGTCCCGGGCATAACACGATTTCCCCAGCCGGCCCGTCGCCGGCGGCTGCGCGGGGCTTCCGTCGCCTCCCTGCAAAGTGGCAGAGGTTTCGTTGCTCGCCGCGCTGTTCCCCAGCGACCCTCCCCCTCGCCAGACGCAGTGCGGGTCCCGGCAGACCCATCACAGGGGCATATTCCCAACCCAATCCCCCTCCCCTCTCCTCCCCTTCCTTTCCCCAGAGCCAAACACCTCCGCTCCCTGCTGTAACCCAGCCCCCTTTCTCCCCCAACCTTATGTCCCCGTCCCAACAGACACCGCCGCTCGAAACGCAACCCCCACCTTTTCCATTATTTTTGATGGGAAAATTGACCCCACATAACACGTTTTCACTTAACATGATCATTTTCTGAAACATCTATGGTGTTAAATGAGGAATTACTGTAACTGGCTTGGTCGTGTGGATGTTCCGCTTATTATTTCAACCTAAGGGGGGGGTGTTTCGAAATAAAGCCCTAGCGCAGACCAGAGCTTAGAGACTAACAAATATACCTATCTAGTATCGTGAGCTTCCGTGGGCAAAACCCCCTTTGTCGGGTGAGATGATGGAAGTGGGTTGTGCGCTCTCACGTGCTGCAGGATAACTCGTTTTTTAAAGTTGTTTCTATTTGACAGACTCCTTAGCTTTGTATCAACCCTTCTGGCACCAAACCAACTCCCACTGAACTCCCAATGTTTCCTGCTGACTTCCCAGGGGTTTGGATTGAGTCTGGGTGGCAAAGCCCTTATTCTTTGAGATGCTTGCATCAGTGTGGACCCCACTCTTGGTACCCAAGGGCCTTGTGCTCATCGGAGTCCGTTGGGTTGCGTCTGCACAGGGAATCTCTGTGTCTCGCCAGCCAGGAGCATGAAGCGTCCGTAACCCCACCCCCCTCCCTCACTGCTCAGGGGAGTGAGACAGCGCTAATGGGGTCTGCTTGCTACTCCGGCCTAGTGTTTCGTACATTTTCATATTCACTATTCTGCTCAACTTCACTTGTTTTCTTTATTTAACACCCCTCCCAAAAAGCTGACCCGTTTCGGTGCTCAGCACCCTTCTCCGCTAACGGCAGACCCCAAGCCATCTCCATCTTATGAGGGCTCTGAAATCCAGGGGTGTCCATCTGGAATGCTACCTCTCAGTCCAAGCGGTGTGGGGAACTTCTGGCCCAGAGGAGAGACATTCCACCTCACAGATGGATCGGAGCCCCGTTACGCCCTCGTGCCTCCACCAGCTGGCGTGTGACACCCCCCACCCCACCCCAACCCAGGCCCATAGCTACCCAGAAATCCTCAGCGTCAAGCAAGCACCCTGCCCCTCTGGCCCTGGGGGACAGACATGGCTCATAGCCCTCGTCCTTCATCTTCCGAGGAGAGTTGCAGAAACATTCCCCTCTGGGAATGAGCCACTAAACCTGCATCCTGGGCAGAGGCGAGTGGAAAAAACACTGCCGGCCTGGACACCCGACCGTCTCTGCCTTGGCACCTGCACCATTCTCCCGATGACTTCTTCAGTTGCCATAGGCCAGGAGGAGGGTCCGCGATCCCCAGCCTCTCGTGGTCGGGCCTCCTGACAGAACGTTCCACAAAGCAGTGTGGAGACCTCGGCCTAAACTGACTCCTAAGGTTTGACTTGGGCTGTCGTTTCAAACCGACCTATGGATGAACTGGTTTTCTGCCTGAAAACCCGTTCTACCCTGAGAGCAAAGAAGCGCCGCTCCTTCAGCTGTTTCAGGAGCTTTATTCTATTACCTCCGACAAAGCAAAACCCTTCCCCTGACCGTCTTATCTCTGCTTTGCCATCTCGGTGCATCCAAAGGTCAAGCAGCCTCACAGAATCATAGAGCTGGAAGAGACCTCAGGAGGGCATCAAGTCCAGCCCCCTGCTCTAGGCAGGACCAACCCCAACTCAGTCATCTGAGCCAGGGCTTTGTCAAGCCGAGACTTAAACACCTCTAGGGGTGGAGACTCCACTACTTCCCTAGGGAACCCATCCCAGCGCTTCGCCACTCTCCTAGAGAGCCTCCTCAGAGAAACTACCCTAGTGGGTCGGGCAGTGCCTCTCAATCGGCTACCAAGTGGCTGCCGTACTTCTCCCTCCTGATACTACGGCTTACTACAGCTGGCTACGGCTCAAGTGTGCCGTTTCCAGATCCCACCTACCTCGTCAGGGTTCCAAATTTGTGAGGAACCAGAGGGTTACGGGCTCTCTGCCCCTTAGGCCCTCAGTCTAGTGGCTGAGCATCCTAATGGCTTAGTGGTGCAGGCATGACACAGCTATTCAAACAATTCTTCGTTTGCACCCTGGCCTCGAGTGGGATCCACACTGATAACGACATGCCAAATAACCACCGTTACTCTCCAGTAAGGAACCCCTCCTACATGTGGGCGGATGCTTCTTGCTGGCTTCAGCTGGGCTCTGTGTGAGAGTCCGTGTTCGCCAGTCTGAATAAGAGTCTTGCGATTTAGGCCCTAGAATTATTAGGATTTACGCAACTGGATCAAGTCCAGGATCATGCCTTTGATAGGGGCTGATACTTCCTAAAGTAGCCCGGCCCGCCAAGCCATGCTTTGCAAGTGGAAAAATTTCCTTCCTGACCCTTCCAAATGATCAGTCGATGCCCTGAAACATGAGAGTTGATTACCTTGCGAGTCGCTTGCATAACTATAAATGCTGTCGCCCCAGGCTTATCTAGTCTCTTTACCAAAAAAAGAAAAATCGGCTGCAGGATTCAACATTGTGCCTTGTTGTATCCGAGTCTTCCAAGACATGTAACAGTCTGTTAATTGAAGTCCTTATGCCTGGCTATTTAAAATGCTTTTCATTGGCAGTGGCAGCAAAGGGATTTTAATGTTCCTACTTATAATCTTCCTTGGGACTCATTAAACATCATTTTCATGCACAAGGATTTTAAATCCATGGTGGTGTGGGGCGGGGGGGAGGAATTTGGGGAAACAAAGCAAATGGTTATAGACAAATCTCCAAACGCCAGGTAGTCCATTGTGTATTTCATACCAAGAACTACTGAGGCGGTTTGCTCTATGGAGGTGTGATGTTAATGTTCAATAAACTTTTGCATCTTGTTTTTTTTCTTCTTTTTCTGTCTCTCTTGTTTTCTGTGTCTCTTTTTACATCATTGAGCTGCGGGGCTTATGGGATAAGCACAGGGTGCCGGATTGTCATTTCAGCCCTGGTTTGTACCTGTGACACCACTCGCTTCAGGGCTCAGGCGGCTGTAAATCTGGAGGAAGCAAGGGAAGGGTTAGCTCGGGGTGAGATGCGTGTGGGCAGTATTTTCCAAAGTGTGCAGCATGGCCCGGTCCCACGCTCGCTGAAGTCAGTGTGGACTGGCAGCCTTGGATCCAGGCACTCCCAGAAATCATCGTCCTCAAATTGTATTTTTTTTTTTTTTAAATAATCCCCCTCTCCCTAGCTTTATGAAATTCTCTTCTGGTGACACTCCCTTGGCCTGGCAGAAGCTAGGCTGGCCGGGAGCTGCTACATGGTGATTTGCATGCCTATGGCGGTCTAAGCATCACAAGCGAGCAAACAGCTGCACCAGGCATCTGTTTAGCCCTGGTGTGCTCCTGTGATCCAGCGTCTGGCTAGCGTAAGCCCCCAAACCTGTATCTTAGCTAAGGCCCCGAACGCCTTCTCCCTGCGCTGAAAAGTTAGCTCTGTATTTCAAGGCTTGGTTTCATTTCCCCATGAGAGCTGCACCCTCACTAAAGCAAACTCGCATCTTGCACTGTCTCCTCCTTGGGTCTGTTCAGTTTTTCTTAGCCTACATTTGTGCGCGCGCCCCCCCCCCCATACAAGGGGGTTCCTTTATACCCTGCTTTAATGCCTATAACTGTGGCTCCAGATACTGCAGCCCGTTATCCGATTTCTTCTGCACCCACCCTGGTGGCCAGGCTTGGATGCTAAATGCTTCAGGACGTCATCCAGAAATTAGGGTGCTCTAAGTTAAAGTAAAAAAAACTCTACGTGGGCAGGAAATGGATGGTGAAGTCCATTATTCCGGATGGTCCCCAAGATCGCGCAGGCATTTGTGGCCCCCGTGCCATCGTACAAAGTCAGTGCCCAGGAATCCAGAGTCGTCAGGCAGAGAAGAGAGAAGTGGGCTTCCTTATGGGAAATAATGGGGAGAAAATTCCCATGCCCTACAGGCAAGCTGCTCCGCTAGGCAAGAAGCTGTGTGAGAAATCCTTCTGTTTGGGAAGCTTGCCCAGTGGCTGAGACCTCTCCACAGTCTTGCAAATGCCTGGCGCGTGCTAGATCTTTGCCCAGCAGGCGCGGGGCGAGGCTGGGCTCTCGTGACGTGCGGCCAGTTGTACTACTAGTCTGGCCTTAATGATCATTTTCGGCATATTCCAAATAATACCCAACTCCCATTGGCATGCCCTGCAAGTAACTCAATCCGGCAACAGGGCTGCCTTCTGGGAGCACTGTATCCTCGTACCCTCTTGAGCGGAGACGAAATCCTGCCATGCCAGCAGTCCAGGGTCCGGAGGGGATTGCTCTCACAAGCAGCTCCCTCTGGGCAAGCCCATACCACAGCCCTGTGTTAATACAGGACTCAGTGGGGCAGATTGGTTGGTTACTCTCTGGGTTTGGTGTGTGAGCAGACTGCTGATTTTAGTCTGGTTTGGAAGGTTGTACAGGTTGAACCTCTCTAGTCCGGCACCTGACTGGTTCCAAACAAGAGAACTTGCCGGACCACGGGAGGTCAATGTTGTCTAGCATTACCAGCACTTCCACCTGGGTTGTTAGAGGACATTTGGGGTAAATTAGAGCTAAATAACAGCACAGAACACTGAGAGCCTGAACTGGGGGCTGTAAACAAACTTTATGTGACTGCGGGAAACTTGGCCACACCCATGAAAAATGGACATCCGGCAAACTCAAATCATGCCAGACTATGGAGTTTGCCAGACTAGAGAATGCCGGACTAAAGAGGTTCAACCTATAATTTGAAGATTTTTTTTTTTTTTTTCAGAATAGCCTGCAGGATTTGGACATCTGAGTCCCAGTAAAATTAAGAGCTGCTGCATATCCAAATGGTGTTAGACAGCTTTTAAAATCTCAGGCTCTATAGAGCTCTGAAGCACCTCCCATCTTGGATGGGAATTTTTGGTTGTAATCTGCACCTGGAAATAGATGGTCACTCTGATTATCAGAGCCCTCAGCAAAGCATTTTTAAAAAGGCCCATATCCTAATTGTTCCCTCACTTGAAATCTATCCGGTGTCTGCAGCCAGCTGTCAGGAATGATTAATGCCAGCTGGTAGAGCCTCATTGCTTTTTAAAAAAAATGAAACTGGATTTTTGAAAAAAAAAAATTGGCTCAGTAGAAATTATTTTTTGACTTAAAAAAAAAAAAAAAAACAAAACCAAACCCTGATCATTGTTGGCAGAAATTCTCTGGGTTTATTTAAATCCCAAAAAGTGAATGTGCTTCCAAAACAAGTCTCTTCCTCCCCGCCCCCAACATTTTCCGTTGGTTCTTCCAACTCCCCTCAACATTTTCTTGTTTTGTTCTTTACTTTTTTTTGGAGATTTCCCATCACAAATAGGTCTTTTCAACAAGCTTTCCAAGAGACCCCTTTCCGATAGCTGTGATTTATGTACAGAGAGAGCCTATAACACCTCCCTGCCCCCCAAAACACACACAACTTGGCACAAACTGCTGCGTAAGTTTCAACACCCTGCACCTCTCTGTCATTTTGCAGGACTTCCATGCAGTCGCAGTCATCCTATGGCTCCAACTCGCCCCCGCTCAGCAAGATGAACAGCATGAACAAGCTGCCTTCCGTCAGCCAGCTGATCAACCCCCAGCAGCGCAACGCTCTGACCCCCACCGCCATCCCCGACGGCATGGGGACCAACAGTAAGAGGCTGGCTCGTTCTCGTGCCGTTCGGGGCTTGCTCCCCATCGACCTCGTGGGGTATTTGACCGGGAAGTTAGGAAAGGAAGATGGGGCGGGGGAGAGGCAGCATCAGATGGAATGGCCAGGTGATCCCTCCCCATGTCCTCGCACCTGTCTCCGGTAACTCCCCAATCCCAGCAGAGTGGCTCAGGGTTTCAAGCCGGCATTCCCTCTAAGCTGAGCGCTTGGGCGGCCACCCTGGAAAGGTTCAGATGCCGCACAGTTGATTAGCAGGGCACCCACAGCCGGCAGCATGTGTTTCTACTGGTGGTGCACATTTGCACATGCCTTGGTGCAGTCAACAAAATTTATTCCATACAAAGATGGGGGGGGAAAAATAGAGGGAGCATTGTTTGAAGCCCTCATGGAACCTCCTTCCCCTTAAGAGGGGCGGTCCCTCCTCCCTCTCAGTCAGGTCAGGAGCTCCACTGCCGCTGTCATCGGGAGGCATGGTTCCCAGCGTGGGCGGCCAGGCATAGAGAGGTACAAAAAGCCACATGGCCCTGGCAGCGGAGTCTCCTTTTGCTCCAGGGTGCATACTTGGCTGGCTGGCTGTGACCAGGCTATTTTTGTCACACTAGCTGGAGCGCACCTAACACGTGTCCGTCCACACACGCTGGGAAGCTGCGTGCCGTGGGCATGCCCTGAGGCGTGTTCGAGGGGTGGGGCATGCATGGCTGCTGGCCCATGTAGGCCCTGCTCTACTTAGAGCTGATTTAGCTACTTAGGCCGGCCTCTTTCAAACTTTTTTTCTCGTGGCCCGGGGGGGAGGGGCAGGCAGGGCTGGGGCGGGAGGGCTTCCCTCGAGCGGCTCCCGGGGAGCGGTGCAGCAGGGGGGCTAAAGCAGCTCCCTGCCTCTCCTGGCACCACAGACCAGGCTGCCCCAGAAGCAGCCGCAGCAGGTTCCTAGCCCCTGGGAGTGCAGAGCTAGTGCTCAGGGCAGAAGCAGTGCACGGAGCCCTGTGTGCGCTCTCCCTCCCCCCACCTAGGAGCCGGGCCTGCTGCCGGCCACTTCTGGGGAGCAGTGCAGTCTGTGGTGCCAGGACTCAGCCCCCCTCCGTGCCACTGCTCACCCGATCCCCCTGCAGCCAGGAGCCCCAGCGCCCGATATTCCATAACTGGGTCATGACCCATAGTTTGAAAACAACTGCCTTAGACCAGCGCTTTGCAGTGGAGTGAAGCCGGGCGCCCTGGAGGCAGTACTGCTGCACAGGGCTGGATGTCAGAAGGTCTGGGTTCCTCTCCCGGCTGTGTCTCGCCAGGACAGAAGCTGACTTTCCCTTTAGGTCCATGAAAATGATTCCCAGTCTCACAGAAGCGAGTGCAGCGTGCACCTCTTGAGAGAGATCTCGGTGTCACTGTGGATAGTCTCTGGGAACATTCACTCGGTGTGCAGCGCAGTCAGAAAAGCAAACCATGTTGGGAATCATTAAAAAAGGGGTAGAGAATAAGACAGAGACAATCTTCTTGCTTCTATATAAATCCGTCAGGCATCCACATCTCAAATTCTGCGTGCAGATGTGGTCGCCTCCTCTCAAAAAAGATCTATTGGCATTGGAAAAGGTTCAGAAAAGGACAACAAAAATGATTAGGGGTTTGGAACGGCTGCCCTATGGAGAGAGATTAAAAAGATTGGGACTTTTCAGCTTACAAAAGAGGAGACTAAGGAGGGATAGGATAGAGGTCTATAAAACCATGACTCGTGTGAAAAAAGTGAATAAGGAAAAGTTATTTACTTATTCCCATAACCTAAGAACTAGGGGGTCACCAAATGAAATGAATAGGTAGCAGGTTTTAAACAAACCAAAGGAAGTTTTTCTTCATTCAGTGCACAGTCAACCTGTGGAACTCCTCGCCAGAGCATGTGGTGAAGGCCAGGACTTGAACAGGGTTCAAAAAAGAACTAGATACATTCATGAAGGTTAGGTCCATCAATGGCTATTAGCCAGGATGGGCAGGAATGGTGTCCCTGGCCTCTGTTTGTCAGAGGCTGGGAATGGGTGACGGGAGGGATCAGTTGATGATTCCCTGTTCTGTTCCCTCCCTCTGGGGCACCTGGCATTGGCTGCTGTCGGAAGACAGGGCACTGGGCTAAATGGACTTTTGCTCTGACCCAGTGTGACCTCACTTGTATGTTCTTATTGCCGCCTGTGGGGCAAAATCCACTTCAAACCAGAATGGTGCCCCACAGGTCTGCCAAGCCAGATGCAACATGGGGCTGGGATTTCAGGGGTTCAATGTTTGGTGGGACTTCCTTGGGGTGCTCGGGAGTTCTGAGAACCAGGCTGTTCGCTGTTTGTACTGGGTTGCCCGGCTGGCTTTGTCCTGTCGACAGTTCGGCTGTAAAGCAAACTGAGAAGCGGGCAGTTTGCTTAAGTTTCCATTCAGCCTGGAGTTCTTCTCTCGGCTCCCTTGTCTGGATTACCAGCTACTGTTAGGAGAGAAGACCGGAGAGCTTCCCTGGCCCAAGATAGCCCAGGGGACAGCATGCTGGGGTGTTTTCTGGTGGCCTTAAGACCCCCTCTGCCATAGGTGCATTTGCGCGTCCGGGAGCAGCCCTGGAGGGCCCCTGGGGCCGGAATGCCTATGTAACCCTCTCTCCCTGGGCGTGTTTCCTCTAGTGCCCATGATGGGTGCCCACATGGCAATGGGCGGAGACATGAATGGTCTGAGCCCCACTCAGGGGCTGCCTCCCTCCCTCTCGATGCCGTCGACGTCTCACTGCACCCCGCCGCCGCCGTACCCCACCGACTGCAGCATCGTCAGGTGAGCGCGGTCAGACTCCCAGTGAGAGCCCAGGTGCGGACCAGGCGGTCGCCGGGGCGAACGGGCCTGAGCGTGAGAGGAGCTGATTCAATAGAACACGGCCAAGGGGGAGCCGGGCCGTGGCCCCCAGCCCCGCCCCTTCCTCTGAGGCCACGCCCCCCCCCAAATCCAAGCCATCTCCTCTCTCCCCCTCACCACGGGGAGGAGGGGTGGGCACCCAGGCCCCAGAGCACGGGGAAGGCGGGCAGTGGGGGGCAGCAACACTCTGCCCCCAGAAGGCCTACAGCGGGCTGTGGCATGTCCATACCCCCATTGCAGTCGCTGGTAGTTGAGGGTGTTTGATAGCTTGCAGGACCAGTACCCAACACGCTTTTTCACATGGTCCCTCTGAGTCGCCGTCCGGGCTGGGGGCCAGCGTTCCCTGTACACTTAGCACTTTGGTGGCCATGCAGGAGAGACTCAAATGCTGCCCCGTTGATTAGCACAGTGCCCACAGCATGTTTCTCCTGGCGGTGCACATCCACACCTGCCTCGGTGCGTGTAACAAAATTTATTCCACACATGCATGGACAAAATGAGGTACCGTTGCTGGGGATAGAACCACGGGGCTCCTGGCAGAGCCCTGCTTTCTCCCGTGAACCCGGACGAGCGGGCTAATGCTTCCCTTAGCCCGACGTTGCCAGTGAAGGGGGGACGTGCTGCGTGGAGACGCCTCTGCGCGATGCGTCGTAGCATCGGATCTGCTCAGCAAAGCCCGTGGGCTGCACAGGGCATGTCTGCGGGGCAGCTTCCCCGTCCAACGTTCCCCCCGCTCCGCTCTGGAGGGGCTGCCCCTTGCCGGGGGTTTGCTCCTCAACGCTTGTGCTGCTTTTTACCTTTCTGCTCAGGTCCCCGCCTGCTGCGGCGACACCCTGGGAGGCAGACGCCTGCCCGCTAGGCCCTGGGCCGCTGCTGAGCTCAGCCACGCCGGATGGGGGCCGGCTCAGCCTCCCGGGGTCTCGCTGCTGCGCGGTGGCTGAGTCTTGGGTGGTGCTCTGGTTGGGCTAGCGCAGCCTGGGTGATCCTTTTTCTTTCTCCTTCCCTCCTCCCCTCCCCTGCAGCTTCTTAGCGAGGTTGGGCTGCTCATCCTGCCTGGATTATTTCACCACCCAAGGGCTGACCACCATCTATCAGATTGAGCATTACTCCATGGATGTAAGTAACAAGTCGCCCTTTTGTGTGTTCGCTCTCTTGCCCCCGTTGCTCGAGGCCGGGCGGGGGAGGGCCAGAAATCCCGACTCCGTAGCTCGTCCCGAGAGGGGGCTATTTCGCAGGGCGTCTGGTTTGAAGCCACTCTCTTGTGAACCCCAGGAGGCTGCTTAGGAGAGACTGAACCCAACCCCCGTGCGGGAGGCAGATCGCCTTGCCTGGTGCAGAGTTCCACTCTTTCGCCCCATGCCCGTTCATTCTCCAGCTCTTGGCTTCTGTCTCCAAGGGCTGGAAAACGCTTGGCTTACCTGCAAACTGGTGATCTCCACCCCAAGGCTGCCCCTGCATCTGTATTTTTCCTCTCCCTGCCTCTGTTCCCAGCCTTACCCTGACAATCGTGCCCGGTCACTCCCTGCTAACCTCGGGCCCGGTGCCACCTGATCCTTTTGCTCCTCCAGCACGGCGGCTTCTTGTCTAACACTGCGGCTCTAGGCGGCCCACTTCTGTCGCTCCCCGGGGCACAGCCAGGCGGCGGGGGGCTGTTGCTTTTGCAGGCTGGGCTGTACTATCCTCTCTGCTGCTGCAGCTAGAAGAGCAGGTCCAAAGGGATTGCTGGCTTCCCACGCCCCCTGTGGCCTCATTCAGCCGCTGTGGGGCCGGGCGCACCCATCTGAGTTAGTCGTCACCGCTGCTGTGGACTAGGAAGAGCAACATCCGTGTGGCCAGAGAAGGCCGCCGACGCTGGGCTCTGTAATTGGCCGTACCCTTCCCCAGCTTGGTGGAGGTTTGGACCCAGGGCTGACCCAAACTGCTCTTAGCCCAGAGGCCAGGCGGAGCCCGAACCGAGCTCAGAGTCTGTGCCACAGAGCTCCGATCGGAGCATTTCGGGAGTGTGGGCTGGAGAAGGGTGATGTGATAAATGTGGGTTTGTCTGCAGGCCTGATCCAGCCCCGCAAGCTGGTGGATCCGGCCCACGGCCGCCCTGCCGCTCCCCTACACCTAGGCCAACCGAGGCAGGGAGCGTGCAAAGTACCTAGAGGGAACCGCCTGCTGTTCAGAACCGCTGGTGGCTCTCTCTAGAAGTTGAGAGGCGGGGGCAAAGACTTCACGTGTGCCCCCACACCCAAGCCAATCAAGGTCTGCGAGCAGAGGAGCATGGGAAGTGTCCTGGCCC
This sequence comes from Pelochelys cantorii, assembly GCA_032595735.1. Classification (NCBI taxonomy): domain Eukaryota; kingdom Metazoa; phylum Chordata; order Testudines; family Trionychidae; genus Pelochelys; species Pelochelys cantorii. The sequence continues at coordinate 3,445,846 of CM064335.1, read as the reverse complement.
CCCTCCTTCTGCCTGAGGAGCGGCCCCCCTTCTAAAACCATTTCCCCTCCCCCCCACCCCCCGGGTTAGTTCCTTTGCTCCTCGGAGGCTTGTCACAAGCGTGTGTTTCTGCTCAGTTGGGCTAGTCAGGTAGCCTCCTGCGCGTGGCCTCTCACTCCGCCAGCATCCGTTCAGAAAGGGTGACCCGCCCTTTCTGTGTGCCTGGTGGTGTGGGGACCCCTTGTGTGCTGGGGCGTACCACGTAGGGGTGGCTGGCAGCCGTTTCTCTGGATGTGGGGGGCAGGCAAGGCCTGTGCCTTGCACCGTGGGGGTGGCCGGTTCCGACAAGCCATTGCTAAATGATCCGGTCCTCTTGGCCTTCCAGGATCTGGTGAGCCTCAAGATCCCGGAGCAGTTCCGCCATGCCATCTGGAAAGGCATCCTGGACCACCGGCAGCTGCACGACTTCTCCTCGCCCCCCCACCTCCTGCGCACCCCGAGCGGCACCTCCACCGTCAGCGTGGGCTCCAGCGAGACCCGGGGCGAGCGGGTCATCGACGCGGTCCGCTTCACGCTCCGCCAGACCATCTCCTTCCCGCCCCGGGACGAGTGGAACGATTTCAATTTTGACATGGACGCTCGGCGCAACAAGCAGCAGCGCATCAAGGAGGAAGGGGAGTGAGCTGCCGGGGCTTCCCTCCCCCCTTCGTTCCCCCCCCCCCCCCACGAACTGCTCCACCCTTCCCGTGTCTCCCTCCGCTCGGACTGCCCGTGAGAAGGGCAGAGGACCGAGGCTGCCCTTCATCCTGCCTCAGCCATGTTCCCGGCCTCGCGGCCTCTGTCGCAGAGCGAGGGCAAGGGACGAGCCGGGCGGGAGGCCGGGTGGGATGCGGATGGTGCTTTTCTCCCTTGCTGTTGGCTTTCCTTTGGGGAGCGGGGTTCGGTTTTTGGCTTTTGGGCCCGACGTGCGCAGGCCTCCTGACCCACACCCCCGATTTCTGCCCCGCTCGTTGGTGGTGGTTTGGTTGGTTTTTTTTAACGAGAGAAAAGCACAGCGATGGAGCAATCGACCGGGGGCGGGGGTGTCCCCGCATGCTGCACTTAAACGGCACCTTTCTGCGGCGCCCTTCCTCCGGGTGCCGTGTCCAGTGGCTTCCTGCCCCGGCCTTCGGGAGCAAGCCCCTGCCCCGGCCCGACTCGATTTCTCCTGGTTCCCAACGTACGTCAGCTCCGTGCTGCTTGAGGCACGCGCCGGCCGGCCTCCCCTCCCGCTGGCTTTCCTCTCGCAGGTTTGCATCCCGGAAGAGCCTTAGCTGTGTGGGGGGCAGTGCCGGCTGGTGTGAGGAGACCGCATTAAGCCTCCGGTGTCATTGGAAGCCGAAGTCAGAGGCTCCCTGCCTATCTGTTTGGCTGAGCTACGGAGGCCCTGACACTCCCTCATTAAGGCTTCTTGAGGGGAGAGCGGTTTCCTTCCACGGAAAGCAGGCCCAGCCATCCTAGGTAGGCCCACACTCACCTCTGCTTCGCTTCCACTGGAGCGGGTGTGTTCAAAGCTCCCTGGCTCCCAGCCCGGCACAGCGTCGTGTTGATGTGCACAGAGAGACAACCCCCTGGTCCGGCCACAGTTGCCATGTTTGTCTTACAAACCAGAGAAACCCCAGGGCCGCTCGCCCGTGACGGCTGGCCAAGGGAAGAGAGTCGCTTCCTGAGGCGCGGCGCCCCGTTCCCAGTGAGGTGCGCGGCTCCCTCCGCCCGGGCTTCCGCTTGTCACAATCCAGGTGTGCATCCGGGCAGGGCGCCACATGGGCAGGGCTCCACACAGGCGGCTTCCAAATGAGTCGCGCGGCTTCGTGTGGTGCCGAACCGTGCCCACGGAGCCCAGCGCGGGTCCTTTTCTCTTGCAGATCTCGTCAGGTCTACCTTGCTTTCAGTGGTTGTCTCTCCGTAACTACCAGCCGCTGCCGGGTGCTGCAAGTGTATTCTGAATAGCTCTGAAACCATAAAGCGAGACTCTTACCCCACAAGGATGTGCCTGTATATATATTTTTTGTAATTTTTGTTCCCTGATTTTTTTTACTTCCTCTTGGGTTACCGGGTCTTCCAGAACCACAATAAGGTGTGTGTTTGTTTGTTTGTTTGTTTTTTACTGTTAGCATTTACCATGAAAATACTAATGTACCTTTATAACATGATGGCTATGGGGCATAGACAATTTGTATTTTCATACTGAGATTCCTGTTACCTTGATGCAGCTGAAAGGCGGGTGTGGGGGGTGCCACAGGTCTGTGACTGTTTTATTTTGTAAGCCTTCCAAGAGGAGAGTCCTAGATTTCAAAGTACTGCAAGCGCACAGCAGGCAAACTTCATTGGTGTAGCTTGCCCTGAGAAGCTCCGCTCCGGACCCAAAGCCAGAGTGGATTTCATGGCGCACGGTTAATGGGAAGCGAGCCGTAGCACAGCGAATTGGCACATTCATGGGGGTGAAGTCGGGTTGTCCCACTTCCCCTTGGCGGCTCTGAGATCTGCCTGGCACTGTTCCTTGGAGTGGAGTCAGGCTTTTCCAGTAAGAGCCCCTAGTTGTAAAGTGACTGGACTAGATGCTGCCCTGGATTTCTCAGCCTTGGTGCAGAGACGGGCCTTCCGCTCTTTTGTCAGTTCAGCAGAGAGGCCGAAGTCCTCCGCTGCGTAGCTAAAGGTGGAAATACGTGCTGTGAAACCACGTGCTACGCCTCTCTCCCGTGCACCCCCCCCCCAGAGCCCGCGTCCCTATTGCCCTGCCTCCCCAAGGGGGTTTGAACTGCTGTCGCTTCCCCCCCCCCCCCCAAAATAGCTGTGATGTTTGTGTTGCTAGAGCAAGCCGGTGAGTCAAGGGTGCTCCCGAGCTGCCCCATGCTTGTAGCAATGCGCTGTGGTGCCTATGCCAAAGGCTTGTGTGCGTGTGGAACACCTTGTCGAAGCCTCTGGAAAATAAAAGCTGAATTGAAAACCAGACTGAGGTTGCAAACCGTGTTCGTCTCTCCCTGGCACCTGGCCCGGCGTCCCCCTCACCTGGGTGCCGGGGGGGGCGCCGCTTGGACTTTATTCAACACCACTACTGCCCTGTCCAGCCCAGCCCAGTGGACCCTTTCTGGAGTCCTGGAGTCATAGAGCCAGGGTGGGGAACCTAAGGCCCGGGGGCCCAATGTGGCCCCCAGCATGCCTGGATCTGGCTTCTGAGGCTCAGGGTTCCCCACCCCCCCAGCACTGGGGAGCCTACACTGGTGCTCCATCCCCCTGCTGTTCCCCCCCACAGGGGTGGGGTGCACACAATCTACTAGCCTGGGCCCCCCCAGACTCTGGTGTGTGAGGGGAACATGGGGAATCTTTCTCCTTCTGTTGGGGGCCACCTCAGTGAGGGTTTGATTTGAGATTTTTTTTTTTTTTTGGCTGCTCACTTGTGTGCAGCCCCCAACTGATTTTCCTGTGGGTCAGCGGGCCCCCGACCCAAATAAGGTTCCCCACCCCGGAGTTTAACGCCTGAAGGGACCCAACAGTCTGGCCGCCTCTGTGTTACAGCCCCTTAACTTCACCCGGTCGCCTCTACACTGAGTGAAATAATTTGAGTGACCAAATCATGACTCGCTACTTGAAAGCGTGCAGGGAAGAAAAATCCTCGTTCCCTTTGTCAGTTTCTTCCAGTGGCTACGTGCCTTGCTGGGAGCCCGGTGGGCCTTTTTTTCAGACAGCCCCCTGCTACGTCACAGTCGCCTCCAGGAGGGGAACCCCGGGGGTACCCAGAGTGGGGCAACAACCTGAGAGGGGGCGTGGAGACGCCAGCAGAGGGCACCGGGATGGGCCCCGTTAGGGGTTTGTGATACACAGGACCGTGACCGCTGGGGGGCTGAAGTACAGAAGAGGCTTTGGGCTCAAACTGAGGCAGTGCACGAACCTGCACTTGGCCAGATGGGGGCGCTGGTGTGAGGGGAGTCCCCTGCTCTTTGTGACACTGTTTCTCCCCCCCCAAGCCAGGGGAACCCGCGTCTTCCCTTCCCCCCAGTTCTGGTCCACTTCTTCCCACCCCATGTCGCCCCACCAGAGCGGAGCATGCGAGCAAATCACTCAAAGCCTCTCCCCTCTCGCATCCGTGCATCCTTGATGCTTGCAAGCCCCCCCCCCCTCCACTATTTGGGGTTAGTTTTGGCCACGCAGTCCCTGCAGGACTTGGCAGACACCAACGTGGATGATGTGGCGGGACAAATCACGTTTGTTAAGGGCGGCTCGTATCTGCGATGTTAGAAAAGGCTCTGAGCCAGCAGGCTGCCCGTGTCGGTCACAGCGCTGGGCTGTGCCTGGTGTAGGGATCTTCTTTCTGTCCGGGAGCTGACCCCTTGTCCGTTTTTCATGGGGGCGGGGAGGAAAGGGAGCATTTCTTTTGGTGTGTTGGGATACTCTGCACACGGATCCCTTGGGCTCGTGTTATACCCACTCTGGGGCATGAGCTGGTGCAAACCCAAAAGTGGCCCCTTTCACCAGCGCACACAATAAGGCAGCTCGGTCTCGCTCAGACTCACAGGAACGAGAGGTTAGACCGGGGGGGGGGGGGCTTCTCCCCACCAGGCCAGCGCAGATCGCCTCCTATCTCCAGGGCGAAGTTCCCTCTCATTTTTCCATCCATGTGCAGAATACATTTTGTTCTGTGCCCCAAGGCATGTGTGGCTGTGCACTGCCCAGAGCGATGCACGCTGCCGGCTGTGGGAGGCTCTGGGCTCTCTGTAATCAGCGGGGTGGTACTGGAACCGCTCCTGGGCTGCCCCCTAAGTGTTCAGCTTGCAGGGAATGCTGCTCCAGGCTCATCTTCTGGACACTTTTGCCAGGGTAACCCTCCATGGGTCAGCCTGGGTTTTGTCACTGCTCAGGGCGATCCCTCCTGATTACAGCAGACCCGCTCTGCAGCGGGGCCCCGATGTGTCCTTTCCCGGGGCCAGATGAGCGGTGCCCTCGAGCCCGCTGGTCTTTTGTGCGGCCCTGGGGAAAGTGCTTGAGCCATTCGGCCCTTGGTGCATTCAAACAGAACTTCGGCAGGCGCGTGGCAGCCCCGGAGGGTGGCTGCTTTCCACAGGCACCGTTCTTTATATTCTCAGCACGCGTAGCCCACCCCCTCCTCCCCCAGGTCATGGGTCAGACCCTGTCGTGCTTCAGGGGTGAGGAACCGTGTTTGGGCCGGGGGGGTTGACCCACAGAAAAATCAGTCAGGGGCCACACACAAGGGAGAAGCACAAAATGCAAACCACCCCTGAGGCAGCCCCCAGCCGAGAAGGAGAAAGACGCCCCCCCACGTTCCCCTCACACACCAGCGCCTAGGGAGGCCCAGGCTGGTCCATTTTGTGCTCTTCAGCCCTATGGCGGGGCAGTAAGGGGGCTGGAGCGCCAGTGCAGGGTCCCCAATGCTAGGGGGAGCCCCAAGCCTCCGGGGCTGCATCTGGCCCCCAGACCTTAGGTTCCCCACCCCTGTGCTAGGGGCTGCACAAACAGAGCAGCAAGACAGTTCTGCCCCACCTAGGAGCCGAGTCTCAGGGAAGAGGCAACAGGGGGCTACAGACAGATGGGGCGAGGGGTGCAAGGCAAAACAAGGAGGCTGCAGTCCAGAGGTGGATTTATAATGAAACACACCATGCCCTGGCATAGGCCCCCCCAACACCACTGGGCCCCCAGGGCCGGGCGCCCCTCCCCCAATGCAGGGGGTGGCTGCTCTGTGGGGGTGAGCAGTCCCTCTGCAGAGCGGGGGGGGAACAGGGAGGGGCATTCAACAAGTTCAGCAATACTGATCATTGGCAGTGTCTCTACAAAATACACCTACGCTGACGAGGGTGCAAAGACAAAGCGTGGAGAGAAAAGGAGCTGCGGGTTTTTTTTTTTCACCTTGAATAAGTTTCTTCCGGGGAAGTTCACTTTTCTTTTTCCCTTCCTGCATCATTGACGCATTTTATTTGTACCCATTTTTCACGGTGGCTTCATGCAAACATAAGCTTTCAGGGTGACCAGAAGTTCTCAACTATGCCTGGGAACTCCACGCACGTGGGCTGGGGAAAGGATATGATGCTTGTTTATAAAGCGCTCTTCTCCAAAGCACGATACAGGAGTTAGCTCATGGCGCAAGCAATATTTGGCAAGATCATTAAGTGGCCCACTGGGAGCTTCAGCAATTTTCAAGTGATATGTTGGGGGGGGGAGGTCAGAGTGCACCAGCAATCCTGGTCCCCCACTTTATTTTCATTTACTTCTTATTACTAGGAGCAGGATGGAGAAAAAAGAATGAAAATGGGAGGGGCAGGAGGAGTGGCAGTTCTTTTCTTTTTTGGGTCCCAGGGGGCCCCCAAAATGGAGCTGAGCCCAGGGCCCCACTAACTCTGAATCCGCCACTGCTGCAGCCTCTTCCTAGCCCTGCTTGCATCTCCCTGGTGGCGCGGCGCTTGCTCGTAATTCTCTGCCCGTCTTTGTCCCGGCAAATGCTTCCCGTGGCCGGTCCGTCGAGGTGACACTGCGGCCCGCCCTTCTCCCCGGAGCAGCCGTGCCCTTGTTCCCCTCAGCTCCTTCGGCGCCTTGCCCAGCCGCCTCGCCTTCCTGCTACCCGCTGCTGCGCATGGGGCGTGGGACAGGCCGGGGCCCCGCGGGCGGGGGCGGCAGGAGGCGTTGCTTTGTAAGCGCCTGGCTCTCCAGGGTTCAGCCCCTGTGCCCACGGCCTTGTGTTGCTCCACTTCTCTGTGGGAAACGAGGGCCGGCACAGCGCTGGGTCGCGGAGGCGGGAACTGGCCCTGGCTCGGCAGTAGAAGGCGCTCTTGGCTTTCTTCCATCCCAAATTAGCTGGGGCCCAATCACAGGAGCGGGGTACGCTCAGCAGGGGGAGGCGTTGCCTTCCCAAACCGCCAGCCTGGCCCTGCCCACGCCCCACGCCCCAGAACGCCTGCTGTGGGCCTACTGGGGGTGGAGAGTTGCTGCCCCCCCCCCAGCGCCCACCCTCCCCCTGCTCTAGGGCCAGGGTGGATTGAGCTGCATACCTGCCCCCGCCCCTTCCCTGGGGGGAGGGGAACAGGGAGGTGGCTTGGCTCCTGTGGGGCGGGGCCTTGGCAGAAGGGGCGGGGCTAGGGGTGGGTCTGGGGGCTTGCCCATGATCCCAATCTCTAGCCTTGTGGGAGAGCCCTTCCTATGTAAAGCAAAGTCCTCCACTGAGTGGTGGGTTGTATTCTGCCCCCCGGGCAGTTTCCTATTGTTTCTATTGTCCATTCCGCAGTGAACAATCTTGTTCCGCGTGGCAGTCTGGCGAGGAGCTGCAGTATAGGGTCTTGGACGCTGCTGCAAAGTACTCCTGGGGAGGAGAGACCGCAGAGACCGCCTCTCACCCTGCCCCTGGTCTCCTGCGAGCCTCCTCGCCTTGGGAGGGAGTGTGGCAAATGTGTAAACAAAATCTCTTCCTGAACTGGAGGCCGCTGGAGAATGGAATCCGCCCGCACGAGGCCCCTCCCGGGATGATCCCCCCACCTGGCTCTATTCACCAGAGCCCAAAGAAAGAGAGCAGAAGCTGGTGACTCCGGTGAGCGGTGAGCGGAGACACCCAGATGAACATGTCTGGTAAACAACCCCCCTTTGCTGGCTGTGGGATAGTGCCCTCTAGTGCCCTGACAGCCGCCTGGAGACCGCTCGTGCCGAGACTTTGCCAATTCCCCATGCAAAGGTGACTGCCTCACAAGTGGTGGTGAAATGGTGCAAAGACAGTAGTTGGCTGCACTAGACGACGTGGGAATCTTAGGCCATGGCCGCACTAAGAAGGTGTCGTAATTACAAAATTCGACTTCACGCCCAATGTAACAAATCTGAACTAGCGTGTCCTCACTACGGGCACCGTGAATGTGGGCGCGCTACCTCAGCTTACAGTCCCAGGAAGCAGTGGGGGGTAATTAGTTCAAATGACTCTGGGGGGGGTCGTTATTTCAAAATAGCGGCACCAGCCCCTCCACACGGTCGCTATTTTGAAATAATGATTGCAGAATTAGCGTTATTCCTGGTGGAAAGCAGGAGCCCAGATTTCGAAATAAGCGGCCCGTCATTTTGAAATAACGGGCCTGATCATGTGGACGCTCCGCTTATAAATTCGACCTAACGGGTTATTTTGAAGTGTAGACCAGGGCTACAGGGAATGGTCAGAGCAGAGATGTGCACAAACATCTCAGTGAAATGTGCACTAGTGCAAAGGGCTAGCACGAGGCCAAAGCACCTCATAAGCCTATGGCTAAGCAGGTAAAACCAGGACATGTTCACAAGGGTCTGAGACCCCCAAGCAAAGCAAAAGCCATCAGGGTGGAGCATAGTAATGTTTCTGTTGCAAGCTGTAGCGCGCAACACTCTGCAATTGAACAGACCCTCTTCTCCTCCGGTCACCTGTTGTGGAAGCGGCTGCTTGGACGGCACATGTGCATGCGACGCGTCCCATTGTGAGCTGAGGCAGCGTGCGTGTGAACGGAGGAGGGCAGTCAGCGTTCCTTCTCGAGGCATGTTCCAGACCATAACAATGTGGCACAGCCGCCCTGGGAAGCGGGAGGGACACGGTAACAGTCACATCCCCATTTGACCAAGAGGGAAACTGAGGCACCGGCGTGGTGCCGCAGAGGAAACGCACGTCAGTTGCAGGATTAGAAGTGAGGTATCTCTGGCAGCCGGTTCTACCTTCGGACCGCTGGCTTGTTCGAATAGAAGCGTCTTGAAGAATGTGCTCTTCGAATCTCCCCTTCCCTGAAGCACCCAACTCCTCTGCCAGCCGCCTCTCCAGTTGCTCTAGTTCTTTGGACTCTTTACTGGTGCCAGGCCATCAGCTGGGTGGCTGTTCTGGGAGGTGGGACCCTAGAGGGGCCACTGGCGACAGAGGGCAGGAACTGAAGGCTTAATTCCATGGGTCCTCGTTTCTAACCGACCCATGACTAGCCCCGGCCAGGTCAGTGACCCCAGGGTGGTAGCCCCACCACTCACCCAAAGGGGACCCGTCCCAGCGCTCGGGCTGAGCAAGGAAGTGCAGCCAACACCGCGTGACCTGACACGGGACACCCACCCTGGCTCAGTGTCCTGGGCTGTGGGGACAGGCAGCCACACGGCTCCTCGCACCTCCCAGCATTGGCAAGTGCCACCCTGTCCCCAAGGACCAGCAAACGGCTCCTCCGCTTTTGTGGCTGCACTAACCCAGTGGAAGAAACCCACATGATGAGCAGCAGAAGGAAGAAGAAAGTGGCGGGGATTCCCCTTTGGGGAGCTGCGTCACCACGTGCTAAGCAAGTCCGACAAGCGGCCTCTTCCTTGGGAATGGAGCCGTGTGTTTTGCCTTGGAAAGAAGAGGACGATCAAGCTGGATCTGCCCTGCTTTTTTGCCAGCTTTGAACACTTTTACTGCCAGTCCGTCCCCTGGCGCCCTAGGGCAGATCTGAGCAGGAGGCCACAAACCTGTCCTGGTGAAAGAGTTAGTGAGAGGAACACAAGAAAAGGGCTATTCCTGCAAACAGCATGATTGACAGGGATAATAGAGCCTTGTTCACACCGTATGCAACATTCAAGAGTGCAGGAAGAATTCTGATTAATTAGGTTAAAGGCGCACCACCTTAATGGCCAACTTTGTCAAGGCTTCATTATAGCGGCAGCCACATGCTGTATAAAAAATGAGCTGAGACGTGGGCAGGCTTAGGAGCCTTTCACCAAAAGAGCTTTTCTCCCAACTCTGTTTTGGGCATTAGAGTGAAATGGGTGCTAAGTAAAGCAAAGCGTCTTAGCTTTGACAGAAAACTTCCTCCCCGCTCACCCCGCTTTCATGTCATGGGCATTTGTTCCTCAGTCCTCTGCCGAGTCTTTCAGGAAAACCAGGATGAGAGAGCTGATTTTTTTTTAATGTAAAAACCTCCAGATATTTACTTGTTAAAAACTTGGAACGCTGCCAAACTTTCATGGTTCAGAAGAGCAAAGCCATGTCATTGGATGCATTTTCATAGGCCCGTGAAGGAGGCCACGGTGCCAGGTAGCCCCAAACATCTGAGGAGCGATGGGTGTAATGGAGCAGCCCGAGGAGAATTGCCGCTCGTTGGGAAGGAGAAGGTGAGCCAAGCGCTGACCTTGTTTCAGTATCCTTCCAGGGCCAGGTACTGTCATGCAGGGGGCTGGCGGTTATGGGCCAGGCCCCCCACAGAGGGCAGTTCACAAAGCGCACTGCACTGGACACAGTCGAAGCCTAGGAGGACCGGCCTATCAACCTGGTGCACTGAGGCTCATTGCCAGAGCGGAGTGTGGGGCAGCGTTTCTTGTAAGTGGAGTGCTTGGGCAGCTGCCCAGGAGAGATTCAGGTACCACCCAGCTGACTAGCAGAGTTCCCACAATGCGCACCATCTGTTTCTATTGGTGGTGCACATCTGTGCAGGCCTCAGTGCACAGAATAAAATTTATTCTGCACACAGATGGAAACTGTTAGAGGGAACATTGCCAGGGATATCTAGCAGAGGTTCACGAGAAGAGCCACACCCAAGGTGGGGAGCATCCGAGAGGAAGCATAGCTGGGAGTGGGACGGTGGGGGGGTTGTTCAGGTCTGAGGCGCCCGAGTGGAGGTCAGCCAGGGAGAGACGAGCTGGGGGCGGTTGGTGGGCAGGATTACAGAGCCCTGATTTTGGGTGTGTCCCCAGCATTCACTCTCCTGTTCCTGCCATCAGCTGAAGCCTTTGTACATGTCAAACTACGTCAAGGCCTCATTATACCAGAGGCCCACACAGTATATAAAAAATGAACTAAGACTCAGGCAGTCTAGGAACCTTTCACCAAAAGAGCTTTTCTCCCATCTGTTTGTTGGGCAGTAGAATTAAATGGGTGCCAAGCAAAGCAAAGAGCCTAGCTGACAGAAAATCTCTTCCCCAGCTTTCGCTTCATTGGTGCTAGAGTCCCAGTCCAGCTGATGGAGCTTTGCATGACCTCGCTGTGTCCCGCTGAAGCCTGAGGCTTTCTTAGCCAGCTGTTCTGTGCCAGGAACCAGTGTCAGAAGCTCAAGGCTGGTTCGGCAGTCTCCAGACGACACTTCCGAGTGCCTCTGAGGCCAATTAACTGGGCACATGCCATGCTGAGGACTGAACCTTACAATCGCACCTTTGCACCTACAAAAGACTGTTTGCTGTCACTGTGGGTCGGACGGGGCTGGCCGCGGCTGAGGGCAAGGGCGGTGCTCGCCAAAAACAAAGCTCTGATGGAAGCCATATGTTGGGAGCAGGGTTTTTTTCCCATCGCTGCCCAAGTCTAATAGCCTGATCTCTCGTGCCAAAGGTATTTAGGCGCCAATCTCCTGAATAATGGGCCTTAGGCGCCCACGTACCCTTGAGAATCTGGGCTGCACTTTTTGCATCTGAGTGGGGGGTAAAAATGAGACCGGACGAGTCTGCAGCTGGTCGGCCGTGGATCTGTTATTATGTGAAAAGTGATTTGCACCCAGTGCGTTTCCTCCGGCATTGCTGCGCCCTGTTGTTGTTTACTGGGCATTACAGCCCTGTCTAGGAAGGAGTCCTGCAGAAAGGGATCTAGGGGTCATAGTGGACCACAAGCTAAATAGGAGTCAGCAGTGTGATGCTGTTGCAAAAAAAGCAAACTTGATTCTGGGCTGCATTCACAGGTGTGTTGTGAGCAAGACACGAGAAGTCATTCTTCCACTCTACTCTGCGCTGATTAGGCCTCAGTTGGAGTCTTGTGTCCAGTTCTGGGCACCACATTTCAAGAAAGATGTAGAGAAATTGGAGAAGGCCCAGAGAAGAGCATCAAAAATGATGAAAGGTCTAGAGAACTTGAGCCATGAGGGAAGACTGTGAAAGAATTGGGCTTGTTTAGTTTAGAAAAGAGAAGACGGAGAGGGGACACGATAATGGTTTTCAAGCTTCTAAAAGGGTGTTACCGGGGGGTGGGGGAATTGTTCCCCTTGGCCTTTGATGATAAGACAAGAAGCAATGGGCTTAAACTGCAGCAAGGGAGATTGAGGGAAAACTTTCTACCTGCCAAGGTGGTTCAGCACTGGAATAAATTGCCCAGGGAGGTTGTGGAATCTCCATCACTGGAGATATTTAAGAGCAGGCTGGACAGACACCCGTCAGGAATGATCTAGACAGTGCTGGGTCCTGCCGTGAGGGCAGGGGACTGGACTCGATGACCTCTCAAGGTTCCTTCCAGTTCTAGTGTTCAGTGATTCTAGGATTTGTGCTCTCATTGCTCCCCGTGGGTACCCAAATTGCCTCTGCATTGTGAAGCTGGGCAAGTTCTGCAAGAGAAGGGCTGGAAAACTGTTAGACCGTAAGGGATGGTAGAATTCAGGTGACCACACCTGGACAGCCTACGTGGTTTCTAGCGCTGTCCTTGAGCAGTTTCACTGACTCAGTTTCAAGACGTTGTCTGAGTCTTCTCTAGCCTCTGATAACCTCCCAACAACATGCCGATTTCTTCCATTTCCATGTTGTCTTGGTGGCTGGGATTTGGCCATCTCCAGCCACATGGCTCTTCAGCTGATTCAGGTCCCACTGCTTTGGAAACGCAGAAGGTTCCTTCAGGCATGGTCCAACCATCCCTGAGTTCTCCAGGACACTGCGTCTCCATCACACCTGTGTCTGAGAAAGGAATTTCCCACCAAAGCCTAATCTCCACTAACCAAGCGGCTGTGGGAACACCAATATCACAGTAATTGGAAAAGGTCTTTGACCAATGAGCGTTGGTCAGAATTAAAGGGATGTACGATGCTGTCATGGTGACATGGGGAAGAAATGCATTGCCACTAACACCTGCACAGGGCCAGAATTTGGGGATGGCATTATACATATTACCAGGGTTTGACAAACGCAGCGAAATCCACTCACCAGCCCTGCACTGCACATGCACCAGACCTGCAATACGCATGCGTGTGCCGCCAGTGAACGGGGTGACCAGCTGAAATCTACTCGCCACGGGTGAGTAGATACACTGATTTGTCGAGCCCTGGATATTAGTAGGCCTGGATATCCCCACTGGTCCGTCTATATAATGAACACAAAAGATTGGGAGTGTGTTTTACATTTAGGGTACATCTACACTGCACAGCTATTTTGGGATACCTCTGGTATCCCAAAATAGCTACCCTGCGTCCAAGGAACCTGCCCGTTATTTCGAAATATTTTTCAAAATAATGGACACGCTATTTCGCCATCCCTGCAAACCTCGTTGCTCGAGGGTGAAGGGATAGCTCGAAATCGCGCGTTATTTCAAAATGTGGAGACGTGCCAAATTTCGAAATAACCCATTTTGAAATAAACTCAAACTAAGATCCGCACTTTCGAATGTAGGGTGAACCCTAAGGCGTCTGCCGCTTTGCAACCTGGCCACCAGGCATGGGGGGAGATGAGGAAATGATGAAATGAACTAGAGTGAAACTGAATAACCTATTCTCATTGTCCCAGGCAAGCGAAGGGCAGGAAACGAATGGAGCAAAGAGAGTGAAAAGGACATGCCGAGAGCATGACCGCCCCTCGCTTTTTATCGCCTAACCGGGCATTGTAGCACGAGCATTTAACCTTATCCCAGGCCTGGGAGGACGGAGGCCCCATGGGGCTGGGCTTGGCTCCCAGCAGCTCCCAGTATGTTCCCTGAGGTTTAGCTGGATCCCGCCCCTTTGGCTTCCTCGCTGGAGTCTGTGCATAGGGACTGGCAGGCCAAGCTCTGCAGGCAAGGCAGGAGAATTAAGGTGGGACGTTGCACAACACAACCACCCACGGATGGGGTTTGCATAACGATTGCTGGGCGGAATCCCTCCCCCCCAGCTGGGGAATGGGGTGAGCTTACCCAGGGGCCCAGAAGTAAGAGCCCTCGGGGTGGGGAGGGGAGGGTATGTTCAGCCCCTGAGCAGTAGCTGTTTCAAACTTTCAAGTGCCCCTCCCCCAGATGGAGCTGAGGAAATGCTGGAAAACGGGGCCTGTTCAGGCTGGGGAGTGAGCTAAGCAGTCGTCAGGCGTTCCAGAGAGGATGGTGCTCCAGGGCTGTTGGAGGTGGGGCAAGCAGCAAAGGGCGGCATGAGCAGCAAGGGCAATGTAGAAGAGAGAGTAGAAAAGTCTCTTTCACTCTTCGGGGGGGGGGGGGGTTCAGTTCTGGAACAGGCTTCCAAGGGAGGTTGTCGACGCTGGGCCCTGTAAATTTTTTTTCCATCCACGGGCAGAATAAATTTTGTTACATGCACTGAGGCATGTGTGGATGTGCACCACCCCTAGACACACCCCCTGCGGGCATGCTGCTGACCAGCTGGGCAGCAGTTGAAGTGCTCCTGGGCAGCCACCCCAGCGCTCAGCTTCCAGGGCGCACTGGCTGTGGCCTCCTGTCACTGGAGGGTGTGAAGAACAGCTTGGGCAGACATCTGCCTGGGACAGTCCAGGGTACCATGGTCCCACCTCGGGGCAGGGGGGCGGGATTCGGGGGCCTCCGGAGGGCCCTGCCAGCTGGAGGTCTCTGTGGTTCCGTGCTCTGGGGTGGTAAGTGGGTTTGGATCGGAGAGGGGGGGGAACAGGGCAGGCCCTACGTGGCTGCTGTGGGCAGGGGCGGGGTGGCTGAAAGCCCCGCCTCTGGGGGGCCGGTGGGGGTGCCAAGCGAATGGGCCCAGTGAGTACTGGACCTGTTCATTCCCTTCACATTCTTCTGCCCTGCCAGGACACCCTCCCCATCGGGCGCCTCCATTCAGGGCATCCTACGTGGGAGGGCTGGTGGCAAGGGCCCTGCCCTAATGGGGGCCTTTCAGCACAGGGGCAATCAGGGCCAGGGAGCCTTCCTGGGTGGACGGGACGGGCCCTGTTCTGGTTCCCAGCAGGCTCCGGGGGGGTGTTGCCCCAAGTCGGTTGTGCGGCGGGTGCGTCCCCTGGCCATGGGGCTTTGCCGGCCCAGGGAGGGATGGGGGCCTTTGCCCTGGGAAGAGCTGGGCCTGCTCGTGCGTTAGCTTTTGCCCCCAGGTTGAGGTGTGCGCTGAGGGCAGCACCAACTGCTGGCGGGTTCGTCCGTGCTCTGGGCGCAGCAGGGCCACTGAATTCCGGGGGGCTGCCTGCATCTGTACGTGGCCCCTTGGGTGGCCGCCATGAGGGGCAGCCTGGGAGGGGCCCTCGGGGGTGAGGTGGATGTGGGGCAGGGACACAAGTTTTCTGGAGCCTTCAGCGCGGCCTTCCCAGGGAGTGCCCTGTCCTGGCCGGCCCCCGGCGGCTTGACACGCGGCACGCAGCGCCGGCGGCATGGGGCAGGCACTGGTGCTTGCCCTGAGGCACAGCTGGTTGGGCAACAGGCGGACTTGCCCCGCTGTCTGCTGCAGGCGTCCTGCCGCCCTGCCCTCCCGGCACACAGCCGCCTGGAGCCAGGTCCCCCCGCGGCCAGGCCCGTGGCTACAGCACAGCAGGCAGCCCACGGGGAGCAGCCTGCAAACCACGGGAGGGGCCTTTCCGTTCACGCTGGTTCTGGAGAGTCCTGCCCGGAGCTGTCCAGCCCAGCTGCTAGAACGGCTCTGAGCAGCAGCCTACAAGCTTCCCGGCTCCCCTGTGAGCCCCTGGGGTTGGCGCACCGCGCATGGGGAGCGGGAGGGCCCCGTGGCGTGTCCTGAGCAGTCATCTGGAGCGAATCCCCCAGGAGCAGCGCACGGCTCGGTCCAACACACGGTGCCTTCCCCTCCGGGGAAACCGCGCCAGCGAACCAGCCTCCCCAAGGAAGTGTGACACAGGCCCGCCACTGGCTCCCTCGGCCCGTGTGGGCTCCGCTGGCGAGCAGGGGAACTTGCATAACTCTGGGTGGAGTCGTCCAGTTCCAGCCGCTCCCCATCTCGCCCCCGGGGCCCAGCGCGGGCTGCTGTTCCTGGCATGGCGGAGCAGGTGATTCATGCGCAGGGAGTTTGCTCCAGCGGCAGGGGAAGTTGTAAACGGGCCTCGGGGCCTGAGACCGCTCCTGAGCCGTGCCGGGAAAGGAGGGAGCGCCGCAGTTACCCCGCCCCCCAAGAGGCAGCACGGGCGTCCCTGGCCCCTCCTGGGTTTTGTCCCCAGGCTATTGCATTGGCTGCAAAGGTGGCGGTCACTCCCAGCACAGCCGAGACCAGCTGGCAGAAGCAGTCCCGGGTCATTCACCAGCCACATGGCACTGGAGCCGCAGCGCAGGGTCTGGAGTCGGCCTGAAACCGTTCCGGAGAGGTCACATCTGATGAACTCGCCTGGAGCACTTGGTTGCGGCACCCTTTAGGTTTGGTTCATCTGCCTCCCAGCTGTAGATGGAGACAATGGGTTGGGCAGGCCGAATCTGAGCTCTATGGCAATGACAGGCGGTAGTGGGGGGGGGGGGAGCTGATCAAAAGGGTGCTACAGGCACTCCCAAGAGCTCATAAACTTTATTCAAATTCACAGTGTCTGTGCCCAATGTTCCCTCTAATCTTTTCCATCCATGTGTGGAATAATTTTTTTTCTATGTGCACCGATGCATGTATGAATGTGCACCACCCTACAAAACACAAAACTAACTGTGGGTGCTCAACTAATCAGCTGGGTAGCATTTGAACCAATCCTGAGCGGCCGCTGAAGAGCTCAGCTTACAGGGAACACTGCGTGGCTACCACTACACGGCAACACTATTGCGGGATACCGGATCTTAACAGCCAGCCCGTTATTTCAGGCTCGCTATTCCAATGTTCCTGTAAACCTCACTCCACGAGGAGTAAGGGGCATTTTAGAATAGCTATTTATTTTGCAATAAGTGCTGTGTAGACATGTATAAGCATGCTGGGCCAGTTATATTTGTTAATAATAATAGTCAAACTCAGCTTTCATGCTTCTCCAGCCCACGTCTAGGGACCGGGACCAGCAGTCGTGGGGGTGACTTTGGTTCTCAAAGGGCAGGAGGAAACATCTGGGCCACGGAGCTCCTAACTCACACGTGGATGCAGACGGCGCTAGCACCCCTCAACCAGCTGCACGCCCCTAGATGCGCGAGTGGGCGAAGCCGCGTGCGTCCTGTCGCCCAGCTCCCTGCCCGTGCCGGAGGGCCCCCTCGGCCACACAGGAAAACCCGTGGAGCTGCTGAAATGTGCCACCTGTGGACCTGGCTCCTGTGTGAGCCATTGGACACAAGGCCAAGGAAAACACTGGCCGAGCGTCGCTCGGGACTGTGGGCACAGCCGGGATCACCTCCCACGCCCTTCCCCTCATTGCTGGCCGTGGCTTGGTGCAGTCCTGCCTGGTGGCACCATCTCCCCACGTACCAGACCAGCCCTTTGGGCCTTGCTTTGCTTTCACCTCAGCGGCCGCGGACGACTAGCAACGGGGCGGCTCGCGGGCAGCGCCCAGGCTCAGGCCGGCAGAGCGGGCTGGGTTGGAGGGTGGGAGCCGGATGGCCATTTTGGCAGCCTCCGTTCAATGGCTGGGCGACGGTGCCTGTAGCCTCCCACATGCCGGCCAAGTGGTGCCCCAGCGTCTGAGGGCCTGTACCTGTCACGGAGCAGCCAGCCCTGAAAACGCCCCGCCCTCGCCCAGCGCCAGAAGGGCTTTGAAAACAAAAACAAAGGGAGACATTCCGGCTCCACCCAAGCCGGCCGGTGAATCAAGCCCAGCGCCCCGGCGGCGAGGCGGGGATGTCGACATGCACCGCGCTGAGCAAACAGCCCGGCGAGGCCCGGGGCAAATTGGTTTTCGGGCCGCGTGGGGCGTGTTCGTCTTCCTGGTGCTGGTGTGCACAGGCTGGGCTCTGAGCCCGCCCTGCGGCCCGGGGTGGGACGCAGCGCTGGGCACACACAGCGCGGTGCTACCCGGAGGCGGGTCCCTGGGGTATCGCAGGCCGGCGCCTAGCGGGTCAGGGCTCCATCCTGCAGCCGTCTCCCCTGCAGCCTTGCCCCCAGGTGCCGTAGAAACCCCCAGGCCTGGCAGCGCTATGGAGGGGCTGAGTTCTGAGGCCAGGGCTGGGGCTTGCTGGTGGAGAGCAAGCAGGACTGGGCTTGCCCACGGGCTCTGGGCCGGACCCTTTCCTGAGCACCACACACAGTGCTACGCCTGCGGCCAGGAGCTTCAGCGTGGGGCGCGGGCCTTCCCGCATGCCACGGCCGCGCAGCAGCCCGGCGCCGCCCGTGGGGCAGGCCGAAGGCGCCGCTCAGTTCAGGCGCCTCGGCCACGGGCCTCGTCTTCTGCCCTCAGCGACTGGCGCGTGTGCAGCCCACGCCCGGGCTGGTGGAGCGGCACCCGGACCACTTGCAGCGCGCGAATGAGCTTGCTGCCCAGCGCCAGCTGGCTTGTCACACATGTGGTAGAGGCTGTGGTGCTAAGCTCCGGAGGTCCCCGGTTTGGTTCTGGCCCTCGGCCTTACACATGCAAATGGGTAGCAGGCAGCAGGCCTCACTGCAGCTGGGCCATCCCTGTGGTTGTTCTCCAACCAAGGGGCTTGTATGGCTTGAGGCGAGAGGGTCCACTCAGTCTTGGCAGAGCACCCTCCCTAGTGCTGTCTAAGGCAGTGTGAGCTAGTGGTTAGGGTGGGAAGGAAACCTGCATTTTCTTTTCCAGCTGGGTCTTACCCTTGCCATCTAGCCCAGAGGTTTGTCAAACTATTTTTCCTCATGACCCAGTTTAAGAAAATGGCTGGTGCTCTGTAACCACCAGCAGACAGATTTGAACCTGTGCCCTCAGGAGCTTGGCATAGGAGCATCTAGTAGCTTGAGTTGTAAAGCCAGCTGGCTCTCAGCACAGTGTATAGTGTGCCCTTGCTCTTAGCTCTGGCTGTAAGTGGTCTAAGTGACACTTCATGGGACAGGGAACCACACTGGGTCGGTGGGTTACACCACGCCCCAGCATAATGTGCCTGGAGTGTGGGGTTCGGGGTGGAGCTGAGGATAGGAGCTTTGGGGTGTTGCAGGGGGGTGTCTCTGGATTTTGGGGTGTCAGGGCTGGGGCGGGAACAGGTCCCGGTCAGCAATGCAGCAGGCGGGGGGGGCTGGCGCTAAGGCAGCTTCCTGCCTCCCCTGGCACCACAGACGATGCTGCCCCAGAAGCAGCCAGCGGCAGGGTCCCAGCCAAGAGAGGGTGCGGAACGAGAGCTCAGATCAACCCCAGCCCACTTACTCAGCCAGCCCGGCCTGCCTCGTGTGGGGCGCCCCGCGAGGCTGAACTGGCCCTGTTTGCCCGGCCCTGCAACATGCCGGTGAGTCACTGCCTTGCGGTCAGGCTGGGAGCACCACAGGAGACCTCCCCCCTGCCCAGCCTCCTGCTATAAACTGCTCATGGGTGTCTGGGGGAAGCCCAGCTGGGGAAGGCAACACCCAGCCTTCCCCCTTCTGCCTGAGGCCCCGCCCCCTGCAGCCAAGCCCCACCCACTCCCAGCCTGCCTGGCCACGTGGAGAGCCAGGGCTATCGTGATGCCTCCGGTCCGGCACGCCAAGCAGCTGGGGAAAGCTGCTCTGCCCCACTGTGGCCTTAACCCCCCCCCCCGCCAGTGGCCAGGCTGCCATGCTGTGGTTCCAGCCTTCCACCGCGGCGGCCCCGGCCTTAGGGCCGTTGGTCACACAGGCAGGTCTGGGAAGGCTGTGCCGTCCCTCGCCTCCATGACCAACCAGCTAGGCGACTGCGCTTGCCACTGCCGGAGCCAGCCTGGCCCCCCAGCACACGCCCCTGGGACCGGCGTTCACAGCCCCGGGCAAGCGGTCTGCTGTGACTACTCCCAGAGCCCCTCTCTCGCAGCCGGTGTGACCTACCGCAGCCCTGCCCCGTCTCATGGCTGCCCCCTGCCACCGTGCTGGGTGGGGTTCAGCCCAGGGGTAAACGCGCCCATTTTGCCCAGGCCTTGCGCACTGACCTATGCGCCAGTGCGGCCCTAGCCCGATGGGCGAGCTTCTCCCCCACAGCGGAGCGGCTTCATCAAGGGGACAGAAGCAGGCCCCCCCCCCCCAATCGCCATAGGGCAGCTGCCCTGACGCGCTGACACCACACCATTGTGCCAGCGCGGCTGTGCGGCTGCAAACCCCGTGCGGCCGCTGCAGGCGCCAGGTTACACACGGCACAGCGAGTGGGTTGGGGGGGGGGGGCGGGGAGTCCCGTTGGCTGGCACAAGTCCTCTGTCCTGTCTTAGTCATGGGTGCGGGCGCTCTGGGGGGGCTGCTGCGCCCCCTGCTTGGAAGTGGTTTCCATTACCCACAGGTGTTGCTGTTTGGTTCGGGGCGCTCAGCACCCCCACTGTAAAAACTGTTCCGGGGCGGCCGAGCCACACGGCAGGTGTTCGCCTCAGTCATGGGCTAGAGTCCAGCCCAGTGGGTTTCTATGGGGCCTGCCCCAGCCCTGGGTCATCTCGGGGGGGGGGGGTTGTCAAGAACCACGCTGTGTCCCAGAAGTAGCCAGCCTGGTGTAACCACCACCAGGCGGATTTGAACCTGGGATCTCTGGAGCTGAGTATAGGAGCCTCTACCCCCTGAACTAAAAGCCTGCTGTATATCTCTTGATGTTCACTGTTGCTGTGGTCTAGGTACCACTTGCATTGCTCAGTAACCACACTAGAGGCTACGTCTACACTGGCAACTTCTTGTGGAAGAACAGCCGTTCTTCCGCAAAAACTTGCCAGCTGTCTACATTGCACGAGCGTTCGTCCAGAAGTAAATTTACAGTACAGCGTCGGAAAACAGGGCTTCTTCCGAACGAGTTATTCCTCTCCCCACGAGGAATAAGCCCTTTTGCGCAAGAGCTCTTCCAGAAGAGGCCAGTGCCGTAGACAGGCAACATGAATTTCTTGTGCAAGAAAGCCCCTGTGGTTAAAATGGCCATCGGAGCTTTCTTGCGCAAGAGAGTGTCTACACTGCCATGGGTGCTCTTGCACAAAAGCACATGGCAGTGTGGACGTTCTCTTGTGGAGGAGTTTTTGCACAAGAAGCTGCCAGTATAGACGTAGCCTAGGTGTGTGGGTTACACTGGTTCCTAGGAAGGGAAGTCACGCGCCACGTCCAAGGTGGGCCACGGCCCGAGGAAGGAAGCCCACGGACAGGCGCTGGCACGGCCCTCACGTGTACGGCGTTGCCTACGCTAATCCCTGGCCATGTGCAGTGAATGTGGTGCACAACCGCCCCCCCCGCCCACACACACACACACGATTTCTGCTGCACACAGCCTGAGCCCACCTGGCTTGCTTTCCCCGAGCCGGGCGGACCGGGGAGGAGGCAGCGAAAACTCAATTTGTCCAGCCCGGCGCAGCTAGAAAATGTGGATCCGGAGCCGCCGCCGTCGCCACAAAAATAGGCTGCGGAGGCCCCCCCCCCCCCCCCATGCAGATGGCCGTAAAGCAGCTATGCAGGGATTTGCGGGTCTCCTCTCATCTGAGCTGGGACCCTGAAAGGCAGGCGGGACATGGCTCTGCGGAAGGACGCCACGCCGGCTGGAGACACTGGCCACATGCTTACTGAGCACCCCCGTCCCTTTGACTCGGGGGGGGGGGGGGTAATACCTCGCGCAGACCGTGCCTTGGGGGAGGCAGGCGTGAATGCCTCGAATGACAGGGCCGGGAGTCCCAGGAGAAGTTCTGCTCCAGGCCCAGCATTTCCGACGGCGGCCCAGTCTGGATAAATCCACGGAGGCCCCAAGGCTCTGTCCTGTTTGTAGTTTAGTCCCCTGGGTTTAGCCCCAGCTCTCTAGGTGACAGAAACACAGCAGCAGCCAAATCACAACCTGCCCGGGAGCAGGGTAGTGCAGCTGACCCGTTGTGCCTTTTCCGCGATGGCTGTGCAAGAACTGAAGGAGCTGTGTGGAAATAGGGCAGCACCCTTGTGGCGTGGGAGGCATTTGCTGCCTGGGAAAAGGCGTGGGCAGCAAATGGGGTAGAGGTGCAGGCATGCTTTTGAACTCCAGTTCCTGCAGGTGAGCTGGGGGAGTTTTAGAGCTCCTGGGATTCACAGAAGCAAGGGCAACTGCTGGTCCCCACAAGTGTTCCCTCTAGTTTTTACTATTTGTGTGCAGAATACATTTTGTTTTGTGCACCAAAGTATGTGCGGATGTGCACCACCCAGAGAAACACACAGCTGTGGGTGCTCTGCTAATCAGGGAACGTGGGTCCCTCCCCTAGCTGGGAAGGGTGGGGCGAGTGTGAATGGCAGGCGTGTGTTAGTGAAGGGGTCCAAATGACCAACATAGACGTAGCATTTATGGAGTAACACAGGAGGCACCAGCGGACAGCGCTTGCCTGTAAGGACGGCAATGCCATTCCTCATGCCTTGCTGCTCTTGTGGCGTGAACTGGGCGCCATCGGCTTCTGAAAGAGACGTTTCACAGGGAGGGGCTGTTAGAACAGAAACAGGCGGCAGGTTTGCAACAGCCTCGCAGCCCATTGCAGCAGTCCCCCGCCCAGCCAGGGGACTGGGGAAGTCACCAAAGTCCACAACAGGCAGCTGGGAGCGGGTCCCGGGAAGGCACGGCTCCAGAGTCAAAAAGAGGTGGGGGAGGTACAGCATTTGCTGCATTACAGGGCGGGAATGTTTGAGTCTCAATGCCCTGCAAATGCGTGTGTGGGGTATGGGCAAGGGCAGAGTGGGGCAGTTCAGAGCAAGGGCCAAGTTCCCGGCTGCTTTTTTTGGCAAAGGAGCAGCGTTGCCAGTAGCCCGCCCCCCCCAGCCTGCTGCAGCTCTTTTCTCTGCAGCTGTTCAATGGGGCGACTATCGCCCCATGCAGGGCCAGGCTTAGATCCCCATTGGCGTCAGGGATCAACTCGATTTGGAACGGCCGAGTGCGCCCGCTCCCCCCGGCAGGATGCAGCGAGGGGAGTTTGCACAAGCACAGGTGCAAATTGCAGCCCCAGCAGCGTGTCACCGTAACCACCCTGAGACTGTCCGGGGCGGGGCACGTCTAAACGTACCTGTCACTTGGGGCGGCCCTGGGCCTGCACCGGAATGGAAGCCCAAAGAGGACAGCACAAGGCTCAGTTCCTTCCACGTGCCCCAAGCAATGTTCTCGCTAATCTTTACTCACATGTGGAATAATTTTATGTGCGCCAAGTCCTGTGTGAACGTGCACCACCTGGAGGCACAAAGAAGTGGGCGCTCTGCCACTCACCTGGGAGGCACTGCAATCCTGAGCAGCCACGCAAGCGCCCAGCGTCCAGGAAACACAGGCCCCCCAGCTGCGAGTGGGGCAGCGTGGGCCGGGAGCTGGCTCAGCGTGCAGCGGCTGGCAATCGAGGGGCTCGGCTGAGTTCCCTTCTCTTCGTGCCATGTGGCAGAGGGCTCCCCGGTGTGCTGGGCGCCCGTCCCAGGCAGACACGGTGCTTGGCAGACAGGCTTCCTCGAAGTGCAATTCCACCCCCTGGGCTGTGCAGAGCGCTGTATGGCCAGAGCCCGCCCGTGTGAGAGGAGCAGGGTTCAGACCCCGCTCCTCCGGAGCGAAGGGGAGGCACCAGGCCTGACACGCAGGCCGGGATGACGGAAGAACTGGGCAGTTCCCCTCCATCGAGACCAGCCCCCCGGCGGGAATTGGGCGTGCCATGCTGCGGCTCCTCCCCCAATCCGCTCTCTGGGTTCTCCTTGCAGGGCAGAGGAGGGACCCCGGCCTGAGGCCACAGTAGGGACGGGAAAGGCGAGGGGGTAGGTGAACATGTGGGGCCCAGCGGGGGCTGCGTTCGAACCAGGGTGCCGGGTTCATAGTAACTGACTCCGAGGCTGTGTAGGAAAATAAAAGGGTTCTAATCGGATTAACAATATTAAATAAATATTTAATCCCAAGTCCGTGGCCTGGCTCAGAGCTCGTCCTTCGGGTTGATGTCCAGGTCGCCGGCCCCGAGGTGCGCCTGGTCCAGCGCCGCTATCACCTCGTCGGCATGGATTCGCTCCTGCGGAGGAGAGGGGGAGGAGGAATAAACAGCAGCAGCAGCTTCCGTGCCTCTGCTCGTCTCCGACGTTTCCCCATCGCAGAGGGAACTTGTGCTTAGGTTGCATCCCGGCCTTCGTGTGCCGGGACGCAACCTACGCACAAGTCCCTTTGGGATGGAGCAGGCGCTAGCCATTCTCAGCTCTGCTACGACGTTGGGGAGGTCACATGACCTCTCAGTGCCTCGGTTTCCCCTCCCGCCCGTTCGCTGTCTTGCCTTTTCGAAGGCCAGGCCTCGTCCAACGCAGATGGCACGTAGCACAAGGGGGCCCGTAGTGCTGCTGTATCACACAATACCTGTATGTGTGTCCTACACTCAGCCCCCAAGGGATGGACAGGGTGGGTGGCTGCCAGAGCCCAGAAGGCAGCAGCACAGTCTAGCGGCTGGACTGGCCAACGGGGGGTCGGGACCCCTGGGTTTCATGCTGTTTTGCAGTGATGGGCTGTGTGACGGGAGCTGTTTCACCCCCATGGTCTGTGGGTGAAAAGGGCCCTGCCAGGCACACGGAACTGATGGCGGCTAAGGGCTTTGAGATCACTGGCAGAAACCACCGTGATTCACGCGGGTTTCCACCAGGATACTGGTCATTAGCCAAAGTGCCCAGGAGGTGTCACTACTGCGCCGGGCTGGTTTACACTGCAGGCTTTCCCTGCAGTGGGGCTGAGCGGGGCTCGCAGGGCTTGATCAGGGGCTGGTTTTGGGGTTGGGGGCTGCTGACCCACAGAAAAATCAGTCGGGGTGGCACAAAACCCCCAACACTTCACTGATGTGGCCCTCAATTGGGAAGCAAAAAGACGCTCCCCACGTTCCCCTACAGGGGCCCGGGCTAGTAGATTTTGTAGGCCCCCCCATGCTCTGGGGTGGGGCCAGAAATGAGGGGTTCAGTGTGTGGGAGGGGGCTGCCAGGAAGCAGGCTTGGGGTGTGGGGTCTGGGAGGGTGTCAGGGCGTAGGAGTGGGTTGGGGTGTGTGGGAGGGGGGGCTGGGAGGCAGGGAGAGTGCAGGAGTGGGATGGGGGGTCTGGGAGGGAGGGAGGGTGCAGGAGTGGGATGGGAGCTCTGGGAGGGTGTCAGGGTGCAGAAGTGGGTTGGGGGGTCTGGGAGGGAGGGAGGGAGGGTGCAGGAGTGGGATGGGGGCTCTGGGAGGGTGTCAGGGTGCAGAAGTGGGTTGGGGGGTCTCGGAGGGGGGTCTGGGAGGGTGTCAGGGTGCAGAAGTGGGTTGGAGGGTCTGGGAGGGGGGTCTGGGAGGGTGGCAGGGTGCAGGAGTGGGTTGGGGTGTGTGGGAGGGGGGTCTGGGAGGGAGGGAGGGTTCAGGAGTGGGTTGGGGGGTCTGGGAGGGAGGGAGGGTTCAGGAGTGGGTTGGGGGGTCTGGGAGGGTGTCAGGGTGCAGGAGTGGGTTGGGGTGTGTGGGAGGGGGGTCTGGGAGGGAGGGAGGGAGTGTTCAGGAGTGGGTTGGGGGGTCTGGGAGGTAGGGAGGGCACAGGAGCAGACTGGGGGTGTGGGATTTGGGCAGAAAGGTGGGTGCAGGAGCGGGTTAGAACATAAGAACATAAGAATGGCCGTACTGGGTCAGACCAAAGGTCCATCTAGCCCAGTATCCTGTCTGCCGACAGTGGCCAGCACCAGGTGCCCCAGAGAGGGTGGACCGAAGACAATGATCGAGCGATTTGTCTCCTGCCATCCCTCTCCAGCCTCTGACAAACAGAGGCCAGGGACACCATTTTATCCCCTGGCTAATCGCCTTTTATGGACCTAACCTCCATGAAATTATCTAGCTTCTCTTTAAACTCTGTTATAGTCCTAGCCTTCACAGCCTCCTCTGGCAAGGAGTTCCACAGGCTGACTACACGCTGTGTGAAGAAGAACTTTCTTTTATTAGTTTTAAACCTGTTACCCATTAACTTCATTTGGTGTCCTCTAGTTCTTCTATTATGGGAACTAATAAATAACTTCTCTTTATCGGCCCTCTCCACACCACTCATGATTTTATATACCTCTATCATATCCCCCTCAGTCTAATCTTTTCTAAACTGAAAAGTCCCAGTCACTTTAACCTCTCCTCATATGGGACCCGTTCCAAACCCCTAATCATTTTAGTTGCCCTTTTCTGAACCCTTTCCAAGGCCAAAATATCTTTTTTGAGGTGAGGAGACCACATCTGTACACAGTATTCAAGATGTGGGCGTACCAGAGTTTTATACAGGGGCAGTAAGATATTCTGGGTCTTATTTTCTTTCCCTTTCTTAATAATTCCTAGCATCCTATTTGCCTTTTTGACCGCCGCTGCACACTGCGTGGAAGTTTTCAGAGAACTGTCCACGATAACTCCAAGATCTCTTTCCTGATTTGTCGTAGCCAAATTAGCCCCCATCATACTGTACGTATAGTTGGGGTTATTTTTCCCGACATGCATTACTTTACACTTATCCACATTAAATTTCATTTGCCATCTTGTTGCCCAATCACTCAGTTTGGTGAGATCTTCTTGGAGTCCCTCACAGTCTGCTTCTGTCTTGACTATCCTAAACAGTTTGGTATCATCCGCAAACTTTACCACCTCACTGCTTACCCCTTTCTCCAGATCATTTATGAATAAGTTGAACAGGATTGGTCCTAGGACCGACCCTTGGGGACACCACTAGTTACCCCTCTCCATTCTGAAAATTTACCATTTATTCCTACCCTTTGTTTCCGGTCTTTTAACCAGTTCTCAATCCAAGAAAGGACCTTCCCTCTTATCCCATGGCCATGTAATTTACACAAGAGCCTTTGGTGAGGGACCTTGTCAAAGGCTTTCTGAAAATCTAAGTATATTATATCTACTGGATCCCCCTTGTCCGCATGTTTGTTAACCCCTTCAAAGAACTCTAATAGATTAGCAAGACAGAATTTCCCTTTACAGAAACCATGTTGACTTTTGTCCAACAAATTATGTTCTTCTACATGCTTCACAATTTTATTCTTTACTATTGTTTTGACTAATTTTCCCGGTACTGAAGTTAGACTTACCGGTCTGTAATTGCCCGGATCAGCTCTGGAGCCCTTTTTAAATATTGGTGTCACGTTAGCTACCTTCCAGTCATTAGGTACGGAAGCCGATTTAAAGAATAGGTTACAAACCACAGATAATAGTTCAGCAATTTCCCATTCTTTTAGAACCCTTGGATGAATGCCATCCGGTCCCGGAGATTTGTTAACATTAAGTTTTTCTATTTGTTCCAAAACCTCCTCTAATGACACTTCAATCCGGGACAGTTCCTCAGATTCATCACCCACATAGGATGGTGCAGATTTGGGAATCTCCCCAATGTCCTCAGCCGTGAAGACTGAAGCAAAGAAATCATTTAGTTTCTCCGCAATGGCTTTATCGTCTTTGATTGCGCCTTTTATAGTTCGATCGTCTAGGGGACCCACAGGTTTTTTAGCAGGCTTCCTGCTTCTAATGTACTTAAAAAACATTTTGTTATTTCTTTTTGAGTTTTTGGCTAGCTGATCCTCAAAGTCTTTTTTTGCTTTTCTTATTACATTTTTACACTTGATTTGACAGTGTTTATGTTCCTTTCTATTTATCTCACTAGGATTGGACTTCCACTTCTTAAAAGATGCCTTTTTGTCCCTCACTGCTTCTTTTACATGGTGGTTAAGCCACGGTGACACTTTTTTAGGTCTCTTGCTATGTTTTTTAATTTGGGGTATACATTTAAGTTGGGCCTCTATTATGGTGTCTTTAAAAAGTTTCCATGCAGCTTGCAGGGATTTGGCTCTAGTCACTGTGCCTTTTAATTTGTGTTTAACTAACCTCCTCATTTTTGTGTAATTCCCCTTTTTGAAATTAAATGCCAGGGTGCTGGACTGCTGAGGTGTTCTACCCACCACAGGAATGTTGAATGTTATTATATTATGGTCACTATTCCCAAGCGGTCCTGTAACGGTTATTTCCTGGACCTGATCCTGCGCTCCACTCAGGACTACATCGAGAATTGCCTCTCCCCTTGTGGGTTCCTGCACCAGCTGGAGGTGAGGGGTCTGCCCAGGAGTTCGGGTGCAGGAGCGAAGTGGGAATGGGGGATCTGAGGAGGTTGGGGGGGGATGGAAGAGCTCAGGGATGGAGCACCAACACCGGCTCCTCGATGCTGGGGGCAGGGTTAGCCCCGAGCCTCAGGGGCTGGATCCAGGCAAGCTGGGGGCCGCCTCTGACCTCCGGGCCTTAGGTTCCCCACCCCTGTAGTTCAACAGCCCCTTTGCATGAGCTCCATGAGCCGGACTCAGCAGGCCCGGGCCAGCCATGGGCGTCTGTCTGCAGCATAGACACACCCTAGGCCAAGCCCAGATGGCAGCCCTGCTTCTAGACCTGGCCACACGCAAGGGCCACAGGGGATCCCTCTGGGTGTTTAGCTCCAATCCATTTCCTTTAGCTCCCTGGGCCCTCTCGGTGCGCTGGGCGTCGGGGGCCGGGCTTTGGAGGAGGACATCAGGTGGCGAGAGGTTGGCAGAGATCTGAGGTGAATTGGGGTTGAGAACAGAGGGCGGAGACTCTCACAGCGGGGTCACTGAGGTGCGTCTACACTGCACCCAGGAGTGGTGATGGTGGCTTGCACGGCCGGCCCCGTGCGAGTTGGGCTCCGGCGAACTGCCCGGCCTGCCTGGACCCCAGGGACGCGCTCTCTCGGGAGGCCCGTGCCCCAGCCTCCTGGTGATGCACAGTGTGCTAGCTGGAGCGTGCCGAGTGCCGGTCCGTCCGCACGGGCGGCCACTCGCACTCCTGGCTGCGGTGTGGACAGGCTGTGGGAGGCAGAGCCGGATCGCGGAGCCGTGGCCGACAAGGCATTGCTACAAGGAAGGGGAGGGCAGATTTGTAGGAGGCCTGGGGGCACGAGGAACCCCGTTCTAGGTGGGTGTCTTTGTAGCTAGACAGAGGGGAGTTCTTGCTGCTCCCTGGTGTTTTGCAAGCTCCCCGCTGTGCCGCCCCACGGTCCCTGCTCCCGACGATAAGAGCACTCACCAGCTCTCTGTAAAGTGGGTCCAAGGTGAACCAGAGGGCCACGGCACACCGCTGGCCTTTGGTGACGGCTCTGACCCCGTGAGGGTTCTCCCCACCGGATGAGAAGCTGATCATGCGCCCACACTTGGGCTTGATAGAGGCCTGAAAAAAAAAAAAAGCCAAACAGCATGAACACAGCCAGCCCTAGGACTCACGGCAAAGAACCCGCACACAGCGGATCTCTGCAGCAGAGGTCTAAGCCAGAAAAGACAAGGCAAGCGTGCAAAGTGTGTGCAAAATTCAGGGCAACGCACGCCGACACTGCAAGTCAGCTGTGCTCAAACTAGGCAACCGTGAAGTGTCCTGGCACTGTGACTGGCTGGTTTCGTTACGCGGACATTGGTTCTAACATTCTCGGCGTGTGAACAGAAGCGTCGCACGTCAGACCTCGGCAGTAACTGTCCTGCCCTACTCGGCCCTGATGGCCCCCCTGCCGGAGTGCTGTGCCCATTTCAAGGTGCCCCACATGAGGAAGGAGTGGGACAAACTGGAGAGACTCCAGGAGGAAAGCAACAAAAGAGACCAAAGGGTTAGAAAGCCTGATTTAGGAGGAAACGTTAAAAAACCTGGCCAGGTTTAGTGTGAGGGAATAGCAGATTGGGAGGGGGGGGCTCTGATAATACCCCTCAGATATGTGAAAGGCTGTTCTGAGGAGGACAGCGGTTAACTGGTCTCTGTGTCCACTGGAGATCGGATCAGAAGCCATGGGCTTAATGTGAAGCAAGGGAGACGTAGGTTAGTTAGGAAGAACTTGCTAACTTCATCTTCGTCACCGATTTAAAGGAAGGCGTAGAGAGTGCGCTTAGTGAGTTTGCAGACGATACCATCCCTGGAGATATGTAAGAGCAGGTTGGACAGACACCTGTCAGGGATGTTCTAGATGGTGCTTGGTCCTGCCAGGAGGGCAGGGGACTGGATTCAATGACCTCTCAAGGTCCCTGCCAGTTCTTCGGTTCTGTGATTCGATGACTCTCAGGGTAGCTAAACTCTGGAACAGGCTTCGGGAGGGTGAGGAATCCCTGTCCCTGGAGGCTTTTAATACCAGGCGGGACAAAGACCTGTCAGGGATGGTCTGCATCCTCTTGGCCCTGCCTCGGCCCACAGCCTGCAGCTGGTGACCCTACTTTCCGAGGATTCTCCCGCCACGAGGTGAAATGGTCACTTGGCCAGTAGGGGGTGCAGAAGCCCCGTCAGCTGGGCAATCGCGTGAAGTCGGATCCACAGTGAGCCTGTTTCCTTTTTCAATGGACGTTGCGTCTCAGGTCTAAGCAGTCACTCGTTGCTCAGAGAGTCCAAAACCCCCTCGAGGGGATGCTGAGCAGCTGGATGCCAGCAGCAGGGTACCACACGGCTTTGGGATTTGCTTCCATGTGACTCTCCCATGACAGAGGCACAGAAATGGCCGGTGAGCTTCACTGGGTAGCAGCAAAACCCAGCTGGTCCTCCCTGGCCACCGCGGCCGTGAGCCGCACCGAAGATGTCCCGCTCCGGGTAGCCGTGTGCTGCAGCATTTGGGTAGGGAAACGCAGCTTTTCAGATGGCACCCAGGACAGATTCAAGTCTCCAGCCACCAGGCCGAGGGATGACTGGTTCCTGGCAGGGCCCTCTGGGCTGAGAGCCGAGTGGACGTGATCCGAAAAGCCCTTTGACGGATCCCAGCGGGCGTTAACCTTTCCACGCCCGAGGGCCCGATCCTGCTGCCACGGACCTCACTGCGCGTTTTGCCACTGCCGCTGGTCGGTTTCATTGGCATCTGCACCACACTGCCCCCTGCTGTCCGCGTGACTCAGCTCTGGCGGCAAGTGAACAACCAATCCCTGCACTGCTGGCCCACTGCCGCCGGGAGGGCTCCTGGGACACGGCTTGACGTGGCTGCTGCCTTAGGGGCAGGTCCCCTCTACACTAGGGGTGAGGAACCGTGTTCGGGCCGGGGGCCGCTGACCCACCACAAAATGCGCCAGGGGCTGCACACAAATGAGAAGCCAAAAAACCCAGCCCCACAACCTCTCACTGACGTGGCCGCCAGCCAAGAAGCAGAAAGAAACTCCCCACATTCCCCTCACACCAGAGCCTTGGGGGGGCCCAGGCTAGTGGATTTTATGTGCCACATCCCCACAGGAGGTGATAGGGGGCTGGAGCACCAGTGCTAGGGGGAGCCCATAGCCTTGGGGGCCAGATTCAGGCAAGGGGGACGGCGCATCTGGCCCCTGGGCCTTAGGTTCCCTCTATGCCATAGGAAGAGAGATTAAAGAGACTGGGACATTCACCTTAGAAAAGAGGAGACTAAGGGGGGGAGAAGATAGAGGTCTATAAAATCATGAGTGGTGTAGAAAAAGTGAATAAGGAAAAGTTATTTACTTGTTCCCACAATGCAAGAACTAGGGTTCATCAAATGAAATGAACAGGCAGCAGGTTTAAAACAAACCAAAGGAAGTATTTCTTCATGCAGCGCACAGTCAACCTGTGGAACTCCTTGCCAGAGGATCTGGTAAAGACTAGGACTTTAACAGGGTTCAAAAAAGACCTAGATACATTCATGGAGGTTAGGTCCATCAATGGCTACTAGCCAGGATGGATGGGAATGGTGTCCCTGGCCTCAGTTTGTCTGCAAATGGGTGACAGGAGAGGAATCATGTGAGGGTTACTGGTTCTGTTCCCTCCCTCCGGGGCACCTGGCATTGGCCACTGTGGGCAGACAGGATACTGGGCTGGATGGACCTTTGGTCTGACCCAGTCTGGCCGTTCTCATGTTCTTATGATTTCTCCATCTGTAAAATGGGGAAATCAACACCGGAGCGCCCCCCCCACCCCCGCCCACAGGCATGGGGCTGCTTGAATGTTTCTCGAGCGCATCGGATGGCAGGCACGGCTGCATAGATTCAGCGCAAAGCGCGGCCATCAGACCGTGGTCCAACTCCTCCACCACGAAACGCTGGCCGATGGGAAAACCGCCCCCGGAGCCGCTCTCTCTGCGGCGTTGTTCGGCTTTACTAGGAGAGAGGAGGGGCTCTGAGGTCCTGATCCAAGCTCGCAGGGAGCCAGGCACCAAGCGATGTTTCAGGAGCTGCACCCAAGCCCCATGCCTGGTGGGCAGATCACTGTGTGGAGCTCTAGCGAGACAAGGTATGGGGGGCTGGCCTCCGATTTCGGCCCCCCTGGGGCCACCTCTCCCCTAGTGCTAGCCCTGAAGCTCCGGACTAGGGAACAAACAGTACGGATCTCCTCAGCCTGCTCCGTGATCCCAGCCAAAGCGCTTGACTTACGGTCACAGTTTTGGCGTCCATCTCAGTGAACATGAACTCCCCTCCTTCGAAGTCGGCGTTCAGGTACAGAAGGGCGCTGGGGAAGAAGGACGAGGATGCATGAGACGGGCTGGCCGACCCCTCCAGCTGACCTCCCCGCTGGCCCCCGGGCCAGAAGAACGCTAACCTCTCTCCCAGGGCCCAGCCCACCGGCCCGGCACATCCCGGGAAAGCTCCCTCTGACGGCTTGGCCCAGAGCCACCCCTCTTCTGTTGGTGCCGGCAGGGGCAGGCGTGTGGCAGATGGAGATGCAGCGGTGGGGGTGGGAGTCTGTCCCCTGGGTTGTTTCCAAGCCCAGTCGCTGGGGCGTGGGATGTGGGGGTGCACAGCAGGTGGGGTGCAACATGCCCAAGTATTGCGCCCCGAGTTCCAGGTGCCATCCCCTACCTTCCAGGCTCCTGACCACTGGCTCTCCGCTGCCCAGGGGCTCTGCTGTCAGCCCCAGATCCTCTTTGGCTGCTGGCCCCACACCCAGGGTCTCCGCCACCAGCCCTGGGTTCCACCTAGCTACCGGCCCCTGCTCTAGCTGGGGGGACAACTCAGCACCCCCACTCCAAACACTGTCCCAGCGCCACTGCCCGGCGTGGACGTGCTGACCATCTCCCCTTCGTGGGCTGGGATTTACCGGCTCCAGAGCATCCTCATCTCACCAGGCTTCGGCGGCAAAGGGCACGCAGGGAGGAACCCGCGCTACCCGCTTCCCCTGGCCAGAGACTTGCATCTGGCCCACGACACAGCCCGCGGGCCTACCTGTAGTCCCGGAAAGTGTAGGCCGGGGGCTCCTTCCAGCACTCGCTGGCCTCAGGATCCAGCAGGCAGTTGTCCGCATGGATGGGATGGCTCAGGTCGTTCCTTTTCTCCTGCTGGCCTAGGCGGGGGGAGAGGAGGAGGTGAGAGGGGCCGACAGGCTCTCAGGGGCTCCCCGCAGGGGCGTTTGCACTTGGGGGGCCCTTGCCTAAGCCTGAGACAAGGAACCAACTCATGCATTGCACCCCCCACAGCCAGGGGGGATACGCCGGGGGTCTGATGGGGCAGGCAGGCCAGTCGGGGGGAAAGGAGAACAACGGGGGCACAGAGAGAGGAAGGAGGAGAGACAGGAGAGGAAGAGCAAAAGAACGAACCAACTCGTGCCCTGCGGGGGCTTTCCCCAGGGCGGACACGGGGGCGGGATGCCAGAGACAGCACAAACTGGTGGCACTTAGGACAGCCCCCGCCCCTCCCGCCCGCCGGCTCCGGGTGGCCCCCTCACCGGGCAGGGCGGTGCGGCACACCATGTGGGTGTAGGAGAAGTAGAGGGTGGAGCTGAGCCGGAAGTAGGACTGCACGATCCGGCGGGCCTTCTCGCTGGCGTCGTAGAACAGGCGGGCGCTCTGCAGCGGGACGCGCCCCTCGGAGCCGAACTGTGGGGCAACCACAGGCCAGAGTGAGCCCCGCGGGCACACGGCCGCGCATCCCCGCGCCCCGGGGCTGGGGGGGAGGGGCCAACCACACCTGCAGAGCTTTGAGAACGGTGGCGCCTTCAAACTTCTCGTTGGGGGTGTGAGGGGAGGTTTTCCCACGGTAGCCATCTCCGGCCAGCATGATCCCCTGGTGGAAAGGACAGCAGCAGAGGTCAGAGGGCGGGCGCAGCCCCCAGATCACCTTTATCCTTCCTCCTGTGGGCCCCACCCGGTAGACCGACCCCTCCCCCGGAAGAACTACTGACGCACTCGGGTTAGTGGGTCTAGTCCTGTACGCGTCATTCTGCCAGGAGCTAGGGAAGCCGAGGGGCTTCCCGCAGTGCAGACGCTGCAGTGGCTCAGCTTAACGGAAGCTGAATCCAGCTACACATTTTGAGGAGCTGGATGGAGCACCGTAAGCCGACCTGCCTGGTCTAGTGTAGACCAGGCCTATGCGAACCAGAGTCAGGAGTGCTGGGCTCTCTTTTCAGCTCAGCTAGGTCCCTGCTTTCCGGTAAGCTATTCCACCACCATGCCTCAGTTTCCCCCCGCCACCGTGCCTCAGTTTCCCCCCGCCACTGTGCCTCGGTTTCCCCCTGCCACCGTGCCTCGGTTTCTCCTCTGCCACCTTGCCTCAGTTTCCCCCCGCCACCGTGCCTCGGTTTCCCCCCCCCCCCACCGTGCCTTGGTTTCCCCCGCCACCGTGCCTCTGTTTCCCCCCGCCACCTTGCCTCAGTTTCCCCCCACCACCGTGCCTCGGTTTCCCCTCTGTCACCTTGCCTCAGTTTCCCCCCGCCACCGTGCCTCGGTTTCCCCCCACCATCGTGCCTCGGTTCCCCCCCGCCACTGTGCCTCGGTTTCCCCCTGCCACTGTGCCTCGGTTTCTCCTCTGCCACCTTGCCTCAGTTTCCCCCTGCCACCGTGCCTCGGTTTCCCCCCGCCATCGTGCCTCGGTTCCCCCCCGCGCTAAAATAGGGATAATGGTCCTTCGCTCTTCTGCACTGTCCTTGGAGAGCGAGGGGTTGAACGCGCTCTGTGACCGCTAGGCGTTTCTGCGAGAGAACACCGCTTCATGTGGGGAAAGAAGAAATACAGAAAACCATTCTGGCAACCTCTGAACTTCCCTTAGGTGCAGTCCAGGTTTCTAAAATGACCATATCGGCCACGGGACTCAAGGCTCTGCCCCCTGAAGTCTTGTCAGACTCAAAGCCCAAGGCCTCGTGGAGACGAAACCAACCAGAGCCAGCGAGTGAAACCGGTCGGCTGCTACGGCCGGCCCCAGCGGAGTGAAACGCGGAACGTGAACAAGCTGCGCCCCGAGGGGAGGAGTTGGCTCCCTTCGGGGGTGAGCGCTACCACCAGCAAAGGGATCCTGTCACCGGCTCGTCTCCTGCCCAGTTACGTGAGTGGGGGAGGGTGGCACTTGGAGACAAATTCTTTCCGTTGGCTGGGGCCCTTGTGCTGTTAGCCCAGACCAATAACACGCTCCCCGCCCGGCTCCCCAGCACCGCCCCTCTGCCCACGCGGCTCCCCTGCCCAGCGGCCCTCCTCCCGCCCTGGGGTCTCCGTTCCTCACCTGGGCCACTTGGCGCAGCTCCCGGCACTCTTCCTCCGACAGGACGTTGTCCAGCAGCACGCGCTGCGTCCCGTTCAGCTGCTGGGAGTTGTGGACCAGCTCTACTTCGCTGTAGGGCAGGGAACCCCCTGGGGGAAAGACGGACACACCTGAACACACCTCTAGGCTGGCGGGTCGGTTGTCCCGTGGCACAGGGCCAGCTGAGGGCAGCTCAGCCCGCTGGCTTCCCAGAGGGGCAGATTCCCGGCCACGTGGGCAGGAGCTGGCCTCGGGTCCAGGGCAAAGCCACGGAGGTGAAAGCCACGGCCTGCGAGCGGGCTGGACAGTCCCACTTTCTCAGCCGGCGCTTTGGCACCGTGCAGACCGGACTTGACAGGGCTGCGCGGAGACACGACGGGGCCCCGGAAACACCAGCAAACCAGAAACACCGTCTGCAGCCCAGCCCAGAGAACCGACCCCGATTCGTTTCCATGATGGCCGTTTTGTACCAGCCTTTTGGGGTTTGGCTCGAGGCCCCGGCCCCTGGAATGGGCGTCGGCACCTTTGCTGGAGTCTTACTCTGGCAGCGGGGAGCGGACCAAATTTCTCTTGCCCCACGCTGCCAAGGGGGGCTTCCCTGAGGGCCAATCTCCCCCCCCCCACCTCCGTCGGGCTCCTGGGCGACAGGGCAGCTGGGGAAGTGGCAGGGCTGGGCTGCTGGGACCGTGCTGTCATGCTGGTCACGGTCGTCCCTCTCCTGCCATGTCCCCCCTCCGGTTTGCTGTATCCGTGACTCTCGTTTTCTACGCTCTAAGCTGCGCGGTGCCAGGGTGGCAGCGCCTCGCACGACAGGGGCCAGTTTGCCACACGGGGCCCCCAGGGGCTCACCAGAGTCCTGAGGGCCGTTACGTGAGGGCTCACTCCTGAAGACCCGGGGACGTGCTGGAGGCAGACAGGCAGCTGCTGGGATCCCAGCAGGCTCGACCATCTGCGCCTGCAGCAAAACGCCAACGTCCCGCCCCCTCCTTGTAGGCCCCGGGCAGCCCATTTGGCCTGGCTGCCCTTCCACCGGTGGTCAGGCCAAACTGCCGGGAGCAGCCTGGACACCGGGCCCAACGCGCCTCAAACTGTCACCGCGGAGGAGCCGTGTCGGGCACACAGGCAGCTGCCCCGCTTGCCCCTGGCTGGGAGCCCCTCGGCAAGGCCACGTCCACACCAGGAAACTATTTCGAAATTAGTAAATCGACTCAACTCCCGATTTAACAAAATCGAATGACTCTGGGGAGTAGTGATTTCGAAACAGCTGCACCGGCGCGTCCACGCTGCTGCTATTTCGAAATAGCTATTTCGGAAGTGGCGTGACTCCCGATGGAAAGCAGGCGTCCCGATTTCGAATTCCGTAGCCTGTTCTTTCGAAACAACGGGCTTGGTCATGTGGACGCTCCACTTATGAATTCGACCATAGGGCGTTATTTCAAAATAAAGCCCTAGTGTAGACCAAGGCTGAGTCCAGCCTGCACCCTCTCTCCCATCATGCTCTGAGGCAGACTCCATTTTCCAGTCCTACAAGCTGGCTGGGACACTAAAAGTTCCTGAAAGTTATTTTGGGCCAGCAAAATTTTATCCTCACGTCCTGGCACGGAATTCACACACAACCCTGCTGCCACCTGCCACAATGCCGCTGTGGCACTACCTCCTTTGGCTAGAGGAAAGCGGTCCAGTGTCAGCGGAAGAGACACTGCCCTTATTTTACTGACTGGGAGGAGACACAGGGTGTTGGGTGGGATTCCCTAGGAGTTCCAGCCAAGACCCCTTTAAGGGAAGAGTTTTGCATAACCAATTCCTAGCTGCTCACAAAGGGTCATGTCTGGGGTTGGCTTTGAGGCTCTCTTGAAATATACCAGGCAGCATATTGTCCTGAAAATACAGAGATCCTGCAGTCACGATGTGGTACACGTCTGCCGTGGGGCCGCATTTCACATTGAGGACTGGGGCTAATCCGCTTTGTGTTCCGGGTCCGTACAGCACCTAACTCCTAGGTGCTAGGGCAATATACATAAATACTCTCCAGCTGGTGAATTAGATCCGGACTTTGCAGGGAGTGGGGAAACGATCCACTCTTTGGCATACCCGTGGCTTGCTGCTCAAGTAATCTCCCCCCTGCCCCCAGACACGGGACGAGTCACCTGCCCCCAAACAGGAAAGCAAAGCCCATGAAAACACGGCTGTGTGTTTGGAAAACTAAATCCTGCACCAGATGTTTCTCGGGGAGGACGGGGAAATGCTCCGGCGCCGGGAAACATGCATCTGCTGTTGGAAAGCTGCAAGAAAAAGCCATCTGCAGCCGCCCGGCATCAGTCTGGAAATGTGGCACGACAGAACATTTCTATTCAATCTTTTTTTTGGTCCACAGCAGCACGTTGCTGCTTTGGAAGGGCCGCGGGCCAACGAAGGACATACAATAAGGAGTCGAGATCCCAGCCCAGGAACGATCTGCAAAGAAGATTGGGAGTTTCTTGGACCGGGAGCATCCCTCGCAGTCTGTTTTGTTGCTAGATGAGAATATTGATGCGCTGCATCAGAAAGAGAGCCCTGGACCCAAACCGCACACGCTCAGGGAACTAGCCAAGTTGGCTCCGAACTTTCTGGATCAGGTTTGTCTCTTGTGCCTGCACAATCCTGTGGGTACATCTAAGACAGTTGTTGTTGCTGCTTCTTTCTGGATTGCCTTTCACTAGCTCCCCACTGGAACGTCAGCCAACCAGGATGGAGCGGTTCCAATGCGAACCACAAATACCCAGCGAGCTGAGAGGGAGGGGCTGCTGCGCCAGCGGGTCACGCTGCATGCAGGAGACTTGATTTTCCTTCTGTCTGATCTACCTGGCGGCTGCTCCGTGCCAGATCCCAGCGTACCCGGTGCGGGTGAGCTCAACGGTGCTTTGCCACTTGGATAGATCGTCTTTACGGAGCCCACGTGTTTGCCCTGGCCTTGCACGGTTCACGTGGAGATCTCCAAACCCTTTCCAGACCTCCATCAGGCCTCGCGGGCAACGCCCTGACTGGGCAGCAGCATCCCCATTGCTTAGAGGAAGGGCAAACGCAGGCACAAAGGGGTTAACGGGTCCCAGAGCAAGCCAGCCGCAGAGCTGGGATGGAACCCAGGAGCCCTGACTCGCTCCTCTGGGTCTAGGCAGGACCAGCAAAGGGTGCTCAACATGTCCCGTCCTTGTCACCCTCCTCCCCTCTGCCGCTGGGGTCCCAGTGACTAGACTCTCTCCCAGGCCGGCCTGTGTAAGCCACCAAACAGCTGCCCGAGGCCTCAGATCGGTGGGCTCCACCCCACAAACCATCCAGCGGGAGCGGCCAGGGCTGCGTCTGGGAGCCGCAAATTAGTGGGGAGCTTCCCATCTGAGTTCCATGGAGCCCAGTCAGCCCGACGGCCCCAAGCAGGGAAAGGCTGTTTCCCATTAGGGAGCTGAACTCCTGTTTAATGAGAAAACATTAAGTTTCACCACTTAACTGATTAAACGGACAGGGGCTGCTTCCGGCCCCGCAGCGGGCTGTGGGTGGGGGCTGCTCTGGGGCTATCTAGTTACCCGTTAACATCCCGTTTCTCATTAGGGATGTTAACGGCTAGCCTGCTAACCGTTTAATCCAGAGGGGCGGAGCCTTTTCTGGGTTGGGGCCGGCTAACCGTTTAATCCGGGGGGGCGGAACCTTTTCTGGGTCGGGGCCCGGCTAACCGTTTAATCTGGGGGCAGAGCCTTTTTTGGACTGGGGCCTGGCTAACCGTTTAATCCAGCAGGGTGGAGCCTTTTTTGGGTCGGGGCCCGGCTAACCGTCTAATCCGGGGGCAGAGCCGTTTTTGGGTTGGGGGCCGACTAATGGTTTAATCCGGAGGGGGGGGAGCGGAACCTTTTTTGGGTCAGGGCCCGGCTAACCATTTAATCCAGGGGGGTGGAACCTGGGCACAGACCCACTATCTGACCAAGGAGCTGTGCATGTGCAAATGCGACTTTCCCCTCGTTTTGAGCACACAGTGGTATTAATTCTCTCCATCATTTTTGGCTGCAACTGTGGACCCTGATTTCCAAAAGGGAACAGTGGCCAGGGTTACACAGCAAGACCGTGTCACAATGACAGCGCCCGGGCAGAACCCGGCCCTGCCCCAAGACCAGAGCAAACGTCCTGATATTTACATGATTTTCTCCCCCACCCAAGCGAGCTGGAGACAGGAGATCGGTGACGGTTGGGTGCTGTCAGGTTGCTTTGTAGTGAAGGCTTTGCAATTTGGCAAGAGTGTGCCAGATTTCAAAATCATCCTAGGGAAAAAGCTCATCTGTAGTCTAATCATTTGTGGCTATTCTCTCAGGTTGGGAAACCCCTGCAGACAATGTGCCTACCAGGCTAGAAGGAAGTAACTTGATACGAAATTGTGAGCAAGGAGAACAAGTATGCAGCCCTTAGCAGGGTCGGAGGATAGCCGTAGGGCTGCTAGCAAGGGTGCGGGGGCTGGGAATTCACACAGTCTAGTGCTTCCACTGTCACTCAGGCCAGGTCAACACTGGCGGAGAAAATCGATGCAAGACTCGCAACTCCAGAGACGTGAATTGCGTAGCTGGAGTCAACATACTTTGCTCCAATTTTCTGGGGCGGCCCCACCATGGGAGGTCAACGGGAGTAACATTCCCACCAACTATCCCTTACCAGTTGCCATCAGTGGCTTCCTCAGCATTTGATTTAGCAGGACTTTTGTAGACCCGTTAAATCAAGCCCCGTAGGATTGATCGCCAGAGTGTCGATCCTCCAGCAAGTGGAGACTTGGCCTCAGTGTGCAACTTTGGGTGACGGGGAAAATATTCCCCCTCCAGGAGTATCATGGGAGGATTAACGGCAGAACCATGTCTGGCAGGTGACAGGCGCAACCACGCGCTAAGGTGCTCAGGAGCAGTGTAAAACAGGACATGGGAAATGTCGTATCAGAGCAGCCAATTTGTCCACCCAGTCCAGCCTCCTGGCTCCAAAGTCTCAGCTCAGCTAGTGCTTAGCAACTTGCAGAATTCGGCCTCACTTCGGGGCATTGGGCAGATCCCTCACTTTGCTACAACTCCGCGCGACACTGCCAAACGGAACCACACCTGCCCCCCCCCCCCCCGGTCGCGACTCCATGGCTTTCCTCCCTCTATTGACAGGTACCACAGCACACGTCTTTGTGGCTCAAAGAACAGATTTACCTTCCCGCAGCTCGCGATCCACCTTGGGCCCAGGTTTCTTTCCCAGGGACGGCGCGGGACCATCCGCCAGCTCGCTGTTCACGCCGGAGGGGACTCTGAAGAGCAGGAGACAGGTGGAAAACCCATGAACGTTCCGTGGGTTTCAGATCCCGAAGGCCCCGCTGTTCAAAGCGGAGCAGGGATTTGGGGCGCTCGCTCTTAGACACCTTC
Organism: Pelochelys cantorii; assembly: GCA_032595735.1. Classification (NCBI taxonomy): domain Eukaryota; kingdom Metazoa; phylum Chordata; order Testudines; family Trionychidae; genus Pelochelys; species Pelochelys cantorii. The sequence continues at coordinate 3,405,214 of CM064335.1, read as the reverse complement.
CAACGATGCCTGATTTTCTTCAGGGCGGGGGTGGCTCTGCACTTGGGTTAGGGGCCCAGGCCCTAAAACCACAAGTGGCTTTGGAAAAGGCGGGCCTCAGGGTTTGCAGACTGGTTGCAGGGTTTTGTCCAGTTGGGTCTGAAGGCCTGGGAAAGGTTTGGGGGCCCCCGTGAACCGGTGCTGCACGAAGCTAGCACTGGAGGACGGGACCAGC